>CAUEEP010000939.1:1256839-2513679 GCA_958450365.1 Mesorhabditis belari
TAAACGAATCGCTTTAAAAGTTGCACGAAATTGCTTTAAAAGAAAGAAGCGAACTAGAGCATTCAGAGAGCATTCAGTGCACTAGAGAGGCTGCGTTTACGATCTTTTTAAGCACAAAGTACAAAGTAAAGCTACGAAGCTAGTAAAGCTAGTAAAGCTTTAAAGAAGTTGCTTTAAAAGAAAGAAGCTTTCAGTGCACTAGAGAGGGTGCGTTTACAATCGTTTTGAGCACAAAGTACAAAGTAAAGCTACGAAGCTAGTAAAGCTACGAAGCTAGTAAAGCTACGAATCGCTTTAAAGAAGTTGCTTTAAAAGAAAGAAGCGCACTAAAGAGCTTCCAGTGCATTAGAGAGGCTGCGTTTACAATCTACAAAGGGCACAAAGTACAAAAGCTACAGTAAAATAAAGCTACAAGAAAATTTCTGACACAAAAAGATATTCAATGAAAGAAATTGTTGTTCTCAAAAGTTTTCCCAGACTTTTTCCCCACTAAGAAACGTTCGATTTTTCTTTTTTTTTTCTGCGAAAAGGGGAGAAAAAAATGGGAAAAAGCTGAAAAAAAGCTGATTTTTCTCTTTGAATCTCTCAAAAAACCCTAAACTTTCGTCTTTTCGTCAAAAAAGATGGATTCTCACAAAAAGTTTGCTCTTTTTTTTTCAATCGGACGGGCTCTAGGGACAGCTTTTTTCTTCACGCAAACTTTACTTCACGAAAAAGACGGGAAAAGATGGGTTTTTTTTGAGTGAAATGTGAGAAGTCTATAGAATTGATTGAAAATCGACAAATAAAAGAAAATTTGAAAGAATTGAAAAAATTGAAAGAATTGAAAGAATTGAAAGAATTGAATTGAATGAATTTTAAAGTTTCACGCAAAACACAGATCTATTTTTCTTTGTGTACTCTGTGCTTGGAAACGCGTCTCTTCTAGTGCATTTAGACATAAAGAAATGATGAATTAAGTGCACTAGAATGGATGCGTTTATGAAAGCACAAAGTATGATGGGTTTCGAAAGAGAAACACACGCTTTCTGGCGCACAGATCATGCTAGAGCCGTTTTTGAATGAGAAAAGCTGTAAAGTAGTTAGAAAACTTTCAAGAGCTGCAAAAAAGGGCTTCAAGAGCCACTTTTCGTAGTACAAGAGCTACTTTTTGTAGCTCTTGTACTAGATTTTACTCAAGAACAAGAAAAAAAGTTGATAAATAAAGCTGTTTCCGTTATTCGACTAGTACAAAGTTGTAATTCGTTGTAGCAAGTAGCAAAGTCGTATAAAATGGATCTATTTGGAGAAGAAAGGGAAACGGAATGACAGATGTTGCAAATGGATAGAATTTGGAGAACAAAAAAGAGGCGAAAATGGGAAAGCGAATAAAGGAACAATGAGCCGGAGGATGGGAAAAGGGAAAAGGGAAAAGACGAGTTTTTTAACGAATAGACGAACATTTTGTCGTAAAGAGGAGCATTTTGTATGGAAATTGAATTCATTTGAATTCATTTGAATTCATTTGAATGAATTCATTGATAGACTTTCATGAGAAAACTGTTTATTAAACTGAAAACTGTTAAAGCAAAGGCAAAAAGCAGAGAGAGGGATCGAACCGGGCTTTGAAGCTTTGAAAATCAGATGGCTAGCCTTGAAAATCAGATCGCTAGCCTTGAAAATCAGATCGCTAGCCACTTAGCCAAACCTGTTACGAGACCAGGATAAAGAATAACCATTTTAACCAAAGAGGACGAAATTTTGTTGTAAAGAGGAGGATTTTGTATGGAAATTGAATTCATTTGAATCAATTCATTGATAGACTTTCATAAGAAAACTGTTTTTTAAACTGAAAACTGTTAAAAAAAGGCAAAAAGCAGAAAACGGAATCGAACCCGGGCCTCTAGCCTTGAAAACCAGATCGCTATCCACTTAGCCAAACCTGTCACAGGACCCGGGCTAAAAATCGCCCTTTTAAACCCCCATTGATCTTGGTTGTTAAGTAATTTTATTAACTCTTAAGAAAGAAAAGCCCAAAAATTTTGTGGAAAAATTTTCGGGAAAATTTTGGGGAAAAATTTTGAGCAAAAATTTAGGGCTAAATTTCTAGTATAACAAAAAATTGGTGATTTGCGGCAAAAGATAAGACTGAGAGAGATCAAATGGAGGAAAAGAAACGGGAAAAATGACACGTCACTATCATTTTTCTCTTCTTTCACCCGCTAAAACTGCCCCTTTTTCTTTATTTCTTTTTCTTTATTTCCTTTTTCTTTATCAAATTGATTCCCTCCAAACAAAATCTTGGCCTTTACCCAAAAGAACGGAGAAAATGGGGGAAATCGAAGTGATAAAAGTGAGAGATCAATCGCTGTCTAGTCTGGAAAAGTTTAGCGAAGTTTAGCGAAGTTTTTCGAAGTTTTTCGAAAGTCTGCATTAGATTTAGATTTTAGACAGGTTTTAGCCAGGTTTTAGCCAGGTTTATTTTAACCAGCTCTATTTTAGCCAGCTCTATTTTAGTCAGGACTATTTTAGCCAGCTCTATTTTAACCAGCTCTATTTTAGCCAGATCTATTTTAACCAGCTCTATTTTAACCAGCTCTATTGGCTCTATTTTAGCTTTAAAAATTATCAACTGCTGTTGCTGAATAGGATTAGATGCTTACAATTAGATAAATACAAGGGTTATGATTGGCGAAAAGTTTGGAGAAGTTTGGAAAAGTTTTCAAAGCGATACAGACTTTTTAACACTCAAATTCTCAGCTTGTCTTCTTCCTGGCTCTATCCTGCCTTCTTCCTGTCTTCTTCCTGTCTTCTTCTTCCATTTTGCTAATTTTAATGAACTAATAATCATTCTTAATATCATTCTTAAGTATCATTCTTAATACAAAATCGAATAAAGCAGTACGTTAGGTCGTGTGCGTTTCAAAAAACAAAACTATAAATAAATCTAAACGATTGGATAAATCGAAACGATTGGAACAAAAAAACGAATGTTTCTGTATTCTTAAACAAGAAAACAACGGCTAGTGAATCATCGCATTTGTCTGTTGTCAGAGAAAAGGGAAAACAAGCTATTTTTCTCAACAACGAATCGATTTTAAGAACAAAAAGAGAAAAGATTGATTGATTTCCTTGAAAATCAATCTATTTTTCTGTAAATTTATCGAAATCAAACAAAATCAATCAAACAATCGAACTTTTTGAACTTGAAAATAGATCAACTTGAAAATAGAGTTGCTAAAGGAAATTTTTAAGTGATTTTATCGATTTATTTATGAATTTATGAGTGAAAAGCGATTAAAAGCTAAAAAAAATGGTTTGGAAGCGATAAGGGATAAGGGAAATGGTGTTAAACTTGTTAAACTTTAAGTACTGGGTACTGAACCGGTGTCCAAATTCAAAGCTAAGGAAGTGTAGAGCTTAGAGCTAAGGAAGTGTAGAGCTCAGAGCTAAGGAAGTATAGAGCTTAGAGCTAAGGATTTGTAGAGCTTAGAGCTAAGGAAGTGTAGAGCTCAGAGCTAAGGAAGTGTAGAGCTTAGAGCTAAGGAAGTGGGTGTACATAGAAGCTGAGGATCAGGCGCATGTCTAGACCAGTGCCAACATCATTTCTAGATTTATTCAACAAGTTAAACAAGTTAAACAAGTCAGTACTATTGTACTGGATCGATATACGTTTCTAGAACGAAGGATTTGGAGTACCGCGCAGATGGTGGCAGGTGGGACAGATTGACAGGCTAAAGAAGCACAAAAGCCGATTCTTTGAGAGAACAGATCCAAATTCGGTCACTCAACAGATCCAATTCTTTGAGAGAGTCCAGGCAAGAGGAACAAAGCAATGTGCGCCAAAAGAGATTGCCTAGGGGATATCCTTAGGCTACTCGATAACCCTCAATCAATAATCAACTGGGGTATTGGTTTCGTTTCGGGAAAAGATCTTGTTTTTGTTAGAACTTCAAACAAGTTGTTAGTACTTGTTAGAATCTGTACAAGTTCATAGAATCAGTACAAGTTCTTGGAATCTGTACAACTTGTTAGAAGCTGTACAAGTTCATAGAATCAGTACAAGTTCATAGAATCTGTACAACTTGTTAGAATCTGTACAAGTTTATAGAATCAGTACAAGTTCTTGGAATCTGTACAACTTGTTAGAAGCTGTACAAGTTCATAGAATCAGTACAAGTTCTTGGAATCTGTACAACTTGTTAGAAGCTGTACAGGTTCTTGGAATCTGTACAAGTTCTTAGAATCTGTACAACTTGTTAGAATCTGTACAAGTTCTTACTTCTTAACTGTACAACTTCTTAACTTCTTACAGAACTTGTCTTTTACAGAATGACCAGATATAACCCGTCCGTTCTAGTCCATTCTAGTCCATTCTAGGCTCATATTTCTGTTATTTATCGACGAAAACGACAAATCTCTTTTTTAAAACGAAAATTCATATCATTTTCTTTATATGTTCAAGATTTCATCATCATAGCATTGATAGATAATTTTTTATGAAAGTTTTGAATTGCGGCTCGTTTTTTTTGACCAGCCATTTTTAAGCATTCATAAAAAATTATCTATCAATGCTATGATCATGAAATCTTGAGCATATACAGAAAAGGATGTGTATTTTTATTTAAAAAAGGAAACTAATCGATTTGGTTTACAAATAACAGAAATCTGAGAGTAGAAAGGGGTATGGATGAGTTATTTCTATTATCGATAGTTAATTTTTTTACTCTGACTGGGAAAGCGTTGAGAAAGCGGGTTGTTTAAGGTATAAAATGTTAAAGAAAAAGATTATAACATTAAGAATCTATATCTAACATGGGAAAGTCGAAATTTTAGATTTTAAGGGTTTATTGCAAGAGTGAGCGTTTTCTTTCCCCATCTCGATTCTCATCGATGACCTTGAAGTGCCCGATCTGCGCAAGGGTCAAATCTATAGAAAATGGCGGAAAAAGAAGAGAAATCATGAAAAACTTTCAAGGAATTCTTCTTTGCGAGAGAAAAAATCTCTTCTTTTCGTTTTTCAAATTTTTTTTTACCTCATTTTTTTGGTCGAAAAACAGACGACCTTTGCGAAATTGGAGAAAGAAAATTTCGAAAAAAAAAGAAAACTAAAAGAAAAACTTTAAAAAAACTAAAGTAATTCAAATAATTTAAGAAAAACTGAAACTATTTAAGCTAGTTTTACACATGCTATTCATTTTATTGATCGAATAAAGCAATGCCCAGATAACTTGCGTTTGCAAAGCTCCAGAGCTTCAAAACTGGAGCCAGAGCTTCAAAACTGGAGCCAGAGCTTCAAAGCTGGAGCCAGAGCTTCAAAGCTGGAGCCAGAGCTTCAAAGCTGGAGCCAGAGCTTCAAAGCTGGAGCCAGAGCTACAAAGCTGGAGCTGGAGCTTCAAAGCTGGAGCCAGAGCTACAAAGCTGGAGCTGGAGCTTCAAAGCTGGAGCCAGAGCTACAAAGCTGGAGCCAGAGCTTCAAAGCTGGAGCCAGAGCTTCAAAGCTGGAGCCAGAGCTTCAAAGCTGGAGCCAGAGCTTCAAAGCTGGAGCCAGAGCTTCAAAAAGCTTCAAAAAACATCCAGATCCAACATCCAGAACAAAGGGAAGATCCAAATAATCATTTTTGAATCAAAATCTATTTAAAACTACGAAAACAAGCAAAATTAACGCGCTAGATTACGTACGTTTGCAAAAGTTTGAGCTTGAAAGTAAAATGAAGCAAATTAGTGCGCTTGACGGTTTTTTTGCAAAAGTTCAGGGAAGAGGGATAAAGAAAAGGCACAAAATCGACAAGACAACGAAATAAAGGCAATTTTAAGAGAAAAATTTTGAAAATCAGTCATTTTACTGCTGGATCAGATGCGTGCGTTTGCAAAAATGTTGATGAGAAGGCACAAGGGAAAGGAAGTTGGGTAAGAAAATGGATAAGAAAAGGGATAAGAAAATGGATAAGGAAATGGATAAAAATTGGATAAGAAAATGGATAAGAAAGTGGATAAGAAAGTGGACAAGCAAATGGATAGAAAAGTGGAAAGAAAGTGTATAGGAAAGTTAATAAGAAAGTGAATAAGAAAGTTAATAAGAAAGTGAATAAGAAAGTGAATAAGAAAGTTAATAAGAAAATGGATAAGAAAGTGGATAAGAAAATGGATAGGAAAGTTAATAAGAAAGTTAATAAGAAATTGGATAAGAAAATGGATAATTGGATAAGAAACTCACTTTTCTTTAAGAAAGTTAAAGAAAAGGAAGCTTAAAAGAAAAGAAAGCTAAAGAAAAGAAAGCTGAAGAAAAGAAGGTTAAAGAAAAGGAAGCTTAAAAGAAAAGAAAACTGTTAGCTAATCAAATTGATGATGAAGAAAAAACATCAAAATCGTTTCATTCTAAAGAAATTTTTGTGTTTCGTAAAAGTTTTTCGAAACTTGGCAAAGAAAGGAAAAGAGAAGAGAGAGAAATTAGAGAAAAATGAGGAAATATAGAGTAAACTAGGGTAAAATAGAGTAAAATCGAGAAAAATGAAGAAATATAGAGTAAAATAGAGTAAAATGAAGAAATATAGAGTAAGCTAGAGTAAAATAGAGTAAGATAGAGTAAAATCCAGTAAAATCCAGTAAAATCCAGTAAAATCCAGTAAAATCCAGTAAAATCCAGTAAAATCCAGTAAAATCCAGTAAAATCCAGTAAAATCCAGTAAAATCCAGTAAAATCCAGTAAAATCCAGTAAAATCAAGTAAAATCAAGTAAAATCAAGTAAAATCAAGTAAAATCAAGTAAAATCAAGTAAAATAGAGTAAAATAGAGTAAAATAGAGTAAAATAGAGTAAAATAGAGTAAAATAGAGTAAAATAGAGTAAAATGAAGAAATATAGAGTAAGATAGAGTAAAATCCAGTAAAATCCAGTAAAATCCAGTAAAATCCAGTAAAATCAAGTAAAATCCAGTAAAATCCAGTAAAATCCAGTAAAATCCAGTAAAATCAAGTAAAATCCAGTAAAATCAAGTAAAATCAAGTAAAATCAAGTAAAATCAAGTAAAATCAAGTAAAATCAAGTAAAATCAAGTAAAATCAAGTAAAATCAAGTAAAATCAAGTAAAATAGAGTAAAATAGAGTAAAATAGAGTAAAATAGAGTAAAATAGAGTAAAATAGAGTAAAATAGAGTAAAATAGAGTAAAATAGAGTAAAATAGAGTAAAATCAAGTAAAATAGAGTAAAATAGAGTAAAATAGAGTAAAATAGAGTAAAATAGAGTAAAATAGAGTAAAATAGAGTAAAATCAAGTAAAATAGAGTAAAATAGAATAAAATAAGGGGTAGGCTAGTTTCCCCAATTCTTTTGAGCAACAGGGTCATTTGCGCCACTGGGTTGTCTGCGCAACTCACCATAACTTTCTTCTAAGTTGGACCAATTTTTATGATTTTGGTGTCATTTTGTTGCACTTATTGAGATCTACAAAATGACACCAAAATCATAAAGATTGGTCCACTTAGAAAAAAAGTTATGGTGAGTTGCGCAGTCGACCCAGTTGCGCAAATGACCCTGTTGCGCAAAAAAATTGGGGAAGCTAGCCTACCCCTAAAATCAAGTAAAAGTACTATTAATCTTTAAGAAGAAAGTTAAACGATTGACAAGAAACGAGATTTTCGTCCTCCAACAAAGCCACAAAGCCACAAAGTCACAAAGAACCCAAATCACCCTTTCTTTGCTGTTTCGTAAAGAAATTTTTTGCTTTCTTTCTTTTTAAGAAGAAAAGAAAGAACGAAAAGATAGAGATAAAGGATTTAGAGAGAAAAATTCTCTTTTAGAAATCCTTTTAACCCTTTTTTTGAATCTTTCCCTCTTTCCACGAAAAAAGCGCCATAGATTTTTGTTTCGAAATGTTTCTAGGAAAAGAAAATGGCAGATTTTACGGATTTCGAAAGCTTTTTTTTATATTTTATAAGAAAATCATAGTTTTTCTGCAAATTCTTGAGTTTCCCAGCTTTTCTAGCTTAGCTAAATGCTTTGGAAGTCTAGACAATGGACTAACGTCGTCTCCAATGACAGTCTAGCTTTGATCACAAATATCTTATCGTTCAATTGCCTTATTGGAACCATTTTAGTATCAATCAACAGCAAAATACATGATGAATCTAATGGCATTAAAAAGATTCCAATCGGATAACAGGATGTCGAGAAATTTGAGGTCAAAATTGGATTGCCGTCAAGAACAGAGGCAAACAGTGATCTAACTTTCATCACAAATATCTTGACGTCCAATTGCCTTATTGAAACCATTTTTGTATCAATCGATAGAAAAATACGTGCTGAATTTAATGGTATTAAAAAGATTCCAATCGGATAACAGGATGCCGAGAAATTTGAGGTCAAAGTTGAGTTGTCGTCAAGAAAAGGGGCAAACAGTGATCTAACTTTGAACTAAAATCTTTTAGCGCTGAATTGTCCAATTGAAACTGTTTTAGTATCAATCGACAGGAAAATATATGATAAATCTAATGGTATTAAAAAGATTCCAATCGGATAACAGGATGCCGAGAAATTTGAGGTCAAAGTTGAGTTGTCGTCAAGAAAAGGGGCAAACAGTGATCTAACTTTGAACTAAAATCTTTTAGCGCTGAATTGTCCAATTGAAACTGTTTTAGTATCAATCGACAGGAAAATATATGATAAATCTAATGGTATTAAAAAGATTCCAATCGGATAACAGGATGCCGAGAAATTTGAGCTCAAAGTTGAGTTGCAGGCAAGAACCGAGGCATAAATTTCAAGCTTATTTATAATTTTTTCAATTTTCAAATTAAAAACTCGTGCAAGTGAGCTACAAATTTCATTGCTTTCATTGCTACATTTTGGCGACATTTTGGAGACATTTTGGAGACATTTTGGCCACATTTTGGCGACAAATTTTATCACAAACAAATTCCATAACCCTGAATTAGTGCGAGTGTTACGAAAATCCAAAAAATACAAAAAAAGATCGAAATTCGGACATTTCCCCGACAAAACTGGGCACATTTTGTGCAAGTGTTTCTTTTAAAAAAAAAGAAAGATTTAGCCAAGCAGTTAGCGCTGAAATTCGGCAATTCAATTCGAGAAAAGTGCGAGTGGGGAAAATTTGAAGAATAACTCTATTGGACATGGATAGATAGTAATAGATAGGGATTTAGGCAGCTAGAGTAAGCCCTGAAGCCGGCAGACAAACAAAAGTAGATGCCAAGCTTTGAAAAAATCGGTTATCGGACATTTGAAAACCCCGCCCCTTTTCCCATTGGCAATCTAACTTTGAGGTCAAATTTCTCAGTGTTGAGAGATCCAATTTTAATGTTCTTGGTATCATTAGATGCGCCAAGTCTTTCTCTGTCGATTGGTAGAAAAACTGTTTAAATTGGACAGCTGAACATCAAGTTATTTGAGCTCAAAGCTAGATTGCCAATGGCAAAGGGGCGGAGCGCGTATAAAAGGTCTTTCTAGCCCCGCCCTTTGCCATTAGCAATCTAATTTTAGCTCAAACTACTTGGGGTTGGGCTATCGAATATTCTTGGCATTATAACCTTACACGCTCCGCCCCTTTGACATTAGATAAACCCCGCCCCCTTTGCTATTGGCAATCTAACTTTAAGCTCGAATTTCTTGGTGTTGGACTGTCCAATTTAAATAGTTTTTGTATCAATCGATAGAGAAAGACTTGGCGCATCGAATGATACAAAGAACATTACAATTGGATTTCTCAACACCGAGAAATTTGAGTTCAAAGTTAGATTGCCAATGGCAAAGGGGCGGGGCTCGTTTCAAATGTCGCACAATGAGAAAAACGGCTTTAAAAACGAGGAAATTGGATATAGATCTTTAGATAATAGATATTTTCTAATGTTTAAAAAAAGATAAAATTGTTTTTGTCAGCGAAATGTTTCAGAGCTAGGGTTTAAGGGGTTCTCGAGGCTGTGTGATATGGAGTGATTGGCTCTTTCCTGGGGCTCTTTTCCTCTCAAATTCCTCGTAAACATTGATAAGAGAAATGAGAAAAGTGGGAAAGGTGAATGGAAAGCTTTTTTGAACAAATCAACAACCATTTTTTGTTATTTTTGAAGGCCTACGAAGTAAAACAGGTCGACGATCAGCAGAATAAACAGATTTGAGTGTAAAATAGACCACTACCAGTTAGTGACCAATTGTGCAACTCTTGTAGAAGCTCGATCGTATGGATCATCATGGATAGAGAGCTTAGGACTAGGTCTAGCTTAGGTCTAGCTTGGGTCTAGCTTAGGTCTAGCTTAGGTCTAGTGCAGGTCTAGCTTAGGTCTAGTGACTAATTGTGCAACTCTTGTAGAAGCTCGATGGTTTGGATCATCCTGTATAGCTTAGGCTTAGGTCTAGCTTGGGTTTAGCTTGGGTCTAGCTTAGGTCTAGTGCAGAAGATCTAGTGCACCGACAACAAGTTCAAAATGATCGGGGAAAAGTCAGTGAGGCCAATACAAGGCTAGGAAGAGGTGGGAAAGCTTTAAGCTTAACAGTAAAGCTTAACAGTGCTGATCTAAAGCTGATCTAAAGCTGATCTTAAAGCTGATCTAAAGCTGATCTAAAGCTGATCTAACTGCTGATCTTAAAGCTGATCTAAAGCTGATCTAGCTATAGTTAAATTGGCGCTGAATTCAGAATAAGTTGAATAAGACTCAATTTCCGGAGATTCTTCCCAAATTCAGTACAAAAGAGAAAGGAAATAAAGGCTAAAATAATGAATTGAAAGCTTAAATCCAGCTACAGCAGCTACTGCACTAGAAAGTGTGGATTTAGGAAGGCACAAAGTACACAGCAAAGCAAAGCAAAGCTTAAGCAAAGTAGATATTGAAGAGAAGCTAGCTAGCTAGCTAGATTCGAGCTAGCTAGCTAGCTAGATTCGAGCTAGCTAACTAGCTAGATTCGAGCTAGCTAGCTAGCTAGATTCAAGCAAGATAGCTAGCTAGCTAGATTCAAGCAAGCTATCTAGCTTTGATCAAATACTACAAAAATTCTTTCATATTTCTCAGACAGTGAGCAAATGTTTGAAAATTTCGTGCCTGGGCACGATTTGGCGCCAAAATTTTTCCCGTTTGCACAGGATGAAAAATTCTTTTCGAAACTCGGCGATAACTCGTTTTGAAATCAAATTGAGATTATTTTTAGATTCAAATTAGATTATTATCTTTAAAGCTTAAATATTAGCTCTCTTCAAAGCTTAAATCCAGCTACAGCAGCTACTCTACTAGAAGCTGCTGTAGCAGCAGCTACTCCACTAGAAGCTACTGTAGCTGGCAGCAGCTACTCTACTAGAAGCTACTGTAGCTGACAGCAGCTACTCTACTAGAAAGTGTGGCTTTAGAACGGCACAAAGTACACCCAAAGTACACACAAAGTACACAGCAAAGCGTTAAGCGATCTGAAATCTATTTATCTATAAAATAAATCGAATTTAGATATATCCAAATGCTCCAAATGCCAAATCCAATATCCAATCGCTCTTTCAAAGCAACACAACTGAATAGCTTTTAAAAAGACACAATGTCAGTGGGAAAAACGACTACACAATACGTTTTCAACTTTCCTCGCTGACTGAAAACTGAAATAACAGAGCTGACTCAAGAGAATCGAGAAATTTTATTGGCTGACGGAAATGAGCGAAATAAGTTGAGTCAGCTTTATCGATTGCTTGGGAAACGAGAATTTCAAATTTCATTTCTATTTCTAATTTCATTTCTATTTCATTTCTATTTCTAATTTTCTAAATTTCTAAATTTCTAAAGTATAGCTTATTGGAACTTTTTTAATTGAAGCTTATTGGAGCTTATTGGAACTTGCAAATAGGTTAACGCTTAAAAATAGCTTGCAATAGAACTTAAAATCTTAATCATTCAAAAAGTCTATTCATTTTAGCGAAAGTCCTTGCAAAAATGACGCAGAAATGGATTTTGAACGATTACGATGCAGAAATGATGCAAAAATGACGCAAAACTGATGCAAAAGTGGCGCAAAAATGGCGCAAAAATGGTGCAAATATGGCGCAAAAATGGTGCAAAAGTAGCGCAAAAATGGCGCAAAAGTGGCGCAAAAATGACGCAAAAAACACCATCGCCGACTTATCTATGGCTCCTTTTAAAGATATTCAGCTGTTTAACTAATTTGTTGGCAATTTCCCTTAAATTTAAAGATATTCAATTTACTCGACGTTTAAAGAGGCTCGTATTCGGCTTTCCAGAAAGATTGTGAGCGCCCCGTCTTTCCCTATCGACAACCCAACTTTGAGCTCAAATTTCTTGGTGTTAGGTTGTCCAATTAAAATATTCTTGACATCATTAGATGCACCAAGTCTTTCTCTATCGATTGGTATAAAAACTATTTAAATTGAACAGCCCAACGCCGAGAAATTTGAGTTTAAAGTTAGATTGCCAATGGCAAAGGGGTGGGGCCAGAAAGATCTTTTATACGCGCCCGCCCCTTTGCCATTGGCAATCTAACTTTGAGCTCGAATTTCTTGGTGTTGCGCTGTTCAATTTAAATAGTTTTTATATCAATCGATAGAGAAAGACTTGGGGAATCTAATGGTATTAAGAATATTGAAATTGGACATCCCAACGCCGAGATATTTGAGCTCAAAGTTTAATAGACGAACAAACAGTCGACGAGCTATTAAGCGCTAGCAATAGCACAGCAATAGAACGAAAATAAAGTAAAAACGTGAATTCGTATATAGGAAAGAGGCTCGTGTTCGTGTGCTGTGAGGGGTTGAGGGAAAATCGACACAGCACTCAGCAAAGAAAGGGGGAAAAGAGAGGCTGATGGGGAGGGACGGGGATGAGTGCTCTGACAGACTCTTTCCCTTCCCCATCCCAGCCTCGACCCTCGAATTGATGTAGAGATTGAAAGGAATGAGAGGAGACAGGACTAGAGAAGGACTAGAGAAGAACTAGAGAAGGACTAGAGTAAGATAGAGATTAAAGGGCTAGAGAAAGCCGAGAGCGGTCATCGGAGCCTCGGGCGCTCCCTTCACTTCCCCGCTCGAAATGAAAGCGCCAATTCTTTAGGCTTTCTTTTTGGCCACTTCTCTTTTGGCCACTTCTCTTTTAGCGATTTCATAGAGAAGAGAAAACTCGATTAATACTTAATCATTTCTGGCTTGAAATTGAAGAATTTTGTTGAATTTTGAGAGATTGAGAAACGAGTCAAGGCCGAACTCACAATACAGCTTGTTGACTAGGTTTTCCTCATCGCAAAAAGGATTAGCCCAAATCTTTACTTTCTTTTGCACTTCCTATACCTTTCTTTCTTTCTTTACCACTTCCTATTCCTTTCCTCCTTTCCTCCTTTCCTCCTTTCCTCCTTTCCGGATTGCTCTGGATATGTTCTCTTTTTGGCTGTAATTCCACCTGACCCCTCCACTTGATCCTTTAGACCTTAAGGCTTATTAAAACCCACCTGCAAGTCCACCCCGTCAGCTCAAATGTCCTTTAATATCTGATGAAAACTCTGCCTCCATAGCTAACTGATTAAGAGCCTTGTTTCTTAGTCGAGAGGTCGAGAGGTCAAGGGTTCAATTCCGCCGACTAGATTATTCGTTCTTTTTTGGGCTAGATATGGGTTTTCTTCTAGAATTAATGGAAATGATGGAATGGAATGATAGAATTGATAGAATAGATGGCTAGAATGATCGAATTGATAGAATGGAGTGATCGAATTGATAGAATTGATAGAATGGAGTGATCGAGTTGATCGAATTGATAGAATAGAATGATAGAATGATAAAATTGATAGAATAGAGTAATCGAATTGATAGAATTGATAAAATACAATGCTAGAATGATAGAATTGATAGAATGGAATGATCGAATTGCTCGAATTGCTCGAATTGTTCGAATTGATCGAATCAAAGCTCAACTACAAACCAGGAGACAAAGTTTGAGCTCATTTAGATGATAGGAATGGAGTTTAAGTGTTTTTAAACAAACAATAAACAAATACAAATGTCTAATGTCTTCTCATAGATCATTAGACACTTAAAAGCTATCTCATTGTTCTCTGTTTTGTGAAAAATTGGGATTCGAATTGAATTTTGGCATACTAGCGCTCAAAATAGCAAAAACGGCTCTATAGCCTTTTAGCGATTCCAAAAGGGAACTTCTTTTATACCAAAACAGTTTGCCAGATTGTAAGTGATTACTTGATCGCATAAAGAACACAAAAAGAGCATAAAGAAGGGCACAAAGAGTCTAAAGAACAGGATAACAGTGAATCTTGACTAGAATCTTCACTAGAATCTCTGAACTTTGAACAACAGGGAAAAACAAGGCCAGAAAAATGAGCTTTGAGATGAAAGGAAGATCCTGGTCTTAAAAAAAAGACAAAAAAAGAGACAAAATGGAAAGAAAAGAGAGGAAAGAAGATGTAAATAGAGGAACTATTTGAATGGAGAGTCTTTGTGTGACGAGAGCCCGTTCAAGACTGAAAAACCGGCCCTACAGCGACGAGAAGAATGATCGAACCAGACATCCTCTTTTCCGTCTTTTAGCCTTCAATTCTTCGTCTCTTTTTTCATCCGATTCTAGCGAAAGAATGATAGGGATCGATAACAGTCAAATTTATCGTTTTCCCTTTTTGTTTAAATCGTTTTTCTAATAGAAAACCCTTCAATCTTCCTTTTTTTCTTTTTTAACTCTAACAAAATGTTCAGATAGCAAAATGTTTAACTTTTTAAAGACTTACAAAGCCTTACAAAGACTTACAAAGCGTTACAAAGACTTACAAAGCCTTACAAAGGCTTACAAAGATTTACAAAGGCTTACAAAGATTTACAAAGGCTTACAAAGATTTACAAAGACTTACAAAGACTTATAAAGCCTTACAAAGCTAGCTAAATAGCTTTTAAATAGTTAAACTATAAAGTTAGATTTAAAAAAAGCTTAATAACGTCGAAAAGCGGATGAAAATTCGATTGAAAGTCCGATAAAAACAAAGAAAAAAAAGTTTGAATGTGTGTTACCTAATAACTCGAATTCCAGTGGGGATTTCGGTCTAATTTTTTGAGATAAGATGTTATAAACTATAGTGCTTTTGCCTATTAAATCAGATTTGAAAATTCTTTAACCGTTTTTGAGTAAAGCTAGAAAAACTGGACTTGACGGTGAGATCAAAGGCTTTATCGGTTAGATGAAAGGATTTGTCGGTTAGATCAAAGGTTTTGTCGGCTAGATCAAAGGGCTACTTTAAAAAAATGAATTTACAGTTGATTTTCTCAGAAAATGAACGAAAAAGACTTTCTGGACAGCTTAATTGTTGAAAGATACTGGATATTTAAGCTCAAAAGAGTAGCTTGATTGCTTAAAAGCTTAAAAGTCGCTTAAAAGTTTGCTTAAAGCTTTAAGCTTAAAAGTTTGCTTAAAGCTTTAAGCTTAAAAGTTTGCTTGATCGCTTGATCTTGATCTGAGCTTGATCACCCAGCCTAATAGCAAGTCAAACAAATCTAAATCTATCAAAACAATACAATTGTTTAAGGGTTAGAAGTAGAAGAGTTTTGTTTGGGTAAAATTTTGTGTGTGTGGGAGATAGCTGGCTTTCTAGGTCTAGACTAGTACTATTGAAGAGAAGGGAGTTCCCCCCTTTCCCCGCAAAAGCATTCAATAGTCATGAGAGAAGCGGCTTTACTTTTTTTTACTTCAGCGAAAAGAGTTCTAGTACTCGAAAGCAGTGATATTGGGGAAAGAGTTGGAAATTGAATTGAAAGAAATCGTAAGAGTTAAGAGAAGAATTAAGAGAAATTGAGAAATTGAGAGACTTTTGAAAGAGCAAGATAAAATTGAAGTCTAAGGCTTTCAAGTCTAAGGATTTCAAGATTGGCTGAAGGCAAACAACAATATAGACACTGGACTTTAGATTTATTTGACTTTGATCTGCTTTGATCTGCTTTGATCTAAGCTTAGACTATCCACAAACCTTTTGCAAACGATTGAATGAGATCGTCGGCGAGTTGCACATTCTCCTGGCTTGTCAACGTTTTCTCCAGCTCCGGCGCAGCGGTGACCACGGTGTTCTGGAAAAGTTTAATAAGTGATAAGCCCGGCCCCTTTGCCATTGGCAATCGAACTTTGAACTCAAATTTCTCGGTGTTCAGCTGTCCAATTTAAATGTTCTTGGTATCATTAGATGCGCCAAGTCTTTCTCTATCGATTGGTAGAAAAACTGTTTAAATTGGACAGCCGAACATCAAGTTATTTGAGCTCAAATTTAGATTGCCATTTCCAAAGGGGCGGAGCGCGTATAAAAGGTCTTTCTGGCCCCGCCCCTTTGCCATTGGCAATCTAATTTTAGCTCAAACTACTTGGTGTTGGGCTATCGAATATTCTTGGCATCATAACCTTACACGCTCCGCCCCTTTGACATTTGATAAGCCCCGCCCCCTTTGCCATTGGCAATCTAACTTTAAGCTCGAATTTCTTGGTGTTGGGCTGTTCAATTTAAATAGTTTTTCTACCAATCGATAGAGAAAGACTTGGCGCATCGAATGATATTAAAAATATTTAAATTGAACAACCCAACACCGAGAAATTTGAGTTCAAAGTTAGATTGCCAATGGCAAAGGGGCGGGGCTTATCAAAGGTCCAAGAATCTTTCTGAACAGCCTAATACGAGTAATCCTCTTTACACGTCGAGCAAACTGAATATCTTTACAGTTAAAGGGGAATTTGCTAGTTAAATTTTTGATTTTGACGGCTGATTTAAAGTTCTATTGCAGTTCTCTAACTGTTCTCAAATCCCAAATCGATTTTTCTCACCTGTGGCCTCTCGGCGGAAATCCTCCCACTGTTCTGCTGTTGTTGATTGATCAGCTTGATGCGTTTGCTTTGTTTGCGGCGTCGATTCGCGAACCAACGATTCACCTGAAAGATTTGGAAATCGATCCTTGAGAAAAAAAAAAATAAATGTTGTTTTTTTTTGAACTATAGTACCCAGTTTTTCGAGTTTTTCTCTGGCTAAACGCGTTCATTCCATCCCTTTACAATCCTTGCTTAGTTTGCTTAGGCTTAGTTTGCTTAGCTGAGGTTTAAAATTGAAATCTCTAGCGCTTTCATAGGAAAATGCTTGGATGAGCTTGGATAAGCTTGGATGAGCTTGGATAAGCTTGTCACTTTATAACCTCGTCTTTTACCAGTACTCATCTTTTACCAGTACACCTCTTTTACCAGTAAAACTCTATACTTCTATCCAAAAAGCGCCAATACTTCTATCCAAAATTTATTCTAATTATTTAAATGAAAGCAGAAAGCAGAAAGCATTCAATATTCATATAAAAGAGGCGGGGACGTGCGCTCGGCCTCGTAAAGTCGGCCACACAAAAAGTGGTGAAAGAGAAGAGGTAAAAGAGAAGAGAAATGGAAGAGAAATGGAAGAGTGGCTGAGGCAAATACTCGTAATCCCTAGTATTGGGGAAAAAGGGGGAAAAAACACACTAGGATTCAATGGGGAATGGCCGAGTGACCGTTGGGGGAAAGAGAAAGAGAAAGAGAAGAGAAGGAGAAAGAGAAAGAGAAGAGAAAGGCTGGGTGAGCGTCCATCTATTGACCACTTTCTTTCCCCAGCACACCAACCACCCAAAATTGCAGGGAATTGGGAAAAATGGGAAGGGATCTAGGTTATTTGGGATCTAGTAGAATATTATCTATTTTATAAGTCATAATTCATATATAAGTCATAATTATCTACTCTATAGTCTACCGAATCCGAACTAAATCCTTGACCGCACCACTTTACGTGCTTTTATGGAGGGGGAACATTGATTTGATGGGGAACGGGGGAGCTAGCAATGAGGGGGAGCTGCGCCCACCCCCTCGCGCCCCTCATTGCCTTAGAGTTTCGAGGATTCGATTCAATCTGAGAACGGTTTTTCTCGCGTCAAAGTTCGCTAAAGATTCGCTGAAAAAAGAGAAAAACGCCTTGACCCCAAATTGTGGCTTTTCTCCAGGAAAAACAAGAAAAAACGGCTGAATTGGAGCTCCCGAAAAAAAACAGCCGAATTGGATCCTTCAGCTAAGTCCATTAGGACTCTCGACGAACTCCAACTCTCGACGAAATCCTCAAAATATCCATGAAAGTTCTGGCCAAAGATTTCAGGGCTTTTGGAATAGAACTATTGAAATTAGCTCTTTATCCAAAAGTCGCTAGAGTAAAGGATAAGCCTTATCCTGGCCGCTGGGATAGTTATCGGTTTAGCCCATTGGTAAAGCGCTAGAGGCTAGTGAGCTAGAGGTGCGCGGGGTGGCGGGTTCGAGTCCCGGTGCGGCCGATGTTTTGTTTCCGTGCCTCAACCGGTAAAAGAATCGGCTTGCCCAACTTTTTGAAAACTTTTAGTGATTAGAATTTGAGATGAGCATACATTCTGATGAGTGGCTCGTAGGAGACTCATCAGTACAATCAGAAATCATTACTCGTTCAGGATCCAGTTCAGGATCAAGTTCAGGCCCCAGTTCAGGATCCGGTTCAGGATCAAGTTCAGGCCCCAGTTCAGGATCCAGTTCAGGATCCAGTTCCGGATCAAGTTCAGGATCAAGTTCAGGATCAAGCTCAAGATCCAGTTCAGGATCCAGTTCTGGATCAAGTTCAGGCCCCAGTTCAGGATCTAGTTCAGGATCAAGTTCAAGATCAAGTTCAGGCCCCAGTTCAGGCCCCAGTTCAGGATCCAGTTCCGGATCAAGTTCAAGATCAAGCTTTTACTCACCTGTATATACGTCATTTTCATTTCCGTAGCCATTTTCTCCTTTTGCTCTCTCGTTGGGTAGAGATTGTTCTCATTGTGGATTAGCCATTTCTCTAGCATTAGCGCCTGTTGATGAAGTTTTGCTTTTTCAGCCGCCAAATTGGTGGCCTGCGAGTTTGGCGAGAGTGGCGCCAAATCAATTCCGGATAAGTTCATCGCTTGGGTGTCATTGTTCTGAAGTTTACATTAGCTTTTCAGAGTTGTAAGTCTTAAATCTTAAAATTTGCGGATTCCTCTTTCGTAGTAGGATTTTGGTTTGTGTGTGAGACGAGTGTGAGACTCAAAAATGGAGGACTGGAGACTCAAAAATGGAGGAATGTCCCAGTTTGAGCCCTTTCTTCAAAAGAAACTCATTTTGGTGTCAATAGAAAAGTTGTAGAGAATCAAAAATTAGGCTTATATCCAAATTTCCAAAAAGATACACTTAGTAGTTTCGCTTAAGATGCAAGTTTTGTGAAAATTCGTAAATTTGGCATTTCTTGAAAACCAAAATGAAAAATGAAATATTGGTCAAAATAAGGCTGGAAAAATGCCCGTACAGTAAGGCAGACAGAAAGACAGACAGAAAGACAGACAGATACCGTAACCCGCTCGCCCCCCCCCCTCCTTTTCCGTCATTTCATTTGTGAAAATTCGTAAATTTGGCATTTCTTGAAAACCAGTTTTTGAATCGTTCTGAAAATTTGGCTATAAGCTTAATTTTTGATTCTCTACAACTTTTCCATTGACACCAAAATGGGTTTCTTTTGAAGAAAGTGCTCAAACTGGGACATATGACAATAGCCGGCAGTTTTCAATTCAACAACCCAATATTTTGTAGTTTTTGTATATTTTTGTATCAATAGTATTTCAAAACCTCAATCGATTGAAGATGCGTGAAATCATTGACCATTTCCGGTTGAACGGAATGCATGATGACATCATTTTGTTGCGGTAGAGGAAGGGGAGTGGCCACCGCCACCGCCACTGTCGCCACCATTGCCAATGGAGGAATTCTAGAAATTCTTGTGGTTTTGGGAAAGATTTTAAAGAGTTTTAATTAGAGTTTGAATTGGAGCTTCAATTGGAACTGTTGAATTCAGAAGAAAAGGAAAACAGAAAGGAAATAAGCACGAAAAATAGCTTCAAACAGCGAAATTAAAGTTGAATCTCATTTCGAAAACGAAAGAGAGCTTTAGAAATGCGATTGAAATCAAGATTATAGAATAAAATGATAAAATTAAAGATTTTAGAACTCAATTCAATTCAAAAACAATTTAAAAGCAAGAATAAAGCTTTAGAAATGCGAAAAAGCTCTTTTTAGAACAAAAAGCGGAAGAAAAAACGAAAAGCATCAAAAATTTAGTAAAATAGCCTTACGAATGATTGAAAAGGATTGAAATTGATTGATTGATTGATTGATTGATTGAAATTGATCGATGGATTCATTGAAAAACTTTAAAACAAATATCTAGCTTTAAAATAGATGACAATAGTGACAATAGTGACCATAGTGACAATAATTAAGAATATTCAACAGATTTAAAGATATTTAACATCAAGAAACGCTTTGCTTTACGGTTATTACCAGTTTTTTGAACTTTGCAAAGTTTTTGAACGTTGTAAAGTGCAAAGCAAACCTTGCAAAGCAAGCCTTGCAAAGCAAACCTTGCAAAGCAAACCTTGCAACGCAAGCCTTGCAAAGCAAACCTTGCAAAGCAAGCCTTGCAAAGCAAACCTTGCAACGCAAGCCTTGCAACGCAAGCCTTGCAAAGCAAACCTTGCAAAGCAATAAGTTTAAACTTCAAAATTGAAAGCTTAAATGATTTATAAAGCTTAAAGATTTCAAGGAGAACTCAGAAATCATATTTTCATTCAGTTTTCAACTCTGAAAAGTTAAACGAATAGATAGATAGATAAAAGATAAAAAGAATAGATAAAAGAATAGATAAAAGAAGAGATTGAAAAGAATCGATTGAAAATTGAAGAACGATTTTTGATCTAGCATTGGAGAATTCTTCGACTCTTGTACTAGCCGATCTCTCCCCTGCCAGACAATCCTTTCAACTTTAGCTAAAAAGCTTCCAGAAAAACGAATATTGCACTCATATTCGAAAAGAAGAGATTGAAAGATTGAAAAGAATCGATTGAAAAGAAGAGATTGAAAAGAAGAGATCGAAAAGAATAGATCGAATAGAATTGATCGAATAGAAGAGATCGAAAAGAATCGATTGAAAAGAATCGATCGAATAGAATCGATTGAAAAGAAGAGATCGAAAAGAATAGATCGAAAAGAATCGATCGAAAAGAAGAGATCGAATAGAATTGATCGAATAGAAGAGATCGAATAGAATCGATTGAAAAGAAGAGATTGAAAAGAATCGATCGAAAAGAAGAGATCGAAAAGAAGAGATCGAATAGAATTGATCGAATAGAATCGATTGAAAAGAATCGATCGAAAAGAATCGATAGAATAGATTCCGCAAGAATTCCCGCTTAATTTCTAATCTAATGAGCTTTGCAAAAATGATCAAATTCCGTTAAAAAACACGTGAAAACGTGCAAAATGCACTTTCTATTTCTTTGCCAATTTTTTCCCCAAAAACTGAGCTGAGTTGGAATGTGTCGTCAGCTGAGAACGAAAGAACTCTTTCGAAATGACCATATCTTTTTCTTTTCTTTTTCTTCCTTCTTTTCCTTTCTTCTTTTTCTTCCTTCTTTTTCTTCCTTCTTTTCCTTCCTTCTCTTCCTTCAGCTCTTGTTTTGTCTTCTCTTTTTACTCCAGCTTCTTTAGCTTTCCAAAAAATAGCTTTTCAAAAGCCTTCAAAAGCTTTTCAAAAGCTTTCCCTTATTTCTCCTTGTCTAATATCAAAAATCGATCAATCGGCATTGTTTTCCAACAATTTAAACATAATAGTTTAATCGTTTTTTTGATTTTGATCGTTTTGTTCAGTTTTAAAACAGATTTTGATGAAAAATGTTAGATTTTTAAACGATTTAAACGAAAAATCGAAAAATCTATCGATTTAAAAGAAAAATGTTTGATTCTATCTAGAAAGTAATCAAAGTAAAAGTCAATGGAATCTATAAATCCAACTTTTAAACTAATAAGCTGACTAAAAGCTATTTATCAAAGCTTACTTATCAAAGCTTACTTATCAAAGCTACTTATCAAAGCTTACTTATCAAAGCTACTTATCAATCAATTTGCAAGCTTTGTTGGCTTAGAGTCTTCGTGAAATTCTTCAACTCAGGCTCTAAAGCTAAAGATCATCAAGGTCTAAAGATCTAAAGCTCTAAAGCTCGATCACAAGATTTGAGGCGGAGATCTAAAGCTCTAAAGCTCGATCACAAGATTTGAGGCGGAGTTTCATTTCTGCGCGAGGATAGTTGCGAGAGGATAGCTGAAATAAGTCGGCTGATTCGGGGGAAAAGGTTAGCCTAGAAAAAAATGAACGGGAGGAGTGAAAGAGAGGTGGCCCTAGTGACAACAACGAGACATAGAGGGAAGGGGGGAGGAGGCAGTGGACACGTTCACTCCCGCAGCTCTCCCTCAGCTCTCCCCCAGCTCCCCCTCAGCTCCCCCTCATTGCCAGCTCCCCCCGTTCCCCGTCGAATCAATGTCTCCCGCTCTCTTTCCCATCTTTCACTAGTTAGTTCATTTTTCGATCAATTTGTTTCACAGTACCATGTCAAGAACTAGTCCAAAGTGACCAGAAAAAAACCCATCCAAACAACCCATCCATACCCCTTTCTACTCTCATATTTCTGTTATTTGTAAACCAAATCGATTAGTTTCTTTTTTAAATGAAAATACACATCCTTTTCTGTATATGCTCAAGATTTCATGACCATAGCATTGATAGATAATTTTTTATGAATGCTTAAAAATGGCTGGTCAAAAAAAACGAGCCGCAATTCAAATCTTTCATAAAAAATTATCTATCAATGCTATGATCATGAAATCTTGAACATATAAAGAAAATGATGTGGATTTTCGTTTAAAAAAGAAACTAATCGATTTGGTTTACAAATAACAGAAATCTGAGAGTAGAAAAAAAGGAGTGGTTATTTCTGGTCACCAGAACAGGTCATCAGAGGTTTCTGGTATTTCTCATAAAGCCAAACATAATTTTTTTTGCCTTCTCCCGAAGCTGTAGCCGGCTATTTACCGGACTAGACAACTGATAAAGGACATAAAACACCAACGATCAATGGGAACACTTTTTTGAATTTAACCAAAATTTTGTCATTTTACGTGATTTTTACGTCATTTACGGAGACTGGAGAACAAAAAAGTAAAATGGATCATTTCAAGCGCTTGAATAAAATGAATGAAAGCCGCTTCCCACCAAAGCGCTTCCCCACCAAGTATAGTAATTGGGATTTGCTGTAGTTTGTGCTCAAGTAAACACACCTTTTCTGGTGAACTGATTGAAGAAGAAGAAGAAGAAGAAGAAGAAGAAGAAGAAGAAGAAGAAGAAGAAGAAGAAGAAGAAGAAGAAGAAGAAGAAGAAGAAGAAGAGGAAGAAGAAGAAGAAGAAGAGGAAGAAGGAAGAAGAAGAGGAAGAGGAAGAAGAAGAGGGAAGAAGAAGAAGAAGAAGAAGAAGAGGAAGAAGAAGAGGAAGGAAGAAGAAGAAGAAGGAAGAAGGAAGAGGAAGAAGAAGAAGAAGAGGAAGAAGAAGAAGAGGAAGAAGAAGAAGAAGAAGGAGGAAGAAGAAGAGGAAGAGAAGAAGAAGGAAGAAGAAGAAGAAGAGAAGAAGAGGAAGAAGAAGAAGAAGAAGAAGAGGAAGGAAGAAGAGGAAGAAGAAGAAGGAAGAAGAAGGAGAAGAAGAGGAAGAAGGAAGAGGAAGAAGAAGAGGAAGAGGAAGAAGAAGAGAGGAAGGAAGAAGAAGAAGAAGAAGAAGAAGAAGAAGAGGAAGAAGAAGAGGAAGAAGAAGAAGAAGAAGAAGAAGAAAAACAAAGAATCGAGAAAAACAAAGGGGAAAAGCATTGTGTGAAAATTGAAAGCTCAAAAATGGATAAAATGAATGAAAGCCAGAGTAGAGAAAGTCGGAGAGAAAGCTGTGAAGATCGGGATGAGGAAAAGGACTAGACACGGTTAGATGGTTATCAATTTTCATAGCGTTTTCCCCCAGACTCCCCCCAATTTCTTCTCTTTTCTCATTCTCATCGATCTCTTTATTATCACAAGCTCATCGTTTTATCACTTTTCTCTAATCCGATCTCGAATTGATTGTGATATTCGTGCGATAACACAATCAATTTTCATTTATCTCAAAGTGTTTGAAAAGTTGAAAAGTTTTTGAATGTTTGAATGCAAAAGTGTTTGTATTCAAACGCTTTAAAGTAGTTTAAAGTATTTGAGGCTGACTTTAGGGCAAATGTAAGTACGGAAGGTCGCTTTTGCGCACGGAAGGTCGTTTGTCTGTCGGATGGACAGACAGACGTCTCTTCTGCTTTAGATATAGTAGATAGATTGATCATAAGAACTCTAGACATGATTTTAGCCAGTAAACTTGATAAAACTGATCTCTAACTTGATAAAACTGATCTCTAAGATGCAATTGAGCTTATATAAACCTTATATATTAAATACAAAGCCTTATATATCAAATAGAATCTTATAAATCAAATGGAAAGCTTTATATACCAAATAGAATCTTATATACCAAATAAAAAGCCTTATATACCAAATACAAAGCCTTAAAACAAAGCTCTGATCAAATTTCAATAGACAAAAAGTTCCCTGCGATTCAAATCGATAACAAAGCGGAGGAAAAGAGACAAAAATATCGAAATATTGGAATTCAATGCGCAGACGAAGATCAAGATATCGAAAAATCAACATAGCTGCCGTTGTGATTGTTTACGACTGCAAAAATTGACAATTGTTGTTGTTTTTTTGGCTTTTCACCTTCAATAGATCTTTTCATTGCCTTTCTCTGCCCTTTCAACAACTCAATAACACAATTCAGCAAGACAATTCAGCAAGACAAAACCCTGTGATTCACCCCAATCACCTTTTTCCCCTTTCACCCCAATATTTCCCGCAAAATGTGTGCTGACACTGACAAAAGAGTTTGCGTGATTTAGAGAGATTTAGAGAGATTTCCCGGGTGAACAGTCATCCTCACTCATGAACTCTCGTCAATAAACTCAAGGTGATCTTTTAGAAAAGTCCAGGGACAACATAAAACAATATCCAAGACTCTAACAGACTCAGTTCTACAATAGCAGACTAAATAAAGCCCAGTTCTACAATAGCAGACTAAATAAAGCCCAGTTCTACCATAACAGACTAAATAAAGCCCAGTTCTACCATAACAGACTAAATAAAGCCCAGTTCTACAATAGCAGACTAAATAAAGCCCAGTTCTACCATAACAGACTAAATAAAGCCCAGTCACCAGCGACAAATAAAGCCCAGTCTACCAAACAGACAAAAAGCCCAGTCACCATAACAGACAAATAACCCCCAGACAAAGCCCAGTTCTAATAGCAGACTAAATAAGCCCAGTCTACCATACAGACTAAATAACCGTCTACATAACAGACAAATAAAGCCCAGTTCTACCATAACAGACTAAATAAAGCCCAGTTCTACCATAACAGACTAAATAAAGCCCAGTTCTACAATAGCAGACTAAATAAAACCCAGTTCTACCATAACAGACTAAATAAAGCCCAGTTCTGCAATAACAGACTAAATAAAGCCCAGTTCTGCAATAACAGATTAAATAAAGCCCAGTCCTACAATAAACCCAGTTCCGTTGTACTACAATGAACCCAAAACCCAGTTCCGTTGTACTACGATGAACAAGTGCGTTTTATTTAGGTTTCTAAACTTTTGCAGACACTACAGAACTAAATTATTGAGTTTAGTTTGAAGTCTTTGATTAGATATCATTGGAAATCTTCTGATAGTCTATAATAGACAAATTAATCTCGATTACGTTGTTGAAAAGATTCCGAAGAGTCAACTCGAGTGTATACTGTTGGAATCAGTGTAGAAATGGCTTTTATTGAGTCTTGGAGTCTGCTTTTGAGTCTTGTTTTATCTAGATTTAGCATCTAGAGATTGTAGTACCGTAGTGTACAGGTAAATCAGCGGGTTTTTCTGGCTAGAGACCTTTGTCACCATGGTAGAGTCTTGGATATTGTTTTATCAACCTTAAGACCAATATTTTCGATTGGTTTATCTTAAATAAGCTTATTTAAAGCTTAAATAAGCTATCTAAAGCTATTTAAAGCTTAAATAAGCTTATCAATGAAGTTAGTCCCAGGAAAATCACATTAAATAGAGTTTACGTGTTCCCTACAAAAACAGAGCTTTTTTCTTTTCGTTTCGACTAAAACTCGTTTCCATGGCAAAGGCCCAAATCGGGAATCTGGGAGATTAAAGGGAGAAAAAAAGGTTTAGAACAGTAAAAGTGATTCAGATTTGACTAAGTTGCCAAGAAAATAAAGAAAAATGAAAGGATTATAAAGGAAAAAACGATTCTGGGATGGGGAAACGGATGGGATGAGATGGGATGAGATGGATTGACGAAAAAATGAGAATAAGCCGCCAAAAACCCTTAAAAGTAGGGAATCGAAGGTGTGTTAGAAGGCAAACGTTTCTTTGACTCGTAAAGCATATAACTTGATGGTCTAGCTTTATTACTTGCTCGTATAGCTTTATTACTAGACCATCAAGACCGTGAAAGTAAGAAGAATCAAGTAAAGTAGTAGTAAAGTAGTAAAGTAAGAACAAAGTAAGAAAAAGTAAGGATAAAGTAAGGATAAAGTAAGAACAAAAGTAAGAAAAAGTAAGGATAAAGGGATAGTAAAGAAAAAAAGTAATAAGAAAGAAAGATTTCCGCGAAGGGGATTGAACCCGGGACCTCCGACCCACCCATCTAACCTCCCAGTCAGACGCTCTAACCACTGAGCTATCCGGTAACTGATGGCCTGCGAAGAAAAAGGAAATACAACATAGAAGAGCAAGAAAAGAAAGAGAAGAAAATGCATATTTGCACACAGTACACATAAGTGCATACTTTTATCGAAGTATCGCGTGCAGCCATGGCTGACTGGTTAAGAGTCCTGTATCCTAGTCGAGTTCAAGCCCTCCTTTCAAGGGTTCAATCCCGCGGGCTGAATTATTGGCTCTTTTTTTGGCCTAGATATGGTCTTTTTTCTTTCCTACATTTAGTGTATTGTTTGTACCATATTATTCGTGTGAATAACTCGAATTTCAAAAAACAATAGTATCTAGAAAGTGCAAAAGAAAATGATGGGTAGGCCTGGGATGGTGATGGGGAAAATGGGGGTGGTGGAAAGTGGGTGAAAGGCGTGGAGCGCTTAGAGCGCTGTGTGGCGTTTCTCCGATCGGAGAGACAAACCAGAGGCAAAAAGAAACGAATCACCCCTTCCCCCCCCCCTCCACCTTTTTCTAACACAACCGCAGCCATACAGAGAAAACGATTCAACGCAAACCGTATCGAAGTCACCACTCAATGACACAAACCGATCAAAAACGATTTTGAGACTGAAAAAGAGACAACTCGTGTCAACTGTTGATGTTTTAAGCTAAAAGATAAGTCTCTTGGCTGTAAGAGATTTGTTTTATCTAGATTTAGCATCTAGAGATTGTAGTACCGTAGTGTACAGGTAAATCAGCGGGGTTTTCTGGCTAGAGACCTTTGTCACCATGGTGCAGTCGGCAGCGCGCTTGTCTACAGCCCACACGATCTGGGTTCGACTCCCGGCTGTATCATGACTTGCTTTTTAAAAAAAAATTATATATGAGATACAAAAGTATATAGAATTCTAAGCCTAAGAAAGCAAAAATCAGGGAAATCGGCTTACGGGGAGCCGAGAACTCCAAGAACAAATGGACGGATGGACGGACAGACAGATAGACAGACAGACAGATAGACAGACAGACAGACAGACAGACAGACAGACAGAGACAGACAGACAGACAGACAGACAGATAGACAGACAGATAGATAGATAGACAGACAGACAGACACATAGCCAGACCGACAGACAGACAGACAGATAGACAGACAGACAGACAGACAGATAGATAGACAGACAGACAGACAGATGGATAGACATACAGACAGACAGACAGACAGACAGACAGACAGACAGATAGACAGACAGACAGACAGACAGACAGACAGACAGACAGACAGACAGACAGACAGACAGACGAACGAACGAACAGGCGGACAGACACTTTCCTTTTATATATAGTAAACGCTATAGCTAAAGTGAAAAAGACTAGACATGGCATTTCCCCTCAGAAAACGGGGGATGGGGAATCACAGGCCGACAAAGACCGAGGAACGTAGCGAGCGCACACTCCGCGCACACACAGCATAGAACTCGATTCCACATAGAGAGGGCATGCTAGACACAAAACGATCGATCTTTTCTTCTACAAAAAGCCTTAAACCTTTTTGCAACGCTTAAAAGCTTGTTCAGAGTCTTGAGGCCAGGTTTAAGCGAAATTTTGGTGTCTTAGTTGCTAGAGAGCTTTGGATTGTTTTGTTTTGGTTGGATTGTTTAGGTATTGTCGTTTTTCTTTTGAAGAATTCTAAATCAGACACTTGTTAGAACTGGTATCTTGTTTTCTGTGCCTCTACAAAGGCATTAAAATCTGAAATAAATCCAATCATCATCCAAAATTGAATTTAAATCTTAAATGAATCAAATTGGTTGAAAATTGGCATTATCCCAGAAATTCCAAGCCGAACACCGCCCGGCCTAGCGCCGCATAAATAAGTGTGACGTTCCACGGGGAAAGGCACAAACGATAGAGAATTTGATTGTGATGGATATCGGGTTACTCATAGTCAATCATTGGAATCGTGATGATGGAAAGGACAATGAGTTGTATGTGTTGAAACAAGAAAAGGGGGAGAAGGGCACGGCATTCGCACAGTCATAAACAACGACGGGAGGCTGACTGGAGAGAGTCTAAATATAAAGGGTTCAGGGAAGATAGGGAAGATAGGGAAGATATGGAAAAGGATATTGAACTGTGGAGAAAAACCACCTTTCCTCATCCTCAGCTGCCTATTCTTCCCCAAAATTGGAAGCAACAGATGTCGGCTGTTTTCTTTGGGCGTGCAGTTTTTTAGGTCAACGATGCAAAAATGATTACCGCAATGGACTAAGGAAAAAGATACAGTGAAATATGAGAAAAAAAGAAAAATAAGACTTCCCAGGGTGCACAGATAAAAACCTGACTTTTTAGAGTTGTTTTCAAGCTGTCAAACTGGAGCTGGAAACAATAAAAACGCAATAGCAAGCTAAAGAGATAGTTTGAGTTTAAATTTATAGTCCAATTTCAATAGTTTTTGTACCAATCGACAGCGAAAGATTTGGCGCATCCAATGATACCAAAAATATTCAAATTGGACAACTCAACACCAAGAAATTTGAGCTCAAAGTTAGATTGCCAATGGCAAAGGGGGCGGGGCGCGTCCTACAATCATCGTAGAAGTACAGTGACAATTTATATTAGTGTCAAGAGAGTGGCACAGTAAGAAAAAGTGAACAATTTTTTCAAAGACATCAAAAACGAGATGAAACTCGAGATGAAAAACGGTAAAAAGCAAGATCTAAAAATAGATAACATCAAAAACAACTTCATAAACCCATCTATCGTAAATTTGAGGGTAAATGGAAAGGACAAGTGCAGCAAAAATGTGGAATGGAGGTGGAATGAAGAGCTGAAAAAAAAAGGGGGGGTGGCTCGGGGCAACGGTGGGCCATTCCAAGAGTGGGTGGAGCCCTGAGGGGCAAAGAGGGACCCAGGCTCCCGTTCCACACACACACACAACAGGGCAAATGAGGGGCGATGGCGGCGGCTGGAACGGACCAGGGAAAAAGAAGAAAGGGCGGCTGCCCATGAAACGAGACGAGCACAACACCGAAGAGAGTCGAGACAACAACCAGCTCTCTTTTGAGAAAGGATCCCTTGTGGTCTGGTCGGTGTGCAGCGGGAAAACGTGGGGTGTGTGTCGCGCTGAGAGAGGCAATGCCCCCGTTCTCTTTCGGAAAGCACTCTGGGCGAAAGAAATATTTCTCACTCCTCAGCTGATAGGGGCTTCCGAAGCACTCTCTGCCCCTGGGTCCACTTCGCGGCAAAAAGAGGTGAAGAGGGGGGGGAAAGAAAGTGAAATTTCCCATTCAAATTTGTCTCTCTGTGGTATTTGTCTATTCGGTGGTAAAGGTTCCGTTTTAAGTCGATAATTTCCTTGTTCTAAGGCTGTTTTAGCAAGCAAAAAAAGGCAAATCCTCAAAAAACACAGGGAAACTCAATTGCTTAGTTTTAAAGTCTAGTTAATTGCAAGTCGATAAAGGTTACTTTTAGCTAATTTAGTGGTGCAAAATCTATAGAAGTGCAGAACAAAAAAACTTGCTCATAGCTCAAAGTCGTAAAAAAAACCCAAAAAAGAAACTTGCTTAGAGTTCACAAAGTCGTAAAAAAAACGATGCTAGCTAGCATTTCTAGCAAGTGTGTGAGACGGGTGGTGAAAAGAAGAAAAGACGAGTCTGTCTAGTGTCTGCTGTGTCGGGTCTAGAGCAGTCTCTCGATTGAATGGATGGGCTGTGATGGGAAGGGAAAAGCGGAAGGGGGGCAGGGACACGAAAGAACACAATCTCAACGAAGATTTTTCCTCAAAAGTTGTTGTTGTTGTTTGTTGTTTAAGCTTAAAAGTCGAGTTCAAAAAGGAAAAAAGACTTCAAAAGTGCCTCACCAAACGCTGTCAATGTTATTTTGCACTACCAATCAGCAAGTCTACTTTACTGCACTGAATATATTATTATTGCAGTCAAAAGAACCAAATATAAAGGGTTTAAGGGCTTGTTGAATCATCATTTCCCGTTTACGCTTCACCCTCCAAGGGCGTATCAAGGTATCCCCCTTTTTTCAGCCCTTTCCCTCAACCAAGCACACTTCCCCCACTCTCTCGATGACTGCCTGGGTGATTTTCGCTCTAAAGGACATAAAATTTCCACATACAAGTGGCAAATGGATGTGTCGTAATAAAACCATTTGAACATAAAGCTCTTCCAAAAACAAGGAAACATTTCAGATTCAGTCTAAATGAGCACAAAAAGCAGAACGTTACAAATATTTTTCACAAAACAACACCAGAAAGAAAAAAAAGACTATCAAAATGTGCAAGCCACGAAAAAATGTGTGGTGCGTTGTTGATGGTCGACTCGCAATCGGGGGCGAGCCGACCAGGGGGTGCCGGAAAAGGGGAAAACGGCGACGAAAACAGGGGAAAAGAGGGGGATCGGGCACGGCCACGTAGTCGTCAAGTGACACGCGGGAATGGGCAGAAAAAAAGAAAAGAGGGGGAAAGGGAGGGCATCGTTCTCTCCGTTCCCTTTCCCCACCCTTCCTTGCCCATGTGCATTGTTTGTCTCATGCAATCTCTCCTTGCCGTTCCTGCACTCACCTCCCCAATTCGCCCGTTCTCTCCTCCATTTCCAGTTCGCAGCCTCATCTCTTTTGTGTCGTGTCGAGCCTCTCCTCGCCCATCTGCAAGCCTTGTAGAGGAAAGAGAGTGAACGCACCTCTTTCCCAACGATGGGTGTCTGTGCGGGAAGAAGAGGGGGGTTGTGTTCTCTTTTTGTGGCCAAAGAGGGGCAGCCGTGTGCATATCTCTTCGGCTGAACGCCCCACTTGCCCCGACACACAAGGGCATGTCAACACCAGAAATTGCCTATTGCGTCTCTTCTTGACCGTCAACCATTGTTAGTCTTTTCGAAAGCTGAATACAAATCGACTCGATTGTCACGTAGTAGTATCACGAGTCAAAGCATCAATCAAGTACAACCGAAAGCAAGTCCTAGTTTCATCAAATGCTAGAAATTTTGTTTTCTCGATTTTTCTTTTCTGATGAATTCAACAAAAATCTTTTAATATCGAAGTAGATGCCCTTTCGTGTTAAGCCGCGAATCCCATTCAAAGAATCCAGAGCAACAAAGAAATGTTTCAATGGGGTAAATTCGTTGCCTGCACGTAGCCTTGTTAATTGATTTTCAAATCCAAAATTTATTCGTTCACTTATTAGAAGTGTTAAAAATTAAGAAAATAGAAATAGAATTTCAATAGTCAGAGATGTCCTCCACCACGACATGCCGGGCTTGGTGCGGGTTCTTGCCCTTTCCATTTTGATGTGGGCACTGCGTCGATTCGTAAAGCATGAACGGGGCCTGCAAGCTCTTCGGCCAGACATTCATTGACAAGCCGATGCCTCTAAACGTTACATTCACCATCAAATGGTTGCTTGAATTCCCAGCATCAAACCTGCAAAAATTTCAACCTGTATAACCGATTTGCCCTCGAATTCTTCGCTGACTATTTGAACGTTGAAATGTTTCTCCGCACCTTTTGGTACGTTGTGCATGTAGCTTTCGCAAACCACGGTCAGATGGGAGGGCTGAAAAAAGAACGCTTTTAAAGTAGACTATTAATTAAACCACCAAAAATCTCTGCCGGAGCTTCGTCGTTATCAATGCTTGAATGGGACCATTTGTCGTTACCGTTGCCATCCCTCTAACTGCCGTCAACATGTAACTTAAAATGGCAAAAGTTGCATTGAAAACGATCTTAAACACAATCAACGAAAGATTTGACTAAATTCTAGCCTAGTCATAAGCATAACAGAAAATGTAACAATCTTTATTAACGATAACAAAGATAGGGTGACAATAAGAGTGAAACCGATAAAATTAACGCTTTCTGCGGAGAACTTTCGTGTTTTTGCGGAGCCAATTCTTTGCCTGTGATCCACCACGAGTAGCCGAGAAGCGATGTCCTTTCCCAAGTCCTCGTGATTTGCGTCCAGCCGAAGTGAGTCCTCGCATTTCACGGTGTTTATGCACTGGCTTGGTGATCCATTGAGTATCGGGATTGCGACGGATGGCTTTGTGAGCGGGATCGATGAGAACCACTTCGAAGAATTTGTAAGTCGAGTCTTGTCCGATCCAATAGCTGCTCAACACACGGAGACCACCACACAAACGTCCGACTCGGCACTAAAAAGGAAAAGTTACAAGGTGGATAAGAAATTCCAGCAAGCAAATGAATCACTTTCGCTGAAATTAACGTTTCAACATTAAGATCACTGAAAAATACCTCAGCTACAGCTTGGTGTCCTCGTTGGTTCTTCAGTTCGTTGACCCCATGCGTTTTGGGCTTTCCATAAGTTTGTCCCTTGGTGACTGGACGCTTGCGGCCTCCACGGCGGACACGAACACGGTAGACGACGTAGCCTAAAATAAAAGCATCAGTTACCAGGTAGTAACTAATGATTCACTTGTTTTCAATAAAAAAAACCTAGAATTGTTCCAGCCTAATATCCTGTTCGAGATCATACTACAACAATAAAAGATAACCAAATGTAGCTACACTATTTTTGATACTTTGGTGGTTGGGAGGGGCCACTTTTATTCTGGGTTAGTCGAATCTAGTGTTTTGAGTGGTTGTATCGATACCTTTTATCTATTCCAAGGTAATAAATTTGCTTAATAGATTGGTAATTACTTTAGCAATTCTGGCCTAATCTCATGTACTTTAACCAACAAACGCTATCTCAAAGCTGCTTACACTTGAAAAACAAATAAAAGCGACCATATACAAGCATATCAAGCATGTTGTAAATGCTACAAAAGTATAAGCATTTTTCATTGCCCCAAAATAGGTATCAGAATAAATCAGAATATGAATGTATGAGTAAAACCGCTCAAAACATTAGATCCAACTAAGCCAGAATAAAAGTGGGCCTCTCCCAACCACCAAAGTACTCCATTTTTTCGCAATCGCCGCACAAGCAATCTATCTGTCCCAGCATAACTCAAAAACAATGCAAACCTTGTTTAGCACGATATCCAAGTCGTCGCGCCTTCTCGGGTCTAGTGGGTCTTGGTGCTCGGTGGATGGCTGACATCTGTCTGTATTGCCAGCACCGGATTCGAAGAGAGTAGCGCATCACCTCCGACTGTTTCTTTCGCCACAACTCTTGCATGTATTTGTAGGCACCCATGTTTACCTGAAAATGTGTAAAAATGATTAAGCTTGAAAATATAAAATTGCAAAAAGAAAAGCGACGAATGCAATGATCCTAGGTCAAAAATGTAAAGGGGTGGTGATCCACTCTTCTAAAAAAGACCAATAAACTTCTGTACTCATGAGTGTAACAACAAAACTATCCTTCACTAATCAAACGCCAATTGGCATAAAATAACGCATTGGCGTTAGAAACATTCGGGACGATTGCTCCGCCAGCCAGAAACGAAAATCGCGTCGAACAAACTAGCGCTAACCGCGTACGAGAAATAACGGAATGCATCTTCTACAAAGAAACACAAACGACCGTGTGCTAAGAACTCAATGTTGCATTTAAAAACATGCAGTCTTGTGATTGAACTTAAATTCGATTTTGCGTCATCAAAAAAACAAGGTAAAGTCTCAATGGAGTAATTCAAATCCTTCGGTGGAAATTTCGTTTTACGAAGGTGGCGCAAAGAAACTTGCGCAAAATTCGGCACCACAATTTTGGCTTCTGGTTTTTCGGCGCAATCGCCATGGTCCCAAACATTTTTGAAAGAAACAAATTGGGCGCAGACGTTTCAAATGAAAACTACTTAAACAGCAAATAAAGAATGAAAAGAATGAAGGAAAATCGGAAAGGCAAAATTTTTCCGACAGACTACAATTTCTCGTTTTCCCACGTTTTAGCTGCGCTTTTCAAACCAGACGCAAGGAGGGTATAAAACTAAGTTTTCGAAAGGCAATCGACACTTGAATAAAAACATTAGAAAGCGTAATCAACTCAAGTAAAAAAAATTGTAATTCCTCTCCAAATAGCTTCTTAAACAATTTCTACTGTTTTCTCATCATTCACGCATGTAAACTACGTCTTTAATGTCGACTGAACCTTGGTTTTTGTGATTATTCTTTTTCTTTATTCGATTTTTACGAAATTTTTATTTTTAGATTGCTCACGTTTCGCGATTGATGTCAATATTTATCAGTTTTCATCGGAAACCTGAAAAATGAAGTGAGTTAAATTTGAAAGCGTACATTTTGCAATCTTGTATCTTTAGGATCCTTGTCGATGGCCTCGAAGTGCTTTTCCCCTACGACTACATTTATCCGGAGCAAGTTTTTTACATGCAGGAACTCAAGAAGAGTCTCGATGCGCAGGTTTTTTATTACAATTTAAATTTATCGTTAGTAAGACATACTTTTTTGCTATTGGAATGCTTTAGGGTCATGCCATTCTTGAAATGCCGTCCGGAACTGGGAAAACTATCAGCTTGCTATCGTTGGTGATGGCTTACATGACAAAATACCCACAAAAACTAAACAAATTGGTAAGGGGTGTTTTTGCACATGCGAATAAACACAATTTTAGGTCTACTGCTCTCGAACGATTCCCGAGATTGAGAAATGTGTAGAAGAGCTACGAAACCTCTATGCCTTCTACGAGAAACAAACAAAGGTAAACAAATAATGTTCTCTTTGGAATCAAGAATTTTTAGGAAGCCCCCGATTTGATGGCCGTCGCCATGTCAGCAAGGAAGAATCTCTGCATTAACGAGGAAGTCGCAGCAATGCGTATAGGAAGCAGGGTTGATGGGGCGTGTCAATCTCGAACAGCTAGGTATAAATGTTTTTTAAATTTTTGAGTAAAAGCAAATAGTTTATGTTGCACATTAATCGTTTTAATATGTAGCTGTTAAAATTGTTATTTAGTTACATTCGTGCCAGAAGAGCCGTAGCGCCAGACACGGTACCATCCCCTTGTGCTTATTTTGAAAAAATGCACACACAAGACATGTATCAATTGCCAAATGGTGTCTACAATATTGTAAGCTATAAAGAAAGTTTTAAAATTTTCTTCTTTTAGTCTGATCTCAAAGCGGTCGGTCAAAAAGAGGGAATTTGCCCATATTTTCTCGCGAGATACGCACTTAACAAGGTAGCAAGGGTTTTTAGTTTTGAAGCAGTGCATTTTTAGGCTTCGATTGTTGTTTATTCGTATCACTATATTCTTGATCCAAAGATTGCAGAGCTAGTCTCGAAAGATTTTGCCCGAAAGTCAGTTTGTTTTGCAACTTTAAGAAATGTTCGTGTTTTAGAACTTGTGTCGTATTTGACGAGGCACACAATATCGACAATGTCTGCATTGAATCAATGAGCGTTGCATTGTCGATTCGATCAGTTGAAAGGTAGGATTTTATGAATTCTAAAACTATGCATGACTTTTTTAGAGCGTCCGCCGAGTTAGATCAAATCGATAAACTGGTCACAAAAGCAAAACGAGAAAACGCAGCCCGATTGCAACATGAATACGAAAGATTAGTGGAGGGATTGCGAAAGTAAGTTTTCGCTTTGTAGCTTATTTTTATTGTTAGTTTAGAGCCGAGCAAGAAAGAGCAAATGACGAACGACTCGCAAATCCCGTACTTCCAGACGCAGTGTTAAAAGAGGCAGAGAAACTTTTCAGTAACGTTTATATCCGATTTCAGGCAATCCCTGGTCAAATTCGCGATGCCACTCATTTTGTTTCATTCTTGAAGAGAGTGGTTGAGTATGTTCGTCATCGACTACGTACATCACAAGTGTTAATCGAATCACCGGCCGTCTTCTTGAAAGATATTCAAGATCGCATGTTTCTTGATAGGAAGCCTTTGAGGTTTAGTAGTTTTGAAAATTTGTAAATTTCTTTTTTTAGATTTTGTGCTGAACGTTTTTCGAACCTCGCAAAGACGTTAGAGATTTCCGATTTAGCAGAAGTTTGTAAGTGCCTATTGGAAAAAAGGTTGTTTCAATAATTCATTTAGGGGCACTTTCTCAAGTTACGGTTTTTGCAACACTTGTATCAACATACTCGAAAGGTTTTTCAGTGATCGTCGAGCCAGGAGATCAAGTTTGAAGTTTTGAGTTTAACTTTTATTTATAATACATTTAGAGACAGCTTCCTACTATCACGTTATCTTGTATGGATGCCAGCATAGCCATTCGTCCTGTGCTAGATCGATTCCAAACGGTTATTACTATTTTTTTAAATTCATTACAAAGACTTCTAGGTTGTCATCACATCGGGAACTTTGTCGCCACTTGAAATCTATCCAAAAATGCTTGACTTCGATCCCTGCGTTATGGCATCGTTTACAATGTCTCTAGCGAGGCCATGTATTTCTCCATTGGTTGTGAGTAAAGGGAATGATCAGGTATAAAATTTTATGGATGAAGTGTTTTGAGTTGTTTTAGGTTGCCGTAACATCTAGATTCGAGTCACGTGCTGAACCATCAGTCATTCGCAACTATGGCAATTTGGTCATCGACATGGCAAAAATTGTACCCGATGGAATTGTGAGTTCATTAAGAATCGATTTGCTTTATGTGCCATATTAGGTGGTTTTCTTTACTTCCTATTTATATATGCAAGCCGTTATTTCTCTGTGGTACGATCAGGTTGGTAACTAAGAGTGGCTTTTAAATCTTGAGCTTTAGCAAGTGATTGACGAACTAATGAAACATAAACTTGTGTTCATTGAGACAACGGATGCTAAGTAAGGATTTTATTTTTCTGGATTAATCGAATGCTTTTAGAGAAACTTCGGTCGCTCTGGAGAAATACGTGGAGGCATGCGATTGTGGACGCGGAGCAATACTTTTCTCGGTGGCCCGGTATAACAACTTTTAACCACGAAAAAAGAATATCTATTTTAGAGGAAAAGTTAGTGAGGGAATCGATTTTGCGCATCATCTTGGTAAGCCAGGCTTCAATTTAGCTATTTTACCGTTAATTTAGGCCGCTGTGTGATCATGCTTGGAATTCCCTACATGTACACAGAAAGCAAAATTCTTCGGGCTCGGCTCGAATATCTGCGCGATCAATTTGGAATTAAGTTATTTTTATATAAACATCAGAAAACTTATGCTGAATCTAGGGAAAATGATTTCCTCACTTTCGACGCAATGCGGCACACAGCCCAATGCATGGGTCGGGCTCTTCGTGGAAAAACAGATTATGGACTTATGATATTTGCAGACAAGGTAAACATAATCTAGCTTTTGATTATTTTGTCAATTAAAGAGATTTTCTCGAGCGGATATGAGAAGCAAGCTACCTCGATGGATTCAGGAATATCTTGACACCGCAAATACAAATCTCTCCGTCGATGAAGCCGTCCAACTTGCAAGGTTTCTTTTTACAAATGGTTTCTTGCAACCATGAGCTATTTTAGACGATGGCTGCCACTTATGGCTCAACCATTTCAAAGAAAGGATCAAATCGGCGTATCTCTTCTTACACAGTCAATGGTCACTGCTCAAGTATTAGCGAAGTTTTCAAAAGTAAGTCTGCTTCTTAATTTAGCGCCATTTGCAACGATTTAGGTTGTGGAACGATACGATTAATGGATCTTAAAATTTCAAATCGGGTATCTAGGTTGTTGATTTTTCATTTTTAAAATTGATGTGTTTTCTTTGTTTGGTTTTGTTTTGTTGCAAAAGTTCTCAGTTAGTAAATTTAATCATAAAATGGATTGGAAGTTGCAGTCTACTCTATCAAGCAGCCCATTAGGCGGCTTCGGATGCTACTGTATACGCTTATGGTGATTTGAATCTAATTCAATTTTTAGAATCTGATAGCTTCTAATTCGTTTATTACACACATCCAAAATAATCTCACACAGAAAAACAAATCAAAAAATCATTCAATAGAAAGCACCTTGTTTTATGGCCGAGCTGTTTGAAATAGAATGGCACAAAAAGGAAATTAGGCTGTGCTCTGCAATTGAAGCGTCTCCTAAAAGATGCGCTTAATACCGTATTCCCTAGATTATTGTAGCTTTAACTCATTCCGGGATTACGGTAGCTTCTTCATCGAGCGCAATATTTAGAAACTCTTCAATCGAGAGGAATAGAGTCTAGGCAAGAAAACAAAAAAAAAAGAGATCAAAATATTTTGTGGTATGGCTTGTAAGGAAAGTGGCTTACAATGGCAAAACAGAAAACAATCAAATCAACGAGTAAAGTGGGGAGCAGCTGCATAGGTGCCGGTGTAAGTGGAAGAGATTGGACGGGGTACTTCGGGTTGGGGTCGATTCGGCGGAAGTGATTGTGGCAATGGAGCTGGCTGATAGCCGGCTTTGAATGAGGAGGGAGCTCTGGAAATGCATCGTTTTGTTTTACTACCAGCAACTCGACGACGATAAATCTTTATGTGACGATTTGCAATCTTACACTCACTGTCAGACTTTGGCCAGAGCCAGAGCCAGGGCCAGGGCCAAATTAGTTGAGCTTTGCATAGCTTTTCACCATGACCAAGGTTTCAGAAGAATCAATAAAGTTGCTCAATGCTGGTGTAAAAGCAAATTCTCTTTAAATATTACTCTAATATCTAGGCTGGATCGATTAGTCATTCGCTAAATACTTTCTAGATATCCTAGAATGTATCTTAAATTGAATTTGGAATTTCGCTCACCTATTCGCACGATATTGATTCGAGATGATGATCACTAAGCAGAAAAATCCGGCCACTGCGCCCATGAATGGATCGATCAACAGCTAAAATATCAATATTAAATTGTGTTGTGGCTTCCATTGAGATACGGTAACACTGTAGGAGATACTGTAGCCGATAGGGTACTGTAGCTGAAAGGGTACTGTAGCTGATATAGAGTACTGTAGACAATGTGGGATAGTGTAGGAGATACTGTAGCTGATATAGGGCACTGTAGAGTGCTGTAGCTCATGCAGGGGTCCGTAAGGGATACTGTAGCTGATAGGCTACTGTGTGGTACTACATAGTACTATAGCTAATGTAGAATACTGTAAGGCACTGCAGAATACTGGTCAATGTAGGGATGCTGTAGGAGATCTGTAGCTGATCTAGGATACTGTAGGGCACTGCGGAATACTGTAGCTAAGTAGGGTTACTGGAGAAGATACTGTAGCCACAAGGCGTAAAATCAATAATCAATCAATAATCTTTTACCTTAATAGCTGACACAATATTCCATGATCGAGTCCATGCCATTGCTGGTTGGAGAATGTCGTGAAGGTAAGCAAAGCTGAATTATAACTATAATAGATCTGCAGGATAGCTTTAAGTAGGTTATACGCTGTAGAGGTGCTGTAGAGGTACCGTAGCTACATCTATAGATCAACACTTACACATAGAAGAAAGCGGCCACGAGATAGACACAGCCAAGAAGCCCGAGATGCGACGGATGTGGATGAGTGTTTGGTGATGGAGAGACTGGGCTTGAACCAACCTAGATAATCATTGAAATACAAGAGAATACTTAGGAAAGACTTAGGCAAGATATTATGACTATTTGAATATTTTTTATCACCCACCAGTGAGCAACAACCGGAGAAAAGTGGGACGATGACGACGAAGAACATGATGCACTCGCGGAATACAGGGAACACGCCCTCGAGCACCTAGAAAGAGATTGGATTGAAAGTTGACAATGATTTTCCAGGTTTTTATGTCCTAGATTCTAGATCAGACTAGAGCTAGGACAGGAACCAGATCAAGATCTGTTTTCTGATTGAATCGAATACTTTTGCGGGTAAGGCTAAGGCATCTGTAGAGCAAGAGCGAATCTAGCAGTCAGCAGTAAGTCAGATCAAGTTCAAGACTGACTTCTAGGTAATTTGAATACTTTTGTGGATCAGGTCACAAGTAAACCAGAGGCCCAGATCTGGCTTTTGACTGGCCCAGATACTTTTTGTAGCCCAAGTTGGAGCAGTACTGACGTTAGGGTCAGAGCCAGGGCCAGAGCCAGAGCCAGGGTCAGAGCCAGGGCCAGGGCCAGGGCCAGGGCCAGGGCCAGAGCCAGGGCCAGAGCCAGGGCCAGGGCCAGGGCCAGGGCAAGAGCCAGGGCCAGGGCCAGAGCCAGGGCCAGAGCCAGGGCCAGGGCCAGGGCAAGAGCCAGGGCCAGGGCCAGGGCAAGAGCCAGGGCAAGATCCAACTGTCCTCCGACTGCTCTAGGTCAGGGCCAGGCTTCTTGCTTGACCTGGTTAGCTTGGGAATTCCCTTGTAAAAGTATAACTTGAATGTGTACCAATGAATTTCTACGAAAAAATCGAGTGGTACTATTAGGCTTTCTAGAAAAGGAATGCAAAGACTTTCTGGACGATAATCGGACATTCGGCAATCCAATTTTAAGCTCAAATATCTTGATGTTGAGCTTTCAATTTATACATTCTTGGTATCATTCGATGCGCAAAGTCTTTCTCTATCGATTGGTTGAAAAACTATTTAAATTGGACAACTCAACACGAAGAAATTTGAGCTTAAAGTTGGTTTGCCAATGGCAAAGGGGGCGTATAAAAGGTTATCTGATAAGCCCCGCCCCTTTGCCATTGGCAATCTAACTTTTTGATAGATTATCTATCTAATCTATCTTTCTAGTATTCTTTTTACCCACCTTATTAGCCGATCCAACAAGGCACAGTCCACTCAATGGATCCGCTTGTACACTTTTCGCCATCAACGCCAACATGACCACCGCCAATGGAAGCGTCCAAGTCAAGAGGCACACTTGGCGACGGTATTTGTCCTATATACAGAAATTTCTATTTGTTATGTAGTTTTTAACAACGTACAATACTGGCCGTTTGCAAAGTGTGCTCTTTCCACGCCAAGCACATGATAAACCACCATAAACGGCCGGCCGTTCCTAGAAAAGATTTTTGGAGAATATAGATAATAGATTAGCTTTATAGGCTAGATGATAGATTATCTTTATAGCCTTTTCTTTAAGATGTACCTAAGTAGAAGAGAGCTGCTGCCACAGCTGTACAAGGAATATGTGGCAATGAGGCGACTACGGAGAGCGAGAACCCGGCGTACTCGCGACAGGAGATCTAAATCAATTTAAAATATGAGATTTATAATATTAATTTAAATTTATTAAGTATTCCTCTAAGATTATACCAGATTTAAATTTTAATTTAAACAATAGATCAAATAGGTACTCTTTACTTAAACCTTTAGAAATTATGCGATCATTCGACGCAGAATTTGACGCTGATTCTGAAGCTATATTCCGTTTTTGCTAAATGGCAAGCTGTCATGAGTTATAAGCGTCTAAAGTTTTGTTAGAACAGTTGGAACTGGCGCAGATCAAAAACCTGTGCGCCGCCGGGACTTGAACCTGCGAGCTCTCGCTTACTGGCCAACTGTGCTAACCACTACACCACAAAGGACCTGTTCTCCCCTGCTTCAGAGGGATTTAACAGGACTCTGAATGAAAATGTGGGCATTTGGGGCTTAACGGCCTCTCTTTAGCCTCTTAGCGGCTTCCAAGATTCCGTGCAGGCGTGGCCGAATGGTAGACGGTTCGTTTCCGGAGCGAGACCTCGCGAGTTCGATCCACGCTTTGGGTTTTCCTTTTGCTTTTTGATTTTTTCGTTTGATCGATCTTGTAGAACAAGATCTCAGGGATCTCAATCAAGTCAACAGATCATTTGAAAGCCGTTTTAAATTAGTCTGAGATCAAATCTCAGTCGCTGAGTGCGCGCTAACTTCCAGAGACGTCTCAAGAAATGCATCGCAATTTCTGCTTGCAATTTTGAGCATTTATTATGATTCTTTTTGTTATTTCCTCCTTTTCTATATCTGGATCTTATTTTTATGGTTTAAAGCTCAAATTTTGTTATTTAATTAGTATGCAACGTTGAATCGCCTCTCCGGAAATCGTTCTTTCCCAATTTCTTGATTACTATAATTGCCAAAAACTTGATTTCAGTCAATTCTTGCCATGCAATTTGAGAAAATCCTTGCGTAACTTTAGCCTTGGATCCATATCCTTATCTCACCTGCCTAACATCTCTCCCAGTGACTTTTTTCTTTTTTACTCACAAAGTTTAGTTTCATTAAAATAATGGACACGGTTTATATCCATTTTAATTCCGAGAATTACGATTTTTATCATCAAGATGAAATTAATCATAAAATACTACAATTCTAATATACTAATAGGATTTTTAATAGATAAAGCGAAGCTTGAACCTTTTTGAATTGCAAGATTGAAGTGTTATAAGTGTTAAAAAAAGCTAAAATAGGTTTTTTTTCCACCAAGCTATAACTAAATAGTGTTCTTAATTTAAAAGCACAGTCACAGAACCGAATTTTCTCCTCACCTCTTCCCGGTAAAGCAAACTGAAGACGTAGATGATTGAAGAGAGCATGAAAGAGATCGCACTCCATAATAAACTAAAGAAACATGGCTTAGTTTGAATTTTCGATTTGAAATTTCAAAAATACCTCCTTTCCGGGAAAGTCGGCAAAATGTGCGGCCGGGTCAAGAAAAAGATAATCGATGAGACGGTGAAGAAAACGGATAAACCACAGAGGACCGAGAGGTAGGTTGAGGTGGAGTAGCGATCCGTCTTGAAAAGGATTTTACTCGGTTTTACAGCTATTTACAGCTATTACAGGTTTTACAGGTTTTACAGGTTTGTGGCGACCAATCACAGTCTTGTAAACTCTAAAAATCGATGATTTCGAACCTGATGCAAAGCTCGTTGCCCATTGCATAACGGTACACAAACGCCGGTTCGATTGAAATAGTAGAAATCGTCGGAGCACTTTTGATGTCCGTTCGAGTGCACAAAACCGTTTTGCTCAAAGTGAGTACCCTAAAGTGGTTTTTTTTAAAGGCAAATTTTCTCAGTTATATCAAATAAAACAAATTTCTAACTTTTCAAGCCAACCTGTTCCTCATTTCTCTCGGCTTCCTCAGTTTTCGGTGCCGGAAAAGCGGACTTGGTGCTAGGGCCAGGCATGCACATCATGTCACCATTATTTTCTAAAATTATACGTTAAAGGATAGGGTTTTCTTTTGTATATGTCGTAGCCGATTATGAATTTCAGCCGATTATGAATGACTGGGTCCGGACGCGTCCAACCATCAAGTATTTGGTATCATTCAACGCAGAATCATTAATAATAATATGATAATGGTTCGGCAAACGATCAAAAAGCAAAAAAATTGAGCACTAGCTGGATCCGAACCATGATCGTTTGCCTATAAATCCACGGTGTTACCTTGAGACCACTGATCGAGTGTTTACACTAGGAAGCGCACCTCGCTAGGAAGCGCACCTCGCTAGGAAAGCGCACCTCGCTAGGAAGCGCACCTCGCTAGGAAGCGCACCTCGCTAGGAAGCGCACCTCGCTAGGAAGCGCACCTCGCTAGGAAGCGCACCTCGCTAGGAAGCGCACCTCGCTAGGAAGCGCACCTCGCTAGGAAGCGCACTAAATTCCAATGCAAAACTTTGATGTCAAATATCTGGCGATTGATGCCAAATATTGGAAAAACTAAAAACCGATTCGGATTCCCCGTGTCAAACTCTATCAGGGTACAATTCTATAGGCATAAACTCATAAAAATAAAGTGGTAACCTCTCACTAGTGAGATCACCACCTCTCGGCATCGAGATTTAATGCGAAAAAATTTGTGCCTTGGGCAAATTTGTAAAAATTTGTACCTCGGCATCGTTCAAATACGCAAGAAAGCCTTACAAAGCGATAGCTAAAGCTTTAGAGTTAAATTTCACAGGAATCGCTTTAGCTTTAGAGCTAAATTTCAAAGAAATAGCTTTAGCTTTAAACCAAAATTTGCAAAGCTTACCTTAAACTTTAAACCCAAATTTCTTCCGTTTAAAAGCAATTTAAAAAAAACTAAAACCAGATTCGGAAAGCGCGTGAAAAACTGAGCAAGATAGAATAGGTTTTGAACAAAATAGGGTTTTAAAATTCAAGATAGAATCGCTTTGAAAGAAAATAGACAGTCCAGCTTAAATTCCCGACCTTTCCCTAGTTAGAAAAAGCGAATTTTAGCGAAAGTTATTAAAAAAATATACAAATAATCTCCTCACCTTTCGGCAAATTCGAGCAATTCATGTATTCAGGCCAATCAAAGCCGAAATCGCGCAATAACGGCAAACATTTCTCGCGAACTGTCTTGCAAAGCGGTTGACAAGGTCCAATTGGCTGTGGAATCTGAAATTTAAGACTTAAAGTCTGTTCAAGACAAGGCTAAGACTTAAACTAAAGGCTAAGACTTAAACTAAAGGCTAAGACTTAAACTAAAGGCTAAAACCTAAAATATAAAGTATTAGATAATAAAAAACATCGTACTATATAAGATTTATTATTACTTTAGCTAGAATTTCTCTCAAAATCTCCTCCCACAAACCTTCTCCGTGCACATCGGAAAGTTTAAACTGCATAGATAGAATTTAAGGTCCTCGGCGCAATTGCTCTAAAATATTATAAACTTATATTATAAACTAAGCTCCTAAGCTTTTATTCTATTCATCTAGATATTTATCTAGATATTTACTATTATATATTATTCTAAATCTTTAAAAACCAACCTTGATTAACGCCTCAAAACTCTGCACTCGATCCTTAGCCACTTTGGCGAACTCGTCGCCGAGAAGGTTCGGGAAACTGAAAGGTTGAAGTTTAAATGAAAAATTTTAAGTCATAAAGATCATTTTTAGATGTAAATAGCTATATTTGATAAAAATCGATCCTTAAAAACCTAAAACCTCATTGAAAAGTCTTCTAAACGAAAACCCAACGCTAATTCGATCTCTTGGTGCTTTTCTTGAGAAAAAAGGGTAAAATAAACTCCACCAATAGGTTCTACGACCCTAAAAACCCCAGGGTACAAAGTTTTTAACATTAAATCTCATTTGGGAATCATTTACAGAATAAGAGAAATCTCTGGAAAGACTGGCGAGATGTTCTTTGTGCAGCCGCGTAATCGCTCGCAATCTGACACATGCGCCTGATAGATAGGGGCTCCTTTCTGGACTGGGCAATTGAAAAGAAGGGGTCAGCGAGTGAGCTGGCCTCGCCGTTTTTAGCGTCTACGTCTTCGCTAGATGTCACCGCAGGATCAATCATGAAGGAACCATCTCCCTACAGCTCCCTCCACGTCTCCGCATAGCTCTTTCACATCTCCGCACAGCTCTTTTCTCTAATTACGCCAGCTTAAAGCTCAATTGAAAAACAAACGATTTTAACGAAGCAAATTATCAGGAGACAGATTGTGCTGCTTTGTGCGTCACTATGCTCAAATTTTGATGTCACCGTAGGATCAATTATCTCCACATCTCCGCAGCATCTCCGCAGCATCTCCGCACAGCTCTTTTCACTTTTCAAATCCGTAAAGGAAATTCAACAAATTCCTACAAATTCGACATACTTTCACTACAAATTCGCCATCTTTCTAAACCAAAACTAGCTGATTTACTCAAGAATTTACTCAAGCTTGACCTGTAAAGCTGATTTTATCTTTTAATACTTGATAAATTATTGAAAAACCGATTATTTATTGAGCCTAGTTCTAGCGTAAAATCTAAAGAATACAGGGATCACAAGCGGCTACAGTACTCCTATGCCAGTCTTATAATGTCTCAATATTCATAGCTTTTTTTTGACTTCTGACTATTGTACTTAATATCAGCTACAGTATACCCGAATTGTCTTCTAATTTTCTAATTTATTTCTATTTCAATCAATTTCAATCTAAATTTCCCCTAAATTAGAGTTTTCCGAAAAAGATCGGCTCAATTTCTGTTTTTTCGTCATCTTTCCCCTCGATTTTATCCATTTCATGAAACACAGCTGTGTGATTGAAAAAAATCCCTTAAACCCTTGAAAATCAAGGAAACAGTCCAATAAAAAGAAACAGTCGAAAAAGAAACAGTCGAAAAAGAAACATTTCAGAAAACTGAATCTCAGATTTTTTTAGATTTCAATTTTTCAACAATCTGGACTACAATTTGGCCTTGTGACTGTGAAAACGGATGCTTGATGAATCGTGGACTCGGCGTAATTGACTTTAAACACTTACTGTAGCTCTTGAATAGATACAGTACCCTTACCGTACTCTAAATCAGCTATGGTACGCAGGGTACGCCTACAATAGTACGCCTACAATAGTACGCCTACAATAGTACGCCTACAATAGTACGCCTACAATAGTACGCCTACAATAGTACGCCTACAATAAAGCAGCTATAGTACAGTCGCTACAGTACCTATAGCCTTACTGTAGCTTTCTACTTCCCTACCTTACCCCATAGCAGCTATAGTTCCCTACCTACAGTACCCTACAGTACGCTACCTACAGTACCCTACAGCACCCTACTTACAGTACCCTACCCACAGTACCCTACTTACAGTAACTACAGTACCCCTACATTCCTTATCGTACTCTAAAAGAAGTTTGATACTTTGTGCCGTTAGAAAGAAAGGCAGAAACGTTCTAAGATCTGTAAGCCAGTCCCGCCAGACCAGAGCCAGACCTGCCTTCTGGCTGATCTGACTTTTTTCGGCCAGATTTGTAGCAACAAAACCCCAGTCAAGCTCCTGAAGCAAAGCCAGGACCTGACATTTGCCTTGATCCAGAAAACTAGTGCTAGTGCCTAACTAGTGCCTAGCCCAGCCTAGCATGTCCAACTATCAGCCTAGTTCATAAAATTCTATTAGATTCAACTCTGGACCTGACCTAGCTTCGGTTTTTAGCAAAAAGCAAAGCCAGAGATTGGAATTGAACCCGAGGATTTGCGCTAAGAATAGCGCTAATTGTAGCGCTAAGAATTGTAGCGCTAAGAATTGTAGCGCTAAGAATTCGCTACGCAAGGACACTAATTCATTTGATCAGGCCATTTGATCAGACCATTTGATCAGATTTTACCAAACGATTTTACCAAAAGATCTTTTGGCCTTAATTTTTTGCCTCTTTGGCCCTTTTGGCCTCAAAAACCTAAATTTTAAACCCGTTTTTCTCAAGAATGGGATCTTCTTTGCAAATACTAAATATTTTATTAGATTTTTAGGGTTATAAAGCTATCTTTAAGCTTAGAATATAGCTTAGAATATAGCTTAGAATATAGATTTTACATTTACATGCTTTTGTTTTCCCCTTTTCCCTCTAATTATTCGGTAGTGAGTCCAAGATGGGGCTCGGTCCTAAGCCGAGTTGTTCCCTTTGCTCAGAAGAAAGCCACGATCTGTCGGCCATATATTCTCAACCCAAAAAGAAGAAAGGCTAAGAAAAAGAGAAGGGCTGTGTGTCCCCTGTCATGGGTATCTCTCTTGGCCCTCTTTTTGCCTATTTTCCCCCTTTCTTTACCCCTTTCTTTACCCTTTCTTCCCCTTCTTTTACCCCCACCGAAACCCTGCTCACCCCATGAAATACGGCCCCCACTTCGAAGCCGCACAATCGCAACTGAACACCAAACCCCTCCTCATTACCAATGATCGATTTAATTGAATTGAGGGTAAACAAGTTGAGGTTTAAAACCAAGAATCTAGCCTTAAAGAGAGTCGAGATCTAAAGAGAATCTTAAAGTGAGTCAGCATCAAGAGACAAGATCAAGAGTCAACACAAGAATCAACATCAAGAGTCAAGATGCATCAAGAATCTAATCTAGGCTAGGCTAGGCTAGGCTAGGCTAGAGCTAGATCAAGCCAGACTCAAGATCAAGCCAGGCTATCATCAGATCCAAGCCAGTATCAGATCCAGATTAAACTAGAATCAAGTTAGATTGTAGTCAGAGCTGCCAGGTGTAGTCAAAGCTGCCAGGTTAAAATCAGAGCTGCCAGGTTATGCCAGGCTAGTGCCAATTCAAGTCAATTCCAAAGCCAAGAGCCAAAAGAATCGTTTCAGCTGATCTCAATGATCTCAGCACTTTATCAGACTGCCACAAGGCGCTTCCAATGGCTTCTGTGGTCTAGTGGATAGTGTGCTAGTCTACGGAACTTGTTCGCTTTCTGACTTGGCTTGAGTTCAAATCACGCTAACCAATTTTCTTGCTTTTTTGACGTATTTGCATTAAATATTGATGTCTTATGCATCATTTTACAGCTTCTAAAGATTTTCTTTGAATCTGGCCAGTCTACAGTCAAGTTAGCTTTGATTTTAGATCAGTTTAGTGCTAGAAATGATCCTGATTGGCTTGGCTTGGCTTGGCTTGGACTAATTCAAAGTCTAGCCTAAGAGCAATATGTCTAAATGACTGGGCGATATGCCCACTTGGAGCTATATGTCTAAATAATGTTTTAAGACTTTCAATGGCATTGTAAGGTTGGTTTAGATTGGTAGAACTGATAGCTTCTCGGTAGAACTGACCTTACAACTGACCTTACTGGCTTCTCGGTAGAACTGACCTTATGGCTTATAACCTTACATAGTACGGTGCTGAACAGTACATAGTACGGTGCGTAGTACTGTCCAGTACCTAGCACAGGACAGGATGTACGGGATTTGATCCGTTTAACCTCCAAAACTCTTTAGGCGCCTGTCCGATCCCGACGAGCTTCCAGAACCCGATGTACAATCCGGTAAGGCCGGAAAAGCTTAAAGTCTTACTGTAGAGCCAAAGCCTAAGCCTAAGCTATGCCTAAATTAAGTCAAGTCTCAGCTAAGCCAAGCTAAGTCTCAGCCAAGCCAAGCCAATCCAATCCAATCCAAGCCAAGCCAAGCCCAGCCAATCCAATCCAAGCCAATCCAATCCAAGCCAAGCCACAATTTTCTAAACTTTTACGTCTTGTACGATTTTATATAAATGATCCATTGTTTTAGATAGTTGAAAGTGGAAAAGAGAAGTTGATGAAGGGGAAAAGAGACCTCGAAAAAGGCTCGTAAATCAGGTGAATGTGTGGCGCGTCTCATTTTAGGGAAAAAGGTGAAGTGGGGGAAAGGGGAAAAGATGTAAAAGAGATACACAAAGACATACACAGCCTTTTCTCTTTTTCTTTTACTTTTTCCTTTTACCCATATCCCATTCAAACGATCGTTATGAGGCGTCGAATGGGCTCGTCAGCTCACAGGCCACACCCAGCCTATTGACACTTGACAGTACATTAAATTAGAATAACGAGCATCTCATTAGCTTGTACTATGTTGCAAATGTACTGTTGCAAATGTACTGTTGCAAATGGACTGTTAGAAATGTACTGTTGCAAATGTACAGAGCTGACCTTACTTTGCTTGACTTGTTAACCGGATTAGGTCTAGCTCCTGGTAGATCTAGCTTCTGGTCGATCAAGAGAACCAAGATTGCATCAATGTCAAGCTATTTCTACAGCAAAGGCAAGCCTGGATGTAGCTAAAACAACGCCGAATAGAATACGTTCAAAACAACGCCGAATAGAATACGTTCAAAGCAACGCCATCAAATTTCTCACAATCCAAACCGGTTCAAGTTTTATACCAAAAAATCCCTTGCATTCTTAGCTACATGATGTGTGAAACAGTTTCTTTAAAAAGTAACTATTTTATAGAAAAAAGAGCGCTCAAAATGGGTCTCTAAAGATATTTAAGTTAACGAACTGACAAGGGAAGGGCAACTGGCTGAGCCAAATGCTATTCAACCTATACCATTCGACGCAGAATTTGATGCTGATTCCGAATATCTATTCTGTTTTTGTTAAATGACAATCTGTCAAGAGTTATAGGCGTCTAAAGTTTTGTTGTTAGACGCTTATAACTCTTGACAGACGTCAAAAGTTTTGTTTTGTTGAGACTCTGGTCATTTGGGTCTTAGCGGCTTCCTTGTCGCTTTCAGGCCATTTTCAGTGCAGCCGTGGCCAAGTGGTATAGCGATCGTTTCCAGAGATGTGACCTCACAAGTTCGATTCTCAAGCCACGCTTTTCAAACCGAGCACGTGGTTCGAGCATCTACAAGTTTGGCCTGGCTTACAAGCTTACAGGCTTACAGGCTTACAGGCTTACAGGCTTACAGGCTTACAGGCTTACAAGCTTACAGGCTTACAAGCTTACAGGATTACTCCAGGATTACAGTACCCTGACTGGAAGTAATCTAGTATCTGTGATGATTTTTTTCCCAGTACAATATTCCAGGCGAGGCAAGACAAGGCCAGAATCCTGCTAACAATCCTGCTAACAATGTAATGACTTTTAGAACAAGCAATTAGAGTAATTCTCCTCTAATTGCTCTTTGTTAGCGTCATTCTTTAAATCGGTATCCAATTTTGATTATAATTCTAGAATCATCGGTAAACATTGAACTATATAGATCAACAAGAGCCTTGCTTTATAGATCAACAAGAGCCTGTTGAATTATATAGATCGACATGAGCCTGTTACCCCTTGGGGTCCCCAGGAGAGGCGGCTTTCCACCCGGTTAGTGTTGTGTGTGTGTGCGACTTTCATAAATCACGTGTCGCCCATCTCCGCGCTGCTTGTCACCCACCCAGATCTCTTTAATATGTAGTAGCCAAAGAAAAACTCGATCAAAATGCTAACATAATGGTGTTAAATCAAGGTTTTTTAAGTGATTTTCTTGATTTCTTGATTTTTTGATTGTAAAATGAATTAATTGAGACTGTTGCTAAGGAAATTGAGCATTCAGTACGCTAGAAAGGTTGCGTTTAGTTGGCAAGAACAGCTAACAACACTAATCGGGTGGAAAGCCGCCTCAAAGTATGTGAATAGCTTAATTTTCTCAAAATTCTAGATTTTCAATCATTTTCTAGATCAAAATCGAAATTTCACATCGAATTCATTCAATTCAATCGAAATTTTTCTTTTTAAACTCCCTAACTCGAGAAAAGTGGGGGAAAAAGCATTGCAGAGCTCTAGAAAATGGAAAAGATAGATAGAGACAGTCCTGATAGGGGAAAATGTAATAAAAGAGGCCAATAAATGGGGAAGATGGAGGGAGCTTCACTCCGATAGACATGAACAAGTCATAAATGGGACCAGAAGGGGGAAAAATGGGGAAAAAAGGGGGAAAAGGAGGAAAAGGTGGAAAAGGGGAAAATGGGGAATTCTTTGTGATTAGCATCAGGTGAAATAGCAAAGAATCGATTGCGGTACAACATAACAACTTGAAGGGGTTCGGTTTCAAGCAAAATAGAGATTTGAGTGCACAAAATGATTGTAACAGTCTTTACTTGTACTTAGTACTTGTTCTAAGTACTAAGTACAAGTAAAGGACGTAAATTTTACGCAAAGAGACTTGAATCTATGCCTAGCATCAGTTGTACTCTTTGAAATGGCCAGTACTTTAGACATACTTGCTTTTAAGCCAATGCTTAAAAGGCCAATGCCAATAAGCATGAAAATATAGCATTTTTCTTCTTTATTCCATGCTTTCCAGCTGCCTAGAATCACGCTTTCTTGGGAGCAACCAGAAAAACACAAGACTGAAAGAAGTGACCAAAAGATTGTGGCCACTGCTTACTGCTTGTGGCCACTTACAGACTTACAAGCTTACAGGCTTACAGGCCAGGCCAGGCAATACAAGACAAGGCTAGAATCCTGCTAACAACTGTTTTCAGCTATTTCCAGGAACCTTATTTAACTTCTGGCTACTCATAGACACTTTAAAATACTTAAGAATTGATTTTAAATGCTTTAATAAAGGTTTTGAAAAGGAAAAAGAAAGGAAAAAGATTTTGACAATGATGGGATTTGAACCAGGGGCAGGCCAAGCTCGGTAAGGGCGAGAGCCGAGCGCACTAACCGCTACACCATTGGGTCACTGGAGGATCGAAAAATAATTCAGCTCATATCGCGGCGGTGCCGTTTTTTTAAACTTCAACTTTCTCGAAAACTGGATGCTGGCGGCGTTTTTGAGTTAACTCCCTTTGGAGTAAGGGAAATGAAGTGCGTTGTAGTGTAATGGTTAGCGCAGTTGGCCGGTAAGCGATAGGTCCCGGGTTCGAGTCCTGGCGTTGCACAAGTTCTAACCTTCCCTTCAATTTGTGTTTGCACCGGATTTTGGTGCCTGTAAGTTCTCCTGTAAGTTCGCTTGTCAGTTGCAGCAGTTCCCTGGCTAGCTTTGGCTGTTTTAAGCCTGAATCTTTGAGGTTTGGATCCAGCTTTTGCCAAGTACAGTCAGTTTAAAGTACACATTGAAGCCAATTACCTAGTACTAACTTATCATAGTGTAAACGCAGAGCCTAGCTTGCTTTTGTCTAGTGCTTAATGCTTAATGCTTAGTGCTTAGTGCTTAATGCCTAGTGCTTAGTGCTTAATGCTTAATGCTTAGCGCAAAAGTTCAAGCTATTCAATCAGCTTTTTCAATGATCTTTTTCCCAATCCAACTTGTTTTTCCAACTTTTTTTCATCATTTTCCCAACTTTTCCCCTCAAAACCACCAGAAAAACCCACTAGCTTATGGAAATTTTCAAAACTTTTCGACTCATTCTAATATTTCACTCGATGTGTGGGCCAAAAATGTGAAAAAAGCTCATTCAAACATAGGAAAACAGACGGTATTTGAGTCTTTAGAGAATTGGGGAAATGAATGGGACCAGATGGCGCAAAATCGGGAAAAAAAAGCCAATGGCAACGATTGTAAAACAACTTTGTTCCTGTCAGGGAAACTTTTGGATCTTTTTTTTTGATTCTTGCAACGCCGACAAGGTTTACAGTGAGCGCAAGAGATTGATCGCTTGCCCGGTTAATTGTTACAATTCGAATGTTTAATATGCAATGGTTAGCGTCAAAAGGAAGAGAATCTCATTCTCATTCTGCTTTAATCTGAAAGAGCTCAAGGTTTATGAGATTCTGTACTGTACTGTACTGTTTACTGTACTGTACTGTGCTGTCTACTGTACTGTACTGTCTGTACTGTACTGTACTGTCTGCACTGTACTGTCTGCACTGCACTGTACATGAATAGTCAAGAAAAAACCCCAGAAAGGCAGAAATCTTTGCAATTTTGCAAAAATTCAAGGAATGCCAGAAGATTTCTTTGGAAAATTCTGGAATTCTGCTGAAACAGTACGTTCCGTGGGAATACTATGCACTCTGTTAGCGAGTTTCTCGTGGAAATTTCATGTATCAAAGTTTCCAATCTGCTTAGCCTATTGATCAGCTTTGCTTAATGATCAGCTTTGCTTCATCAGCTTTGCTTAATCAGCTTAATGATAGCTAAAAGCTAATGTTAATAGTTAGAAGTCAACATTTTTATGAAAACTAGTTTAAAATAAACTTGTGTTTGAAACAGAGAACAATTAACTTTGCAAATTCAAAAATGCAAGGGAAAAAGCAGCTAGCGGACTCGAACCAGAGACCCGGCGCCTGGGGGGCCTGAATTCGACTTGTATTCTAACCCACTGCCACTCGGCCACCACTGCCTCCGAAGCCACATCAGAAGGCTGCTTATAACGTCTGGGGGGGGGATGATAATTTTCGTTTTTTTGATGATTTTTCCCATACAAAACTTTGAGCTCTTAGAACTTTTGACAGAGAGCTCCATATCAGAAACGGAAAGCAGATTCGGAATCAGCGTGAAATTCTGCATCAAATAATCTATGGCTCATTTCATTTAGCCATCATACTTAGTCGAAATTCCCTTATTAATGCCATAGCTCTATACAAACTTGTCTATTCAGTCTATAGCCATTACAAAAAGCTATATTGTACATTTCTCTTTGTCATTTACAACTAAAAAGTCATTCAATTGATATAAAAAGTGATCTTTGATCATTTATAATTTAAGTTTTCTATATATTACTTAATCTTTGCAATCTTTTCTAACCTGGTATAGTTATAGGGCAAATCCCGGCACAGCTCGTCCTCAATTCTCACGCATTTTTTCAGCCTCACATGGTGGTTGGCCGCCTTGCAGTGATCGAGTTGCGAAGAGAAAATTAGGAGTAGAAAAATCGAGTGAAAAGAATGAAAAGAGAAGATCGGAAAGGGAAACTGAATTAGTCCCATTTCTTCTGGCGTTTCTTGAAAAAAAGAAAGCCGAATAGCCAAAAGTGTCGATGTGGGGAAGAAAGAGCTCAAAAAGAAACGATCGATCCGCTTTCCTGAAAAATTGATTTTATTGGTTGATTTGGCAAAACATTCAATGAACAATACACCAATTTTGGTCAAAGTTGATAAAGAAAACTTTAGAAAAAGAAGAAGAAGAAGAAGAAGAAGAACAGAAAAAAGACTGGGTTCATAAAGTAAGTTTTTCGAACATTCGAAATGGTTTTTCGAATGGAGAGCATGATTTAGAGGATTTAGAAGATTTAGAGGAATATAAACAACTAGGAATACTGATAGGTATAGGAGATAAACAAAGCTAAAACTGGGTTAGACTATTGAATTGTTGGACTGTTGAACTATTGGACTGTTGAACTATTAGACTGTTGGACTGTTGGACTATTGGACTGTTGGAATGTTGGACTGTTGGAATGTTGGACTGTTGAACTGTTGGACTGTTGAACTGTTGGACTGTTGGACTGTTCGACTGTTGAACTGTTCGACTGTTCGATTGTTGGACTGTTGGACTGTTCGACTTTGAACTTTCGACTGTTGAACTGTTCGACTGTTGAACTGTTCGACTGTTGACTGTTCGACTGTTGAACTGTTCGACTGTTGGACGTTCGACTGTTGAACTTTCGACTGTTGAACTTCGACTTTGAACTTCGACTGTTGACTTCGACGTTGAATTCGACTGTTCGATTGTTGGACTGTTGGACTGTTCGACTGTTGAACTGTTCGACTGTTCGATTGTTGGACTGTTGGACTGTTCGACTGTTGAACTGTTCGACTGTTCGATTGTTGGACTGTTGGACTGTTCGACTGTTGAACTGTTCGACTGTTGAACTGTTCGACTGTTGAACTGTTCGACTGTTGAACTGTTCGACTGTTGGACTGTTCGACTGTTGAACTGTTCGACTGTTCGATTGTTGGACTGTTGGACTGTTCGACTGTTGAACTGTTCGACTGTTGAATTTCGACTGTTGAACTGTTCGCACTGTTCGACTGTTGAATGTTCGACTGTTGGACTGTTCGACTGTTGAACTGTTCGACTGTTGAACTGTTCGACTGTTGAACTGTTCGACTGTTGGACTGTTCGACTGTTGAACTGTTCGACTGTTGAACTGTTCGACTGTTGGACTGTTCGACTGTTGAACTGTTCGACTGTTCGATTGTTGGACTGTTGGACTGTTCGACTGTTGAACTGTTCGACTGTTCGACTGTTGAACCGTTCGAATGTTGAACTGTTCGACTGTTCGACTGTTGGACTGTTCGACTGTTGAACTGTTCGACTGTTGGACTGTTCGACTGTTGAACTGTTCAAATGTTGAACTCTTCGACTGTTGAACTGTTTGACTGTTGGACTGTTAGACGTCTACTAGTCTACTCTAAAGTATCAAAAGAAAAACAGGCAAGTCTTAGAAAACAATGAAGTTGAGAAGACGTTAGTGTGCTTTTGCCAACGTTAATGTACTTCTAACAAAGATCTAACATCTAACATCTAACAAATCTAACAAAATATTGATAAGGCCATTAGATTGATAATCTCTTACTAAGAGAAAGGCGTCAAGCTGGCCTTTTAACTCGTCCATCTTCTAGAATCAGCCATGGAGATCTCAAATCCGTTTTTAGTTTTTACAGAACACTACGTAAACTCGAGAAATAGGCATAGAAAAGCTTGATTTCTTGATCTTGATTTCGAGCCACCATGAGGCTTATAAGGCTCTCACATGCTTCTCTGCCAGCTGCGGAGTGTTTAGCAGACTATCCACTCCAGCTAGTGGATAGTCTGCTAGACTGCCGAACCGAACATGTCCTGCCCTCAAGTTCGACTTCGATAAAGCTTGACAGCCTTTCCTTTGTCTCAAAGCCTTTCCCTTGTAAGACAATTAGAATTTGACAAAGTTATGATTCTACAGGGTTCCAGAAACTTTGCTCAGTTGAACTTTCAATGGAGCAGAACAACTTTGGCAAGTGACAAACAGAACAACAGAAAATAAAGTTGAAAACAAGTATATTTCAAAGTATATAAAGCATTCTAGTACCCGAGAGAGCTCAAGAGAATCCGATCAAGATAAAATTTGTCCTTATAAGCTGTCCCTATAATCTTAGGATGTCCTTTAAGCTTAGGATTTGCTTAGGATTTGCCTAAGCCTGATTAATCTAATTGATTTCATTGAACTTAAAGTTTAAAATTTTTGATCCTAGTCAATAGTTTACGAATGTTAGTGCTCAGGAAGCCTGTGGAAGACCTTGACAAGTCTATGGAAGACCAAGAACTACTTACAAAGTAAACTTGTTCAACCAACTTGTCAAAAGTTCAGCAGTTCAGTTCAGCAGTTCAGTTCAGCAGTTTAGTTCGACAGTTCAATTCAGCAGTTCAGTTCAACTTGTCAATTCAGTCAATTCAAGGTCAGCTATTACTGAATAGCTAAAGAATTTTAAACTTTAAGATTAATCAAGTCAATTAGACTCATCAACAGTAATCAAATAAGCTTTTTTTACTTCAGAAAGCTTACTTAAGAAAGCTGTAACAGGTTCTTTATGCTAAGAAAGATCGTAGAGATCTTGAAATTCGTAGAGAAGTTACCTTAAAAAGATAAAAGTTAGCTTAAAAAGATAAAAGTTGGCTTGAAAAGATAAAAGTTGGCTTAAAAGATAAAAGTTAACTTAAAAGATAAAAGTTAGCTTAAAATTTGCATAGAATTGTGTAAGATTAAAAATAATAGCTGGAAAGAAAGCTAGAAAGCTAAGCTCAACAAAAAGATAAGAGAAAAGTTGCCAAAGGCGGCTCATAAATCTCACTTAACAAGACACTTAACAAGACCACACAGTGATCAAATAAAATCAACTGAAATGGGATTTGGGTAAGAGAAAGGAGATGGATAATGAAAGGGGAATGGGTGTAGAATGAGTGTGAGATGGGTGAGACAAAGGATCCAAGGGGGAAAGGGAAGAGGAGGGGAAGAGGAAGGGAAGAGGAGGGGCGGAGCCACCCTCCACCTTCCCAGCCACCCCTAGCCTCTCCTCCAGCATCCAGCCTCTCCTTCAGCCCCCTTCCAGCCCCACTCTATACAACTATGCCTTATCGCTTTACAAGACCCTCCCCCGAATGTGTTTGTGGCACTTTTTTGGCTGTGTTTCACTGCCCCTCTCTTCCTTTCAGCTTCTGAATGTCACTGGAATCAAGAATGTCACTGGAGCTCAGGACTATTGGATTGTGATAGATTTTGAGGGAAAATGAGCATGGAGTCATGGAGGAGAACAAAATACTTATCCAAATTGATAACTAGCCAAACTATTAAACTGTCCAGGGTCAAAATAAAGAGAAAAAAAGAGAAATCAAAAAGAGACACCAGGATGAGACTCGATGACTTGATGAGACGATTTTTGACACACTTTAGCTAAGGAAACCTATTTTTGTGTCAATAGAGAAAAGATAGAGCACAAAAAGTTGAGTATATAGCCAAATTTTCAAAGAAATTCATTCAGCCAAAGAGGTTTTTATAGGGTTTTACGAAAAACACTTTTTGCAGTCTCGATTTTGCTTGGAAGTGAACCGAAATTGACTTATATAGCGAAATTGAACGAATGCGAAATTGAAGAACAGAGAAAACGATAGGCTAATTGATGAATTTGTTATTTTTCGGACTTTCTGGACGGTTATCGGATATCTGCTAAGCCCCGCCCCTTTTGCCATTGGCAAACCAACTTTAAGCTCAATTTTCTTGGTGTTGAATTATCCAATTTAAATAGTTTTTGTACCAATCGATAGAGAAAGACTTGGCACATCGAATGATACCAAGAACATTAAAATTAGATAGCCCAATTCCAAGAAATTTGAGCTGAAAGTTAGATTGCCAATGGGAAAAGGGGCGGGGCTTTTCAAATCTCCGATAACCGATATCCGATACATTCTTGGTATCATTAGATGCGCCAAGTCTTTCTCTATCGATTGATACAAAAACTATTTAAATTGGACACCTCCACACCAAGAAATTCGAGGTTAAAGTTGGATTTCCAATGGCAAAAAGGGAGGGCGCATAAAAGGACATCTGAAAAACCCCGCCCCTTTTCTTGATGGTTTTCTTGATGTTGGTTTATTCTATTTAAGTATCCTTGATATCATTAGATGCGCAAAGTCTTTCTCTATCGATTGATACAAAAACCATTTGAATTGGACAACTCAACACCAAGAAATTCGAGCTTAAAGTTGGATTGCCAATGGGCGCAGCGCAAAAGGGGCGCATCGCGTATAAAAGCATACTTTCTGAACAGCCTAATAGGTATTGATGAAAGGTACTAGATAGTTAAGCATTTTTTGTTAGTTTTTGATCTGTACCTATAATTATAGGCCATCCTGTACAGCATAATGGCCCAGGTATTTTCCTGGACCAGGCAAAGCAAGGCAGTGCTTTCAACTGGCTTACTGGCTCTGGTTTTATGTTTGAAAAACTATTTCATTTAAATAAAGACGGAATATGTGTCTCTTTTTATTATTGAGCTTGGCTAAATGACAAAATATGCGAAAGAGATTTTTTTCCATCTGTGCACAAGAAATACATCCAGCACCTCGATGATTTACGAGCCTTTATCCAATCTTTAAATCCACCATCACATCAACATTTGTGAATGGGTGATAGCTTGGCCTCTGCGCTGATGATTGAACGGATTAAGTTTACGATTGAGTTGAGTTGGAGAGGTTGAGTGATTGTCAAGCTGGAGTTTGTCAACTGTACTGTCAACTGTACTGTCAACTGTACTGTCAACTGTACTGTCAACTGTACTGTCAACTGTACTGTCAACTGTACAGTACTTGATCGATCTCATTTGATCGATCCAAAAGAGCTTTAATAGGTCGTAAGTAAGGCCAGAAGTTCCATCGGTATTTAAAGAACAAGGATTTGTTGTGAATGAATGGGGTGGATGAGCTCATATCTAGAGAAAACATCTCATTTTTGGAAAAAAGAACAAAGATAGACATCGGCCCGTTCTCTTCCTTTTTCTGAAACGAAAAAAATGAGGGGTTTAAAGAGACTCTCGCGTAATTATCGAGCGATTAATTGGAGCTCAATTTTGGTGAGGAGTTAGTTTTGAGGGGGAAAAAAGGAGCTGGATAGAGGCAAACCTGGCTGGCTGGGTTTTGGCTGGCTGGGTTTTGGCTGGCTGACTGGCAGAATAGAAATCAAGTTGGCTGGCTGGCACTTCCGGCAACCTGGCCAACTTGGCTGGTTGGGTTTTGGATGGCTGGGTTTTGGCTGGCTGGCTGGCACAAGGCTGGCTGACGGGCAGGATAGAAATCAAGTTGGCTGGCTGATACTTCCGGCAACCTGGTCAACTTGGCTGGGGCTGGCTGGCACAAGTCTGGCTGGCTGGCACAAGTCTGGCTGGCTGGCACAAGTCTGGCTGGCTGGCACAAGTCTGGCTGGCTGGCACAAGTCTGGCTGGCTGGCACAAGTCTGGCTGGCTGGCACAAGTCTGGCTGGCTGGCACAAGTCTGGCTGGCTGGCACAAGTCTAGCTGGCTGGCTGGCACAAGTCTAGCTAGCTGGCTGACACAAGTCTAGCTTGCTGGCTGGCACAAGTCTAGCTGGCTGACCGAATAAAAATCAAATTGGATACTAGGCTTGTCAAACGGTACATTTAACGGTAAACGATAAAAGAATTGTTTATTTATCATTGTTCATTTGTTCATTTGTTCATTTGTTCATGTACCGTTTCCCGTTATGTACTTGAAAGGATCGGTTAGATCGGTTAGAAGTGGAAGATCGGTTAAACAGTTAGACATGTCTGCGCCATACTTTTGAGAAAGAGGCAAGAATAGAAATCAAGTTTTACCTGTCTTGCTTGGATTCTGGCGGTATTCTGGATTCAGGCACTTAGGATAGAACCAGGCCTATAACCAGGCCTGGTTCTGGTTGGTTCAAGACTTCAAGACAATAATATGGGTTAATATCTATGAGTCATTATTTGGGCCAGATCAGCAGTAAACCAAATGCAGAAGGACTCAAGCCTTGTCTGACTTCTGAATGGTACAGATTATAGGAAAGATCAGATCAGGGAGAAAAGAAGTCTGGCTTTATTTCTGAATGGCTTTAAGTGCTAAAAACGTGTAATCAGGCCCAGATTTTTGCATTTTGAACAACGCTGCGACTATTATTCCTTTTCTATTAAAAATAGCATGTTTTGAAACCTAGAAAACACGAAAAATAAGGAATTCATCGAGCCGGAGATACTCGAGACTGGCTGAAGAACAATCTGGAACAAAAGCAACTCTACTGGCCCTCCTGACCTCAATCTGATAGAGAATTTATGGGGAATAGTTGAGCTGCCATCAAATCGTCAGTTGCAAGCCGTCTTTGCACTTAAAGTACTTAAAACAGCGATTCATTTAGCCTGAAGCGATCTCGATGTCTCTGCTCTTCAAAATCTCATCACTTAAATACATTTTTCTTTGAAAAGCCATTCAAAAGCCTAATAAATTTCCATATTTTGATTGCCCGGCAGCAATTTGGCAATCCCGGAAAGAAAAAGATTTAAAAAAAAGAGAGATTGTTATTGTAGAGAAGAGACAGAGCGGTGAGATGAAAAGGGAATGGAAGGGGAGGTGACAGCCCATCCAATATTCCCTCCGCACTCCCCTCTTGGCCACCGTCTCCCTTATCTCCCCTTTTTTTTCAAAAAAAGATCGAAAAGAGAGTGATGGATCGAACCTTTCTCTATTTTCTTCTTTTCTTTAAGATTCCAACTTCAAACAAGCGCCTAATTGGTGGCCCTGGATCCCAGGTAAGACATGGGATCAGTGCAAAGATTGAGTACTGAACTGGGGTTTAGAAAACTGACTCTAGAAGTTAGTTAGTTAGTTAGTTAGTTAGTTAGTTAGTTAGTTAGTTAGTTAGTCAGTTAGTCAGTTAGTCAACATCACATCAATATCAAAAGATTGCATTTGAAAGGATGAATAAAATTGAGATTATGGTAGAAACGATGGGTTTTAGGGGTTTTCAACGATGGAGTTTAGATTCATGGAAAGCAAAAAGGAACCAAATCCGAAAGGAACCAAATCTGTGCCGAAAACGAACCAATTCTTTAGAGAAAAGGAACCAAATCTATACCAAAAAGGAACCAAATCTATAACGAGCTTTAGATTTTTGGTCTCGTAGATTTTTCGACTTTCAAGGATGTGAAAGATCCAGTCAACTTCTAGAATTTAAAACTGGATTAAATGAATGTCTATTAGGCTCCGGACTGAATAAAATAAGACTTTAAAGTGGGATTTTAAAGGTAAAAACCTATTTTAAAGGTAAAAAACCTATTTTAAAGGTAAAAAACCTATTTTAAAGCTTTTAAAAGTCTGGTTTTAGGTTTTAGAATTCTGACCTGAAAACTATGCAATTCTTTATGCAATTCTTTATGCAACCATGTCCAATCCTTTTCTTTTTCACATCTACAATACATTCTTCAACTCTGGAAGATCGCAAACTTTTCCCAAGTCAACCCTCCCCTTCTCAAACTCTTAAACTAAAGAAATAGTGTACTAAAGCTATTCAACATCTTTCCTTTTCCCATCGAGAGTTTAAGGAATTGCCTTGAGCTCCTTGAGCGGGTCTGGTTTTGTGGCTAGGTTTTCATTTTGGATCTATTGATCCCCTAACCATTTGCTTCGTTAAAATCCCAGTTCTTCGGCTGTTTTTCACTTAAGCTGATGTAATTAGAGAAAAGAGCTGTTTGGAGACGTGAAGGGAGCTGAGCTCCTCGATTCAGGTCTGGTTCTGCGGCTAGGTTCTAAAATCTAAAACCTGAAAAGAGATGTGCGGAGATCGTTCCTTCATGATTGATCCTGCGGTGACATCAAGTGGCATTGTGACGCTAAAAACGGCGAGGCCCGCTCAGTCGCTGGCCCTTCTTCGAGTCCAAAAAAGAGCAGCTATCTATCAGGCGCATGTGCCAGATTGCGAGCGATTATCCGCGCGCACAAAGAACATTTCGCCAGTCATTGACAGGAATTTCTCTTATTCTGTAAATGATTCCCAAATGAGATTTAATGTTAAAAATTTGGGCCCTAGGGTTTTCAGGGTCGTAGAATCTATTGGTGGAGTTTATTTTAACCCTTTCTCCCAAGAAAAGCATCAAGAGATCGAATTAGAAGGTAAAATATTAGGGTGTCTGGTTTGTTTGCTTTTTTGCTTTTGGTTTGCTCAATTCATCAAACAAATTCATCAATTCATCAAAAAAACAAATTTATCATCAAAAGCTAATGGTTTTCTCGAAATAAGAAGTGTTTATTGTTGAATTTCCCATGTTTTTACAAGCATGAACTCAAAGAAAAATGACTCAAAGTTAACTAGAATCTCAGCTAACTCACTCAAGTCCATCATTTGATAATCCTTATCATCTTTAGCTAACAAAAAACAAAGAAAGAGATAGAGATATTATTATCAATAGGGTGCAGAGGCTAAAAATGGAAGATGGAGAGCTGAAGATGGAAAGGTTGCGGGGAGAAGAGGAAAGGGACTTGAAAGGCTTGCCGCTCCTTAGCCTTAGCCTTTCCCCAGCCCTGCCCCCCTTTCTGGGCACCATTTGTCACAAGGGGAATTCAAGGGGCATTCGTTTGTGTGTTCTTTCCTTTCCCCGTTTCACCGTGAATCCTTTCTTTGTCCCGTGAATCTTTGTCTCTCCATAATGTCAATGAATTTTGCCATGACCATTTGCGCAAAGCCATTTAGGGATTTCTGAAAGTAAGAATTATTTGAATTCGATGAAATTCGACGAATCTTAGACTAAACCCTTTCTTAAACCAATTCCCAGTCCACAAATATATATTTTAAGTTCTCGGGTCGGTTGAAAGCTTTCCAAGATCTCCCCTGAGAAAAAGAAGGTACTCAATCAGACTCTCCGAAAGTGAAAGCTGGTCGAAATGATGGAAACAGGGGTTTTTAGGGATCTGGGTTTGACTCCTGGCTTTGTTTTGCTTTTGCTTTTTTAAAAATGAGATATGAAATCCAAAATTATATAGAATTCTAAGTCTAAGTAACTAAAAAACATGGAAATTGACTTAAAGGGGAGCCGAGAAATAGACAGCTAGACAAACAGACGGACAAACAGACGAACAAACAGACAAACAGATGAACAGACGGACAAACAGAGGAACAGACGGACAAACAGACGAACAGACGGACAAACAGACAAACAGACGGACAAACAGACGAACAGACGGACAAACAGACGAACAGACGGACAAACAGACAAACAGACGGGCAAACAGACAAACAGACGGACAAACAGACAAACAGACGGACAAACAGACAAACAGACACTTTTATATACAACAAACTACCGTAAACTTGTACTGTATCGTATTCGAAAAGCTATAAATAATCAAAGGCTCATCTTCTACTATCAAATCCTCATCTTCTACAATCAAAGGCTTATCTTCTGCTATCAAAGGCTCACCTTCTACTATCAAATGCTCATCTTCTACTATCAAATCCTCATCTTCTCCTATCAAATCCTCATCTACTAAATAAAACGATTCTGTTGATGGCACCAAAAATATTGCTCGATGGATAGACGAATGTCAAAGAGGAGAAAAATGTGCGGGTCGAATGAATCAGCGGGGTGCGATTGGACAAAAAAAAGGGTGAATGGGCTGATAGATTGAAGAAATCGACAGAACAACGGGGTACATTGAAGAGATGAGAAAAAACAAAGTGGAGAAGGGCAACTCCAACAACAAAACCCAGATCTTCTCTTAAAGAACGACCCTAACTAGAATGGGTTTTTCAAAAATGAAAAAAATTCTGTGAGCTGAATTTGGGCACAGTTGGATGCCGGGAACTAACTAAAGACTAATAAACTAAAAATAGTTTCCGTTGTAGATCAATTTTAATCTCTAGATCAATTTTAGTCTCTAGATCAATTTTAATTTTACTTTTAAGGTATTTGCGATCAACCGATCAACCATTTGGCACTGTTTTTAGTGAAAATTCTTTAGAAAAATGAAGATCTGATCTGATCTGACTCAATTTGGCACAAAGGGTTACACAAAGGCTTCACTTTCTATTAGAGAATGTAAACAATTAGAAAAAATAGGGTAAAATAGAGAAAATAGGGTGTATTTGCCTTTACCCTTTGCACAAATCATTACCCAAAACTTCAGGTCAAAGAGATCTTCAGGTCAAAGAGCAAAAAAGCAATCTTCAGAAATCAGAAAAATCAGAAAGCAATCAGAAAACTTAAGCGATCTTCTCTTGGATTTAGAGAAAAATACAGCCAAAATACAGTCAAAATACAGCCAAAGCCAAAGGCAAAAATTATTAACGAAAATTTGGGCATATTTGGGCAATTTGGGCCGTCACGGCCATGGACAACCGTAAAGGAAATCCGTAAAGGAAATCTTTACGGATATTTCCTTAGGATTTCCTTTACGGATTTCACCACTCTTTCCCCTTCGCGGATTTCAAAGCGACTCCAAAACGGAGACGCCAGCTCAGTCGCTCACCGCTCCTTGCCTTTACGGATTCCAAAAGCATACGAAAAACAAAAGCATTCCAATTTGTATCAAAAATACGAACAAATTTAAGGCAAAAAAATTTGCGCATAGTGACACTTAACAGCAACTAACCCTTTTTCCGAAGAGCGCATGCGATTCGCAGTGAAAAGAGCTGTGCGGAGATGCTTTCTTTATGATTGATCCAACGGTGACATCAAATCTGGACATCGACACGCTGAAAAAGGCCAAGCCAGGTCAGCCGCTGACCGCTACTTCTTATCTAGGGATGTTGACGCTGACGACAATTAAGCTGACGTAATTAGAGAAAAGAGATGTGTGGAGAGGTGAAAAGAGATGTGCGGAGCTGTAGGGAGACGTGGAGGGAGCTGTAGGGAGATGGTTCCTTCATGATTGATTCTGCGGTGACATCAATTGGCATAGCGAGGACGTAGACGCTAAAAACGAAGCGAGGCCAGCTCATTCGCTGACCCCTTCTTTTCAATTACGGAGTCCAAAAAGGTGCATGTATCTATCAGGCGCATGTGCCAGATTGCGAGCGATTACCCGCGCGCACAAAGAGCATCTCAGTCATCTACAAAGATTTCTCGTTTCTTCTGCAAATGATTCCCAAATGAGATTTAATGTTAAAAACTTTGTACCCGAGAGTTTTCGAGGCCGGGGAATCGATTGGCGCGCGAAATTATCGTATTCCATTTCTTTAATACTGCACATAGCCTATTTAAAGTCAATCAAAGCTCTAGGAAACGTGGTGAGATCAGATAAAATGATTGATTGATCATTTACCAAACAATTACCATACAATTATCAGAAAATTGACCAGACAGCTCATAGATCTAAAAATAGCAATCAAGGCAAAAAGGAGCACCTATCTATCAAGGCGTTTGCTGTTTTGTATTCTGTGGACTCTCCATGCACACATCGGTCGCGATTTGCATTCGCTCGCTGATTTTTCTCCCACGCGATCTTTTCACCAAGTGATGAATAGCTTTTTCTTGTCTTTTCCTTTTTATAGAATATTTGAGTGGGAATACTGATCAACGATTTGGGGCTAGGAAGCTGAATGATTTCCCCTTTACTATAAAAATCGATTAATGATTGAAAATGCAGTTAAGGATTGAGTGCAGATTGAATGCTGATCCAGATTTTTCTGTACCCTGGTCAGGCCCTAGTCTTGGCCTGACTCTGAGCTAACCCTGGTTTCGATCTGGTGCCTGGCCTGACCCTGAGCTAACCCTGGTTTAGATTTGATGCCTGGTTTGACCCTGAGCTAACCCTGGTTTCGATCTGGTGCCTGGCCTGACCCTGAGCTAACCCTGGTTTCGATCTGGGGCCTGGTTTGACCCTGAGCTAACCCTGGTTTAGATCTGATGCCTGGTCTAACCCTTAAACCCTGGCCTTAGCCTAATCCGGACCTGATCTTCGAATTTCAATTTTTGACCTAATGGTATGGATTATTTATCAATGAATTTCTAGTTTTCAAGATGAAAAAAGATTCCGTAGCCTGATTTCTGTACAATTTCGACTCTAGCTCTTGCCTGATCTGATTTATCGTTCGCTTTTTAACTATAGCACGTAATCTATTGCTTATAGTTAGTCAAAGAGATGCTTTAATTAGAAATCTGGAGCCGGGGGGATTTTTGTCGTAGAGTTTTTGTCGTAGATATTGGAGATTTGAGTCATTGGAGCCATGAGAGCGTTCGTAGTCTAGTTTTAAACGTGTTTTTCTCGACACTGGTTTAAGCTACAACGTGCGCTTAGGTATCAAAAAATAGCTGAGATTCAGGGCTATTTTTTGATCCCAAACCGCTAAAGTACGGACGCTTTGAAAAGAATGAAATTGAAAGAAAAGATTTTTTCGACTACGCGACTACTATTACAGTATTTAGGGTTGATTAAATGGTGAATTTTTATGAAAAAGAATGAAAAGCTTTTTATGAAAAGCTTCAGAATGATAATCAAGCCTCTACCGTTTCCTTTATTCATTTATGACCATATGAAATCAGCAATATTTCGCTTGAAATTGCCGACGGACGCCACGAACACCCGATTCCCTAGAGTGCTCGAATTTCGGTGCAAAAGAAAGGAAATGGTAGAGTTTATATCAATTTTCGGCTATCTAGAAATCTGGTGGCTTTGTGTATGCACAAGCAATGTGTTTATCTCTGATGGACAGAGATAGGACAGAGAAATGGGGCGGTGGTAAATCGACGCTTCCCTTTCCAAGATGACCCGGGCTGTCACTGCCAAAACGGAGTGACCGATTGCCTCTTTCTCTTTCAAATATTCAATTCAACAGCTCTATGAAAAGGAAATTGAGGAAAATTGGGGGAAATGGTATAGAAATTAGAAGCGAATTCAATCAAGCTTCTTTTCGGTATCATTTTCGCTATCATACGACTAGAACTGTCCTCCTTTTCTCTCTTTAACATTACTAATCTATCATTTATCTATTATAGCTTGATAAGAATAATAAAGCTTGATAATAAAGCTTTCTAAAAATAATAAAGCTTGATAAGCCTAAGCCTGAGCCTAAGCCTAAGCCTGAGCCTAAGCCCTAAGCCTAAGCTTAAGTCACAAGCCTGAGCCTAAGCCTAAGCCTGAACCTGAGTCTAAGCCTGAGCCTAAGCCTAAGCCTAACCCTAAGCCTGAGCCTAACCCTAAGCCTAAGCCTAAGCCTAAGCCTAAGCCTGAGCCTAAGCCTAAGTCTAAGCCTAAGCCTGAGTCTAAGCCTAAGCCTAAGCCTAAGTCTAAGCCTAAGCCTGAGCCTAAGCCTAAGCCTGAGCCTAAGCCTGAGCCTAAGCCTAAGCCTAAGCTTGATAATAAAGCTTTTGTATAATAAAGCTCGCATGATGTGTACTTTGTATAGAATAGGTGAAAGATTTATTACTGTGAAAAGAAAGGGAGAGTGGAATAAACTGCTTTTTTAGAAAACCAAGTAGAGATATCGGTTGAGTTGGCTGAATATCTTATGATGAGAGCCGGATTCTAACTGTTTCAATTGTCTTCAGATGATCCGCTCATCGTTGATGATTCTCGCCGATCACATTAGCCGAAATTCTCTTTCAAATCTTCAATTCAACAGCTCTATGAAAAGAAAATTGAGGAAAATTGGGGAAAATTGAAGAAAATGGTATAGAAATTAGAAGCTAATTCAATCAAGCTTCTTTTTCGCTATCATTTTCGCTATCATACGGCTAGAACTGTCCTCCTTTTCTCTCTTGTAAACTTCACTAACCAAGATGCCTCAGAGGTTCTCTATGGGGGTAAAGTCGGGCGATATGCTTGGTCAATCCATTTCCAGAACCACTCCATTTCCAGACATTCATTGTTTGGTGTGGTTGCTACTATGTATAGAAGCATTGTCTTGTTGAAGTTCATAGTTCGCTTGTGGATTTTGAGCCATGAAGGAAGTAAACTCGTGTCCAAGATATCGGTATAATCTTGGCTGTTCAACTGAAACAACTCGTTCAACTGAAAGTGCAAATCAACTAATCCATCAGCACAAAAAGCTGCCCATCACATTAGTTGAACATTGGCGTGTTTACTTTCCTTGTGTTTACTTAGGTATTTAAAGGTTTAATGAAAAAAAGAATTAGAGCTCTAGCATGCTTTTAACTTCAGATACAGCACTTTTCTCGGGTGGAGCACTTGATGTAAAACTGTATTAGGCTGTCTAGTAAAAAGTAAAACTGTATTAGGCTGTCTTTCAAAGAAAAAGACTTTCTGGACCGCCTAATACGAGTAATCCTCTTTACACATCGAGTAAATTGAATATCTTTACATTCGACGGGAATCTAAACAACTGAATCATTCAACCAAATCCTTTAAACAGCTGAATATCTTTACAAGGATTCATATCTATTATCTAAAAAACAATCCATTCTCTTTGCTATTCTATAGAGCACGTGTGGCTGACTGGCTAAGTGTCTTTTATCTTAATCGGAAGGTCGAGGGTTCGAACCCCACATGCGACATGGTCACCCCCTTCGGATTTCCTTTCCCTTCGGGTTGAGAGGTTTTCTGGAGGGCAGTCTGGTGGTTGTGGCCCCAGTTCTTTAAAGTGACAAGCCACTCCTTCATCGTCATCTTCCCTTCACCACCAAAAAAGCTATTTAGTTCCCCATTGAGCTTAGGGTTAGGGAGCCGTCTGTCATGACGTGGGTTAAGTTAAGATATAGCCTAGTATTGTGTGTGTCGTTGTATTGTGATTGATATATTTCGTGTATGCGATAAATTCACCACTGGTAGCCCCAGTCGGTATTTTTTTATTTCTAAACTAACAATGATGAAATCCCAGAAAGAAATTGAATTTGAATGAACTTGAATTGCTAAAAATTCAAAAATTCAAAGCCCTAAATGAAGAGTGATTTGAAAAAGAAAAAGAAGAAAATGGATAAATTGAAAAGCAAAAATTGAGAAGCAAAAATTGAGAGGCATTAGAAATGCGAAGGCAATTTGTCTATCGCTTTTGGTTGGAAAAGAGGGGTTGATGGGAGTGATGTGACTGGGGTAAAAGTCTGTCTGTGAGACGTCTGTCTGACTATGAGACGAGCTATCGGTCACTCCCGGAGTGACAGGCTCAGCCTTGTCTCCTCGCTCATTTATAGTTAGCGAGAGAGATTAATATTCAATGAGTTTAGCCATTCTTAGATAGAGTCAGACTCAGAAAATCTATTTCTTATTCGATTCGAAACGAAAAACGAAACGAAAAAGCGAATAGCAATCGTAGTTATATAAATTCGTCACAATTGAGAGCCAGGTTTGCTGGCTTGAGAGCCAAGAAAAGACTTGCATGCAAAGGCTTGCATGGCTTGCATGCATTGCAAATCTAAAAATCAATAATCTGAAGTTGTCAAGCTAGTTTAATTCATGAGGCACTTCTATGAGAAGTTCAAATCTTGGACTTAGAGCTTCTGGCTTAGAGCTAAGCCTGGCTTCTGGTATAACCTAACCCAGACCTAGTGGACGTTTAAATTATAAGAGTTTGCAAGTTGCAAGTTCTAGCTCCTTGAGCCTCTAGTTCTAGTTCTAGTTCTAGTTCTAAACTTGCAAGCTCTAGCTCCTTGAGCTTCTAGTTCTAGTCCTAGACTTGCAAGTGCTAGCTCCTTGAGCTTCTAGTTCTAGTTCTAGACTTGCAAGTTCTAGCTTCTTGAGCTTCTAGTTCTAGTTCTAGTCCTAGACTTGCAGGTGCTAGCTCCTTGAGCTTCTAGTTCTAGTTCTAGACTTGCAAGTGCTAGCTCCTTGAGCTTCTAGTTCTAGTTCTAGACTTGCAAGTTCTAGCTTCTTGAGCTTCTAGTTCTAGTCCTAGTCCCAGAACTTGCAGGTGCTAGCTCCTTGAGCTTCTAGTTCTTGTTCTAGACTTGCAAGTGCTAGCTCCTTGAGCTTCTAGTTCTAGTTCTAGACTTGCAAGTGCTAGCTCCATGAGCTTCCAGTTCTAGTTCTAGCTCCTTGAGCTTCTAGTTCTAGTTCTAGACTTGCAAGTGCTAGCTCCTTGAGCTTCTAGTTCTAGTTCTAGCTCCATGAGCTTCCAGTTCTAGTTCTAGCTCCTTGAGCTTCTAGTTCTAGTTCTAGACTTGCAAGTGCTAGCTCCATGAGCTTCCAGTTCTAGTTCTAGCTCCTTGAGCTTCTAGTTCTAGTTCTAGACTTGCAAGCTCTAGCTCCTTGAGCTTCTAGTTCTAGTTCTAGTTCTAGACTTGCAAGCTCTAGCTCCTTGAGCTTCTAGTTCTAGTTCTAGTTCTAGTTCTAGACTTGCAAGCTTTAGCTCCTTGAGCTTCTAGTTCTAGTTCTAGTTCTAGACTTGCAAGCTCTAGCTCCATGATCTTCTAGTTCTAGTTCTAGGCTTTCAAAAACCTAGTTGAACTGAATCACTGAATACTTACAAAACACTTGCAAAAGCTGAACTCAGAAACTCCTCGTTGATTGATCACTTTCTGAGTCCCAAAAATTCTCCCAACTCCTTGAAAAATCCGAAACCATTGCAAAACCCAGTGATTAACTCAAAAAAGTCTCAATGAGAAGGTTTCTCTTTAAAAAAAAAGTGGTACTCCTTTGTCCACAGCATATAAATCTTATTCTTTTCCTCTTTTTCTAAATCTGTAGTCGAAAAGATCTTGAAAGGAAAGGGAAAAGCCCGCCTGGGATCCCCGAGCTGGCCTCCGAGATTTATTATTTTGCAGCTTGTTTAGCGGACTCTTTTACCCTTTCTATCCTTTTCTCTTTTTGACATCACTCAGTTGAAATCGGGTTTGTTTGGAAATTTTTAAGTTCACGAATGGACTTTGGTACTTTTCGTTGAATAAAAGGGGATTAAGCGAAAACCAAAAGGGAAAATCAAAAACTTAAAGCTCTATCAAGCTTAGGCTTAGGCTTAGGCTTAGGCTTAGGCTTAGGCGCTAGTTATGTCGGCCAAAGCTCTATCAAGCTTTAAGCCGACATAACTAAACAACAAAATTATCGAAAAATATTGTGCCTTTATTCATACAATGTTTTTTAACAGTAGCTAATCTCTTTTCTGTGGGGCGGGGGCAATTCACAGCGAAAAGAGCTGTGCTGAGATGTTTTCTTTATGATTGTTCTTGCGGTGACATCAAGTTTGGGCTTAGGCTTAGGCGCACAAAGCTCCACGACTTCTCTCCTGCCAATTTACTTCGTTGAAATCCCAGCTTTTCGACCGTTTTTCACTTGAGCTTTAAACTAACGTAACTAAACAGCAAAATTATTGAAAAAATATTGTCTTTATTCTCACAATGTTCTGCAGGCCTGGCGTGATTCGCAGTCAAAAGAGCTGCTGAGATGCTTTCTTTATGATTGATCCTGCAGTGAAATCAAGTGGCATAGTGATGCTTGAGGGCTTGAGGCCAGCTCAGGCTTGAGGCCATCTCAGGCTTAGACTTAGGCTTAGGTTTAGGCTTAGGCTTAGGCTTGAGGCCATCTCAGGCTTGAGGCCATCTCAGGCTTGAGGCCATCTCAGGCTTGAGGCCATCTCAGGCTTGAGGCCATCTCAGGCTTGAGGCCATCTCAGGCTTGAGGCCATCTCAGGCTTGAGGCCATCTCAGGCTTGAGGCCATCTCAGGCTTGAGGCCATCTCAGGCTTGAGGCCATCTCAGGCTTGAGGCCAGCTCAGGCTTGAGGCCATCTCAGGCTTAGGCTTAGGCTTAGGTTTAGGCTTAGGTTTAGGCTTGAGGCCATCTCAGGCTTGAGGCCATCTCAGGCTTGAGGCCATCTCAGGCTTGAGGCCATCTCAGCCTTGAGGCCATCTCAGGCTTGAGGCCATCTCAGGCTTGAGGCCAGCTCAGCCTAGAGGCCATCTCAGGCTTGAGGCCATCTCAGGCTTGAGGCCAGCTCAGCTATTTCCATAGCCCTTGGTACTCTCAGATCACTTCCTGGACTTTCCAAAGCCTTGCCAAAACGAAAATCTGTAGGCTCGAACTCTGTACGCTCGCTCGAACTCTGTACGCTCGTTCTGTACTCCGTACGCTCGCTCTGTACTCCGTACGCTCGCTCTGTACTCCGTACGCTCGCTCTGTACTCCGTACGCTCGCTCTGTACTCCGTACGCTCGCTCTGTACTCCGTACGCTCGCTCTGTACTCCGTACGCTCGCTCTGTACTCCGTACGCTCGCTCTGTACTCCGTACGCTCGCTCTGTACTCCGTACGCTCGCTCTGTACTCCGTACGCTCGCTCTGTACTCCGTACGCTCGCTCTGTACTCCGTACGCTCGCTCTGTACTCTGTACGCTCGCTCTGTACTCTGTACGCTCGCTCTGTACTCTGTACGCTCGCTCTGTACTCTGTACGCTCGCTCTGTACTCTGTACGCTCGCTCTGTACTCTGTACGCTCGAACTCTACAAAATGCCAAAAAACACAAGATACTAGATTGCTTGCCTAGTGGCTAATCGTTTTTTTTTATTTGCTTCAAAGAATGAAAAACTGGGAGCCACATTGTGTCGATATCAGTGCTAATGACTGTCCCCCCAAATTACCCCAAAATTTTTTGACAGAAAACCGTTATTTACAAGTCGTAAAAATGCTCATAAAATGTTTCGAAGGGACTGTTCATTTTCTGGCAAATAGGCAAATAAAATAGAGCACAATTTTTAAGAAAAACAAATTGCTGGGGTCAATGGAGATTTTTATTTAAAAATATAACAAATAAAAGAGTTTTTCTCAAGTTTTTCTCAAGTTTTTCTCGTTTTTCTCAAGTTTTTCTCATTCATTGTTCGCCTCGCAAAGCAAATTGATGCACTCGTCGTTCGGGAAATGCAAGCTGTTGATCGTGCTTTGACTGAAAGATTATATAAAATATAATTGCTTAAGATTTATTGCATTTCGACTTTAACAGAAAATAATGTAGCTGTAAAAAATTGAAATTTGCATGTTCTGTCTAGGATTTTATTAGGTTAGAAAGAAAGTTCTCGGAAAAGTTTGTAATGTAATCTTTCAAAAACTAGAAAACAAAGGTATGCTCCATTATCTTCTCAAGATATACTCCATTATCTTCTCAAGGTATACACCATTATCTTCTCAAGGTATGCTCTATTATCTTCTCAAGATATGCTCCAGTATCTTCTCAAGGTATGCTCCAGTATCTTCTCAAGATATGCTCCAGTATCTTCTCAAGGTATGCTCCATGATTAAGTACAAATTATTGCCATTTATTTGGTAGAGCTAAGATTCCCTTCCCAGAAATTCTTTGGCTAAGCTAAGAAGTCGAAGTCGAAGGCTAGTGCTGGCTAGTGGCTAGGCTAGCCAGATTTTGATCTCAGCTCGATCTCCGAAGTAATCTCAATCGAGTTCTGCAGCCAGCTTTCGGAATAATCAGAAGAGACAGATGAAAGACAGATGAAAATTAGAAGAGACAAGCTTTGGGTTGTTCGGTGGATGAGGGAGTAAACAACTGGAGAACAAAAAAGTAAAATGGATCATTTCAAGCTTTCCCCACCGCAGAACACGCAAAAAAAGCTTAAAAATGAGTTATAAGTGCTCATTAAAGGGTCTATAAGTTTTTTTTGTAATGCTATTCTACTCTCTTCTTACGCAGAACCTTCTAGCCAGCCTAATAGACTTTCCCGACAAGTCTAATAGACCTAATCGATTTCTAATAGACCAAATAGACCAAATAGACTTTCTAATAGACCTAATAGACTTTTAGACCTAATCGATTTCTAATAGACCTAATAGACTTTCTAATAGACCAAATAGACCTAATAGACTTTCTAATAGACCTAGTCGATTTCTAATAGACCTACAGACCTAATCGACTTTCTAATAGACCTAATCGATTTCTAATAGACCTAATCGACTTTCTAATAGACCTAATAGACCTAATCGACTTTCTAATAGACCTAATAGACCTAATCGACTTTCTAATAGACCAAATAGACTTTCTAACAGACCTAATCGACTTTCTAATAGTTAGATAGTTTGTAAAAACATTAAAAATCAAAAAAAGAACCGTTTTTGTCTCTGCAGTCTCCCGAGGATTCTTTTCTGATGTTGAACGGAGTGTTGCCGAAGTCGCTCCTCCAGTTCACTCTCCGAGAAAAATGCCCAAAGGTCGACGGATCTAATAAGTTGATAAAAACTACAGTATTCTCGATAGCTTACATCCAGAAACCCTAGAATGTTCAAATATCCAGAAAATGTCAATCTAAGATGTTAGATCTAGATATAACTTGTTTACTTATCAAGCAGTGGCAGCTCTTCAACCCGACTCAAACTCCGGTCCTCGGGCTCTCCCTCGTCGGCGAATTTCAGCGTCTCCACCGTCTGAAAGGGTAATTTTCACATCAAAAACAGTATTATATCTAGATGTGAATATCTACATATCTTTAAAGATCTAAGTCAGCTTTTGGGCTAGTTACTTGCGGCATAAAAGCGATCGTGTCCCGTCGATCCAGCGGCGTCGAGCCGGCCATCGACTGCTCGTTCATGTACTAAAAATAGGATTATGCAATTATTATTAAATTTATTTATTATTATGCTTATTTATTATTTATTATGCTTTTTATTCTATTTTCTAGAGTTTCTAGAGATTTCTAGAGTTTCTAGAGATTTCTAGAGTATTTCTAGAGTATTTCTAGAGATTTCTAGAGATTTCTAGAGATTTCTAGAGATTTCTAGAGAATTCTAGAGATTTCTAGAGATTTCTAGAGTATTTCTAGAGATTTCTAGCGTATTTCTAGAGATTTCTAGAGTATTTCTAGAGTATACAACCTGTAAGATATCCAAATGAGTGATGTGTTCCTTTTCGGGATATCTTCGCCGAATCTCTTCGATGATCTTGAGCAGCTCCTTGACTTCGACCTGAAATAGTGTAGAACAGGATTTGCCGAGTGTGCCTAATCGGCTGGTTAAAGTATCCAATCGAACTGGGGTCGGATTAGGGGTGAACAGAAGCGATCAGGGTCAGGCCAGGGTGCTGGACCGGTCGGTACTGGACCATATTAAAGTTAGATCAGGGTAAGACTGGATTCAAGCCAAACCCAGATTAAAGCAGAGTTAGGCCAGGACTACAGAGTGATCCAAAAGTTCTTGTACAACTATTTACTTTTACAGGGTACACCAAAAGTCCTGTCAACTTACCTATTGGGTTTATAGATAGGCAAATACCAATCAACTTTGGATTTTTTAAGCCTTTTTTATAAATATTGAATAAAATTGAATAAGATTCAATAAAAACGTATAAAAATTGTCAAATAAAATGTTCCTAGAAGAATTCTATTGCAAGACTTTTGCTCAGTACTGATCTAACCAGAGTTGGATTAGGGTTAGACCAGAGTTAGACCAGGCCAGACCTGGTCTAGGCCTAGATCAGGCCAGACCTGGTCTAGGCCCTAGGTTAGGCAAAGATTAGACTAGGATTGAACTCAGGTCAGACCCAGGTCGACTAGTTTATCCTATTTGCATGCGCTCACGACTGACTCGACTGCCCAAATCTGAGCCAATCAAAACTATGATAAAAGGACAAGCTCTTTAGTCTTTTAATCGTTCAAAATTTAATCGACCCCACCTCCATCTGTTCCGGACGCTTCTTTCGTTTGAAATTGATCTTCCGCCCGAAGTAATGAATCTTCAAGAAAAGATCTTTCAGCTCAAAAGCTGCCAGCTCTGCACACATTGATAAAACAGCGACTCCTAAATTGGACTTATCATAAAATTTTGATTTCTTTACCAAATGTAACAAAGATGAAGATATAGATGAGCGTGAGAACATGATTGAGATCTGTCGGCATTTCGCTCATCGTTAAATTTGCGACAAGGTTGAAAGTGACGAAGAAAGCCTCGAGGAAGGTTTTGTTGCTGCCTGGAATTTTTCTTTGGTTTTTAAGTCCTACCGAAGTCAAAGCTTGGGTATAAGCTTAGGTATAAGCTTAGGTATAAGCTCGAGAATAAGTTTGGGCATAAGCTTGGGTATAAGCTTGGGTATAAGCTTGGATATAAGCTTGGGTATAAGTTTAGGTAGAAGCTTGGGTCTAAGCTTAGGTCTAAGCTTAGGTATAAGCTTAGGTATAATCTTGGGTATAAGCTGATGCATAAGCTTAGGTATAAGCTTAGGTATAAGCTCGAGTATAAGCTTGGGTATAAGCTTAGGTATAAGCTTAGGTATGAGCTTAGGTATAAGCTTAGGTATAAGCTTGGGTATAAGCTAACAAACCGTAGTTCATTTGATGCATTTATTGGTTTTAAGGAACGAAAAGACTTTCTGGAGAGGCTATGAAAAAAGACTGGCTTGATTGGCTTGATATTAGGAAAGCTAACGTGCTACAGTAAATCCTCATCTAACATAATGTGAATTTGAAATTTCTTACCAGCTGCCATCATCATCAATCCTCCAAGTGTACAAAAAAGCAATAGAATGCTGGCGTTAAGCGATAGTGGAAGTCGTTTCGTCTTCGGGACTTCGCTCGGTTTCTTCGCTTCTTCGTTTACTTCTTCGGGATCTATAACGATGTAATACTATCCATAGATATTAGATAACTTAAAAATATCAGAGATAGATTAGTTAACTGATCAGATATCAGATCAGATATCAGATTAGATAATAAAATTCTACCATTATTGTTCAAATGCTCTTCACCAGTGTCCGTCTCTCGGTCACTCTCTTTCCCATCGCAATTCGAGTACTCTTTTAAAAAAGATCTAAAGATTTTCTATATAAAAATATTTAGATATCTATAGATTTAATAGATTTAATAGATTTAATTTAATAGATTTAATTTAATTTAAATGTAAATTTACCTATGCCTTCTTACTCTTAAAATCGGATTACTGTGATTGACGAGATCGAGAATTTCCTTTTTTTTCCGCCCACAAAGTCGGCTCGAGAACTCGCAATACTAGATTTATCGATTAAAGAATTTTAATTTAAATATTAGCTACATATTTAGCTATTTAGTTATTTAGTTATTTAGTTATTTAGATATTTAGATATTTAGATATTTAGTTATTTAGATATTTAGATATTTTTATTCACCTGAGTGTAAACTTTGAGCACGATCCGCGAGAGAAATCGGCCAATATCCACCGCTGCCAACACCATCAACGGGATGCCGATCATCCCTGGGAAAGGGATTTTCAAATTACTGTAAGCTTACTGTAGCTTACTGGTTTACTAGAGATTGGTATTGTCAAGTTATTTTATTGCTTTAGATTTTTCTTGATCCTATTTTTGTCTAAAAGTTACCGTATCCGATCCCCACACATTGACCTTTCCACGTAGTTGGCACTGCATACGAGTACCCGGTGGTGGTCTAAAAACTAAAGTCGCTTTCGTAAAGGAAACTATAAGGAAACAAATAGGAACTAAATAGGAACTAAATAGGAACCAAATAGGAACCAAACAGAAACCAAATAGGAACCAAATAGGAACTATAAGGAACCAATAGGAATCAAATAGAAACCAAATAGGAACCAAATAGAAACCAACTAGGAACCAAATAGGAACCAAGTAGGAACCCGATAGGAAACAAATAGGAAACAAATAGAAACCAACTAGGAACCAAATAGGAACTATAAAGGAACCAAATAGGAACCAAATAGGAAACAAATAGGAACCAAATAGGAACCAAATAGGAACCAAATAGGAACCAAATAGGAACCAAATAAGAACTAAACAGAAACCAAATAGCAACCAAACAGAAACCAAATAGGAACTATAAGGAACCAATAGGAACCAAATAGGAACCAAATAGAAACCAAATAGGAACCAAATAGGAACCAAATAGAAACCAAATAGGAACCGTTTCCTTTTCTTAATTTTGTAGGACAGTTTATGAAGTCAAAATATCGATGACTATTCTTGTTAACAGGGCTTTTGTTCTTTTGTCAAGTCAAGTTAAGCTGGCTTTTTGACTCGAAACTAAGTCAAGTCTATGACTACTCGAAACTAAGTCTTATAGAGTCAGCGATGGTGATCTAGAATCTGTTTTTAGTTTTTGTAGAACGCTTCGCAAACACGAGATATTTGGCATAGAAAAGCATCTTGAGTTTTGAGCTCTTTAAGAAGTCGTCATAGGCTTCCACAACAGCTGCTTCTGTGGTCTAGAGCTGCTGCTAGATTGCCTGTGGTCTAGAGCTGCTAGATTGCCTGTGGCAGGCGCAGTGCCTGTGGTCTAGAGCTGCTAGATTGCCGTGGTCTGAGCTGCTAGATTGCCTGTGGTCTAGAGCTGCTAGATTGCCTGTGGTCTACAGCGCTAGATTGCCTGTGGTCTAGAGCTGCTAGATTGCCTGTGGTCTAGAGCTGCTAGATTGCCTGTGGTCTAGAGCTGCTAGATTGCCTGTGGTCTAGAGCTGCTAGATTGCCGAACTGTGCATTTCTTTGCCATCAAGTTCGTGTCCCACTCTCGCCAGTTTTTAGTTTTTCAAAAAACTGTTTCCTTACGTGTTTGCAATGAGTAATAGAGTTGAATCTTGCACACAGCTTTCTGTCTCTTCAGCAAATACAGGGTGGCTGAAAATTACGTTTTTTGACGAAGTAATGAATAGATTGCAACACCGGATCCCAATCCATATTGTCTTTTCGGTCTTGGGTTTTTTGACTTATCAACTTATCTATTTAGAAAAGGAAAATCAGCTTTTGGAAATGATTTTGAAGTCGCAGAAAGCTGTTCAAAATCTAAGGAAGCGGCGTTAAGGAAGCACAATTATCTCGGCCGCACCGTCGATTCTGTTAAGGAAGCAGCTGTAATTGAAGCAGCAGTATCAAAGCGGTTAAGGAGGCAGCTGTTAAAGAAAATCTGTTAGTAACGCTATTAAGGATGCTTTTGTTAAGGAAGCAGCTGTTAAGGAGGCCTATAACGGCTTCTTAAAAAGCTCGAAATTCAGGATGATTTTCTATGCCAAATATCTTGTGTTTGCGAAGCGTTCTACAAAAACTAAAAACAGATTCCAGATCTCCATCGCTGACTCTATAAGATGGACTTAGTTTCGAGTCAAAAAGCCAGCTGAATGCCACTCTGAAAAAAACCTGGCTTATAAGTCCTTGGTTTGTAAGGACTTATAGTTTACAAACCAATCAGAACATCCCTAATAGTCAATCAGTACATTTCTCCCACCAAAATAGATAGCGCATAAAGCAAAGCACTCATTCGATCCCATCTCGGTGGTAGCACTTCAATAGTTGACAAATCGTAAGCCATTTTGAAGTTTGAACCCTCATGGCGCTGACTGATTCTATAAAATTGTAAAAAAGAATCGCTTTTTGAGACTCACTGAACCAAAAGATCGTGAATTTCTCGCTGAAAAGTCTCCTGTTTTTTGGGAACCAAATGTGCGGAAAGATCGCTCAACTCGGCTTTAATCTCTCGATATCGAGCTTTGATGCTGGTGAACTGGAATTGATGCTAGTGCTAGGCTGATCTATCTGGCTGGCTGATCTGGCTGATCTGGCTGATCTGGCTGATCTGGCTGATCTGGCTGATCTATTTATCTGGCTGGCTACCTCATTAAATCCGAGTTTTAATTGGTAGACTCAAAAAAGAATAGTTTTATGTGTTGTGCAAGATGTCATGTTAAATTATGCTTCATTCACTTTATAGCTGCCATGTGTGTTAATTTTTTACTTATTTTGTTTCTTATCAATTAAAGGATGTCAGAATACTTATTGTAAAGCTAAAATTGAGCCAATTCGAGCGGTTTAACATCAAAATAAAATAAAAACAAAATCAAGGGATCGAACCCGAGCAAAAGCCTGGCAGTTGGTTCTGGAAGCAAGACTCCTAACCACTACACCACGCGCTCACATTTAGATGAGGTGAAAGAGGCGTTATATTCCCTTGGGAGCCATTTTATTTTGGGCCTCGACATGCTGGGATTGCCTTAAATCTGGCTGTTTTTCTAATTGTCTGAATTGGCAAGGTGGCGCAGTCGGGAGCGCGTTAGTCGGTAATCGGCGGCGTACGAGCCAGGATCCGGGTTCGACCCCCCGTCGTGCCACTAAGTTTTAATTTTTCCATTTTTTGATTTCAAATGCCACAATTACAATATATTCTAAGGTTTTCTAAAGAATCTTTAGCTTTATTGGTCAAAACACAGCCAAGAAAATGCTCGTACAGATAGACAGACAGACAGACAGGCAGGCAGGCAGACAGGCAGACAGACAGACAAACAGACAGACACTGCTCTTTTATATATACAGTGCGTTTCAAATTCTTAAACGCACCCTCTAAAATAGCGAATTTTGCATTTTGACCACCGCTACAACTATTAATCTTTTTCTATTAGAAAGAGCATGTCTTAAAACCTAAATAACACGAAAAATAAGCATACTGTCAGGTCGCGTCCGTTTCCTTCCTATTTGCGTTCCTATTTTGCAATTATTCGCGTCGCATTTTCGTCCTTTTTTCTCCCTTCCCGAAATTATTTTTTTTTGGTCTGCGGGTTTTTGCCTTCTTTCTGGGGGGGCTTTGTTGTTTCATTTTTGAATGCGCATGCTGTTTTTGTAATGGCTATTGTTGCATTTCGGTTCCGTACTAATAAACAGTAACGTTATAAATTCACTTTACTTTATGCTACCCTTCAGGTTTTAAATCCTGTTTAGATAACTGGTTTTACTAACATTTGTGTCACCATCGACGTAGTATCAATCCGATCTGTACTCTTCTCAAGAGTACTAATCTATTGTTAGATACTACGTGTTCTTGTTAAGTTGTAAGCGCTTTTGGGGAAACCCTTTTAACCTTTTGTGCTATTCGGTCATTCTTAAGCAGAATCATCCTCATTGATAAGGTTAAAGCGGGTCGCACCCCAAACTGTAAAAAGTAAAAATTTTCAAAATAGAAACTTTTTGCTAAATCAACCGTTTCAAATTCTTAAACGCACCCGCCTTTGCTGTTGTTATTTGAAATTTTTCGTTTTGTTGTGCATATTTTTTTATTAAATTTATAATTTTTGTTAATTTCCAGGTAAATGGCACACGGAAAGCTGCTCACGGACTATGATAAAGGCCAGATTGATGCCCGTTTGAGGATTGGCGACTCAATAAGGAAAATCGCAAAAAATTAGTGCCGATCCGACTCTGCCGTGCAAAATTATAGAAAGTCCGAGTTCGTTTCTGCACCAAAGAAGAAGCCAAGACCAAAACCAAAGCTTACACCGCGAGCTAGACGTCATATTGTGAATAATATCCATGGAAAAACGGAACTGAAAATTCACGCTTCGACAAATTTTGCAAAAAGTTTCTATTTTGAAAATTTTTACTTTTTACAGTATGCTTCTTTTTCGTGTTATTTAGGTTTTAAGACATGCTCTTTCTCATAGAAAAAGATTAATAGTTGTAGCGGTGGTCAAAATGCAAAATCCGCTATTTTAGAAGGTGCGTTTAAGAATTTGAAACGCACTGTAGCAGAAATTTCGAAAACCTTCCGGACCAATGTCCATTCGTCAGTTCCAAGTAAACATCAGTAAACATCAAAAGTAAACAAATCATTTACTCAAAAAAAAAGTATTTGTTTTAAAGTTTTTAAGTTTTTAAGTACAAAACGGCAAATTTAACACTTTCACACAAACCTTCTCGTGTTGAATTTTTAAATCGGCTTCGCTCTCGATTTTTCTAAAATTTACGAGTACTGTAGACTTTAGAAATCACTAGAATTACAGTACTTTAGACTATTGAAGTATTTTAATAAGAATTGTCTAAATCAAATTGTTATAAGCAGCACGAAACCAACGCAAACATCCAGGCTCCGCAAATGAGATAGAAGAAGAGAAAACAGTAGAGAGCGAAGTGGGGAAGCGCCATTTTGATCACCTAAACAAGAATTTTGAGGAATTGAGTGCACCAGAAAGGATGCGTTTACAATTTTCGTGAATAAAGTACACCAATTTTCTTACATGAGCCACTCCATGGACACTTGGGGGATTCTCGGCGCTCTCCTCGCTTTCTCCGACCTCTTCGCTCAACTTCTCGGACATTTCTAAAGATACTAGAAATAGAAACTGTTTCTATTTTACAACATAAAGTCGATTTTATATTTTAAAGCTAAAAAATAGTTATCCGTTAAGAATTTGGGGTATTTTATGGGATTTGGAGATTCGAGAATCCGTTAATTGAGTTATTTGTGGAGCCAGATGTGCTCCTAGTGAGTGAAAATGTTCTTTAGCTTTCAAAAACTGAAATATCGGCTCATTAATGCATATTGTAGTGAGCCAGCAGCCATAATTGTACCGTAGAGTATAAGATACTGTAACTAATGCAAGGGTTTTGTAGCTAAGCTAGTCAGCTGCCTTGTAGAGTCAGCTGCCTTGTAGAGTCAGCTGCCTTGTAGAGTCAGCTGCCTTGTAGAGTCAGCTGCCTTGTAGAGTCAGCTGCCTTGTAGAGTCAGCTGCCTTGTAGAGTCAGCTGCCTTGTAGAGTCAGCTGCCTTGTAGAGTCAGCTGCCTTGTAGAGTCAGCTGCCTTGGCTAGAGTCAGCTGCCTTGTGGCAGCTGCCTTGTAGAGTCAGCTGCCTTGTAGAGTCAGCTGCCTTGTAGAGTCAGCTGCCTTGTAGAGTCAGCTGCCTTGTAGAGTCAGCTGCCTTGTAGAGTCAGCTGCCTTCAGGGGCACTAGAGCAGTCGAACAATACAGTGCTCCAGTACTGTATTTTTCGACTGATACAGTACTTAAGATACAATACTGTAATTTTAGTTTGATGAGACCTACTACAGTATTCTTGCATCAACAAGCACCGAAAATGAGGCTCTTATCATTCTACGTCACTCTACGTCATCAGTTCTTTATCAACTCTTGGGTCAGGACTGCAAGGATAATGAATTTCGAATAATCTGGATTATCCATGCAACTCTGCCTAGGATCTAGGGATCTAGGAGCGGCTTTCTATTAGATTTCTATTGTAGATTATAAACTATAAGTAGATTATTTGAAAAAAGTGTGTTTTAAAAATGATAGCTGAATCAAATGATATCTAGATTCGAAAGATATATCCTTTCACAACAAAATGGCTTTTAAGAGAAGCTTTTCTTTTACTATACGGTAACAATACAGTACTGGAGTAGGAGCTTTAGGTATATTTCACTCACTAGGAGCACATCTGGTTCCACAAATAACTCAATTAACGGATTCTCGAACCTCCAAATCCCATAAAATACCCCAAATTCTTAACGGATAACTATTTTTTAGCTTTAAAATATAAAATCGACTTTATGTTGTAAAATATGTTTATGTTGTAAAATAGAAACAGTTTCTATCCTTAATATCTTTAGAAATGTCCGAGAAGTTGAGCGAAGAGGTTGGAGAAAGTGAGGAGAGCGCCGAGAATCCCCCAAGTGTCCATGGAGCGGCTCATGTAAGAAAATTAGTGTACTTTGTTCACGAAAATTGTAAACGCATCCTTTCTGGTGCACTCAATTCCTCATAATCTTTGTTTAGGTGATCAAAATGGCGCTTCCCCACTTCGCTCTCTACTGTTTTCTCTTCTTCTGGCTTGTCAAGCACATCCACAAATAACTCCGGCTCCACAAATAACTCAATTATCGGTTTCTCGAATCTTCAAATCCTATAAAATACCCCACAATGCCTAATGGATAACAACAGCAATGGATAACAACAGCAATGGATAACAACAAAGTAGTTAAGTCAAAAAAGACAAAATTGTACTTAAAATAAGCCGCTGGAAACTGAAAGCCACTGAAAGGATTTGTTTTCCGGAAAAAACAATTTCATTTCTAGTAACCATATGACAAAAATTTCTCTTCCATTCCACCTACATGGATTATCTTTCATCAAAAAAAATAAAGATTTCGGATTGGAAACGGATTGGAGCCGATTTGTACTTGAATCGCTTCTCAGCCTTCGATCTGAATACAATAATATTGTTGAGCGAAAGTGACGTGACAACCGTAACCCCGAGAAAAGTGGCTTGAATTCAAATTGTTCAAAAAAAAAAGCGTTCAGAAAATTTCTTTCTTAAATTTATTGTTGACAAAAAAGAATGTGTTTCTTGGTAGCTAAGCACTTGGCTTTAGCCAAGTGTTTACGCGATTACGCATAGCGAGCGCCAAGCGCCAAGCGATTACGCATAGCGAGCGCCAAGCGCCAAGCGATTACGCATAGCGAGCGCCAAGCGCCAAGCGATTACGCATAGCGAGCGCCAAGCGCCAAGCGATTACGCATAGCGAGCGCCAAGCGTCAAGCGATTACGCATAGCGAGCGCCAAGCGTCAAGCGATTACGCATAAAGAACCACCCGCAATTCGGAAGAAACTCACTCGATCTCAATACAAAATCTCTTTATGAGCAGAAAATTTCGATGTTTTCAACAACGAAAAGCTACGGTAATCTGGGCAAACTTTGGCAGTGAATTTTTTTCAAAAATGATCAAACTTGCGTACAAAATGAAGAAAAAAAAAAACTCGATTCCTATCTGAAAATTTCTCTCCTTAAAAAAAGCGTTCAGAAAATTTCTCCTCTCAATTTTTCGTTTACCAAAAAGAAATCTGTTTCCCGGTAGCTAAATTCCCGGCTTTGCTTACAAAAATTGCTTACAAAAATCTCTCCTTTCCTCTCAATTTATTTAATTCGTCTTTTCCGATAAAAAAAACCAATGACTTTTCGGGGTTAATCCCCAACGATTTTCTCATTTGGCTTAAGGAATTTCCTAAGAAAAGCAAAAGATTTCAAAATAAGCAGCTTATTTTGAAATCGAGAACATGATGAAAATTGGGTCGAATCAGTGAAGAAAGCGAGGCTCAGACTATATTTTTTTTTGAAAAATTGAACAGAATTTGCATTACAATAGTTGTTCTAAAAGAGTACTTATGAAGTAAACAGCCATTCTAAAATTCACAATGATTGAGAGTTGTTTAACAAGAAATTCTTTCGGTTAAAGCAGGCAAGGCTTAGGCTTAGGCTTAGGCTTAGGCTTAGGCTTAGGCTTGGACTTAGTGCGTAGGCTAGCGGCTAGCGCCTAGCACTAAGTCTATTTGGGTTTGGGCTGAACCCCCATTTTTTGGATCTCAGCGAGTTCTGGGAGCTAAGGCACACCCGTTTGGTGTTGTGCATCCGCCCCCCATAGAAGCATCCTGGCAAATTGAGCTATAAGTCGAGAAAGGGTATCTTTTCGATCTTTCGATCCAGAAAAACTTTTCCTCCCTTTTCATACTTTCGTTTAAAACCAACAAATGCATCAATTGAACTACGGTTGGTTTTATTCGAAAGGACAATTATTTTCTGCAGAATAACACTAAAATTGGTTTCAAATGTCTTGTGTTTGGGCTTTTTTGGGAGCCTGAAGTCGGCTAGTCAAAAACGGCTAGTCAAAAACAGCTAGTCAAAAACGGCTAGTCGATGGCTAGCTTGATGACACTCGATGACTTGATGCTACGGTTTAGACACACTTCAAAAATCAATAATTGTGTATTTCAGGCGTCAAAAAGGCGACGACTTGATAGAGCGATGAGATTTTAGCCAAGGAATCCGATTTTTTTTTATTTAAAATGGCACAACTATATCATCTTTTGAGATTTTTTAAGTTAAAGCTTGTTCAAAGGCCAACAAAAACATCGAAAGTTTGAAGAAATCACTGTTGAAAGCGTGGGAAGAGCTCGATCCAGCCTATTTTGTCGGTCAATGGTCGCCACCGTTGACGCCTTCCCGAAACTCCTGCAAGTCTGTTCAAATGCTAATGGTGGCTGAATTTGATAGTTGATTTATAATTGTTTATGTACAATAAATGTTATTCAGTTAAAAATTTGTCTTTTTAATCGTCTGTCTTAAAATCAGAACTTTATCTTGTTGCGACGATTATGGCGACAATTATGCCTGTATACAACTCTCCAAAACTAGAGAGCCTTTGGGAGGCTTGGAGATTTGAAGATCTATAGAGTTGCTAATTTTGAATATCAAAGTAAAGCAAAGTTTCTGAGTAAAGTATCGAAGTAAAGTGTTGAAAATAAACAGTAAATTTAAAAAAGGCTTTATGCTAAGGTCGTGGTCTGCCTTTTGCTGGCTTTCCACAAAAAGTGGCTGAACTCTAAGAGCTGAACTTTCAGAGTCTCAGAGCTGAACTCTAAGAGCTGAACTTTCAGAGCTGAACTCTCAGAGCTGGACTCTCAGAGCTGAACTCTCAGAGCTGAACTTTCAGAGCTGAACTCTCAGAGTTCAAGCCAGCTTCTGTTTAGGCTATTGGGCTAAAATTGGACCTGGATTAGGAAAATTTGATTAAGAATAGGCTTTATGCAACATTTTGTGCAACTTCACTATCATGTACCAAGCTATAGCCAAACCTAGCTGCTGGCAGCAAGCTTTTCGATCCAGATCACAAGAGCAAAAGCTAGCAAAGACTTGTTTAGCTAACCAATGCGCTTAATGGGTTAAACAGTGGCTCCAGGTCTTCAGATTCTTATTTGTTATTGTCAAAAAAGGAAATTTTTCATCTAAAATGGTGCTTTTAAGTCACATTTCGTGCACCCAAAGTTTTCCCTTCTGAAATTTCTTGTCCTGAAATTTCCGGGTGATTTGCTTTGATTTGGCTTTCGAGAAACTCTAGCTAAGAAGCTAAGTACACCAGAATATTCTCGGAAACAGTAGCAGTACTTTGTACTTTGTAGCAGTACTTTGTACTTTGTAGCAGTACTTTGTAGCAGTACTTTGTAGCAGTACTTTGTAGCAGTACTTTGTACTTTGTAGCAGTACTTTGTAGCAGTACTTTGTAGCAGTACTTTGTACTTTGTAGCAGTACTTTGTAGCAGTACTTTGTAGCAGTACTTTGTACTTTATTCAAGTATAAAGTACTTTATTCAAATACGAAGTACTTTATTCAAGTATAAAGTACTGCTACAAAGTACAAAGTACTGCTACTCTTTCCCGAGAATATTCTGGTGTACTTGGCTTCTTAGCTAGAGTTTCTCGAAAACGAAATCAAAGCAAATCAAAAGCAAATCAAGCAGTGAATTTCCCTCAAATCTCTGGCGCTTTAAATCACTTTTCCTCCTTATTTTCCCCCGATTTCCCTCATCATAAAACAATTCTCTTTGATCTAAAGAAGAAAAATTGTATTTTAAACTGAGTTTTGTGCTCAGCCGCGGTGAAAAAAAATGAAGTAGACATTCGAGAAAAATTCAGTTCAGAACACATTTTGTGATTTTTTTCGTTCTTTTCTTTTTTTTCTTTTTTCAGTGAATTAAACGTCAAATATTCTATGTTCAGTTAATTTTTCTTAAAAAATTTCCTAATAAGAAGAAAAAACTATCTTTTATTTAAGTCTGATCACATTTTTCAAATCCTTTCTTTTATTAATCACCACCCAAATCATCAAAGATCACTTTTTTATGGCTTTTTTTGTAAAAAATTTGTTTTTGTCAAAGTATTATTCAGGTTTTATGTTTAAAAATTGTTAAAAATTGTTAAAAATTGTTGAAAATATCTTTTTTTAAGAAGTTTATCATCTTTTTTAAGAAGTTTATCATCTTTTTTACGAACCTTTTCATCTTTTTATGTAAAATTGTTAATATCATTCAAAACAAAGGTCTAAATAAGTCAAAATCAAAATCTAAATTCAGCTAATTTAAGCCTAGAGTTATCTTCTATCTTCTAGAGGCTCTAGAGGCTCTTCTAGAGACTCTAGAGGATCTCTAGAGTCCTCTAGAGACTTTAGAAGATCCTCTAGATCCTCTAGAAGATTTCCGTGCGCTTTTGTAAATCTCCATGAAAATCCAACGATCACAACAATCACTAGAGATCCTCTAGAGTCTCTAGAAGATCCTCTGGAGACTCTAGAAGATAGAAGATAACTCTAGGCTTATATTAGCTGAATTTTTACTTTGATTTTGACTCTAGAGTCTCTAGAGGATCTTCTAGAGTCTCTAGAGGATCTTCTAGACTTATTCTGTTGTGAAAATTTCCGTTAAAAGCATTGATCTTTCTTTTACATCCAGCACACGTTGTTTCATCTCGAAAGTCGGTGGGATTTTGAAGAATTTCTCAATCATTTTTGACTACCGGAAAAAAAAGGGAAAACTTTGTAGCCTAAAAAGGGCTTTTGCCCGTTTGCTTACCGCTCTTTTCCAGAAAAAAGTGAGAAAAACTGTGCCAAATCCTCGCTACAGAAGAAATTGTTGGGAAATTGTCTAAAGCTTGCCAAATGCGGTCCAAATTTTTGTCGAAACTTGTAGTGATCGTTGGATTTTCATGGAGATTTGGAAAAGCGCACGGAAATTTTCAGTTTTCGTTTTTAGTTTCATTTTCATTTTGCGTTCGGCTTTCAGTTTTTTCATTACCAACTTTGTCTAGTCTTGATTGTTACAGTATTTTTGGTATTTTTGAATGAAATCTGTATATTTCTATAGATTTACTGTAGATTTACTGTAGACTTACTGTAGAGTTGCCCTAGACTTACTGTAGAATTACCGTAGACTTACCGTAGTACCAACATTTTACCGCATCGACATTGTAGATTTGGGCTTTCAAGAACTGTAGATTTAAAAGAATCCAAAAAGATACGATTGGGTGCAATTAGCTTACGGTAGCAGTACTGGTGTGTAAATTACAAGTTCTACAAGTAAGTATCGGTTAAGCCAAGTCTACCTGGTACGGTAGAGTCTAGCTAAATCGTTATGGATTTCTGAGTCAATTTGTTGGGTCTTCTAGCGTCATTCTACAGTTCTAGAATCATTCTACAGTTCTAGAATGATTCTAGAAGTCTAGATTTCAAAAGTCTTGGTTTTTTTATTAATTAATTAACTAAAAATTAACTATTTAAGGCTTTAGTCGGCTTTACTAGAACTTGAATGAATCAAATACTTGAAAGAACTTGAATTCTATAGAGTTTGATCTAATTCCTGGATTGATTACTACTATCAGAATTTCAAAACAAAGCCAAAAAGCCCAAAGCAATACGGTAAGGTATACGGTATATTAATAGTGCTAATAGGCGTAGTACTGTACAAGACTTGATTATAAATCTAGCAAGTGTAGTTTATTTTGTTTAAAACATTACGTAAGCAAACACTTGACAAATTGCCAGCACAGAGAAATTCGATTATTTTCTTTACACCCTAATATGGCTTGGCATATTGGGCTTGGCCAGGTCTGTCACAATCAGCTCCACTACGACTCTTTTCTTGAACTCGCATTCGCTGCAAAGTTTGACAAAGATCTCGATCTCGAACATCCTTTCAAACTTCACAAAATTCTCTGAGTGCTTTCCACATAAGATCCCGCCTAGCGTGCCCACCGATCCTTGTGCCGATCCTTGTGCCAATCCTTGTGCCAATCCTTGTGCCAATCCTTGTGCCAATCCTTGTGCCAATCCTTGTGCCAATCCTTGTGCCGATCCTTGTGCCAATCCTTGTGCCGATCCTTGTGCCAATCCTTGTGCAAATCCTTGTGCCAATCCTTGTGCCAATCCTTGTGCCAATCCTTGTGCCAATCCTTGTGCCAATCCTTGTGCCAATCCTTGTGCCAATCCTTGTGCCAATCCTTGTGCCAATCCTTGTGCGTTTTCATCTATGTTTTGCGGGGGTTTTGCGGCAAACAGGCGACGGCGTGGCATAGTCTAAAATGGGCTGTACAGACTGCTTACAGGCAAGGGAAAAAGCCCCTCTTATGAAAAAGCCCTGTGCCAGACGGCGAGTGGTTACGCGACCGCACAAAGAACACCAGGCAATCTCTTTATAAAGAAAATTCTTTTGTTCTATAAACATTACTCAGATGAGATATGAAGCCAAAAGTTTGTAGGCAGGGGTTTTCTGGGTCGAGGAAGCAATTGACAGGGTTCATTTGTTGTATCTCCAAGCAAAAATCTCTATTTTGTGCTGATCTTGAGTCATTTTTCTCTAATTTGGCTACAAATAACCCAATAAGAAACTTTTTTATCAAAAAACCTTTTCTTTAAGTTATAAAACTTTGCTCTGTTTCCATTTTTCAAAAAAAAAAAAAAAACTTTTTTTTGTTGATCCCAGTCTAATTCGTTTCATTGAATATCTTTTCATTAAATTATTTTCTTTTTTTGCTTTTTTTATTCATTCACCTGGAGGATTTTGGACAAATAAAAATGAATAAATTAATGAAATTTCTGCATTTCACGCCTCATTATCTTAATCTCCGGCCGGTAAAAAAGGCTTTACCGTAATAAGAAAAGCTTTTAGAGAAATCCTTTTGAGTGCAATTCTTTGTTTAAAATCAAATCCGATAATCCCGAGGTTTTCCCCATTTTCCCGCATTTTTTCCCGGGCTCAATTGGAGCGAGGGTGGAATTATCATTCCACCGAAACTACAATCGAGAGCAGCAAAGAGATTAGTCGCTTTGGTTGGAGATTGTCGAAAGCTTCGGAAAAACAGAAAGATTTGCCGCATTTGAGCAGTTATTGATAAGTGCTTGGTTTAAAAATTGCAAATGTACCCCTTCTGGCTCACCAGAAGGGGTAGGTCTTCAACAACAAAGCCTCTTTGTTGTTCAGGGATTTGATTTGATTCGGATCTGTTTTAATTTTGATCGTTTCTGATTCAATTTGGATTTGATACATGAAATTTAGACAGACAGACAGACAGACAGACAGACAGACACACAGACGGACGGACAGACGGACAGACGGACAGACAGACGGACGGACGGACAGATAGACAGACAGACAGATAGACAGACGGACGGACAGATAGACAGACGGACGGACAGACAGACAGACAGATAGACAGACAGATAGATAGATAGACAGACAGACAGACAGCCAGACAGACAGCCAGACCGACAGACAGACAGACAGACAGACAGACAGACAGACAGACAGACAGACAGACAGAGGGCCTTATAAATCTATATTTGATGTATATGTCGTAGCCGCTTACGAAATTCAGCCGCTAACGAATGAGGGTATTTCCGTACATCCAATCAAAAAGTCACCCACATAAAAAATGTTCATAATACATATATTTTATAATAAATTTTTGAAATTAGCTCATTTGGTTCAGTAGAAAATTTTTTTTTGAGCCCCCAAAGTTTAGGTTCAAAAATGGCTATAAAAAATTTTCTACTCAGCCAAAAAACTTGCCTAATAGCTCATTTTGTAGCCAATTTGATGTAGATTCTTAAAGTAAAGCCATCTAAAACAGTTTTTCGTTAAAAGTAGGAGAAAGAGGGCAAGGAACAAATTCAGGGCGACTCTCAAATGTGAAAACAGCGACCGAGTTCAACTGAAGTCGTTCTTCGCCCTCTTTCTCCTAGCTTTGAAAAACAAATGTTTAATGTAGCTTTACTTTAAGAATCTACATCAATTTGGCTGCAAAATGAGCTATTAGGCAAGTTTTTTGGCTGAGTAGAAAATCTTTTATAGCTATTTGAAAAATATTTTTTTTTTTTTTTGAACCTAAACTTTGGGGGCTCAAAAAAAATTTTCTACTGAACCAAATGAGCTAATTTCAAAAATTTATTATAAAATATATGTATTATGAACATTTTTTATGTGGGTGACTTTTTGATTGGATGTCCGGAAATACCCTCATTCGTTAGCGGCTGAATTTCGTAAGCGGCTACGACATATATAAGAGATTTTCAACCTCCCTTTTTTAAAGAAGTCTCCCTTTTTTTCCAGTGAAAGGCTGGCCAATATGGTAAAAAATTTTGGTATTGTAAAAACGACTAATATGGTATGGTAAAAATTTGGAACACCATTTGGAACACCCAATTTGGAACACCATTAATTTCTACTTCAATCCTAAGGATCGTTCTTTTCATTTTGTTTGCATTTTCTCAATTTACTCGTGCATATCAAAGATCGCGCCTGTGCTTCGAGCTAGAAAGCTTTTAGCTCTTTAGTTCCAGCTCTCTAGTTCAAGTCTAGACTTGCTCTCTCAATTGTTGGCTTTAGGAAATGGAGACAGGTGTAATTATTGGTGTTGGAATGGAGCCTAAATCGGATATATCTGTATACAATTGTCCAATGGTGAGTGATCCACTAATTTTCACGCATATTTACCGAATACGTGTCTTTTATTAGCTTTTGAGTGGAAAATAATCTTTTTTTCGTTGATGTAGTCAAAGAGAATTGTGGCTGTGACACTGGCTTTTTCAAATTGAGGATTTTATCGGATCAAGTTTCATAAAAACTAGTAACTGTAACTAGTAACTGTTTTGGCTTACCTAGCTCTTTGATACTTTTGCTTAAAGGCTTGCTTTTGCTTTTTGCTTTGCTTTTACTTTTGCTCTTTGCTTAAAGGCTTAGGCCCTGGGTACTGTAGATTGGCTTACAACTTTATCCAAGATCTTGTTAGGTCTTGGGTAAAGGCTAGATTGTATATTGTACATTGTACTGGGATGTTCTAGGGATGTTCTAGGGCTATTCTAGGGCTATTCTAGGGCTGTTCTGGGTACTGTGCTTACAACTTATCAAGACTGTAGGTCTTGGGAAAGGCAGAGACATTGACTGGGAGTCTAGGGCGTTCAGGGCGTCTAGGGCGCGAGAGCGCTAGGGCGTTCTGGGTACTGTAGCGGCACAACTATCCAAGACTGTGGTCTTGGGAAAGGCGTACATGACTGGGACTAGGCGCTAGGGCGTTCTAGGGCGGGTTCTAGGGCTGTTCTGGGTACTGTAGCTTGGCTTATAACTTTATCCAAGATCTTGTTAGGTCTTGGGTAAAGGCTAGATTGTACATTGTACTGGGATGTTCTAGGGCTGTTCTAGGGCTGTTCTAGGGCTGTTCGAGAGCTGTTCTAGGGCTGTTCTGGGTACTGTAGCTTGGCTTACAACTTTATCCAAGATCTTGTTAGGTCTTGGGTAAAGGCTAGATTGTACCTTGTACTGGGATGTTCTAGGGCTGTTCTAGGGCTATTCTAGGGCTATTCTAGGGCTGTTCTGGGTACTGTAGCTTGAAATAAACTGGACTGTAATGTAGCTTGGGTACTGTGGAGTGTACTTTATCAGTGTACTGAATCCGTAAAGACTAGATTGTACATTGTACTGGGCTGTTCTAGGGCTATTCTAGAGCTGTTCTGAGTACTGTAGCTTGAAGTAAACTGCACTGTAATGTAGCTTGAGTACTGTGGACTGTACTTTATCAGTATACTTTATCAGTGTACTTTATCCGATCCCTATTCCTATTCAATTAAATCTAAAAAAAATCGATTTTTGAATGGATTAAAGCCAATAAAAAGCCAATATTAAAGCCATTTATAAATTTCCCAAATTTCCCTACAACCTTTCCAAGCATGAGCAATAAGTCTAGACGCGTGAAACGGGGATAATTTTTACACGTAATTTGTCGCAAATTCGCCCCGAAGTGAGTGAAAAGAGCGGGGAAAAGACTAATTGGCTCCCACGTAGATCTGTGTCTCTCTTGGATAGCACTCTTTCTGAACTTCCTGTTCTCATAGTTAGCCAACACTGGACAGCGTTTTGTCTCTGTCTAGTCATTGCAAGAAATTGGAATATAGTCGGAAATTGTCGACAATTGTAGACAAACCTCAGCGGACTTTTGCAAAAGTTGGTGTCTGACTCACTAGAGAAAGGCATGAACTTTTAAGTGAGCTGGTCTTCTGGTCTGGCCACTAATGTGGCCACTTTTTGTCTAACTTTATAAAATCGAATATGAGGAATCTGAATCTGAATCTGAAATCGAAATCTCCAAAATGGGTTTTCAAGCGGGTAAAATTTCAATCGAAAATTTGGAGACAAAAGATTAAAAAAGAGAGCTAAAAGAAGGGTTAAAAGAAGCGTTAAAAGAAGGGTTAAAAGCTGTTAAAAGCTGTTATATTGAATTCCCTATTCAACGACGCAAAATTCATTGCAAACGGTCCTCTGGGAGCTGAGGAGTAGCCCGCACAAACAGACGGACAGACAAACGTCTTAGTCCCTTTATATAGTAGATACAGTACTACTACCTTGACCACTACACCCTTTGGCTGAGATCCTACTGCACCAAAATTGGATAAAGCTATATAAGCCTCACTATAGCTAGTACAATACTATCCAGAGCGACCGTCACAGTACTATCCAGCTCATCTAACAATAAGATAAATAAGCTTGTGTTAGATATTTAGATTTATGCATAGTTATTGCATGATTACATTACACTGCCATCAGGCAGAGTGTTACGGTACTTACGATACAGTACAATGTATGCAGAGTGTTACGGTAACCGATACAGTACAACGTACCACTTCTACCTACCGTTATGCCTTATAGACTTATAGATTTCTTACAACTGCTCAAGTCTCCAAATATGTGGATAACGTGTCCAATCGCTATTTAATTTATTGCTGTTGCTAGCTAATCTATTGTTATTGCTATTTAATCTATTGTTATTGCTAGCTAATCTATTGTTGTTGCTAGCCAATCTATTGCTATTGCTATCTAATCTATTGTTATTGCTAGCTAATCTATTGCTAGCTAATCTATTGTTATTGCTAGCTAATCTATTTCTATTGCTAGCCAATCTATTGCTATTGCTATCTAATCTATTGTTATTGCTATTTAATCTATTGCTATTGTTATTTAATCTATTGCTATTGCTATCTAATCTATGGCACGTAATCTATTGCTTATAGTTAGCCAAAGAGGCCAAATAAAAATCGGAAGCCGGGATTTTGTAGAAAAGAAGGCTGATGTCTACCGGGTAATCCAGATTCCAAGGTCTACTCAGTTCAAAACCAGACAAGCTCTAACCAGACAGATTTGTCTAATGATTGACCTGAAGCTTGTCAAATCTGTCACAAGCCCGAAGCTTATCCTATCCGTCACAAGCCTGAAGCTTGTCAAATCTGTCACAAGCCTGAAGCTTATCCTATCCGTCACAAGCCTGAAGCTTGTCAAATCTGTCACAAGCCTGAAGCTTATCATATCGGTCACAAGCGCAAAGCTTATCATATCCGTCACAAGCCTGAAGCTTGTCACATCCGTCAAAGCTTTTCAAACTATTCAAGCCTGTTGTAGGCATTCCAGACAAATCAAAGCTAGTCACAAAGGCGAGAAATTTAAGTTTTTTAAAATCTAGGTTGACTTTGGATTTAGCTTGGTTTGGTCTAAGAAAGGCAGTGAGTCAAGCTAGCTTTTTTAGCTCTAGTTAGAAAAAAGCTAGCTTGACTCGCTGCTGTTCTAGCTATTTTCTAGTCAAGCTGGCTTGCTTTAACTTGTCTGAGGCTCTTTAACTAGTCTAAGGCTCTAACTTGTCTAAGGCTCTTTAACTTGTCTGAGGCTCTAGCTTGTCTGAGGCTTTAACTTGTCTGAGGATCTTTAACTTGAGGCCAAGATCCGTGATTCCGTGATCTTTAACTTGAGGCCCAACTCTGAGGCCAAGATCCGTGATTTTTGTAGAAAAGAGAAAAGAAAAAAGAGAAAAGAAAGCAAAGAGGATAGAGCCGCTGGGGTGGACAGGGGCCGGCGGTGGGGGAAGTTGAGAGGTGGACAGGGGCCGGCGGTGGGGTGTAGAGGTGGCCCTCTTTCCCCCTCTTTCCCCTCTTTCCCCCCTCTTTCCCCCTCCGCTTTTCCAAAAAGGATGTCTGTCTACTTTCAAGCAGTCTACCCCCACATAGACCTAGTTAGACAATTTTTGCGTCTAAAAATTTGCATTTTCAGCTCAAAGTGTCTGTTTTCTTGCATGGTGTTTTCCCATCGATTCCCGCTGCTTTCAGCTCTTTCATTTACTCATTCAATTCTGCAAAAGCATCTAATTTCCCCCCACTTTATCTATAATTTCTCAGATCACAGATTTATTAGATATTTTAAGATCTAGAATAACCATTCATTGTTAAAATAACTATTCATTGTTAAAATAACTATCGAATTTCTATTCCGTGTCAATTTCTATTCAAATTCCTCTTCTGTACCAATTTCTATGCCAATTTCTGCCAATTTTTTTTTAGAATCTAAAGCTTGTTTTTGACTTAAAAATAGAGATTTAATAGATATTTTCTAGCCAAATCTTATTTTTTTTATGCTTTTGCCTGATTTTTTGACGTCACGGAGCTAATCGAGATCTATTTTTAACCTATCTAACATATTTTATTAGATTTTAAACCTATAGACGAGTCCATTTGATTTCTACGATTCGAGTTCTTGATCTACGAACTAAGTTCTTGATTTCTACGATTCGAATTTGGTTCCGATTCAGTTCCTATCTAGGCGCGATTTGTTTCCCATTTGGCTCCGATTCGGTTCCCATCTAGGGGCGATTTGTTTCCGATTCGGTTCCCAACTAGGACCGATTTGTTTCCCATTTGGTTCCCATCTAGGGCCGATTTGTTTCCCATCCGGCTTCGATTCGGTTCCCATCTAGGGCGATTTGTTTCCCATTTAGCTCGGATTCGGTTCCCATCTAGGCCGATTTGTTTCCCATTTGGCTCCGTTTCGGTTCCCATCTAGCGCCGATTTGTTTCCCATTTGGTTCCCATCTAGGACCGATTTGTTTCCCATCCGGCTTCGATTCGGTTCCCATCTAGCACCGATTTGTTTCCCATTCGGTTCCGATTCGGTTCCCATCTAGGGCCGGTTTGTTTCCCATTTGGTTCACATCTAGGGCGGATTTGTTTCCGATTCGGTTCTCATCTAGGACCGATTTGTTTCCCATCCGGCTTCGATTCGGTCCCCATCTAGAACCGATTTGTTTCCCATTTGATTCCCATCTAGGGTCGATTTGTTTCCGATTCGGTTCTCATCGAGGACCAATTTGTTAGAATCTTTAAAATAAAAAATAATAATTTAGATCAAAAAATCGAAACAGGCTAGACTTTTAGGCTAGACTTTTTCGCGAAATGTTCTCTGATCTCTGTCTAAACTTTTTTTTCATCTCAGAAATTATTTTAGTCTAATTGTACCTGAGTGCATTTTCCAAAATGAACATAATGTATCTTAATCTTTAAAGAAAAGGAAACAAATAATCTAATTTTTTTGCATTTTTATGAATACTTGAGTTAGCGGACTATATTCTTTGAAAATAGCCAATAATCAAGGGTTTTTGGCGAAGAGAAATGATTTTGGTCTAGTGAAAATTTAAGGAAAGCAATGGTGTCAACTGGCAAGAATTACTAGCTATTTACTTAGCGTAAGTTTTTTGGTCAGCCATGCAAAAAGTTGTTCTCAAGTGATTGATTTTAGAGTAAGCTTATCGGCTGGCTTGCTTTGGCTTGCTTTGGCTGTCTGTCTGCCTTTGTTGATGGCCCGATTTCATCAAACTATTTAACATCTAGCATTTAGCATTTAGCATTTACCAATTTAGCATTTAGCATTTACCAATTTAGCAATTTAGCAGAGCAAATAACTGCACAATAACTGGGTGCAGCTAAAGCAAGCAAAATGAAGTTTAAAATTTATAATGACAAGACCACACACTGCAACTCAATCATTCAACTTCATAAAGCGATTGACAGCGACATTCGAGCGATTGACATTGACGATTGAACGTTTCAAAAAATGTTTAACAACCACTTTTATCAACCACTATTGCAAGATTCAAGGAATTACCACTTTTGACTACTTTTGACCGTCTGTAAGAAAGCATACGGTGATCAACAAAACGATTATCAAGAAAGTGCTTGATCGAGTCCGTTTGAATCCACGTCGCGACGTCGCCATTTTGCAAACGGTCGATGTGTCGTTTGCAAAATGGTTTGCAAGATTTTTTGCAAGATCTTGACTGACTTCGAACCTTATCTTGATTCTTGCTTTATCTAGCTTTAGCCAGGACAGACTCGGTCAAAACCAGACCAGCTCAGAGCTGAACCAGAATCCAGACGCAGCTCAGAGCTGAACCAGAAGCCAGACGCAGCTCGGAGCTGAACCAGAAGCCAGCTCCAGATCTAAGCCACAGGTGCGGCCTGTCTGGTTGCCAAAAACAAGGCCTAGATCTGGAGCTGGCTTTTAAAACAAGGCTTAGGTCTGGCGCTGGCTTCTGGTTCAGCTCTGAGCTGCGTCTGGCTTCTGGTCTGGCTTTGACCGACTCTGTCCTGGCTGACCGACTCTGGACTTTGACTTGAAACCCTAAACGATTTGACAGGCTCAATTTCCCACTTGTTACAGTTTCCCCTCGTGCATCTCCCCTTCAAAAAGAAATATTTACTTTCAAAGTTGCAAAATCTCTCTCATTCCCCGGGAAATCCTCTTTTCCCGGGGGATAAATTTCACCGGTGCTTGACCCGAGAAATTTCCTTTTTTTCTTCGCTTAATTACTAGCCGATTCTGTTCTGGGGCTTCTGGGGCTTCTGGGGGTGAAAATTTTCGTAAAAAATTTCTAGATCAGATGATCTGAATGAAAAAGTTGAAAAAAATAAAAGAAATAAAAGAAATAAATTGAAAATGGAAATAGAAAGAAGGTAAAAATCGATTTTAGAAGCGATGAGCGTTTAGAAAAAGAAATTGTTGGAATGTTAGAATTGTTGGAATGTTAGAAAGTTATTAGAATTGTTGGACACTTTAGTGTAAAAACATAGGGGAAAATCTGTCAGATCGACTCCAAGTTGGTTTCAAAATGATTCTCATGAAATTCTGTTATAGAAAACTACAATTTATTTTGTATCTAATGTAAAAACATAAAGAAAACTTGGCGAAAGTTGAAGTCTGGAAGAGCCAATCAACTTAGATGGTTTATAATTCAAGATAAAGAGATTGAATTAACCCTCCAGTTTCTAAGCTCAAACAACGCTCAGGTTTCAAAACACTAAGGCTAGTTTCATTGGTTTTCTGAAAAAAAACGGCTTATCCAATCAAAAAACGGTTTGCTTGATTCAAAAGCCCTATCCTTAATCTACAAAATGGCTTTTTTGAATTTTTGATTTGTTTTATTTTAGAACTTTTTCAGGCATTTTAATGTAAGAGTTCAAAATCTTGGTTTCTATTGGGTTGGGGATTATGACTCGGCGCCGAAAATCAAAAAAATGTCTAAAACTTCTATTCGACTTCGTCAAATAATATGCGTTTGATATGAGTAGAATGGTTAACTAATTCTCTACAAAATGACATTTAAAAGAAAATTCAAACAGCGCCTCCGCTCAAGAAAAAGCCATTTTTTCACAAAAACTACAAACTGTGATCTAGAAAAAACCATTGGTGGGATCTTCCTGCAAATTTGGCAACTTAAGTAATTGAATGTGCTCTATCTTTTTTATATAAACACCAAAGAAGGTTTATGTGAAAGAAACTGTTCAAATGATGAGTCGGATTCTTTGCCATTTTGACTAGCTGTGTTTGGGAGTCCATAAACTCCACGAAAGAAAAGCTTTGTGGAATCTCTCAAAAGTGATTTTGTAGAGAAATAGTGGATCCTTTTGATGAAACCAAACGTATGTTTAAAGAAGGCTTTATGTGTGCAAAAAGTCCCTTTAAAGTTTGGCGCCGAGTCATAGTCCCCAACCCAATAGCATTCGATGAGCTAATATATTTTTGAGTGATTGCATACTTTTTAAAATAAAACGCTTCATCGCTTACATAGTTTCCCAAAATTAGATCTAGCGTCAAAAAACGGAAAGAACTTTCCGGTCAACCTAATAATTTAATCTTCAATCTCAATTGAATTTTTAACTCAATTTTCAACTCAATTTTCAACTCAATTCCCTTCAAACGAAACGAAATTTCACCCATACAATTCATCGTATTTCATTTTCCATTTAAAGAATCAACAATTCAAACTCACTGATCAAATTGGGTTCTATTAGATCAATTTTTTTGCCGCTTATAGAGACATAGATTTGAATAGAATCCATACAATCCATTCTTTTCATTTGATTTCATTTGATTTCATTTCTTTCTTTTCTTTCATTTCTTTCATTTCTTTCATTTCTTTCATTTCTTTCTTTTCTTTCATTTGTCTACACATTTAAAAGTTCACTGGGGATTAAAGGGTTCTAAAACACGTGGAGAAATGGTCAATGATTACCATTTTTTCGTTTAGTGGTTGCCACTCTGTGATCCGTATCGTCCATTTGTCGTCTGTTCTTCTGGCTACGTGGTCGGCCCATCTGAGTCTTTTTCTCTCGATCACTTCCACTGGATCTCTGAGTCCCGAGAGCTGGCGCATATCCGTACTTCTTAGGTCTTGGTCGAGCTGCGTCTTCCTATTGTGTCCCAGGAAGCTCCTTTCAAGTTTACAGCACTTTGTGCTGATAATTAGCATTCTACTTGAAAGATTCAATCAAACAGCTTTGCCAATCGATTCCTTGACTCCAGAAACTCCAGGGTACAAATTTTCAGCACTAAATCTCATTTGAAGCATCTATTGGGTTGGTGAATTGAAAACTGCGGGACTTTGAACTAAAATTTATTCAACATAAAACTATAAATTCATTCCAAATAATTTCCATTATTAGTGAAGACTTCTGCTCATTTTACAGGCAATTTGTGGATTCCTCTTTCGTAGTAGGATTTTGGTTTATGTGTGAGACGAGTGTGAGACTCAAAAATGAAGGACTGGAAACTCAAAAATGGAGGAATGTCCCAGTTTGAGCACTTTCTTCAAAAGAAACCCATTTTGGTGCCAATGGAAAAGTTGTAGAGAATCAAAAATTAGGCTTATAGCCAAATTTCCAAAAAGATACACTTAGTAGTTTCGCTTAAAATGCAAGTTTTGTGAAAATTCGTAAATTTAGCATTTCTTGAAAACGAGTTTTTGAATCGTTCTGAAAATTTGGATATAAGCTTCATTTTTGATTCTCTACAACTTTTCCATTGACACCAAAATGGGTTTCTTTTGAAGAAAGTGCTCAAACTGTCACATATGACAATAGCCGGCAGTTTTCAATTCACCAACCCAATAAATTATAAATAATAATTAAAAAAGTAATAAAACAAATTGGGTTCAATTTCATTTTACTTTAAATCAATTTAAATGAATTCTCTCTTGAAATAATCAAATTCTTCCTTTCGGATGCCTTTCGCACCGTCTACCGTACACTTTGCCTTTCAGACGTTTCCACGCCAAACGTCGGAAACTACCGTAACCCGACGCAATAAAACGGCCCCGCCACAAAGAATTTTTCAGTCTTTCGTCGTGTTTTATTTTTTCAGTCTTTTTTTCTTTTTTTTCATTGACACCAAAATGGGTTTCTTTTGAAGAAAATGCTCAAACTGTCACATATGACAATAGCCGGCAGTTTTCAATTCACCAACCCAATACTTTGAGCTTTTTTTAAAGTGAGTTGGCTATTTTTCAATGCTTTGTTTGTTGACTGTTTGGAGATTTGTTTATCTCATGGAAAAAGATTTGTTTATCTCATCTGGGAGTTTAACTTTTTAACGAAAATCTTCTGGATTTTTTTTTTTCGTTAATTTCTCGAGAACTCGTGTCCAATTTCCTATTTTCTACAATTTCAGAACGCTGGCAATTTCGGATTGAAATTTTAAGCAATGTTTTAGGCGAAGAATGAACCGTATTGGCATAGGGCTCAGTCCAGGATTGAACCGGTTCAGGATTGATCCAGTACAGGATTGATCCAGTACAGGATTGATCCAGTCCAAGATTGATCCAGTACAGGATTGGTCCAGTCCAGGATTGGTCCAGTCCAGGATTGGTCCAGTCCAGGATTGATCCAGTCCAAGATTGATTTGGCTTATCCTGATATGGACCTCATCTGACAGCCCCACCGTTTGACTTGAACTTAAACTTAAACTTTTCTTTATCCATAATCTAGCACTCGAAGATTACGGTATTTTTAATTTAAAACTATTTAATTTACGCAATTGGTCGGCTACTTTGTTCCACATAAGCTGGCGTAAACTGTAAGGCTACTGTAATGTTTTGCTGGTACATCAAGGTTACTGTACATTGCAGTAAAGGCTAATAGAATTGCCAGACAGACTGTTTTTTGATAGGTTTCTATTAGAAATGTTAGTGGAACGATTTGGGATTTCAACAATTATAAGATAAGAATCGAGCCTTGTGAAATCTAGGCCCAAATCGTTTAAATGCACTCTTTCTGGTGCACGTATTTCTTCATTTTCTTTCAGTGTAACAAGAAAGAGTGCACCAGAAAGTGAGCGTTTACATTTAGAGGCATTACAGGGAACAAGCGATACCAGAAATTAGTCTAACCTCTAAGACTAAGCCTAAGTCAAGCCCAAGCCTAAGCCTAAGCCCACGCTTAAGCCTACGCCTAAGCCTAAGTCTACGCCTACGCCTAAGCTTAAGCCTAATTATACCCAAGCCTGAGCACGAGCGAAGCATTGGTAGGGAAAAATGGGAATGGCAAATTTCATTTTCACGATCGGTTGGTTACTTTTTGGGGGATAACCTCCTTGTACCCCAAAAACTTAACCAGGATCTGACTAGGCTTGAACCCTAACTAGAATCTGGGCAGGTTTGAGCCCTAACCAGGATCTGACTAGGCTTGAACCCTTACTAGAATCTGGGCAGGTTTGAGCCTTAACCAGGATCTGACTAGGCTTGAGCCCTAACCAGGATCTGGCTAGGCTTGAACCTAACCAGGATCTGGCTAGGCTTGAACCCTAACCAGGATCTGACTAGGTTTGAACCTAACCAGGATTAGCTCATAATCAACCTCATAATCAACCCTTAATTAGCTCATAATCAACCCTGACCAGGGTAGGCTCTACTCAGCCATGTCTTGCCTGGCCTAGCCTGGAAGAAATTTACATTTCGAATAACTCTAACTTCAACGCTCCTAAAAAACATGCAACGATTCTAAATAATTTGTCCTAAATCTAAAACCTTTTCATTAAAAACATCGTTATTTCCGAAAACCTATCAAAACTTTGACTTCTTGACCCCGTTAATCCATTGAACCTACACCCATCAATAATGCAGTTTATTTGTGTTCGACTTTTCGATTTTCGCAAAATCTTAAGTCGGATTTGAGATAGAATTAGCGTTTTTTTCCCCTCAAACCTATTCCTTTAATTGAAAACCCCTCGCACAAAGTGATACGGTACCGGTCTGGTGAGCCTCAGGGCAAAAAAAAAGCGGGACTTTGGAGAAAAAAGACGAGCGCTGATTGGGTGTCTTTTTGGGCTTTTTAGAGAAAAAGATTGTTGTTTGAGGTACCGTAAAGAAAGCTTTACATTGGAGGCTTCGGATGTGGTTTATTCGCAACGAAAATCACAAATCGAAACGCAATTCTTGGCTATATCTTAATTTAACTCAGGTCTTTATTCTCAGCAGTTCTTTAATCCCTCCTTTTATTAGATGATCTCTAGATAGCTGGTTCTGGAGTTGAAGAGAAGACGAAGACAGTTGGATACGCTTTTAGCATTTATAGCCGATAGCTCGGCGAAGACGATAGCTCGGCGAAGACGATAGCTCGGCGAAGACGATAGCTCGGCGAAGACGATAGCTCGGCGAAGACGATAGCTCGGCGAAGACGATAGCTCGGCGAAGACGATAGCTCGGCGAAGACGATAGCTCGGCGAAGACGATAGCTCGGCGAAGACGATAGCTCGGCGAAGACGATAGCTCGGCGAAGACGATAGCTCGGCGAAGACGATAGCTCGGCGAAGACGATAGCTCGGCGAAGACGATAGCTCGGCGAAGACGATAGCTCGGCGAAGACGATAGCTCGGCGAAGACGATAGCTCGGCGAAGACGATAGCTCGGCGAAGACGATAGCTCGGCGAAGACGATAGCTCGGCGAAGACGATAGCTCGGCGAAGACGATAACTGCTACTAGTTGCCCTGCTCCAGTCGAGACGAGGTTACCAGTTCGTATAATTTTTTTAATGGCCATCCGGTCGTGAGTAATACCCCCCAGGCCCCCTCCCGCTTCCCGGTCCGCCCGGCCCCCTCCGGCCCTCCGGTCCCCCCGGCCCCCCTCCGGCTTCCCGGTTTGCCCGGCCCCCTCCGGCTTCCCGGTCCGCCCGGCCCCCTCCGGCCCTCCGATCCGCCCAGCCCCCTCAGACTTCCCGGTCCGCCCGGCCCCCTCCGGCCCTCCGATCCGCCCAGCCCCTCAGACTTCCCGGTCCCCCGCCCCCCGGCTTCCCGGTTTGCCCGGCCCCTCCGGCCTCCCGGTCCCCCCGGCCCCCTCCGGCTTCCCGGTTTGCCCGGCCCCCTCCGGCTTCCCGGTCGCTCGGCCCCTCCGGCCCTCCGATGCCCAGCCCCTCCGGCTTCCCGGTCCGCCCGGCCCCCTCCGGCCCTCCGATCCGCCCAGCCCCCTCAGACTTCCCGGTCTGCCCGGCCCCCTCCGGCCCTCCAGCTTCCCGGTCCGCCCGGCCCCTCCGGCCCACCGATCCGCCCAGCCCCCTCCGGCTTCCCGGTCCGCCCGGCCCCCTCCGGCCTCCCGGTTCGCCCAGCCCCCTCCGGCTTCCCGGTCCGCCCGGCCCCCTCCGGCCCTCCGATCCGCCCAGCCCCCTCCGGCTTCCCGGTCCGCCCGGCCCCCTCCGGCCCTCCGATCCGCCCAGCCCCCTCCGGCTTCCCGGTCCGCCCCCCTCCGGCCCTCCGATCCGCCCACCCCCCTCCGGCTTCCCGGTCCGCCCGGCCCCTCCGGCCCTCCGGCTTCCCGGTCCGCTCCGGCCCCGGCCCCCGGCCCCTCCGGCTTCCCGGTCACCGCCGCTCCGGCCCTCCGATCCGCCCAGCCCCCTCCGGCTTCCCGGTCCGCCCGGCCCCCTCCGGCCCTCCGATCCGCCCAGCCCCCTCCGGCCCTCCGGCTTGTAAAATTTCTAGGGCTTTTCATAGGGCTTTTCTCAAAAAAAAAGTGCTCAAAATTAGCCGAATCTTGACTTATTTTGTAGCCAGAGTATGTCGGAGTCTGAATATGTCCAGCAAAAGCCTTTTAAGTACCGTAAATCCAGTGCCCGTTAAAGACCTAATGTAAAATCGAATCCCGAACAATATTCGTTAAGAAATTCCCCATTTTCTATAAGCCCGTTGAAGGCTGATCCGTCTTTGTAACCCGTAAACAGAAAAAAGGAGATGAAAATTTGTTGTCTCTTGCTGAGAAATTGAATCCGAAATTGAATAGAACATCCGAAAGTCCGGGGAAATGAAAATTTCGTAATTATTTATTAATATTTATTTAGTTTTGAAGTTTTGAAGAAGATTTTGAAGAAGTTCATCTAAAAAGTCAGTGTTTTAATTTGGTAAAACGGGGGAGCACCGGGGTTTATGTTTGATTTGGCTTTTGGCTTTTGGCAAAGATTTGGTTGATCTGTTTGGGCTTTAGATATTTTTTATTGTTTCTGCAAGAGCGCTTATTGTCTATATATATATGCTTTATTCAGGGGGCGAATAGAAGCGAATCAGATAATCATAACCGCATATAACATATTGCTACAGTACTTTCACAAAAAAAGAAGGAAAACTAAAAATGGGAAATTAAGACTACAGTTAGGAAACACAGGTACAAAAAGATTAAATTTGACAGATTTGACATGGCAATAAGATCCAATTCGTTTACAGATACTTTGAGTTTTCTTACAGATGAGAAGATACTAGATGGAAGCTAATTCCAAGTCCAGACGGGAGCTTATTCCAAGTCCAGACAGGAGCTTATTCCAAGCCCAAGACGGGAGCCTATTCCAAGTCCAAGACGGGGTTTATTCTAAGTCCAGACGGGAGCTTATTCCAAGTCCAAGACAGGAGCTTATTCCGAGCCCAAGACGGGAGCCTATTCCAAGTCCAGACAGGAGTCTATTCCAAGTCCACGACGGGGTTTATTCCAAGTCCAAGACGGGGTTTATTCCAAGCCCAAGACAGAAGCTCATTCCAAGTCTTATTCCAAGTCCAAGACGGAAGCTTATTCCAAACTTACCCTACTAATACGGTTTAAGCTTACCCTACTACTTTAAGCTTACCCTACTACTTTAAGCTTACCCTACTACTTTAAGCTTACCCTACTAATTTAAGCTTACCCTACTACTTTAAGCTTACCCTACTACTTTAAGCTTACCCTACTAATACGGTTCGCAAAAGAATGATAAAGGGAAAGATGATGGGGATGAGAACCGACCGAAATTTGATAAGGACTTCTAGAAATTTGATTGATATCAAATTTGAAAAATTTGATAAGGACTTCTACGTGTACTTCTAGAAATTTCCACAATTTTCAAGAAACTTTGAAATTCTGGATGGGACTTAGGGTGAAAACTTGTGGTGTTTATTGTTTGTTTATTTACAATTGTTTATTGTTTTCAGCGTGTTTTTCGGCTGTTTTTTGTTCTCAATTCAAACTGATCCCTTTTTTTTGTTTAATTTTAGCATTTTCTCACCAAATGACGTGAGCGAAATCTTGATTTGATTTTGATTTTGATTCCAGAAAATCCCCAGGGAATCCCTATTGTAAATTTTTCTCAAAAACCAGACAAAACTTAAGTTCACTCAGAGATTTGCATTCAAAATTTGGTTTTAGAATTTGCTTTCAGAATTTGGATTCAAAATTTACATGAAGAATTCAATTATTTAACTTTTCCCAACTTTTCCCAACTTTCCTGTTGATCTTTTATCAAAAACATTGTACTAAAGTCGAATAAGTGCAGAAATTTGTAATTATTCTCTCGGAATTTCTCCATTTGACTAGATGAGTTGAAAAAGCAGCTATTTTTCTCAATTGTTAACTGTGTGCTTCGGCCGGCGTGAAACAGTCGACTTAGAACTGGTACGGACACGGGGAATCCGGCTCTTTCTTGTTAAGGCTAAATTGTTTTGAGCTTATTGTTAAGGCTAATTTGCTCTAACCTTTCATTCATCATCAAAATTGTTATTCAGAGCTGATTTTCTGAAGCTGTTTCTGAAGATTTTCTTTTCTTTCTGAAGATTTTCTTTTCTTTAGCCTACATTCAGCTTTCCCCTCAATTTGCGAGCTTATTGTTAAGGTTTTGAGCTTATTGTTAAGGCTAAATTCCTGCCAGAAGAAAAGAATGCTGTGAAATGAAACCGTAATCCTTTCTTATTGATATGGATATTTTTGATATGGAAATCCTACCGTAATTTTTCATTTGATGCTTAAACTGAAATCCACCGAGCTACTAAGCTCGCTCTACTTTAATTTGTGCAGCGTACTTTGTGCAGCGTACTTTGTGCGACGTACGTTGTGCTAAAAAACACACTCCTTCTGTGCACTGAAAGCTTTGTATCGATCGTTGCTGCTAGAAAAATAAAGGATTTGGTGCGCCAGCAACGTGCGTTTACATATTTAAGTACAAAGTTCTCCTTTGGCAATTAAACCGGACATCATTAAACCGGACTTCAAGGCGAATTAGTGGAATCAATCAAAACAATAAAACAAATCAATCAAACAAATCAAACAAATCAATCAAACAATCAAATCAATCAAATCAATCAAATCAAACAAATCAATCAATCAAATCAAACAATCAAATCAAACAATCAAAACAATCAAATCAATCAAACAAAACAGTCTATCAATCAATCAAAACAATCAAAACAATCAAATCAAACAAATCAAACAAATCAATCAAAACAATCTATCAATCAATCAAAACAATCAAAACAATCAAATCAATCAAATCAAACAATCAAATCAATCAAATCAAACAAATCAATCAAAACAATCAAAACAATCAATCAATCAAATCAATCAAATCAAACAATCAAATCAAACAAATCAAACAAATCAATCAAAACAATCAAAACAATCAATCAATCAAATCAATCAATCAAATTTCACCAACCCAGCCTCTAATAGAAACAATTTTGTAGAATAATTGCAAAATAGAAACGCATTCTATTAGAACAAATACTGTAATTCACTTTTTAGCGTAGTTTTGACTGAGTGATTTAATTGTTACAAAATTTCCAAAAACTTCATAAGCAAAATTCATACGCACTCATATGCAAAATTTGCAAAATATGCAATATGCAAAACTGCTTCAAAATTTGCCCAGTAATCCCCTTTTTTTTCTAGTCTAGTTTGATCGAGGGACCACCGTAGGGAAAGCGCTACCGAAATCCGAATGAAATCCGCCATTCATCTGCCTTCTTTTCTCCAGACTTTTTTTTCAATGCTCCACCCCATTTGTTGTCTTAGGCAATCGATTTTGCCTTTTCGTTTTCTTTGCCCAATTCTCAATCTCTTTTCTTGGATTTGTAAACATTGATAGTTCATAAGTTGGACTTTGACTTGGACTTTGCTAAGGCTTGGACTTTGCTAAGGCTTGACTTTGCTAAGTCTTGGACTTTGCTAAGTCTTGGCCTTTCTAAGTCTTGGGCTTTCTAAGTCTTGGGCTTTGCTAAGGACTTTGCTAAGTCAAAAGTGAGATTTTTTGACTTTGAAGCTCAAGTTTATGGAGTTTTTGTTAGAAGACTTTGATGATTTATTGATTTTTAATCAATAATTGTATATTATTATATTATATTGTATTAAATTATTGTATTATTATATTATATTATTATATTGTTATATTATTATATTATTACATTATGTTATCATATTATATTATTATATTATATTATTATATTATACCAGCGGAACGGAAGCGGAATTATATTATACCGGCTCACTATCGTTCCCCTTTTACGCTGACTCTTCGGGAACACGTTTAATCGATGTTCTGGTGAGTAGCTAAAAGGAAAGCTCGATATTTTCCTTGCAATTGCAAAGGATTGAACAAAAACTAGCGTAAATACTGTAATAGTACCCCACGCCCCTCGTACAGTCGCGTAGTCGCAAAAGTTGTTTAGTAGTTTTTTTTTGTTTTTGCAAAGCACCTGTACTTTCAAAAAATGCGTCTTTGGTATCAAAAAATAGCTGAAATTCAGGGCTATGTTTTGATACCTAAACGAGCATGATAGCATAAACCAATGTTAAGAAAAACTCGTTCAAAGCGGAGCGTTGCGTAGTCTAGCTTTGAACGAGTGTTTCTCGACACTGGCTTACGCTACAATGCGCGCTTAGGTATCAAAAAATAGCTGAAATTCAGGGCTATTTTTTGCTTCCTTAACCGGCATTGTAGCATAAACCAGTGTCGAGAAAAACTCGTTCAAAGCTAGACTACGCCACACTCCGCACCGTCATTATGTGGGTGGGGTACTATTACAGTATTTACGGTATATTATTATATTATTATATTATTATATTATACCAGCGGAAAAGGCTCACTATCGTTCGCTTTTTACGCTGACTCTTCGGGAACGCATTCGGATCCCGTTGGGACGAATTTGGGGAATCGCGCAAATGTTTTTACACAATTTTCCTTTGTAGGCAAACCCAAAACATCTGACTATAAGCTCATAAATCAATAAAACAGTCAAAAGACAATAGAAAAAAGCTGCGTACAAATTTATAACAATTAAATTTCATCATTGAAAAGTAAAACATTTAATTTCATTTGAAATAAATTGAATGATTTATTCATTTTCTTTTGAATTTCTTCTATTTCTGTCCAAATTTGAGTCAATTATTGAAATTTTTGTAAACATTACCAACTAAAAAATGCTAAAACACAGAAAAAGATAAAAAACCACGTCTGGGCTGTTTGAATCAGCGCATTCGAGCTGCTCGGCTCCACGACGTAGCTAAAAAAAGGCTCAAAAGCACTAATACCGCATTTTCTCTGATAGTACCCCGCCGAGCCGAGTTGGTGACTGTTTTACGGTTTCCAAGCTTTTCCCAGAAGCTCAACACTCTAATCCCCCACTAGATCTCATCGTGAGCTTCATTTTCCGACCCCACATCGATAGGTTCTGATAAGCGGCTCTCGAGATTTCGAGCAATTTAGGCGACGCGACAATTTAGGCAATTTAGGGTGCACTACTATTAGAGAGAATACGGTAATTGCATTGAATTCAATGATTAGAGCAAGTTTTCACTTGCGATTGAACTTCTGAGGTTTTAGAGCATTAGTCGTTATCCAGGAAATTTCTAACCGCCGCCAATCGATTGGGCAGTGGTCAAAAGTTGGGCGGAAGGCGCTCGTTATATTATTTAATCCAATTGGCTTCAGCAAAACCGCTTCGTACTTTAAGCTCAAGCAAACGCTCAGACTCTAGCTTAGCTTGCGCTTGCGCCCTTGCTTAGCTTGCGCTTGCGCACTTGCTTAGCTTGCGCTTGCGCACTTGCTTAGCTTGCGCTTGGGCCCTTGCTTAGCTTGCGCTTGCGCACTTGCTTAGCTTGCGCTTGCGCACTTGCTTAGCTCGCGCTTGCGCCCTTGCTTAGCTCGCGTTTGCGCCCTTGCTTAGCTTGCGTTTGCGCCCTTGCTTAGCTTGCGTTTGCGCCCTTGCTTAGCTTGCGTTTGCGCCCTTGCTTAGCTTGCGCTTGCGCACTTGCTTAGTTCGCGCTTGCGCCCTTGCTTAGCTCGCCCTTGCGCCCTTGCTAAGCTCGCCCTTGCTTAGCTTGCGCTTGTGCCCTTGCTTAGCTTGCGCCCCTGCTTAGCTTGCGCTTGCGCCCCTGCTTAGCTTGCGCTTGCGCCCCTGCTTAGCTTGCGCTTGCGCCCCTGCTTAGCTTGCGCTTGCGCCCTTGCTTAGCTTGCGCTTGCGCCCTTGCTTAGCTTTAGAATAGAAATTATCTAATGATTCATAACTTGCCTAATATACTGCTCATTTTATAAGATTTTTTTGACTATTTTACTTACAATATCAGTTCTTTATTTGAAATAATCATGTCAAGACTGAGATTATACTTTTTTTTGTAGTTTGTACTCTTAAACACTAATCTCTAGCGTATTTGCTTAATTTTCTTTTATTCTTTCATTCTTTCATTCTTTCATTCTTTTATTCTTTCTTTCTTTCTTTCTTTCTTTCTTTCATTCTTTCACTCTTTCATCATTTCCTTTTCAACGTAAACGATTTTTTATATTTAAGGATGATGACACGAGCGGGTGGGCCGAGTGAAGAGCCCACCGAGGGAGAACCATCGACAAGTCACACAAAAACCACGATCACAGTGCCTTCCGCTATGCAACAAGCAACGAATGGTGAGAAAGCTTTGTGGTTAAATAATATTTATACAATGATACTATAAATACACTAAAACTCTATTAGTTTTCTATTAGTTTGATGAATACAGGGTAATCAAAAATAACCCGGTTCATTCTACTCCGTTCTAGGCTCATATTTCTGCTATTTGTAAAGGAAAACGATTCATTTCTTTTTTTAAAATGAAAATTTGCATCGTTTCCTGTATTTGTTCAAGATTTCATGACCATAGCATCGATAGATAATTTTTTATGAACGCTCAAAAATGGCTGATCATAAAAATAACGAGCTGCTATTTAAATTTGGGTTTCGTTGTCTATAGTTGTGTATAGTTGTAGCGAGTTTCGGAAGAAGTTGAGTCACCTTTAACACAAACTTAATCAAAAATGGCTCTCCAGCGTATCCATCATCGCCTAGAAGGATCCCTGTTTTAAGTTGCGTTGAAAAATCCTGATAGATGAGGCTCTCTTTGAAGACTTTACTTTAATGGCTCAGGCTTAGACTCAGGCTCAGGCTTAGGCTCAGGCTTAGGCTCAGGCTCAGGCTCAGGCTTAGGCTCAGGCTTAAGCTTAGATTCAGGCTCAGGTTTAGACTCAGGTTTAGACTCAGGTTCAGGCTTAGGCTTAGGCTTAGGCTCAGGCTTAGACTCAGGCTTAGGCTCAGGCTCAGGCTTAGGCTCAGGCTTAAGCTTAGATACAGGCTCAGGCTTAGGCTTAGGCTTAGGCTCAGGTTTAGACTCAGGCTTAGGCTCAGGCCCAGGCTCAGGCTTAAGCTTAGATTCAGGCTCAGGCTTAGGCTCAGGCTTAAGCTTAGACTCAGGCTCAGGTTTAGACTCAGGTTCAGGCTTAGGCTTAGACCAGGCTGGGAATACTTCGAGCTGACCCATGTGAATCGAAGCTCTCCATCGCAGATAGCACAAACTTTGATTAATGGAAATTCTTTACGATTGTAATCATGCTCGTTCTGGAATGGCTCAAATTCGAATTTGAGATTCATCAATTGCTCCAATAATGGCTGGGCTCTAGACTTGGCTTCTGGCTGAACTCTGGCCTCTGGAGCGCTCAGTTATAGCTCAGCTCAAGTTAAACCCTTGAAGCTGGGCTATGTCATGTACGCAATATCATATATATATATATATAAAAGCTATTAAAGCTAATCGAGCAAGCAAAATTAACTACAAATATGTACGACTCTGAATAATTTCAAAAAAGAGCTCTCCGCGATTCTTTCCTTCAAGTTTCAAGAGTTTCTCCTTTGTAAATATTTTTTCTAGAATCAAATCAACCTTTGCTCGGTAACTAGGTGAATAATTTGCGCAATTTGTTTTGAGTGATTCAATTTTCGGGATTGGAGGAGATGCTGTGCTGTAGAATGGAATGAATGCAAAGATCAAGTACTGATTTGGAATAAATCAGTTATTCAAAGCACAAATTGATTTGAATTCAGCTTGCTTTTCAGTTGTCCGATACCAATACTGACCAGATGGTCTTGTCTCTTAGGACCAGATCTTAGGAGTCTTATCTCTTAAGCGGAAGGTCGAGAGTTCAATTATGCTGGCAAGATTTAAATGTTTCTTTTTCCCCACCAAGTGCCTTGTTTTTCTTTTATAATATTTAGGGTAATAGGGGCAATAGGGGTAACGGTAATAGGGATAACGCAGCGCCAAATGTTTAGACCTTTATATCTTATCATTTATCCTTTGTTTGTATCAAATTATTCCCTTTTCAATAAATGTTTTTATAATGCCGACTTTAAAATGTAAAATTTCAGTCTCAATCGACGACTGCCAGCCATCAACATCAAGAGATTGGGCTTATCAAGGGACGAGTGAGCCGCGAAGAAGCCTTTCCCCACAGCCATCCACTTCCACATGGACGCTCACCTCGGTATTCTCTTGAAGCTTTCAAACTTTCAAACGCAAACTTCAAAATTGGCTATGCTATAAGCCGGTGCTAATTGATTTGATCTAATACAGGATTGGACAAAATTACCTTGACAAAAAGCTCTTGTTTGAATGTTTTTCGTCAACCATTCCATAAAACTCCTGTAATTCTTTTTCTATTCTTAATTATCCAGAAAAAGTAGTCACACTTTTCTAGTCTTAATGCTGTTTTTTCTCGAGTTTTTCAGAAACCAAAAAGCGCTGAAAAGGGAGAAAATAAAGCTCCGCGACGGTATCAATTTTACCCGATGCTTTGTGGTTCGAAAGAAAAGTCGGCCAACGGATTTTTCAGCTCTTTCCCTGAATCGTGGTCTTTTAAAAGTTCCATGGTCTTTTAAAAGTTTCGTGGTTTTTTGCAATCTTTGTTTTTCTTTACCAAAAGTTCTCTTGAAATAGTTTTTTTAAGTTCCACATGGAGGCTGCTGATTCCCCTTCCTAGGATTGTTCTTTAAATACTGATCAAATAGACTGATGTATGTGGAACTTAATAAAATACGTTAAAACAATTTCAAAAGACTTTTTAGTAAAAAAAACAAAGATTGCAAAGGACCATGAAACGGACTTTTTTTTGACAAAAGACCATGATACTTTAAAAAGACCACGATTCAGGGAAAGAACTGAAAAATCCGACTTTTTTTTCGAACCACAAAGCATCGGGTAAAATTGATACCGGCCCGGAGCTTCATTTTCTCCCCTTTCAGCGCTTTTTTGGCTTCTGCTAGCTGCTTTTGCTTGCTAGTTGCTTTTGCTTGCTAGCTGCTTTTGCTTTCTAGCTGCTTTTAGTTGTGCCAGAACTTATCAGCAATTCTACAATCGTTTTCTCAGGCTGAATCCGTCTCTCCTCATCCATCGACAACTCACCGTTTCACCCAATCCGCCTTTCGGCCAGCTGCCCGTCGGCCCACTGCCGCCTACTCACAGATTCATCTCACTCATCCACCACCATCCGCCACTTTTCTCATCGAGATGAACCCGGTGCTGTATGCAGCGTTTCAACGTGAGTTCCATTAGACTAGGCTCTATTTAGATTCCATTAGACTAGGCTCTATTTAGATTCTATTAGATTAGGCTTTACCTTTACCTCATTTATCTGTCTACAATCTACCGTAGATCGTTTATTTTATAGATAAGAAGTTAAAGCAATTCAGAAAGTTAAACAGTATTATAAATTATAGAGAGATAATGGCTAGACTACTACTCCATAAGTACAGCAACTATATGCTAATATTAGACCGTCTAAAAAGTCTTTTCGTTTCTTTTTCTATTTCCGTTTAAAACAAACCAATGAAACTACGGTTTTTTTTCATTAAAAAAGCCAATTATTTTTCTGCAAAATCACATTAAAACCAGTTTAAACTGTCTTATTTTTGGATTTTTTGGGAGCATGAAGTCGGGTAGACAAAAAGAGCGATGACTTGATGACACTCGATGACACGATGATACGATTTAGACACTTTGACCCAAAGAAACCCATCTTTGTGTCAATAGATAAAAGATAGAGCATAAAAAGTTTTGTATATGGCCAAATTTTCAAAGAAATTGAGTCAGCCAATTTCTTTTTATAGATGTTTATAGATTTTCACGAAAAACTCTCGAATTTGTAGAGTTTTCACTGGAAAATTTGCTTTTAAGTGAACCAAAATTGACTTAAAAAGATGGAAATTATACAAAAAAGAATTTTCTTTAAAGAAAACGATAGATTAATTGATGAAATAGGGTAGACAAAAAGGGCTGGATGATGGTGACGGCTCGATGATGCGATTTAGACACTTTCAGCCTAAGGAAACCTATTTTGGGGTCAATAGATAAAAGATAGAGCATAAAAAGTTTTGTCTATAGCCAAATTTTCAGAGAAATTGAGTCAGCCAATTTCTTTTTAGAGATGTTTATAGATTTTCACGCAAAACTCTCGAATTTGTAGAGTTTTCACTGGAAAATTCGCTTGTGAGTGAACCAAAATTCACTTAAAAAGATGGAAATTAAACAATTAACACTTTTTACCATAGAGCATTTAGCAAACGATAGGTTAACTCGATCTTAAGCTTTCGATTACAAAAGTTGTAGAATTTTGGCTTTATTTTAGCTTTATTTTAGCTTTATTTTAGCTTTATTTTTTAGCTTTATTAGCTTTATTTTAGCTTTATTTTTGCTCGATTTTAGCTAAAAATCTAGATAATTGACTTTTTTTGTGTTCAGATGGAGTTTCCCGAAAATGTAGCCGCAAAAAAAGCCTCGATTTTTGTCGATAGACAACAATTTTTCCTTTTCTCCTACTCTTTTTAGGTTTTTTTTTGAATGAAAATGTAGCCTATTGGAAATGCTTTTCCATTTTGCCAAAAAATTGAATTACAAATTGAAATTTTTTTATGACAACAAAATAGATGAATAAAAGTGCCCGTCTGATTTGGGAAAAGGGCAGCAATGATGGAAATTTGTCAATTTTTTTAGAGTTTATTTGATTTAAATCCGAGCTCTAATTAGTAGCGCCAGTAAAATGAATAGCTCCAAACGATTCCCCGACCCTGAAACCCTATGGGTACAAATTTTCAGCACTAAACCTCATTTAAGGTCCATTCTCAAAGCAAAAGAAAAATCCCTGTAAATGACTTGCGAGGTTCTTTGTGCGCGCCCACAATCGCTCGCCATCTGGCACACGGCGGTGATAGATAAGCGTTCCTTTTTGGAATCGTTAAAGAAGAAGGACTGAGCTGTGGTCGCCATTTTTTTCGTTACTATGCCGAAATCCTGCTGTCAGGATCACACTCTGATGATCAAGCATAAAGAAAGCATCGCGGCACAGCTCTTTTCTTTGCGAATTGCCCCGACCCTGCAGAACTGCGTTGCGAAAAAGAAGCTACCGTAAATACTGTAATAGTACCCCAGCCCCATAATGACGGTGCGGAGTGTTGCGTAGTATAGCTTTGAACGAGTTTTTCTCGACACTGGTTTATGCTACAATGCGCGTTTAGGTATCAAAAAATAGCTTAAATTCAGGGCTATTTTTTGATACCAAAGATGCATTTTTTGAAAGTACGGGCTCTTTGAAAAAAATGAGCTGGGCTTGGACTGGGTTTGGACTGGGTTTGGGCTGGGTTTGGGCTGGGTTTGGGCTGGGTTTGGGCTGGGTTTGGGCTGGGCTTGGGCTGGGCTTGGGCTGGGCTTGGACTGGGCTTGGACTGGGTTTGGGCTGGGCTGGGCTTGGGCTGGGCTTGGGTAAAGCTACATTATGCTTCAGAGTTTCTTCTCGTTCTCCGATTTTCCAATTTCTCGCATCTACTCTTCAAAATACTCCATATTCACCAAGAAAACTCCAAATCATATTTACAATAGTTTTTACTTTGAACTTTGCAATCTTTCCTCCCAATTTTCTCTCAACAATTAGATCCGAAAACCATTCCATTCCGAAAAATGAATTTTTAATAATTTCTTTATTTTCTTGATTTTCTTATCCATTTTTCTTTCTTTTTTATTTTTCTTTTTTATTTTCATTTTTTATTTTTCTACTCGAAAAAAGGAGTTGAATTATTTGTTACCTTTGAATTCTTTTTGATTTCTTTATACAGGATGATCAAGAATTACAGCAACATAAAAAATGCCTGGCTTTTAACCAAATAAGCAACCCATCTCGAAAAGTTAACTTAAATATCTTTAAATTTGAAAAGAGAAATGAAAGTAAAAGAAAAATCTATGAATTGGCTATGAGGAATTCAAGGAGGCAACTCCTTAAACCGTATTGGAACCGTATTAGATCAAAATAGGAACCGTATTGGAGCCGTATTGGAACCGTATTAGAACCGTATTAGATCAAAATTGGAGAGTATTAGATCAAAATAGGAAGCGTATTGGAACCGTATTGGAACCGTATTAGATCAAAATAGGAACCGTATTGGAGCCGTATTGGTGCCGAATCGGTAGGCGGTTCCAATACGGACGCGAAGACAAACCTCTAAATGTTCGATAATTTGTTCTGTTTTCTGTTTGTTTTTATTTTTGAAACACTGCGAACATGTTCCCCACTTTCCGAGCTTGATATTAAGGAAATGGGTAGTAAAAAAAATGTTTTGTTTTGATTTGTTTACCCAAAAAGGACTCGCAGTACATTGTCGTACAGTTGACAATTCTGACGATGAGAAGGGGATAGATTTTTCTTTCAAAAGATCCATATTTCCGAAAAGAAACCAACCTTTTTATTAGTACTTCAAGTAATAAATAAGAGAATTACTTTGTAAATCTAAAATAATCAAATTTATGACTAATTTTTAATTTCAAAAGATCCATTTTTCACTGTTTAATTGTTACAGTGAAAAAAATGGTCTTTTGGATCTTTTGACAAAATCCGATCTGTGAAAAGCTGTGAAAAGCTATCAAACGCAAATATACCCAAAGCCAATTGTGAACCGTATTGGAACCGTATTAGATCAAAATAGGAAGCGTATTGGAACCGTATTGGAATCGTCTTAGATCAAAAGAGGAAGCGTATTGGAACCGTATTGGAACCGTATTGGAACCGTATTGGAACCGTATTGGAACCGTATTAGATCAAAATAGGAACCGTATTGGAGCCGTATTGGAATCACAATTTCGGATCTTACAGGGTGATCAAGAATTACCGCAATACAAAAAAGGCTTTTAACTAAAGCCTAGCCTTTAACTAAAGCCTAGCCTTTAACTAGAGCCTAGCTTTTAACTAAAGCCTAGCTTTTAACTAAAGCCTAGCTTTTAACTAAAGCCTAGCTTTTAACTAAAGCCTAGCTTTTAACTAAAGCCTAGCTTTTAACTAGAGCCTAGCTTTGAACTAAAGCCTAGCTTTTAACTAGAGCCTAGCTTTTAACTAGAGCCTAGCTTTTAACTAGAGCCTAGCTTTGAACTAAAGCCTAGCTTTTAACTAGAGCCTAGCTTTTAACTAGAGCCTAGCTTTTAACTAGAGCCTAGCTTTGAACTAAAGCCTAGCTTTGAAATAAAGCCTAGCTTTTAACTAAAGCCTAGCTTTTAACCAAATAAGCAAGCCATCTCGAAAAGATAACTTAAATATCTTTAGTTTTGAAAAGAGAAATGAAAGTAATAGAAAAATCTTTGTTTTAGCTGCTTCGTTTAAAGTTTAAAGTGGAATTTTTGTTATCTTTATTAAAGATTAGCAAATTATCGAGTGTTTTTTCTGGTTTTTTTACATTCTTTTCCCTTAAATCAGCTCCACTTTCGAACATCTGTTCACTTTTTTTTCCGATTAGACAACCCGCAAAAATATCGACGCTTTTCTGGTAAAAAACGTTTGTCGTTTGTTTTTCTCAGCACCGACCATTCTATTTTGACTATTTTGACTATCATTCGACGCAGAATGAAATTGCGCGTCGAATGATACCAAAACCAGCTCAAACTATGATATCCACGCAAAGTTGTTGGCTTAAAACCTAAATCCCGCCCATTATGAGCGGGACTTTACCTTTTGCCTCATAACTTTGCGTGAATATCATAGTTTGAGCTGGTTTTGGTATCATTCGACGCGCAATTTCATTCTGCATCGAATGGTAGTTAAAATAGACAAAATAGAATGGTCGGTGCTGAGAAAAACACGAACCCCACAACCCGCAAAAATATCGACGTTTCTCGGGTAAAAATACCACTTTTTCACTACATTCTAACGTTTTAGATGTTTGATTTGTGGGTTTGAAATTTCGAAATACGTTTTCAAATAGCATGATAAAGCTTTTTTCGTTCTAATTATCGATTTTGGCTGGCCCTTTTTTGGCCATTCCATCATTCTAGCACAATTCCATTTCGCCGCGTACTTTGTGCGCTTTGTTTCTTCTTTGTTTGTTCTTTTTCTCTTCCAAACGAGCATTTCCTGGCGCACTTTATTCCTCTTTCTTTTCAGCTAATCTTTAGAGTTAACTGAAGAGTTTACTGTGCAAAAAAGAATGCATTTGCTTCAGCTCAAAGTACACAATAACGATCTAGCTTTTTACTAGTAGTTTTTATGAATTTAGCTTTTTCTTATTTGTTTTTTGACTAATCTAGCTTTTTTCCCTTTCACTTTTTACCTTTTTACTGTAATTTTACTTTTAAAAGTCTTTATAAGTCTTTAAAAGTCTTTAATAGCCTTTAGAAGTCTTTAATAGTCTTTAATAGTCTTTAATAGTCTTTAATCGTCTTTAATCGTCTTTAATAGCCTTTATAAGTCTTTAGAAGTCTTTAATCGTCTTTATAAGTCTTTAATAGCCTTTAAAAGTCTTTAAAAGTCTTTAATAGTCTTTAAAAGTCTTTAACAGTCTTTAATAGCCTTTATAAGTCTTTAGAAGTCTTTAATCGTCTTTATAAGTCTTTAAAAGTCTTTAATAGCCTTTATAAGTCTTTAAAAGTCTTTAATAGTCTTTAATAGTCTTTAAAAGTCTTTAATAGTCTTTAAAAGTCTTTAACAGTCTTTAAAAGCCTTTAAAAGTAGTCTTTTTGAATTAAAATTGCAAAAAAATAGACACACAGACGTCTCTAATCGAAACAACAACAAAAGGCTTTTTGCCAAAAGAAAAACGAACATAAAAAACTAGAGAATTTTGTGAGAGTTAGACAAAAAACCAGAAAAAAAAAGAAAAAAAAGAAAAAAACTTGTACACGAGACACTTAACCCTTGAAAAAACGCAAAAAACGCATAGTTTCCTCTTTTTCTTTAAATTCTCTCTTCAATTCTTTCAATTCTCTCAATTCTTTCAATTCTTTCAATTCTTTCAATCTTTTTCCCCCAAAAACGAACGCTCAAAAAGAGAAATGAGAACTCTCTTGCCACACCAAAAAAAAGTGTCTCGAAATTGTCGATCGTTATGTGAAACGGTTTTTTCACGTTTTCCAAATCAATATTTATATAATGAACTTAAATATGTTGTGTTTTATAGAAGATTATTGAAATTGTATTGAAATTGTACATGAAATTCTTCCTTTTCCCCCTTTTCCAGAGTTTTTTCGTTCCTTTTCATCTTTTTCTTGAAAAGCACAGGCTTTTTGCTACAAATTTATCAATTAATCTATAATTTTCTTTAAATAAAAAGTCTTCCTTGTTTAATTTCCATCTTTTTAAGTCAATTTTGGTTCACTTAAAAGCAAATTTTCCAGTGAAAACTCTACAAATTCGAGAGTTTTTCGTGAAAATCTATAAACATCTCTAAAAAGAAATTGGCTGACTCAATTTCTCTGAAAATTTGGCTATAAACCGAACTTTTTATGCTCTATCTTTTATCTATTGACACCAAAATAGGTTTCCTTAGCTGAAAGTGTCTAAATCGCATCATCGAGCCGTCGCCATCATCCAGCTCTTTTTGTCTACCCTATTTCATCAATTAATCTATTGTTCTCTTTAAATAAAAAGTCTTCCTTGTTCAATTTCCATCTTTTTAAGTCAATTTTGGTTCACTTACAAGCAAATTTGACAGTGAAAACTCTAAAAATTCGAGAGTTTTTCGCAAAAATCTATAAACGTCTCTAAAAAGAAATTGGCTGAATGAATTTCTCTGAAAATTTGGCTATATACAAAACTTTTTATGCTCTATCTTTTAGCTATTCAAACAAAGATAGGTTTCTTTGGGTCAAAGTGTCTAAATAGCATCATCGTGTCATCGAGTGTCATCAAGTCATCGCTCTTTTTGTCTACCTTTTTGCTCTAAATCCGTTTTCTCTAAATAAGAAGTGTTTCTTGTTCAATTTCCATCTTTTTAAGTCAATTTGGGTTCACATACAAGCAAATTTTCCAGTGAAAACTCAAAAAAAAAAAAAAAAAGAGTTTTTCGCAAAAATCTATAAACGTCTCTAAAAAGAAATTGGCTGACTCAATTTCTCTGAAAATTTGGCTATATACAAAACTTTTTATGCTCTATCTTTTATCTAGTGACATCAAGACTGGTTTCTTTGGGTCAAAGTGTCTAAATCGCATCATCGAGCCGTCACCATCATCCAGCCCTTTTTGACTACCCGATTTTGACTCAAAATCGAAAGTTTGGTGATGAGAAAAACACGAAAAACTGTAGAAAGCCAATGGCAAAAAAGGGTCCAACAGAAGTTTTCGTTAGAAATTTATCTTATATAGCTTACTGCCTAATAAAAGTCTCGAAACTTTGTGCATTTACTTCCAGTTCTTTTCCCAGCTCTATAATAAGGCCACCCCGCCGACTATGGTACTAGTGGCTACAGTACAGAACTCTCAAAACCAGTACAGTGCTCAATTTCAGTGATAAAGCCAAGCTTATCTAAAAAATGGCTCTGAAACAACCTCTGACTGTGCTCAGTATCTTTTAAGCTTTACTAATCTACAAACTTTGATGGAAAGCTCATTTTGTATTGCTTTTGCTGATTGTATAAACTTTGAAAAGCATTCTTTTTCCCGTACAATCATCCAGGTGTTTCTCTTTCGCTAGAAAATTTGATTTAAAATGAATAAGCAAAAGTTTTTCGTAGTCTCTTTTTACATTTTCTTTAAAATTTTGAAGATTTTCGTAATTGCAAATGAATAGTTGGAACATTTTTCTGTAGAAAAAAGTTCATAAATTAGTTTTGAGTTTAGCAAAAAGGGAATATAAATTATAAAGTCTGTTTGGGTGTACTTTATGCTCTTTCTTTATGCTTTATGCTCTAAAAACACACGCTTTCTAGCGGTCTCGATTCATTTTCTCTTCTTCAAAGTGTTTCTGCAAGAAAAATGAAGAATACAGTGCGTTAGAAAGAGGGAATTTACAGTTGGCGTTTACAGGCAAGTTGGCGCACTGGTGAAATCCGACAAAGCGTTAGGCAAAGCGATAGGCAAAGCGATAGGCAAAGCGATAGGCAAAGTGCTAGGCAAAGTGCTAGGCAAAGCGCTAGGCAAAGCGGTAAACAAAGCGATAGGCAAAGCTATAGGCAAAGCGATAGGCAAAGCGATAGGCAAAGCGACAGGCAAAGCTATAGGCAAAGTGCTAGGCAAAGCGCTAGGGGTGATCGAATTCTCTCAAAACGAACCAACGAATTATTACGACGGTTTTTGTTGAAAGAAGATGGCTGAAGAAGTTGAAACTCGAACTCTTTGATCACCCGTTCATTACCCAATTTAGAGCACTGTAGCGAGTCACAGGAGTTATAGGCAAAAGTAATGATAGGCAAAAGCTCTCTGGTTCGACTCCTGTCTGGTTAAGCTCTCTGGTTCGACTCCTGTCTGGTTAAGCTCTCTGGTTCGACTCCTGTCTGGTTAAGCTCTCTGGTTCGACTCCTGTCTGGTTAAGCCTCTGGTTCGACTCCTGTCTGGTTAAGCTCTCTGGTTCGACTCCTGTCTGGTTAAGCTCTCTGGTTCGACTCCTGTCTGGTTAAGCTCTCTGGTTCGACTCCTGTCTGGTTAAGCTCTCTGGTTCGACTCTTGTCTGGTTAAGCTCTCTGGTTAAGCTCTCTGGTTCGACTTCGACTTCTTTTGCAAGTTTTAACTCAAGGATTCAATCGACTATTATCACCTTTTATCTAAGCTTTTTGAAAAGCCCATTTTTCTTTGTTGATTTTTGTCTAGACAGATTAAAGATGTACTTGAACCCGATCGTGTTTTCTGGGAAGTAAACGGGTAATTACATAACGTAGCTTTTTTTCTACTACTTTTATCAATTCCTGATGCAAAACAAAGCACAACTTATCTATTCTTATCCTTTCATTTTCTATTTTCAATCTTGCAATAAGCTTTTTTTGTTTACGAGATTTACGAGCGCTTTTTAGGCTGAAAGCTGAAAAGTTTGAAGCACTTTTGATGGGATTTTTAGGCTTTCTTTAGCTTTAGGCTTTCTTTAGCTTTAGGCTTTCTCTTTCTTCCTTTTCTTCCTTTCTTCCTTTTCTTCCTTTCTTCCTTCTCTTTCTTCCTTCTCTTTCCCCCTGCTCTTCCTTGTCTTCTTCCTTCTCTTTCTTCCTTTCTCTTCCCCTTCCATTTCCTCTTTCTTCTCCGGATAGCTCAATGGTTAGTGCTTAAGGTCAGATGAAAAGGTCAAAGGTCGAGGGTTCAATCCCCGCTCCGGAAATCTTTCTTTCCCATTCCTTATCCACTTTATTACTGTACCAAATGTAAAATATCAAAACACACCTTGTCTGGTGTACTTCCTCATTCTCTAGCAATACCGTTTTTTTGCTATCGAATTCTTGCTATTGAATAGCTGAACCATTGCTACTTTGTGCTTTTGATGAAGAATCTCCTCGAGAAATGGTGCTAACGCTCGAAACACACCTTTTCTAGCGCACCAAATTCTTTATTTTATTGCGTATTAAAGCCGTAGGCTTTCGTAGCAATCAGAAGCGTATTGTGGTATACTGTAACATAAGGAACACTGTAACTACTGTCGGGATACTGTACTGAAACTGTCGAGGAGCTGTAGCTGGTCATAGCAGCCATAAGGGTGCTGTAGAGTGATATTTGAGTACTGCCGGGTACTGTAACCTCTGTCGGGTTACTGTATCGTTCATTACCCAATTTAGAGCACTGTAGCGAGCCACACGAGTTATAGGGGTACTGTAACCACTGTAGAGGTACTGTAGCTGGTAGTAAGGGTACTCTAGGGTGATCTATGAGTACTGTAGCTGCTGTCGAGATACTTTCCCGTCCATTAGCCAATCTAGAGCACTGTGGCGGGTCATAGCAGTCATTACGGTACTGTAGAGTGATTAATAGGTACTGTAAAGGTACTGTAACTTCTGTCGAGATACTTTCCCCTCCATTAGCGAATCTAGAGCCTGTAGCGAGATTACGGTAGCGACAGCGACACCAGAAAATCGACACTTTCTAGAAAACGGATGCGCTAAGCCAACTGTGTACTTTGACACCCAGAAAGCACAGATTTTCACATCTTCTCCCCCATTTTTCCCAAACTTGCAGAAAGGAAAGATTTGTCTTCTCATCAATAGCCAGACAGTCTTCCCCGCCATCGATTCCTACTCACTCAATTCTCATAACGGATTAGTGATCATTTTTCCCCTCACTCATTCATTTCTTTTGTCCCTCTTTTTCCATCTATTCATCTGAATGAAAAGTCCAAAAATTTTTGCAAATCAACGCAAAATCCAGACGTGGTCTTGATTTTATTCAAAAGAAAGCAGAAAAACTTTTTTTTCTGAACTTTTAATCCGTTTTTCAACATGAAAATAAGTTCAAAAGTTTGGGAAAATCGCTTTTTTTTCTTTTTTTTTGGCTTTTCTGAAAGGGATGATCACTGTGTACAGACAAGGGTTAAGCCTATTGTTGAGCCAAAGCTTTGACACGCTTGTTTGACATTTTAGTTTGAGATTTAGTTTGAGATTTAGTTTGATATTTAGTTTGTATTTTATTTATTTAAACTTTTTCTAGTGCACTAGATCAGCTGTGTTTACGCGTGTAGTGTACTTTATGCTTGTAGCTTTCTAGTGCGCAAGCTGCCTGGTGCGCAAGCTGCCTGGTGCGCAAGCTGCCTGGTGCGCAAGCTGCCGGTGCGCAAGCTGCCTGGTGCGCAAGCTGCCTGGTGCGCAAGCTGCCGGTGCGCAAGCTGCCTGGTGCGCAAGCTGCCTGGTGCGCAAGCTGCCTGGTGCGCAAGCTGCCTGGTGCGCAAGCTGCCTGGTGCGCAAGCTGCCTGGTGCGCAAGCTGCCTGGTGCGCAAGCTGCCTGGTGCGCAAGCTGCCTGGTGCGCAAGCTGCCTGGTGCGCAAGCTGCCTGGTGCGCAAGCTGCCTGGTGCGCAAGCTGCCTGGTGCGCAAGCTGCCTGGTGCGCAAGCTGCCAATGTGTCCATGATCCTTGTGTGTTTTCATCAATACTTTGCGGGGTTTTGCGACGGCTCAGGACGACGGCGGCGGCGACTCCGGGCACTGTGCAGATTCCTCACAGGGAAGAAAAAAGCCCCTCTTATGAAAAGGCACTGCGCCAGACGGCGAGCGATTACACGAGCGCACAAAGAACACCCTATGGGTCAGAGATTTTTCTTTTGCTTTGAGAATGGGCCTCAAATGAGATTTGGTGCTGTAAATTTGTACCCAGGGGTTTTCAGGGCCGAAGAATCGATTGGCGGTCTTTGTGAAATGGGTTAGCAATCAGAATTTTGACAATTTGAAGTGATTTTGACCAATTAAGTGATTTTAACAAAGACAAATTGACTTTTCGAGTTTTCCAGCTTTAATCCTAGTGAAAACTATATAATTTCATTTCGAAACTTCAAAATCCTACTCAAAATCGAATCAAAGTTGATCTCTGCAAAGGCAGACTTCAGTTTTTTTTCGAAAGTTGAACTCAAATGTCCTTTTTTTTCCTCAATTTTCGATTTCTACGTCACAATTTTCCCCTCTTTCCACCACCTACTCAAAAACGGATTAACTCTCAATCTATCTATTATAATATTTCTTTTAATTACAGTAACCCGTCTTTTATCCGTCTTTTATCCATCTTTTATCCAGTTTTCTTCTTGATTTCCTACTCTTTGACCGCCCCAATGAAGCGCTTAAATTTAAGCAATTATCCAATTCGCACATACTTCATTTGATGAATTGACGATTCAGTTACTCAAAAATTTTTGGTTTAAAATTTTTTAACCCTCAAAATTCTTGAATTTTCTGAAATTTGCTTATTTTTTTGAGAAAACTAGTTCTTGAACAAGCTATTTTAAGCTTGAACAAGCTATATTTAGCTATTTTAATATTTCAATGTTTGCTTAAAGCCTTAAACTACTATGTACTATATAGAAAGTGTTCCCTTTTTATATTATAAAACAAATTGTAGGAACAGTACACATGTATTGTTTACTATTCTTATCTTTAAATCTTATCCATATAGCTGCTTATATCTATAGCAAGTCAAAAAGATCAATGGGTAATTTGGCTACTGTTTGGGTACGAATGGGATCTAGAGCTTGTATAAAAAATAAAAATCATCATAATCGGCTTTACTACGACTTCTTCAGTGTTCCTTTCTTGAAATCGCATTCGCTGCAAAGTTTGACAAGGATCTTGATAAGATCCCTTACAAACTCCATGATATTCCCTGAGTGCTTTCCACATAAGATATCGCTCGCGTCCCATGATCGCTGCAAAGTTTGACAAAGATCTCGATAAGATCCTTACAAACTCCATGATATTCCCTGAGTGCTTTCCACATAATGTGTGTAGAATTTTCGCCCAATGTGTCCATGATCCTTGTGCGTTTTCATCATCGTTTTCATCTTTGCGGGGTTTTGCGGCAAATGTGCGACCTGGGACTCAAAAGACACCTGTACAAATTACTTGTAGTAGAGAGAAAAAGCCCCTCTTATGAAAACGCCCTGTGCCAGACGGCGAGCGATTACGCGTGCGCACGAAGAACAACCCGCCGTCTCTTTACAAAGAAATTTCTTTTATTCTGTAAACATTGCTTAGATGAGATATGAAGCTAAAAGTTTGTACCCAGGGGTTTTCAGGATCGGAGAAGCGATTGGCAGAGTTCTCTAAGCATCTAAGCTCTAAGCATTGTATCTCTAAGCACAAATCTCTAATTTGTGCTGATCTTGAGTCAGTTTTCTCTATTTTGGCTAGAAATAATTTCCTTAGGCTTAGAATAGTACCCAAGCTATCGGAATCCGGTCATAAGCCTTGTTCACTACCATATTTATAACCGATAGCTACCATTTAACCTTAATTTTATCCGTTTCTGGCTTGTCTTTTGCTTCATCTTGTACTTTTTGCTACAAAACAAACTTCTTTGACAAACAAGTTGCAAGATTGGCAAAGATTTTTGCTTGTACTTGTGCTTGTACTTGCGCTTGTACTGGCGCTTGTGCTTGTGCTTGTACTTGCGCTTGTACTGGCGATTGTGCTTGTGCTTGTACTTGCGCTTGTACTGGCGCTTGTGCTTGTGCTTGTACTTGCGCTTGTACTGGCGCTTGTGCTTGTGCTTGTACTTGCGCTTGTACTGGCGATTGTGCTTGTGTTTGTACTTGCGCTTGTACTGGCGCTTGTGCTGTGCTTGTACTTGCGCTTGTACTGGCGCTTGTGCTTGTGCTTGTACTTGCGCTTGTACTGGCGCTTGTGCTTGTGCTTGTACTTGCGCTTGTACTGGCGCTTGTGCTTGTGCTTGTACTTGCGCTTGTACTGGCGCTTGTGCTTGTGCTTGTACTTGCGCTTGTACTGGCGCGCTTGTGCTTGTACTTGCGCTTGTACTGGCGCTTGTGCTTTGTACTTGCGCTTGTACTGGCGCTTGTGCTTGTGCTTGTACTTGCGCTTGTACTGGCGCTTGTGCTGTGCTTGTACTTGCGCTTGTACTGGCGCTTGTGCTTTGCTTGTACTTGCGCTTTACTGGCGCTTGTGCTTGTACTTGCGCTTGTACTGGCGCTTGTGCTTGTGCTTGTACTTGCGCTTGTACTGGCGCTTGTGCTTGTGCTTGTACTTGCGCTTGTACTGGCGCTTGTGCTTGTGCTTGTACTTGCGCTTGTACTGTGCAAACGCACCTTTTCTGGTGCACTGAACACTTCATTTTTCCCAGAAAATGAGCTGCTGAGAAGAGAAAATGAAGAATCCAGTGCACTAAAAGCTATACGTTTACACAGGTCGCAAAACTTTCTCAATCAATTCGTCAAAGCCTCAAAAAAATATTCCCTTTCCACAGCAATTAGTTACAAAAAGTCAATCTTTCGGCGACCAACTTTAATTAATGCTTTGTAGAGAGAAAATCGAATCATTTTTGCGTGTAGACTACATGCCCTCGACCCAGGGAAAAGAGCGGAAATGTGTCAAAAGTGTGCTGAAATTTTGTGATGAGATCATCAATTATTTAGGCTCCAGACCGGCAATGAGGTAAGACTAAAAATTGGAGTGATTTGTGGGAAAGATTTAGGGGTTTTTTTGCAAAAGTCTCTTGGGGATTGGCTTAAAAAATAAAATCAACAAATAGATGTTGATGTTTTTCCAAAGAAACCAGCATTTCAAATGGCTTCTTTCATGATTTTTTCACTTTTTTCACTTTTTGATCTTAAATTTTTTAATTAGCTTTAAAGCTATTTAAAGAAATTGTATTTTTAACGTTTGAGATATTATTTGACGTCCAGTTTTCAAGAAAAATATTTTTAAAGTTTGAAAAAACGGCACCGTCGCGATATGAGGGCGAATTAATTCCTTGTGATGAGTGACCGAATGGTGTAGTGGCTAGTGCGCTTCTTGTGCGATCTTGTGCGCTCCCTAGCGCTTCTTGTGCTATCTTGTGCGATCCCTAGCGCTTCTTGTGCGATCTTGTGCGCTCCCTAGCGCTTCTTGTGCGATCTTGTGCGATCCCTAGCGCTTCTTGTGCGATCTTGTGCGATCCCTAGCGCTTCTTGTGCGATCTTGTGCGATCCCTAGCGCTTCTTGTGCTTGCTCTTTCCCTGGTTCGAACCCCCTCACTGCCAAAATCTTCCTTTTTGAAAAATACTTTTAAGGTTTGAAAAACGGCACCGCCGCGATATGAGGGCGAATTAATTCCCTCTGAAAAGTGGCGTAGTGGATAGTGCGCTCGTCCCTAGCTCTTCATATGCTTTCCCTGTGCCTGGTTCGAATTCCCTCACTGTCAAAACCTCTTTGCTAAAATCAAAAAAACATTAAAACCAATTTTTAGGTATTTTAAAGTGTCTATAAACAGTAGGAAGGTCTTGAAAATGGCAATTTGCAACTAGAAAGTTGTAGCTTACAAGTCGCAACTAGAAAACTAGCAATTTGCCTTTAGTAACTAGCAAACTAGAAAGTTGTAACTTACAAGTTGCCAATTGTAACTTACAAGTTGCCAATTGTAACTTACAAGTTGCCAATTGTAACTTACAAGTTGCCAATTGTAACTTACAAGTTGCCAGTTGTAAATTACAAGTTGCCAATTGTAAATTACAAGTTGCCAATTGTAAATTACAAGTTCCAAGTTGCAACTTGCGAATCTGTAGTCTGTAATCTGTAGAAAATGTATCAGATCTTTAATTTAAAGTAAAAATCTTTTAAAGTAGTTTCAAATCTTTGAAATACTTGTAAAAATTAAAATTTCAATGAGTATTTGAGAATTTAGGAATTTGCATGAAATTTTCATGGAAATTAGCATATTTTCTCGAGATTTTTGGAAAAACGGCACTAATCTTCAAGAGGATTTTTCTCTATATTTTCAAAGATGAGTATACAAAACAAATTCGACCTTTCTTTAGTCAAATTTAATGAGGATTCTTTTAAAAGCAACCGTAAGTTGATCGAGCTTCTACACCTCGAGTTATAGACCATCTAAGTTGATCAACTTTTCCAGGTAGGTAGTTCAACTTTGACACGAATTTTCTCTATGTTCTTATACATGAGTATACAAAAAAAATTCTACAAAGATATGCCCGGCTCTGCGCTTGCCTGCTTCGAAATTCTTCTGCCAAGCTTCGAAATTCTTCTCCATTTGTCATCAAGATTCACGTACACTTTCTGTTTTTTTCCCTTTCGCTATCGCAATTCCGTTCATTTGCAAAAAATTGATAAGAAAAAGAAAAGAATTTCTTTCGAAAAGAATTCCCAGTTCGAACTGAACTTTTTCGAGAGGAAAATAAATATTTTCTTTGAGTCAAACTACAAAAGTACTTTACTTTGAAAGATCATTGTAGTTGATTTAATGAAATTGCTGATTTTTTTAACAATTCCAAATGAATTTTCAAATAATTTCCTCTTTCTATAATTGCTGTACTTGTTGGTTTTGATTTCGTAATTACCGTATTCTCTCTAATAGTAGTGCACTCTTTAATAGTATTGCGATCCGAGAGAGGGTTGAAAAAATAGTAGTGCACCCACGAAAATTTGAATTTCTGGTGCTTCTTTTTCATCTAAACCTTTTTGACTTTATGTTTATGTGACATTCTAGAGCTATTCACGCAAGCAAAAGTGAGGCTTTTTTTATTCATTTATTAACTATTCTTCACATGAAAAAGTTAGCAAAAAATCTAAAATTGTTGTGCAAAGGGCAAAAACATCTTTTTGTTGTTTGTCAAGACACAAACACAAACAATTACTACGGTAATTGTCAACTCGCCGGCCCACAACTGTATGTCAAAAGGAGCCAAAGGAGTACGTGAAAGAGTTGCAAGAATTTTTGGAACAAATCTTATATCTGTCTTACTTTGGTAAATGATAAAACTCTTTAATAGTAGTGCACTCTCCAATAGTATTGCGGTCCAGGAGGGGGTTGAAAAAATTGTAGTGCGTACTACTATTAGAGAGAATACGGTAATTTGTTTCCTTTATTAGATTTTACTCTAATTTTCTCTTATTTTCTTACTCTAATACGATTTACATTTATTCCTGGATTTGCATAGTCTCTGAATCTGCATAGTCTCTTCATTTGCATTTTACTGCTTCTTTATTGTGGGTTACTGTAGATTCTATTGCCTACAGATTGCTGTAGATCTTAGAATTAGCTATCGATATCCTAGGGATCTACAGTGGGACACTTCTACAAGTGCAGTACCCTCAAGCTTTTGTAAAAATCAATAATTTCAATCAATCATTGCTCTACTTTTGTAGCTTATTGAGAATAATTAATTAGAACAAAATAGGACTTTAGTTTACGGGGTTTTTTAAAAGAATCCAAGTATTTTGAAAGAATCCTGGTCTTTGAACGGCTCGTCATGCTTTGAAGGCCTATAACTTTGTCCAGAAAGAATATTTTTGCAAACATTTTATATCATTGTACAGAGGACATTTGAAGCTTTCAAATGATACCAAATAGAGCTTTATTGGATAATTCAATCCAAAAAAACCAGACCCAACTCTAAGCAAATGGGACCTATCCAACTCTGGTGTTGTGTCACCTGATTTTTTTGGATTGAATTATCCAATAAAGCTCTATTTGGTATCATTTGAAAGCCTGAAATGTCCTCTGTACAATGATATAAAAAGCTAGCAAAAATATTCCCTTTAGACAAAGTTATAGGCCTTCAAAGCATGACGAGCCGTCCAAAATACCCAGGAACTATGCAAGAGATCACATTCTAAAGTAATCTAAAGTCTACCGTAATCTGTAACGAGTAGATCTATCGAAGATACGATAGTGGAAAAAGAGGAAGCCTCAATTCACACTATTTTATAGTTTTTTTAAGCACACAAAGCATACTATAAGTCGTTCAAATCATACTAAACTTCTTTAAACGAATCCTTAGCCAGTTTACCCATTTTTTTAGAGAATCAACTCACCTCTAGCAATCTAATTGCAATTTTTCTCAAACTCATCTAACAAATATTTCCTTTTTATAATTCCGAACTTCAGGTTGGGGCCATTCCCTTGTTAGCGCTACTAGTTCCAGTGCCGTTAAAGTCTTGATACCGCTAAAGTCTTGATACGGCTAAAGTCTTGATACCGCTAAAGTCTTGATACGGCTAAAGTCTTGATACCGCTAAAGTCTTGATACCGCTAAAGTCTTGATACGGCTAAAGTCTTGATACCGCTAAAGTCTTGACAAGTACCTTAACCGAACGTATCCTTTAACTAAACGTCAAAAATGCGCTTAATCTATACGTTATGAGACATGGGCAGACTCTTGGCTCAACGATACTAATGTACGACCTACTGATACCAGTGCTACTGATACCAGTGCTACTGATACCGGTGCTACTGGTACCGGTGCTACTGATACCGGTGCTACTGATACCGGTGCTACTGATACCGGTGCTACTGATACCGGTGCTAGCGGATTATTTCTAGACCTACTGCTACCGGTGCTACTGATACCGGTGCGACTGATACCGATCCATGCCAATCTGCTCGAAATCTTGCGAAAATATTCCATTGTGATCATGTCACCATCGAATGCCATCTTTTTTTAAAAAATTTCCCGTCAAATCGGCAGTTTCTTTTGCACCACCCTAATAATTGCAATTTTTCTCAAACTCATCTAACAAATATTTCCTTTTTATAACGTTTTCCCATGTTTCTTTTATTTGGAAATTTCTCAAAATTTCTCAAAATCCCATTTTTTTCGGGTATTTGTGCACTTTTGTCGGCAAAATTTGCATAAGTGCCAGCTGCAAAAATAGGAGAAATTTTCCCGTGAGACAATAGGACAAAATTTCAAATTTTCGATCAAATTTTTATTTGCCTTCAAAAAAATAAGCATAATCTATGAAATTAAATCAAAATGGAAACATTTTGAAGTCAAAAAAATCGTAATCTTATCGTAATCTTATTGTCGAATGTTTCTCTTTAAACTCTCTATAATGTTTCTCGTTTCTCTTTGTTTTCTTTCTTAGACTCAGGGCTTAAACGTACCCGTACTGGTGTACTGAATTCTGCTATAAAAGGAAAACACAGCTGACTAGTTCTTTACTGTTTAGTTCTTTCTTTCTAGTCCTTTTTTCTAGGGAATGTTTTTCTAGGGAATTTTGTTAACTTATCGTGGCTTTTTGACTCGGGAAATAGTCACTCTGATGTAGTTTTTCACGCTGATACCGAATCTGCAAGCAGTTTTTGTCAAACACTTCTCTATCGCGAGATATTTGGCATACAAGTTTTTGGGCGACGAGGAGGCGACGGTCTTATGAGGGCGACGCACTGTCTTCAGTCAACAGCCTCGGTGGTGTAGTGGTTAGTGTGCGCGTCTGCCCGGCGTATGCCCTTTTGGTCCCCGAGGGTTCGAGTCCTCCGTCTATATAAGGCAACCTTTCTTTTACTCTTTTTCGCCCATTTTCTCTTCTCTATCGCGAGATATTTGGCATACTATTAGGTATTAGATATATTATTAGCACCACTGTCGGTATAGTATTGTTAAGACAGCCCTAGACTCTAGAGAGCCAGAGTGAAACGTTTGCACTGAAGAATTCGTAGCTTAAGTCAGGTATTAGACTGGTGACTAACTAGGGAATGTTGTTAACTTATCGTGTTAACTTATCTTGGCTTTTGACTCGGGAAATAGTCACTCTGATGTAGTTTTTCACGCTGATACCGAATCTGCAAGCAGTTTTTGTCAAACGCTTCTCTATAGCGAGATATTTGGCATACAAGTTTTTGGGGTCTCTTTATGAGGGCGACGGACTGTCTTCAGTCAACGGCCTCAGTCGTGTAGTGGTTAGTGCGCTCGTCTACCGGGCGTATGCCCTTTTGGACTTGCTGAGTGGAGTGTCCTTTTTGACGTCGAATGAGCGATGATCTCTCACTTTGATGGGGAGGAAAAGCTGATCGACTCTAAAAAAAAGGCAATAGGATTTTTTCGAGTCTGTTTTGATGTTATAAACATGGAAATATCCAAAATCATGATCATTGACCATTACTGGATAAAAATTAACATTACTTTTCTTTCAATTGCAATACTAGTGCCATTATTATAGGTTGGTGAATAAAACTTTTCGTCCCCTTTCATCTTTTCGCTGAAAAATAACAAATTTATCAATTAATCTATGGTTTTCTTTCAAAAAAAAGTCTTTCTTGTTCAATTTCCATCTTTTTAAGTCAATTTCGGTTCATTTTCGAGCAAATTTGACAGAGAAAACTCTACAAATTCGAGAGTTTTTCGTGAAAATCTATAAAAATCTCTACAAAGAAATTGGCTGACTCAATTTAGCTGAAAATTTGGCTATATACTGAACTTTTGATGCTCTATCTTTTATCTATTGACACCAAGACCAATTTCTTTGGCTCAAAGTGACTAAATCGTATCATCGTGTCATCGAGTGTCATCAAGCCGTCGCCTTTTTCACTACCCGACTTCAGTCTTCTAAAGAAATCCAGACATAAGACATTTGAAATCCATTTACCGTAGTGTAGTGTAGTACATAGTAGTGCACCCCGGCGAGCCGAGTTGGTGACGATTTTACGGTTTCCAAGCTTTTCCCAGAAGCTCAACACTCTAATCCTCCACTAGATCTCATCGTCAGCTACATTTTCCGACCCCATATTGATAGGTTCTGATAAGCCGTTCTCGAGATTTCGAGCAATTTAGGCAACGCTCAGGGTGCACTACTATTAGGGAGAATACGGTATATGCTTTATTCAGTTGAATAGCGACAAAAAAAGATCACAATAATCACCCAGGACACCACTCAAAACACACCCAAAAGATACAAAAGATATTCGAACTGTATTAGATCAAAATAGGAACCGTATTGGAACCGTATTGGAACTGTATTAGATCAAAATAGGAACCGTATTGGAACTGTATTGGAACCGTATTGGAACCGTATTGAAACCGTATTGGAACCGTATTGGAACTGTATTAGATCAAAATAGATTCTTCCAAAAACAAGAAAGACTCTAGTCTTCAAAAATCTCTAAAATTTTAAAAGAAAGTTGCACTCTTTTTTACAAGGAATTTTTTGGAATCAATTTGTAAATAATAGAAGAAAATATTCCTGAATTGGTGGATTCGTTTTTGAAGAATTTCCAGTCAAACTTCAAACAGTCAAAGTCAAACTCTGAGATCTTTCTTTCCAACTTTCTTTTCAACCTCATTTTATCTCTTTAAATCATTATATTGTTTAACTTTTTGCTAGCTATTTATTTACAACATATTGAGCTTTGAGCTTACAACAATTGAGCTACAGTAGATTGTAGACTTTCTCTTGTAAAGGTAGCTAGTTACGGTAGCTAGTTACGGTAGACTGTTTACAACTAAAAACTCTAAAACTGGTTTTGTTTCATTTCTTTTTCTCGATCACCGCTTTTCACTCAATTTGAATAATAATATTCAAGCGGAAAATGAAAATGAATAACGAAATAAGCAAAAGGGACAGAAAAGAGGATGGGGGTGAATTATAATTCACGAGGCACTCCCTCCTCTTCTCTCGATACACACATATTTTATGAGTTGCAATTTAGTCCCACTTGGGTCCATTCCCGTGTCTCTTTTTCTTCTAGCTAGCTATGAGTACTCCAAAGCCTTTTTGGCCCTGGCCTTTTGGGCCTGGCCTTTTGGCCCTTGGCCTTTTGGCCCTGGCCTTTTGGCTGCTCAGGATCTCTTTTGAATACTATATTTAACTCTACTGCATTTTTTGCTGTACTTTGTGCTTTTGTAAGTGCTTTGCTGTACTTTCTACCTTATTTCTTCATTTTCTTCTAGCAAAGATTGATGTTAAAAGAAAAATGAAGAATCCAGTGAGTCAGAAAGGTTGCATTTCCAAATTCGAAAGGTAATGTGGCAGTTAATTAGACTATGAATCTAATTAACTTAGATTCATAGTCTTAGTTTGTGAATCTTAGTTTTAAATGAGCTTAAGCGTCAAAAAATGATGAAAGATGAGCCTGTAAACCGAGATTTTTCATTTTTCAGCTTCTGTTATATGTGTTTCTTTAATCTTTAGATGAATTTGAAAAGATAGAACTAAGTGTAGCGCTGAAACGATTCAAAATCCACGGTCCAATCCACGGTCCAATCCACGGTCCAATCCACGGTCCAATCCACGGTCCAATCCACGGTCCAATCCACGGTCCAATCCACGGTCCAATCCACGACGTAGCCGATCCAAGGCGCTTGGACGTCAAAAGAGTACTGGAAATCTCGATTTCTAACACTTTTTCCTCATTTTTGCATGATTAGCAACATTTGGGGATCATTTTTTCTCTCAGGCTTACACAAGATTTTGATTGCTTGCTTTTAAAGTGTTATTGATTTGATGCTTATTGAAATATTGATTACTTTTTTTGCAAGTTTTATTAAATATCAACAACACTTTTGTTTTACTAACAAAATTTCGATCATTTGACATTCTGAAATCAACTAAATCAAGCTATGACTCAAATGAACACCAAAAGCTAGATTTTTAGTTAGATTTTTAGTTAAATCTTCCAAAAACAAGTGCCACGCCACTTGGCTGCACAATTTTATCTACATAATCTTTAGATGTACTTTAAGCTTATCTATTTATATCAAGCTACACTACTGGACAATGAAATATCATATTTGGAAAAAGATCCTCACTTTCGCGCGTCTGTAACTCCCTTGTCTTTACCGTATTTCTAAATATTAATATTACCATTGTGTAGCCCTTGAAAAGAGCTTTCAGAAAATGTTAACTGATAGTTTAAACTCAAAGACAAGGGAGTTACAGACGCGCGAAAGTGACGATCGTTTTTCAAATATGATATTTCATTGTCCAGTAGTGTAGTTAGACTGTAATTTTGCGTAGCTGCTTTAAAGGCTTTACGGGTACTGTAGGATGATGTCGTAAGCGTAGCTCATAAAGCGTAGCTCATCAAGCGTAGCTCATCAAGCGTAGCTCATCAAGCGTAGCTCATCAAGCGTAGCTCATCAAGCGTAGCTCATCAAGCGTAGCTCATCAAGCGTAGCTCATCAAGCGTAGCTCATCAAGCGTAGCTCATCAAGCGTAGCTCATCAAGCGTAGCTCATCAAGCGTAGCTCATCAAGCGTAGCTCATCAAGCGTAGCTCATCAAGCGTAGCTCATCAAGCGTAGCTCATCAAGCGTAGCTCATCAAGCGTAGCTCATCAAGCGTAGCTCATCAAGCGTAGCTCATCAAGCGTAGCTCATCAAGCGTAGCTCATCAAGCGTAGCTCATCAAGCGTAGCTCATCAAGCGTAGCTCATCAAGCGTAGCTCATCAAGCGTAGCTCATCAAGCGTAGCTCATCAAGCGTAGCTCATCAAGCGTAGCTCATCAAGCGTAGCTCATCAAGCGTAGCTCATCAAGCGTAGCTCATCAAGCGTAGCTCATCAAGCGTAGCTCATCAAGCGTAGCTCATCAAGCGTAGCTCATATCTAGTTATATAATCTAATACAATGTCTATTTCGATTTCAATTGTTTATTTATTAGAAATGGAGCCTCATTATGCCATTCTGCCTCATTTTTGCTTAGTCGAGGCATTCGGCGACCCATTTCCCCCACTAATTGATTTTTTAATCTATTTTTTTGCTAAAGAATATAATTTCAACTAAAATCTATAGTTTTTTTAAAAATTTTAAACGTTTTCGATATTATTTCAGAGGTTTTTTCCAAGATTCTTTTTTAAAATGTTCAAAATTTTCAAAAAAAAAATTTCCCATTCCTGTTTGAATATTCAATTGGTTATTGGATTGAAAATCTATAAAAATCTATAAAATTTTCAAATTTATGATTCAATTTCTTTTTAAACTATAGTTTTAAATAGGTTTTTGAATAGCTGGACGATTTTAAATAATTATAAAATCTATTTAAACAGGGTCTTTTTGCGCCTTTCTCTCTGTCAATTTTTTTTGCAACACTGAGAAATTTTCTTGAGATAAGACTCTCAATTTTTCGATGAAAATTGTGAAAATAAAAATGCTAATTAATAATAAGTAAGCAATAAATGATTGGGGAAATTATTGAAGTGAAAAATGAAAATAAAAATTCGATTTCTTCAAGTAAACAATTAGCCGAAATTTTACGGATTTTTGACTTTGATTTGGGCTTGGCTTAGGCTTAGGCTTAGGCTTAGGCTTAGGGTCCAGTCCAGATTTCAATCTGGGTTTCTGGATTTTTTGAATTCTGGATTTGGATTTGAATTGAATATTCTGAAAGAAATTGCTTTATCCTAAAATTTCTTTGTTTTACAGTTCTACAACTTCTTGATCAGTCCCTTTACTAAAACGAGTCAAAAACTACCGTAACCCTGTCGTTAAAAGCTTTCTAAAACGTGTCCTCTTTCTACCGTAGTCTTGTCTCTAAACTTGTCGTAATTGTCGTAATCGTCGTAACCTTATCTTTTCCAGACATCAGACAGAATCAGACAAGAAATGGATTGATGGGGCAACAATTAGAGTTGCAAAAAGCCAGCTGAGCAAAGCCACTATCCAAAAGGATACTTTCACAAGAAGTTAAAGTATCCAAGCCTGCGCAAAGCCAGCTGCGCAAAGCCAGCTGCGCAAAGCGAGCTTCGCCATATATCTAAATTTTGGACTTAAGGAGCTGCTACACTTTCTATTAACGGTTTTTAAGCAAAGCAAAAAGTTTGGTGGGGGCTGGAATCGAACCTGAGGGCGATGACTGTCGTCAGCTCGGTAGTCTAGTAGACTATCCACTAGACCACCCTATCAGTTATCTGGGGAACGTGCGACGGCCTCATAAGGCCGTGACTGCCGTGTGAAGCCCTGCTGACGGCTTGAAATTCAAGATTTTCTATGCCAAAAATCTCGGGTTTCCGAAACGTTCTGCAAGAACTAAAAACAGATTCATGATCCCCATAGCCGATTGTATAAGATGGACTTGATCTCGAGTCAAACAGCACGTTGCAAACACTTCAAAGCAGCACAAAAAGCTTGACTCGATGCCTTTCTCTTGTTTGAAACGATATTCTGCCTTATTTTCTCACAGATTATTATCCCTTAGTATCTCTTAGTATCTCTTATTGTCTCCTCTTGTCAGTAGAGTTAGATATATTTTATAGTTAGCCATTGAATCGAAAAAAATCGCCCCATTCCGATTTCATTGCTTTTCTTCTAACAAAAACCCGGCGCAAACAGTCATAACTATCAGAAAAAACCATGAAATCAAAAAAAAATGATAACAGAACACAGTGAACTATTCCAAATTTTTTCTCTTTTCCTTTTATCTTTTAGTATCTTCCATTTCCCCAGTTCAGCACGAACTTTTATTGGAGCGATTTGGGCATAGTTAGGAGGGAAAGTGATAAGAAGACTTCCACAGACCTCAGTTCTTTTATTTTTACAGATATTCAGCTATTTGATTGAGTTTTCATAATGCTAGCCAGCTATATTCATGACTCAATGCGAATGATGCCTGGTTAGTGATTTGGTTTTGTTTAAACGACCACAAGGTAATGTGGCAGTTAATTAGACTGTACTTTCTGCCTTATTTCTTCATTTTCTTGTAGCAAAGATTGATGTTAAAAGAAAAATGAAGAATTCAGTGAGTCAGAAAGGTTGCATTTCCAAATTCGGATGGTAACATGGCAGTTAATTAGACTATTTTGTGAATCTTGGTTTCAAATGAGCCTAAGCGTCAAAAGATGAGCCTGTAAACCGAGATTTTTCATTTTTCAGCTTCTGTTATATGTGTTTCTTTAACCTTTAGATAAATGTGAAAAGATAAAACTAAGTGTAGCGCTGAAACGATTCAAAATCCACGGTCCAATCCACGGTCCAATCCACGACGCTTAGACATCAAAAGAGTACTGGAAATTTCGATTTCTAACTCTTTTTCCTCATTTTTGCATGATTAGCAAGATTTCGGGATCATTTTTTTCTCAGGCTCACACAAGATTTCGATTGCTTGCTTTTAAAGTGTTGTTGCCTGCTTGCTTTTAAAGAAGACTTCCACAGACCTCATTTCTTTTATTTTTAAAGGTATTCAACTATTTGATTGAGTTTTCATAATGCTAGTCAGCTATTTGGACTCTTTAAGAAGCTGTTACACGTCCCTCAATCAGCTACCTCGATGGCCTAGTGGATAGCCTTCTAGGTCACCAAACTATTGAGATCTTTTGCCTCCAAAGTTCGAGTCCCACTCTCGCCAAACTTCTTTCTTTTTTAAAAAAACAGGAATACAGTATACAGTATAGAGTAATCCTTGAACGAGCTTCTCTTGGATCTTTGGGCGCTTTCGTACTGCCTCTTTTGTCCTATTCATAACCGCCGATCAAACCGAAACGAAAACCCGATCACAGATGACCATTTTTGCACTTTCGCTACCCACAAATTACCAAAAATTACCATTTCTCTCCAAGAATTCCCCCAACTTTTCCATACATTGAACACTAATTATCACAAAAATGACAACTCAAATAATCAAAAATGACTCTAGCAAATCAAAAATGACTCTAGTATAGCTAGTGTAGTTATTTTCCACTTTTTTTTGCCTTTTCTCTTTTTCATCTGCAACCTAAGAACCCAAAATTTCTCTCGAATTTCTTCGAATTCCCTTTCTTCTCAAAAAGAAAGCGTCATTTTGTGATGATGACCAGCACATTTTTGGCCCAAAGCAAACACCACGTTTTTCTCGAGGAAATTTGAGCTGAATGATGGGGTGAGGGTGGACCCTGACCTGGAGTTCTGAGCTTTAAAAGCTGGATTTTTAAAAACAAAGGTGATTCTGGGGTTGATCTGGAAGGCTGAAGATCTAAAGATCTGGAAGGCCTAAAGAATCGGCTTAAGCTGATTGTTTTGCATTTTTGCTGACAACTTGGCCAAACTAAACCTTGTTCCAGAGCTTCAACAAGCTGAATACTTTATAGCTTTTATATTTTAATCTTTTATTTTAATAGGCTTAGGCTTAGGCTTAGGCTTATTAGGCTTAGGCTTAGGCTTAGGCTTAGGCTTAGGCTTAGGCTCAGGCTTAGGCTTAGGCTTAGGCTTAGGCTTATTAGGCTTAGGCTTAGGCTTAGGCTTATTAGGCTTAGGCTTAGGCTTAGGCTTAGGCTTAGGCTCAGGTTCAGGCTTAGGCTTAGCTTTAACCGCTAAACCATTACATCAGATGGAAGGCAAACCAAACTAGATCCTGTAAGTAAAGCCAAACTTCTGATATGGACATCCCAATGCCATTATGGACGTCCCAATCCCAATCCCAAGGCCTAGTGGACTTGTACCGGTTGGGAGTTGCATTTTTTGAGTAAATAACACGGACCATGGCCTAATTACATTTCCATTTCCTTGCCAAAAAGATGAAGATATAGATGAGGGTGAGAAGAGCAATTGAAAAGGGACAAAAAGATTTCTTTATTTACCGACTAGTTTTGGATTTGATCTATGCCTGTTCTAGCCTGGCCTTGTCTGAGAAAATTGGGTTTAGAACATTTCTGGTTCACCAGAAAGGGTTCAATATCGCTTGAAGGGATCAGAGTTGTTTCTGGTCCAAATTCAAGCCAGATCTTGATTGGATTGATCTACTTGGTCAATGTCTCTTTGTTTACCTCAATCTCTTGTCAATATCTCTTTGTTTTCAATAAGTACAAGCTTGAGCTTTAGATAGAGGAACTTCAGGTACTTTAGCAATAGAAACTTTAGGTACTTTAGATCTAGAAACTTTAGATACTTTAGATACAACTTTAGATCTAAAACTTTAGATCTAGCTACCAAGTAGACGATAGATTTTATAAAAATGAGTAACCTGTCCAAAAGATCTCCCAATCCCTTTCACAACTCCAATTTCCAGCGCCATTTTTTCGCTTTTCGCATTTTTTCCCCTCCCCTCTCGCCTCTTTTTCAACTAAATGGCAACAGTCGTTTCTCTGTTTAAAAATTTCTCATTTTTCTTTTCCCCATTTTTTCCTTTTCTTTTTCAGTTCTTTTTCATGTGTTCAGTTGAGAGAACGGCCCGATCATTCCCCCCACTAACCACAGTTCCTCATTTTTTTTGGCTCTTTTTCTTTCAATGACTTGTTCTTTTGTTTGAAAAAAGATAGACTATTGTTGAACTGTTGAAAATGATTGAACTTTTTGAAATCGTGGAAATCTATCTGGTGCACTAGATACTTTATAGGGCGCCAGATATCGCCAGATAGCGCCAGATAGCGTCAGATAGCGCCAGATAGCGTCAGATAGCGCCAGATAGCGTCAGATAGCGCCAGATAGCGCCAGATAGCGCCAGATAGCGCCAGATATCGCCAGATAGCGCCAGATAGCGCCAGATAGCGCCAGATAGCGCCAGATAGCGCCAGACCGCCAGAAAATTCTAATTTATCAAATTCTAATAAATTCTAATAAATTCTAACAAATTCTAACAAATTCTAACAATTCTAATAAGCCTAACAAATTCTCTGAAAGAATTCTAATAAATTATACTTTAAATAGTCCACCAGATAGCCTATTTTAGCCTTTTATGTCTTTTAGCCGATATATACTTTATATAGTCTCACCAGACAGGAAAAAAACACCGAAAAGTTCACCAAATTGTATAAATGTAGCACAAATATACATCTAAATATAATATAAATCTAGCCAGACCTGAAATTTTATCCTATTTGAATATAAACTAACGTTTGATCACAAATAGTCACAAAAAGGAGACTTTCAAAAGTTTCTGGACATCAAATCTAAGAAAAACATCAAATCTAACATTTCTAGACATTAAATCTAAATTTCTGAACCTCAAATCTAAGAAAAACATCAAATCTAACATTTCTTGACAGCAAATCTAACATTTCTAGACATCAAATCTAACATTTCTAAGCAACATCTCTAATAAATTGAAAATTAAAGCCTTTTTCTATATATTAAGCAATAAAATAACATTGCCAATCGATTCACCGAACCCGAAAATCCCAGGGTACAAATTGCCAGCTAAATCTCTTTTTTTAAGCCATTAAACAAAGCAAAAGAAAAATTTCTATATAAATCATGAAGTGTTCTTTGTTTCCGCGCAATCGCTCGCCGTCTGGCGCAGTGCCTTTTCATAAGAGGGGCTTTTTCTCTTCCCTGTAAGCAATCTGTACAGTCCACTTTGTGCCCCGAGTCGCCGCCGCCGTCGTCCTGAGCCGTCGCAAAACCCCGCAAATTATTGGTGAAAACGCACAAGGATCGTAGGACACAGGGCGATATATTGTGTGGAAAGCACTGAGGGAATATCATGGAGTTTGTAAGGGTCTTATCAAGATCTTTGTCAAACTTTGCAGCGATCATGGGCACGTGGGGGATAACTTATGTGGAAAGCACTCAGGGAATATCATGGAGTTTGTAAGGATCTTATGAAGATCTTTGTCAAACTTTGCAGCTATCATGGACACATTGGACGAGATCTTGTGTGAAAAGCACTGAGGGAATATCATGGAGTTTGTAAGGATCTTATGAAGATCTTTGTCAAACTTTGCAGCTATCATGGACACATTGGGCGAGATCTTGTGTGGAAAGCACTGAGGGAATATCATGGAGTTTGTAAGGATCTTATCAAGATCTTTGTCAAGCTTTGCAGCGAATGCGAGTTCAAGAAAGGAACACCGAAGAAGTCGTAGTAAAGCCGATTATGATGATTTTTATTTTTTATACAAGCTCTAGATCCCATTCGTACCCAAACAGTGGCCAAATTACCCATTCATCTCATCAAAACCCGAAATTCCAAACCCTGTTCCTTTTTTTGATCTTTGCAACACAAATTTTATTTATATTCATTTTCTCCTCCATCCGATTTGATATTTTTGTCGATTAGCCAGCTCTTGCCAGCTCTTGCCAGCCAGCTCTTGTTTTAACATACATTGATTTTGATATTGTAAAGCTCTAGACTGACTTTTAAGCTGGTTCTACTGTCCTGGATTGATCCTTTCCCCTTCTCCATTTTCAAATCGACTCATTTCCCTAGGTCTTACTATTTACCCTCACTTTTTTCGTTTCTCATTGCATTCTCTCGAGTCTTTTAGTTCAATTGGGTAACTAAACCAAAAGAAAACGGGGTTGTTTATTTTCCTGGGAACTCTCACTCTTTCTCTCAGTCTTGGATGAGTGGCCGTTCCGAAGTCGAAGTTGGTTGCATTCTCATCTTTTTTGCGCTTTTTACCTACCTCTTTTTCATCTCCAAATTTCAATACTTCATTTAATTTGATACTTTTGTTGATTAGCCAGCTTTTGCACTAACATGCATCGATTCAAAGGATCAGAAATGACGGTCAAAGGAATTTTCCGAATTTCCCTCAAGTTTAGTTATTGAAATTCATATTTAGTAGTAAATTAGCGAACTTTAGTAAACTAATTTAGAACTTTAGTAAATTTATCAACAATTAATGCTTAATTTTGGCTCATTTAAACTATGCATCAGCTTAAACTCAAACTCCAGAAAAGCTGTCCAGATATCTTTTCGTTTTTTTTCGTATTTTCGTTGGAAAACAACAAATTCACACCAATTAATCTATGGTTTTCTCTAAATAAAAAGTGTTTCTTGTTCAATTTTTCATCTTTTTAAGTCAATTTCGGTCAATTTCAAGCAAATTCGAAAAAGAAAAACGTTTTTTTTAAGCAAATTCAAGAGTAAAAAGCGTGTTTTTCGTTTAAATCTATAAAAATCTCTACGAAGAAATTGGCTGAATGAATTTGTCTGAAAATATGGCTATAAAGCAAACTTTTTATGCTCTATCTTTTAGCTATTGACACAAAAATGGGTTTCTTTAGGCAAAGGTGTCTAAACCGCATCATCGAACCGTCACCATCACCCAGCTCTTTTTGACTACCCGATTTTAGGCTCTATCTTTTATCTTATCTATCTTATCCAAACATAAGACATTTCTAACTTTTTGTGCTCTATCTTTTATCTATTGACACCAAGATAGATTTCCTTAGTTAGAGTGTCTTTGCATCATCAAACTGTCACCGTTTTTGACCACCCAACTTTACGCTCTTAAAAAAACAGCCAGACATAAGACAGTTCTATTTTACAAAAAAATAATTGGCCTTTCTAATGAATTTGTTTCTAATGAATTAGTTCAATTGATGAATTTGTTAGTTTTAAACAGAAGTACGGAAAGGAAAGAAAAGGAAAGAAAAGGAAAGAAAAGGAAAGAAAAGGAAAGAAAAGGAAAGAAAAGGAAAGGAAAGAAAAGGAAAGAAAAGAAAAGAAAAGGAAAGAAAAGGAAAGAAAAGAAAAGGAAAGAAAAGGAACGAAAAGAAAAGAAACGAAAAGGAATGAAAAGATTTATTCACCAACAATTTGATTCAAAAATTATCTGCCTACTCAGCTCTCTAGTTTTCTCAAAGAATAACCCGTAGTTTATATTCGTTTTCCTCTGAATTAAAGCTTTTGCCATTCTCTTTCAATATTTCTCATATATGTGGTCATCATCGACTGAAGAAGAGCGAAGAGAGTCGTTTTTCAGCCAGCCTGCCCCTCTCTTCTCAAAGCTATGCGTAAAAAACGACTCTCTCTTCTCCCCTTTTTTTTCAAAGTCTTTAGTTTTCAGTTTTCTCTTCTTCCTTTGTGACCTCGCCATTTTTTTTATGTGAGCAATGGGAAAAGGGAACGGACGAACGCTGAAAAACGCTGAAAAAAAAAACGACCCCGCGCCTGTCATGAAGAGAAAAAGTGCAACTCTTTTCCCCGTTTTTGCTAGCGTTTTTCTCTAAGCTTTGCCTTCTCTATTAGTTCTTTTTTCACTCTAGATTTCGCTAGATATTTCTCGTTCCACTGCTCGACGTCGTCCTCGATATACATTGGGAGCTGGGGGTGGACTGGGCGGGCTGGGGGTAGGGTTGGGCTGGGCTTTGCACTCTTCAGTCTTCAGGTCGACCTCCCCTCCCCTTTCTTCTCCACTATGCCTTCAATGATCTGACCTATCGACTACGATAGGTTCTCAGGTTTTCCTTTAATCCGATCTCTCTTTTTTTTCCCCTTTTTCTCTTCTCAATTTCTCTTTTTCTTTATCCTACAAACATCGATTGACTTGTTATTTGTTTAATCTTCTATTTAAAGCCAACAAATGCACCAATTGAACACCAATTGAATTATTTTTGTATCAATCGACAGAACTTCTTCTGCCGAATCTAATGATATTAAAATTATTTCAATTGGCTAACTGAGCGCGAAGATATTTGAGTTTAAAGTTAGTTTGTCAAGGAAACAAAAAGCAGGCTGAAATCAAATGTCAGATAACCTTGAAATCCGCTTAATTTAAAGGTAATTGCTGAATTTAACCTCTTGTATTATTGTATTTAGTCGATCTTTAAGGCAAATACTTTCTGGACAGCTTAATAGATTGTACTAATAGACAGCCTAATAGATTAGAGTACTAACCAAGCCAGATCATTTTCTGGTCAGCTTCCAGATTAGGTCATACTCCAGGTTCTCCAGGTTAGGCTGATTAGGCTAGCTTCCAAGAATTGAGTGACAGTGACGATAGCCTATAGCATATAGCCCTACAGCCTACAGCCTATAGCATCCCAGCATCAAATCGTACTGTACCAACTATGCGACAGCTTACAGTATCCTTAAAGTATCCTCTCCGGCCTATCATACCATCGGCTTGCTGTACCCTTCTGGTCCCCATGGTCCTCAGAACTAGCTTCAGGACTTTAGGCCTTCAGTACTTTAGGTCATCAGGACCCTTTCTAGATTAGTGTTCCCTGAACTTACTGCACTATTTCTATAGTACATTCATAGTCAAGACTACCGGGTTGCCGTACTAACCGGTTACCGGGTTATTGAACTACCTGACTACCGGACTACCTGACTACCGGACTACCGGCCTATTGAACTACCGGACTACCGGACTACCGAACTACCGGACTACCGGACTACCGGCCTATCGGACTATCGGACTACCCGACTACCGGACTATTGAACTACCGGACTACCGGACTACCCGACTACCCGACTACCCGACTACCGGCCTATTGAACTACCGGCCTATCGGACTACCCTACCGTACTTCAAACTTCCTGGTCCCTTTTCCCCTTTACTCCTTCTCTTCTTTCACTATTCATTTATATGATATTCAACTAATCCTTTTTCATTTTTAAAGAAGCCACTTTTTAATTATCCCCGCCCATTCTTTTTCTTTTTTTACTTCTTTTGAGGTGCAATTTGTACGCTGTCTAGAGAAATTCTTAAAAATTGAATCATATTTTTTTAGCTGAATTTCTTATTTGATAGTTTAGATACGATTTTATGGTTTAGATATGATTTTATAGTTTAAATCCTCTTTTATAGTTTAGATCCTATCTTATTTGATAGTTTAGATATTATTTTATAGTTTAGATAGTATTTGATAGTTTAGATGCTATTTTAGGGCTTAGAAGCTAGTTTATTTGATAGTTTAGATATTATTTGATAGCTTAGCTGATATTTTAGGGTTTAGATGCTATTTTAGGGTTTAGAAGCTAGATTATTTGATGGTTTAGATGCTATTTGATAGTTTGGATGCTATTTGATAGTTTAGATGCTATTTTAGGGCTTAGAAGCTAGTTTATTTGATAGTTTAGATAGTATTTGATAGTTTAGATATTATTTGAGAGTTTAGATGCTATTTTAGGGTTTAGAAGCTAGTTTATATGATAGTTTAGATATTATTTGATAGTTTAGATGCTATTTTAGGGTTTAGAAGCTGGTTTATTTGATAGTTTAGATGTTATTTGATACTTTAGATGCTATTTTAGGGTTTAGTTACTATTTTAAGGTTTAGCTACTATCTTATGTGTACAGTTTAGACACTTTCCTACTATATCGATCTCTTTAACAGATTACTGATTCAGTAGGCTAGATGGCGAGCGTTTCCACGAGCCACATTCTTCTTTATAGTAGACTTGAAACACTCGTTTTGCACTCACTCGTAAACGCATCCTTTCTAGCGCACTGAATTCTTCGTTTTCCTCGTGAAAGCTGCGAGAGAAACGAAGAGTTCAGTGCGCTAGAAAGGTGCGTTTACGAGCACAAAGTACAGCATAAGACTACAGTATATTATAATTATTTTTTATCTATTCAATTATCTAATATCTATTTCCTTATCTAATATTTTATTTTCAAATAAGAACCTTTCAATCAATTACCCTCTTAGGGTTACTGTATTTATCGTCTCTAGGGATCTTTTTCCCAAAAAATCTATCAATTCTGTTCGTTTTCTGACAAAAAAAGCAAAAAAGAAGCAAAAAACGATTTCCTAAAAAGCGGGAAACCTTTTTGTCAGCAGAAATTCACCTTGAACACTTTTTAGGCAATTTTTTTTCAGTCATTCGGGTAGAATGTTAATTCTACCCGCATCGTAAAGCTAATGAACAAGTTTAAAACCAAAAAAACTTGAAATATCTATATTTAATATCATTAAAACCTACTGTAATAGCAAAAGAACCAAAAAAACCAAGATAACCCTGTCTTTTTTACCTGCTTTTCCTCAAATCTATATTTAATATCATTACAACCTACCGTAATAGCAAAAGAACAAAAAAAACCAACACAACCCTGTCTTTTTTACCTAATTTTCCTCAAATTCACCGCCTCCGCACGGAAAACCATTTTGTAGGTACAATTTTCCCGAAAAACCCACAGATTTTGATTTTCTAGTAGCTTTCCGAGATAAGCTAAGAATAAGAATAAGATCAGAATTGAAAATAAGAAAACAAAGCCGAAAAATAAGATGAAAGAAAACTCGACTCGGTTTCGAACTAGGACCCCCTGAACTAGGACCCCCTGAACTAGGACCCTCCGAACTAGGACCCCCTGAACTAGGACCCTCCGAACTAGGACCCCCTGAACTAGGACCCCCGAACTAGGACCCCCGAACTAGGACCCCCCGAACTAGGACCCCCCGAACTAGGACCCCCCGAACTAGGACCCCCGAACTAGGACCCCCGAACTAGGACCCCCGAACTAGGACCCCCCGAACTAGGACCCTCCGAACTAGGACCCTCCGAACTAGGACCCCCTGAACTAGGACCCCCTGAACTAGGACCCCCTGAACTAGGACCCCCTGAACTAGGACCCCCTGAACTAGGACCCCCTGAACTAGGACCCCCTGAACTAGGACCCTCCGAACTAGGACCCTCCGAACTAGGACCCTCCGAACTAGGACCCTCCGAACTAGGACCCTCCGAACTAGGACCCTCCGAACTAGGACCCTCCGAACTAGGACCCTCCGAACTAGGACCCTCCGAACTAGGACCCTCCGAACTAGGACCCTCCGAACTAGGACCCTCCGAACTAGGACCCTCCGAACTAGGACCCTCCGAACTAGGACCCTCCGAACTAGGACCCTCCGAACTAGGACCCTCCGAACTAGGACCCTCCGAACTAGGACCCTCCGAACTAGGACCCTCCGAACTAGGACCCTCCGAACTAGGACCCTCCGAACTAGGACCCTCCGAACTAGGACCCTCCGAACTAGGACCCTCCGAACTAGGACCCTCCGAACTAGGACCCTCCGAACTAGGACCCTCCGAACTAGGACCCTCCGAACTAGGACCCTCCGAACTAGGACCCTCCGAACTAGGACCCTCCGAACTAGGACCCTCCGAACTAGGACCCTCCGAACTAGGACCCTCCGAACTAGGACCCTCCGAACTAGGACCCTCCGAACTAGGACCCTCCGAACTAGGACCCTCCGAACTAGGACCCTCCGAACTAGGACCCTCCGAACTAGGACCCTCCGAACTAGGACCCTCCGAACTAGGACCCTCCGAACTAGGACCCTCCGACTCGCAGCCAAACGCTTTCCCAACTGTGCTATCGGATGGCTCAACGGGGAGAGCGTCAGACCGCTAGTCGGACGGCCGTTTCGATGCTCCCCAGTTCGATCCCTCTCTGAGCCTTCCAAAATTTTCTTTTTGTTTAAAAACTTATTTTTTTCACTATAAAATAATCTTTCTTTCTTTCTTTCTCATATTTTGAGTTTTTCTTTTAAAAATTGACATTTTTCTTTAAGATTTTCTCCTTTTTTCTCCTTTTTTGTCTGTGTCTTGAACTATAATCCCGTCTAGAGAAAATTTCAAGAAAAACAAAGAAAAAACTTTTTTTACGGGATCAGATTAACTATAAAAGTGTACATAGAAACTAGAAATAAGAAAAAGAAAAAAAATCGAAACCTTTACAAAGAAAATATGAATCTATACATATTTTCCTAAAAATCTTCACTATTTGATCGATTTTTGAGCTTAATTTTCGTAAAATTTGTTTAAAACTTGCTTTTCTCTTGCTTTTCTCTTGCTTTTTCTTGCTTTTCTCTTGCTTTTTCTTGCTTTTTTTCTTCGTTTTAGTCTTTCTTTCAATGATTTTAAATTCATTTTCACCGTTTTACTTTTTCTTTTCTTTTTTCTTTTCAAAATCTAACTAATAAATGCAATTTAAAGGCTTTTCTTGGTCCTAAACCGACAATAACCCTTATTTAAGCGATTTTTCCTTTTAAAAAACGTATTATTATTTGAATTATTTGAAGATTTGATAGATTTAACTTCAATTTACATATATTTATTTAAAGCTTAAACGATTTTATACAAATTTTATACAAATTGATGATTTGATGATGTCTTAAACGATTTTATATAAAATTTTTGAATCATTCATCTTTTAAATCTTTCTAGGCATGAGCCTCTTCACCGTCGAGCAGCTCGAGTTGATTCGACGGCTTAAATCCACTGGAATCAATGCGGAAGCGATTGTTGAGGTCAGATTTATTGGTTTTTAGACTTTTACTTAAATTTTTGCTTAGATTTTGACTGGATTTGAACTTAGATTTGAACTTAGATTTTGACTTAGATTTTTACTTAGATTTGAACTTATTTCAACTGATTTTTGACCATTTCAACTTTTAAACACTTTCCAGTGCATTTGATGCCCGTTTAACGTTTTTTTACTTCATCGCCCGTTTCTTTAAAGCGTATTTTGCTATTTTCCTCCCTTTTAATGACTCTTCCTTTTTCCAATATGGATTTTCCAATATTTTTCCTCCCTTTTTTCCAATATGGTTCGGATACGGTTCCAATATGGTTCCAATATGGTTCCAATATGGTTCGGATACGGTTCGGATACGGTTCCAATATGGTTCCAATATGGTTCGGATACGGTTCGGATACGGTTCCAATATGGTTCCAATATGGTTCCAATATGGTTCCAATATGGTTCGGATACGGTTCCAATATGGTTCGGATACGGTTCCAATATGGTTCCAATATGGTTCCAATATGGTTCCAATATGGTTCGGATACGGTTCCAATATGGTTCGGATACGGTTCCAATATGGTTCCAATATGGTTCCAATATGGTTCCAATATGGTTCGGATACGGTTCGGATACGGTTCCAATATGGTTCGGATACGGTTCCAATATCGTTCCAATATGGTTCCAATATGGTTCCAATATGGTTCGGATACGGTCAATGACTAATTACTTCAATTTCCTTACAAGAAAACCTTGATTTCATAGAAAAAAGACGAGTTCAGTGCTCTAGATAGATTGCGTTTACAAATAAGCACAGAATTTTATCATTTAAAGTACTTTTTGCTTTGAAATCCTTTGTGCTTTCAGTAGTTTTTATTTTAAAGTATTTTGTACTACTTTAAAGTACCTTGTAGCCTTTTTCCTTTTGTATACTTTGTGCAATCTAAACGCAAACCTTCTAGAGCACTGAATTCAACAAGAAAACCAAGAAAATGAAGAAAAATGAAGAATTCAGCGCAATAGAAAAGCTGCGTTTACGGATTTACGACAGTACAAAGTACACCCAAGCAGACTGGTATTTCATAAGGATTAAAGACTTTTTACTGTACTTTTTACCGTACTTTTAGTACTTTTAGTACTTTTAGTTTATAATTCTCTAGCTAAGTTATAATTTTAATGATTTAATCCTTTATAATTCATCGATAAACGAAATGAACTCATAAAACTACCATAAAAACTCTCTATTGACTATTGGTTGACTAAAAAAAAAGGCGGAACCGTCTCCATTTCCAAAAAAAATTAAGAAAAGAAAAGAAAGAAAAGAAAGGAAAGAAAAATGGACAAAAAAAAGTGCCGCCAACGTGAAAAAAAAGAAATTACCAATCGAATGAAGGCGAAAAAACGAAGTCGATAGAGCCGGTTTTTCGCGTTTTTTTTTTTGAGGAAAAGAGGCGTTCGTTTTTATGGGAAATGGTTGGGAATTTGAAAAAAGATCTTAAAAATCATCTAGAATCGATAGGAAACACAGTGCATAACATAGAATTGGATTGCCAATGGCAAAGAGGGCGGAGCGCCTTTTATACTCGCCCCGCCCCTTTGCCATTGGCAATCTAACTTTGAGCTCAAATATCTTGGTGTTGGGCTGTCGAATTTCAATGTTCTTGGTATCATTAAATGCGCCAAGTCTTGTGCATAACATAGAATCGGCAATGGCGAATAAAACGCGGCAAAAATTAGCCGCTAATAGTCAGGGAAACGAGAGGAATCCGGGATGCAAAATCTGGGTTCAAAACTGATTCCTTTATTAGTCCTTTATCGCATCGCGTTTTCATCTCGGGCAGAGATGAGCTCATGCCCTAGTGGAGGCTTTGTTTAAAGGCTTTGTTTAAAGGTTTTGTTTTGTAAAATGGCGGTCTTATTCTTGCCCTTGAGTTCAATTCCGCCAAATGTAAAGTTTTTTTTGGTTTGCATCGACATAACCACTAGAATGCTAAGAAAATTGATGAAATTTCTAAAATTGATCTGTTTCAACTTGTTTATGGGTGATTGCAAGTAATTTTAATATATTTTCTCGTTTCCCTGGTTAAAAGCTTGTATCGCAGAGCGTCTCATAGACAAAAATGTTAAATTTATTTTATTTTATTTAAATTTAGTTTGCTTTAAAAAAGAAATAGTTCCAAGAATCGCAAAAAAATAAATTCTTCATATGAATTGAACTTGAGGGCAAGAAGAGGACCGCCGTTTATCCACTAGGCCACGTTGATCCACTAGGCCACGTTGATCCACTAGGCCAAACCAAAGCCTTTATCCACTAGGCCACGAGCTCATATCCGCCCGGCAGCGAGAGAGGAATCAGTAGAGAGGAAGCCTTATAAAGGAATCAGTTTTGAACTCAGATTTCGCATCCCAGATTCCTCTCGTTTCCGCGGCTATTATCGGCTAATTTTTGCGGCGTTTTGTTTGCCATTGCCGATTCTATGTTATGCACAAGACTTGGCGCATTTAATGATACCAAGAACATTGAAATTGGATATTCCAACACCAAGATATTTGAGCTCAAAGTTAGATTGCCAATGGCAAAGGGGCGGGGCGAGTATAAAAGGCGCTCCGCCCTCTTTGCCATTGGCAATCCAACTTTGAGCTCAAATTTCTTGGTGTTGGGTTGTCCAATTGCATCGTCCCATCATTTCTTGGTGTTGGGTTGACCAATTGCATCGTCCCATCGTCCCATTCCCTTTAAAATCTTCGTTTTTGTTTGTAAATCGTTTAAATCATTTCATAGGGAAGTCGGCCAATTAAGAGATTGATTTCCCATCAACTTCCCATCAAGGTTTCTCTCTTTCTCTCCAAAGAAATCGTCGTTTTCATCGCGCCTAAAGCATCGCACGCATTATTTAACCGTAAATACTTCTATAGAATCCCCCTATAGCAGCTTATGGGAAATCCTCTATGGATCCCCTATGGTATATATCGAAAATCCTACTTTTTTCCTAATTATCCCGATTCCAGGCCTTCCGCACCCTGGACGAGATCGAACGCGAACTCGAGGCGGCCAAGCAACAGTCGGCTGCTCTCGCAGCACTCATCACCCAGCCACAATCCGTGCCCACATCAATGCAATCACAAGTTATACTGGATCCATCACCCGGTGCATCAACTCCAACATCCACTCCAGCATCGTTGTCATTCAATCAACCACCACTCGGTGACACAACCCCAGCAAGGAGCCCAATCTTGTTGCAAGCGCTGAGGGCACAGGTTTGAATCTTGAATCTAATAAGTCTAGTAAGTCTAGTATTTCATCTATCTATTATCTAATCTAATATCTAATCTAATATTTAGTCTAGTATTTAGTCTAGTATTTAGTCTAGTATTCAATAAGGTCTAAAGTCTAGTATTCAATAAGATCTAAAGTCTAGTAATTAATAAGGTCTAAAATCTAGTATTCAATAAGGTCTAAAGTCTAGTATTTAATAAGTTTTATCCAGTTTTATGTATTAGATTTTATTCAAAGTTAGTTCGTCTCACGGTTAGTTCAAGGAGAGGTTCTTTCGTTTTAGAAATTCCAGTCACTTTCAATAAGTTTTTGTGTTCAATAAGTTCAATAACTTTTCCAATAAAAACCACCAGAATTTGGAATCGATTCCCCAGCGTTTTGAGAGAGTCCAATAATCTCAAAACCTTTCAATTATCTGTAGATGATCTTGATCTTGAAGCTCTAGTGAATTCTTGACATTATCTGTGCTACCCATATATTACATCGTGTTCCAGTATATATATTATATCGTGTTGCTTTTTAAGGCAGTATCTTTTTAAGGCCCTTTTCGTGTTATGTGGATGAATTCATGTGTATTTCTCTTAAAACTAGCGCACTTTATTTCAGGTCCTGAATAAAGTGCCTATATTAGCTTGAGTGCTAAGTCTTTCAACGAAATTCATCCTCTAATTGAATGCCTATATTAGATTGAGTGTTAAGTCTTTCAACGAAAGCCTCTAATTGAATAAGTCTCTACGAAATAAAATAGTCTTTCATTAGATAACCTAAACTCTTTCAAATCACTTTTGAAAGCTTGTGAAAAGCCTTGTTTTGAGAGTTTTTCATTAGAAAAGAGCCAAGTTTTCAAAAACATCAAGCAAAAATAACAACTCGAGTTTCAGAACCCAGTCGCCTTGACGATTTCGGCCACCTCGCCTGTGATCTGCGCTCCAGCCAGCCCCGATCGACCTGTTTCCATCCAAACTGTTCCCTTAGCCTCTACAGCATCCGAATCTCCATTATTTTCTTATGAATCACCATCCAGGTGTGTTTTTATTGAAAGAGGACGAAGGGAGGCCGGGATTAGGCTTGTAGCGTAGCCAGAAAAAATTTTCCAAGCAAAAAAACTGGACTAACTTTGAGCTAAAATTTCTTGGTGTTGGGTTGACCAATTGCAATGGTTTTTGTACCAATCGATAGAGAAAGACTTGGCACATCTAATGATAGCAAGAATGTTTAAATTGGACATAGCAATCATAGCAAAATTCGTATTCTAGTGGCGGCTGTCGACCGATTCGAAGCCTCCGCACGCCAATGAGAGAAATCACAACACTCGATGATCCCACTGAGCTCGACGATTTTATGAGACAAGTAAGATAATAGAATGTTATAGATAAGGTAGATAAGCTTTAGAAAAAGATATTATTTAGTTATCGTTTAAAAAATTAAAAATAAACAAATTCCAGGGTGAAGAAGGTTGCATCAACGACATGAAACAGTTCATCACACAGTTTTCTCTAAGGCAAACGACCGTGGCAATGATGACAGGTACAATTAAAACTAGAAAAATATGTTTATACTTGTCTGGATTATGTTTTTTGATCTCTTTCTATATATTTATCTATCTTTTATATATTTATCTATCATTTATATTGGGTTGTCCAGTTATGAATGCGCGTTTTTTACTATTTTGTAAATTTCTCAAGATACCGAAATCAAGAAAAAGATATATATGAGTATTATTCGAAAGCTGAAGATCTTCTCTACATTTTGATATAAAAAGTTTTGGAATTTGTTCAGCTTTTGGGCAAATTGATGGCATAGAAGAAGAGGTGGCCAAAAAATGGATCAAGTTTTGGCTCTCAGGACTCAGAGCCAGCTCTCAGGACTTAGAGCCAGCTCTCAGGACTCAGAGCCAGCTCTCAGGACTCAGAGCCAGCTCTCAGGACTTAGAGCCAGCTCTCAGGACTCAGAGCCAGCTCTCGGTGCCTTTGGATCAAGTTTTGGCTCCGCTCAAATTGAGTTAACCGTTTGATGTTTGGCTAATAGATATATCAATACAACTTTTTTTAAAATATAACAATTTCAGAGCATCTTTTCTTTTCTGGGTGGTTATTTTACACCATAAAATTTGAGGAATTGGCTAAGCTGGAATATTTTTTTTTCGAAAATGACCTCTCCCTTTGTGCAGTCAATTTCCCAAAAAAGTTGAATGAATTCAAAAACTTTTTTATTCCAAAATGTAGAGGAGATCTTCAGCTTTCGAATGATATTTAACACTCATGTACATCTGTTCGATGTCTTGAGAAATTTACAAAATAGTAAAAACGCACATTCATAACTGGACAACCCAATATATCTATCTATCATTATCTATCTATCTATCTTTTATATATCTATCTATCTATCTTTTATATATCTATCTATCTATCTTTTCTATCTTTTCTATATCTACAGTACTCTGAATCCTCCCACTATTCATCACCTTATAGGATTGACCCTGAACGGCTGTTTGGCTTTGGGAAAAGTGAAAAATACGATCAAAATCGGTCGATCGGGGATAAATAGGGGAAAAAGTGGGGAAAGCGTTGCGAAAACGGCTTTTGAGACGGAATGGGGTGAAGAAGTGGAGTGAAACGGATAAGAGAAGATTTTGGTAAGCTATACAATGATTTTTAAATATATTGGATATCTAATACATGACTTTGTAATAGATTGTGTGACAGATTGGCTAAAGTAGTTTGGAAAAGAATTGCAAGGATTAGCTGACTGTTGTTGTTGTTGCTGTTGCTGTTGCTGCTGTTGTTGTTGCTGTTGTTGTTGTTGCTGTTGCTGTTGTTGCTGTTGTTGTTGTTGCTGCTGTTGTTGCTGTTATTGCTGCTATTATTGCTGTTGTTGCTGCTGTGGTTGCTGTTGCTGTTGTTGTTGTTGCTGTTGTTGCTGTTGTTGTTATTGCTGCTGTTGCTGTTGTTGGCTCTGTGAACGAGTGGAGTACGGAGAAGAGAACGAAGCGAATATTTGATGACCAATGTCGTCCCAAGCTTTCTTTCCCAAGCTCCAAATCCTTCTTCAAAGACTGAATTGATGTGTGAGGCTTGCAACAAACCTTGGACTGCAAGATTGACTTGTTGAGGTTTCTGTTGCTGTGAGATAGCAGGCTAATCAAGCGGGAGTTCGTCCTCTGATCAAGTCCAATCGTTTTGATGGTTATGAGTTTGCTGATGGTCATTTGATGGCCAAACTACTTTTCATCGGTAAAGGGAATTTCACGATGACGATTCGCTCCAAAGTGTCAAAAGTTTCTATAGATTTTGATCGATTGTTTGGCTATTTGAAAAGTAGAGCTATTTGAAAAGACCTATTTCAACAGTTTTCTCTTCTTATCAAGAGCTAAGTCAAGCAAAGAGATTCACTAGATTCTTTAGATAAAGAATTCTAGAAGTCAAATAGAATCCAGAATCCAGAATCTAGAATCTAGAATCTAGAATCTAGAATCTAGAATCTAGAATCTAGAATCCAGAATCTAGAATCTAGAATCTAGAAACCAGAATCTAGAATCTAGAATCTAGAATCTAGAATCCAGAATCTAGAATCTAGAATCCAGAATCTAGAATCCAGAAACCAGAATCTAGAATCTAGAACCTTCAAAATCTTCTTCCCTTTCATCTCTTTCTCTACTTGAGATCTTTTTCCCTGATTACGATCTCCAATCCCCTCAACCATGCTATTTTATGTGCTCCGCCCACTTTTCTTTTCCTATTTTTTCTTTTGGGTGAATTACAGTAACCATGCTAAGTCTAAAAGATTGATTGATTTCATTTTTTTATCAAATTTATCAAAAGCAAAAGCTTTTTAGGGTTAAAAGTTAAATCTTGACGCCTTAAAAGCCTTAAAAGTTAGATTTTGACTTCTTTGACTTAGCTCGGCAATCTTTTCAATCATTTTTCAATCATTTTCCAATCATTTCCCCTCCAAATTTCCCCCAAAACGCATAAATAGGTCACTCACAGCTATTCGAAAAAAAAAGTTTATCTTAATCCAAATCTTTCCGTTCATTCAAAAGCTTTTAGAAAAAAGAATCATCGAACTTTTGCTGAACACAGAAAAAAGAGATCCGAAGATTTTGGATGAGATTTGGCACTGGTTTTTTTTTCGGGAAACGTTCGCTTAGGGAACGGGATCGTAAAATCATTGCCTAAAGGCTCAAATCAGGATTGGCTAAAGGCTACAGGATTGGCTAAAGGTTATAGCTATAAAGTTATGAAGTCTTTACAAAACAACATCTAAATTCTACTCAAGCAACTCAAACAACAAAGAACTTAAACAACAAAGAACTTAAACAACAAAGAACTTAAACAACAAAGAGCTTAAACAGTATCCAATTCTACTTAAACAAGATCCAAAGTCTTATAAAGTTCAACTAGAGTTCTTTATTTGAGAAATAAGGACCAAAAAAGAGTGACAATGAAAAAAAAACTGCGAGCGGGGTCGAACCCGTGATCCCTAAGTCAGACGCGGATTGACGCTCTGGCAATACACCATGAGGAGAGATTTATCCCACCGCTTTTCAAGGGGTTTTCTCTCCTCTCACTGGGATTTTCTGTACTACCAAACAATGACTTTCGTTAGTCATTATTTGGTTAGTCAAAAAGACTGCAAGCGGGGTCGAACCCGGGACCCCTGAGCCAGAGGCGGATTGAGAGGCCGACGCTCTGGCAATACACCATGAGGACAGACTGATCTGGTCGCTTTTCAAGGGGTTTTCTCTCCTCTCACTGGGGTTTTCTGTGCTACTCTTTCTGAAGGATCCTAAATCCAAAGGATCTTTGCCCGATGTTTTTGCTCAAATCTAGAAACACACTCTTTTCTGGCGCACTCAATTGTAACTTTCCAGGTGTCTCGCAACCGTACATCTCAAAGCTGTTAAATGGGAATCATCGAGAGCTCTCATTACGCTGCAGAAAGAATATCTACTCATGGTATCTCAATTGTCGACGACATCCCGAGAAACTTGGTGAGTACTATTGTAAAAAAAAAAAAACTCTTGTTCTTTCATCCAAAATTCTTGAATTCATCCATTTCTATTCATAATTTTTCTTCATTTCATCTAAAAGAGACTTTTCTTTATCGAATTTTCTTGTCCTTGAACAATCATCTCAATATTTCAGTCAAGGGAGATGATTTTTCTCTAATATCTAATAGTTTTTCAAAACTTTTTAACTTTTTGCAGAGAATGACCTTCTATAGATATTTTTGAAGATAAAAAAGCATTTTTTGTGTTTCTAGGAATGAAGGGTTGGGTAAATGAACCGAATTTTGAAAAAGCTTAGATTTGGGGAGGGGGCTTTGTATGGTTTTTCTGTCGACGGACAGCTTGGCTTGCATGGCTCAGTGGCTAGTGCGCTCGCTCTCGTCCGCGTTTCCGTTCCCTCAACTACTCGGGTTCGGTTCCGGGGGCTGCATTTGTATTGCTTTTTGATCCTTAGATTGATAACTGGGTAAATGAACCGAATTTTGAAAAAGCTTAGATTTGTGGAGGGGGCTTTGTATGGGCTTTCTGTCGACGGACCGCTTGACTTGCATGGCTCAGTGGCTAGTGCACTCGCTCCTCAGAACAAAAGGGTCCTCCTCGCCAAAGTTCGATCCAGGGTTCGACCCCTGGCTTGAGTTTTTGCTTGTTTATCCTTACACTTTTAGCATTGATTCAGTACTTTATCTTGGGCAATAAATGAGTCATAAAAAATGGGAATCCATTTCAACTTGCCGAACTTTCTCCCTACCGCATTCATTTAACGATCTTGTAGGTTTGAATTTTTTTAGTGTTTCCAAAAATCTCTAAAAAGTGATAAAAAGTGATTCTCTAGAGAAAAACCAAGTTTTATGGGGAGTTTTTCAAGGAAAAAGAACTCAAATCATCGTCTAGGGGTGAGGGATAATTACCCATAGAAAAAAGGAAGCAAATAAAAAAAAACGTTCGCCTTGTGCTTTAAAACAGCTGCCACTTTACTGTGATCTTTCTTAGTGAAAAAGGGAATTGGAATCGAGATTCCAATCGAAAAACGAACGGTCAGGGGTTAGAGGGTTTTTCAAAACTTAAAACTCAAAACCCAAAAAGAAAAGCTGAGAACTCCAAGCTCAAAACTCCAAGCTCAAAACTCCAAGCTCAACACTCAAAACTCAAAACTCCAAGCTCAAAAGCTTAGGCTCAGGCTCCAAGCTCAACAATTTTACCAAGAACAGTAAGAACTGAGCTTTTGAACTGAACTGCTGAGAACTCCAAGCTCAGAACTCCAAGCTCAAAACTCAACAATTTAAACAAGAACAGTAAGAACTGAGCTTTTGAACTTTTAAGACTCTGAAATTTAGCTGAAGCTGAGATTTTAGCTGAAAAGTGTGTGTGATTTGTTTATAAATAGCCAAATTTCTTCTGTACTTTTGTTTTTTCTAATTTTCTAACTAATTTCTTCCATCTCATTCACCGTAAACGCATCCTTTCGGCGTAGAAATTTGTTTTTCTCAAAAAGAAACACGACAACCAAAAAAGCAAAAGAAATAAGAAAGAATTCAGTGCTCCAGAAACGATCGTTTACATTTTTTTCATTGAAATCAAAGTTTTTCTTTAAAATGAAAAGCTTTTCTTTAAAATGAAAAGTTTTTCTTCAAAACTTCTCAATTCTACACTCACTTTCACCTCTGAATTTCTTTCGAATCAAAAAAAACAAAAAGAAATCTCATTCACAAATCTCATTCACCATTTTGAATTCCCTTTTTGAATTCCCTTTTTGAATTCACTTTTCGACAATGCATAATCAATTAGACTCAAAGAAAACAGAGAGATTTTCTCAATTTCTCAATTTTCTCAATTCAAACAATTTATTCATTCTTTTCTCTTTTTTTTTGACTGAAATTTGACGGAAATTTGGCTGAAATTTGGCTGAAATCTACTCACACTCACCGACGAAAAAAAAAAATGCATTTTTGAATAGGGCGTGTGAAACGTGTTGAATTTTTCGATTTTTCTTTCGATTTCGAGAAAATTTTCAAGAATAGGGATTTTCAAGACTTCAAAACCTTGAAATTAATCATTAGATCAAAATTTTGGATGTCAAAATTCTTGATTAATCAAAAGCTTTAATTAAAATTTGATTAATCAAAAGCTTTTTTGCCTTTTTTTGCTTTTTTTGCTTTATTGAACTATGATTAGCTTGGAATAGCTATAAAAAATGAAAAATAGAGGAAATTCTTGAAGAAACTGGGGATTGAGAGAAAATGCTCGATTTTTCTATCTTTATAGAATGAAATTTCAAATTTTTAGCTTCAAAAACCCAAGCTTGAGATCTATAGAAAGTTTGATAACCTGACAAATCTGACTAGGGAAAGTTGTCACTAAGAATTCTGACTCTGACTCAAATTTTCACCGATTTTTGAAACCGGATCTAGCTAAAGACCTCCGTAGAATTCTAAAAAACGCATTTCTTTATTTACTCATATATCTAACAAAAAAAGATTGACCTAGCCGAAAACAATGATATAGCCGATGAGCGGGATTGAACCCTCGACCTTCCGACCAAGATACAAGGCTCCTACCCACTAGGGCATACCCCCATGAAAGCGTCTCGCTAAACTCGGCTTTTTACTCGCCTCAACTCGGCTTTCGATCTTGTTCAATGGCGACCTCACCTATAAAACGAGGTCACGCCGAGCGACACCCAAAGCAGTGGTGGTCTAGGGGATAGTGTGCTAGACTCGAAACCCTACCCCATCTTTGCTCGCGGGTTCAATCCCCTTGCTGCCAAATTTCTTGCTATTTTTGGAAAACTTTCGAAAACTTGCTGCCTATAGGTTTCCTAGTGAATGCTAGCTCCTTAAATGATTACGGTAGGCCGATAGTTTGCTTCAATATACATTGAGGTTTACATAGTAATCCAGTTCGCCAGCCTTTTACTCGACTGGATTAAGGTAGTGAGAGCCCAACAGGGCGACAGACTAAATTGACAGTACTCCAGGCTCCTCAGCCTTACTATTAGTTTCAGTTATCATTTTAATAACCAATTTTTTTGGAAAATGATCCTAAGCCCAAGCCTAAGCCCAAGCCTAAGCCTAAGCCCAAGCCTGAGCCCAAGCCTGAGCCCAAGCCTGAGCCTAAGCCTGAGCCCAAGCCTGAGCCCAAGCCTGAGCCTAAGCCTGAAGCGTCATTGTGAGAAAATGGAGAAAAAAGGGGAAATGTTGTTCTGTTTGAGTCTTTGTGTTAAATTCTGTCGTTTTTGAGGCAAGGCTGACCTCGATTTGCACTTTGGCTGGCACTAGTTAGCAGAATAGGGAAAAATCGTGAAACGAACAAAAAAAAGTACAAAATTTATGGCCTGATCCATGTCCTTTACTGAAAAGAAAGAGAACACTTGTCTTTGGGCTTTGTTCGGAGAAATTTTGGGGGAAAAGACCGAACTTTTCTTGAGGCAAAAGGTTTTTTGAAATGGGGAAATGCTTATTTTATTTGAAAATATGGGAATTTCATTAAACTAGACTCATTTTCAGCTGCATTTCTTGCCGATCCGGCCACTCGCTTGGAGACGAATGGAGACGGGGAACTGGTGCCGCAAAGAAGAGAACGATACGTGTTTCGCCCGATTTTGATCAGGTATTTTGATCAAAATGAATATATCAATGACATCCATGAAATGGATGTGAGTTCCTTTATAGTTGTTATTTGGTTCCTTTAAAGTTCCTTTATAGTTCCTTTATAGTTCCCATTTGGTTCCTTTAAAGTTCCTTTATAGTTCCTTTCTAGTTCCTATTTGGTTCCTTTATAGTTCCTTTATAGTTCCTTTATAGTTCCCATTTGGTTCCTTTAAAGTTCCTTTAAAGTTCCTTTATAGTTCCTTTATAGTTCCCATTTGGTTCCTTTAAAGTTCCTTTATAGTTCCTTTCTAGTTCCTATTTGGTTCCTTTATAGTTCCTTTATAGTTCCTTTATAGTTCCCATTTGGTTCCTTTATAGTTCCTTTAAAGTTCCTTTATAGTTCCTTTATAGTTCCCATTTGGTTCCTTTAAAGTTCCATTATAGTTCCATTATAGTTCCTTTATAGTTCCTATTTGGTTTATTTTAGAATGTTGGAGCAATTCTTTGCGCAAACCCCGTTTCCCGATTTGAATCGTCGAATCGAGATCGCCACTGCGTGCAATCACGCCCTGCAAATGGATAAGAAAGGTTTGGAATTGGGTTTAGAGTTGGATTTCGCATTGTTAGTGGATCTGGTTGGATCCAGAAATGAACAAAAAAAAAGCAAACGAATGCAGCAAGCAAGAGCCTGTATTCAGGCCAAAATCATTTAAAGTAACTTACCGTATTTCTTCCAATAGAAGACCGGGTAAAGAGTATCATCGCGTACTCCTGCGTAGCAGCCCTTTTTAAAATTTCTTTTTTGCATAAAAGCTTTCAATCAAGTGCTATAGAGCTGAAAAATGGCTCAAAAATCTGTTAGCTCATGTGGTATTTTTGAGTCATTTTCCAGCCCTATAGCACTTGATTGAAAGCTTTTATGCAGAAAAGAAATTTTAAAAAGGGCTGCTACGCAGGAGTACGCGATGATACTCTTTACCCGGTCTTCTATTCGAAGAAATACGGTAACCTGAAGCTTGATAGTGGTGAATGCTTGAATTGAAGATAGTGGTGTTCGATAAGAAGAAAGCCTTCTTAAGTGTCAACCCAAGTACACCCTGGATCCAAGACTCAAGCTGGATCCAAGGTTCAAGCTGGATCCAAGACTCAAGCTGGATCCAAGACTCAAGCTGGATCCAAGACTCAAGCTGGATCCAAGACTCAAGCTGAACCCAAGGCTCAAGCTGAATCCAAGACTCAAGCTGGATCCAAGACTCAAGCTTAAACCTAGATTCTTAGTTCTTGAAACCCACGTGACCAAACTATACCTTTTTTGCCTCAAAAGGGCTGCTTTTTTTGCCTTTTTATTTAAAAATTACGGTAATCCAATGATTTTGAAAATCTTTTCATCATTTTTTTTGCAATTTTCAAATTTACTGACATCTTAGTGGATTATAGTCGTTGATTTGAAGCTGGTTTATCGGATTTGAATCGACGGGATTGGCTGGTTTATCGTTTCAGAAAAGGGAATTCTAAGAAAAGTTTAAGATACGATTACGGTAGATTTAGACAGAGGGATTTTAAAGGGATCTACAGAGGGATTTTTAAATAAATCGATATTTAGTGTAAAAAGAAAATCATACTAAATTGCAAAAAAAAGCTCACAAAAGGTTCTTGTTTTGTAGTTTTTACTCGAAAAATGTAGTCGTACGTTTTCTGGCTCTTTCTAGTTCTTTCTGGCTCTTTCTGGTTCACCGATTCTTCACCATTGTATAGAGCTCCGTTATAGAGAGCTTTCCGTTATATAGAGCTTTCCGTTAGATAGAGCTTTTCGTTATGTAGAGCTTTCCGTTAGATAGAGCTCCGTTATACAGAGCTTTCCGTTAGATAGAGTTCCGTTATAGAGAGCTTTCCGTTAGATAGAGCTCCGTTATACAGAGCTTTCCGTTAGATAGAGTTCCGTTATAGAGAGCTTTCCGTTAGATAGAGCTCCGTTATACAGAGCTTTCCGTTAGATAGAGTTCCGTTATAGAGAGCTTTCCGTTAGATAGAGCTCCGTTATACAGAGCTTTCCGTTAGATAGAGCTCCGTTATATAGAGCTTTCCTTTATAGAGAGAGTCGACTGTAGCAAAATTTGAATCTACAAAAGCAAAAAATCTAATGCTAAGATGAGAGAAATTTTGCTTTCAGGCGTTGGTTTAATGCCAAAAGAGGTCGTTTCGCCGCAAGTGGTTGCGAATTGGTTTGCGAATAAACGAAAAGAGTTGAGAAGGAAAAGCAATGAGGAAGCACAACAGACACATCCAGGGGGATTGCAGGTAAATCTTGGAAATGATACAGAATTGGGCCAAGGCCAAGGCGGGTTGGCCGAAGGCTAGATCCTTTGGCTTTGGCGAGCTTAGTTTTTTGTTTTTTTGTGGGCCAGGGCTGAAGCCAGAAAGCCAAAACAAGAATTGTAAGCCAAAACAAAGACAAGGCCAGTCTGGAAGTTAGGTCCAGGATAGCCTAGCCAAGACCAGGCTTTTTCCGGTCTAGTCACATTTTTAGCAGAGCTAGGACCTAGCTTTTACCAGACTTGGATCTGGTTTTAGCTTAGCTCTGACTGACTTGGCTTTAGCTTAGCCCTAGCTGGATTTTGAAAGAACCCTTGTACAGTACTTTCTTAATTTTTATCTTCAGTTCCCACCAGTCACCCCAACGACTCCAGGCGCTATGCCCCTTTTGCCCAATTTCTCTCTTCACTCGCAACAACAAACCGACAGCGCAAATCGACACGGATCTCCGGTAAATCGATTCTATTCCAAAGCTAAAGAATGCATCTCTAAGTACAATTCTCTAAATACATTTTAAGTTGTTAAAGCTTAAGGTTAAGAACAATGTCTGGTTCTAGAATTAGCTTGAAGTTACAGTAGAGAGCTTCAGGGAAAGGCACTAGTTAGCTAGACTAGTTAGTTAGACTAGTTAGACTAGTTAGTTAGACTAGTTAGACTAGTTAGATAGACTAGTTCGTTAGACTAGTTAGACTAGTTAGTTAGACTAGTTAGACTAGTTAGATAGACTTGTTAGTTACGAGTTAAACTTTCTAACATGAATCTAAGGCTCAAGGTGAGATTAGACCGTTAAAATCTCTTGACATAACCTTTTATTTTATTATTTTTTTTTAATTTTTATAAACTTTATTCCAGAGCTGCTCTGACATGGGCTCCACTCCGTCCCCATTACCTGATGAGAACTCAGCCGACTCTGATCGAAATATTACCTTCGATATCGCCTCCTTGGCGGCTAGATTGGGTTTCCAGGTAAGAAATGATAATCTTAATATCTAGTTATTGACTTTGCATCATTATCTGGCTTTGCATCAATTATCTGACTTCAGTTCCCGAGCGTCGGTCTTCCTTTACCGATTGGTGGAAATATTGGAGCTGGAGGTGAGATAGAGATCACCCCAGTCACAACAATCTCCTCACTTGCCTCTCAACTGCTTGGTTTCCCGTTCAACGTTGTCACCGGTGAGATTTAGATATATGAAAAATCTAAAAGTCGATCTAAAAATCTATCTAAAAATCTATCTAAAAGTATAAATCAATTAAATCCAAGCTAGACTTATCAAAATGAAGAGCTAAGCCCTACTTACGATATCTAATGCCCTGATCTGGAAGCCAGGCCCGGATTCAAGTTACCGTATTTTCTCTAATAGTAGTGCACCCCGTCGAGCCGAGTTGATGACTATTTTACGGTTTCCAAGCTTTTCCCAGAAGCTCAACACTCTAATCCCCCACTAGATCTCATCGTCAGCTACATTTTCCGACCCCACACCGATAGGTTCTGATAAACCGTTCTCGAGATTTCGAGCAATTTAGGCGACGCTCAGGCTCAGGCTCTACTATTAGAGAGAATGCGGAAACTAAGATGTGATTATTCAATATATCCTTTCAAATTTCAATTCTATCTCAAATATCTCTCTTCTAGAAGCTGACGGAACCCCAGCGACGGCTGTCACCGTTCCCTCAACCCTTGCCTCTCAACAAAACACCCAATTACCCGTTTCATTGGCCAGTCAGGAACAAATTCTCTCACAAATCTATCAAAGCACTCTTCATCAACAATTGCTCAAAATGGAGAAAGTTGAATGAAAAAAGAATTCGGAGAAGGGACAAAGATGCAATTGAACCGAAGCCTTCAAGTCTCAACTAAATTTGTAACGAAAACATCTGTCGGCACTTTTTTCGTTGACAATTTGAGGTTTCTCTCAGCAGCAGCCTTTCAATTTTGACTATCATTCGATGGCGAAGAAAATTGGGCATCGAATGATACCAAAAACAACTCAAGATATATGATCCACGTAAAGTTATTGACCAAAAACCTAAACCCCACCCATTATGGACGCGACTTAACTTTTTGCCTCATAACTTTGCATAGAGATTACATTTTGAGTTGTTTTTGGTATCATTCGACGCGCAATCTTCTTCTGCATCGAATGATACTCAAAATCGAAGGATTGCTGCTAAGAAATACACAAAAAACCTCAAATTGTCAACCGCAAAGGGCTAATATTGGGCGGGTTTAGGTTTTTAGTCAATAACTTTACGTGGATATTATATTTTGAGTTGTTTTTGGCATCATTCGACGCGCAATTTCATTCTGCATCGAATGGTAGTCAAAATAGTCAAAATCGAAGGATTGGTGCTGAGAAAAACATGAAAAACCAACGGTCAACGACAAAAAAGGACCAACAGATATTTTCGTTACAAGTTTAGTCTCAACTTCGCCCTCTGGTTCAATTCCTTTCTAAAATTTGTTTCTTTTTCTTTTTTTAAACCCACGAGTAATCGAATATCTCTTATATTGCATAATCTCTGTGCACGAATTTTTCAACTTTCTTCTTGAACTTGTTTTTCTGTACTTTGCGCTCTGGTAAACGTAGTCTTTCTAGTGCACTGAATGCTTTGCTTTCTCTTGTTTGCCGTAAAAAAAAATCGAAATCCAGTGCTCTAGATCAGCTATTTCCCTGCAAATCTCAATGTCTCAATCTCCAAAAAAAATTCGCATAATTTTTAATTTTTCGATTTTCCCAATTTTTCCGCCAAATTCACTCTCCTTACATTGAAAAAAAATGCTCATTTTAGAATTTTTGAGTTTTTTTGTTTTATTTGCTTTGCCAAATGCAATTTTTCTTCTCGAATTTTGACTTACTGTAGAAATTGATCAGGTTTTTCCTTTGTTTTTGCTTTTCTTTGCTTTTTTTTTGCTTGTTGATAGGATTCTGTTTATGAATTTCTATATCTATTTGTTATTTTTTTCAATTAAAAAAGCTCTTGTAAGAGTATTATGCTTTTAGTGGAGTTTTTTTGGTGAAAACGTACCCAATTTGGCGCACGCGAAAATGAGTGTTTCAGTGCGATGGGCGCCGGGCGTTTCAGTGGCATTGGAGGATTTCAGTGGCGCAAAGTTGGCTAGGTGGCAAAGTTGGCTAGGTGGCAAAGTTGGCTAGGTGGCAAAGAAGTTGGCTAGGTCGCAAAGAAGTTGGCTAGGTCGCAAAGAAGTTGGCTAGGTCGCAAAGAAGTTGGCTAGGTGGCAAAGTTGGCTAGGACAGTTTTCTTGTAAACGCTTGCCATCTGGCACATGAGGATTTAAAGTTCACTGCGCTAGGTCCCGTGTGTTTACATGAGAACGCGCAAAAGGACAAAAGAGAACGCGGAAAAGCAAAAACAGATTTTGGGTTTTTCGATGTAAACGCACATTCTCTATAGCAAATTTTGCTCAAATCATGCGCCAGATCCTGCGCCAGCCAGCCCGCCAGCCTTGCGTTTAAGCCTTACGCTAAAAACACTCAAAAACTCCACAAAATTTGCTTAAAGTTTGAAAAATTTTAAGTAAGAATTGATCAAGTTATTATATTTTTAATCGCCGAAAAGTCTTTCCCATTTTTTTTTTGTTTTGTTAAGAAAACTTCGATTTTATCGCCTAATTTTGTTTTGTTTTGTTTTTTGCAAAGAAAACGCTTTTAAAAACTTTTGTGGGTTATTTTTTTTCTTGCTTGAGTTTAATATTTTTGATTGAGAAATTTTGTTTCGGCAAATAAAGCCTCGGAATATTTGTTTGAAGATCAAAAAAATGCATAAACATTTGAGGAAAAATAAAATAAAATAGAAATAGAAAATAGAAAATAAAATAAAATAGAAATAGAAAATAGAAAAGAAAATAAAATAGGAAAGAAAATAAAATAAAAAATAAAATAGAAAATAAAATAGAAAATAAAATAAAATAGAAAATAAAATAGAAAATAAAATGGAAAATCAAATAGAAAATAGAAAATAAAATAAAATTAAATAAAAAAATTAAATAAATAAAGAAAGATTCATCAGAAAAATTCAGAAAGAAATAAAGTGCGAAAACGACATGAAAAATGTACTAGATAAAAGATCACAAAGTCACTTAAAATGCAACGAAATAGCCCTTTTAAAATCAGACACGGTGGAGATCAAACGCAACTTGTCGGGAAGGGCATTCCAAACTTTAGTCACACGATTTACGAAAAAAGCTCTAGAGAATTTAGAACAAGCAGTTTCGGGATGCAAGATAAAAGAGCCACGCCTAGTCGCCAAAAGCCTCGAGTTTAGTCGAAAAAGATTTTTAAAAAGAGGGTTCTGATGTTTTCCTTTTACAATTTTAAAGCACTCAACCAAATCTATGATAAGACGGCGTTGTTCTAAGGTTTCAAGTGAGAAAAGTTTCAATCTATGTTTATACCTGAAAATAATATTCATACTTTTTTGAAGACATGAAATAAAGCGTAGTCAATAAGACAATAAGATATGCACAGAGAGAAAAATAAAATTCTAAAAACCACGATATAACATGGGATCAACTTTTAATAAATTTTCAATTTCTATCGATTCAAAATGTAATGATGAACGTAAATGCTCAATTTAGTTTACAAGTTTGATAGAAAGTAATGCTTTCTTAAAAGTGTTTAAATTTGAAATATCACTAATATGCGGTGGAAGAGCCGTGTGTAGAGCCAAAAATCACCTTCAGAGGCCTAGATTGAAACGGAGAGAAGATACCCATCCTAGATGATTGGACCACCATTGCATCCAAAAGGCCATACGAAGCCAAAATCGCATCCAAAAGGTGACGATCTGCTGCTCTTCTAGTATACGGCGTCATGGCGGGATGGACGTCAGCTTTAGGCAATCCCTCAATCACCAGGTGGTAATCATTTCCGAGTTTCTTCTCGAGATCAACATCCTCGAAGAGCGGGCGCAGCTTCATTGGTCCAATTGGCGGAAGTGGGTGGTAAGGATGGCGTACGAGATTCCTCATCAGCATACTTCTCGGGGCGCTTCAGATGGGTAGCTGTAGAAGTAGAGTTGCAGTATCTCGCAACAACCTCAAACTTGGGTAATTAAAAATGGAAAATAAAATAAAATAAAAAATAATATTCATACTTTATTGAAGACATGAAATAAAGCATAGTCAATAAGACAATAAGATATGCACAGAGAGAAAAACAAAATTCTAAAGCATATCTCCAGATTCCTAATAGACATTTAGTTGGGGGCCGAATATTTCAGGTATTAGCGCGGTATTGCATGCAAATTATTCAATTCTAAATGGAAAACGGGTTGGGAGTGCCGAGGCCAAGGCTCGATTGACCGGAAAAGACGGTTGAGTGGGACAGACAGCTGACGAGAAAGGAAAAAGGCCCTCTTATGAAAAAGCCCTGCGCCAGACGGCAAGCGATTACGTGCGCGCACAAAGGACATCTCACCGTCCTTCAAGGAATTTCTTTTGTTCTGTAAACATTTCTCAGATGAGATATAAAACCAAAAGTTTGTACCCAGGGTTTTCAAGGACGGGGAAGCGATTGGCGGGGTTGGTTTGAAGAATCTAGCGCTCCAGAACGGTAACGTTTACAAGCATAAAGTATACCAGATATTTGGCTCAATTTCTCGCAACATATCCTTTGTTTGATAGTTTTTTCTCTCATCAATCAAAAAAAGAAAGGAATGACAAAAAAGGGGCAAAGACAAGGCCATCCGAAATTAATCAACGCTTTTTCTTTTCCTTTTTCTAGTCTTCCATTCCCCTCGAGCCATCAGATATCTAGCCTTTTTGTCCTTTTTTTTCTAAGTGCCATCTTTAGCTTTTTTTGTTTGACTAAATGGATTTTACTGGAAACTAATCTTTCTTTTTTCAATCTTTTCAGTTTACTTTAATTGCAAAATGGTTAGCTTTAGTCGTTTTTTTGTAAACGCATGGATTCTGGTGCATTTTAAGTATAAAGTACATTAATTATTGCACATTAAGCTTCATTAAGCTTAAATCTAAAAGCCTATTTGCTAAAGCTTATTTGCTAAAGCCTATTTGCTTAAATTCTTTTACTTACTAGTTACTTACTAGTATTTGTTCTGTTTTTGAAGCGGATTCGGGAGATCGGGCGGAAATTCGGTTAAGGAAATTGTATTGATCAAAATTCGAGGAAAAAGCTGAGCTAAAAAGAGAAAAAAAGAAAAGAAACAGGTGAAATCTAAGAATTGCTAGACTTTTACTTAAAAAATCACATTTTGAACTCATTTTTATCTCATTTTCATCTCTTTTTTTTATCATTTTTTATCATTCTTTTTATCATTTCTACTCCTTTCTTTATCAAAATCACTTTTTGATTGGATTTCTGTAAAAGTTTTACCCTTTAGCGTACTTTTTGACCCAAAAATGACCATGACCACTGCGATTTACATTCAACTTTACAAATTACATTACAATTTACATCCAAAACTAGTTCCAAAGTAAGAAAAACGTGAAATGACAAGAGGAAAAGGACGAGTTTCGCTCATAATTTCGCTTTTTCTCGTCTGAATACCTTTTTTTTGCCCACAATCTTGCTCTAAAGCTAAGCTTTTGTTCTTTTCCTCATTGTTTTTTTCCCCATTTCCTCAATTTTTTCATTGAAATCCTGTAAAATCAGTGTTAAATCCGAGTTAAATCAGTTGAATTGTTTGTTTTCATCGTTTTTCAGATAAATCTTGATCGATTTTGTTTGAATTCAGTCCATTTTAGTCCATTTTAGTCCATTTTAGCCCATTTTAGGCCATTTTAGGCCATTTTAGCCCATTCTAATCCATTTTAGCCGATTTTAGCCGATTTTAGTCCATTTTAATCCATTTTAATTCATTTTAGTCCATTTTAGTCCAATTTAGTCCATTTTACTCCATTTTAATCCATTTTAGTCCAATTTAGTCCATTTTAGCCCATTTTAGCCCATTTTAATCCATTTTAGCCCATTCTAAGCCATTTTAGTCCATTTTAGCTAATTTTGAGCTATTCTAATCCATTTTAGCCGATTTTGGCCGATTTTAGCCGATTTTAGTCCATTTTAATCCATTTTAATCCAATTTAGTCCATTTTACTTCATTTTAATCTATTTTAGCCCATTTTAGGCCATTTTAGTCGATTTTAGTCCAATTTAGTCCATTTTAGCTCATTTTAGTCCATTTTAGCTCATTTTAGTCCAATTTTAGCCAATTTTAATCCATTTTAGTCCATTTTAGCTCATTTTGATCGATTTTAGCCCATTCTAAGCCATTTCAGCCTCGTTGAATTGAGCCTCGTTATTGAACTCCTGCATGTAACCCGTTGGGTTACAGTAAATGTACAAATGACGGGATGAATTTGTTGTTTGTGTAACCGAAATTTGTACGATAAGGTGCAAAAGACGAAAAGTCTTGATTAAAACACATAAATTAGGGTTATGACAAGAGATTTTGAATCTTTATGGGGGACGTCGACCGATGATCGGGAGGGGAAGGCCGACAAATTTTTTAGCCAACTTGCAGCTCATTTTTAAGCACCTTAAACTTGTCAGATCAGAAAGTTTTAATAAGATTTAGATAGCTTAGAACGTCAGCTTTCAGAAACTATTTGTTTTATCAAAAGTTTTTAACATAAACTTATATAAAATCGGGTTGCAAGTTGGTCAAAGACTCCCCTCACCGATGATCGCTTGACCACCACCTCCCGTTAACCGTAAAGCACCGTACTTTTTGATACACAAACTTTCTGTTGGACTGAGTTCTTTATTTTCTTTTTTTCAACATCGAGAATGGACTTGAATGGGTTGGTTTTTGGGGTGAGTCTCCAGGGAGCTACCAACAACCGGAAGAGCTTTTTTTGTCTTTTTTTTGCATTTCTTGACTCTTCACTCTGTCAATTCATATCAAAAAAATGTGTTTATTATGAAAAATTGTATAAAAGTTAGATATAAAAATATAATATATTCCGTCTAGGATTACGAGAACTAGGAATATTTTATTTTGATATTGCAGATTTTTGCTTACAATTTATTTATTATTTTTGTCTTTCTTTTGGTTTATTTTATTTATTTAACTATTTTATTTTATTATTTTATTCATTTACTTGCTATTTTTTCTCAAAAATATCACTTTTTAGAATCGCGAAGAAGTGAATGTACCGAGATGCGATCATCGACCTACACAAGCGTCGCGTTTTGACGATAGATATCTCTAAGCGATTGATGAGACACAAAAAACTTGTTTACGCTTTACTTCTTATAAAAGCCCGGCTTTCAAGAGTTAGGAACGAATTCTGATCGTCCCGGAAGTGCGAACGAGTGGCTTTCAAACGTAGCTGATCTCGAACCTTCTTGATATTGACAACGGTGTGACAACGATCGCTTTACCGTTGCTTTACCGTTGCTTTACCGTGGTGGTAAAGCGACCGCTGTCACACCGTTGTCAATATCAATAAGGTTTGAGATCAGCTACGCTTTAAAGCCACTCATTCGCAGGCCAGGATGGCAAAGAATATGGGAATTTCTCGAACTTCTATGGGTCTATTGTCTATAGTCAAAAGTCGCCTTAGAATGAAAGCTTATAAGTTTTCCAAAAGCCATTTTCTTACATCAACGAGCAAAAAGAAATGCAGGGATTGTTCAGACCAACTTTCGTCTCGGACGATTTTGCTTCACTGATTTTGCTTCGGTTCAATGGGGGGAGGGGAGCGGTGGGACAAATGCTACCTTCTTTTTGCGCACCTAGACATTTGCGCACTTAGACATTTGCGCACCTAGACATTTGCGCACCTAGACATTTGCGCACTTAGACATTTGCGCACCTAGACATTTGCGCACCTAGACATTTGCGCACCTAGACACTCGCTGAAAAAGGCCTTTGGAAAGGCCTTAAGAAAGGCCGTAGAGCTTCAAAAATGTTTTCACATAAGGGAATCGTATGCGTAGATTCCGAATTTCGACAAATCAGACCTTGCTGGCACATCAAATTTGGGCTAAAAGGCAAAATCTGAGAAAAGCGTTAAGTTGCGTAGCTTTTGTCTTTTAGCCCAAATTTGAGGCGTTAGCGAGGCCTGATTTGTCGAAATTCAGAATCTGTGGCACGAGCAGGTTATCCCAAATCGTTGATGGTCTGGGCTGGTATCACCTGATGGAAAGATTACTCTGTTTTTGTTTCACAAGGAATCAAAGTCAATGCGACCAATTATTTGGATACGCTTAAGCAGATCCATAGGCTAAAAAGCATTTTGTAAACAGGATTTGATGCTTTCAACAGGATGGGACATCAGCAGAAAGCTCGCAAGATCGTTCATGCTTCGTGCATTTCCCCAATTTTATCGATTTTAAACCAGTTTTCACCATCAACAGTTCCCAAACCTCAACCTTTCAATTATTCTATATAGAGTGTATTGAAAAGAATTCGATTCGTTTCGCGTACTTTGTGTCCCTCTAAACACACGTTTTCTGGTCCTCGTTTTTCTTGGAAAACGAAGGCTTCTGGAAGCCAGAAGATGTTGCTTTAAAGCTTTAAAAGTCAGAGCTTTAAAAGTCAGAGCTTCAAAAGCCAGAGCTTCAAAAGCCAGAGCTTCAAAAGCCCACAAGGTACGCCAAAATCCACTACAGCACTCAAACCCTAAATATGAATTTTTCTATTTGCCTGGGAAATTACCTAGCTTGGCTATCTTCCAATTTGCATAATGGAGTGAATGGGAATGGGAAAACCCTTCTTTTTTTGCTTTTTTTCAATCAGAGAGAAGCGATTCATTGCATCGACAAGAAGAGAAATAGACTAGACTTTGACTAAATTTTTGACTACAAGATAGATACTATTTTATTTGATAGATAGATTTATTCGATAGGTAGATAAAAACTACTACTAAATACTACTTTATTTTCAATATTTATTTGTCTTGGGTTTTGTCTTGAGTTTTTTAGTTAATTGTACGCTTTGTTAGTTGATTGTACGCTTTGTTAGTTAATTGTAGGATCATTTTTTTTTTGACTCTTTGATCATTGAGAAGGCAAAATCTGACTCCTGGCTCTGTCCAGTCTTTTATTATTCAGCTAGAAGACGTCTGGTACATTTTTGCTGGATTTTTGCGAAGAATTTTGCATCCTTAAGTCAAACAGCAGCTAAACTGACTAGAGAAAGGAAAATTTGGCCACAGTAATCAAGAAAAGAGACAGGCTTTAGAAAGCATGCTATTTAAATTCAACAACCTTAAATCCAACAACTTTAAATCTAACAACTTTAAATCACAATACTTTCAGCTTTTTAATCTTTCTTTCGTACTGTAGCTGTGGTTGACAGTAATTCAAATATAAAGTATTTGATCTTTTGATCAACAAGATATTTTTAAGCACAAAGTAACTCTTTTTCCTCATTTTGATCAACAAGCCGACTCAATTCTTTATCCTTTTTTTTCGGAACTTTTCCCCTTTTTATTCTTTATCTCTTTTCTCTTTTATGTTCAAAATGTCACAACTATTCTCGAGAATTTTCTCATGGGACTTCTTTTTGGAATTTCAAGAATTGCTTCTTTTCTTTTCTTCTTTTTCAACCGATTGTCACTTGGTTTTTCTTCGTTTTTACTATTAGGTTGTTCGGATATAAACAAGCGTTGCGTTTTTTAAAATTTCCTTTGTGAACAGTGATCAAAAGATTTGATGCAGTGTGTATAAAATAGGTTTTGTTGAAAAAAAATTGACTTTTAGTGATTCTCTGGTCGTAGATTTGGTGATTTTCTTGTTGTTCTTTAGCAGAATTGCCTTTGCAATGGACTTTGTGCTCAAGAATGCAAATGCATCCCTTTTTAGCGCACTGAAATCTCTTGCAATAACGCTTGGCTTCACGGGAAAATGAACTTGGAATTAGTGCGTCAGAGTGCGTCAGGAGTGCGTCAGGAGTGCGTCAGGAGTGCGTCAGAGTGCGTCAGAGTGCGTCAGAGTGCGTCAGAGTGCGTCAGAGTGCGTCAGAGTGCGTCAGGAGTGCGTTTAGATTACCCGAACACAAAGTACACCAAAGAGAGATTCTATCGTAACTTTTGAACCATCTGGTCTTTGCTTTTTTGGTTTCAATTACAGTGAACAGATTAGCCATCGATTTGGCTTGATTGGCTTGATTGGTTTGATTGGCTTGGTTGGCTTGGTTGGCTTGGTTGGCTTGGTTGGCTTGGTTGGCTTGGTTGGCTTGGTTGGCTTGGTTGGCTTGGTTGGCTTGATTGGCTTGATTGGCTTGGTTGGCTTGATTGGCCTTTTCGAGATCTCCATGCATGCATTTCATTGATTATTGATTTCATTGAATATTAATTGATAATATTTAAAGATTTCCTTTAAAGCCTACAACATTTATTGTTGTTCCTTGTTTGATGGCGTAAATCAACTCACAAAAGTAGAGCACTATCACCAAAAACACTGCTGTCCCCTTCTAAATCAGAAAATTGTTTTCTTCTGGGCTTCTTTTATTAGGTTGTTCGGATATAAACAAGCGTTGCTAAACTTATTGTTGCGAGAGAAGCTTTTAAAAAATGTCTCTCTGTATTTAAAAGTACGTTATCTTGTGAATATTTGGATATTTTTATTTAAGAATATTTTTAAACGGATAATTTCTTATTTTTAAGATCTTTAAGAACTTAAGATCTTTTAGATCTTAAATTATCTGTTATTTAAAAGCTTATCTTTATAGATCTCTTTGCAACAATCAATATTGTGATATTGGGCAAACATTGAGCTGTTTGGTGTCAGTAATGTGGCGCTCTAGCCACCATTCATCCCCCACATGGGTTTCTTCACCGTTCGGGACGAATGGACCAAGGTAAATGCAAGGTCAAAATTGAATAGAAGTTAAAATCAAAGTCCAAACTACAATATAGACTTAATTACTAAATCTTTCACTTACTTTTAAGTCAATTTTGATTTAAAGCTAGGTCATTAAATTGAATGGTTAGGCCATTAAATTGAATGGTTAAGCCATTAAATTGAATGGTTAGATCATTAAATTGAATGGTTAGGCCATTAAAGCAGCACTAGTTCTACAGTAGCTAGTTAGTTAGTTAGTTAGCTAGCTAGTTAGTTAGCTAGCTAGCTAGTTAGTTAGCTAGCTAGCTAGTTAGCTACAGTAGCACTAGTTCTACAGTAGCAGCACTAGTTCTATAAGCCATAGCTAGCCACTGAACTTGGCTGGTTTATCAAATGGTCAAAGAAAGGTATGAAAATATAAAGCTTTGGAATTTTGATCTTGATTAGCATCATCAGCTTTGCCAGAGCTCTATTAAGGCCAGTATCTAGGCTTATAACAAGCCTTATAACAAGCCTAGACAAGGCTTATAACAAGCTTTATTAAAGCTAGGCCATTAAGCTAAACATTTCTTCTTTAGAAATTTAAAGATCCAAATGTTCTCACTTGAAAATTTGAAAAACAATTTCACACTTCCAGTGCATCGGTCATCGCTTCCTGAACGCGCAAATTTGTTTCTGGTTTGGCGTCCTTCAGTTGATCATTTGTTTCTGGGGATCACTTCAACATTTCCATTCATATTTCTACTACGAGAAAGTGATTCACTGCAATTTTTCGCTTGGTTTCGATCCAATGATTGGAGTGGATGTGATCATTTTTGATGCAGGTGCGTGAAGAGTTTAGTTCGTTTTACAAAAGGCAAGGTAAAGCCAGTTTTAAAGCCTAAGCCTAAGCCTAAGCCTAAATGTCAAAAAATCGTGAAATCGACTTTTCATATCTCAAGTTCTAGACATGGCAGCGATCTGAAATTTTGAAAGCCTACTTCCCTTGGGTTCCAAAGCACAAGGGCAATAGCTTGCACCTTAGCTCCGGGAACCGGCTGAGATCCAGAAAATGGAGGCTCAGCCCAAACCCAAATAGACTTAGTGCGAGGCGCTAGCCGCTAGCCTTCGCACTAAGTCCAAGCCTAAGCCTAAGCCTGAGCCTAAGCCTAAGTCCAAGCCTAAGCCTAAGCCTAAGCCTAAGCCTAAACCTAAGCCTAAGCCTAAGCCTAAGCCACTTGAGTTCCGACTTTGGACTGGCATGGCTTATATTAGGTTGGCAACTTAATAATGACGCGTCACTACTTAACATGTTTTTTTGTAATTTCAAGCGCCGTTTCTTCCCTCTTTTTTGCATATATACAAAGTAAAAGATGTCTGCATAAATAACATTTAGTGCTCCAAATTTCATCATTTGCTTTTTGGCAAAAAATGGAGGACAAAAAATTCCGTATTCGAGCTTCATTGTTCTACGATTTTAAACAAGGAAAATCACCAGCTGAATCTCATCGCACGATCATCACTGTTTTTGGAGAGGAAAGTATACACATTCGGCAATGTCAACGATGGTTTCAAAGATTCCAAGGCGGCGATGAAAGCCTCGTAGACGAGCCACACCAAGGACATCCTCCAGAAGTGGTCGACGATGACTTGCTCGCCTTAATTGAAGATTGCCCAACACTCACCGTTCGTGAGTTGGCAGAAATATTTGAAGTATCCCATACGACAATCGAAAACTATTTACACAAACTTGGGAAAAAGAATCGAGTTGGAAAATGGGTTCCTCACGAACTGACCCAAAGCAACAAAATGGCCCGTGTCAATGTCGCCTCAATTTTGCTACAAAAATGTAAATCAAACGACTTTTTTCACAGGGTTTTGACTTCTGACGAAACGTGGATCAACTACGAGAACGTTAAACGCAAAAATCAATGGCTATCTGCTGGGCAGACCCCTCAAACCACTCCCAAACCTGATATCCATGGGAAGAAGATAATGCTCTGTTGCTGGTGGAACTTCAAGGGATTGGTGCATTATGAAGTGCTGAAACCTCGCCTTAATTGAAGACTGCCCAATGACTTAATTGAAGACTGCCCCGTCGATGCTGATCTTTATTCGAAGCAATTAATGAGAGTTAACGAGTCTTTGAAGAAATTGGGGCTCAAACCGGAGGGAGTCAGATTTTTACACGACAACGCAAAACCTCACACTTGCAAAGATCACTTATAAGAAAATCGAGGAACTTGGCTGGAAAGTTTTGCCCCACGCGCCTTATTCACCTGATCTGGCTCCTTCAGATTACTTTTTGTTTCGGTCGCTGAAGCACTTTTTGGAGGGAGAAAAGTTCGATGATCATGCTCAGGTCATAAAAGCAGTGAATGACTACTTCGCCTCAAAAACTCCCAAGTTCTTCGAGGATGGGATCCGGGGTTTGGGCAGAAGATGGGAAGAAGTCATAGATACTAATGGAGAATACCTTTCGAATTGAAAGCTCTTCTTTTGTGTTTTTTTGAAATAAATCATTTGTTACATAAGCGCGCGTCATTATTAAGTTGCCAACCTAATAGTTAGAGTTTGTTAGAGTACAGTTTACAGTTAGAGTAATTACTTGAGTTACGCAAGTAATGTGTTCCTCCCAGGCAATGTGGAATGTGGAATTTCAGCAAGTATCAGGGTGAAAAGAAAATAATTAAATTAAAAACTCTCCAATTAAAGCTCCACCTTGATTTGGTGTCTTTCACGAGTTAGTAAGGGTAAGAAGATCAACTTGCAGGGCTGCTCAAAGCCCTTTGGGGAATCGATGGCTGTTTGGCCGAGTACATGGATGGAGGATTTGGTCGATTGGCATGGTTGGTTGAAATTAGAAAATCCAAAGTTGGCTTTTGCTCAAATTCATCGTTTAGGTGTCTCATCCATGCCGTTTCCCTAATCTCCTCACTTCCCTTTGCTTGTACAGAGCATCCGAAGCCGGCCAATCTTTGGCCACTACTTGTTTTGGTAAGGAAATTTATAGAATTGTGCACAATCAGTTCATAAACTTTGTCTGGTCGATTTTCTGGTAAGATAAGAGCCTAGATCTGGTCCAGCTTAGATCTGGTCCGGCTTAGCTCTGGTCCAGCTTAGCTCTGGTCCAGCTTAGCTCCGTTCCAGCATAGATCTGGTCCGGCTTAGATCTGATCCATCCTAGACCTGGTCCATCCTAGATCTGGTCCATCCTAGATCTAGTCCAGCTTAGATCTGGTCCAGCTTAGATCTAACCCAGTTTTGCTCTAGTCTAGCCTGGATCTAATCTAACTTTAGCAGTCTATAAGCTTCAAAACTTCGACCTCGTACACTTATTTCATGAAAACATTTAGCAATCAGCCTATGGAATCGGTTTGTTGATCCTCGCGTTGTCCACGCTGCCCCGAGTGCTTCCAGTGCTTATGGAAGCAGAAAGTTAGTTAGAAATTGAAGCCAGGCTATCTAGACTCATCAGTACCTAGATCTACTTAGATCGATGCTTTACCTAGATTGATTTAACCTGCTTTAAAGTTTGCTGTAAAGGCTAATTTTCTAGAACCGGCTCCCCTGATTCCCTTAGCGATCTACCTCATTGGATCGGCCGCCAATTTCTTCTTTGTAAGTTTAGTTTAGAGATTACTCAAAGTTAGTTTAGTTATACGTGTACTGGCACTGGTATTGGCACGTCGAGAGTATCTGGAATTCGGTTGTTAAGGCTTGTTTTGTTTTGTGATCATTTCTAGGTTGAATCTAGTCTAACTTGGATCTCAGCCTGGAGCTAACCTAAGCCTAAGCCTGGAGCTAACCTAAACCTAAGCCAGGAGCTAACCTAGTCTGCGTCTGGCCTAGTCTGGGTCTAGCATAGTCTAGGTCTAGCTTACATAGATCTGTTTTGAATCCTATCCTGGATCAGAGCCTAAATCTGACCTAGCTTGATTGGGTTTAGCCTGAAACTGACTTAGATCTAGGTCAAACTTAAACAAACCTGGTTTAGCCTAGTCTAGCCAAACTTCTGACATGGACACCTCAATGTTTTTGTCTTCTGAAGGCTTTGTCTTCTGGAGGCTTTGTCTTCTGGAGGCTTTGTCTTGTGGAGGCTTTGTCTTTTGACTTTCTGAAGCCTAAGATTAGCTGATCTAACCTAGATTTAGCTTTTTTTGATTGACTGGCTTTTTTTGATTGACTTGAAAACTTTCTTGAAGAAGCTTTACTCAAAATTATATTTATTCGAAGAATTGTAAGTTTAGGTTAGATTTTGCTATGAAAACAAAATTTTGTAGGTTCCATTTGGCGGCCGGCTTGAGAACGCAAATAAGCGGAGTCGCCGAGACAAGCCAAGAAACGATGGAAACGGTTTGGAGGAGATTGAAGGGATAACAACGATTGGGATAGATGCGTTTGATCAAGCGAAACCTTTCACAACTCAACAACAAACGATCACTCCAACAACTCGTCGACGTCTTTTACCATCATTGCCTGAAGAGAAGCTAGAGAATTTGGCTGAACGAGTCGAGGAAATGGCTGAGCTACGCGAGACGAATATTTGTAGTTCAGGTTTTGAATTTCTCATTGTTGAATTGGATTTAACTCTAAAGATATGCTAATTTAATCTAAAGATATGCTTTCTGCTAATCTAGATTATGAAACTCCGTCAACGCCTGAGTCGCAAGTAATACCGTCCGTTTGGCCACCAGCTGCAATCATTGGTGAGTGCATTGTAGGACTAATTTTGTAGTTATTGGTGAGTGCTACAGTACTTAGATTACTGTAGATACTGTAGATTTTGCTAACTGTAGATGTTGCTACAGTGATCTTACATTAAACTGCTATTCAGCCGATCCGGTTTATTCGAATTCCCGAGAGAATCGCCGTCTCCGCGCCCCACCCGAAGTACAATACGCAAAAACGAAACGACTCCCACAACGGTATCATCGGGTTGGTGAAAATTTAGTTTAATTTAATCTTCTGTAAACAGTAGCTGTAAACAGAATAGGTTTTCTATAGTCAAAATGGCACTTTAGCGCACTTTGCTATTTTACTCTATAATTCGACTTCCAATTACCAGATCGACTTAGGGTTGGTTTTGAAATGATCCCTATGAAATTTGGTTATAGAAAAGTGAACTTTGTTTTATATACTCAAGTGTAAGAACATAGAGAAAATTTGAGTCAAAGTTGAACTACCTATCTGGAAGAGTGAATCAACTTAGATGGTCTATAACTCGAGGTATAGAACTTGAGTCGACTTGTAATTGCTTTTAATAGAATCTTCATTAAATTTGGTTATAGAAAAGTGAAATTTGTTTTGTATACTCTTTAATAAAAACCTAGAGAAAAATCGTCTTGAAGATTAAAGAAAGAATTCGAATTAAGACCAATTCTCACTTCTTGCTAAAGCAAAGAGAAATCATTTTGATCAATGATTTAAATCATAAATCATTTAAAAACGACGAATCGTCTCTCTAAGAATAACTTTGCGGATTTATCTAACAATTTAGATCAATTAAACTTGAGTTTCATTCAATGGATTCAATAAAATGAATAGCTTCAATCGTCACTATGCCTAAATTTGATCTCACCGCAGGGTCAATCATAGAAAGCATCTCCGCACAGCTCTTTTCACTGCGAATTACCCTCGTTTTGCAGAAAAGAGACTAGTTACTTTTACAGAACATTGTTTGAACAAAGGCACAATATTTTTTCGATCCTTTTTTTTGTTTAGTTACGTCAGCTTAAAGCTCAATTGAAAAACAGCCGAAAAGCTGAGATTTCAACGAAGCAAATTGTCAGGAGACAAATTGTGTCGCTTTTTGCGTCACTATGCCTAAGTTTTGATGTCATCGTAGAATCAATCATAAAGAAAGCATCTCCGTACAGCTCTTTTCACTGCGCATTTCACTCACGTTAGTTACCGTTTCTCTACGCCTTTTTCTCTTCTTTCCTTGCGGTGCCGATGTTTTGAATGACTCCTCATTTTTGGATTCTTAATCAAAAGCGAAAAATCAGGTTCTATGTCCTAAACAAAACTATAGGATTCATGACTGTAATGACAAGGGAAAAGCACTGAGTCAAGCTGACCTTTTGACTCAAGACCAAATCCATCTCATAGAGTCGGCCATGGGGATCTCGAATCCACTTTAGTCCTTGCAGAACGTCTCGCCAACGCGAGATATTTGGCATAGAAAATCACCTTGAATTTTGAGGTTTTGAGGATCCTTATGAGGTCGTCACACGCTTCTTTAACAACTGCTTCGATGATCTAGTGGATAGTCTGCTAGACTACCGAACCTATTAAGCTTTTGCCCCCCAAGTTCTGGATTTATCTACAATTTCAGTTCGTTTACTTTTACTGCAGTAAGATCTACTTTGTATTGTACAATCCTGTTACAATACAAAGTAGATCTTACTGCAGTAAAAGTAAACGATAGTAACTTACAGAGACAACGCAAACAAGAGCCACAAGTGAGCAACGAACAGTACGAGATGGAGTCAATGAGAAGGCTTGAAGCTGAGCGATTCGACTTGAATCTTAATCCGATTCATGAGGCTCATCGGTCTGTGACATGAAGCTATATTCAGCCAATCTTTTTGTCAAATAGTTCTTATCGTATTGTACTACAAGTTCAGATCAACCCGGGCACCCAGCACCTCCGGCACATCAACTAGCGATGTCTGGCAAAGACAAGCATCCCAAGAACACCAGTATTGTCAAATTCCTTTTTTGTTTATAACTCTAAAGTTTCAGTGCTCCTCAACTGAGCCACCAAAACTTGACAAATCTTCCCTATTCGCCAACAGAGTGAGTTAACAGTCTACGACAATAAGAGCAACGAAAATTGTTTGATGATACATTCTAATGTCCTAAAATTCTAGTTGCGCCACAACCGCTTGTCACTCTGACATTCAATGTCAGAGTGTCAGTGTCAGTGACATTCAATACTCAGCCAAATGAGCTAAAATTTCAAACACAGCTTAGACTAGTGTGAAATTGATAAAGCCTGGGTTTGGCTTGGTCTGGCATCTGACTTACCTTGCATCATAGCAGGCTTGACCCACAAAAAGTCTCTGAATCCGTCAGAAGCCAGACTTGGCCCTGTATTTGGTCTGTTTTAGCCTAGCATCTTAGCTCACAAGACCTGGAACCAGATTGAAACATTCTTCTTCTATAGCTGACTTGTTCTAATGTTCTTGTTTTCACTTCTAATGGTTAGGCCTGGAGCCTTAGGCTTGACTCTGACCTGGTTTTCATGCTGTAGAGCCCTGGGTGTTGGGTCCACTAATTGTAAGACCACCGGAATGTGGCGTGACTTTGTTGTAAGTCCAGAAGCCAGGGGGTCAACCTCAATCGTTCGTCAATCGTCCGATAGCTGTTCAGTTGATCAGAAATTCTCCAGGCGCAGGCTTGACGGACGTTTTAGCGGCTTGGATTCCACTGCCGGACTAGCTTGGCCTTAGGACTTGATTCTATAAGACCCCTTAGACCCGGCAAGATCCATTAAGCAAAGTGCAAGCTCAAAAGCTGTCCAGCTTTCCTAGCTCAAAAAGCTCAGTACTAAACATCGAATCCCCCACAAAACCTACTGTAGCTATGACGATTCTGCATCGGAAGAGGTGGCGATTCGTTTGAAGCACGATGCCACCGCGTACACTCCTCCATACCTCACCCCGCCAACCTCTCGAAAGTCGCCATTCTTCTCGCTTCAACAATCTCGTCTATGATCCAATCGATTCGCTTTTTTTGGCCTTCGATCGATTCGATCAACTTGACATTGTTGTCTTTCTTTTGAATCGATTCATTCTTGATGTTTCTTTCTAAATGCTCAAAGTGCCAAGCAAATAAAATTTCGACGAAATTCTGGATTCTAAAACGCATCTAAATTTGATTATGGTGTCTTTTTCGAAAAAAAAAATCTAAACCTCAAGATTTTCGTTAAGTTTTTATGAAATTTACCGTCGTTTTTGTCGTTTTCGTTCTTTTCGTATTTGCGTTTTCGTTTCTCCAAAGATAATGGAGCACAAGAAACCTAAAGTTCTCATTTATAAAATTCTCATTTTCTTCCCCGATTAGAGATGGACATCAACGAGTGTTATGCTGACTTCTTTGAAGAGATGAAATCGCTGTTGGACGAAAATGTGCCTATTTCAACCAGGTCTACCTCTTCTTACCCCAGTCACATATCTCGAGCTAGGCAAAGGTTAGAAACAGCTTGGCGTTATCGCGATCCCCCCCCAGAGTGTGCTCCTTGTTGACAGACAATTTGTCAGACAAATTTGTCTTGACAACTTTTTTGTCGGACAATTGATCCGACAACTTCCGACAACGCGTTTTCTAAAAGGTGCGCTTTTTAAGCAAAGCTATAAAGGCCGCGCGAAAAAAAATGTGCAAAATTTTCTTAAAATGTAGTAATGGATAGTTTTATTTAAAGATTTAGGTTTTTTAGGGCGTGGAATTTGTTTTTGAATAGTTCTAGTGCAAATGTAGACAATAAGCCTGGTAAATTCTTAAATAATATAATTTTTTAATAGTGTTTCTTAACTTTTTCCGTTTTAAATATGTTTTCTTTAATTTTAAATAGCATTTTAAAATTTTGAAGTTTTAGCGAACTTTTGACATGAGCTGCGACGATGAAAATGCCTGAAAATGATTTATAAGCGTAAAGGCAACTATCACTAGAATTTACCCTATTACTGGGAGAAGCATCCATTTTCTCTCACAATCACACGGTCTTCTACGCAGTACTCTAAATAGTAGGAATTATCAATTTAACCTGTTTGAAAAGGAGAAAAAAAAAACAAAAAGTTATGGAAAGAATAACAGAAAAAAAAGCGCAAGATTTTAATATACATTTGCACTTTGAAAAATTTGCTGACGCAAAGCATAGGGTTACGGTAGCTTATCTTCGGCGCGCGCTTTTTAGAAAACGCGTTGTCTGCAAGGAACACACTCTACCCCCCCATTACGCATATCTAGAAAACTAACTAAGTTAACTGCTAAGCTAACTAAGTTTGTCAAAAAATTTGAGGCCAATATTGAACAGAAAGTCGTTTTTAGTCCTAGTCAGCTTTGAGGCTTTTTTTTACTCATACGTCTATTCTAAGATTAACCCAAACCACGATTCCTCTATTAAATGTATATTTAATCCCCTTCGCAACTCGTTGATTTTCGAAAATCACAAAATTGCTAATTCCTTTGCTCAATATTTCTCCAGCGTTTTCGTAGTTGACGATGGTAGTTGCATCTCAGCTCTTCCCGCCCCAGCACATACTTGCGCAGCCCTAATCGTCACACCAAGACTGGTCGAAACAGTAATTAGTAAGCTTAGCAATAAGATTTCTTACACCGCAGACGGAATTCCCTCTTTTGTTATACGGAAAGCTAAGTTTCAAATAGCACCACTACTTGCTAAACTTTTTAATCTGTCACTTCTAACGGCTAAGATGCCTAAATTTTGGAAAGACTCAACAATTTCGCCACTTTTTAAGAAAGGAGATCGGAGCGCGCTTGCAAATTATAGACCCATCGCGCTCACCTCCTCCATTTGTAAAGTCTTAGAAAGAATTACTAATACTTTAGAATTACTTTAGAATAGAACAGTGAAATCACTTCAAAATGCTCTCACTCTACGGGGCTTGAGCTCACCGTGGAAGCTTTATAATACTTTATAATACGACGATTACTTTATAATACTTTTTCTTTGATAAAATGCAAATTTCTTTTGTGATATTTAACACTTTTTATTGTAGTTGCGAGTGGAATCAAAATTCATTTTCAATTTATCATCATTATTAGAATTATTATAGAATTATTAGACGGCTTAGTGTTGTCGGCACATCTCATTCTATGCTGTGGTGTCCTAAATTTGCTTTTTTATAAAGATCGTAATGTGGAAAAAGAAATGAAAGACTTAGTTGTAGGTAGGCAGGAAATAAGCATACCACAGCCATCGGTTCACACTGGACTTTCATGATTTCAATTGTTGTTCGAGCCTGGAAACTCGAAGCATCTGCACTGCAAACCATTGCCCCCGGCACCGAGCCTCCAGGCGAACTTGCAACAAAGAATGTTTGAGTGGCATTGTAGGCGTGGAACTGAAATTCGAGGGAAATTGAGGGGAATTGAGGGGAATACTCTCATATCACATACAGTAAGATGGGCGATGTATTGGGGTCCAGCTGCTGTACACGTGTATCCCCAAGAATTACAACCAGAATTTGCATCGAGCGCGAATTGGGCTGCAATTCGGAGGGTTTTTTGAAGAAATTGCTTGAGACATTAAGTTAAACATTTAAATTAGTTTCTTTTTGGTGTAGGGATCATGTTGAACTCACTAGTGTACAAGCTTGCATCACTCGGCATCATAAGTTGAATTGGAGGAGTTGTCGCCGAGCAATCCAAACATGCTGAAAGCGAGGCGAATTATTGAGAGTTCGAATGTGGAACAGAAGATGATTAATGAAAGGATCGCACGAATTAGAGTTGCTTTTTTCTCTAATTACGATCCGATAGCCATCTCTAGCACGAATAGCTAGAGAAGAATAGTAGAAGTTCCCACTTTTGATTCGGATCGGATCGGATTAATCCTATAGAAAAGTTTATCGGATTGGATCGGATCGGATTGGATCGGATCGGATTGGATCGGATCGGATTGGATCGGATCGGATTGGATCGGATAAATCCAATAGAGCCAAGCCTCCGGATCAAGTTTATCCGATCCGATCCGATCCGATAGCCATCTCTAGCACGAATAGCTCGTAGAAGTTCCTACTTTTGGGGGTTTCCATTACTGCAGCAGCACACGGCTTATAGTCGACTCCACAACCATTTCCACTTTGTGCCTAAATGAATCAAAATATGCAATAATATTTGCATTGTATTTGATCGCAGAATACACATCAAATTAGTGTTACATGAGCCAACTTACTGATTTTTACAACTTACTGATTCACCAGAGAGCCAACTTACTGTGATCACTTCACAAAGAGCAGCACAATTTATCGCATAAAATCCAAAATTATCCCACGATCCAATGGGAAGCGACGCACCTCCTTGTGGATTTGTTCCAGAAAGGTATTGCTGAAAAAAGACCAAGTTCATTCATAATTCTTCTCGTTTTATTAGATAGCTTAGATTCATTAGATCTCCAGCTTTCCATTCTTAAATCAACCTTTGCCACATAGGCCACACTCATATCGGAACTCGGCTCCCCGGGTGCCCAGTTTCTAGAAATTTGAAGAGTCTATTTTTCCCTATTTTCAGCTCAAACCGATATGTTGAATTGGCTCCGTTTGTCCAAACAATCCCGCTTGTCGCCGTCACATCATTGATTCCCAATAAAAGCTGCTGAAATTGGTAAAATTAGACGAAAAACCGAAAGAAAAATCGAAACTTACACTTTGGAAATAGTCGCCGAATGTTGCACACTGGTCTTTCAATGCTTGAGGGATCACATCTAAATACACAACATCCAAATTTCTTCTTAAACATTCTATACCAGCCGTTTTCCATCGACCTCAATTTAATTGTCCGTAAACGTTAAATTTGCATACTTTTTTCTCCAGAAAACGTATATCTTATTTATACTTTTAGAATTTTTGCGCTTTCAATCAATTGGCGTGGCTATTTTTTTTCTTTTAAGCTTTTTTCTCTCGTTTTTAGGTGGTCACGCACTCGACGCTCCTGTGTTGGAATTGTATTGGATATGTATTGGATTGGAATAAAATAGGAGCCGTATTGGAACCAAATAGGAACCAAATGCGATGTAGCTTTGTTTTATTAACGAATCGGTAAATTTTGCATTGTAAACTACCCATTATTTAGTGATTTTTGTTGTGTTAGTGTCAATTCTCTATTTCAAAAACGAGTATTCAAAATTGGATCCCAAAAAGAGATGTTTCCCAAAGAGATGTGTCCAAACTCTTGAGCACGACTGTATAAAGCTGCGCTACTGCGTTCTTGAAACTTCGAGTTTTCCGAGCCCTTCATTCAACCCAATGGAATAGTATTAAAATGAAATCATTTTAAACAATAAGTACCACTATTTTGCAGCCTTTTTATCAGCTTTCAGAATATATATGGGGTTTTGGATTGATTTTAGTTTTATGGGCCTTGAGGGCCTTGCGAAAATCTCAGGGCTTGATACTCTAATGGCCAGTACTGTAGTAATAGTACCGGCTATTAGAGTATCAGCCTCCTCCGCATCTTATTCAACTCTAGTCACGCACTCGACACTCCCGTATTCTCCGATGCACATCGAATCGTTCCCAAATCAGCGTCCGGGTGTTCTGCTTTACACGCGGCTCTCGATCCCGCATAATCCGAGCCCGTGAAGATCGCTTTATAACACGAGCCACCCACTGCCACAAATCCACTACCGACTGCCGCACAATTTGCATATTTCGTGGATGAGGCCTGAATATTTGGTGTATTGTATGTTGTATTTTCCCATACATAATGACTCGTACACGCTCCAGATGGGGCGCGAGTTGTGGTCGCCTTTTTTGTTGTCGGTTTTTTCGTGGTCGTTGACTAAAAATACGAATGCATAGGGTGAAAGTTGATAAGAAATTCTTGATTTAACTAAATATAGCCTTTTTATCACCCTTATTATCAATAAAGTATACCGGGCAGCTTGGGAGCGTCAATACCGGATCCTGTGGCAATCCTAAGCCACAAATTTTTCTTCCAGTCTTCAAGTTGTTCACCTAAAAGCCGAAATTCGAGATTTCCGTGGAATTGTTCAAACCGGCCGTGTTCCCAACGAGCAAATGTCTCCCGGACAGGCGCTTTTCGGGCAATGAATTGTTCGTGTCGTCGGACCGCTAAAATAGCTACTTATGAGAGTGGATTGATTGGTTTGCTCTTCTATCTCATTTCGTCTATCAACTCATCAACAAATCTCTGGCTTCTATCAACTCACACACACGGAACCCCTCGACTCGCCGATTTACACGTTCTTTTCTGTGTCACTGTTCCATTCAATCCACACGTCGCTGTGCATTCTCCTTCCGATTTCCATCCTGTCCAAATTCCCAAATCCGGATACGCACATTTGTTAAGAACTTCTGTAATTCGATTTCATTTTCACTCCTCTTTTTGCGTTCCTCTCTTACTTGTGAACCGGCAATTCGGTTTCGCGTAATCACTCGGAAGAGTCACATTTCCGCACAAAAGAAGTCCCGACACCGGGTTTGTCCACTATAAAACAAAGATATGCAATTCGGAAAAAAAAACATTCGATAATTCGAACAAACCGTCGAGTATCCTTCAGCACAAACGGAAATCCCTCCAACGAGACACGGTTTGACTGTGCATGGTTTGAGACGAGAATATGCTCCGCTAAATCATATGCGAGATAAATACGAGATAAATAAATACGATGACAAGAAATAACGGAATATTCTTTTCTTGCGCAATATTATATATCGAAATAAAGTGTTTTCATCCGGCTTCCTTATTTTTTGAAAATTTGCGTATTTTTCTGTATTAAACCCACTGTTTTCTAATTTCAAACGTTATCAAAGTTATTGTTTTAGAATCACAGTTCCACGAAATGCAATTTGGGAGTTGTACCGGATTGGAAAAAGACAGAAGGAGATCGTTGGGCTGCTCAAAATCCCTCAAGAAACCATTTCAAAAACAATCAAAAGATTCAAAGAGCTCGGCACAAAGGATCAGACCGAAAAAAGACAGTCAATACTTCTAGAATTCGAAAAATCATCAAGAACCGAGTTGCCCGAAATTCAATGGTCTCAATGAGAAAGATTGCCAGGGATATCAAAGTGAATTGAGAATCTGTGCGACTTATTGCTAAACATGATCTCAACTTACGTCCGTTCAGGCTCAAGCAAGGCCAATTGCTCACCGATGTTGGCCCACCGACAGGCGAGTTCGACTCGATAAATGCCGAAAGCTTATCAAGCTTACCCGCAACTCCAAATGCACCTCCGATCCTGTTTTCGATGAAAAGTTATTCTCGGTCGATCAAAGCTACAATCGTTGTGGGCTACGACATCTCCAGGAGCCTCCTCTATCGTTCAACATCGCCAAAATTCGAACTTTGTCAAGGTTTGAGCGGGAATTTGGGCAAAACCCCTTGGTTTTCATTGATCCCGGCGTGAAAATGAACCAGGATGTTTATCGAAAGGAAATTTTCGAAGATGTGCTTCTTCCCTGGACCCAGCAGCGCTTTGGCAACCAAGTTTCGACGTTCAAGTTTCGACGGACAGGACTCCGCGCCCTCCCATCGAGCTAAATCCTTTCAGGACTGGTGCAGGGCCACTTTGTCCGATTTCATTTCGGCTCAGGAATGATCTCCATACTCTTGTGATCTCAATCCCAAAGGACTACAGTGCGTGGTCGATTTTGGAGTCAAGCGCCTGTGCTAAGCCCCACAAAAGTTTGGAGGCATTGAACTCGCTGAACTCGGGATTGAACTCTGGAATGGGACAGAAATACGGTGGCAGAGCTGAGACCCATAGCCGAAAACTTGATTAAGCGTCTCAAGCTCTACGTTAAAGCTGAAGGGGGCCACTTCGAAAATCTTTTTTCGTTATTTATAGCTTGAATGTTGTTAAAAATAATGTTCTTATGAATCTATTGTTTACGTGGTTTTCATTTGCTCAAAAAGAAAATATTCCGTTATTTCTTGTCACCCTGTATATTTGAGTGTATTTAACTAGATATTGCAGTTATTGAACATTCCTTTCTTCTTCACTACCTGCATGGACATCCCCATTTCCACGAAAGACATTTTCGGGTTTGAACTTTCTTTCCGTTTAATCCACAACTTTCCGTGCAACTCGAGTAATCCTTCCAATTGGACCACTGACCTCAAATTTAAACTAATGATGCTGCGTCACCTTTTATGCTATATTAATATCAATAACTAGTAATTCATCTTCTTATTCTCATTATCATTCAAATATTTACCTCTTGCCGGACATTTTGTGCATGCAGGCAGCGTCGCAAGAACAGTGGATGCTAAACCGAGTTGATTATCTAATAGTATCAGTGTTGATCACTTGTAAAACGTCGATAAAATAGACGATTTCAGAGCGCTCTTCTATTAGAGTTCACTCTTCTCATAGAGAAAACACGAAAAACTCACTAAATAACTCATCCGAAACGCTGAGAGTAGTGAGAAGATTGAATAACATGAGTTCCCTTCCGGATTGAATGCCGAATGAACGGATGAATTCGAGACTCGGTCGTTCGCTTTTATACGGATAATTTTTCATTAAATCACATCAAATTCTGCTTCCGCAAAAGTTGAACCCAAAATTTTCTTAATCGGTTTTTGTGAAAGGATTCCTTTTCTTTTTTGCATCACTTTTAGCCGATGCTATTTATCGGAGATTGATTTCTGTTCGAATGTGTCAATATTGAAGTCACTGATTGAAAAAACTACACACTTTTGATCATGAATGGATTTTCGATCATTTGAAGGGAAATTTAGCCGCTTCCATTTTTTGAAAGTTCATTCTAGTCTTAAAAAACTCATAAAGTCGAAATTCAAAAGAATGGAACACGAAGAGCTTTCATTTGGTTATTAAATCGTGCCCGCTCGTGTCAATGGCGAAATTCGAAGGCTTGAGCGAAAGTGTTCACTAGCAGACAGTTCCTCGTTTTGCCTTTTCTCAAGCAAATATCCTACACATTACTGACGAGAGGTGTATTTAAGAGATCGAATTTTGTAATATAGATGTTAAATTTTTAAGATGAAATTAGCGCCGCTCCTCTCCATACAAATTTCACCTCATAGAAGACCCCAAAATTTGATTTTAATAAGCGACTTGTTTCATTATTCTATAGATATGGACCCTCAAATATAGAGTGTGTTCCTTGCAGACAGCGCGTTTTCTAAAAAGCGCGCGCCAAAGATAAGCTACCGTAACCCTATGCTTTTTTTTCTCAGCAAATTTTTTTCTATTACTTTTTCCATAACTTTTTGTTTTTTTCTCTTTTTCAAAAAGGTTAGGTTGCTAATTCCTACTATTTAGAGTACTGCGTAGAAGACCGTGTGATTGTGAGAGAAAATGGATGTTTCTCCCAGTAATAGGGTAAATTCTAGTGATAGTTGCCTTTACGCTTATAAATCATTTTAAGAGTTCCGCAACTCCTTCGCGTAAACCTAAAATGCCCTCACTAAATTGGGATTTGATGGCAAAGTATGTAGATGTGAGCAGTAAAGAGACTCGAGCACAATGCAATCTATGCCCTAAAAACGCAATTGCAAGCTATACCATTGACGCCCTCTACGCCATGAAACACAATCTAAAAGTAGATTTACTTTATTTTTGCAAACCTTAAGCCAGTCAGAGCATCCGGTGGAGTGGACAGCGGCAGAAATTCACCGCGATAACACTATAGCAAACATTGTAGAAATGATTGAAGGTGCGGATCCAAATGTGATGGCATTGTTAGTGATATACATTTTTTAAATGGCCGCCTTTTCTAGGAAAAACGATACGCTTTCGACACTAGCTATGGCCGAAACTAATATCTCCATTACTCAGCTTAGTCGTAGCAAAAGGTGGAAAGCATGGTTTCAAAATAGCATGCACAAAATATCAAAATGCCTGGTCGAAAAAAGTTTATAAAAAGTTATTTACTACAAAAAAAGTATAGGATCGACACCATAAAAAATTCAACGATCGGTCACTCGAAGACCAAATAGGGGAAAGCCTAAAAGAAATTGTGAAATGTTCGATTTCAAGTGACGCATACACATCTCAAAGAAATCCTTTGAATTACAACATCACTCTTGCCCACTTTCTTGACGCAAATGGCAAGAAGCAAGATGTCATCCTGGCGCTAAATAATTTGCAAGGTTTAACTTTTTAAATTGTCCCTAATATTCACGCTTAGAATACACACACACACGGCTTATGTAATCACTAAAGATGTTAGCGGCGTTCTTGAATCTTATGGCTTAGCAGACAAAGTTCAATTCTTTGTAGCAGACGGTGCCGGAACCAACACAAATGCAGCCATAAACATAAATACTCGACGGTTGAATTGACCAAAGCAATTAGTGACTCTATCTTATTTTAGCATACATTGCTTTGCTCACCTCATTCACAATGTAGTCAAGAAATTTAAAGAAGAAATAGACATGTCACAGTCGGTGGAAAAACTTAGAAATGCGATCGCGGCTCTATCCAAAAGCATCGTTCTAAAAGAATTTAAACAAAGATTCCCAACCTCAACTAGGCCACAGTTAGATGTTGCGACACGCTGGGGATCCACTTTCGATCTGCTTAAAAACAGCCTAAAAAATGTTTGCTCTACTTTCTAATTATAGTTAAACAAAAAAAGCTTAGCTTGAATTTCTCAACGAGATTCTTGTGAAGTTAAGCCAAACTATCATTAACAAGGAAGAGGAACAAAAAATAATTGAGTTCCACGAAGTCTTGGCGGTTTCCTACCGAGTCACCTTAGAGGTAGAAAATTAAGTAAAGACATACCTAAATTTACTCGTTTTAAGGCCTGTAAAGAAGAAATTTGCCTTGTTCAATCTTGCCGCCTGTGGCCATCAGCGGAAATTGAACTAGAGAACAACGCAACCCCCTTAGCTACGAAATTTCTTGAGCTCTTCTACAAGCTAAAGATTTTGTTATAGCCTTGATAATAAACGTAAAAAATTAGCTAATTTTTGACAAAAACCTACTATAGGAGGCATCATTCTTCGATCATCAAATACTATTCAATCCAATGGCTAAAGACGCAACCGAATGGAACAAATGTGCTGATAAGTTAAAGCAAAGATATAATGGTTGTTAGAGCGTATTTATAAAACTTGGTATTTTAGTACCGAGGCCTACGCAACCTATAGATACAACAGAAAGCTCAAAAAAGATAGCTCTTGATTTCTTTCTACTTGCCAAGCCTAAAGAAAAATCGAGTTTAGAGGTATTCTTAAGAAGATATCCCGTTACCCCTTTGTTTAGCAAGAGATTGCCTCCTATGTAGCTATGATGAAAAGCAATCCTCATCTAGTTACAATGACCATCCACGAGTTTTGGCATAAAAATCGCTCCGCGTTCCCTACGGTACCCTGGTCTTACCTATAACATATATAATACCCCGTATGATTATAGCTTTACAAAATTGCATCAAAGTACCTCCTTACACCGATTACTTCAATCGATGCGGAGCGGGCTTTCAGCAAAGTCACACGAATCTTCTCTGATTCTCGAAAAAGCAGATTGACAGCCGACTCTGGGCGATTGCTGTTCCTCGCTACGACCCTTACAAATTCCGCTAGGTCTTACTTTACGCAGTTTGAGTCTTTAAAAAAATTGGCATTCTCATTAAGAATTCCCCATCTATTTTGTACGAAGAAAAACAGTTAGCCCTAACGAAAATGGCCCTAGCGGGATGCTCATTGGAGGCCGAATCACTATCTGAGGGAGAATCTAGTGATGAGGAAGATTTTATATCTATGGAATTATAAAGAAAGTTTACCTTTTTATAGTTGTTGATCTTTGTTAATTTGTTGTTAATCATTGTTGTTCCTGCATTTCTTTTCTTCTTTACTAAAAAAGCGAAATTAGCCCCGGTATTTTGTTAAAATTACGGAAACTAGACAAGAAAAAAAAACCGTCCTTGTAAAGCTGCCGCGTTGATTGTTATTCTCGTCTTCTTGAAAATCGACGAGCGTAAGAGAGATCAACAACCCTAAAACAATTTTGTTTAATTTGTTTTAAAAAGCCTAAAGAGGAGCAAAAAAATATAAAAATACAAAAAAATAAAATGGTCGTCCTCCGCATTTCTTGGAGTCGGACACCGCGCGAAAGACTTGATTTTCATCGCAGCTCATGTCAAAAGTTCGCTAAAACTTAAAATTTTTAAAATGCTATGTAAAATTCAGAAAAACCTATTTAAAACGGAAAAAGTCAAGAAACACTATTAAAAAATTATATTATTTACGAATTTACCAGGCCTATTGTCTACATTTGCACTAGAACTATTCAAAAACAAATTCCACGCCCTAAAAAACCTAAATCCTTAAATAAAACTATCCATTACTACATTTTAAGAAAAGTTTGCAAATTTTTTTCGCGCGACCTTTATAGCTTTGCCTAAAAAGCGCACCTTTTAGAAAACGCGTTGTCGGAAGTTTGTCGGATCAATTGTCTGACAAAAAAAGTTGTCAATGAAAATTTGTCTGACAAATTGTCTGTCAACGAGGAGCACACTCTACTCAAATATGTCACATATTAGTGGAAGTAACATCTTTTTTGTCGAATCGGTCCCACCCCGATCCCAGAGGAAAATTATTTCACTTTTAAACGTGTTTTTCGTACGTTTTAGACCAAGTTTGCTATCCGTTAAAATAATTTTAAACGATTTTTAAAATTTTGATTTATGTGGGGACCATTATCTACTTTTTGGTCATCCGATTTTGGGCGATTGAAAATTGGAAGCGCCGGTGCTTCTATTAGGAAAATTACGGTATATTTCACTTCGTTTCGCGCTATTTCGTTTCTGGTTCATGAAAAAGCGTTCAAGTTGCTTTCAATGGTTCACAACGGATTGTGCGGAGAAGAGATCATCATTTTGTTCTTCGCTGGGTGAAATAGAAAAAAAAATCATATTGTATGAGTTTGACATAAAAAATTTCTGATTTACCGTATTCATCAGAACCAATCAGAACCAGATTTTGAATGTCCCTATGGATGGGTTTGTTATTCGTTTTGTTGTTGTACACCCATCCAGCGATCAACAAAATTACGCGCCATTTCGTCTCTTTTCTGGTTTATTCATGGAAGAAGTTCGCAAACGGAAAGCAGAGGAGGGAAAACGAAAGGAAACAACAAACAATGGGGAACAATCGACGAATGTTCCCCATTTCGTCCCGAGGAGCTGCCGACTGAGATCCAGATGAGAATCGTCGATGAAATGGCACCAGTGGATGCGATGAGAATGCGCGGAGTGAATCGAAAATTCTATCGGTTGCTCTCGAGCGAACCGTGGAAACGACGAGTGCTTCCCAGTTGCGGGATGAATTGCACTCCATAAAATGATATGAGTGAATCGTGAAGAGATTCTTTCGCTTGTTTGTCCAGCGAAGGCAAGGGAACAGTGATCGAAGCATTTGGATGGCTGCCCGGGAATCCATTGTTGAGAGTACGTAAAGTGACTGATCGAATTTGCTCGTCGTTTGCAAGAATGACCATCGATTTGATTTGTGTCTTCTTAAAGGCTTGATGATAAAAGAGAAAGAGTTCATTCGAGAAGTCAGCCAGCACAATTTCCTCGCAATCTTTCAACTTAGACACAATGAATCTCTTGAGTGCCGTTTTGGCGGAGATTCATGCCAAATGAATTGATTTGGCAGACCCGCGCCACACACTTTTTGATTGTCAAATGAAAGCTATTGCAAAATGCCACAAGTTTCCCTAGATCTTTCATAAACAGCTGCAGCTCATTGGCCGATTCCAATTGCCTCAAGAATGTGATGTCCATCTCGCTGAGTTGTCCTTTCTTCAGAAGCTTCAATGTGTCACAGGAGCCAATCCTCTTAATGAATGAAGGTTGGCTTCCAAAGTGGTTTTGGTCGATGAAAAGTACTTCATAATTTTCATCTCGTCATCATTGATTTCACTCCAGTACACGTGTCTCCCAAAAACCCTCCACGGATCCCTTATCTGAGTCGATCGAAATCCCTCATTCACTTTCACCAATTCTAATCAAGTCTCTCTTCCATCACTTCCAGCTTCAAGTCATAGCAGATTCGTTCCATCGAAAATGTAACCAAATTCCGTATCTCAAACGGCATTTCAATTGAAGCCATTGCACCTAAAAGAAAGTAATATTGAAAATGTATGAGAGGAAATCGGTTTGAAAAGTTGTTTGAAAAGTGTTTAAAAGGGAACAAAAATTAATTATTTTTGGACATGTTAACAAATAGCTTGATTTGATTTACACATTCACGCGTGATATTTCTAATACAATGATGCTTTCTGACATGTATATCAAATAACTCGCTTTTTCTGAATCAAGTATTAATCAGCACTTTGCGAGTTTATAAAGATAATCAAAACTAGTTAGAAGTTTATTTATAACAACTAGATAACTTTAACAACAATACCAACAACAAAACAATGAGAAAAAGGCTTTTATTCGCTTGGCACGCACTTGATGAAGAGACCGGTGACCGCGTCATCGTCATAGTCGTCATAGTCATAGTCTTCAACACCATCTTCGATCTGATACCATGGTTCCGCAACGACAAAAATACAATCCCTCTTCGAATCGATTCGATAACGGAAATATGAACTTTTCTCAAAAACAAATTCCTTCCAAAAGGGATGAAAACATTCGTTAGCCATCTGAATGAGTTGAAGGCGTGCGTCCCTTTCAACACGTTGCATTCCATCATGTCCATAAAGGAAACGTTCAATTTGGCGACGTGAGAACCTACTTTCCCATTCAATAAAGCAAACAGCCTCCGGATCCCTGCTTAGAAGCCCGCGATCGATGACCCATGGAACGAAGTATGGATCGGTAGCCCATCGCTTTCGATTCCAAATTTGGAGTTTTTTGACACGGGTCTTTGAGAGAGTGTCGTAAAAGAAACGACATTGATCTTCCGAGAAGCATCGGAACGAAAGCATCTCGCAAGCATTGCATTGATTCACAATGAAGTTCTCAAGAGATTCCTTCACTGAGTGTTCATCAACAGCGAAATCCAGAATGATGTCTTCTTTGACCAGTCCACTGAAATTAGAGAGAAAGTTCATCAAACGCCTATTATCATAAACCATGAGCGACACTCGATCCACCGATTCCAATTGATTCAATACGTGAAATTCGTGAGCGGAGGAAGGTCTTTCAAAATCATATAACTCCAGGGAGTGACACGAGCGCACCCGTTTGATGAGATTGAAATCGCGTTCCACATCAAGCTCGACTCCGTCGACAAGAACATCTTGCCGGCAAAATCGACCATAGGTAATTCCATGCACTCGCCGTCCGAAGACCCTCCAGGGGTCCCTCATGAGAATCGATCGGAATTTCTCGTTGACCTTCACCAACTCGATCACATTCCGTGCATCCATTTCCTCGATTACTTCCAGCTTCAGATCATCGCAGAGTCTCTCCATCGGAAATCCCGTCAACTTGTTCATCTCAAATGGCATCTTGTTATTTGAAGACAAGTTATTTTGAATTCTTTTCTTCTGCCTGAAATAAAAAAACATGTTTGATAGCGATAAACATCCAAAGTTTACAAATCCGTTTTTTGTCAAAAGTTTTCGAGAATATTCTGGGGTTTTCATCCACTATTGATTTACAAGTAATCGCTTCCAACAAAACAATTTATTTAGCAGAACAATAATAAAACAACGGATTAGACAACAATGGGAAACAATAGGCAATGACAATTTGACAATCTAAACAAACTACCACAAATCAACTATGTGCATAAGTCAAATGAATGAGGGTAGTACCCAGCCTACTAAAAGAATTTTTTCATTTAAAGAAGTTATGCAGAAATTCATGGGTGAAAGCATCTTTTTTTCGCGAACGGCATGTTTTTGAATGACATCAATAAATTAAAAGTTTCAATAGGAAGAGGGACAGATTCAACTGTTTACGGGCTGTTACTGGAATTAAACGCTAAATCTACGTCTTTTTAAAAGAAAAATGCAAAAAAATTAAGGAAAATAGTGTTTTTTAGATTTTTGCTTAAAAGGATACAATCATTGCCTTGCTAGTTTGAAACGGAAAGAAGACTTCGCTTTATTAGGTTGGAAAGAAAGTTCTCGAAAAAAGTTTGCACGGTGATTTCTCAAAAAACAAACCATCAATTCTTCTCAGCTTTTTTGATAAGCTTGACTATATTTCAAAAAGTTTTTGACAAAAAATCAGTGGGCTTCTAGTAAAAAAAATAAGAGATTTCTTCAGCTGAAGTGACTTGGTCACTTTTTGAGTGAGCAGCCTTTAGACCAGTTTTTAATGGGTTAATGGATAGGTATGGGTCCCCTTCAAAACCATAGCGTCCGGATAACGTTTTTGACATTGTTCTTGACGATGCAACAGTTGGAGGGCAACACGGTGAGCAGAAGTTTCTTGGAGAATCTCCTAAAAATTAAATTCAAAAAGAAAACCATAAAAGATAACCTCTAAACCAAGTTGTTGACCACACGCTGATAGAGGTTCCACCGATAGGTGGAAGCGACGAGGACTTTGCCGACTCTTTGACTGATGTTGTTATTGCGATATGCATAAAAATCTAGAGTTGATTCATTTTGAAAGTATTGAATCCACATGCCGTGTAATTTTCGATTCAGGTCCGTCGCAATGATTTGACGTTGATAGTTACTCGTTGACTTGGCGGTGAATTACCGACATGGCGGCCAAGCGCTTCTTTTACGGTTGCACCACTTTTCCGGCTTTGTATCGCATTAGCTTTAACTTAGCGTGCCTATAAGACTATTTGCTAGCGTGCCTATAAACTCGCTTAAACAAACTTCCTCGGCATAGTCCTTTGGAATGTGGTTGTGCTCGTTATGATTTGACATTACAGCATTCAACATTTTGATAAATGACATGTATCGGTGTGCTGTGAGCATTGTCGATTCGAACTCGATCAAAAATTTTAGCGACTTGTTGCCTAAAATAAGTTGTGCTTGATAAGTAAACCTCAACTTACGTATATTTTCGCATGTAGCCCCTCGAGACAATTGCCTTAATTTAGCTTCACCGAATCACCCCAGTAAACCAATAATCTGCTGATATACACCTATATTTCATTAGGTTATCAGTGAAAAGTTTAAAAATACCTCAGAGTCTGCGAGAGCAAAATTCTTTCAAGACCCCTCACCCATTAAATGCCATCAATTGCTGAGCAGTTTTCGGATCAAATGCAAGTGCTTTGTCTGTTTCCCATGATGATTCTTCAACTGTGTGCAGAAAATAGCTGAAACGACAAGTAGATAAATGAAATGGTTCGAAGTAGCTGATTAAACACTTACTCGCATAGCATACACTTACTCTTCACGCACCACACGTTTTCGTGGACCATGGCCTTCCACCTAAAAATCATTATTGCCAATCAGTGCTGTACTTTAAAACCTACTCTTTCGTAAGATATCTGCCCAAGAATGGCCTACAGCCCAGTCATCAAAATATCCCAGGATTTTTGGCTCTTTCATATCAATAAAATTACTTTGACAAAGCCCTTTGAACTTTTCTTCCAAATTATTGACATTGCATTGAAAAAACTCGTGAAAACGGAGCCGAGGTAAAACTTCTGTTTGCAAAATGTATTCAATCTTTCAAAATAGAGTAATTTGGCTAATTTTCATTTTAAAAATTTACATCAATATGATGAACCCTGTCAATGACGAGTGGAACTCCGCGATCGGCCCATTTCCCCTTACCAATTAGATTTTCAAGAAATAATTTTAATTGCCGCAAATCACACACCTCTTCACCAAAAAAATGCAAAATTCTATCTAGAACGTAAACCGGTCGTAAATAGGAACTATTCAAGCAATTGTACGCACATTCTGGGTGTTCCTAAATAAAATTAAAAACATGTGGAAAAAGAGACAAAATTCCACCTGAGGCCACCGGGCAATTTTAGCTGCGTGATTCCAAACAACATCTCGAACTGTGGCTATATTCCATTCGATTCTAAAAATATTAGTTTAAAGTAAATTCTTTAAAAAAAACCAATATAAAAGCCTGAAAAGTAAAGAACAAAGCGCTACCTCTCGATTGACTCCTTCTCGTTGTGTGCTCGTTATCATTGATTCTCGAGTTATGCCCGAACCTAAACAAAGAAATGTTTTAACTGTAAACATATTGTAGAGGAATAAGTAAAAAAAACACGCTCTTTCGGGGTATTTATCATCAAACTAACGAATTTCCACATTTTCATCAAAAAAAGTTATAGCACTGAGCTAATTTGGTTGTTTGGTGCTCTAGGTGCAATAGGTTTTAAAAACGCAAAAAATATTTGTGCTAATGACGTTGCACAAATGGCTTGTGCGCAAAAGACGCTTTTGTTTCTTTTACCGTAACCCAAAACCAAAAATAAACTTTAATTCGTTTTCAGGAAAAGGTTCAATGCAACTGGTGGGTCCAAGTCGCGTAAACCCTCGAAATTTCCACCAAAACCTCATTCTAAATGTAAAACAGTGTTCCCGATCGAGTGACGTTGTTAGATTTTCAATATCTTGTTTCATATTCAAGAGTAGGTGTTTATAATGCTATATTGCCCATTACGCGCTGCAAGACAATTTATAGAGAGTGTTATAGGGTATTGGAGTTTTATTTTTGTCGAAAATACAAAATTCAACAGTATGAAGTCTAACTTTGCATTAACTATTATAAAAAATCTCAGGAAAAGGTTCAATGCAACAGAAACATAGTAGTTTACATCAGAAACATAGGTCAACCAAATTTTCTTTTTCAAAAACCGAGCCTAAATTCAGGATCTACGCTACTTATTTGCTGAATATGCAAATTTTCATAAAAATAGCTAATCTGAACCGTGCTCGTCCCAGATGGAGGTTTTGTAAAAAAAAGCGCTCGTCGTGAATGTGTTAAGACATGTGGATTTTGGGTTGTGTTTGCATTTGAAAACGAATTAAAGTTTATTTTTGGTTTTGGGTTGCGGTAGAAGAGAGCAACACATAATCAGACAAAGAGTTGCGATAAAAAGAGTCATTTAAAGGCAACGGCACCCCAAAACAGGAAGACACAATCCGGCGCTGCCAAATCCCGAACAGCACGCATTGCAACTCGCAACCTAAAATGGTTTTCGTGATTTTTACTCGGAATTTACACAAATCTGTCCACGAAACAGCATAAGAATTCATTATATCACTTTGATCAATCAATTGATAAGAAGATTTGAATTTATGTATACCGTGCAGTTGCCTTCACAAACGAGAAGATTGTTGGGTTGGGGAGCTTCATCAGAAGAGGGGGAGTTCGGAAGGATCGCTTGACAGACGACTAAACTCTCTCATCAAGTTGTATGAGGAGAAATTTTGAGTTAATAATAAAATAGAACTTTAAATATTAGGCTAAAATTAGAAAAGGCCTTTTAAAAACGTTTCTAACTTTCTACTTTAAAGCTTTCTTTCAAACACTCTATTATTTTTTCCTGCTGGCGGAAGGATGGCACTGAATTTTACAAAAAAAAAGAGCAAAACTCACCAAAAACGGTGGCGATGAGGAGAACGAGCGAGAGGAGACGGGACATCGTGCTTGAGGGAAGGGGAAGGGAAGCGGAAAAGAAGAGGTGAGTTGGGATGATTGGATGTGACTTTCGGATCACTCTTTTATACTCGAAAGATGTGTGATTTGGGAGTGCATGGGCAGAAAGTGGGGTTGATGTTGTTTATCTCGAAAAACACTATTTTCTTTCACAAAAATAACCATCTTTTGGGGGCTCTTTTTGAGTCATCCATCGTCGAGCTCCTTCCCCATCGGATCACTTTTTGAGCCGTTCAAGCGAGTTCTTCGATCACATTTCCCTGTCTGAAACGTTCTTGAAAACGAAATGAAGAGAGGTTTCTCTCGAGAAACTCGAGAAAAACAGCTGTCTCACGTGTTTTTTTCCATTTTCTTGTGCAATTTTTCAATTGTGACACAATTATTGTGTTACCTTTTATAGAAATACTTGAAGAATGCGAAATGGAATATTTATTGTGGGAAATTTTGAAGCTTAAGCTGAGTCGAGAACACGAACACAACCTAGTATTTCATTTTCAAAAAAAGTCAAATTAACCGCGGAAATTTGTGAAAACAACGTCATTGAATTGCACAACGTAAAAGCGAGGTTTCTATTTTCTCTCAGAAGAAGATTTTTAGAAGAATCAATTCAAAGTTCTCTCCACATGACACATCTCTTTTTTTGAGAACATCTCAAGAAAAGAAACAAAAAGTTTCTCTCTTTACGGGGAATCGAGGAAAAACATCTGTGACCTCTCACGTGTGTTCGTTTTGTTTTGTTTTCCGTTTCCGTTTTGTTTTTTTGTACAATCTTTTGAGTGGAATAGTTGAGTCATTTAGATTGTTCAAAAGTCAAAAATAGATTGTTCAAAAGGAAATCATGAATTTTTGCGTGAAAAATATAAAAGATGAAATCTCTCGGAATCAGAAAACAGTGCACATTTGTTATCGGGAAAAAATGAATTCTTTGCGATTCAGATTCTAACTTGGATTCTTTGCTTTTTAAAAGAAATAATTTTCTTATTTGATATTTTCTGAGACTTTGACCTTTGCACCGCCATGTTGAAAACGAAACTTGCGCCACGCAGTCACGGTGCAAGTAACCATTTTATTTTTATCTTTGATTTTAGTTGATTAATCATTTTTCTAGTTAAAAAGGTTAGAGTGTTTCGCGAAAAGCATCAGCTCAGCTTGTTTCATCCCGTTTGTACGAACAGCAGAAGGTTCTCAAATCAAAGCTCGACGATGCTGAGAGGCTCGGAAAAACTATCAGTGAAATCATCCGCAAAAGCTACAACAAATTATCAAAGTAGGCGGTTTGATGTAGTGCTAAAAGGTAATCTTCATGTAACTAATATTGATTATTTATCAAACTTGGCATTATTCATTTCACCGACTATTTGAGTTGTTTTTTTTACGTTTTGAATATAACTTTTCTATTTAACTTGACTTATTGTTGATCATCATTTTAATTTAACTGTTATTTTGATTCATTAGTTAGTTATCGGTTGTTTTGTTATAAATAAAGATTAAACGTTTTGCCAAAGGTAAATGCATCACAAAGAAAGACCAAGTTAGACAAGTAAAGCTCATTTTAACAAGTTTTTATTTTATGCTACCGAATATACAGTCAGCAAAAAAGTCTTGCACCATTGTCCCCCAAAGGCTTAAAACAAAAATTTTTCGCAAAAATAAGTGTTTCAGAGAAAACTTGTTGGCAACTAATTCTACCATTGTGGTCTAGTTTCCGAATATATTATTCATTTTTATTGCAAGTTATTTCTTTTGACGTAAAAAATAAGTTTTATTAGAGACACCCGGTTTAGAGCGCAAAAAAAGTCTTGCACCATAGTTGTATTCTGTTGTCACTCCATCAGTGACTTTTTCTTTTTGTTTTCTGACTTTGTTTTTTGTGCATTAATTTATTTTATTAGATGCCCTGCGAGCGATATCTGGACACTCCGACTAAGGAAAACATTGTCAAAGCCCGTCAAGGAGGGATGAAAGTGAAGGCCATTTGTGACCTCTTGATCGTTGATCGCTCTACCGTCTCCAGGCTTTCTAAACGACAAAAACTAGAGGGAAATGTGCAACGACATTCAAAAAGTGGTCGACCACCTAAAACAACAATCAGACAGGACCGTTCATTGATCGGGATGTTCTTAAAGGATCCAAACAGGACGAGTACCGACGGTGCCAAGTTGCTTCAATCTTGCTTTGGGCTTGAAGTAACCGCTCAAACAATTCGAAACCGGCTCAAATCGGTTCGATTATTTGCTCGACGACCAGCACGAAAGCCTCTAATGGTTTTGAGACATCGGCGATTGAGATTGGCCTTCGCAAAGACGTACAAACATTGGACGGTCGACGTTTGGAAGAAGGTACTATGGAGTGACGAGACGAAGATCAATATATTCAACCCGGATGGTGGTCAAATGATTCGTCGGCCTGTTGGAACACGCTATAAACTCAGGTATATGCGTTCTACAGTCAAATTCAATGGTGGAGGAATCATGGTTTGGGGTTAGTAAATGTTTTTTAGATTGTTTTTTAGATTTTAGAGGATTTTTCGCGTCTGCTTAGGCTCTAGCTTTTCGAATGACTTCCCCATTAGTAGCGGAGTGCTCCAAGGGAGCGTTCTTGGTCCTCTTCTTTTCCTTATTTATATTAATGGCATTAACAGTTCGATCTCCCTAGGCACAAAAGTCCGACTTTACGCCGATGACCTTAAAATTTACAGGGTACTTCCGTCCCAGAGCCCCATCCCTGATTTTACTCTTCTCCAGAAGGATCTTGATTCGATCCTTCTGTGGAGTAAATTTTGGAAACTTAACATTGCGCGGGACAAGTGCAAACACGTTACATTTGGTTCATTAGACGGAATTATGGATGCTCACAAGTGCAAGGACATATTGGAGACACATATGCTACCTCATGCACAAGCGAAAATGGGACAGGGGTGGTTATTCATGCAAGATGGAGGCCCGAAGCACACAAGTCAGCTTATGATGGGACGTCGTTTGAAGATTCGAAGGGGGTTTTTGTGAGGGTGCCCGGCTGGTTTCATCAACATGGACTGGAATAGCTTCGAACACCACCTTTCAGCCCCGACATCAACCCGATTGAACATTTGTGGTCGATTGTTAAACGGAAACTCAAAGGACAAAAATTTCGAAACAAGGCTGAACTATGGGGCCATGTGGAACAAGCATGGAAGACGACCTCTCAACATGTGTTGCACAAATTGCTCTCGTCGATGCCCAGAAGACTACAAAAGATCATTCAAGCAAAAGGAGCTGCTACAAAGTATTAAACTTATTGAATTTGTTTGATGGTGCAAGACTTTTTTTTGCTTCCTTTTTTGTTGGTCGTTTACTCTTTTGTTATTTTTTCTATTTTACTGTTACGAATAAATTTTTCACTTGTTCATTCGGAAACTAGACCACAATGGTAGAATTAGTTGCCAACAACAAATGAAACGCTTATTTTTGTGAAACATTTTTTGTTTTAAGCCTTTGGGTGACAATGGTGCAAGACTTTTTTGCTGACTGTATAAAAATCCGGCAACAAAAGTGGAAAAATCTATTGGCAAAACGAAAATGATTGCACGGCCCAAAAATTCGTTTTTTTTGTGCGGCGCAAGTTTCGTTTTTAACACGGCGGCGCAAGTGTCATAGTCCCTATTTTCTTATTTCTTAAATATTTTTCTTAAAAGGTAAGATTTTTTAAAATTCTAGACATTAAAATGGGCTCTTTGTTGGCATTAAAGCGCTCGAGTGGTTGAGACTCGAAATATTTCATCAAATCATAGATCGAAAACAGTTCCCATTTAGATTTTCAAATAATTTTAATTTTCGTAAATAACACACCTCTTTACCGAAAAAAAAAGCAAAATTCTATTTAGAACGTAAACCGGTCGTAAATACCGTATTTCCTCTAATAAACGCCCCCCCTTGACCAACTTTGGACGCTTCGTTCTCAGCTCCATTTCGAGATATTTTTATGTTTAATATATCAAAAGATAGAAGACATTAAGGGCTATCTTTTGATATATTAAACATAAAAATATCTCAAAATGGGGCTGAGAACGAAGCGTCCAAAGTTGGTCAGGGGGGGGGGGCGTTTATTAGAGGAAATACGGTAGGAACCATTCAAGCAATTGTACGCACATTCTGGGTGTTCCTAAATAAAATTAAAAACATGTGGAAAAAGAGACAAAATTCCACCTGAGGCCACGAGGAATTTTTAGCTGCATGATTCCAAACAACATCTCGAACTGTGGCTATATTCCATTGACTCCTTCTCGTTGTGTGCTCGTTATCATTGATTCTCGAGTTATGCCCGAACCTAAACAAAGAAAGGTGTTAACTGTGAGCATATTGTAGAGGAATAAGTAAAAAAACACACTCTTTGGGGATATTTATCATAAAACTAACGAATTTCCACATTTTCATCAAAAAAAGCTATGGGGCTGAGCTAATTCGGTCGTTTCGTGCTCTAGGTGCAATAAGTTTTAAAAACTGTGTGCGCAAAAAATATTGTGCGACGTTTAATATACGACACTCATCGCTGACTTCTTTTTCTAAAACAAAATTTTCGGCAGTTTTCTACTGCATACGGTTACCTTTCGAACTTTTCTAAAAGTGCATAAATCCATTGAAATCACAAAAATGTCACTATCACTATCAATGTCACTATCACTGTATGTCAACTATCGGAGACACAAGCAATGGGTAGGGCCTGGAGAAAAACCTTTGGGGGAGAACTTTGGCGTTGGTCTCGTCTTGCACACAATGGAATTGAACGGATAGCGACGCATATTAAACCTCGCACAATAGGCGTTCGCGCAAAAAGGTGTCTGGCTGGCCATTTCCATCCGTGGCGATCTCGATCACGAGATCGTCACGATACCCAGTTTCTGCCCCCATGCACTCCCAAATCACGCATCTTTCGCGTATAAAAGAGTGATCCGAAAGTCACATCCAATCATCCCAACTCACCTCTTCTTTTCCGCTTCCCTTCCCCTTCCCTCAAGCACGATGTCCCGTCTCCTCTCACTCGTTCTCCTCATCGCCACCGTTTTTGGTGAGTTTTGCTCTTTTTTTTTGTAAAATTCAGTGCCATCCTTCCGCCAGCAGGGAAAAATAATAGAGTGTTTGAAAGAAAGCTTTAAAGTAGAAAGTTAGAAACGTTTTTAAAAGGCCTTTTCTAATTTTAGCCTAATATTTAAAGTTCTATTTTATTATTAACTCAAAATTTCTCCTCATACAACTTGATGAGAGACTTTAGTCGTCTGTCAAGCGATCCTTCCGAACTCCCCCTCTTCTGATGAAGCTCCCCAACCCAACAATCTTCTCGTTTGTGAAGGCAACTGCACGGTATACATAAATTCAAATCTTCTTATCAATTGATTAATCAAAGTGATATAATGAATTCCTATGCTGTTTCGTGGACAGATTTGTGTAAATTTCGAGTAAAAATCACGAAAACCATTTTAGGTTGCGAGTTGCAATGCGTGCTGTTCGGGATTTGGCAGCGTCGGATTGTGTCTGCCTGTTTTGGGGTGCCGTTGCCTTTAAATGACTCTCTTCTACCGTAACCCAAAACCAAAAATAAACTTTAATTCATTTTCAAATGCAAACACAACCCAAAATCCACATGTCTTAACACATTCACGACGAGCGCTTTTTTTACAAAACTTCCATCAGGGACGAGCACGGTTCAGATTAGCTATTTTTATGAAAATTTGCATATTTAGCAAACAAGTAGCGCAGATCCTGAATTTAGGCTCGGTTTTTGAAAAAGAAAATTTGGTTGACCTATGTTTCTGATTTAAATGTTTCTACTATGTTTCTGTTGCACTTTTCCTTAAAACGAATTAAAGTCTATTTTTGGTTTTGGTTACTGTAGAAGAAACAGAAACGTCTTTTGCGCACAAGCCATTTATGCAACGACATTTGCACAAATATTTTTTGCGCACACAGTTTTTAAAACTTACTGCACCTAGAGCACCAAACGACCGAATTAGCTCAGCGCCATAGCTTTTTTGATGAAAATGTGGAAATTCATTAATTTTATGATAAATAGTTTCAAAGAGCGAGTTTTTTTTACTTATTCCTCTACAATATGTTTACAGTTAACACCTTTCTTTGTTTAGGCTCAGGCATAACTCGAGAATCAATGATAACGAACACACAACGAGAAGGAGTCAATGGAATATAGCCACAGTTCGAGATGTTGTTTGGAATCACGCAGCTAAAAATGCCTGGTGGCCTCAGGTGGAACTTTGTCTCTTTTTCCACATGTTTTTAATTTTATTTAGGAACACCCAGAATGTGCGTACAATTGCAAAGTAGTTTTATTGATATGAAAGAGCGAAAAATCCTGGGATATTTTGATGACTGGGTTGAAAGCCATTCTTGGACAGATATCTTACGAAAGAGTAGGTTTTAAAGTACAGCACTGATTGGCAATAATGATTTTTAGGTGGAAGGCCATGGTCCACGAAAAAGTGTGGTGCGTGAAGAGTAAGTGTATGCTATGCGAGTAAGTGTTTAATCAGCCACTTTGAACACATTTGAAGAATCATCATGGGAAACGGACAAAGCGTTTGCATTTGATCCGAAAACTGCTGAGAAATTGATGACATTTAATGATTGGGTGATGGGTCTTGACCCAAAAAGAATTTTGCTCTCGCAGACTCGGAGGTATTTTTAAACTTTTCACGGATAACCTAATGAAATATAGGTGTATATCAGCGGATTTTTGGTTTACTGGGGTGATTCGGTGAAGCTAAATTACGGCAATTGTCTCGAGGATAGCCCTTATGGGGCTACATGCGAAAATATACGTAAGTTGAAGTTTACTTATGAAGCACAACTTATTTTAGGCAACAAGTCGCTAAAATTTTTCATGAAATTCGTATCGACAATGCTCACAGCACACCGGTACATGTCATTTATCAAAATGTTGAATGCTGTAATGTCAAATCATAACGAGCAAAACCACACTCCAAAGGAATATGCCGAGCAAGTTTGTTTAAGCGAGTTTAGTAAAGCAAATAGTCTTATAGGCACGCTAAGTTAAAGCTAATATGATACAAAGCCGGAAAAGTGATGCAACCGTAAAAGAAGCGCTTGGCCGCCATGTCGGTAATTTACCGCCAAGTCAACGAGTAACTATCAACGTCAAAGCATTGCGACGGACCTTAATCGAAAATTACACGGCATGTGGATTAAATACTTTTAAAATGAATCAACTTTAGATTTTTATGCATATCGCAGTAACAACATCGGTCAAAGAGTCGGCAAAGGCCTCGTCGCTCCCACCTATCGGTGGAACCTCTATCAGCGTGTGATCAACAACTTGGTCGTTTAGAGATATGGGTTTAGAGGTAACTTTTATGGTTTTCTTTTTGAATTTCATTTTTAGGAGATTGTCCAAGGAACTTCTGCTCACCGTGTTGCCCTCCAACTGTTGCATCGTCAAGAACAATTTCCAAAACGATAGCCGGATGCTATTAGGTTGGAAAGAAAGTTCTCGGAAAAAGTTTGACTGGAATTTCTTAAAAACGAATCCACCAATTCAAGAACATTTTGTTCTATTATTTACAAGTCGACTCCAAGAAATTACTCGTAAAAAATGAGTGCAGCTTTCCCTTAAAATTTTGGAGATTTTTGAAAAGTTTATGATTTTCCTCTTCCTATTGACTTTTAATTTACTGATGTCCTTCAAAAACATGCAGTTCGCGACAAAAAGATGGTTTCACCAATGAATTTCTGCATAACTTCTTTAAATGAAAAATTCTTTTGTTGTTGTTGGTAATTCTGTTGTCATTGCCTATTGTTTCCCATTGTTGTCTAATCCGTTGTTTTATTATTTTTCTGCTAAATAAATTGTTTTGTTGGAAGCGATTACTTGTAAATCAATAGTGGATGAAAACCCCAGAATATTCTCGAAAACTTTTGACAAAAACGGATTAGTAAACTCCACAAGTAAACTTTGGATGTTTATCACTATCAAACATGATTTTTTTTATTTGAGGCAGAAGAATGGCCGATTCTGTGGATGTGAAAAAGAGTGATGGAGAGGCGAAGAAAAGAAATCAAAATAACTTGTCTTCAAATAACAAGATGCCATTTGAGATGAACAAGTTGACGGGATTTCCGATGGAGAGACTCTGCTATGATCTGAAGCTAGAAGTAATCAAGGAAATGGATGCATGGAATGTGATCGAGTTGGTGAAGGTCAACGAGGAATTCCGATCGATTCTCATGAGGGACCCCTGGAGGGTCTTCGGATCGCGAGTGCATCGGATTTCCTATAATCGATTTTGCCAGCAAGGTGTTCTTATCGAGAAATTCGGTTCGGGAGGAGTCGAGCTTGAGGTGGAACGCGATTTTAATCTCATCAAACGGGTGCGCTCATGTCACTCCCTGGATTTATATGAGTTTGAAAGATCTTTCTCCGTAGATAAGATATTTCACGTATTGAATCAATTGGAATCGGTGGATCGAGTGTCGCTCACTGTTGATGATAATAGGCGTTTGATGAACTTTCTCGCTAATTTCAATGCACTCGTCAAAGAAGACATCATTCTGGATTTGGTTGTTAATGAACGCTCAGTGAAGGAATCTCTTGAGAACTTCATTGTGAATCAATGCAATGCTTGCGAGATGCTTTCGTTCCGATGCTTCTCGGAAGATCAATGTCGTTTCTTTTACGACACTCTCTCAAAGACCCGTGTCAAAAAACTCCAAATTTGGAATCGAAAGCGAAGCACTGCCGATCCATACTTCGTTCCATGGGTCATCGATCGCGGGCTTCCAAGCAGGGATCCGGAGGCTGTTTGCTTTATTGAATGGGACACTTCGTTCTCACCTCGCCAAATTGAACGTTTCCTTTATGAACATGATGGAATGCAACGTGTTGAAGGGGACGCACGCCTTCAACTCATTCAGATGGCTAACGAATGTTTTCATCCCTTTTGGAAGGGATTTGTTTTTGAGAAAAGTTCATATTTCCGTTATCGAATCGATTCGAAGAGGGATTGTATTTTTGTCGTTGCGGAACCACGGTATCAGATCGAAGATGGTGTTGAAGACTATGACTATGACGTCTATGACGGCTTTGACACCGGTCTCTTCATCAAGTGCGTGCCAAGCGAATAAAAGCCTTTTTTTATTGGTTTGTTGTTGGTATTGTTGTTAAAGTTATCTAGTTGTTATAAATAAACTTCTAACTAGTTTTGATTATCTTTATAAACTCGCAAATTGTTGATTGATACTTGATTCAGAAAAAGCGAGTTATTTGATATACATGTCAGAAAAAATCATTTGAAGTTGAATTGTATTAGAAATATCACGCGTGAATGTGTAAATCAAATCTAGCTATTTGTTAACATGTTCAAAAATAATTCATTTTTGTGTCTTTTGGACTTTCATTTGACAATCAAAAAGTGTATGGCGCTCGTCTGCCAAATCAATTCATTTGGTGTGAATCTGTGTCAAAACGGCACTCAAGAGATTCATTGTGTCTAATAGAAGGATTGCGAGGAAATTGTGCTGGCTGACTTCTCGAATGAACTCTTTCTCTTCTATCATCAAGCCTTTAAGAAGACACAAATCAAATCGATGGTCATTCTTGCAAATGACGAGCAAATTCGATCAGTCACTTTACGTACTCTCAACAATGGATTCCCCAGCAGCCATCCAAATGCTTCGATCACTGTTCCCTTGCCTTCGCTGGACAAACAAGCGAAAGAACTCTTCACGATTCACGCATATCATTTCATGGAGTGCAATTCATCCCGCAACCGAGAAGCACTCATCGTTTCCACGGTTCACTCGACAGCAACCGATAGAATTTCCGATTCACTCCGCGCATTCTCATCGCATCCACCGGTGCCATTTCATCGACGATTCTCATCTGGATCTCAGTCGGCAGCTCCTCGAGACGAAATGGGAAACATTCGTCGATTGTTTCCTTTAGCTTTCCCTCCTCTGCTTCCCGTTTGCGAACTTCTTTCAATGGCCGACAAGCAAGAGGCATTCAGGCTGAAATTTTATGATTTTTAAGGACTCTACGAGATTTCGTTTATACTCACAAATACTGTCAGTAAAAAAACTTTGATAGCTATTTTTTATAGTCAAGTTCAGAGAGCTCGCTTTGAGGTGTTTCAAAAAATGATATTTTTTGGATCTTAAAATCAAAAAAGATACTTTATAATTGAAAACTTTATAAGAAAAGATACTCTATAATTGAATGGCGGCTTGTGAAACCGCCGAGTTTGAGTGGAGAGAATTTTCAAATGCTCTAAACAACTTGGACTCTTTTTCATGAATAAGCCAGAAAAGAGACAAAATGGCGCGAAATTTTCTTCATCGCTGGATGAGTGTACAACAACAAAACGAATAACGAACCCATCCATAGGGACATAAGAAATTTTTTATGTCAAACTCATACAATATGATTTTTTTTTCTATTTTACCCAGCGATGAACAAAATGCTGATCTCTTCTCCTCACAATCCGTTGTGAACCATTGAAAGCAACTTGAACGCTTTTTCATGAACCAGAAACGAAAGTGAAATATACCGTAATTTTCCTAATAGAAGCACCGGCGCTTCCATTTTTCAATCCCCCCAAAATCGGATGACCAAAAAGTAGATAATGGTCCCCACATAAATCAAAATTTTAAAAATCGTTGAAAATTATTATAACGGATAGCAAACTTGGTTTAAAACGTACGAAAAACACGTTTAAAAGTGAAATAATTTTAAAAGATCTGGGATCGGGGTGGGACCGATTCGACAAAAAAGGTGTTACTTCCACTAATATGTGACATATTTGAGGGTCAGAAAATCTACAGAATAATGAAGCAAGTCGCTTATTAAAATCAAATTTCGGAGTCTTCTATGAGGTGAAATTTGTATGGAGAGGAGCGGCGCTAATTTCATCTTAAAAATTTAACATCTATTGGGTTGGGGAGAATGAGTCGGCGCCGAAAATGAAAAAAATGTCTAAAACTTCTATTCGACTTCGTCAAATAATATGCGTTCGATATGAGTAGAATGGTTAACTAATTCTCTACAAAATGACATTTAAAAGAAAATTCAAACAGCGCCTCCGCTCAAGAAAAAGCCATTTTTTCACAAAAACTACAAACTGTGATCTAGAAAAAACCATTGGTGGGATCTTCCTGCAAATTTGGCAACTTAAGTAATTGAATGTGCTCTATCTTTTTTATATAAACACCAAAGAAGGTTTATGTGAAAGAAACTGTTCAAATGATGAGTCGGACTCTTTGCCATTTTAACCAGCTGCGTTTCGAAGTTCATAAACTCCACGAAAGAAAAGCTTTGTGGAATCTCTCAAAAGTCATTTTGTAGAGAAATAGTGGATCCTTTTGATGAAACCAAACGTATGTTTAAAGAAGGCTTTATGTGTGCAAAAAGTCCCTTTAAAGTTTGGCGCCGACTCATTCTCCCCAACCCAATACATTACAAAATTCGATCTACGCAATACACCGTCAGTAATGTGTAGGATATTTGCTTGAGAAAAGGCAAAACGAGGAACTGTCTGCTAGTGAACACGTTGAAGCCTTCGAATTTCGCCATTGACATGAACGGACACGGTTTAATAACCAAATGAAAGCTCCTCGTGTTCCATTCTTTTGAATTTCGACTTTATGAGTTTTTTAAGACTAGAATGAACTTTCAAAAAATGGAAGCGGCTAAATTTCCCTTCAAATGATCGAAAATCCATTCATGATCAAAAGTGTGTAGTTTTTTCAATCAGTGACTTCAATATTGACACATTCGAACAGAAATCAATCTCCGATCATCGGCTAAAAGTGATGCAAAAAAGAAAAGGAATCCTTTCACAAAAACCGATTAAGAAAATTTTGGGTTCAAATTTTGCGGAAGCAGAATTTGATGTGATTTAATGAAAAATTATCCGTATAAAAGCGAACGACCGAGTCTCGAATTCATCCGTTCATTCGGCATTCAATCCGGAAGGGAACTCATGTTATTCAATCTTCTCACTACTCTCAGTGTTTCGGGTGAGTTATTTAGTGAGTTTTTCGTGTTTTCTCTATTAGAAGAGTGAACTCTAATAGAAGAGCGCTCTGAAATCGTCTATTTTATCGACGTTTTACAAGTGATCAACACTGATACTATTAGATAATCAACTCGGTTTAGCATCCACTGTTCTTGCGACGCTGCCTGCATGCACAAAATGTCCGACAAGAGGTAAATATTTGAATGATAATAAGAATAAGAAGATGAATTACTAGTTATTGATATTAATATAGCATAAAAGGTGACGCGGCATCATTGGTTTAAATTTGAGGTCAGTGGTCCGATTGGAAGGATTACTCGAGTTGCACGGAGAGTTGTGGATTAAACGGAAAGAAAGTTCAAACTCGAAAATGTCTTTCGTGGAAATGGGGATGTCCATGCAGGTAGTGAAGAAGAAAGGAATGTTCAATAACTGCAATATCTAGTTAAATACTCTCAAATATACAGGGTGGCAAGAATTAACGGAATATTTGATTTTTGAGCAAATGAAAACCACGTAAACAATAGATTCATAAGAACATTATTTTTAACAACATTTAAGCTATAAATAACTTAAAAAAGATTCATTTTCGAAGTGGCCCCTTCAGCTTTAACGCAGAGCTTGAGACCCTTAATCAAGTTTTCGGCTATGGGCCTCAGCTCTGCCATCGTAACCTTGTCCCATTCTCGAGTTCATCCCGAGTCCAGCGAGTTCAATGCCTTCAAACTTTTGTGGGGATTAGCACAGGCGCTTGCCTCCAAGATCGACCACGCACTGTAGTCCAACGGATTGAGATCACAAGAGTGTGGATACCATTCCTGAGCCGAAATGAAATCAGGCAAATTGGCCCTGCACCAGTCCTGAACGGATTTATCTCGATGGGAGGGCGCGGAGTCATGTTGGAACGTCGAAACTTGGTTGCCAAAGTGCTGCTGGGTCCAGGGAAAAAGCACATCTTCAAAAATTTCCTTTCGATAAACATCCTGGTTCATTTTCACGCCGGGATCAATGAAAACCAAGGGAGCTTTGTCCGTTGCGCAAATTCCCGCCTAAACCATGACAAAGCTCGGATTTTGGCGATGTTGAACGATAGAGGAGGCTCCTGGAGATGTCGTAGCCGGCAAAGGGCGGGGCTTATCAGATGACCGATAACCTTTTATACGCGCCCCGCCCCCTTTGCCATAGGGAATCTGACTTTGAGCTCAAATTTCTTGGTGTTCGGCTGTGCAATTGAAATAATTTTTGTACCAATCGACAGAGAAAGACTTGGCGTATCCAATGATACTAAAAATGTTTTAATTGGACAGCCTAACACCAAGAAATTTGAGCTCAAAGTTAGGTTGCTAATGGGAAAATGGGCGGGGCTTATCAAATGTCGCACAATTTTCATTTTTTGCCCTTTGCCAGAACATTGACCATAAGATCTAATCGATTCGATTTTTTAACAACTTGACATTGTTGTCTTTCTTTCGAATCGATTCATTCTTGATGTTGTCATTCTTGATTCTTGATTTCTTTCTAAATGCTCAAAGTGTGAAGAAAATAAAATGTCGACGAAATTCTGGATTCTAAAACGCATCTAAATTCGATTACGGTGTCTTTTTTCAGAAAAAAACCTTTAAAAATTTATCAATACCTATATTTTTACATCCAAACGGGTCATCAGAATTAAAGCATTTAAGGAAAAACGTCAAGACTAGAAAGTTTTATAATCAAGAGAATTGCACATAAGAAAATGAGGAATGCGAATTTGGTAGAAGACAATTTAGCAAAAATAATGGGAAATAAAAATGAGCAATGGGTACTGTACAAAAGAAAAGAGAATTGCACCGATCGTTAGGCGTAACTGGTTTTCAGCTTCGAGCACACGCATTGCGGTCGACACGAGGTGGCTCGACGACGACGGGGTGTCACCTGGGAATGGGGATTGTGAGAAATGCATCAATCGTTTAGCGTAACTGGTTTTCAGTTATAGGATTCGTTTCACTTAAGAGCAATGAGCTGAAACAAAGGCTTTTCCAAGCCAAAGTCATGGTCTTGTCTTGGTTTTGGCCTGTGGTTTTGGCCTGTGGCTTTGGCTTTTGGCTTTGGCCTCTAGCTTTGGCCTTTGGCTTTGGGCCGTAGCTTTGGTCTTTGGCTTTGGCCTGTAGCTTTGGCCTTTGGCTTTGGCCCCTAGCTTTGGTCTTTGGCTTTGGCCTGTAGCTTTGGCCTTTGGCTTTGGCTTTGGCCTGTGATTTTAGCAGGTCAATCAATCAGGCTAAGTCATCAATCGTTAAGTCAAGGCCTGTAAGCTAGGCTAGGCCAAAATAAAGTCTCGGTCTAGGGTTATGTCTGGCTTCTGGTCTGGGTGTCCTTAAAAGTTACGCCTTGAAAAACCCTACCGTCTTCGGCTACTTACAAATGGGATCTGTTCTAGATCAGAATCTGGGTTCACACCTGGAAATCTCTTCTGAAATAGCCCTAGTTAGAGCCGAATTTCTTTTTGATCTTGATCTGCGTCTTACTTTGTCAGTGGGTGATCCCTCATTCGTCGAGAAATGCACGGTGATCAAATTCTCGAGCGTCTCCAGCATACTCTCCATCGCCTCGATTTGTGTCTTCGTCACACAAGGTTCAACGGGAGCTGGGAAGGTCTAAATTTCCATACGTTTTATCTTCAGTGTACTGTGTATTCTCTAGATTTGAATAATCGATAGAAACAGAATTGTTCCAAAGTCCAGGGCTAGAACCAGGTCCTAAACTGGTTTACAGATCTAACTATAGAAATATCTTTGTCTAATATATTCTTGCTTTTTAAACTCACCGTTTCTAGAGCCATACATCGCTTCATTTCAACGACAAACGCCGCTACGCAACCGATGAATTGAGAGGCGTGTCGCGTAAACTCTACGCCTGGAAATGTTTTGATACAAAATTGAAAAGCAGAACGGTTTGGTCAACTTTAATCACAAGATCAAGCCAGCGTTGTTAGCCCAAGCAAGGGCTGAAGCCTGTACCCTGGCTTTTGACCAGGCTCTGGCCCGATCACCTGGCCTGGCTCTGATCCGCTCACCTGGCCAGGCTCTGACCCGATCGTCTGGGCTGGCTCTGACCCGACCTAGCCTAGCTCTGACTCGACCTAGCCTAGCTCTGACTCGACCTAACCTAGCTCTGACCCGACCTAGCCTAGCTCTGACCCGATCACCTGGCCTGGCTCTGACCCAACCTGGTCCGGCTCTGACCCGACCAAGATTACCTCTGACTCAACCTGGTCCGGCCTATAAGCTCCAAGCCAAACCTAGTACCTCTTGGGTATCTGTAGATAATATGAATTTAAAATAAATAATTCCTTTTTAACGTACTATCAATGCATTAGCCTTATCAACGCTTACCTTCATGCCGAAGTTGAGGGAGAACACAGTTTTTTGCGGCCTCGCACGCTCGATAACAGGCTCGACCAGCTGTTTCCACCTGGAATTGTCGAATGAGAAATGTTACCGTATTCCCGTACTTTTAAAAGCTAGACTTAGACAAGTCAGGAAGCCAGGCTAGAACTGAAGCCAGATTCAAGTCTGGCTTTGATTGAAGAGCTTCCTAAAAAGTGCACTTTAGAAATGCTACCGTACCTGCTTTGTGCTTTAGATTGCTACGCGGCTGCTTTTTAAAAACTAAATCAAAATCAGTTAGTTAGGCCAGAAGGCCAGGCCTAGAACGCTGTCTTATATTAGGTTGATAAGACTGGTAGCTGATAGCTGGTAGGTTGATAAGACTGATAGCTGATAGGCTGAGAAGATTGAAGCTGATAAGCTGACAAGACTGATCGCTGCTAACTAATAAGACTGATAAGCCAATATTTTGAAGAAAAACAGGGCGCACTAAACGTAAACAAAATTTCTAAATTTAGCTGAGCGGGGTCAAGACTTAGACAACCTAATAATCAACTACTTTTTGTAGATCAGCTTTGGCCTGACCCTACCAGCACTAGGATCAGCACAGTCAGGTCCAGTCAAAGCCTCGACCAGATCCAGTTCTTAGATCTAGCTCATTGTCTTATAGTTTGGTAAGTTTTACAGCTAAAGCCTGACCTGGCCTCAGTCAGGTTTGAGCTGTAAAACTCCTACCGTAAATACTGTAATAGTACCCCACCCCCCTCGTACAGTCGCGTAGTCGCAAAAATATAAAAGATGTAAAAAGAATTGTAAAAATCGTAAAAATGGGGACTATTTTGCAAATGAAAAAATGAATCACTGACATTTCAAAAAGGTCATTGAAATCGGTGGTTGTATGCTTGAAAAAAGAAATGGCTTGAAATTTGAATCAAAGAAATACGAAAATTTTGTGTCATTTTATGATTTTTGCTTGGAAAAGGTCATTTTTATAGGGGATTTTTGAAAGATATTATGGATTTGGATATGTTTTTGATACCGTAAATACTGTAATAGTACCCCACCCACCCTCGTACAGTCGCGTAGTCGCAAAAGTTTTTTAGTTTTTAGTATCTCATTTTTTTCAAAGCACCCGTACTTCCAAAAAATGCGTCTTTGGTATCAAAAAATAGCTGAAATTCAGGGCTATTTTTTGATACCTAAGCGCGCATTGTAGCATAAACCAGTGTCGAGAAAAACTCGTTCAAAGCTAGACTACGCAACACTCTGCACCGTCATTATGGGGACGGGGTACTATTACAGTATTTATGGTATTTATGCCCAAACTTTATTTTCCTTTATCTCACCTCTCTGCGCAAACTCGCCCCATCTTGAGCCGTTCCAATCCCTTGAACGGCGTGTCGAAAAGCCGCCAGTTGAACGTTACATTCGTGAACCAGCTTTAAAAAGTTTTAGTTTTATTTTTAGTTTTAGGTTTTAGTTTTAGCTTTTTTAGCTTTTTTTAGGGGAGTGAGACAAATGCGACCTTTTTTCGCACCCGGACATTTGCGCACCTTTTTTTCCGCACTTAGCCCATTAGTGCACCTTTTTTTCGCGTTTTAAAAAAGCTCCAAAAGCTAATATTAACCAATTTCTATTCCAAAAGTTGTTTTTCTAGGTAATTTTAGGGCGTAGAATCGAAATTTTGGCATATCAGAGCTTGTGGAACCAATTTGAAAGACAAAACGGCCAGGTCAAATTGTTGATTTTTCTCTTTGTATAACTCCGCCCGTTCGCTTCCACACGCTCTGTTATGCCAAAATTTCGATTCTACGCCCTAAAATTACCTAGAAAAACAACTTTTGGAATCGAAATTGGTTAATATTAGCTTTTAGAGCTTTTTTAAAACGCGAAAAACGGGTAGCATTTGTCCCACTCCCCTTTTTTAGCTTTTAAAGTTAGCATCAATCACGAAATTCACTACATTTCCATGCTTCATGCATTTTGCACCAAACGACCATTCACATGCCTTTTTGAAATCAAAAATTTAAAGTCGACAAGAGTTTTGGTGGTTTGATTTGAAATATACACTGCTCCACATATACCATCACTTTATTTTACCCGTTATAATCTTATTTTTCTTTCTTTCTGCTTCATTTTTTATAAAGTTATGACTAATTTGTATTTTTCCAGGAAATGCCACGAGGAAAACCGATTTTGAGAAGGGACAAATTGTGACAAAGAAGGCTTAAAGCTTATCGAATCGCTAAATTCCTCCAGATTTGACTCGTGATCCATGGATTATCAATTCTTTTGTCAAGAATCTAAACAGAAATGGAACAGCAATTCATTCTGATCGAACTTTACTACTTTCCGCGTATGACAAACGAAGGATTCTCCGAGAAGCCTTTAACGACTTCAACAACCTTCAACGACCTTCAACAACCTTCAACAACCTTCAACGACCTTCAACGACCTTCAACAACCTTCAACAACCTTCAACAACCTTCAACAACCTTCAACAACCTTCAACAACCTTCAACAACCTTCAACAACCTTCAACAACCTTCAACAACCTTCAACAACCTTCAACAACCTTCAACAACCTTCAACAACCTTCAACAACCTTCAACAACCTTCAACAACCTCCAACAACCTTCAACGACTTCAACGACAACGACGACTTGCACCAAAATCAAGGCGATAAACCTAAACGTTTCTGAAACGATACGACTTCAAAGAGCAAATAGAGAAAAATGAGGAAAGCTCTACGACATCATCGAGAATCTCTGGTCGAATTCGCGAAAAGAAACAAACTCGATTGAAAAACAGTAAACTTACAGTTTTAGATCATGAGAATTTTTTAATATTGTCTTTTCCGATGAAAAGAAATTTGGTTATGATGGACTCGATGGATTGGCATGATTTATGTAAGGACCAACTTCAATATTCTCGACACAACTGTAAGAGAGGCGGTTTGGGTTGCAATTAAATCCACTGGTCGGCTTGAAGTTATGCTTTGTTTCCAAGAAGATGAATACATTTGACTACCAGGTTTTTGATACATGGAATTCTACCTTTTTGGCGTCGGAATCGCTCGTATTGGCATAACTTACGTAGGAATAAGCTGCAATATTCTCGACGCAACTTTAAGGGAAGCGGTGTCATGGTTTGGCCTGTAATTAAATCCACTGGTCAGCTGAAGTTATGCTTTGTTTCCAAGAAGATGAATGGATCTGACTACTGGGTTGTTTTGCAACGTGGAATTCTACCTTTTTGGCGTATCGCAACCGTCGGAATCGCAACAAAAATTATGTTTTCATACAAGATCGCTTCGATTCGCTAAAGCCGCGTCACTCAAGCTTGGATTTCTACATAAAATGATTTCTCTTCTCTCTTGATCCGATTTGAATGTGATAGAAAATGGAAAATGGCTATTGTTCGCAAGATCTACGACAGGAAAAAGACATATCGGAACGTTGAAGAGCCCAAACCAACGATCATGCATGCACCAGCGATCATGATTGCACCAGATATGATAGATAAACCAGCGATCATGCATGTCGACCAGAAGTTGATTGATAATCTTTATCTGAGCATAGATAACCGAATGTTTCAATTGATTTGCAAAAATGGAGTTGCTATTGATTATTAAAGTTTATTTCACTTGTTTTTATTGTTTTATTTTGCTAATAAAGTAGGGTATAATTGTGTGGAGCAGTGTAGTACTAACCAACCGTAATACTTGCAATAGGAAGGTCTATCGATTACGCAACAATACTGAGGGCTCTAATACAGGTATTACGGCAGTTATGTATCTTATTTACTACAAGATATGGTAGATAAATAAGTTTATAAAAGCTACAGTAGTCGATTTCGAATTTGAGCTCAATAAAGGGTCAAACTCGGGTCCTTTTTTCTCTCCACCGGTTCAGGTTTCTTTCGTTTTTGAGTATAATCCTGTTATACGGCTGCAAGTGTTTCAACGGTAGCTATCAGTTAGATTAAGAGCTTTGAGATAAGGTTTATGCCATAAAATTACGTTTAAACGATGCAGTGCAAAATTTAAAGACTTGAACTGAGTTGTTGCTCTTAACAACATCGCGATCACACGACCGTACGTGGATTTAGCACTTTTTTGAAACAAATTTTGCTGAAATTTTGCAATCAGGGGTTTTCGAGGATGGGGAATGCGAATCCGTTATTAGTTTTTTAAAGAAAACTGTTCTATTTTTGGATATTATCCAAGCTTTAGAGAGTTTTGTGATGACCGTATTGATTCGGAAATTAAAGTCGCTCAAAAAGTAATAACGAAATTCAGATTCTCCATCCCAGAATGCCTTCGATTACAAATTTTCAGGTCTACAGCTAACATAGATAGCTTGAAACAGCAGCAAAACAAAAAATGACTTTGTCGTGAATGTGTTAAGTTGCAAATATAACAGGATTGGACCCCCGTTTTTGTGAACCGGTGAAATGAAACTGAACCACTTTCACCAAAAATTAGGCGTAAGGAAAATGGGAATTTCGGTTTGGTGTTAAGAAAATAAAAAAAAACACCTTAACTCAAGAAAAAACCCGAATTTGTAACAGCCTTAGCCAAACTTTTTTTTGAACCGACCGAGTCACGGACGACCTTGCTGCGCATAAGCAGCGGTCGTCCGGTTGGAAGTGGCGGAATGATTGCGATGTTTTGGGTTGAAGGCGAAGAAAAAGATGGAGAATGTCGATCTGTGGAATAACAAACAAGTGAAAAAAAAACAAACAATAATAAACATGAAAATTTGAATTTCTCGGGCAAATGAAAAATTGTAGTTATTTTCGTTTCTCTTTTGTTGCAAAAGATTGCATTTTCTCCAGACTTTCTTGCAAAAACATACGAAAAACAAAATCCCACGCACAGATTTTTAAAAGTATTCTTTTTTAGAAATATACCGTATTTCTCTAATACTAGTGCACCCCGTCGAGCCGAGTTAATGACTACTTTACCGTTTCCAAGCTTTTCCCAGAAGCTCAACACTCTAATCCCTCACTAGATCTCATTGTCAGCTTATCTCTACAAAATTGGTTCCTTATCTCTTTAAGTTTGGTTCCTTTTCTCTCTAAATTTGGTTCCTTATCTCTCTAAATTTGGTAGCTACATTTTCTGACCCCACATCGATAGGTTCTGATAAACCATTCTCGAGATTTCGAGCAATTTAGGCGACGCTCAGGGTGCACTACTATTAGAGAGAATGGGGTAACTAAAATGTGATTATTCAATATATCCTTTCAAATTTCAACTCAACCTCAAATATCTCTCTTCTAGAAGCTGACGGAACCCTAGCGACGGCTGTCACCGTTCCCTCAACCCTTGCCTCTCAACAAAACACCCAATTACCCGTTTTATTGGCCAGTCAGGAACAAATTCTCTCACAAATCTATCAAAGCACTCTTCATCAACAATTGCTCAAAATGGAGAAAGTTGAATGAAAAAAGAATTCGGAGAAGAGACAAAGATGCAATTGAACCGAAGTCTTCAAGTCTCATGGCAAAAATTTCATGGTGATGATCTAGTGGCAGTGGCAGCCTTGGACTTAAAAATTCCATGGATAGAAAGCCAGCCAATTGGGAAAAAGTGAAAAAATATCTAAAATTTGCCCGCTCAAAATATTCACCACAAGAACCACCAGAAGCCACTAGAAATTCTGAGAAAAATCGCGCTAAACTGACTTTTTAGGGGTGGCTACTTTCCACAATTCTATTTGCGCAACAGGGCGATTTGAGCAACTGGGTCTTTTGCGCAACTCATCATAATTTTCTTCTAAGTCAGCCAATCTTTATGATTCTGATGTCATTTTGTTGCGCACTTGTTGAGATCTACAAAATGACACCAAAAACATAAAGATTGATCCACTTAGAAGAAAGTTATGGTGCTTTTCGCAAAAGACCCAGTTGCTCAAAGGCTCAAAGGCTGTTGCGCAAATAAAATGGCAGAAATTAGCCTACCCCCGTAAACCTTTTTAACAACTGTATTCAAGGTTTATGGACCTTGAATTCAAGGTTCAAGGTTCGACCCAAAATTTGTCTTGGCAAAGCTCGTTCAAGAGATTGGATAAAGAATCATCTTTAGATAAAGAATTGAGTGCACCAGAAAGAGTGTGTTTACAGATTTGAGCACAAAGATTTACAGATTTACAGATCTCGGGCAATTGTTTTGAAAAGCCAAAGATAAAAAAACGATCAAAAATTTGTAGCGATGAAGCGATGAAGTCTTCGAAAATTTCTCGAAAAGCTTTCATCACCAAAATCTATATTCTATTTCTTTTCCCTTTTCATTTTCTCATCTCTTTTACATCCCAAGAGAAACCCGTTGATGAAAAAGAAAAGAAAAGGAAAAGAAAAAGGAAAAAGGGAAATCCCATTGGAGAAATGTGTGAATGACAGAAATCTGTCAGAATCACACACAAAAATCCCCTCAATTTCACAAACAATCCAAAATTTCTCAAAATTTCAATTTCTATAAAGAAATCTTTTATTTAAGCTTTATTTATTTAAGCTTTTTTATTTAAGCTTTATTTATTTAAGTTAAGCTTTAGAAAATGAAGATTTCAGTGCACTAGAAAGAGTTTGTTTAGAAATTTCGACGTAAATATTGGATTGGTGAATTGAAAACTCGCTATTTCGCTTTTCGGCTATTTCGGCTATTTCGCGGGATCTCGCAGATAAAAGGGATTCATTTAGGGATTCATTTAAGGATTCATTCACCTTTCCCAACTGTTCACTGTATTTGATTGCATTAAGGGTCGTCTTGCTATCCAGCAACTCCCAGTAAACCACTCCAAGCTCATTACTCATGATCCGGAAAAAATAGTAATCAAAAGCGGTCCGGACTGTATGGGGAATGCGCGAAAAGTGCCCAAACAAGGCTTTTATTTTAGAGCGAGTCAGTTTTGCAACATGAGGGCGCATTGTCGTGTAGGAGAACGATCTTTGACTTGGAGGGCCTATTCTTCTTCAGGGATTCATTCACCTTTCCCAACTGTTCACTGTATTTGATTGCATTAAGGGTCGTCTTGCTATCCAGTAACTCCCAGTAAACCACTTCCTCCATATCCCAGAGCATAAACTTCTTCTGGTGCAAATCGGGCTTAGGGTAACTTTCGGGTTTCTCGCCTGGCCCCACCAATTGCCGCTTCCTCCGAAAGTTCACAGATAAAACCCACCTATAGAAGTGTCGCCTAGTCTAACGCGGGAATGATCGGACGATTTCGCGGCGCTACTTAGATGAAAACGTCTATTAAGCATGGGGAAAACGGTGCTCTTTTTAGTTTTTACGCATTCTCAATGGTTCACAAGAAAAACGCTTGCAAAGTTTTGGTTCAAGAAGTCGCAAATCGCAAATTTGACTGTAAACGGATTCGAACCAGGGTCAAGAAAGCAAAAGTGGGTTTAAGAGCGCTGACATTTACCTCCACACTATCCAGCAAGGAAGGAAAGGAAGGGAAGGAAGGAAAAGAGTCTATATATCTCCGAGATGAGACCAGTACGCTTAGGTATCAAATTAAAGTAGAGAAGATGAGTGATTTTTTGAGATATAACACATATTTTTAGCTTTAACCAGTGCTTAGAAAAAAAAGCTATTGAAAAACGATGAAAAAATCGGCTCTTTTTTATCACTTTTTCTTTTTCCAGACGTTTCCGCGCCAAACGTCGGAAAATACCGTAACCCGACGCCATAAAAGGACCCCGCCACGAAGAATTTTTCAGTCTTTCGTTTCAGGCTCTTTTTTGCCACTTTTCAATCATTTTTTTCTAAGCACTGGTTAAAGCTAAAAATATGTGTTATATCTCAAAAAATCACTCATCCTCTCTACTTTAATTTGATACCAAAGCGCGCAGAAACAAACGTACTGGTGTCAAGATTCGAGCGTTTGTTTGAGAGTAAACTTGGACTACGCGACGCGACGATAGGGGGCCGTTCTATTAGAGTTTTTACGTTATTCAGTAGGTTTTTATTTTCGTATAGCAATTCATTTTCTAATTTATGCGTTCAGCTTTCAAGCATTTGGGAGTGGAACAAATGCGACCTTTTTTTGCGCACCCGGACATTTGCGCACCTTTTTTCCGCAACTTGCCCATTAGCGCACCTTTTTTTCGCGTTTTAAAAAAGCTCTAAAAAGCTAATATTAACCAATTTCTATTCCAAAAGTTGTTTTTCTGTTTTTCTAGGTAATTTTAGAGCGTAGAATCGAAATTTTGACATATCAGAGCTTGTGGAAGCGGACGAACGGAGTTATACAAAGAGAAAAATCAACTATTTTCTGTAATTTGACCTAGCCGTTTTGTCTTTCAAATTGGTTCCACAATTGTTGATTTTTCTCTTTGTATAACTCCGTCCGTTTGTTTCCACAAGCTCTGATATGTCAAAATTTCGATTCTACGCCCTAAAATCACCTAGAAAAACAACTTTTGGAATAGAAATTGGTTAATTTTAGCTTTTAGTTGCTTTAGAGCTTTTTTAAAACGCGAAAAAAGGTGCGCTAATGGGCTAAGTGCGGAAAAAAAAGTGCGCAAATGTCCGGGTGCGCAAAAAAAGGCCGCATTTGTCCCACTCCCAATCATTTTGCTCGTTTTGTCGTTTTAGACTTTTCCCCGTCACTTTGTCCAGATTAACCCCAGATAATCCGATTTTGAAGCCCCATTACAACTTTTTTTCTCTAACAAACCAAAATAGAAATCAAAATGAATAGAAACTAGAGGGAAAATTCGAATTTTGGAGCTCAGAAAGAAACGAGGATTCGTGGGGGTAATTTATGCACACATTGGGCACACAATCCATTAATTTCTTTTTAGGGAGATGAAAGAAAAGAGAAAAGAAAAAAAGATTTTGGGGGAAAAGACGATGATTTGAACTAAATATCTTCTGTTTTAGTCAAATATTCAATAGTTTCTTTTCAAAAGCCACCGTACACTTGTCTCTAGAAGCTCCCTTTCTCTAGAAGCTCTCTAGAAGGTCCCTTTCTCTAGAAGCTCTCTAGAAGGTCCCTTTCTCTAGAAGCTCTTTAGAAGCTCTCTAGAAGATCTCTAGAAGCTCCCGTAATCTTTCCCTGTTTTACGGCATTTGAGGAGTCGAAAGATGCAAAACTGGTACCCCTAAAGCCAATATCCTAGCTACAGTACCCCTGCATTGTCTACAGTACATTTTACAGTACCCTGTAGCTACTACTAGCTACAATACTCCTGCATTAGCTACGGTACCTCTGTAGCTACGGTACCAGTGAGCTTTGTTTTTTTGAGCCTCTCTTAAACCCTCACAGAGTCAGACAATGTCAGAGTGCGCATTTGAGAAAACGATTAGACAAGAAGAACAGTTTTTTTGTTAAAGTGGAGATTCGGATATATGTAAATGGATACGAATGGATACTGTAGACACTATAGCCTAATACACTCTGTCAAACAAATTATAGACGTCAAAAAATTATAGAATTATAGAATTATCGAAAAAATTATAGAATTACCAGCAGCGCTGGGTATCCGCTACGCGGCTGCTTTGCTAAAAGCATCCAGGTAAAATGAAATTAACAATATTGCTCAACAGCAGTACTGTATCTACCTAGAGATATTGAGGGCACGTAGCACAAATCTGATTGCAGATTCGGTTTCCTCACCCCCGAAAAGCGCCGAGTACAAATTTTCAGCTTTCTAGCTCACTTTGTTGTAAATTTTACGTTAACGTAATTTGTATTGTCGCGTAGGCGTGTGGGACGGACGGACGGACTTTTTTTTGTATATAGTAGTGCTAAATTAAGTGCTAAAAGCTTTTTCTTGATAAAAGAAAAGTTCGTCTATCATTTTTTGACAGTCCTAAAACGCACTCTGTACATTTCTGTACTTGAAATAGTACTACCGTAAATACTGTAATAGTACCCCACCCCCATAATGACGGTGCGGAGCATTGCGTAGTCTAGCTTTGAACGAGTTTTTCTCGACACTGGTTTCTGCTACAATGTTCGTTTAGGTATCAAAAAATAGCCCTGAATTTCAGCTATTTTTTGATATCAAAGACGCATTTTTTGAAAGTACGGGCGCTTTGAAAAAAATGAAATACTAAAAAACTTTTGCGACTACGCGACTGTACAAGGGGGGTGGGGTATTATTACAGTATTTACGGTATTTCTATATTTTCTCGTTTTTTGAGATAAAGAAACTAGAAAAAAAAACACTTTCTACCCTAATAGCGCTAAAAAGGGCATGGCGCAAAAAGCACAAAAAAAAAGCGCAAAAAAACATGGTGGGTCTCTAATTTTTTGACAGATTGTATATATCTAACTTTTAAACAAGTAAAGTTCTAACAAAACGAAGAAGAAGAAGAAAAAAAAATGTCAGCTATGTAATAGAGCAGAAAGAACAAGACGGATTCCCAATTTCCCCTTCCGAAATGGACCTGGATGGGTGAAAAAGAAGAAGAAAAAGAAGAAAAAGACGAAGACAACTAACCCAAACCTATAGAAAAGAAGGGAAAGGGTATAGAAAAAAAAAAAAAAAAGAAAACCCAAATAGTAAGCTGAAAGAAGGAGGTAAAGAATCTAAAGGACCTGGGGGGACTGAGAAAGAATGAGAAAGAATCCAAGAAAGAGCCCCTCCTCCCCTCTAAATAAAGCAAAGAAGGGAATGGATCCGGTCTGTTTTCAGCGGGGATGCAGTTTCACATTCCATTAGCAAAGAGTCCCTCGCACAAGTTCATTATTTTGGCTAAAAAATTTTCGAAACAAGATTCGGAAGTTTTCTTGGTCTTTTTACGGTATTTTACCAATCTTGCCTCGCCGATTATGTCAAAAGTTTACTAGTATTTTGCGCTTTAGCAAACGCAACCCTTTCGGCATACTTAGATTCTTATTCTCCGCTTAAGTACGCCAGAAAGCGTGCATTTCCAAGAGCACAACGCACGGATGCGTTAAGTTCTATCTAAACCAGTTTGAAATCTCTTTTGAATGAGAATCCTCAAGTTTATAAGACCATCACTTCAAATCAGTAATGGCGATTTCTCAACCCTAAAAATTCTTAACCATGCTTGTTCTTTTTAACTTCTAACACTATCACACCACATGCTTTGTCAAAAAAAAATTCTTCTCAAATCACTCTTTAGCTCCTTTCATTAGTTTATTCTACCAATACAATCGGGGAGAATCGGTTACAGAATTTTTTGACATACTAATAAAGTTCCGAACCACTCATACTCGACAACATGCAAACGAAAATCGAAAGATTCACAAAAGAAAGGAACACAACAACGACTGAATATAACGGGGGGGAATCGAGAAAAATCTTTGAAAAACGCATGGTTATATGCATCTTTTGAATCTAAAAATGAATTCATTAGTTGATTTCTGATGAAAACTTATCAATAAACTATTTTTATGCACAAGGCAGAATTAAATACACTTGCTTTCCAAAAAATCTCTCGATTCCCCGCTTAAACATAAGCCAATCATAAAATAAAAAAATACGTCTAATCGAACCGACCTCGTTTAATTTGCGCACACTCGAGAGCGAGTGTTGTCGCATTTTTAGGCGGTGATGAAATAAATGAAAAGACTCGTAGTGGGTAGAAAGCAATAAATTTGAGGGATCAAAGAGAAACTTTGATGATCGGGAGAGCCTAGAGCGATGACAAACAAAATTTGAGAGGCACGTCTTAAAATCGATCAAGAGAAAATGGTCACGAAGAAAGGGACGAATCTTTAGAAAATGACCACTTGAAGTAATTCACAGGGTGCGGGCGGGTTCTTGAAATTTGGACCGAGAATGGTAGCGACAAGAAGTTGCTTCTTCCTGTTCACAGATTGCTCCCACACTTTGGCACGCCCCGCGAGCCGCTCCGCGCGCACTTCTGCCGTCTCTGTTGTCCCTTGGGCGGCCCTCTCGCCGCTTTCCTCTCCCACATCGCCTTCACCATCCGATAAATAGCCCGGTTCGACGAAGAAGCTAAAAAGAAATATATCAAAAAAAAGGTTAAATTGGTGAAATGATTAAGATATAAACTTCACAATCATTTAGTTTATTATCGATTATTAAAATGTCCCTTAAAATCTCATGAAGTGTAGAGTTTAAAGGGTGCGGCATATATAGTGTTGCGCTTCATGAATCTTTTTTTGCTTTCTAAGACAATACATTAAATCTAACTTGAAAAATAAGAATTAATCATAAAATCTACGCGTAATTTTACACAGAATAGAAGAACCATAACATCTTTTAATGACTTGGACAATCCTAGCTCAGCAACACAAAAAATGCTATGCTGAAAAACAATTAAATTCGAGTTTGGGGCTCAAAAAATCGTCTTTTTCTGCATTAATACGTTTTTAGAGTTAATTACTATAAAAATAATGCTTTTTGAGCTCCATTATTGCAAATGTGAGGCTAACAAAAATGGGCATATTTTTGAAAATATTCATTTTTTCAAGAGCAAGAATCACGTTTAAAGAAATATACGAATAAAGCTTTAAATTTTTACCCAAACTCACGAATCTAATGAAAAAATGTTCGTAGATTTTAAATATCTAAATGAAAAAACTGTCAACTCTTTTGGTTTTTGAGAAAACCATCCTTTTTAGAGCGCAACGCTATATATGCCGCACCCTGTACGGAAGAACTCTTTCATTTGATATTCATGCCCTAATAATTTTGTTAGAAATTAAATTCTAGAAGAGACTAGAATGCAAAAGGTGCAAGTTTTATGCAATTTCAAGAGTATAAAGTTTCCTTGTTTTCTCATATTGCCCAAAACGCAAGTAAAAACATGTTAATTCTCACAAAACTAACCCTTCATCATCATCCTCCTCGTCTTCGTCTTCGTCCTTTTCCACTTCTTCTTCCTCATCAGAACGACATTCATCAGCGTCCTCTGGCTCTTCTTCCCATTCCGAGTCGGAGTCATTCTGAAGCAAGATAAACTAATCAATAACTAAATTGTTACCTCATAATCGAGATTCACCATCTTTCCAAAAGGATTCTTTCCACTCACACCTTGGCCGGCTCGCTTACGCCAAGTTCCATAATAAGGAGGGCGGTAGTTTGTGTGAAAGTGAAACAGTTTCGCTTTCAGCGCACTAATATTGTTTTTTTCAAAACAATGATGAATGTCTTACTCAGTTCTCGATGCCAGTACAAGTTTACGCGATGGTTTAATCGAGTCCAAATAAGTTGAAGGAACCTCATCCTGAATTCATCACAAATAAAAACGAAAAGTTTAGAACAAACCGGGAAAGTTTTCAGAATCCAATCAGATGGCAAAACATCACGGCGATGAATTGGGGCCAAAGTTGCGCCCTCTTTGAGATGAAACGGTTGAAACCATTCTAAAGAAGTTTTACTGACAAATTATGTTGTCTATCTCACTTTCTTTCTCCTCTGGCTTCTCGCTGGCTTTTTCAATCTTCTTTTCAACCTAGAATTATGAATGTCTCAAGTTGTCATAACAAAACTACCTTGAAGAAGTTTTTGAAATGGGTCGACTGTCGGCGCTTCTTTTCCTCTTCAGCCGCTTTAGCAGCCTGAAAAGTTCAGTATAATATTTAAAAGTTATCCATAATCACCTCTTCTTCTCGCCTCTTAGCTTCCCTTTGTTCCTCCTTTTCTCGTTTAAGTTGAAGCTTTTCCTCTTCCTTCTTTTTCCGCTTCTCCTCTTCTTCCTGCTTCTTCAACTCTCGTTCTTCGTCCTTTTTCCGTTTCCGCTCCTCCTCTTCTTTCTTCTTTTCTTCCTTCTCTTTCATCCGTTCTTCGGCTTCTCGTTGTTTCTCTTCTTTCTTCTTCTCCTCTTCCTTTCGCTTTTCTTCTTTCTTTCGTTCTTCTTCTCGTCGTTTTTCTTCCCTTTCCCTTTCTTTCTTCTCCTTCTCTTGCCTCTTCAACTCCAGTTGGCGCTCGCGTTCTTCCTAAAATGTTGATCGTTAAATTTCTCGGGCGAATATTGTCAAACAAAACTATTCTAAGCGTCAAATATAAAATAGGATACCTTTGCACGTAGCTTTTCCTCGGTTTTCTTGAGTCGTTCTTGTTCTCGTAACCCCATCTTCTTGTTTAATCCCATCGGAGTTCTAGTCGAATGTGGAGGATGAGCTGTGGACGATCGGCGAGACTAAATAGGCAGGGTTAACCTTGAATTTTGATCCAATTCGTAACTAGGCTCTAGAAGTAGAAACTAGCTAAGTAGCAAGTAGCACTACCATTTTAGGGGTCGTTGAAGCTGCATCTTCCTCGTTTTCGGGCAATTCCACGATGCTTTTTTGCGACTCTGAATGGTCGGAGTCGGAGGACACCTCGAAGAGATCAATCTGAAATCATAAAATGAATCTTTTATAATTAAAATGAGTTTTTAAATTCATAAAGAATAAAACATTAATACCTTTGACTTCTTTAATTCAACCTCATCATCGGAATGGGCTCGTTTACGTGTTTCTGGCTAAAACGTTTCCAGTTAGTTGTTTAAAAAAAGTAAATTCAATACCAGAGACGATCCATCCTTTTCTGGATTTTCCTGCGTTTCCTCACAGTGGTTCTCTTTTGCTTCGATGTCCATACCGCGTTACCTGAAAATTTAAAAATGAACACAGGCACAGGAAATACAGACCAAAAAATACAGAGAAGCACGGGAAATAAGGCACCAAAACGAAAGAAATTAGCAACCAATCAAGATCTGACTAGACTTAAAGGATTATGACCAAATCACAAAGATCTTAAGCTCGCAAATTGTGTACATATAAGGGATAAAATGACTAAACATTCACTAGGTAATTTAAAAGATCCGTTTCATTCCTCGTCCTTTTTAGGGATCGTGTTGTAACCGGCGAGATGTTCGTAGCCTTTCTTGGCGACTTCGGCCGTTGAAGTGAGAGCTGTGTTCACCGATGACTCCACACTTTGAAAGACTTTGTTTCGACGCACAGCACTCCAGCCGCTTTTCACTGTGTCCCTCGTTTTCTCCATTCCCGCGTTTGCAACAGCCGCTGTCTTCTGAAAAATGAAATATAAATGGTGAAAACAGGCAAAATCTGATCTTATACTTTACACTCTGGTTTATTTTTAACTCATTAAAGTCTAAAAGTGGTCTTTTTTTCTTAATTGTTAAAAAAAATTTTTTTCTGATGCCAAAACCATCGATTTTGGAATAAAAATGTTGTTTAGCTCAAAATATGTGCCATTAACCTGTTGAACATTTATTATCAGAGCTAAACCATATATTTTAAAAGCTTATTGCTAAATTAAAGTATCATCTTATTTTGCGTTAGATAAAGTGAAGTACCACTGTAAAATGCTTTATCTTAATCTACTACCTAAATCTAGAAAGCACTGGTTTATTCTAAAACCGCTCAAATCGCAACCAACCTTAACTGCATCGGTGTCCATCACAGTGCGAAAAGCGGTGCTCGTCTCATACGCGATCATATCGATGGGACGCGAGATTTTCATCTTCCGGCGCAACTCGAGTGCGTGCTCCTTTCGATTGGAAAGCACCATCTCGAGTGTGCCGATTTCTTCCTCGGTTTTCTTCAAATCGTCCAACAGCGCCTCTTTCTCGGCTTCGGTCAACGAGAGTCGCTTCAAATCGTCGTCGACACTGCTTCGCATTCCGGGTGCGCTATTCTCTGTGTTCTCCCATTCGTCCAGATCGATCACGCTCATTTTCTAAAGTAAAAACTGAGGGTCGCTACTTTGCGCGAAACTTTTTGCCCAACTCGCCATAACTTTCTTTTAAGTTAGGCAATCTTTATGATTTTGATGTCATTTTTTGTAAATCTCAACAAGTGCAACAAAATAACACCAAAATCATAAAGATTGACGCACTTAGAAGAAAGTCATGGCGAGTTGCGCAAAAAATTTGGCGCAAAGTAGCCATCGCCGTATAAAAATTTTGAATTGCATGAAAAGTGGAGTTTTTTCGGAAGTGGGACAAATGCGATCTTTTTTTGCGCACCCGGACATTTGCGCGCCTTTTTTTCCGCACTTAGCCCATTAGCGCACCTTTTTTCGCGTTTTAAAAAAGCTCTAAAAGCTAATATTAACCAATTTCTATTCCAAATGTTGTTTTTCTAGGTAATTTTAGGGTGTCGAATTCAAATTTTGACATAACAGAGCGTGTGAAACCAATTTGAAAGACAAAACAGCTAGATCAAATTACAGAAAATTGTCGATTTTTCTCTTTGTATAACTCCGTCCGTTTGTTTCCACAAGCTCTGATATGTCAAAATTTCGATTCTACGCCCTAAAATTACCTAGAAAAACAACTTTTGGAATAGAAATTGGTTAATATTAGCTTTTTTAAAACGCGAAAAAAGGTGCGCTAATGGGCAAGGTGTGGAAAAAAAGGTGCGCAAATGTCCGGGTGCGCAAAAAAAGGTAGCATTTGTCCCACTCCCACTTATTCGGCCAATAAATAAGTGGACCAACAAAATTTACATAGAATAGAAAAGGGGGAAAATAGTACTGAAAATAAAGAAATTTAGAGCAAAAACTCAAAGTGGTTGGAATGACAAACTACTAGAATTGGCTATCGGTATTTTGGAGTACTCGCCTTAAAACGAATATATCTTTATGATTGTAGCTCCAAATGCTCTGAAACTTTTACCAATGGTAAACCAAAAGTTCAAGCTTCATTTTGGTAATTAATACGTACTGTTAGAAGAACAACGCATCTCAAAAAACCTTATCGATTATCGATAAGGGCTCGATAAGGGCTCGATAAGGTCATAACGATTGATTCGGCTTTTAGAGCTGCGTTTTGCGTGCTCTTCTAAGTATTAGGTACCAAAATGAAGCTTGAACTTTTGGCTTTCTAATAGTAAAAATTTCAGAGCATTTGAGTAGTCTTGTGCAAAGTTATAAGCTTTTTGCGGGACTACTCCAAAAATGTCGATAATATCGATAGCCAAGTCGTCAAACTATCATGAACTAGCCTCATGATAGGAATTTCAATACGAAAAATAGCAATTTTTGTTAAAAACGCTCATAAAAATCATGATTGCTTGAAATAGTTTCTTCCAAAGCTGAAATCTTTGATCAAAAAGCTGAAATCTTTGGTCAAAAAGCTGATTATTGCATAACGTTTCACTAGCAACAAATAATAAAAGTACTTTTTGTAAATCTGGTTGGGGAAATCTGAAAAAATTAAAAATTCAGCCATTTCATATGCATTGACTCAATACTCACTCAATTTTGTCGAAAATTTTCAAAAAAGCACTTGACATTAATAAAATTATTGTTAAAATTCCCGAAATTAAGTAGAATTTTCGCAAACTTATCACCTAACTTTCCGCGATTTCATATTGGCGGGAGCGGGTATTGAAACTTGGCAAAAAGCCAGTTTCTCCGACCGTGCACCGTAGCTTTCCGTCGCGTTTCTCTTTTCACCAAATTCCTGAAAGAGGCTGCGTGACCGACGAGTAGAGAGAGAAAAGAGTCGAGAGCCGTTTTTCCCTTTTCGTCTTTTCCTTTTTCGACGAGTGAGAGATATCACCAAAAGTGGGCGGTGCAGGCCCCCCTCTTCCCCCAGTGCTCCCCGGTCCATTGATTGCGTAAATGACGGAGAGCCTTGAGGTCCTCTCCTCTTCTCCTTGTGGTCCTCCTCTTCTTTTCCTCTTCTAGGAGTTGCTCTCATTCCAAAAACCGCTCCCAGGACGGCCCCGCCTCTTCCCCTTTTCTCTTCTATGGCCCAAAAAGTCTTTTCTCTCCTTTCTGCAGATCCCGGACCCTTCGCGCATTTGTGTATATGCACTCGTCGTCTATTAATACCGTACCCATTTTAATCTTATGTTCTTCTTCTGATCATTATCCTTGACTTACCGAATAACTTTTGCTAAATAAAGATGGTTGAGTCCTTTAGATTCGTACAGGGTCCAGGCCCAGGGTCTACCTCCAGGTTCAGGGTCCAGGTCCAGGCCTAAGGTCCAGACCCAGGGTCCAGGCCCAGGGTCCAGGCTCAGGGCCCAGGTCCAGGTCCAGGCCTGGGGTCCGGACCCAGGGCCTAGGTCCAGGCTCAGGGTCCAGGTCGAGGTCCAGGATTTAGGTCCAGGCCCAGGAACTTTGGGCTTGATGTCCAGCTCTTTATTACCTCCAAGGTACCTTGGAAGTAAAGAGTACCATAAGCATCTACCTAGGGTACCTTAGAGCCTAACAATGCCTTGAGTACTCCAGGATATCTCATTAGAACACCCTCAGTAGCCTAGATATGCATTTTAAAGACCCGGGGCATCCTAGGGTACCCTGAAGGCATCTCCTAGGGTCCTAGGGTCCTAGGGTACCCCAAAAACATCTCCTAGGGTCCTAGGGTAATACCCTTAGTACTTCGTAGCCTGATACGTTCTACAGACCCAAGACAGCATAGCGTACCCTGTCTAACAGTTCATTAAATACTCTAGTTTTTACATAGTGTCTAGTTTTTATAAGCTTCCAGCTAGAGTTAGGGCCCATAGGGCCTAACTGGGGCCCCACAGGGCTCCAGTTAGGCCTTCCTTTAGTACCCTATAGGGTCACCCATGGATAACTCCAAATCTAAACTAAACTTTGTTCGAATCCTAGTTTAGACTCAACCCCGATTGACCTTGAGATTGTTATTTTCCGAGAAAACCCGATCCGGGTTCCAGATTAAACAGAGAGTCATCCCAGTCAGTCACCAACCGACGTCACTTTTGTTGATCTTCTTGGTGTGTTTTTCCAACAATCTATAAGAGCTGTTAGTGATCAAAAGAGAACCCGTTTAAGGGATCGCAAGGGAAATTCGAGGAAATTTCGATCCAAGAACAACTTTGGACTGTCCTCTGATAGACTAAACCTCTGCCGTGTCCTTGGCTTTGGCCTAGCCCGAACTGCTTGATTATAACTGGACTAGTTTTAGCCAAACTTTAATCTAATAGTAAGCTACGGAACAACCAGAAGCCATCCAAGAACAACCCTGATCCTTTTATCCCCATTTTCTCTCCTTTTCTCTCCTTTTCTCTCCTTTTCTCCCGTTTTTCAATCCTTTTCTGTCTATCATGAGGTGTCTATCTCTTTTTGATTTTCACTAGATTTTCTCTTTCTCTTTTCCTTTTTCTGTCACCTGACACCGTCTCCAAGTATTTCTTTTCCCCTTTCCCTGATCGCTTATCATTACCCTTTGACTTTTTGTTCATTTTTTGGGATTGAAAGCTGTTCTAACGGTATTTTCTTTTAAAAATCTTGCAAATCAATGTTGAATCTCTATTTTGGAATCTAGCGCAGTATTGATTTTGAAAAGTGCCCCTATTTTAGATAGCAGAGCGTCTATTGTAGCTGTTTTAAAAACTGTACTGTAGTCGTTCGGGATGCTGTAGCTAGGACTATTGTAACTGTGCTAGGATTACTGTATCCTTTAGGCGTACTGTAGCTAGGAGTCCTGTAACCGTTAGACATACTGTACCTAGGACTACTGTAGCCGTTAGACAGTCTGTAGTCAGGACTATTGTAGCTAGGATTCCTGTAACCGTTAGACATACTGTACCTAGGACTACTGTAGCTAGGACTACTGTAGCTAGGGTTCCTGTAGCCGTTAGACAGTCTGTAGCCGGGATTCCTGTAACTGTTAGACATACTGTACCTAGGACTACTGTAGCTAGGGTTCCTGTAACCGTTAGACAGTCTGTAGCCAGGATTCCTGTAACCGTTGATATACTGTAGCTAGGATTCCTGTAACCGTTAGACATACTGTAGCTAGGAGTCCTGTAGCCGTTAAGCATACTGTAGCTAGGATTACTGTAACTGTTTCCTGGATTACTGTAGCCATCATCTTTACTCTTTATATCTTTACCTGAAATGTACTTTGTGCTCTTTTATAAACGCACCCTTCTGGCGCACTAAATTCTTTACTTTTCTTGCTCCTTGCGAGAAAAATTGAACATTCAGGCGCCAGATAGGATGTGTTTACGAAAAAGCAAAACTACACCCAATCAAATCCAGTTTTCAATCTTTATTTTCATACTTTTAAACCGTAAAAACCCTAAAACCTCATCAACCAAGTGCACTAGAAGGCTCGCGTTTTTGAGAACGCACAAAGCACATCAACCATGTGCACCAGAAGACTCGCGTTTTCGAGAACGCACAAACCTCATCAACCAAGTGCACTAGAAGGCTCGCATTGTTGAGAACGCACAAAGCACATCAATCCCGAGTTTAATTTTGCTTTGTGTGTTTCTTTTTTTTTTGTAAACCCATCCTTTCTGGCATACGTGGCCTTTCTGGCAAAAGCCTCTGTGCCAAAAAGCTCATTTTTCCAAGAACACAAAGTACAGTAAAATTTTTCAGTTTCAGTCAAATTTTGAAATCAAAATTTTCAGCGACAAAAAGCGCTATTGAATCCGCCAAACAAGCGGATCATTTTTGAAAAAAAAAATCCACAAAAGGATTGTGTTTATCCAGAAAACAGAAAGAAGAAAAGAAAACGGAGAAATTTCTTTTCCTTTTTTCCCCATTTTCTCTAGATTTTCTTACATGGAAGTGCGTCAGATTTCGCGTGTTTTCTCAACTCCATTTTTCTCCATTTTTCCCTTTTTTCTTTTAAATTCTTTAAATTTCAATATCTCAATCAATTTTTAAAGATCTTTTCTTCTTTTCGTCTTTCGTAATATCTTACAAAGACACAAATTCTCAGCTGTTTTTGGATTTCAAATTCTGATTCAAATTCTGATTCTGATTTAAATTCAAACTCAAAACCTCGACCTCGAGTCCTCGACCAACTTTAGCCCCCTCGTTCTCAGCCCCATTTTGAGATATTTTCATGTTTAATATACCAAAAGATAGCGCTTAATCTCTTCTATCTTTTGGTAGATTAAACATAAAAGTTTCTTAAAATGGAGCTGAAAACAAGGCGTCTAAAGTTGGTCGAGGACTCGAGGTCGAGGCCGAGGTCGAGGTTGAGATCAACGTTAGACGCCTTGTTCTCAGCTCCATTTTGGGATATTTTTATGTTTAATATACCAAAAGATAGAAGAGATTAAGGGATATCTTTTGGTATATTAAACATGAAAATATCTCAGAATGGGGCTGAGAACAAGGCGTCTAAAGTTGGTCGAGGACTCGAGGTCGAGGCCGAGGTTGAGGCCAACGTTAGACCCCTCGTTTTCAGCCCCATTCTAAGATATTTTTATGTTTAATATACCAAAAGATAGCGCTTAATCTCTTCTATCTTTTGGTATATTAAACATAAAAATATCTCAAAATGGGGCTGAGAACGAGGGGTCTAAAGTTGGTCGAGGGAGAGAGGCGTTTATTAGAGGAAATATGGTATCCCTATCAAACTTTTCAATACTCTCTTTCGAACAATTTCTCTCCTAATTACATTCCGCACATCTAGAAGCCGTTTTTATATCAAAATCGCACTTTCAGATTTATTCTCAACGCTTGCTGTCCATCGACACTCCCCAAGTGACACAGTAAGCCGCCCGTTGCGCACCCCATCACCCCAAAAAACGAGAATTGATGAAGGTGAGTGAAAAAGGACTCAAAAGAAGAAAAGGAATTGGGAATTGATGAAAAAGAAATCAAAAAGAGATTTGATATTGGACTCGGCTGGGCAAGGATGGGACAGCGTGAAAATGGCTGAAAATGGTCTTGATTTGTATTCACTCCAATCATTTCCAACGCTTCTTCTTCTTCTTCCCTTTCTCTTCCCATCCATTCAAGTTTTTTTATAGCTAAATCAGCCGAAAAACTCGTCTAACCGAAAAAAGCTAAAAAAAACCCGGCGGTGGGTTTTTCTAGCCGAATTTTTTGAGACCGTCGCGTGGTCGCCATGGCGCAGTCGGTAGTGCGCTCATCTGCGGCCTCCAGACTCTCCGCGGGTCTCCGGGTTCGACCCCCCGTAGTGCCTTCGCATCTTCTCTGGAGCATTCTTTCTTTCTTTCTTTCTCAATTCTTTCTACTCTCAGGGAAATGTGATTCTCAGGGAATGTACCAGAAAGATGGTGTTTACAGATTTGAATCTGATCCAGTAGACTTACAAACTAGCTGACGCTTCCCCGCTTCCCTGCGGTTCTGTGTGCCAGAAAGGGAACGTTTACATCAGAGCAGAGTTTAACTAGGTGTACTTTGTGCTCTGATGTAAACGTTTCCTTTCTGGCACACAGAACCGCAACCATACCAGTGGACCATACACCCAGAAGCTTAATCCGATCGTACTTTGTACTCTAATAAACGCACATTTCCTGGTACACAGGATTAACAGTTAGCTAAGGTTGACCGTGTAAACACACCCTTTCTAGCACACAGATTCACCCAAAAACCATCGATTCAATGCACCAGAGCGCATGTGTTTCTGAGCACAAAGGTCCTAAATAATGAAATTTTTTAAACGATGCTTCTTCCTTGAAACCATCTTAATACTCAGCTAAATGATAGCCCATTAAGTATGCAAGAAACCGTGCGTTTCCCTGAGCAGAAAGTACACCTAGTTAAACTGTACTTTGTGCTCCGATGTAAACGTTTCCTTTCTGGCACACAGAACCAACCAGTGGACCAGACCAGTCCAGTGTACCAGAAAACTCGCGTTTCTCGGAGCACAAAGTACACAGCAAAAAAAATCAGCAGTCTGACTGGCAAGCGTTTGATTGAGAGTTTGCTGTCATCAAAAAAAAAACCCTCATCAGTTTTCCCTCACGTTCGAAAGGGGAAAAAGACACAGCATAGCGACAGGAATTGATTGAAAAAGGAGAAAATGGGGAAAAGAAAAGAACTTTTCTTTTTGGCAAGTCAACGAAAAGAAATCTTCGGCCACTTTTCAAGGGGAGCTGAGGGCAGAGTTGAGGGGGCAGTCTCTAAAGGGCCCCCTCTTTTCCCCCCTTTTCCCCCTATATTTCTTCTTTTTCTTATTTTTCTTATTTTTTCTCCGAATGCCAACCCCTTTCAGACATCGATGTTTCTGTTCCTTTTCCGTTTTTCCTTTTTTTCTCATTTTTCTTTCCTTTTCCCTAAGATTTCCCCGACTTCAGCTCATTTTTTGAGAGACATCCTTTCCAGAAAAATCCCTCCCGGTCATCTGTGACCTATTTTTTACTCATCTATAACCATTTTTACTTAATCTTGGACTTTTATTGGAATTTCTTGGAATTAACTAGGCTTTTCCTGGGCTTAATCCTGTTTATCTACAATACTACTGACGAAAACCGATGATAAGACATTCTATAGGTTGACCTGATTACCCTAGTCTTGCTACAGGGATACAGCCTCTACGTGCCATTGTCTTGTCTGATTAACTGACAAGAGAATGGCACGTACAGGTTGTATCCCTACGGCCTGTACATGCCCCTGTAGGGATACAGTTTGTGCGTACCTTGTGGCTGTAAGGGTTCAAATCCAACTCTCACTTTCTGGCACATGATCTCTGCAGATAGTCCAGGATTTTTTCTATCCCCGATTAAAGAAAACAAATCAAAGACCGAGGGCGGGATCGAACCCCGGACCTTGCTATCCAGAGACCATCCCACTACCCACTAGGCCACCGGGTTCCGCGTGGCCATAATTGAAAAGCGCTCTTTAAGAAAAAACAGAAAAAACGGCCCATTAAGAAAAAACAGAAAAAAACCGGGGGCGGGATCGAACCCAGAACCCCGGTCCCGCTGGCTACCGAGAGACCTTCCCACTATCCACTCGGCCACCGGTGCCCTCGTCGCCAGGGATGGAAAAACGCCCTTTAACCGGTCTTTAACCACTCCTTAAACCACTCCTTTAACCGCTCTTTAACCACTCCTTAAACCACTTATCTTACTTAATTTCAATTCAATTTTTTGCATTTACAAGCAAATTTTCATTCAGAATCATTACCGTAATTCAATTAAATAAATATCTTATTCAAAAGGCTAGCTTGACAAGAGAATGGCACGTACAGGCTGTACGTGCCATTCTCTAAGCCCTACAGCCTGTAGGGGTACACTTTGTGCGTACCTTGTGGCTGTAAGGGTACAGGTCCAACTCACCTACCAAATTTACAAGATATTCACTTATCTTCGTCTAAATCTTGCTCCAAACCATCACCAACCATTTTTGCAATGAGCCACGAAAGAAATTCTGATGTTATTTTGTCAATACAATCAATGAATCAGTTTTTTCAACACCCTAACACCTCCCAGAACCCTAACACCTCCCAGAAAGTCGATTTCTCGACAAAATTCTTCTAATCACGAGATTTTTCAAATATTCACAGCTTTTTAATATCTTTTTTTTCATAATCTAATCCCTCTTTTCATTCTTAATCTCCATTTTATCGATAATAGGGGTCAATTTTTCATATAAAGCTCATATTAGGCTGTACAGAAAGTTAAATTTGGTCATATTTTGGTCAATTTTGGTCCAATTTGGTCCAATTTCGTTGAATTTCGTTGAATTTCGTTGAATTTGGCTAAATCTAAGTCAAATTTGTCAAATTAAAGTCAAATTTGGTCAAATTTGGTCCAATTTGTCGAATCTAAGTCAAATTTGGGTCGAACTTGGTCGAATTTGATCCAATTGGTTCAATTTGTTGAATCTAAGTCAAATTTTGGTCCAATTTGGTTAAATTTGATCCAATTTGGTCCAATTTGTCGAATCTAAGTCAAATTTTGGTCCAATTTGGTCACAATTTGGTCGAATTTGGTCAAATTTGGTCGAATTTGGTCCAATTTATCAAATCTAAGTCAAATTTTGGTCCAACTTGGTCATATTTGGTCCAATTGGTTCAATTTGGTCAAATTTGGTCAAAACTAAGTCAAATTTGTCAAATCCAAGTCAAATTTTGATCAAATTTGTCAAATTTTGGTCCAATTTGGTCCAATTTGGTCCGATTTGGTCCAGTTGGTCCAATTTGGTCAAATCTAAGTCAAATTAAAGCCGATTTGTCAATGTTTAGGTAATTTGTCAAAGTTAAGTCAAATTTCTCAATGTTTAAGTCAAATTCGTCAAATCCGAGACGAAATTCTTCGACTAAGAGGGGTTTTTTGCTTCAAAATATCCACATCGATGTCTATTTTAATAGGCTAAGCCTCAATCTAAGCTCTAGCTGAGCTTTCGATCACATTTTTCTTGTGTTCTACTCGTCTAAGGGGGATTTTTCCAAGAAAAAACAATAATAAAGGCTTAAATTTCCGGGAAAATCCCTTAATTGTGATTAAGGACTTTCCCACCGCTCAAATTCCCTGCTATTTTTAATACCTGCTATCTATTTTTAATAATATTTGACCCTGCTTTCCCTCTTTTCCCGCTCATTGGATTCTATGGCTTTCACTCTACTTGTTTACGGGGTTTTTCCGATCTCTCGAGATTGACGTCATCGCTTTTCTTTCTCTTTTTACCCCCGAACCTCCTCCCCTTTTTTTTAGCCCCGAAACGTATCGATTACTCGCTAAAAATAGCATTCAAAATATTTTTAGGCTTTAAGAGAAGCTCTTAGAGTTTAAAAATCGTTAATAAACAGCTTACCTAAGGCTAATCTAAGGCTAATCTAAGGCTAATCTAAGGTTAAACTAAGGCTAAGGTTTGTTTACCTTAAAAATGACAATGCTAATGCCAATGCTAATGCAAAATGATTGCATTTAAGCGAACAGCTTTCCTCTTTTGAAAATTTGAAGATTTACTGGTCAAAGATAGGTTTTAAAGCAAAATTAGGATTGAAATTAGTATTTAAAGCAAGATTGCCATTGAAATTAGCATTTAAAACAGCGTTTAAAGCAAATTCGAAAAATTCTCACTAGGGAAGGTGAACTTGCTGAGCCAAATGGCATGCAATTTGTACCATTCGACGCAGAATTTCACGGTGATTCCGAATCTGTTTTCCGTTTTTGCTGAACATTTTCCTGGCAGCCAAAATATGTCAATTTTAAGCGCAAAAGTTTAAAAACTTTAAATAAGTTAAAGTTTTTAAGCTTTAAACCTTCTCTACCCTAAAACTTTAAACATACTCTACCTTTAAGCTTTAAACTTCCTCTACCTTTAAGCTTTAAACTTCCTCTACCTCTACCTACTCTACCTTTAAGCTTTAAGCTTTCTCTACCTCTACCTACTCTACCTTTAAGCTTTAAACCTACTCTAACGCTCGACCACGGCCTACTAGAATCTTGATTGACTCATTTTTATGTTCAAATCAAATTCAAATTCAATCAAATTCAATCAAATTCAATCAAATTCAATCAAATTCAAATTCAATCAAATTTTAATAAGATATTTGATAATTCTTATGAAAATCGATTCAATTTTAATTGATTTTTGATTTTCAGATGGGCCGTAAGAAGATCCAAATCACCCGAATCGCCGATGAGCGGAATCGTCAGGTTTGTGAGCTTTTTTTCGATTTCATTCCATATTTCTACAAGATCTAAACCTGTTTATTAATATATTATTATTATATTCTTATTATATTCTTATTATCATCATCATCATCATCATTATGTCCTTATACTTCTGTAAAATTGCAATACCCAGACAAAGTTCTTCAACTTTTCCCACTCCGTCAGTTCAAAAGACACTCAAAGGCACAGAGCTTTTGACTGACCATTCTTCGAGTGTTCTACCACTCAACTTCTCTTCTTTTTCTTATCAAGATAATAAAGAAAGAAATTGGCAAGAGCTAGAGCTAGAGCTAGCGCTAGAGCCGGAGAGAGGATTCAACCTCGATCTTTTGCTTTAACTGACTTTTGCTTTCACTGCCTTGGCAATTGCTAACCATTGAGCTATCTGGTATCTAATTGACCAGAGAAAGAGGGAAAGACAAGAGGAAAAAGAGAGAATGGATGGAAGGAAGGGAGAAAGAAAGAAAGGAAGTAAGAAAGAACTACTCGGGTTTTCAGAACCGTGTTAATTCAAAAGTTAGTTCAACTTCCTAGTTCATCCAATGGTTATGATTACAGTATTCGACAAAATTGAACCAGTTTCTAGCAGACAGATCAAGAAATTTTCAGCTTTTTGCTAAAAGGTAGAAAGTGATTCGTCTATTATAGCATCTTGCTTATGGACGAAAAGTTTGTCTTTATGTCTGTCTGTCCATTCACTTCATAACTCGATTCTCAGTGGGAATTTTGCTCTGATTTTTTGAGACAATCGACTACGACTAACCTAATCTGACCCTGAACCTAATCGGAACCTAATCAGAACCTAATCGAAGCCGAATCGGAACCTAATCTGACCCTGGACCTGATCGGAACCTAATCGGAACCTAATCGAAGCCGAATCGGAACCAAATGAGAACCTAATCTGAATGACTATGTAATCGACTACGGCTGTTTCGCCTGTCAAATCAGAATTGAAAAATCTTTAACCGTTTTTAAGCAAAGTTGAAAAAATTTGGCTGAATTTGGTGGCGAGATCAAAGGAGTACTTAGAGCTACGATTGATGGCTCAGGCCTATTGTAAACTGTAAAAACGTCAAGATTACTGTAGACTGAAAGACTACAATACTCCTGACTCTGCTCTACAGCCTAATCTACTGCCAAATCTACAGTACTCTTGACGGATGCTGTAGCCTACAGTATTCTTGACGGATACTGTAGCCTACAGTACTCTTGACGGATACTGTAGCCTACAGTACTCTTGACAGATACTGTAGCCTACAATACTCTTGACGGATACCTACAGTACTCTTGACGGATACTGTAGCCTGAAAGACTACGATAGTCAAGTCAAGTCAAGCTCATAGCTTTCAACCAGCTCCTCTCCTCTCCAATCTCGATTTCACAAACGTGAAACCATTCCCACAAAGCCTTTACGGCTCGTGTCTCTCCACACACTCATCCAGAACTCTCCGTGTGGAAAAGGCTGAAAAGACGATCCATTCCATCCATTCCCAGTCGTGACCCTTCTTTGTTTGCTCGTTTGTCCGTTGGTCCCTTCACCTCTTTCTTTTTCTTTTTTCAATCCTGTATTCCCGGACTGTTTACGGTCTTTTCAGCGGTTTTTTCTTCTTCTTCAGCTTTTGCGGACCAATTACGGATCTATGACAGTACAAAGGAGTATTCAGGGGTTGAGGGAATATTGGAACAATCATTATGATGAAAGAGAATGAAAGAGAATGAAAGATAGAAGAGTTTATGAATGAATCAAAGAAAGAAGAAGAAAAGAGTTATAAGAGAAAAGAATGAAAGCCAACCATGAGTATTGACATCTCGAGGATTCAAAGCGAAATCTGAATCTGAATCAAAAAATCTGAATGCCGGAATGGAATAGCTTCAGTCCTGGATTTATGGAGTTCTAAAAAATAGATCTGAAGATCTGAAGATCAGAGTAGAACCGAAGGTTTCTGGTGAAAGGGAAAGAAAAGACTTTTGCGAACCTAATCGAAGCTAAATGAGAACCTGATCGGAACATAATCGAAACCGAATGAGAACCTAATCGAAACCTAACCTAACCCTAACATAATCGGAACCAAATGGAAGCCGAATCGGAACCTAGTTTGAGCCTGGACCTGATCGGAACCTAATCGGAACCAAATGGAAGCCGAATCGGAACCTAATCTGACCTTGAACCTGATCGGAACCTAATCGGAACCTAATCGAAGCCGAATCGGAATCTAATTTGACCTTGAAACTGATCGGAACTTAATCTGAACCTAACCGAAGCCGAATCGGAACCTAATTTGAGCCTGGACCTGATCGGAACCTAATCGGAACCAAATCGAAGCCGAATCGGAACCTAATCTGAACCTAATCGAAACCTAATCGAAACCTAATCAAAACCTAATCAAAACCTAATCGAAACCTAATCGAACCCGAATTAGAATCGGGTAATTGCAATGTGACCTAAGCCAACTCTTGCTTTACCAAAGCAATATCTCAGTAATCTTTTTATCTACAACATAAACTCTCGATCTTGCTGTAGATCCTGTTGTGGATCATGCTGTAAATCTTGCTGTAAATCTTGCTGTAGATCTTGCTGTAAATCTTGCTGTAAATCTTGCTGTAGCTCCCCTAGCCACTCTCAATCCTCGATCAATCAATCCAAACGCCAACAGAACTATCCGTGGGTGGTGTACGTGGTTTGACCAAATCCCAATTCATAACTCAAATCGAATATATTCAATGATCTCTAGACAAATATTTTTTCATCTCTTTTTTTCATTTCTTTTTTTTCTTTTCATGTCCAGTGAAAACTTTTGTGTTTGTTTAGCTGAAAATTTAATTAAAAAGGCCACTCCAATTGAGGGACCGGATATTTTAAGCAAAAAAAACCTGCTAAAATAGATATAGATATGAAATAGATATGAAATTTGATATCTAAACTTATCTGGATTGATATCTGGGTTGATACCTGGTTGAGCTTAGGTTCCACTACAAGATAAGACTACTCTACTACAAGATAAGACAATTTATCGACTTTTACCGTGATCTACAGTAGACTACAGGCTCTCCGCTCTCTAAAACTACCGTAACCTCAGCCAGTTTCCATTCGATCAGCCCAATTTGACTGATCCTTGTGATTCTCTCATCAAATTTACCAAAATTAGGTTAATCAAATGGAAACTGACTGAAATCAGTCAGTTTGACAGTAGTTTTGACACCTTTTGAAAAACGTCATGAGTCGAGGAGTACAGCCTACTGTAGGTTACTGTATAAGAACTGTATTACTGTATTACTGAAGATAGCTTGGCATTTAAAACATACATTTATTCAGACGAAGAATTTCGTACAAACAATAGCACAACCCTAATTTCGTAAAAACAAGCACAACCCTAAATCCATAAAAGCATAAGCTTTAAATCTAGAAAAGAAAAAACCCATATATGAGAAAAATGTATCAATAATCCAGCCGGCGGGATCGAACCCTCAACCTCTCGAATGAGAAACCGGCCTCTTAGCCACTCGGCCATGACGACCCTCGACGCCCCTCGCTTCACTCGGCTTTTTACTTCAAAACCTCGATTTTCTTCAATGAACCTGGAAAAAGACCGCGACCTCACCTATAAGAGGGCACCATGCGAGGGGAACGAAAAGGTCGTGGTGGTGTAGGAGATAGTGTGTTAGACTGCAAAACTGGCGGCCATCTCGGCTCGTGGGTTCAATTCCGCTTACCGCCAAATTCTTCCCCTTTTTTTAGAAAAACTTCCTAAAACACTTCTTTATGATTATTATAATGTTTTTAAAGCATTAATTAGCTATTTTTCTAGCTATGTTTCTAGCTATTTTTCTAGCTGACTTCTAGCTTCAATCTTCTTATCTGTTCTCCTCAGCTTTGAAAGACATTTACGGGCGCTTTACTTACAAACGCCTTTCGAAACTTTTGCTCAAAAGTCCTTGACTAGATTTAGCAAAATTTTGAAAGCATATATTGAATATAATTCTCTATTTTTCGAATAAAACATCGAAAATGCGTTCAGGTGACGTTCACGAAGCGAAAATTCGGTCTGATGAAGAAAGCCTACGAGTTGTCGGTGCTTTGCGATTGCGAGATTGCGCTCATCGTTTTCAACTCGACGAACAAGCTTTTCCAGTGAGTCGAAAGTTTTTTAAAGGCGAATTTCTAGAGCAAATTCTAGACGAATTGCTAGAAGATTTCTAGACGAATTTCTAGAGCAAATTCTAGAGCAAATTCCAGACCAAATTCTAGACCAATTTCTAGATCAATTTCTAGACCAAATCCAGACCAATTTCTAGACCAAATCCAGACCAATTTCTAGACCAAATTCTAGACCAAATCCAGACCAATTTCTAGACCAATTTCCAAACCAATTTCTAGATCGTAATCCTCATAATTTCACATACAAATTACGAGGATTACGGTAGGAAAGTCCTGGCAAAAATTCGACAAAATCACGTCTAACAAAAAAAAAAGAGATTTTTGCCGATTTTTGTCGCTTTTTTGCCTCACAAAGTCTTTTTTTCTAATCAAAAACCATATATTCTCCTATTTTCAATGAAATGAATGCATAAATGAACGGAAATTTTCAATTTTCCCCTCTATTTTCACCTATTTATGTTCAAAAAAGCCCCCGAAATTCGAAAAGGCTAAAATTAAGCCAAAATTAGTCTAAAAGTTGAAACAAAAAGGTAAAAAAGAGCTTTCTCTTTCTTTTTTTCTAAGGAGAAAATCGAATTTTCACAATTCTTTGAGAAAAAAAAAAAGAAGGAAAAGAAGGAAAAAGAAGAGAAAAACTGAAGCTGAAATTAGCCTCAGCTCTCTCCCACGTCACCAATGCCCTTTTCGGGGTTTTAATGAAGAATCTTTAGATGAGAAGTATTGAGAATTGATAATGAGAAACAATTTAAGCTTTTTCTCAGCACCGACTATTCTATTTTCACTATTTTGACTATCATTCGATGCAGAATAAAATTGTGCTTCGAATGGTACCAAAATCGACCCCAAATATAATCTCCATGCAAAGTTATTGGCTAAAAACCTAAACCACAGCTATTCTGAGCGCGACTTAACCTTTTGCCTTATAACTTTTGCATGGAGATTATATTTTGGGTCGATTTTGGTATCATTCGACGAGCGATTTTCTTCTGCATCGAATGATAGTTAAAACAGTCAAAAGCAAAGCGTTGGTACTGAGAAAAATAGAAAAACTGTAGATTGCCAACGGCAAAAAAAAGCTGACAGACGTTTTCGTTACAATTTTACCTTATATCGCTTACCGTATTTTAATGAAAGGCGGAACTTCGTAGATTCACATCCAGTTCTTTTGCCAATCCTATAATGAGACCTAAGCCTAAGCCTAAGCCTAAGCCCAAAATCGACTTGGCTAAGACCTAAGCCTCTAGCCAAGCCAAGTCAAGCCTAAGTCAAGCCTAAGCCTAAGCCTGAGCCTGCCTATGGCGGAGCCTAAGTCAAGCCTAAGTCTAAGCCTAAGCCTAAGCCTAAGTCTAAGCCTGAGCTAAGCCTAAGCCTAAGCCTAAGTCAAGCCTAAGTCTAAGCCTAAGCCTAAGCCTAAGCCTAAGCCTGAGCTAAGCCTATGGCTAAGCCTAAGTCAAGCCTAAGTCTAAGCCTAAGTCAAGCCTAAGTCAAGCCTAAGCCAAGCCTATGGCTAAGCCCAAGCCTAAGCCTAAGCCTAAGCCTGAGCCAGCCTAAGCCTAAGCCTAACCCTAAGCCCACCCTGACGACTATGGTACTAGCTACTAATACTTTTTAATCGTACCCCGTAGCTACAGTAACCCATAGCTAGAAAGGTGCATTTATTTAGCACAAAGTACACAGACATTGATTTTCTTACGTATAAGATATTCAGTTAAATCCCTTCACTTTTACAATCCATTTGACAAGAGCTCGACGTCAAGAGTACTGTAGGCAAAAAGACTACGGTAATCAAGGGATTTTAAAAATAAATTCAGCTACAAAAGCTTGCTCAAATCCTCAAGCAATCAACCTAAATCGCGATCAAATGAACAGAAAACTTTCTCCGCAAATTCCCCGACTCTACTTCAATCTTTTGCATCGTACTACTTTTGCAGTAAACATTTCCCATCTTTTTTTTTTCAAATCCCAGGAAACGAGAGTCGGATTTGGGTGATTTTTCTGATTTCCGTCGATTCTCGTGATTTCTCTTACTATTTTCTTCCAATTTTCTTTAATTTTCTCTTTTATCGCAAATCCTCTCCTCATATCCGATGAACGTAGGCAAATCCTGGCCAACAAGGCCAACAAGTAGACAGGAAGAGATTGAAATGAATGGAAGAAAGGCAAGAAAGGCTTTGGATTCAGGATTGAGGACTTCATTTGGAAATCGAAACGAAAAATTGCAAATATTGGGAGGGGGACTAAAAGGAAACGCTTTCTAGCCAGGAATGCTTTTTGATTTGCAGTTTAGCAGTCAAAAATCGAATCATTGTCTTTTGAGGGGTTTAGATTTGGAAAAAAAGCAAGTCTACCAATGCTTTAGGAGCGAGTTTATCAAAAGCAAGTGCTTCTTTTCAAAAGCAAGTCACAACGAAGCTAGCTTACTTCAAAAATAGTTTTAAAAAGCCAAAACTGGTCAAAGAAAAGCCAAAAACTGTTCAAAAAAGGCAAAAACTGTTCAAAAACAGCCATAGAGGAGCCGAACTCGTGAACTCTTGAACCGAAACCAAGCCCACTGCCATTAGGCTATCAGTACCTTGCTAAAGAAAGAAAAAAAATGACTTATCTTGTCAAAACTTGTCAAAGAAACCAAAATCCTTTCTTCTCCTCACAAAAATCCAATAAACAAATCGAATCTTAAGCCTTTTAAGTTTACGTTAGCCAAAAAAAGCTTTACGATTGTCTATGGAAGCAATTTGTACGTCAAAAAAGCTACCGTATCGGTTCCTATTTTGATCTAATACGGTTCCAATACGGTTCCTTCAAAATATTCAAATGGTTTTTGGTCTTTTTTCCTTTAAAAAAAATCAATATTTCTCTTTAATTCCTGAAATTTTTCAGGCAAAATATCTATTTTTAAACGACTGACCAGGGAAATGTTTTGCTTTTCTTTGTTTTCTTTTCTTTTCTTTTCTTTTTTCTACTCCCCCGCAAAGCGAACAGTGTGTTTTGGTCACTGGGATAATGGAATCGGATTTGAATGTTTGTGCTTTCACTGAAGAGCTTTTTGAGCAAAAGATGATCATTTCTGGTCAAAATCGGGACCGAACTCGAGCACCCTTTTTATCAGAGCATCTTGGCAACGGAGACCTTTACCACTTGGCCAACGGTGAGACGGATGCACCCTTCGAAAATCTCCCTTTTCAACCAAATTTCACAAGTTCGGGCAGCAACCGGGATCGAACCAGGGTCCTAGCAACTGGTACCCGGCTTCAAAACGCCGCCCGTTACCAGTTGATCAAAGGTGAGCCCGCGGCTCACTTCAGAAAACCGGCTTTCAACCAAAAAAATAGAATGAGTGGGGGAGCAACCGGGATCGAACCGAGGTCCTAGCAACCAAGACCAACTCACCAAACGGCGCCCTTTACCACCCGGCCACAAACGAGCCAGACGGTCTCCTGAAAACTCGGCTTCTCAACGAAAATCTGCAAATTTGCAAATGTTTTTTGGCGTCTCTATCCTTTTTTTTGTCATTTTTTCCCTTCACCCTGGCTTCCGGCCTTAAATAAATCATCAACTTATCCCTCGGAAAGGAAAAATTCTTCAAAAAAAAACTTTTTCACATATTTTTTTTGTGAGGAAATCTTAGAAATTCTTAGAAAAAAATAAAAAAATTTTGAAATCGGAAATTGAAGCCTAAAATTTCGAGTGAAATAGCACGAAATGTGGGTGGATTTTGTGGAAATCGACTGAATGATTGGATTTTAGAGATAGCCAATAGTATGGATAAGTTTATGTTATTAAAAAAACATCTTTTCAGGGTGAAAATAGCCGATACTGTGCGTACTTTGTGCGTACTGTGCTCGGGTAAACGTTAGCTCTCTGGCGCACAAGATTCCCGATTTCTTAAAGAGTCTCGTACTTTGTGCTCATCGGTAAACGCTCGCTCTCTGGCGCCGTAGATTCCCAATATTCTCAAGAGTCGTACTTTGTGTTCCCCAGTAAACGCCCTCTCTCTGGCGCACAGGATTCCCAATTTCCTACAGAATCTCGTACTTTGTGCTCATTGGTAAACGCTCGCTCTCTGGCGCACTAGACTCCCAATGTCCTCAAGAGTCGTACTTTGTATCCCCAATAAACGCTCGCTCTCTGGCGCAAAAGATTCCCAATTTCCTCGAGTCGCGTACTTTGTGCGTCCTCTGGGGCTCATTGGTAAACGCTCGCTCTTTGGCGCACTAGGTTCTCAATTTTCTAAAGTTTTGCGTACTTTGTGCTTTGAGAAATGATTTTTTCGAGTTATCAATCATTACTTTTGAGTACTTTGTGCGTTCTCTGTGCTCACCTTTAAACGCGCTGGAGCACCGAAAAAGTTCATGCACCAGAAAGCGAGCGTTGACCGATGAGCACAAAGTACGCTAAAGCACAAAGTACAAAGTACTTACGAAGCGCTAAAATTACCGTAATTTTTTTTGCTTATTACGCTTCTTAAAGCTACACCACTCAAACAAATACCATTTTTTTCTCTTTTAGACAATTTTTGCCTGCCAAATCTCGAACTGATTTTCTCTTAAGAAACAAAAATTTCACGTGATTTCGCCAAAACAAGAGATTTCAAACAGATTTCATCACTTTTTTTGGGGGATTTTCTTATGAGAAATGATTTTTTTTCGGGTTATCAATCATCAATTTGGACTGATTTGATCCAAAAATGGATCGGGGATCGAAAATGAATCCAAAAATGGATCGGGGATCGGCAATTTTTGGCATTTATTAAGAGAAAAATTGAAAAAATTAAGAAAAAGGGATTTCACGGGGACTTTGGGGTTAAATCCGATTTTCCACGTCGGTCTCGAGGTGTCTGCTTGGCGCAGTGGCTAGAGCGTCCGTCTCGCAGGGGGTTTCGATATCGAGGCCGAGGGTTCGATCCCGGTCACCGCATTTTTTTCCTGATTTTTCTCTAATTGCCCAAATTTTCGTTTCCATCTCAAAATGTTATTGATGACTTCCAGTAGTCAATTTCTCTGCACAAAACCCCTAATTTCCACTTTCTTTAACCGGCAATTATGCTGAATTGCTGATTCTGCGCTCTCCGGCCGCATTCTGAGAAAGTTGCAAGAGGAAAAAGAGGGAAAAGCTAACAAAAAATGGCTGAAAAAGGAAAAAAAGGATCAAAAATGGAAAAAAGAAAAAAAGGCTGCTTCCTAATTGGAATCGAAGGGGTAAAACGAGCCGATATTTGAAAAAGAAAGAAAAAAAAGAGAGATTTTGTGTTGAAAGACTCACATGATCTCGGTGTTTTTTTAGATGAGGGATTTGTTCCTTTTTCTGCTCAATCTTTGAGAATATTATAGGAGAAACAGAAAAATTTGTGGGAAAGTTATAATATGAATAGACTACAGTAGGCTAAGTAGGGCTGCAGTAGGCTAAGTAGGGCTGCAGTAGGCCAAATAGGGCTACAGTAGGCTAAGGAGGGCTACAGTAGGCTAAATCGGCTAGTAGGGCAATTTTTACGAAACAGATCCCTTCTGGCGGAATAACTTTAGCATTTTTTCATAGCCAGCTACATCTTTGCACTGAAAAACGTGGCACAAATATCTTTAGAATACGGTAGCCTCTTTAGAGTATGATAGCTTCTTTAGAGTATGATAGCTTCTTTAGATTACGGTAGTTCTATGCTAACTTTCGATTACGGTGCTTTTCTCGAAGTAACTGTAGTTTCAAGTACTTTTGTCCGGTAACTTTCAAAGTACCGATTGCTTTCAAAGTACGGTAGCTTACGATGGCTTTTAAAGAACGGTAGCTTACGGTGGGTTTTAAAGTACAGTAGCTTACCGTAGCTTTTAAAATACGGTATCTTACAGTAGCTTTCGAAGTACGGTAGCTTACGGTGGCTTCTAAAGTACGTTGGCTTACAGTAGCTTACGGTAGCTTCCAAAGTACGGTAGCTACAAGACACATTCAATATTAATGAAAACTTTGAAGTTATCGGTTGCTTATCGCTTCCAAAATCGCTTATTTCTCTTTTCACAATAGGTTTGTACAAAACGAGCTTTAAATGAAGTGATCTTTGGGTTTCAATCAATTTTAAACAGCCCACAGATTTCTAGCATTTTTGTACCTGCCCGCCCACTCAAATGCCCATCAATTCGATCTCGAAAAAATCCAAAACATTTCATAAATTCATCCGCTATTCAATCCCTTTATCCGATCATAAAGAGTCAGATAATGGGAGGGGGGTTCGTTGCTTTTTTTCTTTGCGTTCACAGCGACTCAGACCTCTATTTTTCTCTAGAAACTCTCTAAAACTCTCTAAATCTCTCTAAATCTCTCTAAAACTCTCTAGAAGCTCTCTAAGCCTCTCTAAAACTCTCTAGTATCTCTCTAAAACTCTCTAAATCTCTCTAGAAACCCTCTAAATATCTCTAAAACTCTCTAGAAACCCTCTAAAACTCTCTAAATCTCTAAAACTCTCTAAAACTCTCTACAGCTCTCTAAATCTCTCTAAATCTCTCTAGAAACTCTCTAACTCTCTCTAAAACTCTCTAAAACTCTATATTTCTTCAATATTTTTTTTTCAAAAAAGAAACGACCACTGCCCGGCAACCGCATTTTTTTGCCCTTTTCCATGATATTTCGAGCGAGATTCTCGGGCAAAAATAGGCGAGTGGATAAATTTATTCCCAGCGCCAGTGAAATATCGATTGGAAATGTGGACAGCGGGTTTTTTTTCTCGGAAAAACTACGCGAATTTTCTTGCTTTAATAGATGAGGGAAAGTCAGAAAAATGGAAAAAATGGGAAAATGGAAAAATGGGAAAATGGAAAAATGGGAAAATGGGAAAAATGCAAAAATGCAAAAATCGGGAAATAGGGAAATTTTGTGCAAATTTTAAAGAAACAATCTGGCAAGAAACAACAAAAAAACAACAAGAAAACAAGAAAACAAAGAAATTCTAGCTTTTAGAAACGACAAGCTTTTTAAGCTTTAAGCTCAAAGCTTTTTAACCTTTTGGAGGCCTTTTTGTGTAAACACACCGCCTCTAGCGCACTGATTTCTTCAGTTTTTTTTCACTTTCAGCATTTAACGCCTACAATACAATAAACAGTAGATACTAGTAAGTCTTACTGTACCTTAGCCTACAGTACTCTAGTCTTACTATATGCTTACAATCTAATAAATGCTAAAATTGCCGATCCCCGATCCATTTTTGGATCAAATCAGTCCAAAACATTTACTGTAGCAGTTATTGCAAAGCTTATTCATGGTACTTCAGACAGGCTTACCGTAGGCTTACTGTAGGCTTACTGTAGGCTTACTGCAGACCTACTGTGGCCTTACTGTAGGCTTACCGTGGGCTTACCGTAGGCTTACTGCAGACCTACTGTGGCCTTACTGTAGCCTTACTGTAGGCTTACTGTAGGCTTACTGCAGACCTACTGTGGCCTTACTGTAGGCTTACTGTAGGCTTACCGTAGGCTTACTGCAGACCTACTGTGGCCTTACTGTAGCCTTACTGTAGGCTTACTGTAGGCTTACTGTAGGCTTACTGCAGACCTACTGTGGCCTTACTGTAGCCTTATTGTAGGCTTACTGCAGGCTTACTGCAGACCTACTGCAGACCTACTGTAGCCTTATTGTAGCCTAAAGGCTGCAGGCTTACTGTAGGCTTCCCGTAGCCTTACTGTAGCCTTACTGTAGCACTCACAGTACAGATTATGAGATAGAAATGTGAAAATGTAAGCTAGCTTTTGTAGAAACACTCCCCACTTCAAAATTCGTCTCTGAAAAGCAGATTTCTCACAAAATTCGATCCCAATTGTGAGTCGGATTAATTTTTATTCTTTTTTCTCATCTTCATCGATTACTGTATCTCTTTAGTTTATGATAAGACTTTCCTCAAAGAAAAGAAAGAAAAGAAAGAAAAGAAAGAAAAGAAAGAAAAGAAAGAAAAGAAAGAAAAGAAAGAAAAGAAAAGAAAAAAGAAATTTCTCGGGGATTAACCTCAAAATTCCGCGCTTGTACCCCGAAATTTTGCCTGCAATTCTTTCTTTTTTTTGCCTCCAATTTCCCAGGCTCAATTCAGAACTCAAGATTTGAACAGGTGCAAAAATTTGCAACTTTTAGACAGATGCTTTTATTTTTAGATGATTTTGTGGTAAATTTAGGGAGAAGAAAAATTTCGTTTTTTTTTTTTGCAATTTTCCGGGAAGTGAACCGGAAATTCGGAGTCTGATTTGGGATTTGGGATTTAAAGAATTGAAAGATCTCTTTAGGGGCGATCAGTGAAAGCATTTGGGATAGATAGGAGCTGTAGCGTACTGTAGCTTGAGCAGCCACCTGGCACACTCGATTTCCCAGTTTTCGATCAATTTCGTATTTTTTCCCAGGCAAATGGAAACTAGAAGCAAAAAAAAGCTGAGAATTCTCGCATTCTTGCACCTTTTTTCCCTTGGCATCTCACCGAGTCACGAGCTTTTTTTTCTCTCCAACTGATCAAACTTCCGGTTGTCTGAAATCGGGAAAGTTAGAGGAAAATCGATGACTTTCTCTCAGTGTTTGCATAAACGAGTGAACTCGATTCTTTTTTAGTTAAAAAGGGGTCAAAGAAGAGGGAAATTCATCGGAATTCCTCGGAATTCATAGAAAAATGAGGAACTCAGAAGCTAGAAGCAAACGTTTACACGTTTTATCGTTTACAAGAGTACCAGAGTACCAGAGTACCAGAGTACAAGAGCACCAGAGTACAAGAGTACCAGAGTACAAGAGTACAAGCGTACAAGCGTACAAGAGTACAAAGTACATCCAATACCAGCTACACTAAGTCTACAGCTTAGCTACCATTCCTAGCTAAAGTTTTTCTCTTTTTTTCAAGCAACTCCCCAAAAAAGAAAACAAAATTAAAATCGCGTCATTTTTCGTTTTTTTCCCCTCTCGAAAACATTCTCATAAACACGTGTTCAAAAGAGAAAAAAAAGGAATGCGTGGGCTATAATTGACTCGAGAATTGGTTAAAAATAGCCTCTTTTTCTCTATTTTTCGTAACCGGATGGCTCTCCGTCTCGCTTGTTTTCCCAATATTTCTCTGGCTCTTTCTCTGTCTATATTTCTCTCGATATTTTTTCTCAGAGGACGTCACTCCCGTCCACATATCCGGTGGAAAAAAAGGAGAATTTGAGCAAAGCTTTTAGCGAAAAAGGGACCACACTTATTTGACTTTTAACAAATCCGGAAAATTCCAAGTCGAACCCAATTCCACCATCGTTTTCTCAGCCGTTTCCCGGCCGATTGCTCTGAAATTTTGACTACAAGTTGAAAATGTTGATTTCTATCTGTAGACAAAATTTCAGAGTAATCGGCCAAAAAACGGCCAAGAAAACGAAGGTGGAATTAGGTTCGGCTTGGAATTTTCATATATTGACGGTCGTTCATGGATTTAGCACTTTTTTGGAACAAATTTTGCCAGCAATTTTGTTAAATGCTAAATGCTAATCGGAGAAGCAATTTTGCTAAATTTAGCTCTTTGACTGTAAAGTTTCTTCCGGTACTATTCCTCCACACGAATTTAACTAGTTTAACTACAAGGTGTGTTAAGGCTATGGTTTTGAGCGACTAAATAAAAGTTCAATTTGCAGATACGCCTCGACGGACATGGACAAAGTGTTGTTGAAATACACCGAGTACAACGAGCCACATGAGTCACGTACTAACTCGGACATCATGGAGGCTTTGCAGAGGTGAGGATTGGAAAGAAAGAAAAAAAAAAATGATAATTTTCTTAGAGTGCTATTATTTGGTTCTTTTAGAGGGTTATTGTATCTCTTTCTTATAAACAAAATTTTAGAAAGGAGCAAAAAGGCGGCTGCGCTGGCGGCGATTCGGATGATGATTCGGCTGGTGAGTTCTGCACAGATGCATACTATAGCTATTTTATCTACTATAGGCATACTTTAGATATTTTATCTGTAGCTTGTATCCATTTTCTCTACTAAAGGCTTACTGTAGCGGTTTCATTAGACTTCTGAATGAATGAAGAATGAAGAATGAAAAAACATTAATATAATAGGCCAAAACGATAAAAAACATCAATATAATAGTGTAAAATGATAAAAAACATAAGAGTAATGAGGAAGAACGAAAAAAACATCAATACAATGGTGTAAAACGATAAAAAACATAAGAGTAATGAGGAAGAACGAAAAAAACATCAATATAATAGTGTAAAATGAAAAAACATAAGGTAATGAGGAAGAACGAAAAACATCAATACAATGGTGTAAAATGATAAAAAACATAAGAGTAATGAGGAAGGACGAAAAAAACATCAATACAATGGTGTAAAACGATAAAAACATCAACATAATAGTGTAAAACGAAAAAAAAACATACGAACAACCATGAAGAATGAGAAAAAACAAAGAAATCGGCCAATTGCCAAAAAAGACAAATTGGAGGGTTACGGTATTTAGTGCATTTTAGTGTGGTGCGCAAAAATTTTTCTCTGAAAACGTCTTAAAGTGTGAACGTCAATAGGTGTCCAACGGAAAAATGCCATATTTTGGTCAATTTCATTCCGATTTTTTTGTTTTTGATATCAATCGATGCAGGATTTGATTTTCTATCGATTGATATTGAAATCAGAAAGATTAAAGTGAAATTGGCAAAGCTTGAAGGGAAATTGACCAAAATATGGCATTTTTTCGCTGAACACCTATCGACGTTCATACCGACCATTCCCATGTCTATATTTTAGCTACTATAAGCATACTGTAGCTATTTTATCGATTTTTAGGCTTTTTAGGCGATTTTTATTCAATTTCTTCCATTTCCAGGCCCGTCCACCCCACATCCACCACCGCCATCACTTCCGCAACAACAAACATCTCAAATCAACGGAATGCACATGAATCGGTGCCTAAAATTGTGAAATTTGTGAACCTAAGCCTCAAATTGTCTTCTTAATCCTCAAATTGACTTTTCAAAAGCCAATAACAATCAAAAATTTCAGTTTTTCCTCTCCACCATCGTCACTTTCATCGATGCAACTCTCAAATTCGAATGTCTCTCCACCCGAACCACCAACCGCTCCACAACCCACGGATTTCACTCGTTTCCCTTCGCTTTATCAGGTTTTTTTAGCTGGATTGCTTTCAATGGATTTAATAGAGAAAAAAGAAAAGAATCATTTGCCACTGTATCATTATCTACCCTATGGAAAGCTGTGGGTAAAAAAAGATCGATCTGAATCTGGATCTGAATCTGGATCTGAGCGGATCTGAATCTGGATCTGAATCTGGTTCTGAATCTGGATCTGAGCGGATCTGAATAAATTCGAATCTGAGCTAATTCCGTCAAAAACTCGTCGATTTCCAGAACCTCTTCTTGCCGCATTCAGCCTACGGCGCTCGTCCACCGGCCGTCCAAATGGGACCCCCGCCGCCCGTCTCAAAGCCTCTCGATTTTCCCACTTCTTCAGCTTTTCCCGATTATCACACTGATCCGGCTAGCCTTCCACCGCATCTTACCGATCCCGAATGTGACATTGTTGGTGAGTGACTTTAAGAATTGCATACAATCAAGGCTGAGCCTTGATCTAGAGTCTTCTAGAGCCTTTTAGAGTCTTCTAAAGCCATCTAGGGCCATCTAGAGCCATCTAGAGCCATCTAGAGCCATCTAGAGCCATCTAGAGCCATCTAGAGCCTTCTAGAGCCATCTAGAGCCTTCTAGAGTCATCTAGAGCCTTCTAGAACTTGCGTTTGCTAAAATAAACCAATATTGGAAAAGCTACCATAATCAACTGCTAGTTTAGAAACAAGATCGAGCTTTGATTCAGAATTTGTGTTTTCTAAAAGGCAACTAGTTTAGAAAACATCGTAATCATAACAGTTTTCATTTAATCAGTCAAATCTTGGTATCATTTGAATCACATTCAGTCAATGATACCAAAATTGGGCTAATCCGATAAAAGCTAGCGGTTTGATTATGGTCGTTTCGAAAATACTGTATTTCCCTAATAGTATCGCGTAGTGGAGCGTCGCGTCGTTTTCTAATAGTAGGGGAGCGTCGCGTAGTCGTTGCTTTTTCCGCACGAAATCATTTTTTCGGTTTTTTTCTAAAAAATGGCTGCCTTCTCTATTTTTTAGAAAAAAACCCGACCAAAATCAGTCTAAAGGTTCGCGAGAAAAAAATTATTTCGTCGGGAAAAAGCAACGACTACGCGACGCTCCTCTGGCCATATCTAGACAGCCATGTTGACTCCGCCCCTTTTCCAATCCGTTTGCCGTTGGCAATCTACGAATCTTGCTCGTATCTCAGCCGGATTTGTTTGAAAAACGTTGAATTTGCTTTCATTCGATAGAAAATTTGATTTCAAGTCGAATGAAAGAAAATTCAACGCTTTTCAAACAAAACCGGCTAAGATACAAGCAAAAAACGTAGTTTCCAACGGCAAACGGATTGGAAAAGGCGCGGAGTTAACGTGGCTGCTATTAGGAATAAAAAAAACGAATCACATTCATCACAATGCGAATTGAGTTGACGCCCATTGCCAATTCCTATAATTTCCAGGCTTCACAGGCACTCGGATAGACGGCGGATGGACGAATCTCCATCAACCGCTCAAGCCGGCCGCCTACGTGAAAACGGAGCCCGATTCGCCACCCGATAAAAGACCAAGAATCGCCGAAGCCTGGAGACCGCAGCAATCAATTTCCTAATAATCCTAATGTCATTAGAAACAAACTGTAGTCAAATTTTCTCTAAAGGTTAAGGATGGGCTATAAAATAGAAAAATAAGAGACCAACCAAGTTGACTCCACCAGGTTGGTTGGTTATCGCTCCACCAGGTTGGTTGGACGACCAGGTTGGTTGGTTATCGCTCTCGTCTCACGGCCAAAGCTCATCACCGGAAAGGCCACGGGTTCGATTCCTCGACTCGAATTTTTTTCTTTGCTTTTTTAAATCTAAGTTTTCTTCGATATTTTCAAAAAAACAGACTTGCCAGATCATTTCCATAATTCCAGCCCATCCTTTAACCCTGAAATAAACAATTTTCTTACAACCTAGCACATTCCCCACCTAGCCAGTTAGATCGAATTTCTTTAAAATAAAAGCCCCCGGTGTAAACCACAATTGAAAACCCCGTGTTCATTTCTCGCAGTATTGTCTTGTTTTCTTGAAACAAAAACCCCAATTTTTGATTTTTTGATTAGTTTCTCTCCATCTCGACACTTTCGGGCACATTCTTTTCTATAAAACTTTCTTTTTTCGCTATTTTCTTTTGATTCAACATTTTTTTTTTCTGGTTTTTGATTCATTTTTTTTTTGGTTTTCTTTAGGACTTTGTGATTGATTTGCAAGAAAAAAAAAGCAAAATTTCGACGATTATATCTGAGAATTTAGGCAGCAGTACCTAAGCAAAGTTACCTAAGAAATCCCCAACCATCAACTCCATCATTTTTTTACATTTTTTGTCATGTCTTCTACTTTTCTTCTATCCAAAAAAACCATTATTTTTTTTTGCCATAAACGAGTCCCAAAAGCGATTCTACGCCGATTTGTGAAAAAGCTCTATCAGAAACAAAACAAAAAAAGAAACTTTCCCCATATTTATCCATATTTTTTTCGGTTTGAAAATGTACTTTTTTTCTTCGGTGAGAATTTATTTCCCATTTTTTTCACACACGTGTTAGTCTCTCTTTTCCCAAATTTTGTGGATGGTAGTCGGAGAATTTCTTTTCTTTTTTTTTTATTTTTGTTTGTTCATATTTCTTTCTATACAGAGTAGGCTGTGCTTTTTGCGATAGAACGATTTCTAAAAGGTGCACTTGTGGAGAAAAGCTACTGTACTTTTGAGAAAAGCTACTTTCCTCTCTTGAGGTCAAAAAGTAGTCTAAAATGGTAATTTCTCGTAAAAACCATGGGTTTACGTAATCCTCCCTGTGAAAGCACCTCTTAGAATCGTTTTATTTTACGAGAAGCCAATCTAATTCAGAGTCTTCAAAGAATATAGTCAACTTCCCTGGAAAAGTATCGGAAATTTTTGTATTTCTAGTCTCCTTCTCGTCTCCCTCGTTCAGAAAACTGTCGATACACACTCTTCTTTTTCTTTTCATCTCGGCGCTTTTTCTTCGAGTTACTAAATAAATTTAAAGGCATAAAAACATTGTAAATTTCATTTTTACAAAGCAATAACTTCAAAAAAGCAGACATTCATCTAGCACAAACAAAAAAAGAAAAACGTAACGAATGACATTCAACAATATCGGAAATTATTCAATTTACTAAATGCATATACTTTTATTGGGCAAATGAATAAGTGACAAATGAATAAATGAATGAATAATGAATCCACAGCAAAATTTGCACAGAGTACAGGGTGCGGCGAAAGTTTTGTCCTTTTTAGAATTCTCTCTAAAAGCTTCCCGGTTGCTTTTATTAAATAAGTGTTTATAGTCGAAAGATAGCCAATCTTTTACAGAATTTAATTTCTGTGGAAAATTGGTTATCTTTGGGCTATAAACACTTATGAAATAATAAGAATCAGAGAGAATTCAATTAAAGGTAATTTAAAAAGGACAGAACTTTCGCCGCATCCTGTAGAAAAGAGGGAAAATAGTACTGACAATAAAGAAATTTAGAGCGAAAACTCAAAGTGGTTGGAATGACAAGCTAGCTTCGTATCGATTCGGCTTTTAGAGCTGCGTTTTGCGTGCTCTAAGTATTAGGTACCAAAATCAGAAATCACCTCATCTAGATATAAAGCGAAGGAACGAAGTAAAACTATTTACAAGATCCATTCCGGGGTACCAGAAAGAAAAACTATTTACGTTTAAAAGCAAAAGTCATGAAAAAGCTTGCTAATGGTTGATTTTGAATAAGTTCTATTCGTCAATTTATTTGACTTGAGTTCAATTTGGCAGTTCCAATCACTCAATAGAAAATTAGAAGGCTGGTCGGGAAGATAAAGCGCGACTAAGTCAAAAATCTTAGATGTTTGAGCATAATCAGTATCGGGAGGCCTGTAGAGTGGCAAAACCAGACTTTGTGACCAGTAAAAGATCAAGGATTCAAATTTCAAAATCAAAAAAGTTTCTAGCTAGAATGGGGGTAAATTTAAGAGATTTTTTGAAGGGAGATCGCTTTCTCGAAAATTATGAGCGTCGTTTTCCGCACTCATTTCGCGATACCTAAATATTCCATAAAAAGAATCAAAAAAAGTAAACGGGGTACCTTTTATATGGGTTGAAGCCTTTTGGTGGTCAATGTGGGTGCGAAATCGACTCGAACTCGAACGAAGACTACTCGAAAATGTAGGACATGCGTAGTTCGAAGAGTTGGTCTAAAAATTTTAATTAAAGATTAGAATACTTTTGTATCATAAAGCGCAGAAAGGATAGGACGATTCTATACTACCTGACGCGGAAAAGAACCACATCACATTCACACCACCGAAGCTAATAAATCAGCTAAAAACTAAAAACCTCTTATTCCGACGGTTTTAGAGCAAATTCGACTTTTTGAAAAAATTTTAGAAAGTATTGAAATTTTCGAAGCTTTATTTATTGGCTTTCGAAGCTTTTATAACCAAACATAAGACATTCCTACAATTAGCATCTAAAATTCCAAATCTGCAATCCAGTTAAGATTTTTGTTGCTCATAAAAAGCTTCGAAAGCCAATAAAGAAAGCTTTGAAAATTTCAATACTTTCTAAAATTTATTCAAAAAGTCGATGTTGCTCTAAAAGCGTCGGAATAAGAAGTTTTTGGTTGAAATTTTTGTGTCGCAAGGTTTTCGGGGTCTAGAAATCGATTGGTGCAAATCGTTTTTCTTGAAAATGAGTTTTAAGCAAGTTATGGCATTCGGTCATTCAAGCTAAAAATTTATTAAAATTTCTTGAAAGGCAGGGTCCATCAGGAAGAGTTATTTACAGCGTCGAATTCCGCGTAAAAAAAACTGCACAAGATAGGCTAGGTCCGGTTTCGAAAATCGGTGGTAAGTTGAAACAGTTTCCTAGTAAGAGCTTAATCGATAAAATGCTAAAACTTTAACTTATTTACACCCGATCGCTTGGTAAAAAGTGAAAAAGACGCAAAAATAAGAATAGTACTATTTAGCCAGTAATATGCAAACAAACCGGTTGAATATTTCTGGCCTTTGCTGCATTCGATGTGCTTGAGTTGCCAACCGCTGATGATGATGCAAAAGCACTCCAATCTGGCCTCCTAGGTTTCGCGGTAACTAAAAATTTCCGTTGAATAGGTTAGTAAATACCAAACGTACCTCCATTTTGAGCTGATAATGCTCTAGACCTAGCCGGCGTGTCAACTGTGGCAAATTTGATATCCTAAAAGAAAAGTCTCATTAAACACGTTTTTCTTGCAAAGTTTTATTGATATAGTTCATAAATTTTACGGTCTTCATAAAAATCGGTAAAGAAAAATCGTGCTCTCAGAGCTTCACCGATAAAATGCTATACTTTAAACAACAATATTGCAAAACAACCGAGTGACTTATTCAAAATCTATAAGGTGTAAGTAGAGAAATGAATAGAATAAAGCCAGTAAACCAAAGGTTCTAAAAATTTAACTCTATTTACACCCAATCGCTTGGCAAAAAGTGAAAAAGACGCTATTATATGGAGAAAAGAAGAATCGTATTATTTAGCCAGTAATACACAAACAGACCGGTTGAATATTTCTGGCCTTTGCTGCATTCGATGTGCTTGAGTTGCCAACCGCTGATGATGATACAAAAGCCTTCCAATCTGGCCTCCTAGGTCTCGCGGCAACTAAAAATTTCCGTTGAATAGGCTAGTAAAAGCTAAACTTACCTCCATTTTGAGCCGATAATGCCTGGACCTGGCGGCGGTGTGTCGGGGGTAGGCGGTACATAAATAAATAAATAACATATAGTACATAAATAACATATAGTACATAAATTTTACGGTCTTCATAAATACTTCTTCACACAAATCGGTGGTAAACAAAAATCGTGCTCTAAGAGCTTAATCGATAAAATGCTATACTTTAAAAAACAAATATTGCAAAACAACCGAGTGATTTATCCAAAATTTATATGGTGTAAGTAGAGAAATGAATAAAATAAAGCCAGTAAATCAAAGGTTCTAAAAATTTAACCTATTTACACCCAATCGCTTGGCAAAAAGTGAAAAAGACGCTATTATATGCAAAAATAAGGATAGTATTATTTAGACTAGTAATATGCAAACAGACCGGTTGAATATTTCTGGCATTTCCTGCATTTCCGCCGGGATTCGGTGTCCTTGAGCTGCCAAACGCTGATGATGATGCAGACGATGGAGACGATAGCGACGATGGAGATGATGATGCTGATGATGATGATGATGAGCAAAAATCTGGCCTCAACATTCTCGCGGCAACTAAAATTTGCGTTGAGTAGGCTAGTAAAAGCCAAACATACCTCTATTTTGAGCCGATAATGCTGGACGACGGCGGGGGTTGTCGGGGGTAGGCGGCGAGGCAACCACGCTGTTCATCTAAAAGACACTTTTCATGCAAAGACATAACACGAAGAAAGTACAGCGAAAGATGCATTGTTTTACCTACGAGAAGTTAAACTTAAAAAATTCAGACATTTGAGCTATTTCCGTTATTCTTTCTGAAAGAAGTGGCAGAAATATTATTTGGAGCTCGTTGAATTTCATCGTCATCGTCCGTATCGTCGAGTGTGATATCATCGTTGCGCGGAGGACGCTTCTGAAAAAAAAAACTTTATTACTGCTAAATCAAAAACTCATTTACCTCTAAAACAGATAACATAGTAAATCTTAGAAAGGTTTCTTCCTCTTCTACTTCAAGGTCCTCGGTGAGTAATCTTTGAACATAACCAAAAACCTAAAACTTTAAAAGTGTCTGATGAGAATAATTTTTTACCTTTAATTCTTTGCGAGAAAGCGAGCGTGCAAGCGGCTTCATTCCAATCTCTTGAACGAGCTTTGCCAAGACAAATTTTGGGTCGAATAAGTCCATAAACCTGAATACAGTTGTTAAAAAGGTTTACGGAGGTAGGCTAATTTCCGCCATTTTATTTGCGCAACAGAGTCATTTGAACAACAGGATTATTTGCTCAACTCACCATAACTTTCTTTTGAGTGGGTCAAACTTTATGATTTGGGTGTCATTTTGTCGATCCCAATAAGTGTAACAAAATGACACCAAAATCATAAAGATTGGCACACTTAAAAGAAAGTTATGGTGAGCGGCGGAAAAGACCCAGTTCCCCAAATAGAATTGCGGAAATTAGCCTACCCCAGATTGTGAGATAACGAAAAGATTATGAATTTTAAAAAGTAAATTGTAAATAAAAAGTACATCCACAACATACACAAGACACAGAAAAAAACAGAAAAAAAAATCAGAATTAATGGATAAAGTGGAAAAAGCATGAAAAGCAATTTTTGCCAAATTTATTGAATTTTTTCTATCTAAGATTTTTTGAAAAATTTGGTACTAATCGGATTCGAACCATAATCGTTCGTTTATGAACCCACTGCATTACCTCGACACCTTTGGCTTCCTTTGAGTTTTCTCAAATTCGACGCTACTCAAAGAGAAGTTCAGAAATATGCCCAATTTCACAAAATGCATAATTTCAGAATTTAAGTAGCGCCTCCAAATCTAGTGATCGGGGTTGAGATTTTTTTTATATTAGACTTTTTATAATCTTGTTTTTAGAAAGAACATCTTTTCATTGCATGCAATTCTGTCAAGCAAGTTGGGAGTGGGACAAATGCGACCTTTTTGTCCATTGGTCCCACTCCCAGCAAGTTGTTTGTGATTCAAATTTACGGATTAGCCAAAGTATCCTAGAGTCTTTGTCTGTCTTTACTCTGTCAATTTCATGCATTCGCAAAAATCAAATTCTTTTCATTCAATTTTATTTGCATATTAACAAATGAAAAACCTGAATAAAGTACACTCGTTCAACGCAGAAAAGAAAACATTATGAAAAGCAGAAAAGATTTATTGGGAAAACTCTGCATTTAAAATACAAGAGGGAAATTTTTTACACTGGGCAATGAGGAGGAAATGATGCTGTTACAAGAGTAAATTACAGTTTTCACCAAAAAAAAACAATCACATATTTCATTTCCGAACAGTTTTAGACTAAAAAGCATCATCGAATAGGGCACTTGCTTGGAAAATGAAAGGAAAAGGAGAAAAAAAATGAGATTAAAATTTAGAAGTCATCAAGAAAAAAAAATCACGAAAAGAAGGCTAGTTTCTAAAATGATAAATGATAATGATACAAAGATCTAGAGCTTTACAAGATGAATCAAATGATACGGAACTTGCAAAAGCCTGAAAAGATGTTTGAATTTGGCTCGAAAAGCCATGAAATTCAAGGTAATTCTAGGATTCTCTATACAGTTCATCAAGTTCTAAAGCTTCAAAATTATGTAGTTCATAGTAAAAAGTGTATAAAAATCGGTAAAAGAACAAATCAAAGCAAGTCATTTCAGAAGTTTGAAAGGATTTAAAGACCAAAACCGATCAAGATTTACATTTCCGATCAACCGAACACGGTTTGACTCATTCGAAATCTCGTAAAAGAGCTAGGCAACCATGAAAAGATCAATTCGAAAGTTGTGTAAGATTTGAATGCCTAAAAACTATCAAAATACTACTAGCGCGCTAAACTCTCATGTGTTGCCGGGGCGAGCATCGTTTTACTCGTATGCAATGGTAGGAGAAGTGCAGCTCTCCTCGTCGTGCGCTTAGGCAGCTCCCCTTGTCGCATCACCTCGCCCCAAAGCTGTGCCATTTTGTTGAATAATCTTCTCTCCTTTGTATCCATTTGGTTTCTGAGCCATCAACATTTCTTTTTCTCGTGGTGAAGTAAACCTAAAATTTCTTTATCAATCCGTCAAAAACTTTATTCAAAAATGAGGAATCACCGGAGATCTCCAAAAAACCCTAGGAAATTTCAAAACGAGCCAAACTAGCTAGCAATCTTACCTAGCGTTTCAGATGGAGTCTAAAAATATTTGAGCTGATAAGTTTTAAAGCTTTGATACAAACCTGGCCCAAGGATTCGGCAAGTCTCGTTCCTCTGCCGCTTTCTTGGATTTTTGACGCTCGGCTCGACAAGATCGTCTGGAAATGGTTAAGTTTTTGTTAAGCTTACTTAGATACTGTTTTTATCTGCTTAAGCCCATTTTAAAGATTTAAAAATACAACATACCGACACCAGTTTATTATACATCAGACAAGATATTATAACAGATACTGTTACTTTTCCCCGCCTCACTCACTACTATCAGTTTATCTTGTTCTGGCATATCCGAATTGAATCAGATCGGATCAGCTTTGGAATGAATCAGATCCGATCAGATCCGATCAGATCCGATCAGATTCGATTCGATTCGATCAGATTTGAAATGAATAAGATCCAAATCGAATCAGATCAAATCCAATCCGAATTGAATCCGATACGATCAGATCCGATTTGAATCAGAACCGGTTCGAAAACCTGTTGCAAAAAAGAACTCAAATAAAATCTTTACGATATTCACTCACCTCTCATAAAACATCAAGTAAGCGTTCTCCGATCGCTTTGTTGGATTCGTGTTTTGTGAAACAAAAGTGTCATCGAAAGTCCTCCAAATGCCGTCTGTTGGGTTTTTCACTGTGGCAGTGTAGTGGCCAGACCAAACGCAAACTCCTGAAATAATTGTGAAATACAAATATTGATTGAGAAAAGTTTGAAGTTCAATAAAGTTGAGATTTTTTTCTTTTCACACCTGTGTGATTGACGACGGCAAAGAGATCATAAATATTGTCATCGGGGAAAGAATGGGACACCGTTGCTTGCATTTCTCTGAAAAGTTGAACTTATTTTCAACCTTGATTAGAAAATGCTACTGAAAACCAACATGTTTTACAAAAAATTTTACAGAAAACTAACTTGTTGGACTTTTCCCCAATAATGCTGTCCAGTTTGCCATTCTGCGGATTCGACGGTGAGACAAACGGAGACATATCCAGCCCCTCAATCGGGAATTTCACCGAAACGTCCACTTTAATTGGTTCAGTGATCTAGAAAGCTGAGGTTTATTTGAGATTTTCTGATTTCTCACTTCATTCTGGCTGTGTCTGAATCGTTTCAGGTGGAGAATCAAGATTTGTGGGCAAGAGTTGAACTTGAGTTGTTTGTTGGCTTTTCTTCCCGAACATCGCTCACAACGCCACTCAAGCATTTCTTCAGAGGTGTAGGCCTAGAATTAGACATGACTATTGGCTGGATAAATCTTTCTTTTTCCCGTCAAAGTATCGCAAAATCCCCTAAGCTTACATTCAAACATGATTGCAGTGTCAACTCGTACGGAGCGTTGTCTTTTGCCAAACAATCGGCACTTCGATGGTTGATGATTCGATCAAGATCCACTCGAATTAGAGATCTAAAAGTTTGCAATAGATTCTAAGTGTCTTTAAATCTTTCAAATCTCTTTCTCATACCTGTTGAGTTGTGGGAATTCGACGGCTATCCGAATAAAGTTTGGCAATTTCGGGTGATCTTGATTGTTGTGTTGAATGCACTGATCGACATCCTAAAAATTGAATTTATTTGAAAATCGAATTTTAGAAATGTTTACAAAATATTCTTTGAAAGCCTCACTTGTGTCAACAACGGCATCGACGCAGTCGGGTCCAAATCAGCGCTCGGGTTGCAGGTGTCAATCTGAAAGAGACAGTTGTAACAACGGTGAAATTTACGAGATAAACTTACCAAAGCCAATTTGTATTGTCCGACGGGCAACGATTCCAACACTTTTGGATCCACTGATTGTCTCGCCGCTTGGAAAAGTTTCCGCGATAAAGTATCATAGTCCCACTGCCGCGAGACGGTCAACACAAATGGATCGGTTTCTCTAAAAAGCGGGGAAATTTATGTGAAATATTTATTCACACGAATAATGTGGTACAAAGCGTAAGATACAGGGCTTTTAACCAGTTGGCCATGGCGTCAAATCAAAGCTAATAATAAGAAAAAGAGTTAGGAGACTGTTCTACCGTTTGTGTTTTTTTTGTGTGTTAGCTAGGATGCTAATATGTTCTTGTCAAATCTATACAGTCGAACTTCTTTATAACGACATCGAAGGGACCAAAAATTTCTATATAGCGATTCTCAAACGCGCCCCACATTTTCTGCGTAGTTGCCCTGTGCCGGCAACGATCGCATCTAATTGGGCAGCTACGCAGAAATTAGGGGCACCACTTAGAATTTCAAAATCTTTATATTATAGAGAAGAAGATCGTTATAGAGAAGTTCGACTGTACCTGTATGTTGGTTGGTTCAGTGTTTTAATTGCAGACTAATCATGTCAATCGATCACACTACCAACCTTTTCACTTGTGGCCCATTCTTGACGGTGATCACAAAGACAACATTCACTGTTTGATCATCGTAAGTGTCAATGGTTGGCTGTAGCTCGATCGCGTAAGCTTCTCGGGTTGACATTGTTGCTATCTAAAAATATATAAATACTCAAAAATACATAAAATTCAAAAGACCATTCAAGTTGTAAGTCTTTCAAAACAAACCTGGCACACTTCCGGGGTGTTATTTTGGAAACCTTTCGGCGATAGTTGTAGGACCAAAATCTGAAACAAAATTCACTTAAACGGTAATAATGGCTGTTTTCTAACAATTACGGTAAATTTTCTTGAGCTTACCCGACTCAACGGGAGTTTTGTCTCCTCAGCTAGATACGATTTCAAGTCAGAGATCGCTTCTTTCGCATCGACGGGAATTCCATATTTTGTCATTAAGAATTGCCCCGGTTTGACGAAAAAGATAAAAAGCAATCGTTTTTGATTGATGCTGAAATTGAAGTTATTCAACGAACTTATTTAGATAGGTTTTTGAGTTATTTTTCGGCAAACTCTTTCATAATTCAAAAATTTCAAATATCTGCCTCAGAATGAAAGCTCAAAATAAGAAAGATCTACTCTTATAGCGGTGAAGACTTCACCAATTTTTTTGCCAAACTTGTGTACCTACCCAGTAATTAGCTAGCACTAATTTTTTAATGTAAAACTAATCCCTCAATTCCACAACAATCTCTTCCCCCTAACAACTCACTGATGCGGAATCGGCAACGACACGTACATGTAGGGCTCGAAGTTGAACTTTTGAAAGTGGCACGATTGGCAAACGATTGAGGATCTGAGGTTGAGGTTTTAAATAATATATTGAACAAGATCAATACAATGATAAATCCATAGTCTATCGTTAGACTAATATAACTTGGCAGTCTTGTATCGATAAAATCGTTATTCTTCCAAAAAACTCTGGAGCAATTGTTAGTACTTGATTCATTGGGGTGTACAAAAAAACTGGTATCAAATCATAGAAAATCCATTTTATTAGCTCAACTACAGTATGTCAACAAAAAAATGCACCTCAACTGCCCCTCGAAGAGATTTGTAATCACCGAATCATGTGCCAGCCTTCTCTCAGCCAATGCTTCATCAGGAGAGAAATTTTCGCCGTTTTTCTGGAAAATCTCTTGTTAATAACTTTTTATGACCTAATTTGAAACAAATTTCAAATAAAATTCAAACATTTCAAACCCAAAGCCAACCGAATAATTGCAGTTATCATCTTTTTTCGCCAAATTCAAATCCTCATGCACTTTGTCTAACAACCAATTCAGAAATTCTTGAGCATCCTAAAAATAACCTTTGAATTTTGTTCATTTAGCCATACTTATTCATCTAAAATGCACCTGTTGCTTGTAAGTCTTGTAATCTGGTGAATAGTCGCCAACAACTGCTCGAAAGTCCCTCGCATCTTGCTTCAAGCATTTGTTATTGTAGAGTTTGTTGACCAATGTGGCAAACGCTTCTGTCACAGCTCCATTGCTACCGTGAAGTTGCGAGTTCAGCTCTTGTTCGCGAGTTCGGTCCTGAAAGTTGAATTTTCACAATTTGATCGAATCAAAAAGATCTAGGCTTACATTTGTGCAGTTTCGACTTCTTGAGTCAGTTCACCTTAAGATCAAAAACCTAATCAATTGCTTTACCTGCATTGTTTTCGTGTGCTCTGAATTGAGAAAGAAATTCGCGAGACTCTCAGAGGCGGCCAACGCTTGAACAACGGCATTCATGTAGCAAGTGTTGCCCAAATTCGGTAAACCCAGCTGAAAGGGTGGGGGCATCTAGAAATGAGAATTTGAAGAGGAAAACCGCAACTTTCAACTAACAATCAAGTTATTAGATTGTAAACTAAATAACCGGACTCTTTGGAAAAAGGGGGCTTTAAAGTCGTCGATTTTCGCCAATTTTACCTACTCGCCTTTGCGCTCCCGAAAACCCCAAAAATGAAAGCTTTTCGAAATTGCCAACAACCATTTTGCAGAGAAAGTATAGATTTTCCAATGGTGCAAACCGTACTTCATTTGGTGCATTCAACATTTGTAAAACCAGTAAAAAAGGGAAAAATTCCGGTTCTTTAGTTGATAACCTAATAATTGATGGGCATCTTTAACGTAATCTTCGTTGATACTTTGTAGCAAAGTTAGGCTCATTACATAGGCTTACTTTTGAGCTATGACCATTGCAGAAGTCAATTTGAGTCTTCCCAGTTTATGGAGTCGATACTGGATTGCAGATTTGGAATTTTAGATGCTAATTGTAGGAAGGTCTTATGTTTGGTTATAAAAAGCTTCGAAAGCCAATAAATAAAGCTTTGAAAATTTCAATACTTTCCAAAATTTATTCAAAAAGTCGATGTTGCTCTAAAAGGGTCAGAATAAGAAGATTTTGCTTGAAATTTTTGTGTCGCAAGATTTTCGGGGTCTAGAAATGGTGCAAACCGTTTTTCTTGAAAATGAGTTTTAGGCAAGTTATGGCATTCAGTCATTCAAGCTAAAAAAAGGCTTTTTATTAACGTTTCTCGAAAACCAGGGGCCTTCAGGAAAAGTTATTTACAGCATCGAATTCCGGGTAAAAAAACTGCACAAGATAGGCTAGGTCCGGTTTCGAAAATCGGTGGTAAGTTGAAACAGTTTCCTAGTAAGAGCTTAATCGATAAAATGCTAAAACTTTAACTTATCTAAACCCGATCGCTTGGCAAAAAGTGAAAAAGACGCCATTATATGAAAAAATAACAATCGTATCATTTAGCCAGTAATATACAAACAGACCGGTTGAATGTTTCCGGCGTTTGCTGTATTTTCTCCAGGATTCGGTGTGCTTGAGCTGCCAATCGCTGATGATGATGCAGAAGCATTCGAATCTGGCCTCCAAGTTCCCGCGGCAACTAAAAATTTGCGCTGAATAGGCCAGTAAAAACCAAACGTACCTCCATTTGCTGCCGATAATGCTAGACCGCGGCGGGGGTTGTCGGGAGTAGGCGCCGAGGCAACCACTCTGCCCATCTAAAAGACAATTCTCATCCAAAAACACAACACGAAAAAAATACAGCAAAAGGTGCATTGTTTTACCTACGAGAAGTTAAACTTAAAAAACTCAGACCTCACTCTCATTTGAGCTATTTCCGTTATTCTTTCTGGCAGGAGTGGTAGTAATATTATTTGGTGCAGTCACGTCAGAAGTAGAGGGTTGTGCAGCTGGAGAAGTAAGAATGGTGGTGGAACCAACTCCCTTATTGGCACTCTCCGTTGATGCATTCAGCTCCTTTTTCCTGGTTGCCTCGACAAGTGAAGCTTCGGTAGCTCGTCGAATTTCATCGTCATCGTACGATTCATCGATGCGTGGAGAACACTTCTGAAACATCAAAATCAAAAACAAATCCGTCAAATCACCGTCAAATCAAAAACTTTCTTAAAAATAGGTGGTAAACAAAAATCGTGCTCATCGATAAAATGTTATACTTTTAACAACAATATTGCAAAACAACCGAGTGACTTATTCACAATCTATCAGGTGTAAGTAGAGAAATGAATAGAATAAAGCCAGTAAACCAAAGGTTCTAAAAATTTACTCTATTTACACCCAATCGCTTGGTAAAAAGTGAAAAAGACGCTATTCTATGAAGAAAAGAAGAATAGTATTATTTAGCCAGTAATATACAAACAGACCGGTTGAATATTTCTGGCTTTTGCTGCATTCGATGTGCTTGAGTTGCCAACCGCTGATGATGATACAAAAGCCTTCCAATCTGGCCTCCTAGGTTTCGCGGCAACTAAAAATTTCCGTTGAATAGGTTAGTAAATACCAAACGTACCTCCATTTTGAGCCGATAATGCTGGACGGCGGCGGCGGTTGTCGGGGGTAGGCGGCGAGGCAACCACTCTGTCCATCTAAAAGAAAAGTCTCATTCAAAAACACAACACAAAACAGTACAGCGAAAGCTGCATTGTTTTACCAACGAGAAGTTAAAATTGAAAAATTCAGACCTTACTAGCATTTGAGCTATTTCTGTTATTCTTTCTGACAGGAGTGGTAGAAATATTATTTGGTGCAGTCAGCTCAGAAGTTGAGGGTTGTGCAGCCGGAGAAGTAGGAATGGTGGTGGAACCAACTCCTTTATTGGCACTCTCCGTTGATGCATTCAGTTCCTTTTTCCTGGTTGCCTCGACAAGTGAAGCTTCGGTAGCTCGTCGAATTTCATCGTCATCGTACGAATCATCGTTGCGTGAAGAACACTTCTGAAACAAAACTATCTCACCGTCAAATCAAAAAAATTCCATCACTTTCATGCTATGCACGGTTTTTTCGCAAAGCTTGATTGATATAGTACATAAATTTTACGATCTTCATAAAAATCGGTAAACAAAAATCGTGCTCTAAGGGCTCAATCAATAAAATGCTTTACTTTAAACAACAATATTGCAAAACAACCGAGTGACTTATTCAAAATCTATCAGGTGTAAGTAGAGAAATGAATAGAATAAAGCCAGTAAACCAAAGGTTCTAAAAATTTACTCTATTTACACCCCATCGCTTGGTAAAAAGTGAAAAAGACCCTAACAATTTATTATATGCAAAAATAAGGATAGTTTTATTTAGCCAGTAATATACAAACAAACCGATTGAATATTTCTGGCCTTTGCTGCATTTGACGTGCTTGAGTTGCCAACCGCTGATGATGATGCAGAAGCATTCCAAACTGGTCTCCTAGTTCTTGCGGCAGCTAAAAATTTGCGTTGAGTAGGCTAGTAAAAGCCAAACATACCTCTTTGTTGAGCCGCTAATGCTAGACCGCGGCGGGGGTTGTCGGGAGTAGGCGGTGAGGCAACCACTCTGTCCATCTAAAAGACAATTCTCATCCAAAAACACAACACGAAAAAAATACAGCGAAAGGTGCATTGTTTTACCTACGAGAAGTTAAACTTAAAAAAACTCAGACCTCACTCTCATTTGAGCGGCGGGGGTCGACGGGGGTAGGTAGCGAGGCAACCACTGTGTTCATCTAAAAGAAAAGTCTCATTCAAAAACACAAAACAAAAAAGTACAGCAAAAGATGTTCCTGGTTGCTTGTTCCTGGTTGTCTCGGCCAGTGAAGCTTCGATAGCTCGTTGAAATCCATCGTCTTCGTCCGGACCAAACGTGCCCCCATTTTGAGCTGATAATCCTGGGCAGCGGCGGCGGTTGTCAGGGGTAGGCGGCGAGGCAACCACTCTGTCCATCTAAAAGCAAAGCCTAAAAGCAAGAAAAAACACAACACGAAAAAATACAGCGGAAGGTGAATTGTTTTACCTACGAGCAGTTAAACTTAAAAAACTCAGACCTCAATCTCATTGGAGCTATTTCCGTTATTCTTTCTGACAGGAGTGGTAGAAATATTATTTGGAGCTCGTTGAATTTCATCGTCATCGTATGAATCGTCGTTGCGCGGAGGACGCCTCTGAAAAAAAAACTTTAATACTGTTAAATCAAAAACTCATTCACCTCTAAAACAGATAACATAGTAAATCTTAGAAAGGTTTCTTCCTCTTCTACTTCAAGGTCCTCGGTGAGTAATCTTTGAACATAACCAAAAACCTGAAACTTTAAAACTTTAACAGTGTTTGATGAGAGTAATTTTTTACCTTTAATTCTTTGCGAGAAAGCGGGCGTGTAAGCGGCTTCGTTCCAATTTCTTGAACAAGCTTTGCCAGGACAAATCTTGGGTCGAATAAGTTCATAAACCTTGAATACAGTTGTTAAAAAGGTTTACGGAGGTAGGCTAATTTCGACCAAATTCAAGTTTATGGGATTTTCCTAAAACAGCGTTTTCTTCACTTAAAAGCCTTCCAACACTGAGTTTAACCCAAATAAGCAAGAAAAAAGTCGGAAAAGGTTTTTCGCTGAGTTTTGGGCATTTTTTAAAATGCCATATACTTGAGTGCATAGATGTGAGGTTTATGGGACTAGGCTTAGTGTTAGGCTTCGACTTTCGACTAAAACGAACTTCGGCCAAAACACTGTTAGGCTTAGCGTTTTGGTGGTGCTTATTATTACCATATTTCAAAAATGTACATTTTTTGAAAAAAGAAAATATTTATTTTCTTCCAAGTTTCCAAAAGATGTCCGATTTTCTTCGATTAGCTGACATTCATGAGTGATTTTCCACAAATCAATGGCTAAACGAACTTCGGATTCATGGCTTGATTTTGGGTGATTTGGGTGATCGAGAATTGTTGATGTTGATGAAAACTATCACCGGATCATCATTTTGTAAAAACTGTTAGTTGTTTTGAGATTTAGATTTAGAAACTAGATTTTGAGAGTTCCCTAAACTTCGCATCTACGTAGAAGTATGGGGGAATTTTGAAAAAATGCTCGAAACTCAGCGAAAAACCTTTTCCGACTTTTTTTATTGCTTATTTGGGCTAAACTCAGTGTCGAAAGGCTTTTAGTCAAAGAAAAATGAAACTTCTACTTCTACTGTTTTGAGAAAATCCCATAAACTGAATTTTGCCCTAATTTCCGCCATTTTATTTGCGCAAAGTCACCATAACTTTCTTTTGATCTTTATGGTCAATCTTTATGATTTTCGTGTCATTTTGTTGCACTTATTGAGATCTACAAAATAACACCAACATCATAAAGATTGGCTGGCCGACTTAGAAAAAAGTTATGGTGAGCTGCGGAAAAGACCCAGTTGCGCAACAGAGTCATTTGAGCCACAGGATCATTTGCGCAACCCACCATAACTTCCTTCTAAGTGTGCCAATCTTTATGATGTTGGTGTCATTTTGTAGATCCCAATAAGTGCAACAAAATGACACCAAAATCATAAAGATTGGCACACTTAAAAGAAAGTTATGGTGAGCGGCGGAAAAGACCCAGTTCCCCAAATAGAATTGCGGAAATTAGCCTACCCCAGATTGTGAGATAACGAAAAGATTATGAATTATGAATTTAAAAAGTACATTATAAATAAATGACACTAAAAAGCGAAAGATTGAATATCTTTTAACTTTCAAAGAAAAAGTCAAGGGGCAGCTACATTCTTGCGCTTTCTCCGTCGCAGTGCGTAGCTGCCCCATTCGTTGGGTTTTGCCTTGAAAATCAAAAGATTAAATTTTGGGACCTAGTCAAAATCGAAAAATAAAATACATTAATATGTGTTGACTCCGTTGTTTCATTTTTTCATTTCGTTGATTGAATAGCTCCTTTCATTGAACGTTGAACGATTGAACGTTTTACAGAACAGCTCCTTTCAAAACAGCGCCAGGCAAAAATAGTGCCAAAGAGACTGCGTTTAGATTTTTCAACCCCAATGTTTTTATATTTCTCATAACAACTTGTAAATTTTTTTATTTTAAAAAGATTTTTAAGCACCTTGCGCAAAATTTTTGTTTCACAACATCTTTTTTCATTTAGGGATGTCGCTATCACAGAAAGATGGAGTGCTACTTTGCAACGAAGATGCAACAAAATATCGGAAGGCTGTCATGGCGGTTATTTTTTTTTTATTACTTTATTTATCAGGCGAGCGTGTCAATTATGAAATATGGCACTAAAGTGAAACAAGGAGCGAAACCAGTCACATTTACGGTATTCCATTTCCAAAACTAATCTATTTTAACCTGTTTAGCAAAACGATTTGCGGACTTCTGCAAATCGCAGGCCAATCCGGCAGACATTGCCTTGCTAATTTTTGCAGGTGTTGAGCTGCCTCTTGAAGAACCTGAAGCCAGGATCTTCCAAGAGTTGGATGGCCTGCTCTTTCAGAACCGCTCTGCATTTGTATCGACTTCATTGAATTCATCGCCTACTCGATCACCGTCGACTCCTTCGTTGATGTCAGCTACTCCATCGCTTCGGTCGCGTACTCCAATCTTTCGATCGCCTCCTCAACGACTTCGATCATTTTCTTCTGGCTCTTCAATTGGCTCTAGTAAGTCAATTTGGTCTCTTTAATAAGAGTAATTGTAATGTTTAATGCTGTTTAAAAAAAATCTGCCTAGCATAATCTCATTTCTATTTTCTCTTTTCAGATATCGCATGCACCACGACTCTTCGCAATTTGGATGCCGCAGGCTTTGCTGCTTGTCTTGGTGAGAGACCTTTTGCGAGAGACTTAATAATATGAAAATTTTACAGTTCCATTGACTTCGTCATCAACTCAATTGCCTCAAAAAGGTGAATTTTTTTGTTTTAGTGGAAATAGTTTTTCTTTTTAGATCTCGTACACACTACTGTTCTTCGCAATTTGATTGCTGCTGGTCTTACACAAGCTGATGATCTTAGTAAGAATTGTTTTATTTCAGATTTCAAAATCACCTTTTATATTTTCTACTTACTTAGTATCTTATAATCTAGTCATTCTATTTAATCTATTTTTTTTAGTGATTCATCCTTCTTCTATGGTACAGGACATGCCCTCCAAATCGCCCGTTGCTGTTGTTACTCCTCAAAAGCGACGTCGCTCAGGTGATCTGTGTCAAAATAGTTTGAAGGCGATCACGGAAGCTGAGTCCGGTTCTGACTCCGATGAAGCAGGCCCTTCTAATAAGGTAAAACTTTACTACTATTTAAATTTTTTATATGTATTCACTCTTACATTTGATTTTCCATTTTTTCAGAAGATGCGTCATAAGGACGATAATGGTGATGAAGACGGGGCTCTTATCGACTTTATTGATATATCAACATCTCAACTCCGTGGCCACGAAAAATGCATCGAGTGATGAAAACCAACGTACGTCAAATTTCTATTGTATTTTTCCAATAATAGATTTTATAGAATTGTTTCATTATTTACAATTTTGAAAGTAATAAATTTTCGACTTAAAAAGAGCTTTTGATTTTATAGGTAATCACATCAAGAAAAATAATGATTGTCCCAAGTGCTACAAAACGATGTCTGGCAAGGCGTGTTTGAAATGGTGGCATACGTAAGTTTTTTTTCAGAAGTTAACCTCAATAAGTTATTCTGATTTCAGACGTTGTTTTGATATCACGTTGCACTATCGAGCTGATGAAGCAAAAGCTCGAGCACGTGATGGAAAACTGCTCGGTGCCGCCTGTCGACAAAACATCTGAGTTTGATTTAACCTTTTCTAATTCTATGTTCTTCCGCTCTTTTGCGTTTCTAGTTTCAAAATTGTAGCTGTTTTCTTTTTTGGATTTCCGTTTCCGAAGAAACCGCTACGAGGCGACCAAAATGACTAATAAAGTGGCTAGACTTTTGACCGTTGATCCTTCTGATCATCGGTTTTCGTGGCATTCGTCAGAATTAGCGCAAAAGTCTAACCACTTTATTAGTCATTTTGGTCACCTCGTAGCGGTTTCTTTGCATTTAGATTTATGTTTGCATCACTCATTTTTTTCTCAAGATTAACTAGTGGTTTATTTGAGTTCATTTTTTTGGATTTGTAAACAAATTGAATCTGCCCCGCTTTCGTTTTTTATATATTTGTTGAACAAATCTTTATAAATCCAATTTTTTTTATTGGTGTTTTAACTCACTCCATATTATTTTGCAATTGAATACATTTTTATAAGAATAAGTTCATCCAATCAGAGTACTGACTTGAGTCAGAGGGTATGGGTTCATTAGGTTCATTACTGTAAGGCTTTCAGGCCTGAAAAGGCTTGTAATGAAAAACAGTAATGAAAGCTTTTTAGGCCTGAAAGCCTTTTCAGTAATGGGTAGGATCCCAGATCCGATGAGTATGGATCCAAATTATATATTTCTTCCATGAAATTTAACGTAGATTTTAATGAAAATAAGCAAAAGACGATTCCACTTTCACGTTTTGAGTTATAGACCTTTTAGGTGAACTTACCCTTTTCCTTATGAAAAAAGGTTCCTTATGAAATTCCGTTATAGAAATCCAAGACTTATTTGCTACATTTTAATAAAAAAACATAGAGAAAATTCCGGTCAAAGTTGGCTTACTTATCTGAAAGGGTAAATTCACTTAAAAGCTCTATAATTCAAAATGTAAAAGCTAAATCGACTTCTGGTTACTTTCATTAGAATTTACGTTAAATTTCATTAAAGAAATATATAATTTGTTTTATAGACTTACCGAGGAAAACATAGAGAAAAGTAGGGTCGTTGAGGATGGTACCATCCTCAACTTTTCGACCTAGAGATTAGTAAAGACGCAGAAGTATAATAAAAAACACTTTTCTAAGGTCGATTTTTGATGGAGAGTCCGAATTTCTACTTAAAATTAGGGGTTTCCTGGGAAAAAATACGACCTTTTCACCAAATCTCATAAATTTTATAGGGGTGATTCGCTGAAATCGTCTATAACTCGAGATCTAAAAGTCGAATCAACTAGCGGTTACTTTTATTAGATTCTACACAAAATTTGAGTATAGAAATGTATAATTTGTTTTGTAGATTTATCGATAAGAACATAGAGAAAATCGGGGTCAAAGTCGAGAAAGTGTCTACCCCCCTAGAGATTTGTCTAGGGGGGTAGGCAGATTTTATAGGGGTATCGTCTCTTTTCCCTCCATATCTCCACTTCCAGTTGACCGATCAACTTGTGGTTGGTCTTAAAATGTTCCTTATGAAATTTGGTATTAGAAATCGACAACCTCCTTAGTAACTTTAAGATAAAAACATGGAGAAAACTTCGGTCAAAGCTGGCCTACTTATCTGAAAGGGTCGATCCATTTAAAAGGTCTATAACTCAAGATGTAAGAGTTCAATCGACTTTTGCTTACTATCATTAGAATCTATGTTAAATTTCATTAAAGAAATATTTAATTTGTTTTATAGACTTACCGATAAAAACATAGAGAAAATTAGAGTCAAAGTCGGATAAGTGCCTACGCCCCCCCCTGGACATTTGTCTAGGGGGGAGTAGAGAATCGGAGTTGGACTACTCTTCTCTTTTGCCCCATATCTCCATTTCCAATTGACGGATCAACTTGGGGTTGGTTTTAAAATGTAGCTAATGAAATTCTATTATAGAAAACCATAATTTACGCAGTCAACTTTAATATAAAAACATAGAGAAATTTTCCGTCAAAGTTGACCTACTTATCTGAAAGGGTAAATTCAATTAGAAGGTCTATAACTCAAAATGTAAAAGCGGAATCGACTTCTAGTTACTTTCATTAGAATTTACGTTAAATTTCATTAAAGAAATATATAATTTGTTTTATTGATTTACCGAGGAAAACATAGAGAAAAATAGATATTAAAAGGTTACCCCATACCTTTTTAGAGGATGGTACCATCCTCAAAGATTCTACTTTTCTCCAGAGAATCGGAGTTGGACTACTCTTCTCTTTTGCCCCATATCTCCATTTCCAATTGACCGATCAACTTGTGGCTGGTCTTAAAATGTATCTAATGAAATTCTATTATAGAAAACCATAATTTACGCAGTCAACTTTAATAAAAAAACATAGGGAAATTTTCGGTCAAAGTTGACCTACGTATCTAAAAGGGTAAGTTCAATTCAAAAGGGTCGATAAATCAAGATGTAAAAGCGGAATCGACTTCTGCTTACTTTCATTAGAATCATTAGAAATAAAATTCTCACTATCTACATTGAAATCTTTAGATTTGAGGCGCTACTTTGAGTAGATCCCTAAATTTTCCACTTACAAGCCTGACTATAGTAGAGAAGGAAGGGAAGATCTGCAAAGGGCCCATATAGACATTTTTACTATGCCAGAAAATGTATGTTTATGGCTTACCACAAAGAGCAAAAAGGTCAACTACGCGCCGAATCGAAGCAGGAAGCAAAAACGTATCATGCAGCCACACTAACCACTAGGCCACGGCTCACTTTTTGCCATTTTTTACCTTTTTCCACCCTTAACACACATTTAACTATGATATTCAGAATCAGAAAAAAAATTTCCAATGGAATGACCTTGATCTCATTTCGAAAGGCTATGGCAAATCTGTGAGCATCCCTAGTTAGCTTGACGTTGCCTGACTTGCCTAAACTAGTCTGGTCTGAAAAATTGTCTTGTTCAACCCTAAAGTTCAACTTATCGTCCTTTACTCGTAAAAGCTCTCGTTAATCAAGTCCAACCAAGTACCATCAAGTATTAGGCTGTGCAGAAAGTCTTTTCGTTCCTTTTCATGCTTCCGTTTAAAACCAACAAATGCACCAATTGAACTACGGTTTATTTCATTAGGAGGGCCAATTATTTTTCTGAAAAATAACCGCCACCTCACTGATGCCGAATGTGATATTGTTGGTGAGTGGCATTAAGAATTGCATGAAATCAAGACTAAGCCTTGATCTAGAGCTTGCGTTTGCTAAAAGGCGTCTATTTTAGAAAAGCTACCGTAACCAACTGCCAGTTTAGAATCAAGATAGGTCTTTGATTTAGAATTTGCGTTTTTTAAAAGACACCTAGTTTAGAAAGCGTCGTAAGCATCGATTTGGAAAAATTTCGACGACTTTATATCTGAGAATTTAGCCAGCAAAGTTAATCCTGGATTGGTTCGGGGTTTGTAAAGGTTATAGCGGGTATGGTAGATTCTAAAAATCTGCTTTTGTCTCAGAAAGCAGAGACAAGAAACGGTACGCGCGAAAGTTGACAAGTTTTCGAAAACGCTTTGAAGAGGCAGATAGTTGCACTAAAGTTATCGTAAGCTCAGAGTCATTGAGAAAAAGATCATCTGACTATGCAAATTGCATCAAAATTTAAACTAATTGAGAGGAAAATGCTCTGTTAGTCTCTTTTCCCAATTTTGTGGATGGTAGTCGGAGGAGTTCTTTTCTTTTTTATTTTTGTTTGTTCATATTTCTTTCCATACAAAGTATGCTTTTGCTGTGCTTTTCGCGCTAAAGCGACTTCTAAAAGATGCGCTCGGAGAAGTACTTTGCCCGCCTGAGGTTAAAAAGCAGGCTGATTTCTCATCCAAGCATTGGGTTCACGGTATCTTCCCCCAAACGCACATTTGAGAATGGTTTTATTTACGAGGAGCCAGTTTAATTCAGAGTCTTCAAAGAATATAGTCCTTTCCCGGAAAAGTATCGGAAATTTTTGTATTTCTAGTCTCCTCTCGTCTCTTTGTTCAGAAAAACTGTCGACACACACTCTTTTCTTTTTTTATCTCGGTGCTTTTTACGAGTTACTGAATAAATTTAAAGGTATAAAAACATTGTAAGTTCCAGTTTTACAAAGCAATAACTTCAAAAAAGCAGACATTCATCTAGCATAATCAAAAAAAGAAAAACGTAACGAATGACATTCAACAATATCGGAAATTATTCAATTCACTAAAAAGAGCAACAATTTGATGAAATATTAAAACTCAAGGAATTTTGGGAATTTTGAGAAATTTTAAACCCAAAGGTTGGAATACACTAAACCCCGTTTCAGGTATCAAAAGACAAATTATTCGTCTAAAGCTACAGCTTTCCAACTACCCCTGATATGCACTAATCATTCTTTAAACAAGCAACGATAAATATTAAATCATCTTGGCAAGGGTTAGAAAAAAAGGTAAGTTAGATTTAAACGCTCTCTTATAAGAAAATAAAAACAAAACACTTTAAATTTCACCTATACAACAAAATCACCGAACATTTTCTGAGGGGAGATCACTTTCTCGCAAATTGTGAGCGTCGTTTTCAGGGGTACCTAAAATGTTCCATAAAAGAAACAAAAAAGTAAAAGGGGTACCCGTTATATGAGTTGAAGCCTTGTGGTGGTCCATGAGGGTGCGAAGTCGACGATCCACTCGAAGAAGCACCCGGGTTTGAGAAAATCCTCGAAAAACTTGCGTAGTTCGAATAGTTGGCTCCGGTGAATGCCGGGAATTGTGCAAGGGCGGTTTGCCTAAAGTAAAAAATTAATTATCATTTTACAAAACATTTCCCCGTATTATTTCAAAAAGTTACTCACAAGTGCGGATTTTGAGCCCGATCCAGAAGCATTTGGTTGAAATTCATATGGTAGTTTAGGGGCTCTGGTGTGTGGCCAGACAAAAGACGAGTGACATTCTCGATCGATCTCTCATCCAAACCAAACGTAAGCTCGTTGGTCTAAAACTTTTAATTATTTAAAGATTAGAATACTTTTGTATCATAAAGCCCAGAAAGGATAGAACGATTCTATACTACATGACGCGGAGAAGAACAACAATTATCACATTCTCACCACTCGAGCTAGTAAATCTGTCGCTGTGAGTGGAGTGGTTGCCAAAGGGAAAAACTAAAAACGATCGGGTGATTGATTTTTTGTCCAGTTTATTAAAAGTTCAACAGAAACAGAACTATTGGCTAAAGGCTCGGGCTTGCCATGCTTTAGCAAAAAAATTTCATCACTTCCATGCACGGTTTTTTCGCAAAGCTTTATTGATATAGTACATAAATTTTACGGTCTTCATAAAAATCGGTAAACAAAAATCGTGCTCTAAGAGCTTAATCGATAAAATGCTATACTTTAAAAAACAAATATTGCAAAACAACCGAGTGATTTATCCAAAATTTATATGGTGTAAGTAGAAAATGAATAAAATAAAGTCAGTAAACCGAAGTCTAAAACTTTAACCTATTTACACTCGATCACTTGGTAAAAAGTTAAAAAGACCCTAACAATTTATTATATGCAAAAATAAGGATAGTATTATTTAGCTAGTAATATGCAAACAGACCGGTTGAATGTTTCCGGCGTTTGCTGTATTTTCTCCAGGATTCGGTGTGCTTGAGCTGCCAATCGCTGATGATGATGCAGAAGCATTCGAATCTGGCCTCCAAATTCCCACGGCAACTAAAAATTTGCGTTGAATAGGGCAGTAAAACCAAACGTACCTCCATTTTGAGCCGATAATGGTACTGGCCTAGGCGGCGTGTCATCCAATGTGATAATCTAAAAGAAAAGTCTCATTCAAAGACACAACACAAAAAAGTACAGCGAAAGATGCATTGTTTTACCTACGAGAAGTTAAACTTTAAAAATTCAGACCTCAATCTCACTTGAGCTATTTCCGTTATTCTTTCTGACAGGAGTGGTAGGAATACTATTTGGTGCAGTCACTTCAGAAGTTGAGGGTTGTGCAGCTGGAGAAGTAGAAATGGTGGTGGAACCAACTTCTTTATTGGCACTCTCCGTTGATGCATTCAGCTCATTTTGCCTGGTTGCCTCGGCAATTGAAGCTTCGGTAGCTCTTTGAATTTCATCGTCATCGTCCGAATCGTCGAGTGTAATAATATCATCGTTGGGTGGAGGACACTTCTGAAAAAAATAAATCACCGTTAAATCAAAAACTTGTTTGGGTGTAAAACAGATAACATAATAAATCTTTACCTTCTTTGCTGGTGGTGGTCCAGAATCGGTGCTTGGGCGTTCTGTCCTTACGGTACTTGCATTTGCTTGGGTGCTTGCAGCTGGCTTCACATCTTCATCGTCATCAGAACTCAATGCAAATGCCTAAAAAGTCAACGGTTTAGCGTCAAGAAGCCGATAACACCTCTTCGACAATCACTTTCCATCCACCATCGCGCAAAAGTTCCACTTCATCGACATCTTTGTTTGTCTCGTTAAGCACCTTGACAAAGTACCTAAAAAAGGATTTTCTATTAATTACACGATCACTTACTCATCAATGAGAAGACGTTCATATGGCGCAGGATGAGAGCAAACAGGACATTTCCAAGTCGGCTTCTTCTCATTCATTTGGATGTAATTCTCTAGATCATAACATTGAAGGTGATCACAATCTCGGCAACGAATTGGAGTAGACAACCGTGTTCGAGTCAACTAAAAAATGTGATTCGCAATAGCAAAGGCACTTGAAAGTTGGACAAAAATAAATACTCACTGGGCATTTGACACTTGCTTTAATTTGCTCCAGACAAATACCATCTTCATCTCCAGTAGTCAAACGTCGAATAATAATCTATATTCAATCAGTGATTAAGTTTTAAATATGGATCGTACCTGTTTTGTGACATCTTGTGGCTGAACACAATTCACCTTTTCTTTCAATCGTCTAATCAAAATTTCCGAATTAAGGCGATAAACCTGAATCTGGAGTAATCACAAGAGAGCAACAGATAACTTACAAAGTTGACCGAAAAAGCCCAAGCACGTCGATCAGCGGTCCAGTCTACGACGAGACGATGTTGCCGTGTTCCAACACGTCCAATATTCTAAATTAAGCTGATTCTAGAAATAAAACAAATTTATTACCTGGATAATCGGTGTCAAGTTTACTGGTCGAGATGGTCGCTTTGGTTCGACGTTTTGGCGGTTCGTTGGAATGACAGGCTATAAACATCACTTTGTTTAGAAAGTATAAAACAAACAAACCGGAAGCGAAACATTGAGCTCATCGAGACGAACTTGGCAATTCAATGGAAAATCGTCGGGCTGTGGTTTTTGTTGCCAATTGTCTCCAAGGTGAAAGAATCTAAATCAGTATGATATAAGTACAAAAGTTAAATTCAAACCTGAGCTGAATTTCGTATCGTGGTAAAGCGTGACTTTCCGAATTGTAGTTGAGATGATTAGCATGTTGTACCGGGATCGTGAATGTAACAGTTTGCTAAAGCTCAAGAATAAAATAGTCCAATTAAATTATCTATGTAGAATCGTCGATTGGCGTATAAAGTTTCAAACCTTTGCTGGCAATTTCACATGGACTGCTCCTGCAGGAGGCAATTCCGTTGGCTGAACAATGCTCTCGATGACGTCAAAAAAAGGTAGTGGCACCGGATGTAGACCAACAACGCCCTATAAAATTCCAAATAAATCACTAAACAAGCTTTTAAACGAACTTTTGGCGGTCCGGGAAATTGTTGCTGAACACCATAAGGGTAACCGCCTCCCGGCTGTTGTCCAAATGCACTGTAAAAACTAGTTTTTGAAATTAATTGAAGAACGTACTATGGATTGACTGGAGGTATGTAGCCTGTTCGCATCAAATTGGAGGTCATCCGTTGTTGATACTCTCTGACCTAACGAACACGAAATCAACCAGTAAATCCTTCCTCCAAACTCACAGCTCGAAAGCTTCGGTCCTGTGAAGCAGGATTCCGCAGAAGCACTGTCAAACGCTGCACCAATTCTGCCTTCTTTCCAAATTTACTTCCATTCAAGTTCGCAATTATGTGTTGGAGGTCTTGAAGCTTCAACTGTTGCAGTGCTTGCTAAAAAAAAAAGGATAAACTGTTATATTAACAATTACAATACTTTTTCGTTTCATTTCTCGTAAAAGTATTAATAAAGTTGTTACTGAAAAAGGCATTCAATGCCGCAAAAGATCAATAAAGAACCTCGACTTGCTCCAATTCTTGTCTGGACATCGGCATCGTGAAAGATGACGACGTATTAAACCCACCCTAAAATGAAAATGCTAGCAAAGTCATAACGAAAAGAGATATTGTGCGCATTTGTTCAATTACCCCCATACAAGCCTTGCTTTATCCACTTACCTAAATAACACAAACAAACAAAATAAAGGCTAATTCTTACAATCTTACAATCCTACAACCAATTATCTCAATCTCCCTAGAGCTAAGGCCTGCATAGGAATTATTGAAACACATCAAGCGCAACGGCAATTCAATAACCTTCACATAATAAAATACGACAGAACGGATTCTTTATTTTCAAAAATTAAAGTAACTTTTCGTAAAACAAATGACTATACAACCTCAAATAGAGCAAATGGCTAATAACACATAAAAGTAACTACACACTAAGCGCTCGTTCAGAGGCAACAAGCACTAAAGGCAGAAAAAAATATCTTTAGCGACGATACCAAAGTTGAGCTTCACGTTTTCGTTTGATCTTCTTTTGTAATTGGAGAACTCCGTAAAGAAGAGCCTCAGCGGTTGGAGGGCAACCAGGCACGTAAATATCAACCTAAAAGGGAATTTTTAAAGTTGTACTTTACAAAATAATTAAAGTTAACACACCGGAATAACTCGATCGCAGCCACGAAGAACTGAATAGGCGTAGTGATAATACCCTCCTCCGTTTGCGCACGAACCCATAGAAATTACCCATCTGTGAAAATAATAATTGAATACGTAGACAAATATAGCTGCTATTGTGTTATCAAAAAATTAAAATGTTTTTTTTCTAAAGACCAATTAATAGGTAAGCAATTCAACTGACTACTAGGCATAATTTCTAGAGCTTAAAGCAAAAAGCAAATTTACTCACTTTGCCTCCGGCATCTGATCGTAGATGCGCCTCAACGCGGGAGCCATCTTATTCGTTACAGTTCCAGCGACAAAAATGAGATCGCACTAAACGTTTTACAACGTTTTTAAAATTAATTAAGCGAACCTGTCGAGGCGACGCTCGAAACACAACTCCATAGCGATCCATGTCATAACGAGGAGCGGCAAAGTGCCTAAAATTGATCATAAGTAAAGCAAAGTAAAAATAAACCAACATCATTTCGACGGCGCAACAAGCAAGTCCAAAAGTGAGCGGCCAAAGCGATGTTCTTTGTGCCATGTTCATCACATCATCTAAAAAAAGACGATTAGCATTGCTTGACTCATAATCAAATAACAATATAACTAAAGATTTTCTAAAGGTTTAGTCAATATAATAATCTAATAAAATCTACTACCCAGTCGAGCCAAGGCATATTCGGCAGTACTGTTTGGGGCGGTGAAAGGCGTGCCAGTTTTGTTCAACCCTTTTGGGGCATCTCCCTAAAATGTCAAATATAATCATAGTTTTCTATGTAAGCGGTTATCCAAGTATCTAATTAATCTACCAAACAAAACTAACCGTTAGTTCGAGTGTTGAAGTCGGTGTTGCAAGCCGGCGGACGCTTTGCGCGGCAATCGCCCGCAAAGGTGTCTGTAGCATACCTGAAAAAGCAGCAAATTATGGGTCATAAAATAGGAAAAAGATTAAAAAGACTAAAGTGACATTATTTTGTGACGCGTTCTATATTCTCGAGGCCAAGAGCAATACAACAATTCTTGAGAGTAGTGAGAGAACAATTTTTAACAACTACTCCAGATTTACTTAGACAGATATTCAAAATTTGCTGAAAAACCGTACAAATCGCTGGAAAAGATTAGGCAAGACTAAATTTCTTTAGAGTAACAAACAAATAAAAAATTTTGTAACGAAATGCGACAAAAAAAATTCAGAGACTCTGCGGGTGTGAGAGGGCTGCCTGGGAAACGGGCCAATCCAATCGACGGCTAAGAAAAGAGCGCTATGTTTTTGTCGCGTCGCGTAGTTGCAGAAAAAAATTACAAATTACTTATGAGTGGTCACTTTGTGCCGGCTAATGAAATTCCATGTTCTCACAATTTCTTTCGTCGACGATTTTCCTACTAGAGCTTGTGTTCAATCGGTGGATGTGCTTTCTGGCAGCCATCTCGCTACTCTTCGTGTTCATCATTCGACAATTCTGGTTCAATCGCCCGTTTCCCACCTCGTTGCCCGCTAAAGTGTTACTTGTGATCGCACATCCCGACGATGAAACGATGTTTTTCGCGCCGACGATCACCGAACTCACCAAGCAAGGCCACAGAGTGTTCCTATTATGCACATCGACTGGCGATTTCTATGGACAAGGACAATTACGAGCTAAAGAACTACGAGAAGCTGTGCAATTCTTGGGCATCAATCCGTCGGATGTGAGTATTTTGGATTACGACAAGTTCAAGGATGGCCACCAATGGGATCACTTGGAATTGTCTGACGTACTGCTAAAGCAAATCAAGCTTTTGGATGCCGAGGTGATCATTTCGTTTGATGATGGCGGTGTGTCGCACCATTCAAATCACATTTCGATCTTCGATGCCCTACAGGAGTTGTACTCGCGTGGAGAGCTTCCAATTAACACACAAGTTTTCTGTCTTGACACAGTCAGTGTTCTTCGCAAATACGCCTGGATCCTCGACGTCTCTCTGTCGATTGTGCAATCTCCGTTTTGTTACTTTGCAACGATGCGAAGCTTTTTTGCCGCATGGAGAGCGATGCGGGCACATAGATCCCAACTATTATGGTTTCGATATTTGTATGTGTTGTTTAGTCGATATCTTGTCATTAACACTTATCGACGAATTGCTCCTCAAATTCGTATCCCAAAACAGAAAAGCTTTAGGAAGCATGAAAATAAAAACAAATAGTCCTTTTCGATAGTCAATTGCTCCAACGTATGTGCCATTTTTTTGTTTACGGGTTTATTGTACTTAATTCATAGGCCTAGATTGTTTATTTCGAAGATCTGATCTCTATTTTGTGCCATTGTTTTTATTCAAAGCTCTATAAATATCAAATTTCAGATTCAGAGGGATGAACGAGTTGGACAAGCTGTCGCTACTAAAAAGGAAGAAGTCTTCAGGTATTCTTGATTCTTTTGAATAATAGCCTTTGTTTCTTTTTAGATGATCCGAATAGTGCTGGTGAACAAAGACAACGAATCGTAAGCGTTGTTTGTTTGATTTTTAATGTTATGCAATATTTAGACAATTACTACTAGCGGCAATCCCGGAGACAGAAGGTTGTTATTTTAGTTTTTTCGAAGTTAAGGTTGCTTTTAGAATTTATCTTGGATCGGATCGCCGTCATGTAACCGGGAGGGGTCGTTTGGATGGAGGGCGGCTCTCGTTCCCTGCAGGGTAAACATATTGTGAAAAACTCGTTGGTATGCGTAAATTTAGTGGTCCTGCTAGAGGGGTACGCTTCAATGCTTCTCGAGATTCAAGAAACTTTGATCGTTCAGGTATTTATTGATTTAAAATTTGCGTATAGATAAAGTTTTAGAACGGAGTCGACGGAAGTCTGAAGGAACGCGAGATTACGACGAAGGACCAATGGACCCAAGCAAGCCCCAACTAAAGTTGGTTGATCCGGCATTTGTTCCACGAGGTCGTGGATATTTTGATGTAAGTTTTTAAAAAAGTGTGGGTATTACGAAGACAATTAAATTTTAAATGCGAAGATACTTAAAAACTGTTGGAAGAAACATTGTTGGCTATCAAAATGATTTTTTAATTTTAGCACGATAGCCGCGAAAAGGACACATGGCAGGGGAATGACCTCTACGATCCGCGTCGAGACAATGGATTTCGAAATGATCGACGTCGTGATCGAGATGATGATCGCGGAACTTCATGGCGAGGTTTCGATCGGGTATGAGGTGTAATTTCAGCCATCTTTATCTGACCATTTAGCCTAACACCGGCTCGTCTAGCTTCAACCGCAAATTTGAAAGGTTTGTTGGATTTATTCAAGTTTATCCTTTAACTTTAGATCATCAGCAGCTGACGGTGTTTGGACCCACGACAAGTTCTTCGAGATAGAAGGTGGTGGTGAGGAGCAAGAAAACAAGGATAAACCGGAAGGACAGCCAGATCATCAGGTACTTGAGAATTTCATGGTAGTTTTCTACGGCTAAGCTTTTAAGGACCGTTGAAATACCTTAGCTTGTGAAATCATAATAATACCCCACTTTTTGTGCTTTATCTATTGACACCAAAATAGGTTTCCTTACAAGAGAATGGTCCGAAGTGAATATGACTTTGGGATGGATCATACCTCATTCAATAGATCTCATGGTGAATATTGACGTCCAAAAAAATTAGCTACCCAAAGTAACTCTACAACGAGAAATGGGGCCGACAGGGAGCAAAAACGATAAAAATGGCGTTTTTGACCCTCTTTGACGGCGCTGGAACTTTTACTGAATCAATATTTTTGAATAATCTTTTTTGCATGTATTAGAACTTGAATGAAACTAAAAAATAAACTTTTATTCATTATAGAAACAATGTTGCTAAAAAAAGTTCAGTAAACTTTGGCTAAAATTAATAGCTTTCAAATGTAAAATTTTGGATTTGGAAATCAAATTTTGCTATTTTTTAGCTTTATTCAAGTTCTATTACATGCAAAAAAAGATTATTCAAAAATATTAATTCAGTAAAAAGTTCCAGCTCTGTCAAGGAGGGTTAAAAACGTGATTTTTGCTCCTTGTCGGTCGCATTTCTCGTTGTAGAGTTACTTTGGGAATCAATTTTTGTTGGCTAATTTTTTTGGAAATCAATATTCACCATGAGATCCTTTGAATGAGGTATGGCTCATCCCAAACGCTCATATTCACTTCGGACCATTCCCTTGTTAGCTAAAGTGTCTAAACCGCATCATCGAGCCGTCGCATTTTTTGACTACCTGACTTCACACTCCCAAAAAAAAATCCAGACACAAGACATTTTGAACCCGTTTTAATGTTATTTTGCAGAAAAATAATTGGCCTTTCTAATGAAACAAACCGTAGTTCAATTAGTGCATTTGTTGGATTTAAACGGAAGTACGAAAGGACTTTTTGGACAGCCTAATATTTTAGGGAGTTGCAAGCAAAGATCGCCGACGTTCTCGATCTCGGTCGCATTCAAGATCTCGCTCCGGATCCCGCGAACGTTATGCAAATCGACGCCCAGCCGATGATCGTCGTGGCTTCAACAAAACTCGCGGATTTGGCCGTCGGCGGTATGTCAATCTTCGCTTAAAAAATTTTATGTGCTTTAATACGATCACAAAAATGATGAAAGTATGATTTATTTATAAAGTTTTTTTCAGTCGTTCTCCATCTCCATTCCGAGGCCGTGATCGTCGCCACTAACTTCAACAGAACTCGTTCTTTTTTCGGTTACTATTACGTTCGTTGGTGTCAAAAAATATTCTCTTTGTAAATTGTGATTATTCTAAAGGTCTCCACAATTGTTTTCTGTTGTTAATAAACTTATTTCACTTTGTTTAGGTGGCTCAATTAAGCCATCGACTTTTCGATTATAAGCGTCAAGGTCTTCGAAGTTGGTTCGTTGCTTGATCTCATAGTCTAACACTTGCAAAATATTGTTTTTCTGAAAGTATTAGAGATTTTTGAATAGAACCTGTTCATTCTACCAAGTTATCCAGAATTTCAACGATTCCATGGGTCTTATGGTGTCGAAGGGCACATTTTGCGCACAACTGAAAGAGTTTTTACTCATTTTTGGCATTATTGGACTAACCAAACAAGGGACAGTATTGGATGAGCAGGTTTTACAGTCGATTACTGTATCAGTGATCCGCTAAATGGATTGGAGTAATTCTAAGATGAGCTTCACCGACTTTTGCTCCACAATCAACACATCGGATAGGGCTAACCGGTAGATCTTTTAATTGTTGAAGAATTTCTGAAACTTTTAATTCCCATGAGCTTTTTGATGGTAACCAAGAAGAAAATCGGCGTCTTGTCGATCGGCGGTGAAACAGGATTGGAGCTGGCATTTGTAGATGTATCTTGTAGGTTCAGATGATCTTGTAGGTTTTCTTGGGATCGTGAAGACTTCTCTCGCAATCTGAGCTGAAATTCGGGGATAAACGTTAGTGCAAATGACATTGGTAAATGTTGAAGAAACACAGCCCAAGGGATTAAAGATTAGATTACGGTAGATATGTTGTATTGATCGCTTTTTCCAGCAAACAAGTAAGTCTAGATGACAATAGCTTTTCCTTGAGCCCATCTTTTAAACAATCTGCTTTCACTAACTGATCGCTCTTCACGCTCTTGGCGAACTCTCAGCGCACAACCCGTACACAAAGAGTGACCACAACCGAGACACTCACGGGACATTTGGAGGGATTTGTCCATTTGAAATCTTGTCATTCCTCCATTCAGACTTTCTTATTGACCACAACAGACTGATCTATTAGAATAACCAGAGTATACTATTAGGTTGGTGCAGATGAAACTTCCGTCACACTTGTTTTTTTATATTTTGGATCTAATAAAAGTTTTTATTGAAGATATTTGTCTATCTGAAAGAGCGTCTCTTTGCGCGTCTTTTGATATCTAAGACTTATGCGTTTTACTTAATTTGAAGTAATTTATAGCTTCTTGAAAATGGTTGACCAAAAATTTCGAGTGCGATTTTGCTTGTTGTATGATTTTAAATAAGGCATAACGGCTGCGGAATCTCATCGTGCACTGTGCAAAGCATTCGGCGATGACGTGTTGTCCGAACATCAATGCCGGACTTGGTTTCAGCGCTTCTCAGACGGTGATGAAAGTTTGGAAGACGAAAAACGCGGGAATCCGCCTCAAATTGTCGACAACAATAGGTTGAAGAACGCTATCGAATCGGACCCATGCCAAACAACTCGGGAGCTTGCAGAGCTGTTTGACTGCGACCATACAGCCATTCTCCGCCATTTGCACGCAATTGGTAAGACGAATCGGTGTGGAAAATGGGTGCCACATCAGCTCAGCGACGCAAACAAGGGCAAACATCGAGTTACAATGGCGCAAAGACCGTCGGTTTTCTCGACTCCATTGTTACGTCAGATGAAAAGTGGATATGTTACGACAACACAACGAGAAAACGGCAGTGGTTGGAGGCCGGTGAACCGCCAAAACCGACTCCCAAACCGAATATCCACGGAAAAAAGGTGATGCTTTGTATTTGGTGGAACAGTAAAGGTCTCGTGTATTTTGAGGTGCTGGATTTGGGTCAAAGAGTCACGGCGGATCTCTACAAAGCCCAATTGAGCCGCTTGGACCAGACATTGCTTCGTCAAGGCAATAACACGGCGACTACAAAATTCCTCCACGATAAGGCTCGACCCCACACGGCGAAGATCACTTAGCAGAAAATCGAGGAATTGGGCTGGGAAGTTCTGCCACATCCGCCATATAGCCCGGATTTGGCCCCATCCGACTACCACTTGTTTCGGTCGATGCAGCACTCCTTAGCAGAAAAAAAAATTCAAAAACCGCGAAGAAGTTGAGTGTCCAACTTCTTCGAGTCGCAGTTGCCGGAGTTCTTCGAAAAGGGCATCCATTCTCTGCGTGGAAGATGGCAAAGAGTCATTGATAATGATGGCGAATATCTTTTGGATTGAGGTTCTGTACTAGGATTTTTATAATAAATTTTGTTTATGGTTCCAACGGAAGTTCCATCTGCACCAACCTAATATAAAAATTGAAGTTGTTAGATTTCTCTTTGAACACACATGCTTCTTGGCACAGTGTACTATTGTACAAATTCCACAGTGTACCATTATACATAGTGAGTCAAATTCCAACGGGTTTAGCTGAAGAAAAGGTAAAAATTCTGTGTTTTTCGATTCAGTACGTCAGTTCGTACAAGTACTTTGTACAGTACGCACCAATACCATATACAGTACGTCGCTACGTACCAGTACTATGCACAGTACTACTTTACCTCTATCCAATCCACCGCATCTCGTTTTGAATCCAACTCATCGAGAACATCTAAAACGCGTCGATTTTTGAAACTACCGTACCTTTGGCTCTGGTTTTATCCAAGACATCGACTTTATACAGTGCGTTTCAAATTCTTAAGCACACTTTTGTTTGCTGTTTTTTTTTATCTGTCTTCACACTTAGGTGTTCCTATTTTGCGCAGATCACAACCTGCTTCCACATTTCTCTATCCCTTGCTATTGTGATCCAGTGTTTCCTAGCTTGATTGTTCCTGGTTCGAAGTCTTCGACTTGCTTGTGCTGGTGGTGGTTGCACTCTAGCCATCCTTTCTCTGACCGTCTCTGCCACTCTTGTGCTTCACCTCGTTGCTGGTCTTCCGATGGGCCTCTTCTGGTCTCGTGGTAGCCACTCTGTGATCCGTATCGTCCATCTGTCGTCTGTTCTTCTGGCTACGTGGCCGGCCCATCTGAGTCTTTTTCTCTCAATCACTTCCACTGGATCTCTGAGTCCCGAGAGCTGGCGCATATCCGTTGCGTCAGCTCTCGTTCTTAGGTCCAGAAGAGGCCCATCGGAAGACCAGCAACGAGGTGGAGAACAAGAGTGGCAGAGACGGTCGCGTTCTTAGGTCTTGGTGGAGCTGCGTCTTCCTATTGTAGCCGAGGAGGTTCCTTTCAAGGGCTCGATGCGTTGTTCTCAGGGCTCATTCAGCGGTCTGTCGTGGCACAGGTCACAAGTGTAGCGACAACTACACTTGTGTTTGCTGTTTTTTAAAAGTTTTTTCTTTTGTTGTGCATATTTTATAATTAATTTATAATTTTTGTTAATTTCCAGGTAAATCGCACACGGAAAGCTGCTCACGGATTATGCGAAAGGCCTGATTGATGCGCGTTTGGTTTGCCAGAGAGCGTGCGTTTTACTTTTCGCTGTACTTTGTACTGTTTTTTGTGCTGTTTTTTGCGATTTCATGCAAGTATGCCTCTTCTAGTGCATTTTCTTCAATCTTTTGTCTAGTGCTTCTCAAAAATCCCCTCCAAAATAACCATTTATTCCATTTGTGTCACCGATAAAGAGCAACAGTCTATTGAATGAAAAAAATTTGTAAAAATTTACGAGTGAACAATTTTGTAAGTCAAAAAATGAGGAAAATCATGAAAATCATGAAAATTGAAGAAAAATTTTTGCAAATCAGAGAAAAAGGAGAAGTGGGGGGGATTTTGAGAGGAAGTTTTCAAGTTTTCAGTTGAAGTTTTCAAGAAAAAGAGATTTTTTTAACGGATTGGCGGATCTTTCGACGTGTTGAAAGTTCGGAATTTTATAGAAATCTGTAAATTTTTCCTTATTTTCAGCAATTCTAGCGATTTTGAGGGGAAAATTAAACAAAATCAAGGAATTAAAATTCTTTACCATTTACCTTTAATTTTCCAAATATTTACACGTTTTCTTTTTGTTTCCTCCGTTTAGTCGGACTCGCCGGCCATCAACTCCCAGAACTCTGAAAGATTTGCGTAAATTTGCGGATTTTTTGATGTTTTTTGATATTTCTCGATATTTTTAGATATTTTTCGATGTTTTTCAGTTATTTTCTAATGTTTTCTTGATTGGAACCGTATTGGAGCCGTATTGGAAATGTATTAGATCAAAATAGGAACCGTATTGGAACCGTAATTTTAAAAATTTTAGAATTTTAAATATTTTTTAGCTTTTTATATTTCTTTAGCTTATTTTTAACTCGATTTAGCATTCGATTTGGTTTTTTTAGATGAAAATTGACGCCAAAATGATTCTAACTTTAACCCAGCTTACTTGCAAAGTTTAAGCTTGAATTACTACCGTTCAAAGCTTGAGTTGCTACCGTTTAAAGCTACCGTTCAAAGCTTGAATTGCTACCGTTTAAAGCTTGAGTTGCTACCGTTTAAAGCTTCAAAAACTTCGTTCAAACCTTGGTTACAAATTTAAATAGATTTAGATCTAAAATTCATATATAAAGGGCATAAAAATCAAAATTGAGAGACACTAAGGGGATCGAACCCAGACCGTGTCACCCCTAACCTGCCAACTGCCGCCTAGCGCGCTCCCGACTGCTCCACGGCCAACCCAAAGACTGGCGAGAAAAACCCCCTGAAAAACCTGCCATTAGGCGTTTTTCGGTTTTTCGGCTGGCGGTATTTCGGCGGTTTTTTTGGCGGTTGTTCGACTGGTACGGTATGTTTTCATTTTTTTATTCATTCATTAATTTTCATTTTTTTTCATTCATTCATTTTTTTTCATCCATTCATTTTTCATTCATTTTCAATTCATTTTCAATTCATTTTCATTTCTAAAAAGTACCCTCAAACTCGATTTTCCCGGACCCGTCCTCATCGATCTCATCGACGGCAGCTTCGAGTTGATCGTCGGAGAGATCATCGGCGATCTCCTTCAACAAAGCCTTCAATGTGGGTCGAGAGATGTAACCATTACCCTGAATTGCTTTTGTTTTTTTAGGAAATCGATTTAATAGATAGTTTTATCTCTTAATCGATGATTTAATAGATAGTTTTATATCTATTCGATACGAAAACTTGGCACAGAATTTCCGTTTTTCTTTTCTTTTGGAAATCTGCAACTGAAAAGCTTCAGTTTCAACTTGGGCTAAATTTAGCTACAGTTGATTTCATTCCCTGATTAAAATCGAATAAAGCCAACTGTAGCCAACCAAATCGGTCAATTGATCCGTGAGAAAAGGGCAAAAAACATAGTTTACCGGCAATGCGGACACTTGTGGGTGGTACTTCAAAAGTATATTTAGTGCGGCGCACTTGTTGATCATTGATACTAGTTTATCCAATCAGTACGGCGCCAACAAGGCCACGATCTGTTTTAGGTTTCTTTATATAACTTTATATAGCTTTATATAACTTTATATAGCTTTATATAGCTTTAAATTCTTTTTCTATTGACCTCTTTGTCGAAAAGACGGAAGGCTTCCCTCAGCTCCTTCTCGAGGGTTTCTTTGTCGACCGTGTTGGCCACAGTGTACACCTAAAAGTTCGAAAACATGTATAAGATACAGAAAATCATACTAAGTTTATAAATTCTTATATCAAATAGCTTTTTCTCCAATTTCTTGAAGTTTTCTCTATAAAATCTAACGCAAACTGTTGAGATTGACTAACTTCTGTAGGCTTAACTCCAGCAAAAGTTTCGCTTAGTCAATCTGTTCTTTGTGCTCGCAGAAACGCACACTTTCTAGCGAACGAGACTCTCGAGGTTTCCACGTACTTAGAAATAATCCAGTGCACTAGAAAACATGCGTTTACAAAGCGCAAAGTATTGATGAACTATCGACTTTGAGATGAGCATCTTTAGTTCAATTTTAGTTCCAAAATACTTTTAATTTCACTTTAGAGTTCAATTTTGTTCGAAAATTAGTTAATTATCAATTAAATATCAATTTTCTATCAATTCTTTTTCAATTATAGCTTTTTATTTCAAATTCTCTGCTCACCAAGGCGCAGAACTCGTCGAACTCCAATTTGCCCGAGCCATCGGCATCGAATTTGCGGATGAGCTTTCGGAGGGTCTGAAAAAAGAATTTACATATTTTATTGTCAAAAAAAGATATTCAGTTAGCTGTTTTTCAATTCAGCTTCGCCAAAAGCGTAGGCAAAACTATTGTAATCGGCCAAAAAGTGATCAAACATCTACCATCATAGTCTACCAAAACTACCATAATCCCGATCAATTTCCATTCAATTAGCTCAATTTTAGTGGGATTTGATGAGGAAAGGCTCAGTCAATGGCTAGAAGCTCAGTCAGAATGGCTAGAAGCTCAGTCAATAGCTAGAAGCTCAGTTAGAATGGCTAGAAGCTCAGTCAAGGGCTAGAACCTCAGTCAATGGCTAGAAGCTCAGTCAATGGCTAGAAGCTCGTCAATGCTAGAGCTCAGAATGGCTGAGCTCGAAGGGACTCAGTCAATGGCTAGAAGCTCAGTCAATGGCTAGAAGCTCAGTCAATGGCTGGAATGGCTAATCGGATGCAAAATGGCAGTAAGATTACGATAGTTTTATAAAATAAATATGTCATTAACCAATTCTTCCAGAGCCTTTTCGATCTCTTTCAATTTCCCAATTTCCGCAGATTGATCGTGCTTCTTTTCTTAAACTCGGGATTGAGTGGGAATCTCTCGATTTCTTTTCTTTCTTCTTCCTCTTCTTCCTCTCCTTCCTCTCCTTCCTCTCCTTCCTCTACTTCCTCTCCTTCCTCTTCTTCTTTCCCCTTTTTTCCCCTAAACAACTGTCATTCTCCAAAGTGGTTGATCAAGAGAAGAACGAATGGGAAAAGAAATTTGATTCCAGGAAAACAGAAAGATTTTAGGTAAAGAAATATCGATCGATTTTGAGAAATTTAAGGTTTTAAAGAAGACCCTCTTCTTCCTCCTCTTCCTCCTCTTCTTCCTCTTCCTCTTCTTCCTCCTCTTCCTCCTCCTCTTCCTCTTCTTCCTCCTCTTCTTCCTCTTCTTCTTTCCCCTTTTAAGGAAGACCCTGAGCTGGTTGAAAGATAAACTTTTCCTGGACACTGAGAAAAGATGGATACCGTATTCTCTCTAATAGTAGTGCACCGGGTCGAGTTGGTGATGATTTTACGGTTTTCAAGTTTTCCCAGAAGCTCAACACTCAAATCCCCCACTAGATCTCATCGTCAGCTACATTTTCAGACCCCACATCTATAGGTTCTGATAAACCGTTCTCGAGATATCGAGGAATTTAGGCGAGGCTTAAGGTGCGCTATTATTAGAGAGAATACGATAATTGGATAATTGGATAATTGGATAACTGAATATCTAAATAATTGAATACCTGAATAACTGAATATCTAAATAACCGAATATCTTATAGCTTTGGTTAAGATATTCAGTCATTAGTTATTCGCTAAGATATTCAGCTATTCAGCTAACATCACAGGCTTTTCTCTCTCTCTCTCTCTCACTACAGTAAAACGAGCAGAAAATTTAGACGACTAGAGGAAATATCTTTGCTTTGTCCTCTACACTAATACCCTTCTTTATAGAAATTAAAGATATTCACTCAAGTCGACTGGTTGGATATTGGATTATTGGATTAAAATCAACTGGTTACCGTAAAGACCAAAGCTTTCACAATTCAAAGAATCGGATTACGGTAGCAATAATCCAATAATCCAATAATCCAATATCCAATATCCAATATCCAATATCCAATCTCCAATCTCCAATCTCCAATCTCCAATCTCCAATTAAAGCATTCCATTTCCAACAACAACAATTCCAACAATTCCAATGTCTCTCCAATTTTCACCTTTCCATCGAAATCCTGCTCACCTTTTCATCGAAATCCTGCTCCATGCCGTTCATGATTTGCCCCAATTGGGTGGCCATGATGTAGCCCTGCTTTCCGCGATCGAACAAATCGAAGAATTTCTGGTACTCTGCAAAAAAATTTTCGTTGAATTCTACAAAATCTACAAGTCAAAGCACACATCAACATGAACTTATTTCCTTATTTTTTTTGTTTTTCAAAACCAAAACCAACCCTCAATCTGGGAGCCATCGATCTCGGCAAGAATCTCTTCGATGTCCTCAGCCTGAATTTTTGTTATTGAAAATGCAAATTTCAGAACCTTAGAGCTAAAGCTTTATCCTATCAACTAAAAAGTGGAAAAAATCTGCTGAAAATCGGCTCAAAACCCCGGCCTAGATCATTCAAGTCAATATCGAATTTCTATAAACCGTTAGGCACGATTAAAAGTCAATGAAAGTCGAATCCATAAAATCTCAAAAACCGTTACCATTTCTGTGTGTAGAGGAGAATCGGGCGCGGGTCTTGGGGAGGGAAGAAATGAAAGGAGGAGTGGGCCGGGTTGAGCTCGGCCTCAGAGTCTAATGAAAGAGAGACAAGAGGGCACAGGTTGTTAAATTTCGTTGAGCGGAGGATTGAAGAGGTGAATAGAGATTCGAGAAAGGCGTTTGTAATATAGGAAAGAGAGGGTGGACCAGAGAAAAGAACTAGAGGAGAGCGGCTCCGATCGACGCCCCCTCTCGCCGCGGGCCAGCTTTACAACAGGCTCCGATCGGTGCGAAGGAAGGGGGAAGCTGGCAAGAAACGAGGGTCCCTCCCTCAACTCAACCAGTCGATCAACAATTTCATTCACTAGGGGGCACCAAGCTTCTCAAAGATCCCCGCTTTTTTCAGAGAAAATTCTTCAACAGTAGCACGAGTCATTGTCGAGTGTAAGAAATGAATTCAAAACACGCACAGACTGCACAGAACCCACTCGTTTATAGGGTCCACTGAATGCAAATTAAGCCAAATTTCGAAATTATCACTCTGAAGAACGATTATCCCGATCTGTACAAATGATGCACTTTCTTTGCGTGTAATTGTATAACTTTTATTTATTGACAATAACAAAGAACAAAGATAGGAAGAGAATAAGAGTGAAACCTATAAAATTAACGCTTTCTGCGGAGGACTTTAGTGTTTTTGCGGAGCCAATTCTTTGCCTGTGATCCACCACGAGTAGCCGAGAAGCGATGTCCTTTCCCAAGTCCTCGTGATTTGCGTCCAGCCGAAGTGAGTCCTCGCATCTCGCGGTGTTTATGCACTGGCTTGGTGATCCATTGAGTATCGGGATTGCGACGGATGGCTTTGTGAGCGGGATCGATGAGAACCACTTCGAAGAATTTGTAAGTTGAGTCTTGTCCGATCCAGTAGCTGCTCAACACACGGAGACCACCACACAAACGTCCGACTCGGCACTAAAACGGAAAAGTTATAAGGTGACTAAGATGTTCCAACAAACAAATGAATGAGTCAGGTAAGCCTAAACGTTCCACGTTAAGATTCACTGAAACATACCTCAGCTACAGCTTGATGTCCTCGCTGATTCTTCAGTTCGTTGACTCCATGCGTTTTTGGCTTTCCATAAGTTTGTCCTTTTGTGACCGGACGCTTGCGACCTCCACGGCGGACACGGACGCGGTAGACGACATAGCCTAAAAGAATTAAATCAGTTATCAGGCAATGATTACTAGCTACTTTACTTGTTTCATTTAAAAATCTCTAATCCGTATTTTTGGCTCAGTATTCTGTTCCACGTTTTGCTACAAAATAATAAACACCAAAAACGATTGTTACTTTGTGGGTTGGGGGTGGGCACCTATTTTTCTCTTTTCTAGGGGTAATCGAAGGTGCTGACCACGAATTTGACAGTTTTAGCATAGATTTTCAACTGAAAAACCGACATTTAGACACAAATTACACTTCTATTTTCCAAGGCTATGGCTCCGCACACCCGGAGACCTGACCGAGGATAAGCCGTTACGGAGCTCGTGCTATAGCCTGTGTCCAGTCAGATCTACGGGTGTGCGATATTGCGATACGACCCAGAAGTGTCATTTTCAACGTGTCGAAATGCCGGTTTTTCAGTTGAATGCTAAAACTGCCCAATTCGTGCTCAGCGCCCCCGATTACCCTTAGAAAAGTGGCACGAGTGGCAATAATGGCAAGATAGGTGGCAGGGGTAACCCATAAAGTCCCAAAGGTTGTTCCTAGCTAAAAAAGAATGTACCTTGTTTAGCACGATATCCAAGTCGTCGCGCCTTCTCAGGCCGAGTGGGTCTTGGTGCTCGGTGGATGGCTGACATCTGTCTGTATTGCCAGCATCGGATTCGAAGAGAGTATCGCATCACTTCCGATTGTTTCTTCCTCCATAGCTCCTGCATGTACTTGTAGGCGCCCATGTTTACCTTGAAACAGAAAAATTATAAATGCTTGAGAAAATTCAGAAATCGACGAAACGAACGACACAATATGTGAGAAAAATAAAGATTTAAATTTTAGCGAAGTCAATCGCTCATTTATAAAACAAGGCTTATTGTAGTAGTTACAGAACACCTTGGCTGAATCCTTTTTGTTAAGCATATTGATTATAAATCTCATAAGGATCTACTTTACTGGGAGTGGCTACTTTGAGCCAAATTTTTTGCGCAACTCGTCATAACTTTCTTCTAAGTCGGCCAATCTTTACGATTTTGGTGTCATTTTGTAGATCTCAACAACTGCGCAACAAAATGACACCAAAATCATAAAGATTGGCCTACTTAGAAGAAAGTTATGGCGAGTTGCGCAAAAAATCTGGCGCAAAGTAGCCATTCTCATCAGGCTTCTAAGCGGAAAAAAAGTGGAAAATTTAATCTTTTGATTTTCAAAACCAAAACCCAAAGAATCGGGCAGCTACGCACTGCGACGGAGAAAGCGGAAAAAATTCCGAAAAAGCGTAGCTGCCCCATTTCCTTCTTTGAAACAAAAACAAATTCTTTGAAAATTAGATCTTCCGCTTTTTTTTTCGCCTGCAAGCCTGATCCCCACTTCATTTTCCTTGTCATTTTCGAACTACCCAACCTTACCCAACCTTTTTCAAATCTAAAATTTTTTATTTGTTTGTGATGGTGCTAATTTTAGGTGCTCTCCATGCATCAACGCGAGAAAAAGCAGGCCGAGCTGACCGACAAAATTGCGTCAAATTGGGAGAAAATCGTGGTCTACGATCAAAAAATTGCGACGAACAATGCCCGAATCAAAGAGCTAATCAATGCGAACGAGGAATGTTATGCCGGAAAAGCCCGATGCGGCGAGAATATTCAAAGAATGTTAGAAGAAGTTAAGGTAAGTGTCAATTTATTTGTGGTTCTTTGAAGCGTATGCTAAAGTTATTTTTAGATACTTACGCCTACAATCCCGGTCTCCATGCTTAATACACCAGTGAAAGACGGACCTAAATCGTCGACGATGCTCGAACCGCAGGTTTCAACAATATCACATTACTGATTTTATGTTTATTTCGAGGCTCAGTTGATCACAGAAGAATTATTCCAATTGAACAATTTTATCGACGAGGAAAGAATGGAAGTTTCGAGAAATTGCACAGTGATTTCCTTTGCTTTTCTTTTTATATTTTATGATTTTAGGTGAAGACACGCAAATTAGGTGACGGTCAGGATGTGGTTCAAACTAAGAAACCTCGCGTACGTTTGATGTCGAAAAAAGCGTAAAATTTCCTTTTAGTTTAATCCTCCACGAGATGAGCAGATCGGCCATTCGTGGTCTTTCAATACATTCGCTGTGAGTTTTTATATTGTACACTTTTAGCTGAGAAACAGAAACGATTTTTTCTAATTGCTTTTTTTAGCGTCGTCTCACTGGGTTCCCTCCATTTAAACCGTCCACTTTACAACGACAAGCAGAGGCAATTTAATATTTTTATAAATTCGTTTAAGGCATATTAATTCTAAATTACTGAATACTTAATTTTAGGCTTTGGAGTCACAAGCACGCAAAGTCGCAGAACAACGGAAACGAGAAGAAAGGCAAAAGGAGGAAGACGAAAGGAAAGAAGCAAAGCGGCAAGCAGACCAGCAAAGGCGGGAAGCAAAACTAGCGGGAGAAGAGAGAAAAAAGGAAAGACGAAATGAAGAAGAGCGACGTCGGGAAGAAAAACGACAGGAAGAAGAAAAAAAGAAGGAAGAAAAACGGCAAGAGGACGAAAGAAGGCGGGAAGAAAAGCGAAAGGAAGAGCAACGACGATTGGAAGAGAAAGAAATAGAAAAACAACGCAAGATCCAGGAGAAACAAAAGGAAAAGGATGCGAAGGAGAAGGAGCGTAAATGGAAAGAAACTTCAGATGAACAAGAGCTTCAACGACTCGCAAGTAATATAATTGTTGGGTTAATCAAATTATCATTTTAATAGATTTGCCACCATTTGTTGTCAGCGCGGATCCACGAGCAATGCCGGGAAACTTTGCGACTTGGTCTCTAGAAGAAATTCAGGTTCTTTATACAAAAATTATTTAATACTGTAAATTCAGGAAAATGCTTTACTTAAATACGCTTTGCCAATGAGGAAGCAAACGCCTGTTCAACAAATCAAGCGAGCGTATGTTTCGACTCGGCTGGTTTTGATTCAACATTGCTTCAGATACCCGAAAGCGAAGCTCTTCGATTTTTTCGAAAACGTTCGTCCTGCTTATTATGGAACCTGGCGAAAGAAACTACGAGATGGCGTTAGTGGAAGGCGACCATATGGAAAAATGAAAGACATAGATTATGAGGTTATTTTAAATTAATTAGTTGAAAATACACTTTGTAGAACAACTCTATGACCTGTGTTAGATTGATTCGGATCAAGAATGGCATCAAGAAGTGGAGGACGCGGATGAATGTCTATCAACAGAAGAATTTCAAGAAGAGGATAGTGAGACAGATGAGGACTTGATCGGGTAAGTGATTTGTGCTTTGCTTGAGTTACATTCATTTGAAAACATTACTTGTGTTAAAGACTTCCATGCGCTATGCTTTTTAAAATTGTTTTTTTTTAGCTTTCGTGTGCCTGCCTGCCATCTTTCTGAGGGAGAAGGTGACAGCTCTTGTGACTCGACACTCGTACGACCAAAAGAATCGAAAGAGATGCGCGAGCAACGCTTACTCAATCGAGCCAAAGCTTGGGAGGAATCAATCCAAAAGAAGAAGATGACCATAGCTCCAAACATCCTTGGTCCATCGTATGACAAGGCGCCACCATTTTGCGAACACCTCGAGGTAGTAGTTTTCAACTAGACATGATTCTTTTGGTGTTTGTTCTTTTGCGACTTTTAACTGTTGTATTCATCTAGATACTTGTTTGGGTCATCTGTTTTATCTTTAGGTGGTCATTTTTAGCTTTGCAATAAATATGTTCAAGCAGCGCAAAATACGATTATAACAGGACTTCTTTGGTTGGATGCAATTGAAGTTTTATCACAGTTCAGTTCAAGACCCATTTGTATTTGGTACTGTGGTAGACTATAAATGAACATTTCGAATGTAACTACCTCTTACACAAATAAAAAAAGTGTCAACACGAGAAAAGTCTAATTCAATTTAAATATGTTTCATGCAAGATACGAAAAAGTGTACCAAATTTCAGGTTGCCAACCTCATTAGGTTGGATCAAAAGATCAAACGAAAACGTGAAGCTGAACTTTGGTATCGCTGCATAAGACTTTTTCTGCCTTTAGTGCTTGTTGCCTCTGAACGAGCGCTTAGTGTGTAGTTACTTTTATGTGTTATTAGCCATTTGCTCTATTTGATGTTGTATAGTCATTTGTTTTACGAAAAGTTACTTTAATTTTTGAAAATAAAGAATCTGTTCTGTCGTATTTTTATTATGTGAAGGTTATTGAATTGCCGTTGCGCTTCATGTGTTTCAATAATTCCTATGCAGGCCTTAGCTCTAGGGAGATTGAGATAATTGGTTGTAGGATTGTAAGAATTAGCCTTTATTTTGTTTGTTTGTGTTGTTTAGGTAAGTGGATAAAGCAAGGCTTGTATGGGGGTAATTGAACAAATGCGCATAATATCTCTTTTCGTTATGACTTTGCTAGCATTTTCATTTTAGGGTGGGTTTAATACGTCGTCATCTTTCACGATGCCGATGTCCAGACAAGAATTGGAGCAAGTCGAGGTTCTTTATTGATCTTTTCCGGCATTGAATGCCTTTTTCAGTAACAACTTTATTAATACTTTTACGAGAAATGAAACGAAAAAGTATTGTAATTGTTAATATAACAGTTTATCCTTTTTTTCTTTAGCAATCACTGCAACGGTTGAAGCTCCAAGACCTCAAACACATAATTGCGAACTTGAATAGAAGTAAAATCGGCAAGAAGGCAGAATTGTTGGAGCGTTTGACAGTGCTTCTGCGGAATCCTGCTTCACAGGACCGAAGCTTCCGAGTTGTGAGTTTAGAAGAAGGGTTTTCTGGTTGATTTCGTGTTCGTTAGATCAGAGAGTATCAACAACTGATGACCTCCAATTTGATGCGAACAGGCTACATACCTCCAGTCAATCCATAGTACGTTCTTCAATTGATTTCAAAAACTAGTTCTTACAGTGCATTTGGACAACAGCCGGGAGGCGGTTACCCTTATGGTGTTCAGCAACAATTTCCCCCAAAAGTTTGTTTAAAAGCTTGTTTAGTGATTTATTTGGAATTTTACAGGTCGTTGTTGGTCTACATCCGGTGCCACTACCTTTTTTTGACGTCATCGAGAGCATTGTTCAGCCAACGGAATTGCCTCCTGCAGGAGCGGGCCATGTGAAATTGCCAGCAAAGGTTTGAAACTTTATACGCCAATCGACGATTCTACATAGATAATTTAATTGGACTATTTTATTCTTGAGCTTTAGCAAACTGTTACATTCACGATCCCGGTACAACATGCTAACCATCTCAACTACAATTCGGAAAGTCGCGCTTTACCACGATACGAAATTCAGCTCAGGTTTGAATTTAACTTTTGTACTTATATCATACTGATTTAGGTTCTTTCACCTTGGAGACAATTGGCAACAAAAACCACAGCCCGACGATTTTCCATTGAATTGCCAAGTTCATCTCGATGAGCTCAATGTTTCGCTTCCGGTTTGTTTGTTTTATACTTTCTTGACAAAGTGATGTTTATAGCCTGTCATTCCAACGAACCGCCAAAACGTCGAACCAAAGCGACCATCTCGGCCAGTAAACTTGACACCGATTATCCAGGTAATAAATTTGTTTTATTTCTAGAATCAGCTTAATTTAGAATATTGGACGTGTTGGAACACGGCAACATCGTCTCGTCGTAGACTGGACCGCTGATCGACGTGCTTGGGCTTTTTCGGTCAACTTTGTAAGTTATCTGTTGCTCTCTTGTGATTACTCCAGATTCAGGTTTATCGCCTTAATTCGGAAATTTTGATTAGACGATTGAAAGAAAAGGTGAATTGTGTTCAGCCACAAAATGTCACAAAACAGGTACGATCCATATTTAAAACTTAATCACTGATTGAATATAGATTATTATTCGACGTTTGACTACTGGAGATGAAGATGGTATTTGTCTGGAGCAAATTAAAGCAAGTGTCAAATGCCCAGTGAGTATTTATTTTTGTCCAACTTTCAAGTGCCTTTGCTATTGCGAATCACATTTTTTAGTTGACTCGAACACGGTTGTCTACTCCAATTCGTTGCCGAGATTGTGATCACCTTCAATGTTATGATCTAGAGAATTACATCCAAATGAATGAGAAAAAGCCGACTTGGAAATGTCCTGTTTGCTCTCATCCTGCGCCATATGAACGCCTTCTCATTGATGAGTAAGTGATCGTGTGATTAATAGAAAATGCTTTTTTAGGTACTTTGTCAAGGTGCTTAACGAGACAAGCAAAGATGTCGATGAAGTGGAACTTTTGCGCGATGGTGGATGGAAAGTGATTTTCGAAGAGGTGTTATCGGCTTCTTGACGCTAAACCGTTGACTTTTTAGGCATTTGCATTGAGTTCTGATGACGATGAAGATGTGAAGCCAGCTGCAAGCACCCAAGCAAATGCAAGTACCGTAAAGACAGAACGCCCAAGCACCGATTCTGGACCACCACCAGCAAAGAAGGTAAAGATTTATTATGTTATCTGTTTTACACCCAAATAAGTTTTTGATTTAACGGTGATATAGTTTTTTTCAGAAGTGTCCTCCACCCAACGATGATATTATTACACTCGACGATTCGGACGATGACGATGACGATGAAATTCAAAGAGCTACCGAAGCTTCACTTGTCAAGGCAACCAGACAAAAGGAACTGAATGCATCAACGGAGAGTGCCAATAAAGAAGTTGGTTCCACCACCATTTCTACTTCTCCAGCTGCACAACCCTCAACTTCTGAAGTGACTGCACCAAATAGTATTCCTACCACTCCTGTCAGAAAGAATAACGGAAATAGCTCAAGTGAGATTGAGGTCTGAATTTTTTTAAATTTAACTTCTCGTGGGTAAAACAATGCAACTTTCGCTGTACTTATTTTGTGTTGTGCTTTTGAATGAGACTTTTCTTTTAGATTATCACATTGAATGGCGCACCGCCTAGGCCAGTACTATTATCGGCTCAAAATGGAGGTATGTTTGGTTTTCATCGACCTATTCAACGCAAATTTTTAGTTGCCGCGGGAACTTGGAGGCCAGATTCGAATGCTTCTGCATCATCATCGGCGGTTGGCAGCTCGAGCACACCAAATCCTGGCGAAAATACAGCAAATGCCGGGATGATTCAACCGGTCTGTTTGCATATTACTAGCTAAATAATACTATTCTTATTTTTGCATATAATTAGGGGCTTTTCACTTTTTACCAAGCGATGGGGTGTACATGGATTAAGTTTTAGAATCTTCGGTTGAATGATGACTGGCTTTATTTTATTGATTTCTCTACTTACATTTTTATAGATTTCGAATAAGTCACTCGGAACAAAGACTTCCTGGACAGCCTATCGTAAATACTCTAATAGAAGCACTCCCTATAGGAGCGTCGCGTAGTCTAAGTTTACTCAAACAAACAAACGTTCATATCTCGACACCAGTACGTTTGTTTCTGCCGGCTTGGATATCATCCAACGTGATCAATCGGCCAGCACGCTTCTAAATGATTTCGAAATGTTTATGTTTACCATACAAGCTCTAATAGAAGAGACCCTATCGTCGCATCGCCTAGTATAAGTTTACTCTCAAACAAATGCTCATATCTCGACAGCAGTAACTTTGTTGAGCTGATTTTCGCCGATTTCTCAACATTTTTCAACTATCTTTTCTAAGAGCTGGTTAATGCTAAAAAAATATGCGTTATATCTCAAAAAATGACTCATTCTCTCTACTTTAATTTAATACCTAAGCACGCAGAAACGACTCAAAAGGAACTAAACTTAGACTACGCGACGCTCCTATAGGGAGTGCTTCTATTAGACTAAACACGGTAGGCTGTCCAGAGAGTCTTTTTTCCGAGTGACTTATTCAAAATCTATAAAAATGTATCAATAAAATAAAGCCAGTGCTAAAAATTCTAAAAGTTTAACCTAGGATCTACCGCATTTCCCTTGTTATTTTCGAAAATTGACTTACCCAACCTTTTTCAAATCTAAAATTTTTTACTTGTTTGTTAATTTATTGTTTATTTACGTTGATTCTAATTTTAGGTACTCTCCATGCCTCAACGCAAGGAAAAGCAGGCCAAGCTGACCGACGAAATCGCGTCAAATTGGAAGAAAATTGCCACCTACGACGGAAGAATTGCGACCATTAATGTCCGAATCAAAGCGCTGATGAATGCGAGCGAAGAATGCAAAGCCAGAAAAGCCCAATGCAGCGAGAATATTCAAAGACTGTTAGAAGAAGTTAAGGTAAGTGTCAATTTATTTGTGGTTCTTTGAAGCGTATGCTAAAGTTATTTTTAGATACTTACGCCTACAATCCCGGTCTCCATGCTTAATACACCAGTGAAAGACGGACCTAAATCGTCGACGATGCTCGAACCGCAGGTTTCAGCAATGTTACATTACTGATTTTATGTTTGTTTCTAGGCTCGGTTGGTCACAGAAGAGTTACTCCAATTGAACAATTTTATCGACGAGGAAAGAATGGAAGTTTCGAGAAATTGCACAGTGATTTTCTTTGCTTTTCTTTTTATATTTTATGTTTTTAGGTGAAGACACGCAAATTAGATGACGATCAGGATGTGGTTCAAACTAAGAAACCTCGCGTACGTTTGATGTCGAAAAAAGCGTAAAATTTCCTTTTAGTTTAATCCTCCACGAGATGAGCAGATCGGCCATTCGTGGTCTTTCAATACATTTGCTGTGAGTTTTTATATTGTACACTTTTAGCTGAGAAACAGAAACGATTTTTTCTAATTGCTTTGTTTAGCGTCGTCTCACGGGTTTCCCTCCATTTAAACCGTCCACTTTACAAGGACAAGCAGAGGCAAGTTAATATTTTTATAAATCCGTTTAAGGCATGTTAATTCTAAATTACTGAATACTTCATTTTAGGCTTTGGAGTCACAAGCACGCAAAGTCGCAGAACAACGGAAACGAGAAGAAAGGCAAAAGGAGGAAGACGAAAGGAAAGAAGCAAAGCGGCAAGCAGACCAGCAAAGGCGGGAAGCAAAACTAGCGGAAGAAGAGAGAAAAAAGGAAAGACGAAATGAAGAAGAGCGACGACGGGAAGAGAAGGAAATCGAAAAACAACGCAAGATCCAGGAGAAACAAACGGGGAAGGAGCGTAAACGGAAAGGAACTTTTCAAACCAACAAGAGCTTCAACGACTTCGACGACTATTGGAAGAGAAAGAAATAGAAAAACAACGCAAGATCCAGGAGAAACAAAAGGAAAAGGATGCGAAGGAGAAGGAGCGTAAATGGAAAGAAACTTCAGATGAACAAGAGCTTCAACGACTCGCAAGTAATATAATTGTTGGGTTAATCAAATTATCATTTTAATAGATTTGCCACCATTTGTTGTCAGCGCGGATCCACGAGCAATGCCTGGAAACTTTGCGACTTGGTCTCTAGAAGAAATTCAGGTTCTTTATACAAAAATTATTTGATACTGTAAATTCAGGAAAATGCTTTACTTAAATACGCTTTGCCAATGAGGAAGCAAACGCCTGTTCAACAAATCAAGCGAGCGTATGTTTCGACTCGGCTGGTTTTGATTGAACATTGCTTCAGATACCCGAAAGCGAAGCTCTTCGATTTTTTCGAAAACGTTCGTCCTGCTTATTATGGAACCTGGCGAAAGAAACTACGAGATGGCGTTAGTGGAAGGCGACCATATGGAAAAATGAAAGACATAGATTATGAGGTTATTTTAAATTAATTAGTTGAAAATACACTTTGTAGAACAACTCTATGACCTGTGTTAGATTGATTCGGATCAAGAATGGCATCAAGAAGTGGAGGACGCGGATGAATGTCTATCAACAGAAGAATTTCAAGAAGAGGATAGTGAGACAGATGAGGACTTGATCGGGTAAATGATTTGTGCTTTGCTAGAGTCACGTTCATTTGAAAACTACTTTTGTATTTGTGATAATTATTTGTTTTTTGCACTTTGGCGACTTTTAACTGTTGTATTTATCTGTTTAAGTTTGAGTTAGCTGTTTTATCTTTAGGTTGCCATTTTTAGTTTTGTAATAAATATGTTCAAGCAACGCAAAATATGATTATAACAAGTGTAGGTTTTGAAAAAACCGAAACTACTTTTATGGGATGCAACTGAAGTTTTATCACAGTTCAAATCTGCATATTTGCATTTGGTATTGAGGTAGACTGTAAAAGGCACATTTCAGATGTAGCTGGCTCTTGCACAGATAAAAAAGTGTCAACACCGAAAGAGAAAATCCCGACACCAATGATTTGGTTTATTGATAAAATGCCAAATAAAGAAATGTCAACACGAGAAAAGAGAAAATCCCGACACAAATGATGTGATGTGTTGATGTGGAATTATCCGAGGAAACCATCGAATGAAGCTGCGATTTTTCGATGAAGTCATGATAGGCGGAGACTCTCGTGTAAATACCTGGATGTTTGAAATTAATTTATGTTCTCTTAAATCGTGTACCTGGAGCTCTCTTTTGATTGTAGAGCAGAGTGTGGTCGTTGTTTATTCCAAATGAGGTGATTCCAACCTAAATTCTTGTTGTTTTCATCGGAAACTTGGTGATCACTTGTATCCAAGTCCCGTTTTTTTCGATCATCAGTGGCCCTCCGCTGTCACCCTGAAATTTTTGACCTGAATTTAGGTGCCTTCTAAAACCGTGGACTCTTGCAAGTACCGTAATCTTATTTTTAACTTTTATCCAATCAAGGCTGTGACCAATCTAATCTAGGTAGATATCGTATAATTATAGTTACTAGACTTGCTTATCGACATTATGGATAGAAACTCAAAGTTTGACCGCTCGGATCTCAGTTTCTAGAACAGCTATCAATCTGTAAATTGTTTCATTGAAAAAGTCAAGAATGTCAGCTTTTGATTGCTATTTTATACATAGGGATTTTTAATGAGTCTTAATGTATTAATGTAACCTCTTAAACCTTATCGATATTTGAGTATCGAGGAGTATTGATAAGCTTTTTAGGCACTCATCTATGAGAGTTTGCTATTTGTGAGATAGCAATCAAAAGCAAGCTGACATTCTTGCCTTTCTAATGAAACAATTTGCAGATTGATAGCTGTTCTAGAAACCGAGATCTGAACGGTCAAAAAGGAGCTTGCCGTTTGTATCGATAATATTGATAAGCAAAGCAATAGAAAATTTGCTTTTCTTTGCAACTCGTTTACCATAGCTGTTCCTCGTCCATCATCCCCGGCACAAATTTGGGTGGAATCGAAATCTGGCTCAAAACCCTGCAAATGATCGGCGGTGAGGGTAGCCCAAAGGCGCCTAAATTTACAATTTTGTACAATGTACAATGTACAATTGTGTGTACTTTGTGACTTTGTGTCTTTGTGATGCTCGAAATTGTAAACGCAAACCTTCTGGTGCACTGGATGCGCTTTTCTTTTGCACTTTTCTTTACTATTTTACAGGAACCAAATTTAGAGAGATAAGGAACCAAATTACTAAAAATACCTGCACTCTTTGAGGTTCACATTTGGTAAACTGGTATACATAAGGCGATCACTTGCTTCGATTACAATCGATTTACCGCCTGGAATTTTCAAATATTAGGTATGTTTTTTTATGTTTTATATTTTATATTTTATATTTTATATTTTATATTTTATATTTTATATTTTATATTTTATATTTTATATTTTATTTTATATATTCTTTTAGCTAATACTCACGATTATATGCACCCCAACCAGCGGTCCAAAATCGAGCATCTGATGGGAATTCGAAATTCTTCTCAGCGAAACAAATCGGCTGAATCGTCGGATTGAAGGAGAGCGCTTTTGCTAACTAAAAAAGGTAAAATTTGATGAAAACTAATGTAATCTTGTCCAGAAAAGCTTTTAGCTTATCTTTTAGCTTTTCTTTTAGCTTTTAGCTTCTCTTTTAGTCTAAGCCTAAGCCTAAGCTTTCTAAAGCTTAGCGACAGGGATTGCGAGAGTTTTAGTCGAACTACAGTTTTAATGATGATTCAGTGATTCAGTGATTCAGCTAAACGAACGGTTAACACTGCGATATCGTTCCTGTTCGTCCGGAAATCGTATTCGTCGTGGATTTTCACAAATGCTATCTAAATTCTTTGTTTTTTGATAGATTTTCAAGCAAACCTCCAACGAGATTCCCCGATCTTCATTCTTTGAATGAATCGTTGAGACAAAGGCTCGCGCTTGGTCGAGAGAGTGTTGAATCATGCTGAATTGGAAATATTATAAAAGGTGTACTTACTTTCTTTCTCTTCCTTTCTCTTCCTTGTCTTTCATATTTCTTGGGGAAAGAAGGAGCTAATAGCTCAGTGGTAGCTGATAGCTCAGCTCAGCATCCGATAAGCCGACCAAAACGTCGAGGGTTGATTCCCTTTGGTTTAAATTCTTTGCCATTCAGTTCCTTACTCTAAATCTACGGTAACTGATCTCTGGTATACGGTAAACGACATCTAGCATACGCCAATTGATCTCTAGTACTTGAGCCTTGGTATGTAGTGTTTACAGTATACGATTGTACTTGATGTGCTCACTGGCTACCCTATCGAACTCACACAGCACAATGTGCAGCTGTCAACACGTGTCTTTCCGAGATGAGTGTCCCTCCACAAGTTGTCACGTGATTCTCGTAATTCCTAGAGAATTTCTAGAGAAGATTTGGACTTTCACTTACAAAAACTCGAGCAACACTTGCCAAGGCCATTGTCCAATTCTTGCCCGTGATCCACCAATGATCTTCTAAACATAAACAACATCCTTTCTAGTGCACTGAATCCTCTATTTTCTTGCAGAGATGGTTTTTTTTCGTTCAGTGCACCAGAAAAGTAGGTTAATTTGAGCGTTAACTTGAGCAAAAAGTACAAAAATACCTTTGATGTATCTGTATTTGAAAACAAAATATTGGAGAGTTGATGCTGTTGGATCCCGCATTGAAAAGAGAATGAAATTTTCAGAAAAACCAATAATAAATGCAAATAAAGCAATGATCGAATCATTTTTTCTAAATTTTTACATGTTTTAAAGCTTTTAGAGATAAGATTACGATATTTAAAAGAACTTTTTTAAAAAAATATTGTAAATGGAGCTTTGATTTTGACAAACTTTGACAAAAAGATAAAGTTTTTGAAGGTTTACTAAAGATAAAGTGATCGAAATGAAAAGGAAAATGAAGGATTTTTAGTAATTTTTCCTTCATTCACCTGTGACTCATCAATTTCTTCCAAAAGAAAAAGGAGGGAAAGGGGAGAGTCAGCAAAAAAAAAAAAGATGTTTTTCTTATTGGAAGCTACGGAAAAAGATAGACTGGGTAAAATCTTGCTATTTTTTTGGTTTTCTTTTGAAATTAAATGAAAATCAAAGACGAATTGCGTAAGAAGCTCAGTTTTGAATGTTGTGAAATAAGAAAGTTGTCAATTCTTTATAAAAATCAATTGATAGCTTTGTTTTTTAATATTTTTGAGAATCTGATTTATAATATTGTATTAAATGACGCAATACACAGTACAGCTCAACACTTTTATTGGGTTGGTGAATTGGAAACTGCCGGCTATTGTCATATGTGACAGTTTGAGCACTTTCTTCAAAAGAAACCCATTTTTGGTGTCAATGAAAAAAAGAGTGAAAAAATAAAACACGACGAAAGACTGAAAAATTCTTTTTGGCCGGGTCCTTTTATTGCGTCGGGTTACGGTAGTTTCCGACGTTTGGCGCGGAGACGTCTGAAAGGCAAAGTGTACGGTAGACGGTTCGAAACACTTTTAATTAATCAACAACTATCTACATTAGATTGGTAAATGTCTTTTCATTTATTTTCTTATTTCTGTTTAAAACCAATAAATGCACTAATTGAATCTAGGTTTGTTTCATTGGAAAGATCAATTATTTTTCTGCAAAATAGGGGTAGGCTAATTTCCGCAATTCTATTTGCGGAACTGGGTCTTTTCCGCAACTCGCCATAACTTTCTTCTAAGTAGGCCAATCTTTACGATTTTGGTGTCATTTTGTTGCACTTATTGAGATCTACAAAATGACACCAACATCATAAAGATTGGTTAAGTTAGAAGAAAGTTATGGTGAGTTGCGCAAAAAATTTGGCGCAAAGTAGCGATTCTCACCAGGCTTCTAAGCGGAAAAAAGTGGAAAATTTAATCTTTTGATTTTCAAAACCAAAACCCAAAGAATCGGGCAGCTACGCACTGCGACGGAGAAAGCTTACTGTAGTAGTTACAGAACAATTTGGCTGAATACTTTTTGTTAATCATATCGATTATAAATCTCATAAGGCTCTACTTTATTGGAGAGTGGCTACTTTGAGTCAAATTTTTTGCGCAACTCGTCATAACTTTCTTCTAAGTCGGCCAATCTTTACGATTTTGGTGTCATTTTGTAGATCTCAACAACTGCGCAACAAAATGACACCAAAATCATAAAGATTGGCCTACTTAGAAGAAAGTTATGACGAGTTGCGGAAAAGACCCAGTTCCGCAAATAGAAATGCGGAAATTAGCCTACCCCGAAAAAGCAAAAAAAAAAGTCGCATTTGTCTCTCCGCAAAATCAGCTAAACAATTGAATATCTTGATATTTGAAGGGAATTTGTCAAAAAAAGCAGTTAAACAGCTGAATATCTTTAAAAGGAGTCATATAAGTCGACGCTCGTGATTTTTTCGCGCCAATTTATTTGTTTGTTTGTTTTTTTTGTTTTTTTGTTTGTTTGTTTGTTTTTTTTAAATTTCTTCCTTTTTCTTAGAAGTTTTATCATAACCCGCAATTTTTCTTTACACTGTAGCTTTCGTATCACAAAGTTAACAATAGCAACAAGAAAATGCCAATCATTTTGTGAATGGTTAGCAAATTCGCTCCACAAGTAGCTGTTTGATCCGAGGCTTTCTTGATGAAATCACAATGGGCTGACAATCTTGTGTAAATACCTAAAAAGGAGATTTTAAAAGTTGTTTTAAGCTCTTTAAAGTTTTTTTAAGCTCTTTTAAGCTCTTTTAAGCTCTTTAAAGTTGTTTTAAAAAGTAAAACCTAATCCTCATATTCACAAGCAAAAAATGGATATTTAACACATTTAGCTTTCACAAAACTTTCAAAACAATATTTTCTCATATTTTTATATCAAACCTGGTGCTCTGCCTTGATTATAGTAAAATGGATCCTCGTTTATCCCAAAAGATGTGACACCAACCTGAATGTTTCGTTTTGGACACTTTGTGAATGAGCACTTTGCTTTAAAGCCCCATAACTTCCCCCAAATACTATATTATTCCTAACTTTTTATATCATTAAATAGAGGAGATTTCAAGCTTTCAAATAATACCAAATAGAGCTTATTTGGATTACACATTCCCGAGAAAACAACCGACAAAGACAAGAGTTGAGTCGGCTTTGTTCAGAGTTGGCAGAGATCAGAGTTGACTTTGATTCACCTAGACTGGATTGTCCAATCGAACTCTTTTTGGTATCATTTGAAAGCCTGAAATCTCCTCTATTCAATGATATAAAAAGTTATGAATAGTATAATCTCTGGAAAAAGTTATGGGGCTTCAAAGTGAGGCTCATTCAATTTCCTCAGCCGGTTCAATTTCCTCTTACCTGCGTCCAACTTCCGTCCCCATTTTTTATTAACAATGGCCCGCCACTATCACCCTAAAAATGTCAAATCTTATTTTTAAAAAAGCTCATTTACTTGTGCAGTTCCATGTCCGTTTGATCCGGCGCAAATTTGCGTGTCCATTGGCACAAAACCATCCGTAGTGTAGTCGGCGGAAAGCGATTGCCAGAGATTTCTAAACAATTCTGCAGCTGAAAAACAAGTTGAACTTTGTAAACGCACTCTTTCTAGCGCACTGAATTCTTCAATTTTCTTATCAAAAACCGAATACCTGCATGTGTCAAGCGGTACATTTGGTAATGGAGAGTAAAGAAGAAATTGGCTTGCGTCTTTGCTGATCGATGTGCCTTCTTAAAGAATACTGTAAGATTAGGCACAGTTTATTAGCTCAATTTGACTACAGTATGCCAAATTGGAAGCTTAGGCTACAGTATGCCAAATTGTAAGCTTTATAGGCTATAGTATGCCAAATAGTAAGCTTTATAGGCTACAGTATGTCAAATTGTAAGCTTTATTGGCTACAGTATGCAAAATAGTAAGCTTTATAGGCTACAGTACACCAAATCGTAAGCTTTATAGGCTACCGTATGCCAAATTGGAAGCTTTATGGGCTACAGTATGCCAAATTGGAAGCTTTATGGGCTACAGTATGCCAAATTGGAAGCTTTATGGGCTACAGTATGCCAAATTGGAAGCTTAGGCTACAGTATGCCAAATTGCAAGCTTTATAGGCTATAGTATGCCAAAAAAAAGTTGACTGACGATTGTAAAGACCCCAGCCGGTCACCACAAAATCGCCACTCGGAATCGAGTCCTTTTCTGGTAAACAAATCGGCTGAATTGTTGTGCTGAATGTGACGGCTTGTCCTAGCTAAAGTTAATTCAATCTTTCCATTCAATCTTCAAGATCTTTCCCTACCGTAACCACAGCAATGTCGTTTTCGAACTCTTTTTGATTCCCATTGTATCCACTGTGAATTGAGACGGCAGCTACCTAGAAAGCTGCCAGTTTCACTTTCTATTCTCATAACTTTTCCCTCAGAGAATATTTTCCAAATCTGATTTCAAATTCAGAATCTCCATATAATTTTGTGTTTAATTCTATTAATTTACAAAACATTTCTTCAAATCGATCTTTTTATATAAACCATTTTTAGAAGTCGCGTTTTTGGAAAAAGGCGACTCACTTTGAAGCCCCATAACTTTCCCCAGATATTATATTATTCATAACTTTTTATATCATTGAATAGAGGAGATTTCAGGCTTTCAAATGATACCAAAAAGTGTTCGATTGGACAATCCAGTCTAGGTGAATCAAAGTCAACTCTGATCTCCGCCAACTCTGAACAAAGCCGACTCAACTCTTGTCTTTGTCGCTTGTTTTCTCGAGAATGGATAATCCAAATAAGCTCTATTTGGTATTATTTGAACGCTTGAAATCTCCTCTATTTAATGACATAAAAAGTTAGGAATAATATAGTATTTGGGGGAAAGTTATGGGGCTTTAAAGCAAAGTGCTCATTCACAAAGCTATCCATTCAGGTTGATGTCGGGTAAATTGACTGATTTGAATTTGAATTTGAATCAGAATTTGAAATCAGATTAGCTGTGAAAGGTTAGACTGTGATGCTAGAAAAAAAACTGACCCCAACAAAGATGCCTGGAGATTTCCGATGAGAATCGATCAATCCAACCCAGACGCTCGCTAGACTGGGTCGATTTTCGAATTCTCTGAATTTTGGAAACATTTTTTGCATCGTCTTACAGTACTACGGTTGATTTCCGTTCTTTTTCAGACATCTCTTCAGGCGTTCTTTTTCTGGACGCTTCAGACGCTTCAGACCTTCTTTTTCTGGCTACTCTTCAGTTAATAACGAGCTTCAGCTACCGTACCATCACACCAACAAGTTAATAGCGAGCCTCAGCTACCGTACCATCACACCAACAAAGCGGATATATAATAAGCGCTCTTTATTTCATTTTTTCACTGTAACAATTTATTTTCAAGAAGAAACAAAAGTTGAGATAGATTCGACCTTAAAAACTTCTACAAAATGATTTTTCGAAGAAACCTACCTTACTTTCGCATTTTCTTTAAGAAACCACTACTTTTTACAACTTACTTACAACAATTTACTTTTTACAACTTTTTACAACTTACAACTTACTTAAGACATACTTAAACTTCATTTTCAATCGATTCAAGCAGTGTACCAAAAAGGCCGTGTTTCCATGAGCAGAGTACAATGCTGGTACAATGCTGGTACAATGCTGGTACAACTGCTGGTACAACTGCTGGTAGAATGCTGGTACAATGGTGGTACAACTGCTGATGCAATGCTGGTACAATGCTGGTACAACTGCTGGTACAATGTTGGTACAATGTTGGTACAATGTTGGTACAATGCTAGTACAATGCTGGTACAACTGCTGATGCAATGCTGGTACAATGCTGGTACAACTGCTGGTACAACTGCTGGTACAACTGCTGGTAGAATGCTGGTACAACTGCTGGTACAACTGCTGGTAGAATGCTGGTACAACTGCTGGTACAACTGCTGGTACAATGCTGACACAACTTTCCCCCAAACTTCCCCAAAAAAGCTATTGTAAGCCCTAGAACAATGTTGGACTTATAATTAGCCAAAAAGTCGGATTTCATTTACTCATGGAGCTGCTCATTCCAAGAGTTTTAGGCAAAATTTTTTTGATGAACAGGAAATCCAAGCAATCGCTGAAATATTTCAGTTTTTACAAGCTCATCAATTAGTTTTATGGCTTAGGCTTGGGCTTGGGCTTGGCTTAGGCTCAGGCTCAGGCTGGATTACGGATTTTGCAGGATTTTGCGTTCATTTTTTCTTACCTTATTGCAAAATAAAATAACATAAAACTATTAAATAATCAAATTTATGTACTAATTTTTAATTGTTACAGTGAAAAAATGAACTGGAAAGCGCTCATTTATATGACGGGGTACGGTAATTGGAGCGCGCTATTAAGTGGAGAGCAGCCACGGATTTCTGAAAAAGAACAGAAGTCTAGAGTTGTTTTACGCTTCAATTTTACAGCTGTTGAATCACAGCTGGATTACGGTAGTTTAGAAGCTTTAGAAAGCTTTAGAAAGCCATTAGAAACCTTTAGAAAACCATTAGAAAGCTTTAGAAACCTTTAGAAAGCTTTAGAAGCCTTTAGAAAACCCTTTTCGTAAGAGTCTAGCCTGTATTGGTTACTGTAAAACTGGGGCCTGGATTACGGTAACTTTTCGGCAGTTACCGTAAACAACCTGTAATAGAAAAAGCTATTGGTTATTGTAACTTACACGGCGCAATGTGCAGCTGTTAACACGTGTTGTGCTGAGATCAATGTACCCCCGCACAATGTCGACTGGCCGTGTGAATTGCTGAATGGGCAAGATCAATCAATTTCCAAGTCTTTTACCTGAATTCGATCAATGCTTGCCAAGGCCATTGCCCGAGATACGCCTGATTTCCCCCGATGATCTGAAATCTAATTCGTTTTGATCCTTTTGATCTAATTTGTTCTAAAGGGCATCACATCACAAATTACCCAACTTTCCAAGTTTCCAAGTAATTCTACTTGCTGTTTCACATTCAATCAGCTCAATTTTGATATCATTGACTGAGCCATATGGTTCCTCATTGAATTATACCAAATTGAGCTGATTGGAGCGGCTCAGGCTTAGGCTTAGGCTTAGGCCTAGGCTCAGGCTTAGACTCAGGCTCAGGCTCAGGCTTAGGCTTAGGCCTAGGCTTAGACTTAGACTCAGGCTCAGGCTTAGGCTCAGGCTTAGACTCAGGCTTAGGCTCAGGCTTAGGCTTAGGCTCAGGCTCAGGCTCAGGCTTACAGGACCTAGTTTGGCTAGCCTTCCATTGGATGTAATAGTTTAGCGGTTAAAGCTGAGCCTAAGCCTAAGCCTAAACCTGAGCCTGAACCTAAGCCTAAGCTTAACTGGCTGAGATCCCGAAAATGGGGTCCAGCCTAAACCCAAATAGACTTAATGCGAGGCGCTAGCCGCTAGCCTTCGCACTAAGTCCAAGCCTAAGCCTAAGCCTAAGCCTAAAAGCCTAAGCCTAAGTCCAAGCCTAAGCCTAAGCCTACGCCTAAGCCTAAGCCTAAGCCTAAGCCTAAGCCTAAAAGCCTAAGCCTAAGTCCAAGCCTAAGCCAAGCCTACGCCTAAGCCTACGCCTAAGCCTAAGCCTAAGCCTAAGCCTAAGCCTAAAAGCCTAAGCCTAAGTCCAAGCCTAAGCCTAAGCCTACGCCTAAGCCTACGCCTAAGCCTAAGCCTAAGCCTAAGCCTAAGCCTAAAAGCCTAAGCCTAAAAGCCTAAGCCTAAGTCCAAGCCTACGCCTAAGCCTACGCCTAAGCCTACGCCTAAGCCTAAGCCTAAGCCTAAAAGCCTAAGCCTAAGTCTGAGCCTCAGCCATCAAGAATAAATCTTTTCTTGAAAATCAAAAATCCGAATCTAAACAAGAGCAATTTTATTTAAATTTCGTTTTTTCTTTTATCTAATAGGTTGATGCATAAGTGTTTTTGTTCCTTTTCGTCTGCCGTTTCAAGCCAACAAATGCACCAATTAAACTACGGTTGATTTCATTAGAAAAAGCAATTATTTTTCTGCAAAATAACATTAAAACGGGTTTAAAAATATTTAATGCCTGGATTTTCTTGAGAGTATGAAGTCGGGTAGTCAAAAAGGGCTAACTCGATGATGCGGTTTAGACACCTTAGCTAAAGAAAACCTATCTTCGTGTCAATAGATAAAAGATAGAGAAAAAAAACGTTTGATATTTCGCCAAAATTTCAGAGAAATTCATTCAGCCAATTTTTCCGTAGAGTTTTTTATAGATTTTTACGAAAAAGGCGTTTTTCACTCTCGAATTTGCTTGAAAGTGAACCGAAATTGATTTAAAAAGATGCAAATTGAACAAAAAAACACTTTTTTTATAGAGCAAACTATAGATTAATTGGTGAATTTTTTACTTTTTCACAGAAGTACGAAAAAAACGAAAAGACTTATGCATCAACCTACCCTAAAGTCGCGAGTATAAGTTCCGTTTGGTTTTCGCATGCAAATTGACGGCTGTCTCCGGTGCGGTGTGTCGAGGGTTCGAACCCCGCTGCAGCATAACTTTTTTGCTTTTTAAGAACAATAATAGAAGTAAATTTATTGAGGGTTATAGCAATTTTATGCTGTTATTTGTTGCTCCGGGCGTGGCTCGGCGCGTCCGCTCTGCTCCTCTCCGGTGCTCAGTCTTACGGATCCCTCCCTGGCCTCTTCATCCGGCCAAAGTCCACGTCGACGGTCGAAAGAGATGCTTTCCAGCGTCTTCTTCAACACTATCGTCTGGATGTATTCATGCACATAAAAATGAATGGTGATAGGCTGTCACCCTGTAGTATCCCGCGCTCCAAGAACAATAATAAAAGTTTATATAACAATAAAAGCCCAACAAAAGAAATTCAAAGCAATTAAAGCGAATGTAAATTAAGGTAGAACCTATACTCGGATGAACTTATACTCGAGACTTTAGGGTAATAGATATCACACTAGAATTTTTATGATTTCGGTTTTTTGATTTTCAACAAAAATTTGATTTTTTGATTGCTTTTCTTTCTTTTTCTATTTCCATGCAACTTCTCATCAAACTCACATCATTCGATATTTTCCCCGAATTCCCTTTCGAGACCACGGCACTCGTATTTTTCGAGAAAAGCGCATTCGCGAATTGTCCCTGCTGTTGTCCACATTTGGCGCTCACCAATTCTCGACACAACAAGAGAAATAGAAAAATCTCAACCCCAAGCATTCAATATCGAATCTCAATAGAGCAAATAGCAAGCTTTTCGCAAAAAAAAGTGACTAATAATTGAGCGGAGAAAAGTTCGAACTATTTTCTCTTATCAGTTTCTTGTGTGTAGGTGTGTGACTCATCATTATGCGCGTGAATGGGAATGTTTTTGTAAAAGTTAGATAATTAAAGCCAAAAGAGCGACAGAATGATAAAATCCGACAAAATCTGACAAAATTTAATAAATTTCTTTTATTTACCGTTTTAAACGGATTTTTAAGGTATTCAGTCTGGTAGATTGAATATTTTATGATTTGTGGTGCGCAAAAGCGTCAACTGAATATCTTGAAAACGTAATAGAATTTCAAAAAATGGTACTTAAACGCTGAGTTTCCGACAGAATGACAGAATTTACAAGGGCTGAGCGGGCAAAATGCTATGCGATCTATACCATTCGATGCAAAATTTTATGCTGATTTCGAATATGTATTCCGTTTTTGCTAAATGACAATCTGCCGTTTTTGCTAAATGACTTATAACTATAAGCGCCTAAAGTTTTGTTAGGACTCTGAAAATGTGGACATTTGGGTCTTAGTGGCCTCCTTGTGGATCCAGCTAGGTGCAGCTGCGGCCCAGTGGTACAGCGTTCTTTTCCAGAGAGTGATCTCACAAGTTCGGTGCCCAAGCCACGCGGCACCGAATTGGGTCTGCAAGCAGGCCTTTTAACTACTGAAAATGTAGTCATTTGGGTCTTAGCGGCCTCCTTACGGGCCAAATTCGATTCGATTGGCTGAGTGGTACAGCGTTCATTAAAGCGAGACCTCACAAGTTCGATCCCGACTATGAATATTTCTTTTTCTTTTGCTTTCTCTTTTGCTTTCGCTTTCTCTTTTGCTTTCGCTTTCTCTTTTGCTTTTTTTCAAGAAGCGGAATCAGCATAAAATTCTGCGTCGAATAGTATGGGTCTCATAGCATTTGACTCAGCCAGTTGACCTTCCCTTGTTAGTTGACCTTTTTTGAAACTTTAAGTGAATCTTGCTTTCCCCAATCATCTACTTGATGCTAATTTAGCATCAATCCCTACTTTTCCCCCTGCTTTTGAAAAACTATCCAAGTCTTGCAGTAGATTTCGATACTAAACTCAAGAATAAGCCACTCCCGGTGACACCAAATTACACTCGCTTCCTATAGCTTTTTGTGAAAAGAAGACTTTTCGAAAAATTATCTTGGCAGCTGCTTCTTTTCTAGTTCAGTTCTTTATTTCTTTTCAACTTTAACACTTTATTTGCATAAACTTTAAACTTTAGATGGCTCGATCGAATGACTCTGAATCGGATGGCTCCGACAACTCAAAACCGATGTTTCCGGCGAATGGGGATAGGTAAATTTTGATTAAAACTTTAAATAATAAATCTAAAAGTCCACATGTTGATTGCCCGTAAAAACTGAGCGTTTTCTACTGTTAGAGGGCTCACAAGATCCTAGTTGAATTGAATGAAGCTCAAACTTTGTCCTATTTTATTTGCAAGTCTAACCATAATGAGATTCGTTTTATTTATTTATCTTTTTCAAACATTTTAATGTTTTATTGAATTTTTAACTTTAGATCATCAAGAAGTGCTTCTAAATCTTCACGCTCACGCAGTCGATCAAAATCTAAATCTAAATCGAAGCCGAAATCGCCGAAGCGAGAGGTTTCTAGGTAAATTTTTAAATTGCCAAAGTTTACGCGCTTTTTCTTCAAATTTTCGAAATGATTTTCTATTCAGATAACCTTAACAAGCTGCTTAATAATAACTATTGGATTGGGGAGAATGAAATGGCGCCAAAAAAATCAAAGAAATTTCTAAAACTTCTAGACTTCATCAAATGATACGCGTTTGATATCAGTAGAAAGGTTAACTAATTTTCTACAAAATGACATTTAAAAGAGAACTCAAATAGCGCCTTAGCTCGACAAAAGCTATTTTTTTCACTAAACCTAGAAACTGTTATTCAGAGAAAACTTGTTGGAGCGATCTTCCTGAAAATTTGGCAGCTTATGTAATTGAGTGTGCTCTATCTTTTTTATGTAGACAATAAAGGAGGTTTATGTGGAAGAAACTGTTCAAACGATGAGTCGGACTGTCATTTTGACTAGCTTGACTAGCTGTCCATAAACTCGACGAAAGAAAAGCTTTGTGGAGTCTCTCAAAAGTAATTTTGTAGAGAAATAGTGGATCCTTTTGATGAAATAAAACGTGTATTTAAAGAAGGCTTTAGGCATGCAAAAAGTGTCTTTAAAGTTCGGCTTTTAAGTTGTCTTTAAAGCTGTAGTTTCATTCTCCGCAACCCAATAATTTAGAAGTCCTTCTCCTCAACGACATCGTCGTAAGCGCAGCATATCTCGTGAAGTCCCTGATCGTTACGCGGATCGCAAAAGGAAAGAGAGCAAGTACGTAGTTATCTTTTCATTAGGTAATTTAAAAATTGTTGAACAGGACAGTTTTACTCTGTTAAAGCTTTTTACGTGTTTAAACATTTCATTCTAATTAATTTTTGTTTAGTTCACCACCTCGAAGACGACGCTCTCGATCAAGAAGTGGCGATCAAAAGAGACGCTGGCCACGCGCACTCTCAAGTCGAAGCCGCTCAAACACGCCAAACGATGAGAACGCACCAAAACGTCGCAATAGGTTGGGATTAAAAGAGATTTTCAATTCTGAAAAGGCCTCATGAAAATTTCAATTTAGATCACGATCACCAAGACCCGTTCGACGTGAATTGAGTCCAAACTGGAAGAAAAAGGAAACAAGGTATTGGTGGCCAATTTGTTGCTAACTTCACTAACTTTAGATCGTTTCGAAGAAGATCACGCAGCCGATCGGATGAGGATGAAGAAGAGAAGAGAAAACGCGGTGAATCGGAATGGAAGATTAAAGAGGACAAAAAATGGAAAAGGTTTGTTTTGGATGGCAATGGGGATGGTTTGGTGGTTGGGAGGGGCCATTTTTGGTTTGGCTTTGTGGGATCTAGTGTTTTGAGTGGTTCGTGTCGATACTTTTCTTCTATTCCAGGGTAATTATAAATGCTGAAGCGATTAGTGCTAATTTTAGAGTATTTCTAAAGTGTTAGTATTGCAACTTCCCAAGTGTAGCTTTGAGATTGCAATTGCAGCTTTGAGATAACGTTTGGTGGTTAAAGTACAGCAGGCTAGGACATAGGGCAAATCATCGAATAGGATTATCAAAAACGTGCTTAAATTAGCACCAATCGCTTCAGAAGAAAAGAAAAGTATCAACATGAACCGCTTAAAAGATTAGATTCAACTAAGCAAGCCAAAAGTGACCCCTTCCAACCACCAAAGTACCGATGGTTTTGTTTAACTTATAAACTTTGTAAATATCAGACGTCGTGATCGTCGTGACGTGGTTTCTGAAGAAGGCGTTTTCAATGTTTGGGCCAAATCGCCGACTCACGGGGAAATTCAAGATGTCTATCTGTTGTAAGTTTTTAAAAACATTAATATTTGCATAAATCTGCACTCATCAGATGTACAAATACTTTTAATCTGCGTTGGCGATACTCATCATTTACCCAATTCAAATGATGACACAGAAACAACGCTAGAGTAAAAAAAATTGACGTTACACATTGCTTGACAGCTTCAGAAATGTTTATTGAGCTCTTAACTCGTCATACACTCCAATCTGGCATTTTTAAGATCTTCAAGATTTGTAAAAGTCAAATGTTTTATTTAGGCAAGAAGAAACGGAGCGCATGCGTCTGGAGGAACACAAAAAGTTCGAGAAACAACAGAAAGAGCGCGAGAAAGAAAGACGAGCGAAGATGAGAGCTGATGGTGAGTAGATTTGTTTTAAATCATGTTTTAATCTTTCAACTTTTTAGGCTTCAATGTATCCGAGAGCGACAGTGATGAGGAATCTTCAAATGATGAAGGTAAAAAGAAAAAGAAGAAATCATCAAAGAAAGCGAAGAAAGAGAAAAAGGAAAAGAAAGCGAAAAAGAGGAGCAAAGCAAAGAAGAGGAGAAATGACTCGGATGATGATTCTGGTATGTTAAATAATAAATGATGAATCTAGCCTTATTTAGAGCCCGAGAAAAAGAAGAAAAAGAAGAAACGTTCGAAAAAGGAAAGCAGTGATGAAGAAGTTCAAAAGGTAAAGTTTTTTATAAGCTAAACTGGATTTTGATTAGATTAAAGTTGCCAACTTGTTTTTTTTACAGATCGACTCAAATCAATCTGAGGACGAAGTGGCCGGGCCGGCAATTCCCGATGAGTTTATTCAAAGCGAGAAACAATACAATCTCGACAAAATCAAGTCAGTTTTCTTTTCATATAAAAAGACCTAAAATAGCTTCAATCGATTGAAGTTTTATATAAAAACTGCCTACCTGCATCCAGCTTCTGAACTATATTCCTATATTCATCTTTTTTTAGTTATGGCAAAGACATGCTTCGTGGAGAAGCGGCAGCAATGGCCGCTTATGCAGCACGTGGAGAGCGAATTCCTCGTCGAGGAGAGATCGGATTGAGCAGCAATGAGATTTCCTACTTTGAGAGGGTATTTTTTAATTACCATAGTTCAAAAATCGCCAACTTTTTTAGGCTGGTTATGTCATGTCTGGTACAAGACACAAAGCAATGGAGGCTACACGGTTACGAAAGGAAAATCAAGTACGTTGCTTGCAGGCATATTGTTTTTTTAATACTCCTATGCATTTTATAACTGTCATCTGTTTTTAGGTTTTGACGGCCGAAGAGAAACGTCTGCTCAGTGGTTTTTCACAAGAACAACGCCGAAAACGTGAGGATCAAGTGATGGCGAATTTCCGACAACTCATTGAAGCCAACAAGAAATAGTTTTGAGTTGTTATTTTTTTTTATTTAGTTTTTAAGTTGTGATCACAAGCGGGTCTTTTTGACAATATTTAAATGCAAATTCCATTCGAAACTTTTAAATGTTTTAAGTAAAATTTTACTGAGCATTGAGAGGGTTTTTTGACAAGACAATGTTAAGCGAACATATCATACATATAAGAATTAAACCAAGTACCGATAATTTTTAAATGTAAAAGCATCCAGTAATCCGAGTTATCGAAAAACCCGCGTGAAAGTCGCAGCGCAGGACTCGTTAGAAAAATTAGAATTCGAAAGAATAATGGTATGACAAAAGCACATTTACGTTTTTCTACTGCCGATATTCCCGTTCCACAATTGACATCATATAAGTGAACCAAAACTACAAATCTTTAAGCGGCTCGTTTCAATGTAGGCGCATTACTTAGAAGAAATTTTGATTTGAAAGAAAAGTAAGAAAAGAAGATTTCAACAAAGATGGCGTAATCAATTCAAGGCGATGTTAGCAAAACGACTCGTGAGTTGGGGTTAAACGTCAGCAATACAACTATATGAAGCCAATGAAAAGAATAAGCATAAAGTCGTACTTTGATCGGTGCTCAAGACGAACTTGTCGACAATATACCCGACACATACAAAACTTACGTGATAATAAAACGATCGGACAAAACTCGAGTGGGACATTTGAATAGAGGCCAGTTCAGAAGCGATTTCAAATGATTACAAAAAAGTCTGCTCTCCCCACGTCTTTTACTTTTATGCTAATTTTTTGGTTAATATGCTAATCCTTCGTCTTCTCTCTGAAAGGCGCTTTTTGGCATTCGGACGGAAGTTTAAACTATTTATATCACCCGTACAGACGTAAGACACGTATTATCAGAATACATAATACAGAAATTAACACGCTACAAAAATACATGGCCGAAAAATTAATACGCTGCAAAAACTAAATAAACAAACATTTCGAAATCATTTAGAAGTGTGTGCTGGCCGATTGATCGCGTTGGATGTAGACATCGAGAAGTTTTCTCTGAAGTAAGAATTGACGACAAGTTCAAACATTTGCAATACCTTTTTGGCCGGCAATGAGTCCAAGTATTTTGTCATGATCGCTGGCACCTTCTTGTGGAAAGCCACCATCACCGTCACTGCCGCTTTTCGCACCGCTGTCACCTCATCGTTTTGAAAAGCCTAAAACTTTCCAAAGTTAGAGTAAAAGATCAAACCGATACCGTTATCACGTAGCTTGCCACCTGATCCACCAGTCCACCCACTTCCGACACATCGATATTGTTGGCAAGCGTCGCAAGCATCTTGAGAGCTGCTGGCACTCGGGGATCCTTCTAAAAAGACGACGAGTTTCAGAGACCAAAACATGCCTACCTCTTCCTGGATAATTGTCACTGTAGCTTTAAGGACATCGGCGCGAGGCAAAAGTTTGGCCATTGAACTAGCGCACTTTTCAGCAATTTGAACTACAGTCTAAAAAACGAATACATTATCAGTTAAGTATACAAATACACTCGAATTTAATATTGCAATTAATGAACTCTCCAAAACAGATCTTTGATTAGAAAAACTAAAAACGTTTTTGCATGCTACGCTTACCAGAACTTTTTCGAAGTCAACAAGCAACTATGACGAACATTGCTCAAAATAAAGAGTAAACTTACGGGATTCGTGTTTCTACAAACGTCCAGGACTTTCAAAATCGTCGTCACAGCGAATGGTCCAAAACGTTGCGGTTGAGCAAAGCTAAACAATACTATAAAACTCATGCGCTAATTTTAAATATTACCAGAATTTTTCTAGAAGTCGCAGCGACATCTTCACGACCACATCGTCTTCGACTTTGAGCAAATCGAAGATGGCAAGAAGGCACGGTGCGAAGTATTCATCCCACACTGTGAACGATTTGTCTTTGAGCATCTAAACAAAAGATTATGGTTACATAGTTATTGTACACATACCTGGTTTAGCCAGCTCAACCCGTTGCGTGAATCATAAGGCGCATTCTTTGTGTAGGATTTCAAACTTTGTAGTATGTCTTTGATACGGTCGCTTTGTCGTGGGATGTCATGAGTTAGATGTTGCGTGGTTTCCAAGATTTCCTGAAAAATTAAGGTAAACTTTTCGTAAGCTAATACTTACAAAATCCGTAGAATCACTTGTTCCGTCTTCGTCTGTGGTTGCGGTGGTTGTCGGTGATGCATATGTTGTTCGAAGTGAAGCTGGTGTTGAAGTTGACGTTTCAGGTGTTGGCGTCATCTGACACGCTTGCATCTAAATTCATTTGTTAGAAGAAAAAAACCACACTTTAAAACCTTTTGAGTGATCTCCCGAATCGATGAGGAAGTATGACTCGGCGAACTAAAATTTTGTGTGTTTAAATAGTCTGAAGTGCACAACATACCCGTTCGCAGGCGGATCTTTTTTCAAAAGTGCGTGCGCCAACTGTTTGTACTGATTGGGCATTTGCGACAAAATGGCAGAGAACTCCGAAACTGAGATTGCAAACAAATTCTGAATCACTTGCTCGCTGATCTAAAAGATATACTAAGTTCAGTATAATTGCAAAGACCAACCGGCTTCAACATCGCAAACTTCTGATCCTGGATCTGAGTCAAAATTTGTTGAACGGCAGCTTTCACTTCTGGACTATTTAGGGAAAGGCAGGCATCGGGAGTTTTCAGAACGTCGGCCAAAAATTGAAGCATGCGAAGGCGAACCTGGGAAAAACTGATTGTGATAATTATAAAACAACAATGATGCAAATGACTCTAAACTATTAATAGTGTTATCAATGTCCAGTCGCTTGATTCGTTATTTTTGAAAACCAACAAATCATAAGTGCGAGACATTTTTTGATTTATGGTACTAGAAAAACACAACAACAAGCTTTTCAATGTTATGCTTTCGCCGCACCAATTCCCATCTAAACTTTGGCCCCATCATCTCTGCTTAGAGCTAACCTTGGGTGAATATCCGGTGTGCGGCTCCTGAATCTTTTTGCTGATGAGCACCAATTGCGTTTGCGCGTCGACGTGAGCGTGAATGGATCCGATAACCTTCGTGTACCTCTCTGCGTTAGCTGGTAAAACCTTAAATTCGTAAATGTAAATAGACAAAATTATCAAAACCTCCATTGCCGCTTTAAGTATCAATTGTCTTAGAAGGAAATCCAATGAGTTGAGGTCGAAAGACTTGGCATACGTGACAATGAAGCTTGTCATCATATCGGAGAATGAAGCCATAACCTGAAATACATCAAAATTTAATAACTCGAAGAGTAACTTACTCCGTGACGAGCACCGGCTACAATTCGACCCAACGCATCCGAAAGTAGCTTGATGTCATCGGAGCTCAACGGTGCTTTTTGTGAAATCATCTTATTCAACGTCTCGAGGCCACGTCTCTTTTCGATATCCTAAAATTACGTTTTAGCCTAATTTCAAAAATGTATCCGTTACCTCATTTGACTCAATAAGTTGAATCACATTTGCCAGGTTAATTTCTTGACTCTTTTGAAAACGTGCTGGCGGGACTTTCGGTCGGGCAAATTCTCCAAATCCGTTTTCGTCAAAGCCAAAGTTCGCCTAAATCAAACTATAGATGGTACAAAACCTAAAGCAACATACCTGAACTTGTCGAAGTGCTTTCTGGATATCTTCTTGGGTTTTCTGCCTCCCGTAGGCCGCAATGTGGTTCTGTGGCCGCACAAGCCCCGTGTTAACTATAAAATGCAATTTGATGGCAGGTTTACGTAAACGCATACTTCTTGCTGTAGGTTGCACTTGTCGAGTAGGAGCACCACGCCCATTCCCCATTCGAGTTGGACTTCCGGATCTTGATGGCGCTAAAAAACTGTACATTTTGTGGCATAAGGAGTTATCATACGTTGACTGGTGACAATCGGGTTCCTGACTGGAGTTCTTCCCATCAAGTACGGGTTCTTAGGACGACGTAGACCTGACTGAAGCATCGCCACGGCAGACGCATCGATTGCTGAAGCAGATCGTCCAAACGATGAATTCATATCTAAAGTTAGCACATATTTTACATACTTATAAACTTCAAAAATATACCCGCAATCCCTCGTCGGTCGTTCGAAGGATATCTCGGCATGAAAGGCTTTCGCATAGTTCCAGCATCGTTGCCTACCAACGATTGTTGAGATGTCGATCGAGATTGCGGCTTGGACCCAGGTGCATTCAAACGTTTCTGACCGTCAGGCCCAAGACTCTAAAGTTGAATTGAGAATTGAAAGAAAATCTTTAAAACTACCAAGTACAGCATCTGCGCTCTTTCTGGACAACACGCCTCAAAAGTTCCATAAGTGACTTTGGCAGCAGCTCTCGTTGCTGCATCCGCATCGCATATTCCATTTTTGATAGCTTTCTCAATCGACTTCATCGAGTCTTGCAGAAATTGAGGCGGCCATGACAGTGCTTTCTCCGCAAGTATTAACACAGCCCTAAACCATCGAATATACATGACAACTTCTTAAAGTACTTACTCTCGAACTTTTTTGGCCTTCGAGTCGAACTCCCTCAAAATTGGTTGTATTATGGCCGGTGACTGAATGCACTAAAATAAAAATAACTGGGAAACTAAAAAGAGCTCTTACTTGCATAATAACCATAGCTGTTACTTGCGCACATGACCAGAAGACGTTTTGTGAATTCTTTAGATGGTTAAGTAGAGCGGGCATCACAGCTTCACCAAGGCGCATCATACGCAATCCAAAACGTTCACAAAGAAAACTAAAAAGACAAGATGAATAAAAATGAAGAGAAAAATACCATAACGTGATGCAAGTCTCTTTCATGATCTGTGATCGAAGGTCCTTTAAATTTGCCGTTAGCCCAGACGTCATTGCTTTGATAGATGCTGCAAAAACTTCGCCATTTGCTTCGTCCAACATCGCGACTTCACGAATTCGCTTGAGCTAAAAAAATTTAGGTTATGATTCTAGGATACATCTAGACTTATGATTAACAGGACACTCTAAACTTTGACATGATTGTGGTCAATAATTTGATCAATTTGATGTTCTACTAATAAGCAAAGTAGCTGCTAGGCACTTCGTATTCATTAAAAAACTTACAGCTGCCTGTCGTTTCGCCCAATCCAGGTTAATATCTAGTATTATTGCTTTCACCGCCTCCAATTCTTCTGCAAACGGCCGAGTAAGTTGCGGCGGTGCTTGCGGGAAGGCATCGCGAATATTCTCTTCGGTTATTACCCCGGCTTCTAATTTCGCGCTCCTCATCTCGTTATCGATTCTGGATGGATCTAAAAAGAAAATTTGAGTTGAGTTGGATCTAAACACAAAGTAAACGCTAAACATGACTAGAAAAAAACCCTAATTATTAACTCTTTGCCGCCAAAAAAGCTTAACACCATGAATTGATTTAAGTTAAATTACCCAAAATATAATGATTCTTATCAAAAATGATTATTATTAAGAGAATCGGCATTCTTAAACAAACGTATGAAAGAACTAGGCAGGTACACAGGAAAGAGAGAATGCAATGTTCAAATCGAAACCAGATCTTTTTCGTGTGAGGAAAGAGGGCTCAAAAAAAGACACAACGCGCCAGTTCTGTGCTTTGTATTACGCTGTTGTGTTGCGCGTGTGTTCTTGGGTTCTTAAATAAGAAATGCATTAAGACATCAAATCGCTTGAGGGAAACTAGACGAAAAAATGGGTGGCCGCGATGGAATGAGTTGAAGAGATGCGAAAAAAAATGAAAAATAATGCACTTTTTGGGGAGTTGATCAAAACAACGTCACGGCAAAAATAGCGCCTCCGCCGTTAAGTTTCTATGTGCTTTTTATTCTTATTGGATGCAGAATAAAATTATCTACATTTTGTATACTTTGGGACCACTTAAAACAGAATTGTTTTCGAGAAAAGCTCAGTTGACGGGAGTGGGACAAATGCGACCTTTTTTTGCGCACTTTTTTTTTGCTCTGATTTGTCGAAATTCGGAATCTACGCATACGATTCCCTTCTATGGAAATATTTTTGAAGCTCTACGACCTTTCCTAAGGCCTTTTCCAGCAAAAAAAGGTGCGCAAATGTCCAGGTGCGCAAAAAAAAGGTCGCATTTGTCCCACCCCCCAGTTGACCTCTTTTTAAGCCCTTTTTCGTTGTTTTGGCATTTTCTCATCCCAGATTTGGGTACTAATAAACTTTAAGGGGCCACTTTGACCCGATTTGGTCAGATTGTATTTTTTTTGACTGTTTCATTGACGTTATTTTACTTTTTCTGAGTAATCAAGCATGATGAATCTATTGATAACACTTCTAGAAAGTTTTGAACAATTTTTATTGATTTTTGATAAGCTAGCTGGAGTTTTGCCTCTGCAGTGTTGCTGAGCTTAAAAATGAAGAGAGGGGCAAAATACAAAGTGATAATTTGCTCAAAATATTCTAAAAATATCGTCAATACCCCAGAAAATGCAAAACAAGACCAGAAAAAATACGCCTAGAATAGGATCTGGCCAAGTCGGGTCAAAATGGCCCCCCGGAAGTTTATTAGTACCCAGATTTGTTCTAAATGGCTCCAAAAATTCAGCAAATAGCTAATTTTTTGGTGCTATAGTAGTTGCTATAGTAGGGGCAGTGCACATTCATCTCTATTGAGCCAAAGCGCACTAATCTTTGCTTCTAGGGTTTTTAATGGCGTAGATTTTTAATTTGGTATTTATTTAAGCTTTAGTAACTGTAACTAATAACTTTTCAAGCTATTTCAAACAGTTACTGAGGTTTTAAGCCTCTTAATTCGGCCGCGCACCTCTAAACCCTGTGGAAATAGAGTCACGCTTGATGGCTCGGAATTGTTGCTCAAACTGGCATAAAAGTTGTTCAGAATAGTTTGTTTTTAAATGCTTCCAATGGATTCAGTGCAATTAATTACCCGAGAAAAAGTTTTTAAAACTAGTGGCAAGTTCGAAAAAACTGGTGTTTACAAATTGCCGCTTCCTCAACTACTATAGCACCAATTTCTTTCTACATCCAATGAAAATAAGAAACACAAATAAATTTAACCGCAAATGCATTATTTTGGCTGGCGCTGTTTTGACTTTGTATCGATAATATCGATAAGCTTCGATATTATCGATACAAACGGCAAGCTCCTTTCTGACCGTTCAGATCTCGGTTTCTAGAACAGCTATCAATCTGAAAATTGTTTCATTAGAAAGCCAAGGATGTCAGCTTTTGATTGCTATCTCACAAATAGCAAACTCTCATAGGTGAGTGCCTTAAAAAGCTTATCAATGCTTCTCGATACTCAAATATCGAGAAGGTTTATGAGGTTACATTAATACATTAAGACTCATTAAAAGTCGCTATGTATAAAATAGCAATCAAAAGCTGACATTCTTGACTTTTCAATGAAACAATTTTCAGATTGATAGTTGTCCTAGAAACTGAGATCTGAATGGTCAAACATGAGCTTGCCGTTTGTATCAATAATATCAATAAGCAAGTCTAGTTTTGATCAGCTCCCACTTTTTTTGCCATCTTGCTTGGCTTAAATCTGATAAAAATGGGTATTCAATTGTCCAACTGTATACTTTAAAATTTCTGGTTGAATTCCGTCTTTTTTCTTTTTCTTTTTCTTTTTCGTCTTTTTTTTGGTGGCTAGTTGTAATGACTGTAACAGTTCAATCATTTTGAAAATTTTTCCACCTCACCGTGACTACTCATCCTTTGCGGGAGAAATGATTGTTGTGGCTGTGGTTGGGTGGGCGGTGGGAAACGTCTGACTTGGGCTATTCGTGTAGTTGGCCGTGAGCTCCTCACCGGGCTGTTTCGTAGCGCTTCCTCGCAGCGTGCAGCCAGTTGTTCTAGTCTAAATTTTTGAGTTTTTGTTTTTTTGTCGGATTTTTGTCACTTTGTCAGTTTGTCATTATGTTCTTGGACTGGTATGTTTCTTGTTCTTGACTACTACGGGGTTCACGGCTCCCTACGGGGTTCAGTAATCAAACTTGAGGTCATTACTGACAATGAGAAATTGAGATCCCGCGTGCAAGCATAGTTTTCTACAAGTAAACGAGGCTTTCCAGAAAGTCTTTTCGTTCCTTTTCCTACTTTCGTTGAAAAATAACAAGTGCACCAATTAACCTACTGTAAATACTGTAATAGTACCGCACCGCCCCCGTACAGTCGCGTAGTCGCAAAAGCTTTTTAGTTTTTTAGTATTTCATTTTTTTCAAAGCGCCCGTACTTTCAAAAAATGCGTCTTTGATATCAAAAAATAGCTGAAATTCAGGGCTATTTTTTGAGACCTAACAAGGATTTGTATAATGTTATTTAATGATTGACAAGGCGAGTTTAAGCGGGGTGTAGAGCCTCAGGACTCGTTGAACCATTGAATGTTTACTTCTTTCAACAATTTAAAGGCGTAATGGAAAGAATTCATGATCACATTCGAGCCAGCGAACCGGATTTCAAGATCAGCAAGCGAGACAATATCATTAAAGTTCTTTCGGCTGTGTGTGAGCAGCTTAAAGCTCCAGTATTTTTCAAGTTTCGTCAATATTATTGAACCGAATTTCCTCAATTTTCGATCTTTTTAAGTCAATTTCGGTTCACTTTAAAGAAAATTCGAAAGTGGAAAACAAACAATTGATTAGTTCAATTGATGCATTTGTTGGTTTTAAATGAAAGTAGGAAAAGGGACGAAAGCCTAGCCTAGCTTAGCTAGCTAGCTAGCCGATAACCTAGCTTTACAAATCAGTTTTTTAGACTTTAATTGTAAAAGTGTCATATGGACAACCAACCACCAACTTTTACGGTTCTTTAAACTTTAAAAGTCTTTGTTTTGGTTCGCATACCGATCATTCCTCAATTTTCGATCTTTTTAAGTCAATTTCGGTTCTTTAAAGCAAATCTTTAAAGCAAATTCGAATTGTCACTCACTTTTTATCAGGCAACAACTTTTGCTGTTGAATGCTTTGTACAATCTCGGGTCCAAACGCCGCCATCAATTGGGCCAAGGCTTCGTTCGCCGATTCTCGGACCTGAATTAGTTTTTAGGCACACTAGGAGCTCAGATCCATCCTGGTTTTCAGATAGATTTCAGAATTGGGCTCAATTGATGCGCAGTTTACGGTATTTTTCATCTTTCTTACCTCTGGATTCGGATCGGCCATGAGGGCGCAAAAAGTCGGCAAAAATCGAGCGATTTGCGGTGTTAGGGCTTTGCTGAAACTTTAGAAATTGAATTTTTGAAAAGAATTTTGAAAATTTTGAAAATTTCGAACACTATTTGTAAAAACGGGCTTTCTCTTGGGATTTTTAGATGGCAAAACCAAAGCTAACCAAATAGAAGCAGGAATTGTTCAGGGAAACTCACAGGATCAGCTCAATTTCAGGGATTTTCTTGTTTAAAAGCTTTTTATAAGATCTGTATTAAAGTAGCTTTTTGGGGGAACATAGAAAAGCGTCACGATAGCAAAACGATAGCATTACGATAGTTCTAAAGGAGATTTTACACTTCAACGAATCAATTTTTCAATACAGTCTAGTTTTCAATTCAAAAATCTCAAAAACTACTATAAAATTTCCTCAAATTTTCAATCGGAAGAGACAAAAGTTTGAACATATGTTTGCAAAGGAGAGTACGAGGTGGTAATAATCTAGCGGATATTCCTCCTTTCGATTTCTCGCGCCTCCAGCTGCCATATATCTGTGGTTCTCTTGTTGGAAAGGCCCACCCCTCCCCCTTCTCTCTTTTAATCCACTTGTACTCTTTCATTTCCCAACCAACAAACAACGCACACCACTTGAAAGAATCCGGTGGATGGATAGGAAATCAGATTTACAATTTATAATCAATTTTGTGGTTACAATTTATAATCAATTTTGTGGTTACAATTTATAATCAATTGAAGATACAAGAGTTTAAACTCGAGTAAAGATATTGCTGCACTTTCACAGGAGTGAATTGGCTTTTGTTTTGGGTTATATGATAGAGTTTTACGATGAAAAGACCTGAATTTTCGAGAAGAAACAGTTTTCTGAACAAAAGCTGTCTTGGGTAACGAAACAAACAAAAGAATCAAGCTTCAAGCATCAAGAAGCAATCAAGCTTCAGGCTTCAAGAATCAATTAAGCTTCAGGCTTCAAGCTTCAAGAATCAATCAAGCTTCAAGCATCAAGCTTCAAGCTTCAAGAATCAATTAAGCTTCAAGAAGCAATCAAGCTTCAGGCTTCAAGCTTCAAGAATCAATCAAGCTTCAAGCATCAAGCTTCAAGCTTCAAGAATCAATCAAGCTTCAAGAAGCAATCAAGCTTCAAGAAGCAATCAAGCTTCAGGCTTCAAGCTTCAAGAATCAAGTTTCAAGAATCAATCAAACTTCAGGCTTCAGGCTTCAAGCTTCAAGAATCAATCAAGCTTCAAGAATCAAGCTTCAAGAATCAAGCTTCAGGAATCAAGCTTCAAGAGTCCAGCTTCAAGCTTCAAGCTTCAAGAATCAAGCTTCAAGCTTCAAGCTTCAAGCTTCAATCTTCAAGCTTCAAGCTTCAAGCTTCAAGCTTCAAGCTTCAAGCTTCAAGCTTCAAGCTTCAAGCTTCAATCTTCAAGAATCAATCAAGCTAATCAAACCGATCAAACAGGTTCTGTAAAAACCCAAAACGACAAAATTTCTCCTTAAATTTCATTCATTTCATTCAAGAATCGGAAAAATGATTCATTGTGCATCGAAATTTGAGTAAAGAGAGAAATCAGAAGAAATCAGAAGAGAAATTAGAAGAGAAATCAGAAGAAAAAGAACATGGGTTGTCCGGCCGATTTGTCCGACCGATTTGCTCATTTTTCCCCCTCAAGTGATAGCAGGTCACCGATTTGGGTAAACAGAGAAGTTTGAATGGTAAAAAGAAGAGAGGAAAAGGGGAAAGTTTTTGAAGAAAACCCCTTGAGGTCAGCCATCTTTCCCTCTTTTTCTTTTCACTCATCCTATCCCTTTTAAACTGTAAAACATAAGATGTGTGAGAGGAGATTTTTGAGGTTTTGCGTTGGCTTAGAGACAAAACTTGTTTAACAAGTCACTCTAACAGGAAGAAAAAAAAAAGTTATGCACCGTTCGGGTGTTCTTTTTTTTGGGGTAAAGGACTAGGTTAGGGTAAAGGCTAGGTTAGGGGAAAGGTTAGGGGAAAGGTTAGGTTAAAGTTTATTAAGCTTATACAGTTCATAACTTGATCAGTCTTAGTAAGCTTGCTTATCTAAAAGACTTGCTTGCTTATCTAAAAGATATCTAAAAGAGAATGGTGATCGAGGTGGCTAGCTTCCCGGCCAAAAAACGATAGCCCCAAAGGAGTGTCGGGTTCGATTCTCTCGTCCATTCCAAGCTTTTTTTGCTTTAGATTTTTTAAAGCATCAAGTTGATAAGCAACCAAATTTTGTATACAAAGTATGCAAATTTTGGTTGCTCAGGGCCAATCTATTGTTACATGGGAGGCACCAAATCGACGTTATCGACATCGACATCGACGCCACATCGACGTCGCGCCAAGCGCACATGGTATAACTTGTATAACTTTAGAACTATAAAACTTGATCAGCTTTACTAAAGTTACAGTAACCCTGTATTGGTAGTTAATTGGTAGTTAATTGGTAGTTAATTGGCTTATAAAATTGGCCTAACTTACTGTTGGGAATATAATAGCTGGTTCCTTTTCTCCACAGATTTGGTTGCCAAATTTACAAATTTTCACAAAACTTGCATTTTAAGCGAAACTACTAAGTGTATCTTTTTGGAAATTTGGCTATAAGCCTAATTTTTGATTCTCTACAACTTTTCCATTGACACCAAAGTGGGTTTCTTTTGAAGAAAGTGCTCAAACTGGGACACTAGGACATCTCCAGTCCTCCATTTTTGAGTCTCACACTTGTCTCACATAGAAGAAAAGAACGCAAGTGCTAAATTGCAATTGGACGGAACTTTTGTATAATTTTTGCCTAAATATCAACGCTTTACGGTGGGATGGAAAGCAAAAAATGCGTTTTTCTTCATTTTTCGATTGGAAACCGCGTTTTTCATATAGAAAATAGTTGTAGAGGAGATTAAAGCGCATCGAATCATATATAAATTAACGCGATTCTTCAAAGTTAACTTTTAAGCCGGAGTATTAACGAGTATGTCCCTATTAACGAGTATGTCCCTTTAAATATCAAGAGATACGATTTAAGAGAAGCATAAGCCATTAAAAAAAATAGAAATAACTTTAGCTATCGATTAGAAAAGGAAAAAAACTTCGAAAGAAAATTCAAAAAAAATTCAAAAAAGAAAAACTTCCAAAACTTCCAAAAAAGCCATCTTTAGATTGTTTTCAATTTCCAAAAACAAGAAACATTTTTCAAAAATCGAAAAAGCCGAATGAATGAATGTGCATTGAGATTCGGGATGACTCACAGCTGTTATCTCTCTTGGCTGAAGGCGACGTGATCATCCCCCAGCCTTTCACACCCCTTCATGGCCCTCTCAAAAAAAAAATTTCACTGATAAATGTGAGAAATTTTTTTTATCTACGGCTTTTTACACACCTTGCACAAGAATTTGAAGAAGGTTAGGGATTTTTGAGAGAAATTCAATGCCTTCTTTTGATTGAAACCTCTAAAACTCGAAAACAGCATCAAAAGTTATCTAGTTGGAATAGTTATCTAGTTAGAATAGTTATCTAGTTAGAATAATTATCTAGTTGGTTAATTATCAAGTTATCAACTACCTAGAAAACTAGTTTCTCTTGATTATTGACTATATAGCTATCTACAGCTATCTACAGCTATCTACAGTTATCTACAGCTATCTACAGCTATCCTACAGCTATCCTACAGCTATCCTACAGCTATCTACAGCTATCTACAGCTATCTACAGCTATCTACAGCTATCTACAGCTATCTACAGCTATCCTACAGCTATCCTACAGCTATCCTACAGCTATCTACAGCTATCAACAGCTATCTACAGCTATCAACAGCTATCTACAGCTACAGCTATCTACAGCTACAACTATCTACAGCTATCTACAGCTATCCTACAGCTATCTACAGCAATTCTACAGAAATTCTACAGCAAATTCCCCAAACGAACTTATTTATGACGATTCTCGTAATCACGTCCATTCCCCCGCATCTCACCATCCACACTCGGTGCCCCAGCGCTGGCATCACTTTTTCCAGAATTATCTGAAATGTTTTAGATATGAAATTATCAATACGGTACCCCCAGTTGCCAGGTAATAATTACTAGCTACTTCACTTGCTTCAATCAAAAATCTCGATACTTTATGGGTTGGGTGATCTATATTTTTGATTTCCCACTTTTCTTTTTGATTTTCAACTTTTCTTTTTGATTTCCCACTTTTCTAGGGGTAATCGAGGGCGCTGAGCACGAATTTGATAGTATTAGCATAATTTTCAACTAAAAAAAATCCCCATTTCGACGTGTTGAAAATGACACTTTTTTTGTACTTTAAATTTGTGTACCCAACCGACTATTGGGGCACTTTTCAAGGTCAAAACTAGAGCCAAAACCATTTTTAACCACTAAACATTCATTTTCTAGCTTAAATTGACTGGTAGAGGTAAAAAAATTGAAAAAATATTTTTCAGATTTTGACTCATGTGGGGGACCACATGGTCGAAATTTGGAAAAAAAATAGAAATATTTTGCTTTTATTTTGCTTAAATTTGATCAGAAACGTAACCAGTAGGTTAAATTATGCCAAAAGAAGGGGGGTCGGACAAATGCGACCTTTTTTTGCGCACCTGGACATTTGCGCACCTTTTTTTTGCTGGAAAAGGCCTTAGGCAAGGCCGTAGAGCTTCGAAAATACTTCCATATACGGGAATCGTATGCGTAGATTCCGAATTTCGACAAATCAGACCTCGCTGACACGTCAAATTTGGGCTAAAAGGCAAAAACTGCGGAAAAGCGTTAAGTTGCGTAGTTTTTGCCTTTTAGCCCAAATTTGACGTGTCAGCGAGGTCTGATTTGTCGAAATTCGGAATCTACGCATACGATTCCCTTATATGGAAATATTTTTGAAGCTCTACGACCTTTCCTAAGGCCTTTTCCAGCAAAAAAAAGGTGCGCAAATGTCCGGGTGCGCAAAAAAAAGGTCACATTTGTCTCACCCCCGTGCCAATCAAACTTTTAACTTTAGATAAAATATATTCAGTCTACCTGTGGGCCATTCGTTGCCATTGTGAAGAGTAGATCGGATGTCGACATTCGAACTGCCGTTTTTGAGTCGCCTAGTCTAAATTTTACAGATAACAGATTTTCAAATAAATTGCTTATCGATTAAATGCAGATTAAATGCAGATTAAATGATTAAACGATGAGTTAATGCAGAATTGAAAACGATAGAAAATACGAAAAGTCACCGAAAAGTCAAATCGCTTATCGGATGAGCCTATTTGGCACTAACTTGATCGATAAACAAGTTTAACGAATATCTGTCGTAGCCGATTATGAATGAGTGGATCCGAACGCGTCCAATCATCAAGTATTTGGTATCATTCAACGCAGAATCATTGATAATTATGTTAAATTTTTGAAATTAGAAAGATTGGATAAAAAGAACACAAATTATGGGGCCTCAAAGTTTCCTCTTGAACAAATAGTTTTTTTGCTCCAATTTTTTTTCTTTTTATCCAATCTTTCTAATTTTAAAAATTTAACATAATTATTAATGATTCTGCGTTGAATGATACCAAATACTTGATGGTTGGATGCTCCTAGACCCACTCATTCATAATCGGCTACGGGGGTCCCGCCGATTTTGAATGAAACGTTGTAGCGCCGGCAATTTTTAACCTAAACTCACAAATTTGGTACTAATCGAGGCAGAATCTAATTCGCTACAGGATGATATAATATTGTCTTCATACATTAAAGGGTTGCTCTACTAGAAAGATTTACCAAAAAATTTCATTCATAATCGGCTACGACATATCAGGAGGAGCTTTAAAGGGGCTTTAAAGGAGCTTTAAGGGAACTAAATAGGGGCTTTAAAGGAGCTTTAAAGGAGCTTTAAAGGAACTAAATAGGGACTATAAAGGAGCTTTAACTTTAAGCTAATCATAATCGCTTACCGATCGATCATTTGTGTAATCCGATCAATTAGATATGGCATCAAAACGGGTCCGTTCACATTCACGGCCACATCTAGAGCCTCCAAGGCTAACAAGGCTACCTAAAAAGCTCGAAATGAGTACGAAACCTTTCCTACTTTAAAGCGAAAATTTTCCTACTTTAAAATTGCTCCCGGCAAGCCATTGAAAAGCAATATCGCAAAAGTCGTTGAGTTGCGTGGAATCGGTGGGAAGTGGTTGAATTTGGAGAGACGAAACCAGAGCTTGACCCAATTCGAGACGTTCTCTGAATGAAGTTTTTATAAGATTGTCAATGTCAGAATAAAAAGCTTAACTTAAAGAGCACCAAGTGCATCAAAATAGCATTCTTATAGCAAAAGTTCAACTGCATCCAATTACCAAAAAGATTAGCGCATCTTTTGTTTCTCACCTCGGATCCGAGCTATTTTTGACGAGCAAATCCGCCAACCAGCTCATTTCTTCAATGAATGCATATCGATTTGAGTGAATGTACCTAAAAAAAGGGGATAAAACTTAGTGAAATTAACAAATGTGCGAAAAAGTAACAAAAGAATGGATTTCTCCTTTTTGATCCCTTTTGAGGTGTCATAAAAAGTGACAAGGGGAGCTGAAAGCTCAAAAGGAAAAGCTCAAAAGAGAAAGCTCAAAAGAGTGGTTACACTATCCTTTCAGAAATCTCGAAAAGTCAAAGAACTCAAAGAGTTAACGGCTCATTTTTCAAAATAAGCTCTTTTCAGTGTAAATGTTATTAAGTTTAGTGAGCATTCACTTGTTGAAAGGAGCTTGTAGAGTTAAAATCGTTCTCAAAGCTCGATACAGTGCATCGGCTTCAGTACGATACAGTACATCGGCTTCAGTACGATACAGTACATCGGCTTCAGTACGATACAGTACATCGCCTTCAGTACGATACAGTACATCGGCTTCAGTACGATACAGTGCATCGGCTTTGAGTACTCAAAACAGTAACTTATTTTAGCTAAAGATGATCCGATAATCTTTAAAATTCTGATTAAAGCCAATTCTTTGACGTAAGACAAAAAGCGGGGGTTCCGAGAAAGCAAATGCAAGATAAACATAGGATTTTTGGTGGAGAGAAAGGGGCCAAGAAGGCTCGGCTTTTAAACAACGACCAAAAATGTGCAAAAAAGGAGTTAGAGAAAGGAAAATAGGGAAAAGAGACGTTTCAACATCATTCCTGGAGAATTTCGGGGAAAAGATGGAGAATTCGAAGAGAGGAAGGGGGCCCTTTAGAGGGCGGAATGGGGACATTGTGAGAGCCGTGGAGGGCCTAGAGAAGCCCGCAGAAAGAAAAGAAACCAGCAACAAAAGAAAAAGCTGTAATTGAATCGATCTACCCGTGGGTTTTTTGATGAACTACTCTTGAAAAACCATACATGCTTAATTGGGCGGAAAAGGCTGAACCGTTAGTTTTCAAATTTCAAACCTCTACGGACCAAATGAGATCGTATCTTAAGTTAACAAAGATAATTAGCTTACTTCTTGGCTACTTGGCTACTTCTTAGCAATCACATCACAGAAAAGGTACATTAAGTTAAAAGAATTATTAGAATTTCGTGTCAAATAATATTAGGGTGGTGCAAAAGAAACTGCCGATGGTATCAGCTCTCATTTATCAGAAACGAGCGATGCTAAAAGCATTGTTTTTTTAATGTTTTGTTCGCATATTTGTTTGCTATTTATTTCGACGTTTGAATTTTTTGGTTGTTTATAAATAATTTGGTTATTTTATTTTAAAATGCTTATATTTTTTTGTTTAGATCATGGTCGAGCAAAAGTTTGTGCTACGAGCAGCATTACTATCTAAATTTGGTTCCTTATCTCTTTAAATTTGGTTCCTTATCCCTCTAAATTTGGTTCCTTATTTCTTTAAAAACTTCAAAATTGGAAAGTCTGCTGCCAAATCGCATCGTTCTCTCTGTGCTGCTTTCGGAGATGGCAGTTTGTCTCTCAGGCAGTGTCAGACCTGGTTTCAACGATTCCGAGAGGGAGACGAGACTTTGGAAGATTACGAGCACGGCTCGAGGCCAGAAGTCGTGAACGAAGCCAAGCCAAGCCAAGCTTATTCAGGCCGATCCATGCCAATCTCCTCGCGATCTTGCGAAAATATTCCATTGTGATCATGTCACCATCGAACGCCATCTTTTTTTCGAATTTACCGTCAAATCGGCAGTTTCTTTTGCACCACCCTAATAGAATGCGAAATTCTCTTTCTTTTGACACCAAACTCATGGTCATAGGTTAAAAATTGAATTTTTGGTGAAACTTTTTCTCCTGACGTGAGTGGGCGGGGCCGTAGAAGCACATGTGCTTTTATTAGAATAAATACAGTATCCCCAGTTGCAGGTAATAATTATTAGCTACTCTACTTGCTTCAATCAAAAATCTCGGTACTTTATGGGTTGGGTCACCTATATTTTTGATTTCCCACTTTTCTAGGGGTAATCGAGGACGCTGAGCACGAATTTGATAGTTTTAGCATAAGTTTTAAACTAAAAAAAACCGCCGTTTCGACGCGTTGAAAATGACACTTTTTTTTGCTCTTTAAATCTGCGTACCCAAGCGACTATTGGGGCACTTTTCAAGGTCAAAACTAGAGCCAAAACCATTTTTAGCCACTAAACATTCATTTTCTAGCTTAAATTGACTGGTAGAGGTAAAACAAATTGAAAAAATATTTTCTGCGATTTTGACTCATGTGGGGGGCCACATGGTCGAAATTTGGAAAAAAATATATAAATATTTTGTTTTTATTTTGCTTCAATTTGATCAGAAACGTAATCAGTAGGTTAGAAAATGAATATTTAGTGATTAAAAATGATTTTGGCTCTAGTTTTGACCTTGAAAAGTGCCCCAATAGTCGATAACTTGGGCTCGATAGTACTAGAAGTACTTCACTAGAAGTACACTATAGAAGCGCGCACTTTGGAGCTCCGAAACTCGGCTTAAAATGCCTTTTCCCAAGCTCTTATTGTGTTTTTCGGAATCTACGCATAAAACTATCCCAGAAAAAGTGATTTTAAAGAAAAAAAGTGCCACCCCGCCCAAATTTATTAATACCATGTTCCACGTTATGCTGCAACACAATAAATATCAAAAATGTTGTTTCTAGGTAAAAAAGAAGGTACCTAGTTTAGCACGATATCCAAGTCGTCGCGCCTTCTCAGGCCGAGTGGGTGCTGGGTAGATGGCTGACATCTGTCTGTATTGTCAGCATCGAATCGGAAGAGAGTATCGCATCACCCCCGATTGTTTCTTCCTCCATAGCTCCTGCATGTACTTGTAGGCGCCCATGTTTACCTTGAAAAAGAAAAATTGTGAATGTTTGAGAAAATGAAAGAAATTAACGGTATAAAGCGATCTAAACCGCGAGAAAAAAATTGAAAATGAAAAAAAAATGATTTTTAGAGAAGCCGATTCCTTATTTATAAAAAAAGCTTACTGTAATAGTTATAAAATACCTTGGCTGAGTATTTTTATTAAACATTAGTTATAAGGATCTACTTCATTTTCCGGGGTAGGCTAATTTCCGCCATTTTATTTGCCCAACAGGGTCATTTGCGCAACTTTTTTTAGCGTTTTTTAAGGGATTGACGCGAAAGCAGAGCGGCACGCTTTCCAAAGCGTGGATGTGCTACCGTACCCCGCACAAAAATTATCTTTTGCCATTCTTTTCACTTTCCTTTATTCCGTGGTGAAATCGGGAACTTTGTCCGGCTTTTATGCCGAGTCCCGCTAAGTTTTCTTTCCCCTTCGTAAAATCCATTGTTTTTGTAGCGCGTTTACTACGTTTAAAGTACGTTTAAAGTACTTTCTCCCCTCATTCGCTCCCTTCTTTTTATATTGTTTGCTCATAGTTTGTTGTTTAAAATTCTAGGATGGTTTTATTTCGTTTTATTTTCGGCTCCTTTCACTCCATTGTTTTGGATCTTGGGCGACCAATTTTGTATGGGAAGGGTGCGCTTCTATTAGAGTATTTACGGTATTTGAATTCGTAAAATAGCTTATTTTGTTGTTTTATTGCTTGTTCCTTTATTTCTATGTTAGTGTTCTTTTTAGATGGTGCCCACTACGCGGAAACGAAAAGCAGCCAAAAGCAATTTGAAAAAAGGACGGATCGTCAATAGACTTGTGCCAAAATCTTACGAAACAATAAAGTGATAGGAAAGAGAAAAGATCAGAAGATTCAAAAACTCTTCTTTTGCCACTTCAACAAAGCTTTCACAACGTTGATGAACAACAGATGCGAAATAAGTTAGCGTTTACAAGAAAGGAAAAAGCGACAAAAGAAAAAAGGAGACAAAACACCGTAGCGAGAGCAAAAGCTCGGAAAGAGTGGAGAACCTAAAGGAGAAACTTCGATCACCAAGAGGCACGACTTTCGTCAAATCCGTCATCTGACAGTGAAAAGCTCCTAGCAATGAAACGAAAAGTAAAATTATCCGATACAGGCCTTCTTGATATCAACAATTATATGAAAGAAGTTTATGGATTTCCTCTTGGTGCAAAGAGAGAGCTGGACAAGTTGCGAATTAAGTTCGAAAACACCGGATCGCTCGATGGTGGGTTTAACATAATCGATGTGCTAAAAGTGATTGAAGGGCGAAAAATGCGATTGGGTTTTGATAAAGACGCAAAGCCAAGTCTTGTATTTTCTTTGGATAAAGGTAGAGGACGAGTTGTCTCTACTATTTCATTTGTCGACCATCCAAGGCCGTTGTCATACTACAATTATTTGCCTGTACAAGCCTGGGTAGGATCTGATTCCTATGAGTCGCTCAAAAATAAGCAAATTTCTGATTGTCACCAAGCACTTCGAAATGCCGGCTACAAAGTCTTCATTGGTGGGGATTTGTCTTTTTTATCGACTAATGGAATGTCGTGTGCTATGTCTTACGGTTGTCTTTGGTGTGCAAAAACTTTTGAGTGAGGAAAACAAAACGAGTCAAACAAGCATTTGGATTTGAAAATATATGGTGAAAGAGGGACAGCTGAAGTAGAAAGAAGTAGTAAATTTGTAGTAAATTTGCTGAAGCTGAAGTAGTAAATTTGTGCCTAAAAAAGACGATTTAATCGACGTCCCAAGAAATCTTTAGTTGGATCAACTCTTCATTCCTTGTCTCTTTGCCTACATTGGAAGTAAAGAAGCACCAGTTTATCAATCGTTTTTCGACTATCTCATCAGTGAAGGAATAGCTCCTCCAAAAATATTGATGAGTGGCATCATATATGAGTTTTTGAATAACACTTTCTGTTTTAGACTTCGGGGTATGTATGCGGGATTTTGTCTTGCTTATGGCCTTGTTGAACATAGCTGTTTTGCTGTTTTCATTTCTTCCAGAATATTCTCCGACGTATAAGGTGGCTTTTTGCTTATCCAAATGGCTGGTATAATATCAAATTTTTTTATTTCAGAAATATGGCCTACATCACGAGGTGCAGACGCCTTTTGAGAAAACTCATATGCAGAGTGTGATGGCGCTTGCCTACATTGATGCATTAGAAGTCGATCGCTATTTTCAAGAACTGAAAAAGTCTGCAAATGTAAATGCGAATGCACAAATTCTTCCCAAAATCTACAGTTTCTTTTTCAAACTAGACTGAAAAATGTTTGCCTCAGGGTTTTACAAATCGTTCGAGCGATCACATTTGGGACGTTTTACCATCCGAGGATTTCGTGGGCCAGCAACATATGAGATAAATAAGTGGAACGCTTATGAGCCTGTACTTCTTGGTCAACAGATTGGAAACTCTGCTCAAGAGGGATTTCACTCTTTATTGAAGGTTTGCTAGAAAGCTTTCTAATCTTTTAACTCAGACTTTTTTAGAAAGAACCCAAGAATCCGCATCCATCTCATACTGCGGTCAGACTTTACGAAGAAATGACGTAAATAATCAACCGTTTCAAGCTTTCATCGGCTATCAATCTCACTGTTGGACAAAACTACGCACGGAAGAAAAGAATTGTATTGGCTCGACGTTTTACTGCTATTTCTAATGGTCGCCCGGTTGCGATTTTGTGCAACATCTTTCTCAGCTTTTGACTTATATTAAGAAAGTTTGATTGTTATTGTTGTCCTAAATTTCATTGCTATTGTTGTCCTAACTTTCATTGTTATCGGTTGCACTTTTTTGTTAAAGCAATAAAATATTTTACTAATGGTTATTAGCTCTTAGGAAGGACCAATTTAGATAAATATTGAAAGATTGCGCAAAAAATTGGAAGATTTCATAAAAAATAGAAGAAAATTTTTAAAAAAACAATAAAAAAAGCTCAAAAATGAAAATAGTTATAAAAACCCGAGTGCTTAATACAGAGTTAATGCGCTATGACCCAGTTGCGCAAACGTACTTGCACAAATGACCCTTTTTGCGCAAATAAAATGGCGGAAATGAGCCCCCAAAAGCCCCTAAAGTGGGAGTGGGACAAATGCTACCTTTTTTTTGCGCACCCAGACATTTGCGCACCTTTTTTTCCGCACCTTCCCCATTAGCGCACCTTTTTTCGCGTTTTAAAAAAGCTCTAAAAGCTAATATTAACCAATTTCTATTCCAAAAGTTGTTTTTCTAGGTAATTTTAGGGCGTAGAATCGAAATTTTGGCATATCAGAGCTTGTGGAAGCGAACAAACGGAGTTATACAAAGAGAAAAATCAACAATTTTCTGTAATTTGACCTAGCCGTTTTGTCTTTCAAATTGGTTCCACAAGCTCTGATATGTCAAAATTTCGATTCTACGCCCTAAAATTACCTAGAAAAACAACTTTTGGAATAGAAATTGGTTAATAGAGCTTTTAGAGCTTTTTTTAAAACGCGAAAAAAGGTGTGCTAATGGGCAAGGTGCGCAAAAAAAAGGTAGCATTTGTCTCACTCCCCCTAAAGTTATATTAAAGTGTTAAAGTTGCGCAAATGACCCAGTTGCGCAAACGTACTTGCGGAAATAAAATGGCGGAAATTAGCCTACTCCCATTTTCCTTGTCATTTTCGAAAATTGATTTACCCAACCTTTTTCAAAACTAAAACTTTTATCTGTTTGTGTAATTTGATTATTTATTTATGATGATTTCAACTTTAGATACTCGTCATGGATTTTCACGTTTTTCTTTATAAGTTATTTGTTTGTTATAACAGTTTTTTTCGTTTTTAAGGTTTTTTGTGAAGGGTGCAACTGAATATTACTTTAGAATTAGCTTATGTTGTGTTAAATCGGCTCTCATAAATTTTTATTTGAGATTTCTACACGTTAAAGTGTTGAGTAAGGGACTTTTGGGCTTTCTTTTCATTGGGTTTTCCTAAAAGTTGCTTCTCGTAGCTCACGATTTTCATGTGATAAAATAACACAAATTAGATAAAAAGTACAGTTTTAAATATTTAAACTTATTATTTTAGTGCTAACTTTTGTTCATTTACAAGTTCTATTTTGTTCATGTTCATTTAAAAGTTCTATTTTTAGATGAGCGCCGAAAATGATGATTTCCGCGACCTCATCACGTTTCTGGAGCCAACAACGAGGTGGTTTTTTTATTATTCTCAGAAATCATTTAATTTGTAGAATCAGTTCTAGTTAACTAGTTCAGTTAAAAATAATGTATCTACTTTGGGTTCTTTTCCAATATCGGGGGAGCGAAAGGAAAATCGGGGGAGAAAATTTTGGCAGCGCTACATATGTCCTATTTAAAATTGTGACGAACGGGAGCTTGCTTTGTTGCAAAAAGTTATCGACTCGAATTCCTCTTGAATGCTTGGGAACCTTTCGCCGTGCGCAAGTGTCACATACCCAGCGAAATAGATCTTTTCCCTTTGAGCGGACTTTCATCGATTCGCCACATTTGCAAATCCACGACTGGATGCCTCCTTTAGTGACGAAATAATCGATTGCCGTCGATTTCTTGACGCACAAATATCGGAGAAGCGCATCGTCGTTAAAGTTTTAAAAAAACGTCGGAGTTAAAATACAGTCCCGGAAATGCATTTTTCGAGGGGGCAAAATTTGCTCCCCCGATTTTCCTTTCGCTCCCCCGATAATCTTTCCGCTCCCCCGATTTTGGAAAAGTACCCTACTTTGTTTTAGGCTTGATGTTCGACGGACGGCGCTCACGTACATTTTGGAAGCGAGCGCCAAATTGGATGGATCGGCCGGCACGCTTTATATGAGAGAGGATAAACTTTTAGGAAAAGTTGGTTACTCAGTACCGTTTAGTCTTGTAAATTGTGATTATTTATCTTGATCTTATTAGTAGTTATCCTTTTTTGACCAAAAGATGATCCGGGAATCAAAATTGGGACAAAATATAGATAATTTTTGGTGCTATAGTAGTTGGGCCAGTGTACATTGATCTCCATTGAGCCAGAGCGCACTAATTTTTGCTTTTTAATGGCGTAGATTCTTAATTTGGTATTTATTTAAGCTTTGGTAGCTGTAACTAATAACCTTTCAAGCTATTTCAAGCAGTTACTGAGGTTTTAAGCCTCTTAATTCGGTCGCGCACCCTGTGGAAATAGAGCCACGCTTGATGGCTCGGAAATGTTGCTCAAATTGGCATAAAAGTTGTTCAAAATAGTTTATAAATGCTTCCAATGGATTCAGTGCAATTAATTACCCGAGAAAAAGTTTTTAAAACTAGTGGCAAGTTCGAAAAAACTGGGGATTAGAAACTGCCGCTTCCTCAACTACTAAAGCACCTTATTTTTAGGCTCTGCTCAAACTCGCCAGCTCGACGATGTCCGACAAAAATCAGTGCTACGCCGCGCTAACAAATTTCACGTCAGGATCACCGGAAGCTGCTGATCACGTTCTTCAACACAAAGAACTTGTTGTTGATGTAGGGTTTTCAACGAGGCTTTTTAAAAACAAGCGTTTTTGAGTTTGCTGGCACTTACATCTATTTTTGGCTTTACCATAATGCATCCTTTTAGGCTTGGAATGCGTGTATTAAACGGCTCCCCTACGCTGAATACGCTTCACGACTGCTTGCCAATTTATCAAGGCATTTCCCCGACCGGGTCTACTCTTTGCTCAATGAGAATGCTGACAAATTTGTGCCGAAAATCATTGGTAAGTTATTTAATGCTAAAATATACCTAAATATTTTTAGAATGGTTGAATGCAAGTGAAGAGAGTAATGTTGCGACATTTCTCGGATATGTTCTCGTCAATCTTGCTACTCTGGCTCCGATACGAAAGGATCTCATTGAGGTGGGTTTGAAAAATTTACCGTTAAAAACTAAAACCTCCCTCCATGTAATTGAACCGATCTACCTAAACTTTCATTTAAAACATCATTTTTTTAGAAACCCGAGCTGATCCCACCAATTCGCTCCGTGCTTACGCTTAGTGAAGACGAAAGAAAACGAGAAATCGCCGCTGATATCCTCCGAAATTTGTGCTTTGATGATGGTTAGCTTGATTTGTTCAGCTTGCAGTAGATTTTTGTTTAGGTCTACATGAACAACTACTTGATGAAAACGATCAATTTCTGATCACGCTTCTAACACCACTTGCTGATGCCGGTGATAATTTGGATGATGATGAGATGGAGGTAGGCTTTGCCGTTTATTGTTTAGGAAATGTATTTTTGAAACATTTTGTAGTTTTAAATGTTACTGATTTCAGAAATTGCCGCTTTCACTTCAATACTTTGAGGGATCAAGAGAGAAATCACTGCACATACGTCAAAAAATTATTGAGTCGTTATATCAGGTTGGGTTCTAACTGAATGTGTTGAGAAACATACTAAAAAATTTTGAAAAGTTCATGTAATACTTAAACGCTTATGTCAGCTCTTGTTTAGTTATGTTCGACTCGCCGTGGCAGAACGACATTGCGGAAAAAGGGCGTCTATCCGTTGCTGAGGGAACTCGATCAGGCAACATCGGAAAAGGTAAGGGATTAAGGCTAATCATTTTCAGTGATGTTGAATTGATTATATTGGGTTGGGGAGTATGAAATGGCGCCGATTTGAAAGAAACTTCTATAACATTGAGTAATCTTTATGAAATGACACGCGGGTAGTATCGTTAAAAAGATCACTTATTTCTCTACAAAATTATATTTGAGATAGAACTCAAAAAGCGCCCCAATTCAATAGATCATTTTTTCAGAAAATCAATAAATCGTCATTTAGAGAAAATGACTGACGAGATCACTACAAAATTTGGCTACTTATGTAATTAAATGTGCTCTAAATTTTTTGTTTTGACATCAACTTAAGTTTATGTGTAAGGAACGTGTCAAACGACGAATCCGACTCCTTGTCATTTTGACTGTTTGCGTCTAGGAGCCCATAAAATCCACAAAACAAAAGCTTTTTGAAATCTCTCAAAGGCATTTTGTAGAGCAATGATAGGCCTTTTTGATTATAGAAACAATGGTTTATATGAAGCTTTGATGCGTTCCAGAAAAACTTTTGAATGTCAGCGCCATTTCGTACTCTCTAACCCAATAACTACCATTTAGGCTGATCCCAATGCACCACCACCAAAAATGAAACCACCTACCTTGCTGGCTCAGGTTTGTACAGCTTTAAAAAACTAATTTGAATAAAGTTGAGGTTAAATTCCGCATTATTTGCAAATAATTGCTTGACTTTTAGAACAAAACTCACTATTGGTATAGTACTTTCTTTAGGAAGAGCACACTCTTCACGCACTCATCGGGATTCTCATCCGCGAAGAGGAGGATTTGTGCATATCAAGTGATGTCCATTCGCTTAAAGATTTACGGTAATTGTTTCCCTTGTTGTTGTTGGTTATTTTTTTTTCGTTTTAGCTTGTTACTTTGTGATTGTTATCAGATTTTTGTTAAGTTTATCAGAATAAAAAATAAATCGAATACTTGATAGGAATAAGTTATGATAGGGAAATCACAAGGGTTAGACTGGAATGGCTGAAAGTATAGGCCAATAAATAGAAAAGGTTTAAGTATAAGTAAGCTAAGTATTTTTTAAAAATGCCATCTTATTTATGCTGAATTGATTTTTGAATAGCGGCGGCGATCATTCGGCCGACCACCGAATTGTCACAGCATACCTGAAAAATTGCGGTCCTTTCTTTGATCTCAAAGTGAAATGTTATTTTATTATGTCACTTTTAATGCCATCTTATTATGTCACTTTGAAATTACTTACTTCTATACTTTTAGCGGTAATCGTGGCGATGACGAGATCTTTACGAGATCGAGTCTGACCGGTGAAAAGCTAAAAGAATATTATTTCATTTTCTAGATGTTGATAAGCTGTAGATGTTGATGTTTGATCACCTCATCGCCACTTTGATGCAAATTTGCGACGGCCAGCACTTGTTCTGAGGTCCATTCCGTGTCAATCGAGATCTGAAAAGGTTTTAGTTTTGTTTACTTTCAGAGTACTGCACAAACCTGATGTCGATTCAGTCCAGAAAGGCGTTTCCGTTCGTTTAGCGCCTCCGACTCGCTCATTTTAACCGGTTGCAATTGTTCACCGAGTGGGACCTTAAGGAGCAAGATAGGTTTTACTGTTCTACTCCTCCTTTATGCACCTCTAAATCGATCTTTCTTCCATCACCTCCATCCCTTGTCAAAGTCCATTCCGATTTACGGCCACTATCCCCGAAATCGGCACCGATTTTGAGGGAAACTGACGCACCGGCAGAAAGGGAAACGATCTGGAAAGGAAAGGATTAAAAAATTCAGTCCTCCAGAAAGGGTGCGTTTACGTGTGTGCACAAAGTACCCGTCAGTACTTTCTCACCTTTCTCTCTCCATTTGTGTCCATCTCTTCTGGCGGGCAAATCTCGACCTCATTCATCTCATCATCGGTTTTGTTCGAAACTGAAATTTACATATCTACCACGATATCTTGACATCTACCACGCTTTTCTTGTTCACCTGTAAAGATAAGTGGAGTGTATTGTTGTTGGTTTTTCCGCGCGAACTCCAGCGACACCTCAACTCCACCGCCTTCGACCACATTGAGAAGGTCGATTTTCTGTAATTTTCTGTAAAATATCAAGTTTTAGCATCAATATTAAAATAATATATATTTTTAATCGTATTTATATTGTCTACCTTATCCGGAAGGGTTGTTGGCTCGACGAGAGTCCGTGTGCCGGCCGTGGAAAAGTCGAGGTCGACAAGGAGATCCATCGCTGATGAAGGTGCGGGTTCCTGGTTACAGGTGCGGGTAATAAGGTTACAATAAGGTTACAATAAGGTTACAATAATATATCTTAATGTCACTACTATGCTACAGGGTGGGTCAAAATTACCGTTACAATGCTCACTCACGCGCAAATGCGAAAGCGAAATGGAAGGAAGCGAGCGGTAACAACTTCAGCAAATGTCAAAAAAAGAATCGCCTGTTGAAAACGCCAAACTAATCGGTGCGGAAAATGTCACAAAAAAATGGGGATACAGGCTTAGGCTTAGGGCTTAGGCTTAGGCTTAGGCTTGGATTTAGGCTTAGGCTAGCGGCTAGCGCCTCGCACTAAGTCTATTTGGGTTTGGGCTGAACCCCCATTTTCTGGATCTCAGCCGCTTCCCGGAGTTAAGGTGCAAGCTATTGCCCTTGTGCTTTGGAATCCCAGGGGAGGATGCTTACAAAATTTCAGGTCACTCTCGTGTCTGGAAGTGGAGATATAAGAAGTCGATTTTACGATTTTTTTGACATAGCGTAGAACGTCTTAGGCTTAGGCTTAGGCTTAGGGCTTAGGCTTAGGCTCAGGCTCAGGCTCAGGCTAGGCTTAGGCTTAGGCTCCCTCGCGAACATCCCTTAGAAGAATCATCAAAAACAAGCTCAAGCTAAAGGCCTACAAGAAAAATAAATCAAAAATGCCATCAGTTGACGCTATCAACCACACAAAACTGTTAAGAGTTCGAAAAAAGCACTCGAAAAGGCTTGAGAAGAGCTGGATCTCCTATACCTTCTCGCCACGATCAACGCTTTTCTACGACGTTTGGACGCTTGTGTAAAAGCTATTGGAGATCTTTTTGAAAAGGAATAGTTTTTATGAATTGCTATGAGACAATAAAAGTTATTTAAGAAAAACCTTTGACCTTTTGAGTTGCTTTTTATACAGAGACTTTTTTTTATATGTAACGGTAATTTTGGCCCACCCTGTAACTATAAAAATATATAATTATAATGCTCAAATTCACCAACTTTCTTCGCCTTTTCCATTTCTCGTTTTATCGGTTTTACCGGTTTTACCGGTTTGCTGACAGGTTGCACGACTTTGACCACTTTTTGGGGAGGAGCTGCTCTTTTTGGTGGTACAATCTCTTCTTCACTTTCCTCACTACTTTCTTCGTTGCTATCATTTTCATCCTAAAATTGAATTGAAATCTTTTTTTGATCTGTCCAGAAAGGCTTTTCATTGATTTTCTTATGAAAAATAACAAATTCACCTACCGTAAGTACCCCACCCCCATAATGACGATGCGGAGTGTTGCGTAGTCTAGCTTTGAACGAGTTTTTCTCGACACTGGTTTATGCTACAACGCTCGTTTAGGTATCAAAAAATAGCTGAGATTCAGGGCTATTTTTTGATACCGAAGCGCGTATTGTAGCATAAACCAGTGTCGAGAAAAACTCGTTCAAAGCTAGACGACGCAATACTCCGCACCGTCATTATGCACGTGGGGTACGGCTAGCCGTTTACAGTACTATTACAGTGTTTACGGTATGATTCCCACGAAATAAAAAGCGTTTATTGTTATTGTTATTGGAAAGTAAAAGTTCTTGTTCAATTTCCCATTTTTTTAAAAGTCAATTTTGGCTCACGTACAAGCAAATTTAAGAGTAAAAAGAAAAGCAAAGACTTTTCAGAAAAGACTTTTTGAAAAGCCTAACAGACTAACCGAATCTTCATCATCATCCTCTTCATCTTCATCTTCTTCATCGCCCTAAAAAGCTTCCTGTTCAATTGTTCTATTTTGCACAATGAAAGTCACTTTCCTATAAAGTGCGCTCAAGAAAAAGCTACCAAAATCCCTAGAGCCCTGCACTAAATAACTGAACCCCATTCCCCAGCTACTTATTGGCTGGAAACAGAGCATCGAAATCTAATCCCAGTGAAACTGTCCGATAACCAACCTCATCCTCCTCTTCATCTTCATCTCCATCACTTTCTTCTTCATCTTCATCCTCATCCTCATCATCTTCTTCAACTTCTTCACCCTCTTCTAACCATTGTGTCTGATCGACGACGTTCGCCTCTCTACGAAGTGTGGCATCGGATGAGATCTGAATGAAAAAGATCGGCTAGATGATCTGGCTATGATCCGGCTGGATGATCTGGCTAGATGATCTGGCTGGATGATCTGGCTAGATGATCTGGCTGGATGATCTGGCTAGATCATCTGGCTAGATGATCTGGCTGGATGATCTGGCTAGATCATCTGGCTGGATGATCTGGCTAGATCATCTGGCTAGATCATCTGGCTAGATGATCTGGCTGGATCATCTGACTGGATCATCTGGCTAGATCATCTGGCTAGATCATCTGGCTGGATCATAACACCGAAATCTAATCCCAGTGAAAATTTACTTACGAAATTTAGCAACAAGTTATTTTAACAAAATTTGGACTTAGCTAGCAATTAGCTAGCAATTAGCATTAGCAAAACTAGCAAAATTAACAGAATTAGCAAAATTAGCAATTAGAAGAAGCAGAAAGCAATTAGAACTAGAGCAAGACTCGGTTTTTATCGAAAGAAGCTGATCCTTTAAATATTCAATTATTCAATAATCAATACCTCCGGGAAATCGGGTAAATCTTTGTAAAGCGAGCACCGCTGATTGAGCACATGCGAGAGGGAGCCGAGTTGGAATTGGGCACGATCTAAAAAGAAGAAGTTATCTTTAGAAAACAGAAAAGCTTGTTAACTGAATGTTGAGTGAGATGTTGTTTCTTTAAATCACAATCTTTTCCTCACCCTTAAAGCTGCTTTGCAATGCGGGCGCGGGTTTCGTCGCCAAGAAGATCTCTTCGGCGTGTGATGAGAGAATGCTCGTGTTGAAGAGGAGATTTCGGAGGAAACGGCAACTAAAGAAAAACTCTATTTTAGAAAACCCTATCTTTTTTGATGCATTTTTTAGGTACAATACCTGGAAAGGTGATTTAGAGATCTTTAAAGCTAGTTCAAAGCTAGTTCAAAGCTAGTTCAAAGCTAGTTTAAAGCATGTAAGTTTACTCTCCAAACAAACGCTCATATCTCGACACCAGTACGTTTGTTTCTGCGCGTTTAAATATCAAATTAAAGTAGAGAAGATGGGTGACTTTTTGAGATATAACACATACTTTTAGCTTTAACCAGCGCTTAGAAAAAAATAATTGAAAAGTGGCAAAAAAAAAAAGCCAATTTTTGCCGATTTTTCATCATTTTCAATCATTTTTTTCTAAACGCTGGTTAAAGCTAAAAATATTTGTTATATCTCAAAAAAGCACCCATTCTCTCTACTTTAATTTGATATTTAAACGCGCCGAAACAAACGTACTGGTGCTGAGATATGAGCCGTTCTTTGAGATGTTGATTTGAGGTTGATGAAAAATCGGCTCTTTTTTGCCACTTTTCAATCATTTTTTTCTAAGCGCTGGTTAAAGCTAAAAGTATGTGTTATATCTCAAAAAAGCACCCATTCTCTCTACTTTAATTTGATATTTAAACGTACAGAAACAAACGTACTGGTGTCGAGATATGAGCGTTTGTTTGGAGAGTAAACTTAGACTATGCGACGCGACGATAGGGAGTGCTTCTATTAGCATATTTACGATAGTAAAGAACAAGATTAGAATACAGGATTAGAATACAAAATTTCCCTCACCGATCTCTCACATCGTAGCTTCGATCGAAACGAGCCAATTGGAAGACGTACTCGACTAATTTGTCGACTTTCTCCCGTTGCACCATCCACAAACGAACCGCTAGTTTCAGGGTTTCCACCTGAAAATAAACGCAAAAGCTTGAGAAGAACGCAAAAGAAGAAAAGTCCAAATTTTCCTACCTTAACACTCTCATGTTCGTTGGCAAAATTTTTAGCCAAAATCCGCAACAAATCCGGCGCCATGTCGATCACCTAAACAGAATTAGAATGAGTCTGAAACAATGTTATCTGGCCAATAAAAAAACAGCAATCCGAGCCAAAACCAATGTCTTTTACTTGACCTTGGCCCAAAATTTAAATCTTATTGCTGGATTTGATCTAGAAACTTGGCTTTCACTTGGCTTGGTCTGGGATTTACGCGAACATGAGTAAAAATAACTGGTTTGGCCTGGAAAATCTGGAAAGGCCTGGAAAATCAACCCCAGCAACAGTATTTGTCTGAAACATTCACCAAAACTGGGATATAACGTACAAATTCAGATAGAAGACTAGTCTCCAATAGAAGATCAGTCTCCAATAGAAGTCTCCAATAGAAGATCAGTCTCCAATAGAAGTCTCCAATAGAAGATCAGTCTCCAATAGAAGATCAGTCTCCAATAGAAGTCTCCAATAGAAGATCAGTCTCCAATAGAAGATCAGTCTCCAATAGAAGATCAGTCTCCAATAGAAGATCAGTCTCCAATAGATCAGCTTAGATTAGCTCTGATTAACGATAGTAGATTAGCGTTCTCGTTTTCTATTCAGCGCTGTTTTAATTAGATCTCTGAATACCTTGTCAACATGAGTGGTAACAAGCCAAACAACACAGGCACGAGCTGGTGGTGCTTGGATTGAATGGGTTAGACGGATGAGACGAGAAAGGAGAGGAATTGGAGCCGATGCATGCAGAAGTCTGGAAATGAATTGAATGAATCAATTCAAACTATTGAAAGTTAAGCTATTGAGAGCTAAGCTATTGAAAGTTAAGCTCGTTACCTTTTGAGCACACAAACAGCTGCGCAAACGACTTCTTCGTTTGGTGAGGCGATCAATTGAATGAGTCCCGCCATGCACGAGTCCGAGACGGCTCCCACACGAACAGCACAGCTAAATAATTGAGCTTACACTTAGAAATCTCATCATCGTATCAGAATCAATCATCATTTGTATCAGAATTTACAAATCCAACCGTCCAATCGCTTCCACAGCTCCGCCAGCCAGCTCCGACATTGAGACGTACGTCTAAAACAAGGATTATTCTAAATTATAAGATTTTAAACCCTTTAACCAACTAGATTTGAACTTTTTCCTTTAGAACTTGTCAAAAAAAACCCTTTCTAACCCAAAAACTATTAAATTGTACCTGCAATTCCCTCAAAATCACATGAACATTTGACTCAGAAACGAGTGACGTCATCACGTAGAGTTTCAACTCTTTGACAAAAGACGGATCCGACGATCGAACGAAGAAACTTTTCAAGAATGGATCGAACATATTCTGAAAGAAAAAGGATTTTCTTTTGAATTCTGACTGCTTTACACAACAACAACAACACCAAGGCGAGCGGGGGAATGTCCGAACAAAATTCATTTCATCACATCGAGCCATTTTGTGCTTTTTTACTGACTATAAAGTTGTAAAAAGTGAGGGTTTTTCTTTTGTTCAATCGGTTCTCTTCATAACTAGTGAATCGTTTTTAAAAGGTGTCCTTGGCTACTTATTTTATCCAGTCTGCTTCTCGTCTAGCTACCGTATCCAGTCTGCTTCCCGTCTAACTACTGTATCCAGTCTGCTTCCCGTCTAACTACCGTATCCAGTCTGCTTCCCGTCTAGCCACCGTATCCCAGTCTGCTTCTCGTCTGACTACCGTATCCCAGTCTGCTTCTCGTCTAACTACCGTATCCCAGTCTGCTTCTCGTCTAGCTACCGTATCCCAGTCTATTTGGAACTCGGCTACCGTGAGCCAGCCAGCCAGCCAGTGTAAGCCAGCTAGCCAGCCAGCCAGCCAGTGTAAGCCAGCCAGCCAGTGTAAGCCAGCTAGCCAGCCAGCTAGCCAGCCAGCTAGCAAGCCAGCCAGCCAGTGTAAGCCAGCCAGCCAGTGTAAGCCAGCCAGCCAGTGTAAGCCAGCTAGCCAGCCAGCCAGTGTAAGCCAGCCAGCCAGCCAGCTAGCAAGCCAGCCAGCCAGTGTAAGCCAGCCAGCCAGTGTAAGCCAGCCAGCCAGTGTAAGCCAGCCAGCTAGCCAGCCAGCCAGCCAGCCAGCCAGTGTAAGCCAGCCAGCTAGCCAGCCAGCCAGCCAGCCAGCCAGCCAGCCAGCCAGCTAGCCAGCCAGCCAGCCAGCTAGCCTGCCAGCCAGCCAGCTAGCCAGCCAGCCAGCCAGCCAGCCAGCCAGCCAGCCAGCCAGCCAGCCAGCCAGCCAGCCAGCCAGTGTAAGCCAGCTAGCCAGCCAGCTAGCCAGCCAGCTAGCCAGCCAGCTAGCCAGCCAGCTAGCCAGCCAGCTAGCCAGCTAGCCAGCCAGCCAGCCAGCCAGCCAGCCAGTGTAAGCCAGCTAGCCAGCCAGCTAGCCAGCGTAAACCAATCAGTAGCCTCTAGAATCCCTGGTACGGTAGCTAAAGAAGAAAAGTACTAGGGCAGCTTTTCGAAAGCTTCCAACATAGACTAAAGAATAAGTCTTGCGCTATTTTACACAAATCCAACTGAATAATTTATTTTGTTTACTTTGAAAACTCAAAGAGAACCGATTGAGCATTTCTGTGTGTAAAACACAAACAAAAAAAATCTCAGCATGCCTTTTTCTCATGTGCTCTCTCAACAACTACAGTCGGCAAGCTTCTATCACAAAATTTCTGTATATTGGCCTCATCGATCTCTCCCGCTCACCCGACTGATAGCAAAAGTGCCCTCGAATACCGGTTGATTCTCGCACATCGTGGCCACATTCAATAAAACGACATATTGAACCTCTCGTGGACCCCTGAGAAGACGAACGAGTGCTTTGCCGACTTGTCCCAGTTGAGCCTATAATGTGACCATTTTGTGGCCATTTTGTGACCATTTTAATTACCTTTGATTATTATTATTATTAAAGCTGATATAACTACCATACTGACTCTAGTTTTATCCAGTTTTCACCCACCTTCGGTCCACAATGATAGTACAGTTGAGTGACCGCCATCACTACCGCACAACTTCGACTCTAAAAAAAGCTTCCTGTCACTTTGGTCAGCTGAAAATCCCAAAACCTGTAGCAGTGGTCTGGCACTTGCAAGCAAAAGCTGCAAATCCGCATCAACTTTCGCGTTCTCCGGGTCGGCGAACTCGGAACGCGCATAGCGGGCCAACAAATTGATCATCACAATCTGGAAATCAATCACAATCAAATCAATCAAATCACAATCAATTTTGACTGTTTTGACTGTTTTCAATGTTTTCAGAAATTCGTCACCTGTCCCCATTCATCAACGTCAGCCAACGCTCGACATAGACTCCTAAAATGTTTGTGCAAAATGTCGAAACGAGTCGGGCAAATCTCCTCGAAAGCATAGACGGCCGAGCCGAGTACCTAGAATTTTCTGGGTCTAATTTTCCATAACTTTTGTTCAAATCAGAAATTACGGTAGTTTCCAAAAGTTGTCATGTTTTAGCAAATACGATAAGAACTCTGAAAACCCACAAGACTTCGTCGATCGCCTAGCAGAAAATCGATACAGTCAACGAGTTCCATTTCGAGATCCGAATCAAGTGCATAGAGCTTCGGGATTGCATGAGCGGCCACCTAGAAACGATTTGCTTTAATTCAATTCTTTAATTCAATTCTTTAATTCAATTCTTTAATTCAATTCTTGAATCCAAATTCTATCTCTTCTCTATCCATTACTAGCGTTTCTAAAATGTATCCTTGCTCACCAAATACAGTAACCTAAGGAATTCAAAAGAGTGGATGCAAGTCGGAGATTGATTAAAGCTATTTGTAAGCGTCAAAAATTCACGTCGCTTAAAAATTCAAAAATTCTATACCTTTCTCACATATGGACTCATATCCCTCACTGAATCCTTGATCGCTAAAAGCATTATTGGAGCGATCATTCCCACTCGAATCGACGAAAGAACCCGGAGGGCCGAGCCGCGGATGAGTTGATTCGGGTCCTGGAAATGGTAGTGAACTGCGTCATGGGTGTATGATCTTCGATTTGCATGGAAACAGATAAATGAATTATGCATTATGTATGCAAATTCTGCAAATTTCAAAGCCCAGCTCAAATCTATTGACTTATTTGCTTGAGTTTTCCAATTCATAAACCAAATCACCAAACTTGGACCATCCCCCATTAAGACTCACCTTCAACGCTCTCTGAAATGTCGATATCGACAACAAAGCGAGATCCTGTTGCTCTTCAGCGTAGCGCACCAAATAGACGTAGACGAGCTTTTTCAACTCCAAATTTTTCGCGGCCACATTTTTCACAACGGCCGGAAACAACTCGGAGACGTCTTTTCCTTTGGCCAACATCTTGAAATTGGGAGGTTTGTATTGTTGTTGCTTTTTCATTTTTACCTGAATAATCCTCTTCATTGCATCCATTTTGAGGGTGTCTTTCGACGAGTCGAGCATCGCTTTCAGATCGGCAAAGCGGCTGAAACGGGGAAACATTTGGAAATACATTACATAAACATTACTTGTATCTATAACAATTCATTCAAGCATACTTTCTAATAGAGCTTAGACTAATTTAATCCATAAATGCTCAATCGGTTCTCTTTGAGTTTTCAAAGTAAACAAAATAATTTAGACTCACGCTTTATTATCCAACATAATTCCACCCTCGGCGATTTCCACCTCGGGCGAGGTGAGACTTTCCGGATAAGCCATCCGCATCTGAAATGTTTTCTTTTACGCTAGATCTTCTCTTAAACCTCATTTCCCGAATGAGTAGGATAATGAATAAGAACCATTAGCAAAAAATAATCGCCAGACTTATCAAAAAAAATTCGAAAGATAAGGCCGCTGTATAAACTACAGCCATGGCAAAGAATGCCTTTCCCGGAGACAATTAATCTTCACTACAAAGCAAACAATTTATTCGAAAACAAATCAATTACACGTAAACAATGATATCATTAAGACCCGAAAGTAAACAACAACTAAATAAATAAATAAAAAAGAAAACCAACAAAATTTATTGCATAAATGATCCAATGCCAAGCAAGAGATTTCTTCTCGTCCAATGGAGTCCAACCACCGGTGTCGTTTTTGTCGGATAGTGGAAGATTTGAAAACCGTCGGGATTTATTCTGAATCGGAATGTTAATTTATATAAAGACTGTAACAAACTTTGGTTCAAAGATCGAATTATCCTGATGTCCATGATTGCGAATCAAAGCTTCTAATGAGTAGAGAGTAATCGAAGAGGTTCCATGAGAGACAGCAAAAGTATCACCTAAGGAAGAATATTGCTAATTTCAAAAACCCCAAAAGAGAAACCTTCTCGTGTGAACTGAATTGACGCCATGATTGTGGGCATTGTTCTCGTCTCTGCTGCAATCATTCGCTAAAAGTCAAAATTGCACATTTTCAAGGTTAGACTGTCTAAGAATTGCGTTTTAAAAAGATTACTTGAGTAGCAATATCCCAGACACAAAGCGCTCCATCACCGCCAATCGACACAATATATCTTCCGCAAGGTGATACCTAAACATAAAATTTTTCGTAAAAGAATTAGATATTTTTCCTGGAACATGCCTTAATTCCGCGAATACCCGTCTTGTGCCCACTAAACGTACGGACGCAAGCACCAGAAAGCACATCCCATAAACGGACGTATCTAGAAACTAATCATTTTAAGATAAAACTTTCGAAATATGCCTATCATCGCTGCCTCCGGCTATGTAATTGCAATTTGGATGATAGTCAACACAAGTCACGTGTCCGTAACAATCAGGGAATATCTAAACTAGTAAATAATATTATGACACATACTTAGGTAACAATCGACAGTTTTCAAAAAGCTTACTCTCAATGGATGCACTCGATCCGTTGACCAAACGGTGGCCGTTCGATCAGCTCCACCCGTGCAAAAGTAGAAACCACGAGAGCAGAATTTCACATCCCAAACCGGCCGACTCAGGCGATGAACGACAACATTTCTAAAGGTACCAAGTTCAAAGCATTTAGAATGAAATATAAAAATCTTTAACCAACCTAAAAGTATCAACACTCCAAAGTCTAATCGTTGAGTCAGCTGCTGAAGAGATCAGCAATCGTTTACATGGATCGAAATTCAGTGAGTAAACCGGTCCCGAATGCCCCTAAATTAAAAATTATTCAAAACAAAGACACATAACTGACCCCTAGTGTTCGGGTTTTACAAGCACTTGCATCATCATAGATCAAATCTCGAAGTAGTTCTGGCTCAGTCTCCAAGTCAATCTAAAAAATTTTTTAAAGGTAAAAGATTTGACTAACTTTGTCAAGCTCATCGGCCTCTTTCAGTTGTTTTAATTGCTTTGTTTCGTCGACTGCGTAGAGAGAAATGACCGAATCACCCATTCTAAAAACAAACATTGGTGTTGTACTCTTCTGCAAGTTTTTTAAGTAGCAACTTTCATAAAATAAGTTGTTTATTGGCATACCCAAGAGCAATAATGGACGTATCATCCGAGACATCACACGAAGATACACCACTTCCAGCATTCAGCGCAGTAAAGCAACAAATTGATGGTGGGTGATCGGCATTCACATAAGTCATCCTGGTACTTGCTTCCTGAAAGTACAAACAGTTAATTCTCGACAGAATCGATTTTCTAAACCTTTTGCATTTGTACTCGTTCCAATCTCAAAACATCGCTCAATGGCAAAGGAATCCGGTCAGCTGTTGGCACCATTTGTTCTCGCTTTTTGCTAAACCAATGTAAGCTTCTATAATTTGTAGCTTTACTTACTCTTTTGATTCTTTAGTTTTCAATTTGCGCTTATCGACGTAGGGACTATCCTCCCGAGCCACCGCATAAAGCACCTAAACGGGAAACTTGAGTGAATCGTAAGTAACTTTGAAATCGATAATTAGCAAATCAAGTAAATCTATCAAAACGCGATACCTTATGCTTTTTCTGTTCCTTAAGTGACGGATGGCCAAGTAAACCACCCATTTGCCATTCAACTGCTAGACGATTTTTCGATAGGAGGTCCGTATCTAGAATCAAATACATATCCCAAATTTAGTTCAATTTTCTCACTTTCAACCATAATCCTTTCCTTCATGATAGTGCGTAAAGTGGCGTTCCGTTGAATGAATTGATCCAGTTGAGCGTTGCAAGTCTTCGAAATTCGAATAGTAAAGTGCTGTGATCTAATAAAAAAGTTGAGGCAAAAAATACAATGCAAACAAACTTTAATAATTGCACTAGCTCATTATCCTTTGCAATTTCGGGGAAAGTGCAGCGAGAAAGTTCAATCACTTGCTCCTCGTAGGCCCGTGGAATACGCAGATGAAATCTTTCGTAAAACGTTCGAGCTAAAAAACAGATTTAAACCATAAGTAAATAAAAATAATCCACCCATTGACGGTGAAACATCGAAAAGGAGCTTCAAATAGGAGTGTGCAAAAACCGGGAACAAAAGCAGAGAAAGTTCAGCCTAAAAATATGTTTTACTCTAGCACAGTCAGCGATTCAGCGATAAATTACACAAAAATTTACCTGAAGCACATCGTAAGCTCCTTCAATGTTGTTTAAAAACGACGCAAAATCGGCCATGATTTTCTCACTAAACACTTAATTTAAAAATTGAACGAGAGCGTATTGTTCATTGGGAACATATTACTATTACCCATTACCCCCACATACTACTACACTATCGACATTTTTTAGAATAATTCCTCATTGTGCACTAACGAGAAACTTTACAATCACCTCCCAAGGGGTACTTTAGTAAACCCACTCCCATTTTCTATTGATTTTACACTGGTAGGGGCGGTAGTAAGCCCCGGGGAGATAGTAAAGCTTTCCCCTCATTTTAATACTTACAATTAATAAATTTTTAAAAACAAACTTTTGAATGAGGCCACCAGGTGCATTTCCTTGTGTTAGACCGGCCTCTCTTGCCAGTGCTTCCTCGGTTTGCTAAAACTTTTAGAGTAATTTTTCGAGAGACTTAGCAACAAATACCAAATTCCTAAAGTTTTACCTGTAAATTGTTCTTCCTGCAAAAGGCGATTAAACGTTGAAGGAGTTCGGGGCTAAGCGCTTGATCGGCGATGTCGATTTGCATTGTTGGATCCACGGAAGCGCCTCCATCACCATTTATTGACTCTGACAAAGCCGACATTATCCTAAAAAAGTTAAATTTGACTGAGCTCAACATAAAATGAAGACGAAATTTAGAAACACATCGATTTCGAGAGCATGTCATCTTGGGGGAGGGGGGCTTTTTTTTGTTTTTCTGGAAAACACTTTCTGGACCAATTTTTCGTGTTGACTATGAACATCACATTTAGAATTTGGAAAGCTCCATTTTAAGCCTGTTTTTCACGTGTTTTCAAAACTCCCAAAAATCGTGTTGTTTGGTCGAAATTAGCATCCCGAGGGTTGCATTTTGCAGTCGGGCGCGAGATGCTGGTCTTCCAATCTGTTGATCCATGTTGATTCGGCCACTTCCAGCTGTTTTTCCAGCGACTGATTCTCAAGGGGTCATTTGCTTTGAAATTGGCGGATCTATTTCACTCTTAAAAAATGGCACAAGAATTTTCAAAGGTCTTTTCTCTTGACATTTTCATTAAAGTGCATTTCCAATCACAAAAATGCACATGAAATGCTAATTTCGACCAAACAACACGATTTTTGGGAGTTTTGAAAACACGTGAAAAACAGGCTTAAAATGGAGCTTTCCAAATTCTAAGTGTGATATTCATAATCAGCACAAAAAAACTGGTCCAGAAAAACGAAAAAAGCCCCCAACATGACATGCTCCCGATTTCGGTGGGATAAGTTGAGGAATAAGTCTTAAACGGGCATCCTAAAGGGTTCTACGCTTTCTTAAGCTAAATGATTCTGCTTCGAAAAAGTTATAGAGCTAAAGCAAAAGCCGATATTTTATGAGATGGAATTGGGGACCCCGATTACGCGTCCAAAACACGTCGATAGTATGCGCAAGTGATTGCAATGAGGGACGAGACATAGAGAAAGGTTCGATTTAAAATTGGGAATTTCTCCCGACACAACATTTTTGTGGGATCATATCATGCAACTTTGCAACAACACCTTTGTTTTCAGCACTAAATTTTGATGAGCAAAGCAATTGCTTGACTATCAAAGTTTAAAAATGGTTTTGGGAGTGGGACAAATGCGACCTTTTTTTTGCGCACCCGGACATTAGCGCACCTTTTTTCGCGTTTTAAAAAAGCTCTAAAAAGCTAATATTAACCAATTTCTATTCTAAAAGTTGTTTTTCTAGATAATTTTAGGGCGTAGAATCGAAATTTTGACATATCAGAGCTTGTGGAAACAAACGGACGGAGTTATACAAAGAGAAAAATCGATAATTTTCTGTAATTTGATCTAGCCGTTTTGTCTTTCAAATTGGTTCCACACGCTCTGATATGTCAAAATTTCGATTCTACGCCCTAAAATTACCTCGAAAAACAACTTTTGGAATAGAAATTGGTTAATATTAGCTTTTTAGAGCTTTTTTAAAACGCGAAAAAAGGTGCGCTAATGGGCAAGGTGCGGAAAAAAATGTGCGCAAATATCCGGGTGCGCAAAAAAAAGGTCGCATTTGTCCCACTCCCATGGTTTTTCATATATTGCGGCGCTGTTGTCCAAAAAATATACTTGCAATCTAGAGAAATTCAAAGTATTCAATTTAGAAGCAAGATATTAAATTTGAGCAGTTAATTTGCCTATATAATACCGATCAAAAGTTTCACCACTAATTTTCGATTTTTCATGGTCTTGTTAGCCTCACGTTAGTTTTATGTAGTTTATGTAGTTGTATGTAGTTTCTTCTTTATCCTTTATACAATCCTTTATCCTTTATGTATCCCAAACATGATATTAATATTATTTTTAGGACCTTGATGATGGCTGTGGCGAGCACGAGATGTTTACTTGGAACCCTTCAACGAACCTATGCCACAACGCAGCACTACATTCCGTTGAGTGTGAAAAGTGTGGAGAAATCACGCCCAATCGAAACCCTTCTTGACGACTACAAGAAGGTACACTTTGATGATACAATCACCGCTGATGATCAGGCCGTTCAACATTTAAAGCAAGAGCTCTTTCGTGGAAGTAGATCTGCTTTGGCTTCAGCGATAACTTTGGTTGAATCGAGAAATCCACAGAAACGGGCTCGTGGCAACGTCTTACTACAAGAATTGCTAGCTGCGGAACGAAAGAAACATGCCGAAAAGGGACAAGATGCAATGATTTACCGAATTGCCATATCGGGCAGCCCTGGGGTAGGAAAATCGTCTTTCATTGAAACACTTGGCACCGAATTGATAGAGAAACGGAACAAGAAGGTTGCTATTTTGACGGTTGATCCAACTAGTGCAAGTACAGGAGGATCTCTGCTAGGAGATTTGACAAGGATGCAGGAGCTCTCGAAGAATCCACGAGCATTCATTAGACAATCACCAACGTCTGGATCGCTTGGCGGTGTGACAAGAGGCACTCATGAAGCAATCATTTTATGTGAGGGAGCTGGATATGATGTTGTGATCATTGAAACAGTTGGTGTTGGTCAATCGGAATATGCAGTAGCAGAAATGTGTGATCTTTTTTGTCTCCTACTCTCGCCGGCACATGGTGATGAGCTACAGGGTGTGAAACGAGGAATCATGGAGTTGGCCGATTTGCTCGTGGTGACAAAAGATGATGGTGACTTGGAGACGAAAGCAAAAATCACTCAAGCGGAATACATTTCGGCGCTGAAATTCATGAGGCCAAGGATTCGCAATTGGAAACCAAGAGTTCTTCGATCATCAATCATGAAGCCAGAATCGGTTTCGAAAGTTTGCGATGAAATGTACGACTTTTGGGAGCACATATCAAGTAACGGAACGCTAATGGAAAAGCGGAAGTCTCAATTGACCAAATGGATGTGGAGCCACGTGAGGGATGAGATTATGAACGTTTTCTCAAAACATCCAAGAATTGCCTCCTTAACCGCCACATTGGAGCAAGAAGTGCAGAGTGGAAAAATTACGCCTGGACTGGCTGCCGAAAAGTTGATTCGGGTGTTTTTCGGAATATAGATTGTAGATAATGGTTGTGTCTTGTTTTGTTGTTTTGGAATTTTTGCCTTAATCAGAAAACTTACGAGCTTATAAATTTAGAAATGAGCTTCTGTCGCGGATTATTAGCATCAAGGGGCATCGTTTCGCTGGCAGCGAGAAAGGTAACTTAAAGAAAAAATGGCATTTTATTATTTTTACAGGGCTTCGCATCACATCCATTGGCTGGCCTACTTGGGCGTCTCAATCATGTTGCAATTGCCACAAACGATTTAGAGAAAGCTGCGAAATTCTACAAAGATCTTGGCGCAAAAGTCAGCGAGACTGTGGTATAACATTTTTATTTCATTTCAACCTCCATAAATTGTTCAGCCACTACCAGAACATGGGGTTTACACGGTTTTCGTCGAGCTGCCAAACACAAAACTTGAACTTTTGTTGCCGCTGGGTGATAAGAGTCCTATTCAGGTTGGCTGACTCCAAAAGTCAACACTATTTTTTTTCTTTAGGCTTTCTTGAACAAGAATAAGAATGGTGGTATGCATCACATCTGCATCGAAGTTAAAGACATCGAAAAAGCACTGAAAAGTGTCAAGTAAGTACAATACTTTTGTTCAATTAGCTTTCAAGAAATGTCAAACTTTTCTTGCTGTTTGGAACGTTCAGAATCATCTGTCGAGATTTTGTGATTCAATTTTTTAAATTTTAGAGCTCTTGGAATTCGTCCCCTCGATGAGAAGCCAAAAATCGGTGCCCACAACAAACCAGTCGTTTTTCTTCATCCAAAAGATTGTGGCGGAGTACTGGTCGAATTGGAGCAGGAATAATTTTCATAACTTCAGATAGTTTATTACGTTTTCTAGGAGAACTTTTTGTTTAAGTTTGGTGTACTTACTTGTGATTTTGACGATACGGTGAGCTTGTCTTGCATTTTTGCTTTGAACATAGATTTTTATTTTCAGATAAATGGTTTTATACATAGTTTTTGACATATTGAATTTGTTGTTGAACTGTACATACCTTTATTAATATGAAAACGACAAGAAACTTATTATACGGAAATTCTTTAGTCAAAATTTGTATGAGCTGTGAAATATGGACTCGACCCTTTTGAGCTTTGAAGAAACGATGCAAACTGATGAATTAGGTATGTGCTTGGCAAGAAAATAATATTCAATGTTCACTTTAGAGCATCACACTTTCAACAACACATTGGTCGACGAAAGTGTGCTTGACGACGATTGTATTATTATCACTGATGACTTGGATGAAGTAATTTGTAAATGGTGTTTTAAAAATTGATTTGTTTAGCATGCTCTTTTGGATGAAGTGCCCAAAATTGATGAAATTAATCAGCAGAAAGAGGTAAGAGTTTGCGAAGTGAATTTGTTTCGGAATATTTGCCAGATCTGGCACGAATGAACAGAAATTGAAGCTACAATCACTTTTGTGTATTTAGACAGAGCCGAAGTGTGCCACCGGTGACAATGAAGGGTTCATGAGAAGCCTAAATTTTGAAGACGCTGAGGATCGCCCAAACATGCACGATGACCAATTAACAATTGAATCGCTGTTTGAAAGAACTGATGAGAAAGAGGAAGTGACCACCGAATGGGCATCGAATATTTCAGAAATTGACGATTTAACAATTCTTGGTGGAAAACCAGAAGTCACACTATCAAAAAGAGACGCGACCGAGAATGGTAATCATTTTGTTCAAGTACATCTTATATTCCATAAAACCTTGTTTTTAATTTTTTGACATTTTAGGTGACCATCAAGTTTCTGACTTTCGAACCATTGATGATCAAGTTTATTATGATTTATAAATTTTACACTGAAGGCTTTAGGCGGCAATAAGTCGATTAATTGATGATCTCGTCCAAAAAGTTACTCCAGAAGAAAATGTAACGCTTTTAGCATAATTTGCTAAAAAATTAATTCAGGTTTCATCCGATGCTCCTATCACTACGTCAAAGGCAGATACGAATGAGGAGTTTGACATGGATATCAACAAAGTGACAACGTTCAGTGATTCAATTCAGCACAACCTCTATGAGGTTGACAAATTTTGTTTCCTACGACAAAAATCCTTGTTTTTAGTCTCACTCACAAGAACAAAACCAAGACTGCTTTAATGGAATCAAAGAAGCGGATGGGCACAACAAAGTGCTGGGATTGACTCGTCCCGAATTGAAACGGGTAAAAATAATTATCATTTTAAACAAACGTTAACATTAAAAAGTCTTATGTTGAGGGCTCAAGTTTAGTAAGCAATGGGTATCGTTTAATACTAAAAGCAACCAACATTTTATGTTTAGTATGTTCATGCGAGACTGAATGCTTGTTGCACCAATAAGGAATGCTTGACGGAAAGAAGGCTGTAAGTTTTGGTTTTTTCAAAAATGCAAATCCTTTTATAGCTTAAAACAACGACATGCAACTGACGAGCAAACGATCAAAACATTAAATAACAAGTTTTCCGATGTATTTATCTTTGCAAAAGACATGAATGAGAAGGTAGCTTTTCAATACTTATTTAAAGGACCATTTGAATTTTAGTACAAGCTACTAAAGGAGACTCATCTGGAATTCCAAAAGTCATTGGTGATACTGCGGTCGCAAGTAGCAGTATGTTTTAGATTGAAATAAATACATAAACTTATTACTTCAGGAAAATTCTATTGATTTAGGCCTTAACGTCTGATGAAACGAGCAGTCAAGCACGATCCAGTCACACGGATCTTCGAATTCCTTCAGTATTTCAGACTTTGAATATTTTAACATGTATTATGACCTAGATGTTGCAACAACGAAATCACGCTTCTGCTTCACAGAATGGTGCAATAATTTATGGTATTAGACCGACCGTTAATGTATGTCAAAGTTTTAAGCCTACAAGTTTGTTATGATAATTAGGTTCCTTCTGCTGCACGATTTGCTCGCTCTCGTCATCACCAAAACCTTGGTACGCTACATTAATGTTAAAATTGTGTCTATTGTTTCTTTTTAGCTCACCTCGCTTCCGTGCCACTGATCAAAAAGCCGAAATTAGTTGAAAATAATCCTCCAATCAAGGTATATATGAAATAACCTTTTTGAAGCGCTAACATCAAATTTAGATGTCGCAACTAGCAAGTGGGAGTCAGGGATCATCACTATTTATGGATGGTTCCGTGAATGGATCATTGCCTCGACCATCTCTAAAAGAAACTGTAGCGTATCAAACGCCGTTTGTCTTTCAATGTGTTCTTTGATGATTTGTTTTTAGACTCGTGCAGCTGTTTGGACGCGACATTGCTAATAATGTTCGCATCAACGTTGATCTCGGACACATTGCTCCAAGGGATATCCCACTACCGGTAGTAAGCCAACTGCGCAACAAATTTGACTTGAATTTAGATGGAAACTATGGTCTTACCTAAATCGATTGACGGACATCGTCTACCAAGTGTTTCAAGAAAATCGGATTACTCACCAGAAATTTTGGTGACAACGCCAATCGAAAGTCTGTTTTTAACGCATGTTAGATGCTTTTTGTTTTTTGTTATGTGTTTTTAGATCTGTTGGTCGCCAAAAAGCTACACGCCTCAATCCGTTACCGATTACCGAGTACAGTTTCCGCTGCTGATTGTGCGGTAAATTATAATATTAGAAAACTAGATATCTACAAAAAATATAATTATTGACTAAATTAGTTGCTTGTGTTTAGATGGGAGTATTTTATTATATTCGAAGTGAATTGTTTCCGGATCGCCCACCAAATTGGAAGGTAAAAAGAAACTTTTATTGGCTAATTAGTTGCATTTAGATTGGACCATTGATATATGCCTCCGATCAAGGGAAACCGGCTAAATTATGTTTTGATTTTTCGCATGGTATCGTTTTTAAAGTTGGCAAAAATATTTGAAGGTTTAGATATGGCTTTGAAGATGGAGGGTGTTGTAGCTATTGCGGTTTTATTCACGCCAACAGGCAATCATGCAAGTGATGCGCTAAGATACGATATCCCCGACAAGCGTGTAAGTTTTTATTTGCGTTTTTCCAGTTCAGTTCGATTAGGTCGTCGGGTTTTGAATGCGAATTTTTCGCAAAAATATTTTTTTCAAGAGAACGAAGCTATTCAAATTACTCCGGTTTGTACCATTAGAAAGGTAAATCTGTGCTTTGGGCTTTTCAGCAATTTTGAAAAGCTTCTGTTTTGAGGATTTTTCGGGGACGCAAAGACAAGTATTCAGAATCGTCAAAAATCGAAAATTGCCGACAAATACCTATTTTGTGGAATCGATTTGGAATGTTTTTTACTCAACTTTTGAACAACTCATTGCATATGTCAACAAATTTTCAGCCAAATACGTTCAGCCGTTTTTTCAGAATGTTTGTTTGAAGAATACATTAAAATAAGGGTATTTGCTCATCTGAGAGACTTTTCGAACAAATTTGAAACATTTAGAAAAAACTGCTGGACGGATTCGACTGAAAATGTATAAATGCTTCGTCTTTCATTTGAGCAAAAAATTAATGCTAACTTTCCATCGAAAAATTTGCCAACTGAACGATTTTGACTACTTGTCTTTGGATCCCTGAAAAATTGCCAAAACTGGAGCTTTTTCAAAAACGCTGTATAAGTATAACACAGATTTACTTTTCTAATGGTACAAACTGGACTAATTGTAATAGCTTCGTTCTCTTGGAAAGAATATTTTTGCCAAAAATTCGCATTCAAAACCCGACAGCCTAATAGTTCTGAAATCAAAAATAGAAAGGTAATTTTTAGATGCAAGCGCTTGCTGCAGGCCGCCAAAGCACAGATTTCTTTTAACTCTTTTTCTTGTATATTGACATTTTCTTGGTGTTAACGTGCTGTTTCTTTCAAGTGCCTCATGGTTCATTTTTGATCTCAGCGTTTTTACTGGTACCCTAATGAATAATAAATTGTGTACGAAAATTTCAATTAAAAAAATTTGGGTGAACACTTCCAAAGCTATTAAGAAGTATTGTGAAAGAAAAATTATTGTAGACTTACAAAAAGTTTCACCAGATGGTGGATTTGTTTGCGCCAGCGATATTGGAGAGCGATAACGAGGATTGGCTCGAAGAAGATGAAGAAAGCAGTGAAGATGAGCAAAAGGTTGGTTTATAATTTGAAGTTACATCGAGAGGCTTGTTAAAAAAGTTAGTACTTTGGGGGAGGGCACTTTTTTCACCAAAAATCATTTTTCCCGGGGTAATTGATGACACTGATCACGAAAAAGTTATTAAGGCAAGTTAGTAATGGAATAATGTCCATTTTTAAAACTCAGTACTATAGTAGTTGGGGGGCCGGACAAAAAATTTTTTCTCCAAATGAGCTGATTTTGCACCCAGGAGTTTTTGACTATAATATTATAGGCGCCTATATTTACCTAGGCTTTGGCTCCGCACCTTAGAGGCAAGTCACGTGCGGTGCGGAGCCCAAGTCTAGGAGCCCCCCAACTACTATAGCACCTTGAGTTTTAAAAACCGGACATTTTTTATTACTAACTTGCCTTAATAACTTTTTCGTGATCAGCGTCATCAATTACCCCAGGAAAAATGGTTTCGTTGAAAAAGTACCCTCTCCCCAAAGCCCATAGTACCTACAAGTTTGCAAGAATGACACTTTGTAAATACTTTCAGGCATTGTCGGTACGACAAAAGAAAAAAATAGCCGGAGCAGCTCCAGAATTCGCTTCGTCTTTTCATTTTGATCCATTCGAAGATGCGATGGACGTAGATCGCGAGACTCATGATTTGAAGAAGTGAATGATAACGATATTGTCAGCTCTTGTCAGAACAAACCATACATTTTTAGGTACCTGAAGAAGACCACAGTTTCAACTCTGGAAGAGAAGATTGCTGCCGAGCGCTTACGAAAGAACACATCGAAAGAGATTGATGTAAAATTTTCTGCGAGATTTTTAGTCTCTATTTTAGTTGGAAGCAAAGCCTGAAAATGATGACGCTGAAGTTGAACAATTGGGAAAAGCAACTCGAGGTTTAGTTGTTAAAAAATAAAAAAACCTTGTTTTTTAGATGCTCTGAAAGAAAAGGAACGAAAACTGAAGGGAAAGAAAAAAGTCGATGATTTTTTCGAGGAACACTTAATGGAAAACGTTACCGATGGATTGACTTTTGTACAAATGAATCTCAGTCGGCCAATACTCAAAGTATCATTTTCATATTAACTTTAATTTATGGAAAAAATAGGCCATCGGAGCCGCTGGATTTACTGACCCAACACCGATTCAAGAGGCATGCATTCCTGTGGCGCTGGCTGGAAAGGATATTTGTAAGTATATTTTTAGTCAGATTCAGCATCCTGTTTTTTTAGGTGCTTGCGCAGCTACCGGTACCGGTAAGACGGCGGCGTTTGCACTGCCAATCTTGGAAAGATTGTTATATCGTCCTGGTCAACGATCGATTACACGGTAAAATTTGGCAGTCAGTTCGATTCACAGATCTTTTATTTTTAGCGTTCTTGTTTTGGTGCCGACTCGTGAGCTGGCGATTCAAGTGTTTCAAGTTTTCCGGAAGTTATCGGCGACTATTCCCAATGCTCCCGATGTTTGCCTCTGTGCAGGTTTGTGATGTGTTTGTGAAGATAACTGTACTGGCAAAGTACAATTTTGAAACAAAATTTGCGAACCCAACTCTCAATATCTCAATATTTTGCAAACAAATCAAGTGCTTGATTTTAACGATGACTTATTATTATTTCTTAAAAAGCTCCTGAAAGCTTGTATGGCAAGTTTTGAAATGTTGAAAGGATGGCTTCTTTTATCATTGCCGAGGGCTGATTTTATGTCACACCAAGCTCCTTTCCGAATCCGGTTTTTAAGAGAGCAGCGCTTGGCTTGCCATTAGCTATGTTTTAAGAAAGAAATTTTAACTTTAGGACACGTAGAGATAAAGACATAATTCTCTGTGAATGACTTGGAGATCAAAGTAACTGTAAAGTTTTAAGGTTTAGAATTTTATTTGGCCTTGAAAATGTCAAAAACTCACTACTGAGCAATGAGGATATAGATATCACAACACAAGTTCACAATTTTGTGAGAAGTTGGTGAAAATTGGAGCATTAACCCGTCGCCTTGCATATGAAAGAAAGTGGAATTGTTTGAGAAGGGATAAATTAAGAGTGGGAGCACCTGAAATTCGGGTTGAGTTAGGAAAATTAGTAAGCAAGCGATGGTAATAGGGTTTGCACGCGGTTGTTTGCGTTCCGAACAACGAAAGTGACATAGCCAAGGGTGGAAATGGTCATCAAAGCGGCTGTATAGAATGCATAGGTGTAATGATAATGTTGGACAAGATTGGAAGCATAGATTGGCAAGATGAAGTGGGTCATCCATTGGCACATCGATGCCAATCCAGTGGCTTTGCCCAAATCAGTCATCTCGACAGCACTGTAAAGATTGTGATAGGGCTTTTAATTTAGAATTTGAGTTAAATTAGCGTTGTAATTTCTTACGGTGCTACTACACATAGACTCTTGTAAATAACACCACTTTTTAGAAATTTTGCCCCAAGCTCCTTGTTTTTTTGCTATAATTAATTACCTAGGTGATCCAAGAAGAGCTCAAGTTTAAAACTTCTGCTTTGGAGTACTTTTTGTTGAAAAAACCTGCGTTTCTAACCCCTAGCCATTTTTGAAACTTTTTCCTTTCTCCATGAGCGATCAATGAAAAAGGGATTTCTTGGATAAACGGGTTTTTGAGCCATTGCGTGCTGATGGTTCAATCCAATGAAGGACTTGCTAGGGGCTAGATTTTTTGCATTCTAGAGGACTTCAATACTGTAACCGGGGATAATCAAAAATAAACTACAAAAGATTTGATAAATGATCAATTTGGCTACCTGGTGATCTGAGTTGAAGTTTCAGCATAGGCGATAGCATAGCAACCAGTTTGAACAGCGGTGATCACCAAAAGTTGCTCAAAGGTCGTTGTGAAGGTGGCTGATCCATAAGAAAAGAACAGACCACACAGAGCAATCTATAAAATTTAGGCTATTCTTGGATCCTGGACTTGCTTACCTGCAAAAGAGTTTTGGGGTTGACATTTCTTTGAAGGATTGGCAAAATGATGAACTGGACAGAAAGAAGAGAGGCAGCCATCACAAGCAAAACGTAGGCCGAGTCATTGGTATCCTTCATATAGGCACGAAGCAAAAAGTTCCTTGCAATCATCTCGTAGCAGACATAGGCGGCCACAACCATTGCTCTCACAACTAGACCCTCACGAAGATGAGTGTTTTGTCTAAAGTTGTTTTTATTCTTGAATTTGGTTTCAGCTTTACTTTAGCATGTAGAAGTAGTCTTGTGGACGCAACTTGGCTGATGCCAACTTGGGAATTGAGTGGGTTTGTGGGAGGAGAAAATAGAGAACAGGCATCAAAGCGCTCGTCATCGCAACTCCGCAAATCAATTGCGAGAAACGAAGCGAGGTCCATGCGGCTAATTTTGAGCCCACGATTGGACCGAAGAACATGGCAACTGCCTGTAAATTGTGTGCTTATGCAAAATTTAGGTGATCACTTTAGAGTGATTAAGTTTTACCAACTTGAGGCATAGTCAACTTCATGAGGGCGCCTGTTCGCTCCCTTTCGGTGGTCACTGTTGCCAAGTACATTTCCGCTGTAGAATCAAGTTGATATCCGAATCGGAAGATCTAGTAAGAACTTGGTGTCGTTAACAAAAGATTCTTTACCTGAAGGAAGAAGAAAGCGTACCAAGATTTTGCAAACGAGATTCCACAGTAATAGATACCGGTGAGTATACAGGATAGCATAAACATAGTCTGTGCACCAGTCGTGTCAGCAATTTGCCCAAAGGCCAGGGCACCGGCCGCGTTGCAAAGCGATCCGAATGCTTGAATGTACCCCAAATCAACGATGGTCATCACCTCATCGGTGTCCCATTGCAGGAATGAGAGTAGAGTGGTCGTCCATTGGGTACCCACGTGCCAGATACCGAATATTAGACATAAGACAAGCATCACTTTTTGCTTCCTTTCGAGAGACATTTTGCAAGGTGAATACCCGAGTAACGGTTACTTAACTAATAGACGGTCTTATTTTTGAATAATTGGAGCTCTTTTGTGAAGGACTGCGCAATATCCTTGCCGTACAAACTGCCTCTAGGGGATGTTGAGTGGGAGAAAGGGTTAGTGGGGGAGGAAATCTGTCAGTCTCTACCTTTTTTCTCTCACCACTTTATGTCTCTCTGTATCTCGAGGGGGAACTCGCGCTATGCATCCATGCAGGTCTCATCTCTTTTCACCCACTCTCCTGTTTTTCTTTTGCCTTTTATTTTCGTTGACCATTGCCTGAAAGAGGGATGTCTTCAGCGAGACGATCCATCCCGCCTCTCTCCTCCTCTGCGCGGCGGTGAAGAGAATAGGTGCTCGTGTTCATAACCGGTTTTTAGGCCATGGAAAACGTGAATCTGTCCGCCTCTTTCTTCCCTCAAGTTCTATTTTTTCGCGGATGCCAAAAAAGATTTTTATACAGAAAAACAATTGTATATTTTCAAACGAAACAATTTGCAACAAAAAGAGTTAATCGAGCTTGGGGACACTGTGAAAGGAGACGCCGGTCATTGGAAGGAATGCGGATTGACTTTTCATGAATTTGCCAAACTTGTAAACGACTGGGATAGCCAAGATGGAAATGAGAGCCCCGCAATGACAAAGTAATGCGTAATCATGTTCTTCGATGAAAACTCCCGCGATCAATGGCGTCATTCCAGCACCGAGTAAATGAACACTTCGTAACAAGGCAGCCACCTAGTTTTTATGTTTCAGTTATTTGGCGTTTGAGCAAACCTTTCCGGCATTTTTCTTGCTAACCGTCGAAAGAATTTGTGAGGAAAGCTCTCCAATAGCCACAGCGACAAAAGCGACTTGAATACAAAGTCCACCAAGCATTCTGTAGTAGTCATTTCCACTGGTGAAACTCAAATGAATGTAGGAAGCTGTCAGAACAGTGAATGATCCCAAGAGAATCTGAAACTTTGTTTAGTTGCAAGATTTCATGATTTTGTTGTTTTACCTCTTGTGGCTTGAAACGTAGCTGTAAACGGGGGTAGATCCAAAGATTCATTATCAAAGTTGTACCACCAAGCACGAGGAACCAAAATAAGGACTTGTTTCTAGCACTAAAATCTTCAATCTTACCACATAAATGATGCTTGTTGGGTCGCGAACAACTGCACCAGTGAGTTGTGCTCGAATCACTTGATCATACGCTTGATATGGTCCGACCACGGCCTGAAAGCAGCTTTTGGAAGTTTGAGCCTCTAAACTTACAAAAAGAAGCCCCAAACAAAGTGATATTCTCTCATTTTTCATAATTTCGTAGTAGTCGGTTAAAGAGGGCAGTGTAAGTTTGAACTTTTTGTCTAAAATTTAGTGTTTAATTTGAATGGTATTGTTTTCTGACCATCCTCTCTTTCGGGGAAAGTCATGAAGATCAATGGGAGTACGGTCAAAAGATGAAGCGCCACACAAATGTATTGAGACACATGAATAAAGGCGGTGATGATGAATAGGGTCTAAAAAGATTTGCTTTTGTTTTTATTGTAATTTGCTACTTGAAGAGCTAGATATGGTCCGAGAGCATAGGCGATACTTTGTGGAATTGTTAGCCGTGAGATGAGAAGAGATCTTTTCTTGTCATCACCATCTTCGCCTTCCATCTTTAAAAATTTAAATTTTCTTGTTATTAATGTTTTGTCACCTGGCATACGAGAGCATCGATAACTACGGGAAGATTGTTGAAGAACAAAAGCGATTGCAATGCAATAAAAACGTAGATTCCACTGACTTTCGTAATAAGGACTTGATACAAAGCCGTTATCAAAGTAATGATGATTGCGGTTTTTCGAATTCCAAGCAGTTCGATCTATTTTGAAAGTAACTTTCTCTGCAATCAGTATAATGCTCACCATATGACCCACAATGAAGCTGCCGATTCCGGTAGAAATGGCCCCGATGGCTGTAACCATCACCACAATTTGGAAATTGCCTGGTGGAAGGAGTTGCCACTGAAATTAGCGAGAATCGGTAAGTGGATTAGGTTTAGAATTTAGAAAGTTGCTTTGTTGATAACAGGTGCCGAATTAGGTAAAATCTCGGTTATAAGCTTGATTTACTTGAAAGAATGGTAACAAAACACGAGTCCAGTGATCACAAGTGTAATAGAATCCGGAGCCAACGAGCAGAGCCATTTCGGCCCTTGACCGTTCTTTTCGATTCATTCTATCTGTAAGAGATTTAAAAATTACAATTAATATTAAAGAATGATATAAGATTTGAATAATATGGTTGAAAATTATAAATAACAAAAGCCAATTGGGCAACATTTGGTTCTTATCAATTGGAGACTCTGTAGAGCAATAAGCCCGAATGTGCCTAGCTATCTCGATTGACGAGGATTTCCATTTTGAACACTATCCTTTTTGACGTTTTCCGCGCCGTGCAGATGAGCAAACTTGGGATTTTTGGACTTCACAATGGGAATTCACAATACGGCATCGAATTTTTTTCCTCTATTTTGTCCCATTTCTGGACAGAGAAACAATTGATGTTAAAATTAAGAGAAAGAATAAAAATACAAAATGTTGAGGCTATTTGGCGATTTGTGATGGTAAAGTCTGCGCTTTTCCGATGGATTCAAATATTCGGGCAAATAAGCTTTTTTGGAGACACGTCGCCCTATTGGTTGTCGCGTTTTTTATTGTGCTTTGCCATTTGTAATAAATTTCGATTCAGAGTGGCTGGACTCTTTGTGGCACTTTCAAATCTATATGAACTAAAAATGGAGTGACTGTGACTTTGAACCGATTTTCTAGCTGAATCAAAACTTACTGCTAGGCTTTAAATATGCTTCATATGAACTTTACCATTACCCATTACTTAACTTTTTGATTTAGGTGGTCTTGATCTGAAGGCTCAAGAGGCAGCTCTTCGTCTGGGACCGGATATCGTGGTGGCGACTCCTGGACGTCTTCTCGATCATTTACACAATGCTCCATCGTTTACACTATCGACTATTGAGGTTTTTTTACAGTTATAGAAATAGTCTAATGTGTCATACTTCAAAATAACCAGACGGCATTTATTTTGCTCCAAACGTAATTTCTTTAGGTTCTGGTATTGGATGAAGCCGATCGAATGCTCGAGCAAGCTTTTGAGGAGCAAATGAAAGAAATCATCCGTCTTTGTGCAACTAAAAGACAAACTTTGCTCTTCTCTGCCACAATGACCGATCAGGTGAAATAGTTTTTGAATAATACATTTCACTTTCATATTCAGATTGAACATCTTGCTAGTATGTCGTTAAAGAAACCCGTGAAGATTTTCATCAACGAGAATACGGAGACTGCTAACAAATTGCGGTTAGTCGGTTACTTTGTATTAAAGTTTGTTTCTTCAGTCAAGAGTTCATTCGAATCCGTGGCGCACGTGAAGGAGATCGAGAAGCGATAGTTTCGGCAATGGTTACAAGAACTTTCCAAGTGGGTTTTTGTCTTTTTTACTATTTTTTTTTTGTTTTAGGAGCAAACGATTGTGTTTGTGAAGACAAAGAAGGACTGTCAAAGAATGCAAATTTTGCTGGGATTACTCGGTGTCAAGGTATGTACCTTAAAATGGTTATTGGACCCTTTATAGAACAAATCCTAAATTTGAGTTTTAGGTTGGGCAAATGCACAGCAGTCTGACGCAAGCGCAACGTGTTGAGGCACTTGCGAAGTTCAAACGGCGTGAGGTTGGGCTTTTAAGTAAAAAGAATGCATATTTTTATTTTTCTAAATTTTCAGCTTGATGTTCTCGTGTCAACAGATCTAGCTGCTCGTGGTTTGGATATTGAAGGAATTCAAACGGTTTGTTTATAAAAATTAGCGTAAGAAAGGGTGAAAATGCTAGTCAGTAGTCAACAACTATTTGCATAGGTTAATTAATTTGCATAGGAACTTATGGAATTCTTTCAGGTTGTCAATATGCATATGCCGTCAAATGTCAAGCAATACATCCATCGTGTTGGTCGAACTGCTCGAGCTGGAAAGGTTTGCAACTTTATGTGGTTGAAATTGTGTTCTTTTAGTCTGGTCGCTCAATTTCTCTTATTGGTGAAGATGATCGCAAACTTTTCAAAGAAATCTTGGTGAACAATCAAGATAAAGTACTGAAGCAGCGAGTGGTTTCACCTGGTTTGTTTTCAAAGAAAAGTCTTTACAAATCAAACGTTTAGAAGTCGTCGAAGCTTACAATAACCGTATTAGTGACTTGGAGGAATCGATTCAGAAAATTGAAGAAGATGAAAAGGTAAATACTATTTTGATACAAAAATGCTTATTGTTTTATAGGCTGAACGATCCATGCGTATAGCTGAGGAAGAGATGAAGCGGACGGAGGAACGTCTCGAGAAAGGAAAAACGGAGAGAGATGGCAGAAAATGGATCAAAGAACCTACTGATGCGGGTGAGTTTTTGAACAGCAGGACCTATTACTTTTGTTAAACTGTTCAATTGATTTATTTAGAGAAGCTAAGAAAACGCGAAGAAAACCGGAAACTGAAGTTATTGGAGCTTAAGAAGAAGAAGACCGAAAAAACGGTAGGCTTTAATTTTGTACATTTGAGACAGAATTTTTTAGACTGAAGAAAAGGATTTGGAGCGAGTGCAAGCATTCCAAGCACGTTCAGCAAAACGAGCTCGCCGCGGAAAGAGAATGCGTGCCGTTGAGGAAGATGAGCATAAGGTTTGTTTGAATGTGGCGCCTTTGTTTAATGGTTGTTTTTAGAAAGGTGGACGATCAGCTCAAAGGGGAAATAAAAGGGTAAATGTTGCGGCCATTTTTTCCAAGGTTTTTGTTAATTTCAGGGAAAAAAGTCGAACTTTACTTTGGCTTTGGCGGGAATTTCCAAACAGGGAGTGAAAGCTGCAAGAGCTGGGTAAGTTTTGAAGAAATAACATGATATAGCCCGATAAATTCTTTCAGAACACTGTCATGATCAATCCATTTAAAAGTTCTCAATAGCTTTAACAATTATATTATTAATTTTAGCCCCGATGACGCAGGCTTCCGGTCGGCCAAACGAACTCATATGAGAGGTGGAAAGCAAAGAAGAAGTTAACGGTCAAAAGAAAAGAAAATTCAATTTTGTTACGTTTCGTTTGTTCCATTGTTACGATGTTGTTATTTTATTTGTTATTGTTGTTAAAACGTTTATAAATGGTTGTATCGAGAAATGATACTTATGGTAACAGAAAAGCTAAAACGAATACACGATTTATAAGTTCGAATAAAACAGAACTGTAAATATACAAATGTTTCTAAAGATATTCAGTTTTTCATAAAAGTTAGAGATTTGTCGATTTTAAAAGACAACTGGTTACGACTGTCGGCAAAAAGATACGGTAGGCGAACGGTGGATTTCATCTGACTTATTTTCGATGTGATGATAAGGATTGCTTATCGATATTATCGATACAAACGGCAAGCTCATGTTTGACCGTTCAGATCTCAGTTTCTAGAATAGCTATCAAAGTGAAAATTGTTTCATTGGAAAGTCAAGAATGTCAGCTTTTGATTGTTATTTTATACATAGCGACTTTTGGTGAGTAACCATCTCATAAACCTTATCGATATCGAAAGTATCAATTATCGAGAAGTATTGATAAACTTTTTAAAGCACTCATTCTCATTCCATGAGAATTTGCTATGTGTGAGATAGCAATCAGAAGCTGACACTCTTAGCTTTCCAATGAAACGATTTGCGGATTGATAGCTGTTCTAGAAACTGAGGTCTGAATGGTCAAACAGGAGCATGCTGTTTGTATTGATAATATCGATAAGCAACTCTAGTGGTGAATGCATATTTTGATCAGAGATTTATTCTTTCATACCTCTATTTTATCTCTCTGTGCTTGTTCATTGTCAGTTTAAAAGGTTTGTTTTTAGAAATGGGTATCTTGGGCGTGGCGGCGGCGGTGTTGATTGTGTCGACGATTTTGTACTTTTTCCTGAAACACCTCAAAATTCGAGATCAATTGAAAGGTGAGGCTTGCTTTAGAGATTGACGATGCTCATTGTTCTGAGCTTTGAATCGAATCTTGTATCTTTTGTTTGTATTACATGGTTAATAGCTACTAAATGTTATTCTGATTGTTTGTTTTTAGGACTTCCCGGTCCTCGCTCATTTCCGATCATCGGCCAAGCGTTGGTCATCAAACCCGATGCCGAAGGATTTATGGATCAAGTGTGATCAAAATTATTTCATTGTTCAATTCTCATGTTTAGGTCATGGGAATGAGTCATTTGTATCCGGACAATCCACGAATGGTTCTCTTCTGGATCGGCCCAAATCCGGCGTTGATGATCTACAGCGCCCAACTGGCTGAACCGATTCTTTCTTCATCAAAACATCTCAACAAGGGATTCGCCTACAATTTGCTGCACCCATGGCTTGGATTGTCGTTGCTTACTAGGTAATGAGATGCCAATTACGGAATTAGAATTCCTCGTGATCTAGGCGAATCAGAGAAATTTTTCAATCCCGTTAGAGGTTTCCTTCAACTTATTTTTAATAGAATGCTTTTAAATCAGAGTTAATGATCATCGCCATGATCAAACTTATATATTCCTGAAATGCAAATGAATAATTCCTAAAATACTTGGTACTTGACTTGTCCTGTTTTTTTCAAGCGTGTATAAAGACTATTTTAAGGGAGAACTAATGCTTCTTTAGTGATGCTGAACGATGGCGACCAAAAAGAAAGCTCCTGACACCGACATTTCACTACGATATCTTAAAGGATTTCGTGCCCGTCTTCAACTATCATGCAATGATTTTGGTGAAAAAACTCGCGGAAGTTAAAGAAAAGTTCGTTGCTATTTTGTTCTTTTTAATTTTTATTTAGTGAGGTGATCAATTTTGACTCTTACGTCACCCTGTGTGCTTTGGACATTATTTGTGAGACATCGATGGGGAGACGAGTAAACGCGCAACTTGAGGCCAATAGCTCGTATGTTAAAGTGAGTAAACTTTTGTATTCATGCATTTACGAACGTTTAGGCAGTATACCGGATCAACGACATTGTACAAAATCGCACAAAGAACCCTCTGATGTGGAACAAATGGATTTTCGATCGGTAAATTGAAGTTTAAATCAAGATTTTTTTTTATTTTAGCTTCGGTGAGGGAAAAGTTCACGACGAATGTTTGGAAGTCCTCCATGGGTTTACACAAAAGGTAAATGTGGTTTAGTTGGCAAAAAGTTTTCAATTTTTAGGTGATTGCACAAAGGAAAATCGAGCTCGAGAAAGCCGAATGGCATTTCACGGGAAGGCTTGCCTTTTTAGATCTTCTGCTGGACATGGCCCGGCAAGATCAAATTGGTCATGATGATATTCAGCCTGAGGTAGCTTGATTATACAAATTTAAAACGTTCAATTTTAGGTTGACACTTTCATGTTTGAAGGTCATGACACAACTTCGACCGGCTTGGCTTGGGCTTCACATCTATTGGGCAACAACCCTGAAATTATGAAGAAGGCTCAAGAAGAAGTGGATCGGGTAAAAAGAGAACTTGAATTAGGTACCTATTCTCTATTTTAGATCATTACGGACTTTGGCGAGATCGGAGCCGAAGCGCTCTCTGAATTGAAATATCTGGACTGCTGTGTCAAAGAGACGCTACGACTCTACCCGTCAGTGCCAGCTATTATGCGAGAATTGGGCGATGACCAGGTATGTTTCAAACAATTATTTTATGAATAAATTTTATCTTCTATTATGTTGTTCAAGTTCAGAATTTAGATGATAGGCGGTTTCAAAATTCCGTCCGGAACTCACATCATCATCAATCCATATTTGATTCATCGGGATCCCGCACAATGGCCAGAACCAGAACGCTTTAACCCGGAAAGGTTTACTCTGATTTTTAGTTTTTGCACGTACTAGCTTTTAGGTTTTTCCCTGAGAATATGAAGGGGCGGCACGCTTTCTCGTTGATACCTTTCTCGGCCGGAAGTCGCAACTGTATTGGACAACGGTTCGCATACATGGAGATGAAGACGGTGCTCGCCTGGATGCTCTACTATTTTGATATTGGTGAGTAGATTTTGTTGAAGAAATATTGATATTTAAAACTGATAAGTCGAAAACATAACTAAACTTTACCTTCTAGAAAGTGTCGATCGCCGCTGTGATGTTTCGCACAAAATGGAGCTTATTCTTCGCCCAGCTGAGGGGATTCGCCTTCGCCTTAAACAACGACGTCCTATGCCTGCTTAATGTTTGAAAGAATTCTAATGTTGTCTCTTGTTTGTTCGAGTATTTATGGTACCTGTTTTGCTGTGTTCTACGTGTTTTCTTTTGTATCTAAACTTTTTAGTTGTATTTACATCATTCCTTGTGAGTAGTTTGTGATTTTGTGAGCTGTAAAATAAACTTTAAGCTTTAGAGGGTCCTCTTAGGAAATTTAGGTCTGCTAAATTTCTTGATCTGATACTCGGATGAAATCACCTTTCATGATAACCAATATTCAGGTGGCAATAGGTAGCTGGGTCTGTTAGGTAAAAGAGCCGACGATCAAGGTCTCGTTGATTTGGATTTTGGGTATTTTTATCGACTCAACAATGAGTGGGTGACTGGTTGATAGCTGATGGAGTCATGGCTGAGAGGGGACACCCCTCTCCTCCCTTTTTCCCTCGTCGATCCACCCAGCTGGCCGACCCTTTTCCCTTCCTCTTCCACCCGCCGTTTGCCCCTGCACTCCTCTTTCTCTCCCCGCACGGATGGCACGTGATGTGTGTCCCCGTCGCTCCTCGTCTCTCCTCGGGTCCCCCTTGCCAATCCCTTTCTCCGCCCTAGTCTGGACTTTCTCTCTCCCATTTTTCCTTTTTTTAGCTCCTTCCCAATTTCCACTCGTTTTTTCTGGACCCCTTTTTTGCCTTTTGACCTTGATTGGTTGTGCCTTGAAAATTTGCCGATTCGAGTCAGATATTGGATGAAATTGGACTCCAAATTCTCTTGCCGATAATTTAAAGATCGAGTTGGATTTGTTTGTGAACATTCAGTTAGGATATCATTTTTACTTAGTTACTCTTTAGGCTCACCGTGACCCATTTCCTTTTGGGAACTCAACTGTTGCCGTTTAGTGTTATGATTTCAGAGTTGTCTCCCCTTTTTCCCTTCTTCACCTATTTGCCATTAGTTCAAGCAACTCGTGAGTAAAGTCAACAATGAACCCCGGTTTTTCTTCGCTCACTCTTTTGATTTCTCGTGACTATCTCTCTCTCGTCTTTTCCTTCACATCGACTTTCTTGAAACTCGACAATGTTAGCAGCTTAATACCTACAAATCAACCAGGGTACTCATCCATATCTTGACGCTACTGTCAAGATATGGATGAGTACCCTGGTTGTACAGTTTAAGCTTCAGTCTTAGACAGTTCAAGCTTGGTTCATGTACTTGATTCCAAAACTTGAGTACTAAGTGAGTGAATCGAGGGATGGGCGCTGGATTCAAACCAAATAGGGCTATCAGATCAAAACCAAAAGTAACTTTGGAGGTTTGGTAAGGTTTGATAAAGATTCTAGAGTGAGTAGCTGGGTAATTTGGTGTTTGGTGTAGGGCTAGGGATCACGGTACAGGCCTATCAGGACTACGGTACAGGCCTATCAGGACTACGGTACAGGCCTATCAGGACTACGGTACAGGCCTATCAGGACTACGGTACAGGCCTACCAGGACTACGGTACAGACCTGCCAGGACTACGGTAGCTTTTTATTAAAAGAATCTTTTAAATACAATCAAAACACAAATACTTCTTGTCTTTTTTTGTCAAATTTCATGACCACAGAACTTTTTTTTTTGAGGGGATTTCGATGAGTGTTTATTTCTTTTCATTTCTTTTCATTTCTTTTGTGGTGTTCTCTTTTCTATTTCCTTTGTTCCCATCAAATTTCCCTTCTTTTTTCATCCCTTTTCCCTGTCTCTTTTTGGCAATCCTCCCACTTTTCCCGCCTTGTCAATTTTTCCAAAAAAAAGAAGATATTTAGCCTTTTCTTCTCTTTTTCCACCATTTTTTTAGTCATTTTCTCCCTCAATGCAAAAATCATGTGATTCCCACGGTGTTGCGCGGGAAATCTCATCCGAGTCTAGGACTCGGCTAGCTCGGCTAGCTGCTATTAACTTTTGTTTGTTTAAAGCATTTATCCAGAGCAAATCAGTACTCAGTACAGTACAGTACAGTACAGTATCCCGATCACTGTACAATCATCAAGGTACCGTAAACCTTTCCCTCAGATTTCGTCCGTTTCAAGTTCTGGATAAAGATTTTTGCAGCAACAACGATAATAACTTTTTCGAGCGGCTCTGAAATGGATCAGCTGAAGTTGGGGCAAATATATGAGGAAATGGGGAGTGTTAGAGAAAATGAGGGAGATTTCAGAAATCGGAGAGTGTAAACAAGAGGAGAGGTCCTCCATCTCCAATTCCCCCTTCCCCCCCCCCTTTGGCCTCATATATTGAATATCCATTCATTTGCCTTTTCACCCATTTACTTCTCATTTCTATTTATATTCCTTGAGAAATCCCACTTTTTCATCCTTTTTTGGCTATTGATTGTGCCTTTTGACTCGATTTTACCGGTACACAAGGAGCCGGGCGTTTACACGGCTCAGCTTGTTTTGCGTACTTTGTACTTTGCGTACACGTTTTGCGTACTTTGTACTTTGTGCTCTCTGTTCTGTGCTCTGCGTCTAAACTCACCCTTTCTGGTGCACTCAATTCTACATTCTTTGGAAACCAGACGGTTGTTGTGAGAAAAATGGAGAGTGTGCCAGAAAGGGTGCGTTTATTCACTTATTCAGCACAAGTTATCTTTTTTACCTTGCCGCTTCAACAGATCGATCATTTTTCCCAAATTTCTCTCGAAAGATTGAAATATCTTTTTTCCGATCTCAAAAATCAGCTGACAAGCAGTTGCTTAAAGTTTTCTTTTAGCTCAGTCAGCCATTTTTGAAAGTGAAAGCTTTTTTGTGCGAGCCTGGTTGGAAAAAGCCTGCCTGGTCGTCTTTGTTATCCAACCAAGGCACGGTTGAAATTCCAGGCAAAGGCCAAAGTCATTAGCCAGTCATTAGCCAGCCAGCCAACGGCTTATGCTTTAGCCAGAAGACGGAATAAGGTAGTGGTGAGTTGTTTACTAATATAGGTGTCGAGAAAAAATGTGTTCAAGGTCTGGAACGGCGGGGGTTCAACCCTTGCACTACCAGGACACCCCCAACTCTCACTGTGTTTGCGCGACGTTTATTCTCGCTCCCCATTTTTCTCTTCGCTTCTTTCATTCCTCTTTCCATTTCTCTTTCAATTGTTTGTAAATTTGAACAATTCTCCTCTGTCAACTATTGTAAGTAAAACATCAACCTGGCACTTTTTTTCCCCCCTGGTACCCTTTAATTGATCGATTTTTCAAATATCTATATGAGAATTAATTATCTGAGCTACGGATTCAATTCATAGCTTTAATGAAACGGCTTTAATGAAACGGCTTTAATGAAACTTGCCTTCACCTGTTCAAAATTTGATTTGAGATTCAAAGAAAGCTCAAAACTTTCTTTGAATCACATACCGTATTCTCTCTAATAGAGGTGCACTCTTTAATAGTAGTGCACTCTCTAATAGTATTGCGGTCCAGGAGGGAATTGAAAAAATAGTAGTGCACCCCCGAAAATTTGAATTTCTGGTGCCTCTTTTTCATCCGAACCTTTTTGACTTTATGTTTATGTGACATTCTAAAGCTATTCAAGCAAGCAAAAGTGAGGCTTTTTTTATTCATTTATTAACTATTCTTCACATGAAAAAGTTAGCAAAAAATCTAAAATTGTTGTGCAAAGTGCAAAAACATCTTTTTGTTGTTTGTCAAGACACAAATTGTCAACTTGCCGGCCCACAACTGTATGTCAAAAGGAGCCAAAGGAGTACGTGAAAGAATTGCAAGAATTTTTGGAACAAATCTTATATCTGTCTTACTTTGGTAAATGATAAAACTCTTTAATAGTACTGCACTCTCTAATAGTATTGCGGTCCAGGAGGGGGTTCAAAAAATAGTAGTGCGCACTACTATTAGAGAGAATACGGTATTTTGATATCATTTGGATTCATTTATTCGTTCATTCATTTATTTGTGTTTTATTGGATTCGTTTATTCGTTCGTTCATTTATTGTGTTCATTATTTGTTTCCTAAAATCCTCCATGTTTCCAGGTATGGAGTCGATCGGTGGCCGGGAGACGCGTCGCCGGGACAGCAACTCGTCTACTGATTCGTGGAGTGTCATCAATGTGAGTTTTTGGGATATAAATACGTCTAAATCTTTGCTGCTTTGCATGCTTTGTTATCGATTTGACTTTTTGCAACTAAGACGAATACTTGATTGCGCATAAATCGTTTACTGATTTCAGCGTTCCACATCGGCCGCCTCAACGAATCTCTCCTCATCAATTTCCTATTGCTCATCGTTTCGTGATGGTGAACAAAATGAGGAACATGAGGATGAGGTAAATGATGATTATGATGATTATGATGATTATGAATAGATTTCTAAGGACATTTCTAGACATTTCTAGACATTTCTAGACATTTCTAGATATTTCTAGACATTTCTAGATATTTCTAGATATTTCTAGATTCAGACATTACTAGATTCTCAAAACGATTTCTTCTTTTAGCTTTCCGAATGTGATTCTGATGTGAGCACAGAGGATAGCGATTTGGAGGTCAGAGAAATCGAACTGAGAGCCGAATAGAAATTTTAGCTGGAAGAGGATTTGAGCGAGGTGGGCCAGGCTGAAGAGGCAATGGAGAATGGAGAAAGTGAAGAAGAAAATGAAGATATGGAAGAAAAGGAATCAGATGATGAAGAGGATGATGAGGAAGATGAGGAGGAAGAGAAAGATGAAGAGGAGGAAGATGATCAGGTTGGAAAATAAGAAGACTGAACGGGAGAGGAAGCTAGAGTCAATGCGGTTTTTTCAACGCAAAGTTTTGCAACTCCAGAAATTTTAAACTTTAAACAAATCTAGACCTAATAAGTAAGAACTTTCGAAATTTTAGATGTCATTGGTTGACGAAGATGAGGCACTCGAGAATGAGGCGGCTCTTCGATATGTGCCCGCTGAGAAAACGTCGAGACGTCTCGATTTTCTGGGTGAGAAATCGTTTACTTCAATTCTAGACGGTGATAAGATTTGTGATCCATTTTTAATTGCTTTTAATTTGGTTTCTATTTCAGCCAAACAATTCGAGTCCCCATTCGATCAATGGATTGGCGGCGAGAGGAATCGACCGTTCGTCTTCGGCTCGCTACTCGTTTGTTCGGCGATCGGCTTGGCGATAGTGCAAATTATTGGGAGCACATGGCTGGCAAATTTACCAAGATCGGCAGTGTATCAGGTAGAAAATTGAGCGTATAAATTGAGCCTGAGCGTGTAGAAATGCGATCCGTCCTTAACGTTAAAGAACTTTAAAGAATTACAGTTACTTCAGCTTTGCAGCCTTAGTTCTAGAATCAAACAAGCTAATAAATGGACCACACTTATAGAACTGGAGCTGTTCTGAGTCAGGCCTGGATGCAATACTGATCTGACCTGGCTTGACCTGGCCTGATCTGACCTGGACTGGCCTGGCCTGATCTGACCTGGCCTGACCTGGCCTGGCCTGACTTGGACTGGCCTGACCTGGTCTCTGGCCCATCCAGGTCTGGATCTGGCTGGCTGTACCTGGCGCTAACTACAGCACCCGGACCTGGACCTTTCAGGCCTGATCTGGCTATTGTACTTGATCTAGACCTGATTCTGGCTACAGTACCTGACTATATGTATACCCAAACCTAGGCTTAGTTGTATTCATTCTCGAATCTCCAATCATTTTCAGGGTTCAATGCGCGGCGAGATGTTGCTCGATTTGTCCCCCATTGACGTCGGCCTGCAGAGCCGGCGATTGGGACGATTGCAGGTAATTTTATTTCGATTTCTTAGAGTTTAGCAGAGAAATTTCAGCACTTTGCCCCGATTCACCCGCTTGGCACCGCGAAGATCGAGTCGGCGCTTGGGCCCAATGAGAAAGTGAGGTTTCAGGTTTTAATACTGTATAAAGTTAGAGAATAAAGTTAGAGAATAAAACTAACTCCTAGTACTTAAGCGTACATAGTAAAGATGGTACTTTGAATAGTTTAAAAGAAGTTAATCTTGGACAGAAATGGCGGTAGGCTCTTTTTAGGCTTAAATAGTCGAAAATGGAAATGAACTAGTCAAATCTTGATCCATAAAGGATAAAAAAGAGTCTATCTACTTATAAATATTATTTAATTTTTATTTTATAGCTATTTTTCTTTCAGCTCTCATCCCCGCGATCGTTTACTTATGGTAATTGTACTCGTGAGCAGCTTCGCAAAGAATGGGCAATGAAAGCGGTCAAAGCGCTCATTCAATGGGCAAATGTGGGTTTAAATTTGTTATAATTTGGTTTAAATATTAAAAATAATGTAAATTATTAAATAGAATTGATTAAATAGGATATATTAAATAGAATATATGAAATGGAATGTATTAAATAGAATGTATTAAATATTGGGTTTTCCAGTTATGAATGCGCGTTTTTTACTATTTTGTAAATTTCTCAAGATACCGAAATCAAGAAAAAGATATGTATGAGTATTATTCGAAAGCTGAAGATCTCCTCTACATTTTGATATAAAAAGCTTTTGAATTTGTCCAGTTTTTGGGCAAATTGACTGCACAGAAGAAGAAGAAGAAGAGGTGGCCAAAAAATGGATCAAGTTTTGGCTCTCAGGACTCAGAGCCAGCTCTCGGGACTCAGAGCCAGCTCTCGGGACTCAGAGCCAGCTCTCAGGACTCAGAGCCAGCTCTCGGGACTCAGAGCCAGCTCTCAGGACTCAGAGCCAGCGCTCGGGACTCAGAGCCAGCTCTCGGGACTCAGAGCCAGCTCTCAGGACTCAGAGCCAGCTCTCGGGACTCAGAGCCAGCTCTCAGGACTCAGAGCCAGCTCTCGGGACTCAGAGCCAGCTCTCAGGACTCAGAGCCAGCTCTCAGGACTCAGAGCCAGCTCTCGGGACTCAGAGCCAGCTCTCAGGACTCAGAGCCAGCTCTCAGGACTCAGAGCCAGCTCTCGGGACTCAGAGCCAGCTCTCAGGACTCAGAGCCAGCTCTCAGGACTCAGAGCCAGCGCTCGGGACTCAGAGCCAGCTCTCGGGACTCAGAGCCAGCTCTCAGGACTCAGAGCCAGCTCTCGGGACTCAGAGCCAGCTCTCAGGACTCAGAGCCAGCGCTCGGGACTCAGAGCCAGCTCTCGGGACTCAGAGCCAGCTCTCAGGACTCAGAGCCAGCTCTCAGGACTCAGAGCCAGCCGAGGTGCCTTTGGATCAAGTTTTGGCTCCGCTCAAATTGAGTTAACCGTTTGATGTTTGGTCAATAGATATATCAATACAACTTTTTTTGAAATATAACAATTTCAGAGCATCTTTTCTTTTCTTTCATTTTCTGAGTGGTTATTTTACACCATAAAACTTGAGGAATAGCTAAGCTGGAATGGGGTATTCAGTCTAGATTAGGGTATTCAGCCTAGACTTTCTGGATTACGGCATTCAATCTAGAATAGGATATTCAGTCTAGAATAGCTAGATTACGGTATTTAGTTTTTTCGAAAACGACCTCTCCCTTTGTGCAGTGAATTTCCCAAAAAGTTGAATGAATTCAAAAACTTTTTTATTCCAAAGTGTAGAGGAGATCTTCAGCTTTCGAATGGTATATAACACTCATATACATCTGTTCGATATCTTGAGAAATTTACAAAATAGTAAAAACGCTCATTCATAACTGGACAACCCAATATTTCAGCTGGTATTTGTGGCTGAATAGATCAGACATCTGTACACAAACAAGTGCCTAGTTAGAGTACTAGTTCTAGTTCTAGAGTTGCAGCTCTAGCTCTAGCTGCAGCTCTAGTTCTAGCTCTAGTTCTAGCTCTAGCTCTAGCTCTAGCTCTAGCTCTAGCTCTAGTTCTAGTTCTAGCTCCAAAGCTCTAGCTCTAGTTCTAGTTCTAGTTCTAGCTCTAAAGCTCTAGCTCTAAGCTCAACTGTAGAGGAGATCTTCAGCTTTCGAATGATATATAACACTCATATACATCTGTTCGATATCTTGAGAAATTTACAAAGTAGTAAAAACGCGCATTCATAACTGGACAACCCAATAGAATGTATTTAATGTTTTTCTAATTTAAATTCAAATGCAAATCGATCTTTCTCTTTGCAGAACTTCACCGACAATCAATGCGCTCTCCGAGAAGTCTTTAAGGGAGAAACACTTGTGGTGAGTTTGCATTTTTGAAAAATTTGAGAAACAATTCGATTCTATAGGGTTATTTAGACGAGATTACAGTAATACTTAGAGAAAATTATCATATAAAATCATTTAAATGAAATTTGATTCAAATTTAGTCATCACCGAATCGCCCGATCTATGTCGTTCCCTCGATTTCGTCTCCGTTGCCCGATTTCGACATCTCATTGAAACCAAGCTTTACGCATAGAAAGGTATGATTAAAATTTAAAAATAGACACTATACAGATTGATATCTAAGCTTAAGATAAAATTGTAAAGGATTTTTAGATAGATGAAGATAGATCAGGCATTTTTAGATAGATCAGGCATAGAATTCGATCAAAAGTAGATAGATTGAAGAAAATTAGAAACAAGATACGTTTGGAAAACGATTTGTGAAGAAGAAATAGCGCTAAAGCTATCGTTGAGAAGAAGATCAGTGAATAGGCATACTGTGACTATAGGGATTCACCTAGATTCGAGCTCAAGCCAAGATTAAAGTAGTCGAAAGATGTCACCATTTTGGAAAGGATAGAGATGATAGAGATGGCTTAGAGATATAGAGATGGCTTTGTGATAGGATTATTCCGTTTTGAACCTTTTGAACAAGTTTTAGCATCGAAATCTCGATCTTTTTCAGATTTTTCGCCCAACTCTCAGCCAATCAAAACGTCCGACAACCGAAAGGACACCGCGTCCCACTCAATCACCTCCACCACCGCCTGTCAGTTGGAGGAAAAGACAGCAAAAGGTTTGATACAGGGTAGAGCTAACAAGGGAATGGACTGAAGTGGAGGTGATCGTTTGGAATGAGTGATACCATCAATATTCATCATGATATCTCATTCAATAGATATCATTATGAATATTGATGACCAAAAAAATTAGCTTCCCAAAATAACTCTACAACGAGAAATAAAATAAACTTTTTATTAATTAATATAAACTAATGAAATATAGGCATAATAATAAAGAAAGAAAGAAAGAAAAGAAAGAAAGAAAGAACAGAAGGAACAGAAAGAAAGAACAGAAAGAACAGAAAGAAAGAAAGAAAGAACAGAAAGAACAGAAAGAAAGAAAGAAAGAAAGAAAGAACAGAAAGAACAGAAAGAACAGAAAGAAAGAACAGAAGGAACAGAAAGAACAGAAAGAAAGAACAGAAAGAAAGAAAGAAAGAACAGAAGGAACAGAAAGAACAGAAAGAAAGAACAGAAAGAAGAGAAAGAATAAATTTTCATTAATTGTATTGGGTTTACTTGGCTTGGCATTTTTCTGATTTACTTGGCACTTTTCTGATTTAGGGTAGGGTAAACTTTCTTTTAAAAAATGATACGTTTTACCCCCCTCCCCCCTTCCCCCCTGGCTATGGACCTACTACGAGCTAAACATCTATTAAAATATCCACTTTTTTTTAGCCGATTTCCACCCATTCTTCCTTCCAACAATGTCCCCGCTTGGTGTCGTTAGGAAAACGCGGAGAAATCACGCACAAAATGGCCCCACCACCAGCTGTTGGGAAGAAATATCGACACTATATAAAGGTAGGGAGTTTGCTGAATCTTCAACTATTGAGTTGATGGAAAAGTCCTTTCCGATTTTTTGGGAGAGTACCTTTGTCCAATTTTGACGTTTTATAGCTCATCCTAAAGCTGAATTCAAGACGGATCGATTGGTAAAAACCGTTTTGAGATATCTCTTTTCTAAAAGTTTTTACAGCTATTTTAGTAAAGGGCGGCAGAGCCGCTTTTTTTGCAAAGATTCTGAAAATGCGTGTCTAGGGGTTATTTTTGACGCTGATCACGAAACACATGTTTTTAGCCTAGGTTTCTGCACGGAAAACTAACGAAACGTGAAAACAGCTATTTTTTGGCTCTTTACTAAAATAGCTGTAAAAACTTTTAGAAAAGAGATATCTCAAAACGGTTTTTACCAATCGATCCGTCTTGAATTCAGCTTTAGGATGAGCTATAAAACGTCAAAATTCGACAAATTTAAGGTACTCTGCCAAAAAATCGGAAAGGACTTTTCCACCAACCCAATACTTATAGCTTATCGGGCTCTATCGTAATCTTTCATGCGGGAAAATTCTAAAGAACTTGAAATCTAAAGACCTTGAAATCTAAAGACCTTGAAATCTAAAGACCTTGAAATCTAAAGAACTTGAAATCTAAAGACCTTGAAATCTAAAGATTGTTCTATGTAACGTTCTACAATTCTTGAAATCTAAAGATTTCAGCAAACCGCTTTAGACAATAGAACGGATTTAGATAATAGATATAGCCTAAAAAGCAAATAAAATCGAAAAATCGATGAGAACTCCTATTTTAGGAGTTCCACTTTTACTTCATCCACTTTTACAACCATTTTCACAACTATCTCTTTCTAGACTTCCGATGGATTCTCTCGACGCTCCGCACATCCTCAAAATATGCCAAAAATTGCTCAAAAATCAACACCAACAATGCCCAGAAGCAATCCGAAATTCAGCAAGGTAAATCGAGTTTATTTTCTGGATAAATAGATAAAATCAAACCTAAATATCGGAGACAAAAAAAAATAAAAGCTAAGTCATAAATTCAACTCATTCATTTGTTTTTTGAGTTGGAAAATTGAGCCTCAAAATGTGTCTACATCGTAAAAATACCGTAGCTGTCGTACTCCCTACCGTAAAGCTAAAGCTATCGTATCCCGAGCTATCGTACTCCCTACCGTAAAGCTAAAGCTATCGTATCCCGAGCTATCGTACTCCCTACCGTAAAGCTAAAGCTATCGTATCCCGAGCTATCGTACTCCCTACCCTAAAGCTAAAGCTATCGTACTCCCTACCGTAAAGCTAAAGCTATCGTATCCCGAGCTATCGTACTCCCTACCCTAAAGCTAAAGCTATCGTACTCCCTACCGTAAAGCTAAAGCTATCGTATCCCGAGCTGGCGTACTCCCTACCGTAAAGCTAAAGCTATCGTACTCCCTACCGTAAAGCTAAAGCTATCGTACTCCCTACCGTAAAGCTAAAGCCACCGTATCCCGAGCTGGCGTACTCCTAGCTACCTATACTGTATTCTTTTTATTGCAAAATCTCAATCACCTGAATCTCAATCGTTTAAAGCTTCTGGGTCGATCTTCTTGATCCTGAGTCATTCTCCCCGTACGAATATTTATCGTGGGGTAAAACCTATAAGAACGCAGAACCGCCTACCCCTCAGATAAGCCCAGAGTTAACCTGAGATTGCTCGACAAAAAGAGAAAGTCCCCCTCTCACGGAAAAGCCCTGCGCCAGACGGCGAGCGATTACGCGGCCGCTCAAAGAACACCTCCCCGTCTCTGAAATATTAGAGAAAATTAAAGAAAATTAGAGAAAATACGGTAATTTTAGATCTAGACTACTCGAGATATAATTATTTAAAGTATTTTTATTAGAAATACACCAATTTCATTTATAATCTCATAAAAACAAACGATTTTTTTTTAGGCGCTTTTCAACCGAGCCGTTTCCTCTCCAAAATTCACGAGAAAAGGCCCAATCCCACCGCCAAAAGAGAGCAAGGTTTGTAAAATTTTCATAATAATTTGTCAGAATAAGTTCTTTATATAGATTAGAGATTGATGACAATATTATAATCGATTTTCTATAATCATTCGTATTTTTAGAAGCCAAACCGTCCAACCGCCGTGCAACAGTATCGACCCACCAAGCAGCACAAGGTTTGATAAAAAACTTGTGCTGACAAAAACTACAAAAACGTTACTAACAAGTCCCCTGTAACTTCTACGTACTAGTACTATGCGCACAGTAATCACTGTACTATTTACTAGTACCGTACCTAATGTAAATACTGTAATAGTAGCCCAACCACTCGTAGTCGCAACTTTTTTTAGTATTTCCTTTTTTTAGCACCAGTACTTTTTAAAAAATGTGACTTTAATATCAAAAAATAGCCCTGAATTTCAGCTATTTTTTGATACCTATACGCGAATTGTAGCATAAATGAGTGTCGAGAAAAACGCGTTCAAAGCTAGGGCTACGCAACGCTCCGCTTTGAACGAGTGTTTCTCGACACTGGTTTATGCTACAATGCGCGCTTAGGTATCAAAAAATAGCCCTGAATTTCAGCTATTTTTTGATACCTATACGCGAATTGTGGCATAAATGAGTGTCGAGAAAAACGCGTTCAAAGCTAGGGCTACGCAACACTTCGCATCGTCATTATGCGCGTATCGGGCACTATTACAGTATTTACGGTGGGCTTTTCTTCAAAATATCCACATCAGATGCCTATTTTTTAACAATCTGACCATCAATGAAAGTTCTATCGCAATTTTGGAGGTGATATTTTCATGGGGAACAGAGACGCGTCAAAATTTCCATCGAATCCCTCAATCACACTGCTTTCCCTAAAATTTTCATATCGGATATCTATTTTTAACAATATTTAACCTTCAGTTCCCTCTTTTCTCCTTGCAGTACTGTACTATGCACATGTACAGCACTAGGCACATGTACAGTGCTATGCACAGACAAACACACGTATTGTTGCACAGACTGTACTAGACACGTGTACAGTACTAGGCACATGTACAGTACTATGCACACGTACAATACTATAGTACAGTACTAGGCAATTGTACAATACTATACACATGTACAGTAATATGCACATGTACAGTACTATGTACATATAGTACTATGCATATGTACAACACTATTTTTAATGATATTTAACCCTCATTTCCCTCTTTTCTCCTTACAGTACAATACTATGCACATGTACAGTACTATGTACATACAGTACTATGCACATGTACAGTACTATGCACATGTACAGTACTATGCACATGTACAGTACATGCACATGTACAGTACTATGCACATGTACAGTACTATGCACATGTACAGTACATGACATATAGACCTGTACGGTACATCACATGTACGTACTATGCACATGTACACTATGTACACGTACTATGTCTTAGTACATGCATAGACGGTACTATGCACATGTACAGTACTATGCACATGTACAGTACTATGCACATGTACAGTACTATGCACATGTACAGTACTATGCACATGTACAGTACTATGTACATATAGTACTATGCATATGTACGGTACTATCGTACAGTACTATGCACTGTAAATAGAAAAAAAATCGTTTCATTTTAGCCATGCAAAAGTCGACCGGAGCCTTGTTGGAACGATTTTCGAATGGAAACGTTGAAGAGTGAAAAGAAAGAGAAAGTGAGGCCTTTAAAGCTTTGAAGTTTATCAAAAAAGCTAATTATCTTGATAAAATGATTTTTCTAATGCAAACTTTCTAATGCAAATCCTCTAGACAAGCCTTGTCCTTCGTAAAGAGTACTCGTTGACCGAATCGATTCAAGAGAAAAAGCAAAATCCACTCAGAAAGGTTGGGTTTTTTTTTTTCGAAAACTCATCCTTTCTAGTGCACTGAAATCCTCAATTTTTCCTAAAGTTCAATGCGCTAGAAAGGATGCGTTTACAAGTGAGCACAAAGTACATCAAAACTTTTCAGTCTCAAAGATCTGAGGTCTGCTACGGCTACTCGAATACTTCAACGAACATTGAGAAAAGGGGAAAAATGGTAGGGTTTTTAAAGCTTTTTTAAAGCTCAATATTATAAAGATAACTGTAATAAAGCCTTTCTAAAGCTTTAAATATACTTTTTAATAGAAATTTTCATAGAAATCTTCAATTCTAGGAGAAAAAGCGCCCAACCGTGCAGGGATATTGCTCGACGATCTCTCGGAGTCGCTCGTTGAGCCGCGTCACTGAACCACAATGTGATCACCGAGTGTGGAAAAATGCCACGAAGGCACAGGTGAATTTCCCAGGCTAACAACTTTGTGCTTTAAATGAAATCTTAAATGAAACCTGCTCGGTCGGTTGTGCTCGGTTTGTTCAACGCACCCTTTCTGGTGCACTGAATTCTCACAATAATGCTTTAGTTTCACTTAAAAAAAAGCCGAATTCAGTGCACCAGAAAGGGTGCGTTGAAACAAACCGAGCACAACGCAAGCAAAAGTTAAACTTTCTTTTCCAGCGCAAACCAAAACGACCATGTCTCGAGCACAAGAAAGCGGTGCCGTGTCGCGAGAATAACAGTGAGTTGTGATAAATCGCCGATTTAATCGAGAAAGAGGGGGTAGGCTAGTTTCCGCAACTTTTTTTGCGCAACAGGGTCATTTGCGCAACTGGGTCGTTTGCGCAACTCGGCATAACTTTCTTCTAAGCGGGCTAATCTTTATGATTTTGATTTCATTTTGTTGCACTTATTGAGATCTACAAAATGAAATCAAAATCATAAAGATTAACCCGCTTAGAAGAAAGTTATGGTGAGTTGCGCAAACGACCCAGTTGCGCAAAAAAAGTTGCGGAAACTAGCCTACCCCAGAAAGAGGTTTACTGTTTTTTTTAAAACGTGTCCTCTTTTTACCGTAACCATGTCTCTATTTCTAATCTCCAATCTATCGACTTTTGGTCTGATTCTGATATCCATTTTCAGAGCTCGACAAACAGATTCGCCAACAACAAAAGAAGCGATTGCGGAGAAATTAACTTTGTCCAAAAATTTGGCAAATTTCGCAAAATTCCATGAAATGGTTGTTTTTCTAAATTTTAATCCTAAAATCTCCTAAATCTAAATTCTAAATCTAAATCCTAAAATCGTTTTCCCATAATTTTTTAGTTACCGAACTTTCAGGGCCCCACAAAAAGCTCCCCGACTTGCCCCTAGATGGAAAATTTTGATTTCAAGCCTATTGGCAAAACAGAAACCTTTTAAAATTTGGTTAGGAATCGAAATTTGCACATCTTTAAATTTTGTAAAAAGTACTGTACAAAAGCTTTCATTTGCACATAGCTCTAAAAACTTTTCATTTTTTTCCAAAACTTCACCTCAAAAGCTCACCAATTTTCCGTCAGCAGTTGTCTAGAATTTTCGAATTTCTCTCCAAAATCACGTGTATATAGTGAAGCTGAAATAGAAACAAAAAAAAACCCCGAGTGACATAATAAGTCTTCAAGGATTTCTCATGGACCTTTCGATTTTTTGATATAATCTACATTTACTGTAAATTACCTGAAATAAAGTTTTCAAAATTTACGTCAAACTAGGCCAACAAACATTCAAAAATAACAATCCGGGTAACAAGAGAAATAAACAAAAAAAATCATTCTGAAGAGTATTTTTTCGTGAATAACAAAAAAAAAGTTCTAAACTTAACAGATTTCCTTCAGAATAGACTAGGTAAAAGTTCAAAAATCACAAACATCAACAAGGCGGCCATTATGCAGACGAAAATCGGGAGCGGACGGAAAAGAGTCGAGCCCAATGACGCAGTACTTGTCGGTACACTTGTTGCAGATGATTGGTTCTTTCTGAAATTATAATGCACCATATAATCTAATAAAAGGTTGCATATCCCTAGTTACATCTTTATAACTTCAAAATGTTTCAGTAATTTGTTTTTTTGAGGAATTTTAGTCTTACTCATTTTAAAATCACTTAAGAAACGAGTTAATAAGTAATCTGAAACCAAAATAAAATCAAAACCCACTCATCCGCTGCAATGCGTTCGCCGAGCATGTGAAACTTCGAAACGCCAACGATCCTCACTTTGACCCATTTACCCATCACCTCACCTAGAAAGAGGAGAGATTACAAAAAGCATGAAACCTCACCTGGATCAGGTACAAGAACGTGCTCATAGTTTTTGTTGTGACCAACGGCGTGCAGCTTGTCCGAAGCAAGCTCACAGACGAGAACATCCATCACCTCGCCGACTCGGGACTCCTCGTAACGGGAATAGCTTCTAAATAAAACAGGATTTTTAATTATAATTTTAAAAGGTTTAGAACAGTTTTCAATTCTTTCTAGAGGTCCATTGCCAATTTTAACGTACCTGAAGAGTCGACTCATCTCAGCCGTTCGTCTTTTTGCCTCCACCGGATCAACGCGTTTCATTCGAGCGGCCGGGGTACCAGATCGAGGAAAGAACTAAACGAGATTCAAGTTTTAAACGCATTCAACCAAATCCAATACCTGATTAATGAAAAGCGACGGGAACTGGTAGTCACGCACCAATTGCATTGATTCCTAAACGATATCGAGAAATAGTCATTCGATGAACGATAGTACCTCAAAATCCTCCTCTGTCTCCGTGGGAAAGGCACAAATCATATCAGTGGCAATGTAGATGCCAGGGACACTAAAAAATAGATTAAAAACTTATGGAAAAACAACACACTTTTTCTTCATGTAATCGACAATCTTTCGAAAGTGATCCGATGTGTACTCTCGTTTCATGTCTCTAAATTTCGAATAGTAAAACACTTTAGCTTAATAACAGCTCAATTAACCTTAAAACAGCGTCACTTCCTGCTTGAACCGGGATGTGGAGAAAGGCATAAACGCGGGGATGTCGAAGAATCGTAGCAATTTCCTAAAACGTAACATAGTATACTTTCAAAGCCTAGTTAAGACCAATTTAAATCTTCGCTAAAGCATGTGAAACTAAAGCCAAAATACCTCCAGGTAATCCAAAATGTATGGCGGATTCGTCATGCCGAGTCTCATCATACAGCCGTCTGGAATAATTTTCACCAATTCGTCAAGGAGATCGGGAAGAACCTAAAATTGCTATTTAAGCATGTTCTACTAACGATTAGATCAGTTTAAGTTTCAAATTTTCTCCTCACCACTCCAATATCTCTTCCATAGGCACCCAAATCCTCGCTTGTCAGCCACAACTCTTTAACACCGTCTCGTTCGAAAGCCGTTTGAGCTTGTTCAACCTATATGCTTGATGAAACATAAAGTTGCACCGAGAAAAACTCACCAATTCTTTGATCGGATAACTCTTGAGATCACCGCGCGCCAATTTTGTCTTACAATAGGTGCAATTGTTGAGGCATCCCGTGTTTATTGCCAACACCTAAAAGAAAATTGGTTTAACACGAAGGTTTATTAGAATTTACCTCAACCAGTTCATTTTTCCTCATTTTAGGCAACGCTAGGCCGGCATCGGGTCTACGACGAGATAAAAGGCGAACCGTGTTCCCCTTGACCGTTTCTTCAACAATCTAAACTTGAAGTTTAATAGGTTATCCATCTTTAGAGCTGCAATTAATAGTATCTGTACATTTACAAGTCTAAAACTAAAACCACCTCAGTGATCCGATCAATTTGCTTGACGCCGACAATCGAGACTCCTTGCAGCCATTTTTCATTGGGTGCCGCTTGTGATACGCAGCCGGCCATTACAATCTTCTTGCCGCTTTTCTGCCCCTCGGTTACCAAGTTACTCGCCTAGAAGTGAAAATGTTACAGCCATGATTCTTTCACTTACTTGCTGTTCTGATGGAGTCTTGACTGTACACGAGTTCAGCACCCAAACATCAGCATTGTCTTTGTCCTGTGTGACTCGATAGCCATCCTAAAAAAACTGGACGTTATTTCTTCAGCAAATTATAAAATTTCCATTTAAAAAGTGAAAACCATTAACCGACCCGCATCAATATTCCGGCCATGTATTCCGAGTCTGATGAGTTGTGGCTGCATCCCCATGTTCGCATCCAAACCGAGCAAGTGCCTAAAATTAAAGGTTACAATTGTTACAATTGGTTGGCACTAAAACTAGTGACACAAAAAAATTAATATTCGCTCATCGTTTGGTACTATTTGACATTTATAAAGCTTGATTTATTCTTAAATCTACTAAAAAAAACAAACCGGGCACAAACGAATCCATGTGTCCTTTTTCCTCATGCACGGGCGCTTTCTTCGTGGAGCGTATCCGAATCGTCACCTACAAGAATGCAGTTTAGTTGAACTTTTGAAAAAAAGTCAATTCTACAAAGTAAGCCTTTTATAAAGTTTTGAGTCACCTCTAAACAATGTAAAAATCTACATACCGTAAAAGCGCTAATAGACGGGCGCTCCATTTTTTATTACCGTATTTACTCTAATAAAAGCCCCGCCCTATAGGAGCGTCGCGTAATTTAAGCTTACTCTCAAACAAACGCTCATACCTCGACACCAGTACGTTTGTTTTTGGGTATCAAATTAAAGTAGAGAAGATGGGTGACTTTTTGAGATATAACACATATTTTTAGCATTAATCAGTGCTTAGAAAAAAATGATTGAAAAATGGCAAAAAAGAGCAGTTTTGGTTCGAGCGATTTTTATAGGTTCTTGTAATAAAATATCGTAAACTAACATCTTCAGTCAATTTCCCAGCGACGCCCGGTAGATCCCCGTAGCCGTCCTCGATATCGACCATTTCGGCCTTAACTTTCGATAAAAAAATAATTGTCTAGCATTTTTTAGACCTTTCAATTTCAATTGACGATCATCAAGGCAACTTTGAAAGTGTGGTAAAATTCGAATAAAACAAATCTTTTCAATTCGCTTTTTACAAAGAATATTTATCGTTTGACAAAAAGATTCGAGAAAAGTTCAGCTCATTGTAATACATTGTGTGGTATAACTGATATCGTGGCAAAACGCATTGCACCAAAAAATAGAACATTCGTACATAATGAAATGACTAGGGGAGTGTAAGGAGTGAAAGATTTCAATGATAACATTCACACAAATGAAAAAAAAAAGGCAAAATGAAGAGAAAAACAAAGAATGAGAGGTAATCAAAGGCTTGAAGCGGAATAAGTACAAAGAAAGAGGATTTTTCGCATGCTATAATGCTAAAATGAATAAAAAGATATGCTAAAGAGGTTTAATTACAACAGACTTCGGATGAATGCCGTATCGTAGTGAGTGATGAGAGTTCTAAAAGAAAAATATTCAGTTAACGGCTAACATTGCTATTAGGTTGATGCAAAAGTCTTTTTCATTTTTTTCGTACTTCTTTTGAAAAATAACAAAGTCATCAATTAACCTATGGTTTGCTCTAAATGAAAAGTGTTTATTGTTCAATTTCCCATCTTTTTAAGTCAATTTGGGTTCACTTTCAAGCAAATTCGAGAGTGAAAACGGGTTTTTCATAAAAATCTATAAAAACCTCGATAAAGAAATTGGCTGAATCAATTTCTCTGAAAATCTGAAAAAATATCTAACTTTTTGTGCTCTATCTTTTATTTATTAACATCAAGATTGGTTTCCTTAGCTAAAGCGTCTAAAATGCATCATCGAGCCGTCGCCTTTTTTGACTACCCGACTTCAGGCTCTCAAAAAAATCTAGACATAAGACATTTTAAACTCGTTTTAATGTCATTTTGCAGAAAAATAATTGGCCTTTCGAATGCAATAAACCGTTGTTCAATTGGTGCATTTGTTACTTTTTAACGGAAGTACGAAAAAAATGAAAAAGACTTTTGCATCAACCTAATAGTTAACGTACTTCAAAAATGTCATCTCGCGTCGAGTATTATCAAAAATCACTCGTGGGTCCTCGGATTCACATCTAAAGTTTGGAAATTGCAAAATCATTTTGACTCGAAGTATATCTTTGCTCAAAAAGACTAAAAATCATGTTTTGATATTAATTTTTACATACAATCACATAATTTTATATTCGCTATGTAACAAACCTGAGAACATTTGGAGCCATTACCATCGCCAAATTCGAAGGATCCATCTTCGTATGCACAATTACTTCCTCCATTGAAAGATCCTGCAGCAGGGAGATCAACTTAGCCAGTACAAGGCGATTCACTAAAACATAATTGCATAGGAGAATTTTCAAAGCACTAACCATTAGGCAACAAATCAACCAAGCGAGTAGCTTCTAGAGGGTTATCACATCCGGCTAAAGCTCGAGTGTAGAAAGAATGTGGAATGAGTGGTTCAGGAAGTTGTCGAAGCCACAACTTCAAAAGACCGGCCGGCACGTGAGGATCGCGAAGAACGGGAACAACCTAAACGTTGAAATTGTAAAACAGGTTTTATTTTGGCACAAGCTTCACTTTTAAAGTTCCATGAAAGCTAATTCAATACCAGTCTCAAACGTTCAAGTGCTTCAAAAAATTATTTTTTAAGAAACGAAACCGTACCCATTGATCCAACCGTGCCCTTGCCGTGTTCATCTGTTCGGGATCGGCGGGCACTCGAAAAAGCCCTTCGGTTAGCGTTCCGCCCTCTCGTAAAATCAATTCAATCAACGTCGTCTCAATCCAAGGCAACTAAAAAGCTTTTGTATCAGTATCTTGTTCCCTAAAAGTACCTGCAAATGTGGGTAACGGGCTGCTTGCATGTCCATCAGCTCTTCAAGATTTGCCGAAAATTGAGGTGGGTTGAAGATGTGTACTCGTGATTCCTAAACAACATGAATCATCAAATCAACTAAAGAAAGCTCTACCTGCACTAAAGCTAGAGTCGGCTTGAATTTTGGTTGGTTTTTCTCCAAGCGTTTGTGGCATTGATGCGCAAAGTTAGAGACTGCGACCTGAATTTTCTATGTAAGCTAAAAGCAAATTTAACAAACCTCTGGCGAATCCAAAAGACTATCGGAGTGTCGATCAAGAAATACAGACAATTTATCGGCCATTTCAGTCGATGGGGCTACGAGAGCCAACAAGATTGCTAACAGCTCCCATCCTCGTCTAAAATACAATTTTGAACAAGTTCATAAGAGTTTTTAATTGATCCTCATTTAAAATGTTCTTGGCCTATTAAAACACGATTACAACTACCTCAAACTGTCGGATTTCAAATTATCGGTCAATTGTTGCATGAGTTGAGCGATTGCTTCATCAGCGCATTCTTTCCTCCCGGTTGTCGTTTCACAAAGTGACAAAGCTAGCTAAAACAAGTAAGATAAGTTTTATCAACATCATTGCATTAATTCCTTTTATAGCTTACTTGATCCGGCGACAATTTGCTCTTTTTATCACCCATGTACGATTGAATAAGTTTGAAGATGGCCGCCGATTCTTTCCGGAGAGCCTAAAGTTCAAGATTGATGAATAAAACTTTAACGAGCTTACCTTGTTATCCGGCGCCGTTAAAGGTGCCTTTGGTGCATCTTTTGCCCAGCCTCCTGGTGATTTTGTTTTTGTGCCAGTGTTCGTCGAAAAAGTGAACGGCCCTCTTTTCTGTTGCGGTGGAGAACTTGATCTAAATTTTTCGATTAAACCCCGCTCATGATCTCTATAGCCACAAGGTAACTTATTAAAAGGTAACTTATTAAAAAGTAACTTATTAAAAAGCCATGTCTAGGTAACTTATTAAAACTTGCCGACTGGATCTCGTGGGCAAGCTGTCGGCCGAGGGCGCTGTCGACATTCGACTTGCCGTTGTCGGAAATGGAGGAAATGGGCGACCAATTTGCGAGGAAGTGAGCGACCTTTCCGAGACATCATCAAGAGAAAGCATCTAAATTTGAATAGAGAAATTTTACTCAAAACAACTTACATCAAAAGATGTATCCAAATCACGATGACTATAGCTTGGACTTCGCGTAGTGACGATACCAGTTTCTGGTCCAATATTTTGCGCAATTATCCGTCGAGGACCGGCACGACGAACTGCTGGCGATGTTTGTGTTTCGCAGTGTTTTCGAGCCTAAATGAATAGTTTTATTATGGTACATGAATCATGTCTGAAAAAGAAAATGCTAACTCTTTGTTGACTAACTCTAACTATTTTCTTTTGACTTAATAAATTTTTTTAAATAAAATTGTTTATGTATATTCATCGAGCACATTTCCAAAAAAAACAACCTAAATCAAAAGACGCCGGTCCTCAATAAACTATGCATCAAAACGGACAAAAAGGCAAAGTTTTGCAGAAAAACACACAACCAACCCTAGCATGTTCACTTTGATCCGTATTTTCTTTTAACGTCTGAAGCTTAGCCAAAGGAATGATGTCTGCACTGGCGCTAGTCGGACGCGCCCACATTGTCTAAAAATAATTGAAATTAGAATTCTTGTAAAATCATAACCAAGTAAAAACCTTTACTAACCTTCATAGATGATGCATTGTAGTAGTAGAAGCGATTTGTCTTCGAATCAAACAACTCCCACCATTGATTCTCGTGCGTTCGTTTACTAAATAAAAAATTAACCAAACGAAAAACATAAAATTCCGTGAAGGTAAATTCAATTTATGTTACACTTACACTCTTGTTCCGATCGGGGGATCCCAGGAGCATTTTCCTGTCGTCAAATTGGCGTACATGCGCTGTTTCGTTTGTGGTTCCACGATCTCCACAACCTCAGCAACCTCCAATTGTGGCTGCGGCTGGGACATAATCCTAAATTTTATTCCTAATTAATTATCACAGCTATTAAAAATATCAAAATGGCTCCAAAATCTCAACCTATTCCCTGAAATTATAATAAAGAACATTTAATTTTTAACAAATTTTAAACGTTCCGTTGTTGACAAACAAATATAACAAAATTGGAGAATAAGCTACCTTTACACTAAATGATTCCTCAGTCTACTAACACGCCTCATTTTAAAGAGTTATCGGGTTATTAACAACGATGCTTTTTTACATTAAATAATTGGGTACTAATAAAGTTCGGGGCATACTTTGACTTGACCCCGTCAAAACCTATTTTACGTGTTTTCTCTAGTCTAGTTTTGCATTTCCTGGGTAATCAAATTTGCTTAATCTATTGGTGATATTTTTAGAGTGTTGAATTTGAAGTTTTTGAATAGTTTTCACTTTGTATTTCACCCCTGGCCTCATTTTTTAGCGTGCAACAGTTATAGGTCAGCTAGCTCAACAAAATATTAACAAAGAATGTTCAAAACTTTCTAAAAATATCACCAATAGATCCAGCATGTTTGATTACCTCAGAAAAAATGAAATAACATTGGCAAAACAATCGAAAAATATGATCTGTCCAAATCAGAGCAAAGTGCCGAACTTTATTAGTACCAATAGTTGCTCAAGCTATTAACATATTTTTAAGCTTAAAATATGTTATCCAAAGGTTTAAAAACTTACTCGGGACCATGCAACAATGTCTCGTTGTCTTCGACTGATGGAATTGGATCGGGTGGCACATGATTGGAGCTGCCAGGAACCGGTGAATAGTAGACCTCATCGCGCATCGCAGTCTGAAAATTGAAAAATAAATAATCTACTGCCAAAATTTTAACAAAACGAGAACATTAGAAGTCAAATGTCAATGGATGGTGAAAAGTTAAGTGGATAACCGAATCATGGAGCTCAAAACCGTAAAAACTTCAGCGCACGGGATTTTGAACGTTACTTTGCTGGGGATTGCTCATTCAAAATAGCAACATTAGGTGTTTTTTCTATGTAACATACCTTAAAAATCCCTCGATTGTCCTTAAAAATAGATTAATTGTAGCTTAAAAAAGATGAATTCTTAAAAAAAATCGCAATATCAAAATCTTAAACCAAAGCTTTAGCTGAAAGGTTCTTTTCAAGCCTTCATAAACGATCGTTCGTTTCAAGCTTTCATAAACGATCCATAATATTGCGATTTCTGTCTCAAAGTTGACTTATATTCACCCAGATTCATTAGAAAACGGTTCTTGCCCAATTTTTAGCTTTAAACGGACAAAAAACAGTAAAAAAAAAAACAAATGACCAAATAGATTCTCTTAACGAAAATTTAAAAACATATATTGAATCAAAATCGGCAAAATCAAAATCAAAATCAAAATTGAAACAATCTCAAGCGCTACAATAACGTTTTTTTAAACTCTTATCTTGAGTGTTTCTTAGTTTTTATGAATCTGTATAAAAGGTTCTGCGTAAAAAGAGACTAGAATAGCATTAATGAACACTTATAGACCCTTTAATGAGCACTTATACTTAATTTTTAGGATTTTTTGCGTATCTTGAGGTGGGGAAGCGCTTGAAATGATCAATTTTACTTTTTTGTTCTCCAGTTGGCCCATATGCCGTAAAAATCAGGAAAAATGACAAAAAGTTTGGTTAAAAACTTAAATTCTAATGAAGATTCTAATGAAAATTTACGAAACTCAATCCAAATCGAACACAACATATATTTAAATTGATAACACCATATATATTATAATAATTTAAGGAACTATATCAAAAGAGCGCCGTAATCAATAGTCGTAATCGTAAACAGCGCCAATGCAAAACGCGCAAGAGCGCGAATAGATTTTTGCGCCCCAATTTTTTTCGTTTTTCTTGATGTTTTTGCTGGTTTTTTATGTTTATTTACAATTTTTTCTATTTTTAGGTAAAAGAACGACGGGGAATTCAAATTCGCCGTTGTTTTTGGCAGAAAACGACCGGCAAGACAGTAACGACAGTCAAGGTAAGGCGCATTTTATCAAAAGAAATCTTTTTTTGTTGTTTGTTTTCTTTTATTGTCTAAATTTTTAATTTTAGATAAAGAAACTAATCTACAATCTTGCTACAATCTTCATTTTTGCTCTTCTCATCGGACAAGAAAGTTGGCTATCAGAAATGGCGCCTTAGGATAATCGCATATTGAACATGTTAAATCTCGGTCGTTTTGCATTACATTTAAATGTTGTTGTCATTGTTATTTTATTGTTCATTATTATTCTATTAAATTGTTAAAGGAATTCATTATAAATATTTGGAATCAATACAGAAATTTTCAAGAAAAAAACAAGAAAAAAGGTTAAAACGCAGTTAGTGGTTGAATTTAATAAGACTTAAGGCTTGGCGCACTTTTAAGCGTTTTTGCATTGGCGCAGTTCTGAGCGTTTTTGCATTGGCGCCCTTTTGATCACGGCGCTCTTTATATAGTCCCTCTTGATATAGTCCCTAATTTAAATATAAAATTCTAGTCATATATACAAATTTCCCCGCATTTTACAGCTACGCTATTTTCTGTTAAGGCCCAGACCTTAGAAAACAATTATTCTGCTAGAATTTAACAAAAACTTTCTATAAAATTATTTTTTCGATAAGCGTCCCCTCAATAAAACGAGATCCAATAAGCGATTTATCGAGAACGTCGGCATACAACTACCCAATTAACCCCAGAGACAAATGTACAAAGGAGCCCAGTGGCACAGAAGTGGAACCAGTTATGAAAGCGTAAATAAAAAGCATAAAAACAATTGCGGGGATAATTTTTACCCGGTCAATCATCTAGTTTTGTTTTTTTCGATATTTTATTTTAAATTTATATCAAGCCTTTTATTTTTTTGCAAATATATATTTTTTCATTTTATGTGACCACGTGGCTCAAAGATTTTAGCTGATCAGCTAAAACTTTTAATTTGAACTGATTTTTATCAAATTTCCATGTTTTTACATCATCATACATTTTATATACAATTTTTCAGTGCACCAGATCGCTTGCGTTTACACAAAACTCGTTCTCTTTTTTTGTACTTTGTGTTTACTTTGTGTTTATCAGTTTATCCCTTTCTAGCGCTTTGAACTCTTTAATTTTCTTGAGAAACCAAAGTGTTGCTGTAAGAAAATTGAAGAATTCAGTACTATAGGACAAAAGAGACAAAAGTACTGTACAAAAGTGTACAAAAGTACTGTACAAAAGTGTACAAGTGTACAAAAGTACTGTACTTTTGTCTCAAAACTGACCTATTCCAGGTATTACGGTAGATAAGTCTCATTTGAAATTCAAAACAATCAATTCGAAGAGATGGAGGGTTTGCCGAGATTCCCGATGTTCGCCCCAGAAATGAAGGAAACTTATTTTTTTCTTAAAACCAATTTTCAATTCAGATTTCGGATTCAATTTCTAAATATTTAGGCAACCAGCATCGGCTATCCAGAAGATTTCATTCTACGAATGAAAGAGTACATTCTGATGCATTTCCAAGATGATCCACACAATTACGATGCCCCGATAAAAGAGATCATCGCGTTGAAAGGGGTGAGTCGGAAAGGGGGGCAAGATTCGAGACTTGCAGTAATCCTTTTCAACTTTAAAGTAAACTTACCTTAAAGTAGAGTAACTTTTGGATCAAACTAATCTTTCGAAGTACAAATTTCTGCGCATCTTCAGAAAATGATGAACCCGCAAGTGAGCGTTGAATCGACATGTGTCCTCAAACGATATTACGCTCAATTGCTAATGATGAAGAATCGTTTCCCGATGGAAGAAGGCGATGAATTGATGAGATCCGAATCTTCCGATGATCTCATTTTTGTTTGGTTGGTTATTTTTAATGTTTGGTTGGTTATTTCTAATGTTTGGTTGGTTTTTCAAAAGCCAAACGGTTCATAAACGATGCCAAAAGATAGATCTAATGAAAACTAGAGGAAAACCACTTACATACATTATTCTAAATAGTCCACAATAGAAAGATTACGATAATGAATCAATTTTGATTATAGATTATGATAAATGAATCTAAATGATAAAGATAAATGAATTTACTGTAGACTCAGACGTACAGTATCCATTATTTGTCCCAAAGGCAAATATCTTTAGAGCTCGAAAACTTTTACAGCATTTGCAAGGGGGGTCATTACTTTTGAGCGACCTTAAGTTTTCTTTTTATGCCATGTTTTAGAAAGCATTCAAAATGAGCTGAAACTATACATTTCGAGCGTCCCCCCCTGTGTCCCCCTTTTGCCCCCTAAGTGTCCCCCTCAAAGTGTCCCCTTTTTGTCCCCCTAAAGTGTCCCCCCCCTAGTATCCCCCTATTTTTTTTCATATCAAATCACAACTTTTTGCTCTCCAAATGTGCTCTAACTTTTTAAACTCAATGATCAGCAAATGCATCGAACTCGAAACATCTTAAACGGAAAAATTTAGGGGGATACTAGGGGGGGGGGACACTCTAGGGGGAAAAGGGGGACACAGGGGGGACACTCGAAATGTATAGCTGAAACCAAAATATTTATGCATGTTTATGAAAAATCTACATTTTGTTTTTAAACATATTACTCTGTGCATTTATTTTATATGACAAACCTGAAAAGTTTGAGGGGGGTTCTTTGAGCTTTGAGCGGCACTGTAGTAATTTAATAGACATTACATATTGAGCCAACATAAAAGCTTGACAAAAAAAGAAAGATTCAACAAAAACCAAAAAAACAAAAACCAATACCGTATGCTATGTATTTTCCTAATAGTATGCTTCCTAATGCTTCGTAAGGTGCCATTTCTGATAGCCAACTTGCTTGTCCGATGAAAAGGGGTAGTTTTTGAGCGTAGGGTAGTTTTTTTCCGTGATAAATCATTTTTTCTCGCGAACTTCTAAACCGATTTTGTTCGGATTTTAAAAAAAAATCGAGAAATCGACAGTAATTTTAGAAAAATCCAAACAAATTCAGAGGCTCGCGAGAAAAAAAATGATTTAGTGCGGAAAAAACGACTACGCGACGCTCCTCTGTTATACTTTAAGGAAAAAATGGTACACCATTATTTCACCATGTATTTGATATCCTGTAAACAATTTCGAATGCTAATCCGTTTTGGAAGAGAGTGAGATAATGGAGTACCGTTTTTTCCTTATAGTATAACAGAGGAGCGTCGCGTAGTCGTTTTTTTTTCCGCACTAAATCATTTTTTTTGCTTCAAAGCTGGGTTTCTTCAAAAATGATCAGTTTTTGAAGGGATTTCCCTTTTCGAAAGGCTACAAGGCTGGATAAATAGACTCAATGTCAATGTCTTTGTTCGCCTAAAATAATAATAATCCATTTTTCTAGGCCTGACCGTACCTCGGACCTTCCACACACCGTCGGCTACAATGACATCAATTTCGAAATCGCAAACATTCTTTTCAATATTGGAGCTGTTCATGCAAATATTGGCGCCATCGAGAATCGAGAGAGCGAAGATGTGAGGAAATTGTTGTCATTTTGAATTCTCCCATTTTTTCAGTCAATCAAAAACGCCTTCATGCATTTCCAGTACGCCGCGTGGCCCTTTCAACAGGTTTTTTGGCTCAAATTTTTAACGTTATATGTTTTCAATCTTGCTATTGTTTTTTGTACGATAAGATATCAAATTTCCACAAGATTTGCCTAATATTTGTGCAGATTCGTGACACTATGAACGTCGACAAGTTCTCCACTCTCGATTTCGACAAAGAACTCCTCACTTTCTTCGTAAATATTCTGCTGGTTGGTTGAGTTTTTCAAATTTCAGTCAAAGATACAAATTGGGTAATTGAGCCGGCTGAGAAGGTGTGCTGAGCGCTGTGCTTTGTGCTCTCGCTTAAACGCGCGCTTTCTGGCATCAGTTTTGGCGCTCTCGATGCCATTCTGGCCATTCTGGCATCGAGATCAGCGCCAAATAATGATTCTTGGCTGGAGAACGCATAAACTTGGGTAATTAAACCGGCTGAGGGTCTTCTGGCGCCCAGCAGTATGCCAGATGCCGTTTTTCCTACAAATGACATCGAAAGAACGAACAGTGAAAGAATTGTGCGTTCTTTTGCTGCCTCCTGCGGCTTCTAGCGCACTGCTTGGTGTGCCAGAAAGCGCACGTTTAAGCGTAAGCACAAATAACGGCTTTTCTGCACCAGACAGCGTGCGTTTAAGCGCGAGCACAAAGTACGGCTTTTCTGCACCAGAAAGCGCGCGTTTAAGCGTAAGCACAAAGTACGTCTTTTCTGCACCAGTAAGCGCGCGTTTAAGCCTAAGCACAAAGAACGCCTTTTCTGCACCAGAAAGCGCGCGTTTAAGCGTAAGCACAAAGTACGGCTTACAAAATACAGTAGTTACGGTAAAAATCATATTAATCATCATTTACCTAAAGCTGCTTACACATCAAAATTAGCATTTACCATTGTCCAGGCCCAATCGCAAGAGTGCCTTGTCGAGAAGAGTCTCATCGATCATCGCTCGAATGAAGTAGTCGCCAAATTGTCGATTCATTTGAGAGGACTTTACAAGTGAGGAGATTTGCATATAAATAATATAAATATACCTTTAGATATCTTATCTCTTTTTTAAACTTATCTTATTTTATCTCTGATCTCTTGTAACTATTTTTCCATTTTAGAGAATGCAGCAATTACCTCGAGAACTCGGCGCTCGCCGACGCGATCGCCTCGATGAAGTACAAGGTAAGGAAATTAGAATTGCGCGTTCTTTTCCCCTCTTTTCCACAGAAAACACCATTTAGCATACCACTTCCAGAGGGTGCGCGTTTGGGCACAAAGTACGCATAGGCTTTGCTGCGCTCTAATGCATAATCTAAAATAATGATTTAAGACCATATCTAGATTTAATTAGATAGTTTATCTAATACTATCTAATATTATTTATTATGTAAATATAATATTTAATCGATTCTCAGGAGTGGATCCGGATGTGCTCCTCGAAATCGGAACTCTATGGAGCGATTGCCGCTCTGTATATGGGAATGAAGGTGAGACTGAGAAAATTAGCATATTGTGAAATATTTCTAATTCTAATTCTAATTCTAATTCTAAATCGAATTCTAATTAGCATTCTATTTCCAGGCTGAAGATGAGAACAAGTACGGTCTTCGGCTGGCTTACTATGCGAAATCAGTGGCTCACGTGAAGGTAAGCAGTGATCGATTGTGTACTGTGCTACCATGTAAATGTTTCCCTTCTGGTGCACTACATTCTTCATTTTTTTCTGTAGAAACAAAAATGGAGAATTCAGTGCGCTAGAAAGGGTGCGTTTCCATTTACAAGCATATCACGTTTTGAAACAAGTTGGAGAATTAAACCAGTTCTGAATTCTTCTTCAGTGTGCTCTGGAGACACTTGAAAAAGATAAGCGAAGTGACATGCACGCGACCGCAAATTTCATTCGAGATGTTGTCTTTTTCAAGTGAGTAGCAGGAATATCAAAATATTTTAGTAGTTTTACTAAAAGATAAAAAGATTCGAAAACAATGAAGTAAAAGGAAACCGAGAGAAACGAAACAAAATCATTTTTAAATTTTAAATAGAAAACATGAGCGGAACAATAAACCGTATTTTCTCTAATAGTAGTGCACCGGGCCGAGTTGATGACTATTTTACGGTTTCCAAGCTTTTGCAGAAGCTCAACACTCAAATCCCCCACTAGATCTCATCGTCAGCTACATTTTCCGACCCCACATCGATAGGTTCTGATAAGCGGTTCTCGAGATTTCGAGAAATTTAGGCGACGCTCAGGGTGCGCTACTATTAGAGAAAATACGGTAACAGAAAAGGATTTTGGAGAGAACTTAAACTTAAAACGCGCTACAAAAGGGGATAGATTTTACAAAAGGAGGAAGAAAACTTATAAAAACCGGACAACTTTCACGATTCCATCGGAAAATGGAAAGAATGGCAAAAGGGGAATTTTGTGCGGGGTACGGTAGCGCATCCACGCTTTCGAAAGCACGCCGCACTTCGCGCCAGTTCCTTAAAACCGCACGTGAATAGGAATCTAACGGAGCCACAAACAACCACTAATAACAACAACAAAAACAAGAAAACACATGTTTTCTCAAAAAATCAAAGGAGAGGATGAGAAAAAGTGACGTAAAAACGAAAAGAATGGCAAAAGGGGAATTTTGTGCTGGTTACGGTAGCGTGCCGCGTCACTTTTGCGCCAGTGTCGTAAAACCGTACGTCAATAGGAAACTAATGAAGCCATACGCACAAGCTTTCTCAAAAAAATCAAAAAAGGAATTTGGGGAGAGGATGAGTCGAAAAAGTGGCGTAAAAATGAAAAGAATGGCAAAAGGGGAACTTTGTGCGGGTTACGGTAGCATGTCGCGTCACTTTCGCGCCAGTGTCGTAAAACCGTACGTCAATAGGAATCTAACGAAGCCACAAACACAAATTCTCTCGAAAATTAAAAAGAAATTTGGGGCAGAGAATGAGACGAAAAAACGACGTAAATTAAATGTAAACCGGAACGTAATTTTTGACTTGACCGTTCAATTTAGCATTTTTCCAGAGCTGGACGGAAAAGCTAAAGGCCAAGACAAGCTAAAGGCCAAGACAAGCTAAAGGCCAAGACAAGTTAAAGGTCAAGACAAGTTAAAGGCCAAGACAAGTTAAAGGCCAAGACAAGCTAAGGGCCAAGTCAAGCTAAGGGCCAAGACAAGCTAAAGGCCAAGACAAGCTAAAGGTCAAGACAAGTTAAAGGCCAAGACAAGCTAAAGGCCAAGACAAAACAAGCTAAAGTCCTAGGTTACCTTTAGCTTTGACCAGAGAGGATGAGTCGAAAAGTGACGCAAATTAAATGCAAATAGGAACGTAATTTTTGAAAGTAACAGACGCGACCAGGCTAGCATTTAGCCACTTTAGTCAAGTCAGAAGCCAAGTAACTGACAGATACTTTTAACCAATCCACATCTACAGTAAAACTAGATCTGGCCAGAAGTCAGGCCTCTGGCCTAGCCTGGCTTTGGCCTTGCTTCTGCAATAGAATTATAGAACTTCTTAATAGTATTATAGAATTTTTATATCAAATTTCTCTATAAACAATCTCATAATGATCACGAACTTTTTAGAGAGCAAAACGCTCGCAAAGAGAACGATGTCGTCTATCATGATCGAATTCCGAAAGACGATGAGCTCAGCTTGACAGAGGCACTGGATAAAGCTTATCTAACGATTTAAAGCTTATACAACTATTTAAAGCTTATCTAACGATTTAAAGCTGATATAACTAACGATTTAAAGCTTCTATAACTATTTAAAGCTTGTCTAACTATTTAAAGCTTATAACTAACTATTAAAAGATATTCCGCTTATATAATTTAAAGTTTTTCAGGGTTTATTCAAAGTGAAACCACTTGGCTTTGACCCATTCGATCCATCTGTTGGCGGAGATGATCTCTTCGCATCACTTTTACCGCCAACTGTTCTAAAGGTATAAAACATTGTTATTATTACCGTATTCTCTCTAATAGTAGTGCACCCTGAGCGTCGTCTAAATTGCTCGAAATCTCGAGAACCGCTAGAACCTATCGATGTGGGGTCGGAAAATGTAGCTGACGATGAGATCTAGTGGGGGATTAAGCTGCAAAAGCTTGGAAGCCGTAAAATAGTCATCAACTCGCCCCGGTGCACTACTATTAGAGAAAATACGGTAATCCTAGAATCCGGTAATCCTAGAATCCGGTAATCCTAGAATCCGGTAATCCTAGTATCCGGTAATCCTGGAATCCGGTAATCCTAGTATCCGCGCCTGATTTCCAGAACAGGGACCAAGCGCATTAGAGATCGTATCTTAAATCTTATAAATATTTAGGCAGTCAGTCAATACGAAGAAGAAAAAGCAAAAGTGAAGCGAAATCTTCTCGAGAAAGTTTCACAAAAAGATATTGAATTGGAGTGAGTGAATGAAATCGATTCTTGTACTTTGTGCTCTTGTAAACACACCCTTTCTTCTGGTTTCTTATTTTCTAGCGAAAACGACTTTCTCACTTCCTCACTTTCTGATGAAAGTGAAGACTTAAGTGTGCTAGAAAGGGTGCTCCTCTAGAAACTAGAAAGTTACAGGTAAGCACAAAGTACAGATAGCAAGCCTACCCTATCATGGTTTAAAAGTATCTTTTCCTTACTTACAATCAATTCTAGGATACTGTAGTTTGCTTTAATTATAGATAAATATACTGTAACTATACTATAGAGATGGATAAATATGTAGAAACACTATAGACATACCGTAGCTTTAGTACTGTACAAATAATTGGCTGTAGGCAAGGAGTAACAAATAGAAAATCCAAAAATAACATATCTAAGCATTTCCTGAGTTTAGTTAAGCTTTGTTTTAAGCTTTAAGACATTGCAAAGTTTCAATTTTCTGTTTCATTAGTTTATCAAAAGTCTCAAGATCTAGATCGATTGACTTGAACCTAGACGCTTAAAGATATTCGACACTTAAAGCTATTAGACAATTAAAGCTATTAGACAATTAAAGCTATCAGACACTTAAAGCTATTCAACAATTAAAGCTACTAGACACTTAAAGCTATTAGAACTGAAAGCTATTAGACACTTAAAGCTATTCAACAATTAAAGCTATTAGAACTGAAAGCTATTAGACACTGAAAGCTATTAGACAATTAAAGCTATTAGTCACTTAAAGCTATTAGAACTGAAAGCTACTAGACACTTAAAGCTATTCAACACTTAAAGCTAGACAATTAAAGCGATTAGACACTTTGTATTCAACAATTAAAGCTATCACGCATATCACAATACAAAAAGCTACAAAAATCTTACCGTATTATGGAAGAAATACAATAAAAATCAATACATAAAAACATTTAGGCAATTCCTCAAAAAACTTCGCGCTGACGAGTTGCCATTGGAGGGTGAAGTGAGGCAAAATCTACCAGATGAACTCCTCGAAAGAAATGCGAATTTCAACGCTCATCCTGACGCTTTTCCGCAACTATTGGAGAAATTAAGAAGTAAGAAAAAAGCTGAACACTGCTGGACGCAGCTGGACGCAGCTGAACGTAGCTGGACGCAGCTGAACACAGCTTTTTCTTATACATAAGAGATAAGAGCACAAAGAGGATTCTATTAAAGAATTAGGGTATGTTAATAGTTGAAAATCTTGAGGAGGCTCGATTCTCGCCGATCAGATCAACAATCAAGCGACGGAGATTCTCCGTCGCCTCACCGCTATCGATTCGCCGAGTTTCCTTGATGATGACGGGTACAAAATGATCCTTTCAGAGATGAATAAGATGTGCGAACAATTGAGCAAAACAAAGTAAAGAAAATTCAACTTTAAAAGCACAAGAAGATTTTAGGACGAAAAATTCGGAAGCTCAAAGAAATATTGCGGCGCACAGTGATTCGTTGCATCTTTTAGCTTTACCACTTCACCAATTAGGTGAACGATTGACGAATGGGCAATTTCAGCCGAGTAAGTGACTTATTTTATGCAAGTGTGCTAGAAAGGATGGGTTTAGAGCTCAAAGTAGATTGGAGAAACAGGTCAAACTTACAGGTCAAACTCAAGAGGGAATCGCGCTGAAGAAGATGCTGGATAAAATCTCGGAGATGAACGCTCAAAGGGTAAATAATATCTAAATAAATCTGGATTTATATAGTAAATACTAGTAAATACTATATCTTTAGATCTATTAGATATAAAAACTAGATTTAGATAATGTTAGTGCAGAAGTTGGATGAAGAAATGAAAAGAGACAATGTCGGGAGGAGGCTTTTAGCTGAAAGAGATCTCGACAATGCGGTCAGTTCTCATAAAAGGCTAAACAATGAACATAAATACTGCAAATACTGTAATAGTACCCCACGCGCATAATGACGGTGCGGAGTGTTGCGTAGTCTAGCTTTGAACGAGTTTTCCTCGGCACTGGTTTATGCTACAATGCGCGTTTAGGTATCAAAAAATAGCTGAAATTCAGGGCTATTTTTTGATACCAAAGACGCATTTTTTGAAAGTACGGGCGCCTTGAAAAAAAATGAAATACTAAAAAACGACTACGCGACTTTGCGACTACGCGGCTGTACGTACTATTACAGTATTTACGGCAGTTATTATAATACGGATTTACTGTAGAACATTGTCGACTAGTCAATTTTTAGACAACTTTCGCTCGTGAGCTGAAAAAACACGAAGAAACTATTGGGTTTATCGAGAAAAATTTGATGGCTCAGGTGGGTTTAAAGAAAGAAAAAGGATGATTTAAAGAAAGAAATGATAGTTTAAGAAGGAAAAGATGGATATTTACGGGGGTGGGACAAATGCGATCTTTTTTTTGCGCACCTGGACATTTGCGCACCTTTTTTTGCTGGAAAAGGCCTTAGAGCTTCGAAAATATTCCTATATAAGGGAATCGGATGCGTAGATTCCGAATTTCGACAAATCACACCTCGCCGACACGTCAAATTTGGGCTAAAAGGCAAAAACTGCGGAAAAGCGTTAAGTTGCGTAGTTTTTGCCTTTTAGCCCAAATTTGACGTGTCAGCGAGGTCTGATTTGTCGAAATTCGGAATCTACGCATACGATTCCCTTCTACGAAAACGTTTTTGAAGCTCTACGACTTTTCCTAAGGCCTTTTCCAGCAAAAAAAAGGTCGCATTTGTCCCACCCCCACAAAAACCTCTAGAAAATAAAGAATAAAACCCTACCTCGCTTTCGCTACCTCTTTGACTCCGGATTTTGCGTCGTGTTGCCGCTTCTTGCACAATTCACGAGCCTAAACAAAGAAATAAGTTAACTGCAAATTGTAGATGAAAATAGCAAGAAACGGTGAAAAACAAAAACATCCTATTGATGGAAGATATCATAAAACTAGCAAATTTACGCATTTTCATCAAAAAACCCTTAAATACTAGCTAATTTTCATAAAATACAATTTTTTCCGCGCATTTGGTGCCTACTACCGTCCTCTAGGTCAAATGAGTGAAAAAAGTGTAAAAACAGAAGCAAAACCCTAAAAAACATGCAAAAGCAGCGTAGAAAGCAAAAATATTAAAATCCAGTCGCACTGAAATGAACGTTCCTCAGTCAAATGACTGCGGCGGCGGCGCTCAAATAAGCGCAGGCCGAATCGTTGGCGCTCAATTTTTGACGCTCATGTGGACTACCTCTCTTCAAAATGTGTGTCGAGTGATAATCAATTGGTTAACTGAATATCTTTAGCGTTTAAAATATCTGTCGAGTGATAGTGAGTTGGTTAACTGAATATCTTTAGCGTTTAAAATATCTGTCGGGTAATATTCAGTTGGTTAACTGAAAATCTTTAGAAAAAAAACATCCTATTGATGGAAGATATCATAAAACGGGTCTATCCCAAAACAGCGCCGCCAAAATAGCGCCGACCAAAATAGCGCCGACCAAAACAGCGCCGTACCCAAAACAGCGCCAATGAAAAACGCCCAAAACAGCGCCGATGCAAAACAAAGTTTTTTTTTCTTTTACAATGTACACTCATTGTTTTTATTAGCAGCTTTTAATTTTGATAATTTATTTAAAAATAACATGACCAACAACAATAAACGATAACAATTAAACGATGCATAAAAAACATTAAAATAGCATGAAATTAATAGTCCAAGAGACTCTGAAACATCATAACACTAGCGATGATGAACATAAACGGCTAGAGCTTTCAAGTGATCCGTAGTAGAAATAAAAAGTTAGTGAAAATGTTAAAAAAACAGGCCGTAAAAGGAAAAAAAATTGTTATTTTTGGTTAAAATCAATTTTATAAACGCTATCGCAAGTTTCTATGCGTAAAGCTTTAAAAAATCGGATTCTCCGCCTTTTTTTACCCTAAAAACACAAAAAGTGGAAAGAAAAAGTTAAAAACAGCAAAGAAAAAGCAAAAGCAAAAATCTATAAAATAATTTTTTTTGCTCGTCGCTGTTTTGGGCGTTTTTGCATTGGCGCTGTTTTGGGTGGCGCTGTTTTGGGTACGGCGCTGTTTTGGCGGCGCTGTTTCGGGATAGACCCCATAAAACTAGCAAATTGACACATTTTCATCAAAAAAAAAAAACCTTAAATACTAGCTAATTTTCATAAAACTAACAAATTTTTCCGCGCATTTGGTGCCTACTACCGTGCTCTAGGTAAAAAAAAGGTCGCATTTGTCCCACCCCCATATTTACTTAATAATTATCAATATTTAGATAATAAATATGTATTTTAAATCAAAAATTTGATAGATTCTTGTTTCTTTTTTTCAGGAAAATATCCTCCACGCACTCACTGAGGCGAATGCCGACTTTTCCGAGATTCGGCACAAAGTCGAGGCGGACAATGCACAGTAAGAATTTGCTTGTTTGCCTGAATATCTTAGAAAGTATACAATGAAGTAGACGTCGAGAAAGTACCGTAATCTCGTCAAGAAAGTACCGTAAATCTATCGAGAAAGTGCCGTAATCCCGCCAAGAAAGTACCATCGTCCTGCCAAGACCGTAATCTAGTACCGTAATCTCGTCAAGAAAGCACGGTAACCCTCTCAAGAAAGTACCGTAAATCTGTCGAGAAAATGAACCGCAATCCCTTCGAGAAAAAGCCCCGCCCCCTTTGCCATTAGTAATCTAACTTTGAACTCAAATATCTCGGTGTTGGGCTGTCCAATTTGTAAATTTTTGATATCATTAGATGCACCAAGTCTTTCTCTATCGATTGGTACAAAAACGATTTGAATTGAACAGCCCAACACCGAGATATTTGAGCTCAAAGTTAGATTGCCAATGGCAAAGGGGGCGGGGCGCGTATAAAAGGTCGGACATATGCGCCCCGCCCCTTCTATGGGACATTTGATACGCGCCGCGTCCCCTTTGCCATTGGCAATCCAACTTTAAACTCAAATTTCTTGTTGTTGGGCTTTTCAATAGAAGACGAAGAGGACGGGGCGCGTATCAAATGTCCCATAGAAGGGGCGGGGCGCATATGTCCCACCTTTTATACGCGCCCCGTCCCCTTTGCCATTGGCAATCCAACTTTGAGCTCAAATATCTCTGTGTTGGGCTGTTCAATTTAAATAGTTTTTATATCAATCGATAGAGAAAGACTTGGGACATCAAATGACGCCAAGAATCTTTAAATTCAATAGTAGAACACCAAGAAAAGCTGTAAATTAAAGCTGAAAGTTAGCTTGCCAAAGTTAGATTGCCAAAGCTCCACTTTTGACAAAAGAAACCCCATTCCAGACGTTCCGACAAAGTTCACTCACTCATCTCAGCATTCGACGTCTACGCGGATGTTCTTCGTATAGCTGAAGCAGCAATTTCTTCCACAGAAATCATTCAGAAACGAATCGAGCGAACAATTCCCGCAATTGATGCAATTGAAACAGCTTGTAATTGAAATTTTGTTTATTATTAAGCTATTATTAAGCTAATTTTGCAGATTTTGCTGAAAAGGAGAAGAAAGACGCTGAGAAAAGAGCGCTTGTTGAGAGAATGGAAAAAATGAGAATGGAAAAGGTATTGCTTTGGAAAACTACCGTAATCTTGGCCCAGTTTTGGCTTGGCTACAGGCTACAGGCTACAACTACAGTAATCTTGGCTAGAGCGATTTTTTTTTTGCATTTTTCAATATCTTTTTTTCACAGAATCGACCAAAATCGATAGATTGAATAAAAAAAAAGACAAGATTACTGTAGGAAGAGTAAAGATGACGATTTAGATGACGATGACGCTTTAGAATCGTTATTTCATTATACAGTAACTTTAAACTATCATTTTTCTTTAGGAGGCACGAGAAGCAATGTCAGAGTACGGTTATGGTACTGGTGCCTCGAATTTGAATCTCCAAAATTTGCCTAACTTTCCCAGTGCCAGCAGTTCGCCCAGCCCCAAACCAGGCACAGGTTTGTTTCCTTAAATCACTGTGATTGTGGAAAAGCTAGTTCTGGTTGTGACTGGTTCTCCAGTTGTTTACGCTAAGGTTACGGTAGCTTTTCCGTCTAAAAACTACCCCATTTCCAGCCTCAGGTCGACCCGACTACATGGAGTTTTTCCGAGCAAAGATCGCCGGAGGACAAACAAGACCGCAGCCCCAACCATCGCCAACTCCATCGGTGATCACGAGTTACTCCAGCCAACACAGCCCCGATTGTAAGCCAGTTATGAACTTTCAATCTAGACACGAATTTTAGATCAATACCCACGAATGCAACCATATCCTGAGCAACAGATTCGACAGGTGAATAGACTGGATAGACTGATAGGAGGCTACAAGCAGCAAGCATAGGCCTTGTCTGGCCTTGGGTTGGCTAGAACTAGCCTTGGGTCTCTGGCCTTGGCTTGGCCAGAACTAGCCTTAGGTCGGTCTGGTCTTGGCTTGACCAGAACTAGCCTTGGGTCGGTCTGGTCTTGGCTTGGTCAGAACTAGCCTTAGGTCTCTGGCCTTGGCTTGACTAGAACTAGCCTTAGGTCGGTCTGGCCTTGGCTTGACTAGAGCTAGCCTTGGGTCAGTCTGGCCTTGGCTTGACTAGAACTAGCCTTGGGTCGGTCTGGCCTGGGCCTGGTCCTAGCTTCAGATCCCTAGCTTGACCCTGGTTCTGGCCTGTGTCTGGTTTCATAGCTGGCCAGAGCTTAGCCTAGTTCTAGCCTATGACAACTAAACTATATGTTTTAGGAAACCTACGACCAGCCAGGCTCTCCATACTCTGTTCCCCATCAAATCCCACCACCCGGTCCAGGGATCTACAGTCAAACGAACCTGCCCACCCAATCAATCACAGTACATCCACAGGGAATGCCTGGATATCAGATGAATCCACAAAAACAGGTACAAAAATTTCTAAACCCACTACTGCGATAGAAAAGATGTGCTTACAGATTAGCACAAAGTACACCAAGTGACCAAGTCAAGTATCATATTTAGATGCCTTCAATCCTTCAACAACCAGTTCAAGGAAATTTCCCGAATCCAAACATTCAGCCACAGCTTTCCAATGCACAGGTTGAGCTATTTTTTTGCTGGAATCTAAGCCTGACCTAATGGCTTAGATTCCAGCAAATCTAAGCCTATTTTAGACTCATCAACAACCTTATCAGCCAAATTTCGCAAACAGCCAGCCTTCAACAATGCAAAGATATCCTGCTCCAGCATCGGTTATGCAAAATTTTGAGCAGGGATCGCTGAACGGGACATTCAGCCAACTGCAACACAACTTTTCGACTGTTGGAGATCAGAACTTGTCTCAGAATTTCTCACAACCGCAACTACTACCACAGCAATTGCCTCAACAAGTACAACAAGTGTACCAACAGCCTCAGCCAATCCCGTCACAACCCAAACAACAATATCAACCGCAACAACACCAGCAAGCTTACCAACAGCTCCAACAGCCGACCCAGCCATCGTTGCAACAGCCATGGAAACAACAAGAAACGCAAACTCAACTACTACCACCTCAACAGCCTCTACAACCAATCCAACAACAAATATCACTGCCGGGACAACAACAGCTACAATCTCAGCCATTGCCGCTACAACAGCCTCAACAACAACAACCTCAACAGCAGCCTCAACAACAGCTTCAACAACAGCCTCAACAACAGCTTCAGCAACAGCAACAACAACAACAACAACAACAACAGCCATGGCAACAACAACAATTACCACCTGTCCTATCATGGCAACAGCCCCAGCAACAACCACAACAGCAGCAACAGCAGCAACACCAACAACACCAGCAACAACCACAATCGTTGCCACCACAACCACTTGCCCAACAACATCCACAACCTCAACAACACCAACAGCCATGGCAACAATCCCAGCAACAACCACAGCCACAACAGCAGCAACAGCAGCAACACCAACAACAACCACAATCGTTGCAACCACCACAACAATTTGCTCAACAACCTCAACAACACCAACAGCCATGGCAACAATCCCAGAAACAATTACAACAGCCTCAGCAACCGATCCATCCTCTTTCGGCCACTCCAACATCTCATCTTCAACCTCAAACCCCTCAAAAACCGGCACCAGCCCAGTTCAATCAAAACCAACAGTCTCCAATGTCTGGAAACTTTTCACCAATGAAACTCAACGATTCACCGAATGTGGGTTTAAAAGATTAGTATTAAGGATTAGTATTAGTACTATGGAACATTTGATACGCGCCCCGCCCCCTTTGCCATTGGCAATCCAACTTTGAGCTCAAATATCTCGGTGTTGAGCTTTTCAATAGAAATAGTTTTTGTACCAATCGATAGAGAAAGACTTGGTGCATCTAATGATATCAAAAATTTATAAATTGGACAGCCCAACACCGAGATATTTGAGTTCAAAGTTAGATTGCTAATGGCGAAAGGGTGGGGTGTGTATCGAAGGATTGATCACCTTTCTGGACACCGTTACTGGACACTGAACATTACGGTAACGCTTAGGGAGTTGTTATCTTTATCTAACTCGATCCTGATCCATTTTCAGCTTTCCAATGGACCTTGGCACCAAGGAGCGGCTCAATCGTCGAGGTTCATCAATTCACCTTGGCACTCGGGAATGGGAAATCAATCCCCGCAGAATGAAATAAGAGGACAAGTGGGATACTGTGCTGCTATTGTAAAGGATACTGTACTGTTACTGTAAAGGATACTGTACTGTTATTGTAAAGAATACTGCTCAAAGATCGTGTACTTTGTGCTCCCTGGAAACGCTCCTTTCTGGCGCACTAAGTTCCTCAATTTCTTGGCACTAAATTGGCAAGCAAGGCTTTATTGTCACGAGAGAAATGAAGAACTTTGTGCGCTGGAAAGGGACGTTTACAGTCAGCACAAAGTACACTGAAGAATCTGTGAACTTTAGGGATCTTCGCAAGTACCCCAAAGGACAAATCCAATGGTATTGAAGTTCTAATTCTTGGATCAGCTCTATTTTCAAGTTCTAGGACCTACTCAGTGGGTTGGACACAAATCTTGGACTCCCGATGGCACTTCAACCGAAAAGCATTGTTGAAAGTGAGCACTTTTCACTACGTTGCTCAAATCAATGTACAACTTACAGTACTTTATCCAATGTACAATCAATGTACAAGTTACAGTACTTTATCTTAACTATAGGAAGCCGTACAGTACCGTAGAGTACGTACAGAAACCGATTACGGAGCCACCCAATCATCTGCTTATCCAGAGCTCTTTCAGATCCTCTGCCACTTCCACCGCAAAACATCTCCTCACAACCGCTTCAAACCTCGAACGCGATCACTCCACCAAGGAATACTCCAACTTCTACAACACCCCAATTATCAAATGTAAGTTCCTGTCCACTGCAATTGCTAAACCTATCATTAGCTAATGAAAAGTGAATGGGAAAAAGTTTGCACAAAAGAAAAGATCGTTTAAGCTGTAAAACTAGCTTTTTAGGATCGTACTTAGTATTGGTGAGTACTCAAGCGTTTTCTAGAGGGTGCGCTTAGGGTAAAGCTATCGTAGCGCTGTCATAAAGCTACCATAATGCTACCGTAAGGCTAACCCCTGCCATACCTCTACCGTAAAGCTAAAGCTATCGCACCTATTACCCCTCAGATAAGCCCAGAGTTAACCTAAGATTGCTCGACACAAAGAGAAAGTCCCCCTCTTACGGAAAAGCCCTGCGCCAGACGGCGAGCGATTACGCAGCCGCTCAAAGAACACCTCGCCGCCGCTGTACAAAGGAATTTCTTTTGTTCTGTAATCATTGCTCAGATGAGATATGAAGCCAAAAGTTTGTACCTAGGGGTTTTCGAGGTTGGGGAAGCGATTGGCGGGGTTTGTTTATTGAATTTTCAAGCAAAATCTCTAATTTGTGCTGATCTTGAGTTATTTTCCCGTATTTTAGCTAAAAATGACTATCGCGGGGGGTACAGCCTATAAACCATAAGTTTTAGATAATTTTAGCTCTAGACTACTCGATATATGTTTATCTAAAGTACTTATATCTAATTATACATATTTCTAGATGCCCACAGCCGTCGTGGCACCAATTCTGAAGCCGTATTCGCCTCCGGTCAACAATGTGATTCAAGTAGGCTTGATGAAATGGATTAAATTTTGATACAGTACTTATCTATGATATATCCAGGCCTATATTTATGGATATATCATAGATATAATCATATTATTCAGAGCTATTTCAGCAAAATCCCTCACCTTTGCTAATTCAACAAAATCTCGATGTTGACAAGGGGAAAACAGTGGGATTTCTGCCGACAAACAATCCTTTGAATCAAGTAAGATAAAAACTTATTTTGGATCTAATCGTGCGCCAGATGGGATACGTTTACAAAGTGAACTTCATGAAATGAAAGATACGAGCTAGTAAAATGCATTTTGTGTTCAAATTTGTAAACAAATCCTTTCTGTTCTCATCAACCAAAGTCTTTCCTCGAATTTCATTTTCCAATTGAATAAGTCTCAAGTTATCAATTCACTGTATTTGATTGCATTAAGGGTCGTCTTGCTATCCAGTAACTCCCAATACACCACTCCGTCCATATTCTAGAAAACGCAGAGCATAAACTTCTTCTGGTGCAAATCGGGCTTGGGGTCACTTTCGGGTTTCTCGCCTGGCCCTACCCATTACCGCTTCCTCCGAAAGTTCACAGATAAAACCCATTTCTCAATTCATTCCAAATAATTTCCATTATTATTGACGACTTCTGCCCATTTTACAGGCAATTTGCGAATTCCTCTTTCGTAGTAGGATTTTGGTTTGTGTGTGAGACAAGGGTGAGACTCAAAAATGGAGGACTGGAGATGTCCCAGTTTGGGCACTTTCTTCAAAAGAAACCCATTTTGGTGTCAATAGAAAAGTTGTAGAGAATCAAAAATTAGGCTTATAGCCAAATTTCCAAAAAGATACACTTAGTAGTTTCGCTTAAAATGCAAGTTTTGTCAAAAATTCGTAAATTTCGCATTTCTTGAAAACCAGTTTTTGAATCGTTCTGAAAATTTGGATATAAGCTTCATTTTTGATTCTCTACAACTTTTCCATTGATACCAAAATGGGTTTCTTTTAAAGAAAGTGCTCAAACTGTCACATATGACAAACCGGCAGTTTCAATTCACCAAACCCAATAAAAAAAAAAAGAAAAACAAATGGTTTATTTCATTTTACTTAAACAATTAAGGAATCCCCTTGTAAAATTCCGACGACAGATGCCTTCGAACCGCACACTTTGCCTTTCAGACGTCCGCGCCAAACGCGGACACCGCAACCCGACGCAAAACGACCCGGCAGAATTTTTCAGTCTTTCGTCGTGTTTTTTCCTCTTTTCATTGACACCAAAATGGGTTTCTTTTGAAGAAAGTGCTCAAACTGTCACATATGACAATAGCCGGCAGTTTTCAATTCACCAACCCAATAGATTGAGATTTCGAAAATGAAATGAAATTAGTACTCAACTTAATATTCTTGATCGTGGATCTATATTTAAAGTCTCATTATATCAATCCATAAAATAAACAGATATCCAATTCAATTCCAATTTTTAGCAACCTCTCCCACTGAACGATTTGACGGATCCCTCAAAATTCTGTCTCGGGCCTGATTCTCGGGATCGTGTGGAGAAGAAAATGTTGCACGCATCGTTCCGAGGGGATACAGAAAAGCCCATCCTCGATCCAAATGATCCACTCAATCAATTGGATCCATTCTGGAAATCGAATTAATACTGTAACTATACATTTCGAGTGTCCCCGTCTCTGCCCCCCTTGCCAGAGGCATTTTTCGTTTTTCTCGACACACAATTTACCAATTTCGCTGTTTTTGGTTTCATTGGATAGAGGAGAGTTAGACGCATCGAATGAAACCAAAAACAGCGCAATTGGTAAATTGTGAGTCAAGAAAAAGGAAAAATGCCTTTGGCAAGGGGGTACTTAGGGAGATACTTAGGTACTTACTTAGGAGGCAAAGGGGGACACTCGAAATGTATAACTGTAACTGTCTGAATACTGTATCTTGATCCTTTACAATACCGACTGAACATTCATAACTGAATATCTTTCAAATTAGCTAAACAAGCTAATTTGAAAGATATTCAGAGCCTTTCCATTCAGCTTTGCTATCTGAATACTTTTATCCAGATATACTGTAATTACAGCATCTTTAACTTATTGCTTTTCTTTCAATGCAAACTTGTTCCCCATATTTCTAGCTATTTCTAGCTATTCTTGTGCTAAAACTCTATTGAATTTATTCGTTGTGCTGCTGTACTTTTTGATGTTCTTTGTGCTGCTATAAACGCACTTTCTGGTGCACTGAATGCTCAACTTTTCTTGAGAAAACAAAGGAAAATGAGGCTTTCAATGCACCAGAAAGTGTGCGTTTACTCGGTGAGCACAAAGCACAGCACGAAGAACAAGAAGAACAAGACAGTGTGCTGTGCAGTGTGCAGTTGTGCTCCTCTGTAAACGCACACTTTCTCGTGCACTCAATTCCACACTTTTCAGTCTTGATCAAAAGAAGAATGAAGAAATCAGTGCGCTAGAAAGGGTGTGTTTACACGAGCACAAAGTACACTTTCCTTTTCCTATGTGATAATCCCGCCATTTTCTGGATCACCGGTGTGATTTATTTATGTTACGTCCGATCTAGACTGATTCTGGATCAACCGTTCGATCTAGACTGATTCTAGACCAGCCGTTCGATCTAGACTGATTCTAGATCAGCCGTTCGATCTAGACTGATTCTGGATCAGCCGTTCGATCTAGACTGATTCTAGCTCAGCCGTTCGATCTAGACTGATTCTAGACCAGCCGTCCGATGTAGACTGATTCTAGACCAGCCGTTCGATCTAGACTGATTCTAGATCAGCCGTTCGATCTAGACTGATTCTGGATCAGCCGTTCGATCTAGACTGATTCTAGCTCAGCCGTTCGATCTAGACTGATTCTAGATCAGCCGTTCGATCTAGACTGATTCTAGATCAGCCGTCCGATCTAGAGTGAAGTGTGGTCAAACGTTCGACCTAGAATCAAACCGATCACTCTAAATCAGACGTCTGATCTGTAGAATCAAGTCGATCACTCTAAATCTAAGTCTAGATCAGACGTCTGATCCAGACTTAGATTTAGAGTGATTCTAGATAGGACGTAACATTTATAAAAATGTTTAAATGTTTAAATGTCTAATTTAAATGTTTAATTTAAACCTTTACTGTACTTATTTATATTTAAATATAATGTCAAACTATAGCCATAATAAATGTTTTCATTTTTTTCTAAATATTCATTCATCGTAATGAAAAGAGTTTCAAAGCGAGATTTCCCTTTTCAAATGTGTTTTTTTTTCATTTGTGTAATGCCAATGAATCATGATCTTTTTTAAGCCTTTAGATATGTTTTTTGAAAAGTGTTCAGCAAAAAAAATTCTCTCGTGAATAGGAAAATGTTTTTTTTTGAGGATTTCAATGCGGAAAAGATACTTTTTGGTGTGTATAGCTAGTTTATTTCCGTCAAATAATACGTTGAGAAGGTGTGCAAAGCTAGTTTGATGTATAGCTAGTTTGATCTGTAGCTCGTTTGATCTATAGCTAGTTTGATCTATAGCTAGTTTGTTGTATAGCTAGTTTGTTGTATAGCTAGTTTGTTGTATAGCTAGTTTGTTGTATAGCTAGTTTGCTGTATAGCTAGTTTGATGTATAGCTAGTTTGATCTATAGCTAGTTTGATCTATAGCTAGTTTGTTGTATAGCTAGTTTATTGTATAGCTAGTTTGTTGTGTAGCTAGTTTTTTTGTATAGCTAGTTTATCGTTTAGCTAGTTTGATCTATAGCGCGTTTGATCTATAGCTAGTTTGTTGTATAGCTAGTTTCCCCCCTCAAATAGTACGTTGAGAATCGAGAGATAAAGCTCTCTGGTCAGATCGTATTATTCTTTTCGATTTAGGAAAATAGCCTTCATGCCGAGAAAATTCATTCTCAGTTATCTTTCGCTTTTTCTATACTCGAAAAGTCTCTCGATTTTCTCTCCTGATTTGTCCTGATTTGTTGGCCCAATCAAGCCCTTTTTAATAGCAATTGAAAGTTTAAAGTGTCCTCAATACAATGAAATAAAAAAGCTATAACTAATATTATCCCCCCGATCAAAGTAATTTGTCTTTAAACCGGAACTACTCATTGAAAAGGCCCAAATGTCGGGCAAGAGCCTAAAATTCTAGATATTTCCATAGCTTTTCTATGAGCTTATTTGATTATTGATCTAATATTTCTAATATTTCTAATATGATCTAAAAATCTAATATTTTTCTTAAAAAATCCCCCAACACTTGCCATTTTTGCCTTATCAAGTGAACTCTTATCGATTTCGCGCTCAAGAAAGAATATCTGGGGCTTTTTTTTCTCAAATCCTATCATTTTTCATAAGTAAAATTTAATTATTGTATAAAAATATGCATTTAAATATCTAAATATCTAAATATCTAAATATCTAAATATCTAAATATCTAAATATCTAAATATCTAGATATATTCACTTTTTTGATTTTCTGTCAAAATGGAGGAAACCGAGACAGAGCCGCGGAAACACGCGATGGGTTTCATCTCGTGCACTTCGTATGTTGTCGGTTGGTTTATATTTCAATTTTCTATTAGGTGTGTGAAAAAAGTAATCCACGTTTTTAACGTTTAAATATAAAAGACCATAAGTTTCGTTAAAATAATTTTTATTCAATGAAGTAATCACCATTCGAAAGAACAAACTTTTGCCAACGTTCTACAAGTAAAGACATTCCACGATAATAAAAATCTTGGTCCTTAGAGGCGAAGAAAAGATCAACCTCGGTTTTGACATCTTCTTCGGAATTGAACCGTTTATTGGCCAAAAAGTTAGACAGAGAGAAAAATAAATAATAATCAGATGGAGAAAGGTCTGGACTATAAGGTGGATATGGTAAAACCTCCCATCCAACACTCTGGATTTTTTGTCGAGTCTGTAAAGAGAAATGTGGTCGCGCGTTATCGTTCATGCGGTATCCATTTGTCCAACTTTTTAATAAAATTCATGACATTCAAGCGTTTCCTTACGGTTGACCCATCACAATTTAATGTAAGGCCTATTTCTGAAGAGGTTGAACGAGGGTTTTCGAGAAGACAGCGTCTTATTTAGTCATCAGATAAAAATAAAAAACGTGGATTACTTTTTCACACACCTAACATTTAAATATTTAATTATTTAGGTAATATAATTGGATCTGGTATTTTTATCACCCCCGGCTCAATCCTCGAACAAACTGGCTCGATTGGACTCTCATTGGCCGTGTGGACGGGTTGCGGTTTAGTCTCGATACTTGGTGAGTTTTCTATGAGCTTATTTGATTAGTCTTGAAAGTCGTGACTCTTGAAAGTCGTTCTGGGTTTTCTTTGGTCGTAAACTTAAGCCTTTTAGCGCACTAGCAAAAAAGTGTGCCAGAAAGCGTCAGAAAGCGCACAAGCTTTTGCTTTTGCTTCTAAAAACGGCCAATGTTCAGTTACCCAATTGTTTCTCGTGATCCTAGAGAACTGTCAAAAACATTAGCAGAGCAGGATTAGCAAAAACTGTCAAATATTTATGTTTAGGTTCAATCTGTTATATTGAATTGGGCACATCGATTCCCGATCCAGGATGCGATTTTGCTTACACTTGCTTTGTCAAATGGCACTCGTTAGCGTTCGCCTTTATGTGGGTGAGTGATTTTCTCAAGTAAAGCTAAAGATAAGCTTTTTTTTAATCGTTTGATTGATTGAATTGACTTTCTTAATCGATTAATTATTCAAGCTTTGAGAGTTCTTTGGCTTAACGTAAAGCTTTGGGAATTCTTATTTAGTCTTACTAGCTTACTAGGTCTTACTAGCTTACTAGGTCTTACTAGCTTACTAGGTCTTACTTAGCTCCATTAGATAGATATCCGAGATGTAGTTAAAACAGCGTCGAATATCAACGTTCAAAAAAACTCAAATTTCTCATAATCCAAAAAACCAAGTTGCTTCAAGTGTACACTAACAAATTCCTTGCGTTCTTGGCTATATGATGGGTGAAACAGTTTTTAAAAAAAGTTAATGTTTCATAGATAACGTTAGCGTTAGCGTTAGCGTTCAAAATGTGTGTCAAGTGATGCTAAGTTGGTTAAATGAATATCTTTAGAGACCAAAGTTTCTATTATAATATATTATGGTTCTACTATAATATATTATGGTTCTATTATAATATATTATGGTTCTATAATATATTATGTTTCTACTATAATATATTATGATTCTATTATAATATATTATGGTTCTATTATAATATATTATGGTTCTATTATAATATATTATGTTTCTACTATAATATATTATGGTTCTATTATAATATATTATGGTTCTATTATAATATATTATGGTTCTACTATAATATATTATGGTTCTATTATAATATATTATGGTTCTATTATAATATATTATGTTTCTATAATATATTATGGTTCTATTATAATATATTATGGTTCTACTATAATATATTATGGTTCTATTATAATATATTATGGTTCTATTATAATATATTATGGTTCTATAATATATTATGGTTCTATTATAATATATTATGGTTCTATTATAATATATTATGGTTCTATAATATATTATGTTTCTACTATAATATATTATGTTTCTACTATAATATATTATGTTTCTACTATAATATATTATGATTCTATTATAATATATTATGATTCTATTATAATATATTATGGTTCTATAATATATTATGTTTCTACTATAATATATTATGATTCTATTATAATATATTATGATTCTATTATAATATATTATGGTTCTATTATAATATATTATGGTTCTATTATAATATATTATGGTTCTATAATATATTATGGTTCTATAATATATTATGTTTCTACTATAATATATTATGATTCTATTATAATATATTATGATTCTATTATAATATATTATGGTTCTATTATTAGGTTGTCCAGTTATAAATGCGCGTTTTTAAGATAACAACTCTTTATTTTAAAACCAACAGTTTAACAGCTCAATCAACAATTTACTCAGTTTGGAGTGTTCTTGAAGCCAGAGGCATGTGTAAAACCATATAAAAATAGCAAAAGTTTGAAGAAGGCGCTCATCAAAGCATGGGATACCCTCGATGATGCCTATTTGCTCGCCAACGCGTCAACGCGTTTCCCAAACGTTTGCAGGCCTGTCTGAATGCCGATGGAGGCAAAGTTGAATTTAATTGTTAATTTGTTACTGTTATATGTTGAATAAGGAGATTTAAGTGAACTTTTCGAGATGGGTTGCATATTCATATTGGTTTGGTTTATTTGGTTAAAAGCCAGGCCTTTTGTGTGTTGCGGTAATTCTTGGTCGTCTCTGTAGAAAGTGACATCAATTTTTTCAATGACATCTATCTAAACAACATTATGAATCGGAAAAAGCAAAAACAATCTAAAAATTCAAAAGTATCAGTTCAAAATCCTGATTTCTAGCTTGATTTTGTTTAACTAAACAAACTTATTTCAAAAAGTTTTTGAAAGAAAAGCTTAGCCAAGCTGGTGTCCGTTTATAGGTGTCTGTTTACAGGTGTCCGTCTTGATGACCTATCCAGCGAGTGCGGCCGTACAAGCGCAAACATTTGGACAGTATATTGGTAAGATTTTTTTTATTCTTTTAGATTTAGATTTAGATTTAGATTCTCTTTAGATTCTTTTTAGATTTAGATTTAGATTCTTTTTAGATTTCAATTAAGTAGAGAATTGTAAACTAAAGAGAATGAGAACTTGAATAAATCAATCATTTTAGTCGAAGGCTTTTCGATTTCGTTACACGGTGTTTGGCAAGAGGTGGTCACTCGATCAACCGGCTTTATTGTATTAGGTGAGCACTTTTTTAACTATCATATAAACCCACCCCTTCAAGTGCACTCAATTGCTCATTTCTCTTGTGAAAACAAAAGAAAATACGGAATTCAGTGCACTAGAAAGCTTTGCGCTTGCACTAGAAAGCTTTGCGCTTGCACTAGAAAGCTTTGCGCTTGCACTAGAAAGCTTTGCGCTTGCACTAGAAAGCTTGCACTTGCACTAGAAAGCGTGCGCTTGCACTAGAAAGCTTTGCGCTTGCACTAGAAAGCTTGCACTTGCACTAGAAAGCGTGCGCTTGCACTAGAAAGCTTTGCGCTTGCACTAGAAAGCTTTGCGCTTGCACTAGAAAGCTTTGCGCTTGCACTAGAAAGCTTGCACTTGCACTAGAAAGCGTGCGCTTGCACTAGAAAGCTTTGCGCTTGCACTAGAAAGCTTTGCGCTTGCACTAGAAAGCGTGCGCTTGCTCGTTTCCTCGTTTACTCTAAAATCGCTTCCTTTTCAGCTCTCCTCACTTTGCTCAATTTCTATTCTCTTGAGAAATATGCGGCCAGATTTCAAGTGAGCTTTAAAAAGAGTTTTTAAGATTTAAAAATAGTTGTTGTCGTTGTTGTTTCTAGGTTGTTGTCACTTTCGCGAAAATGATTGCAATGGCGATAATTATTTTCACAGGACTTTATCTACTTGTTTTTAAAGGTAAAGAAATTATCTAAATTATCTAAATTGTTTTGAATTCTCTCTAGGTTGGACTCACCGCTTGGATCAACCATTTCAAGGATCAATCTGGCATCCTGGCCCGATATGTTTAGCCTTTTATGGAGGATTGTGGAGTTATGCTGGTTTATTTAAAAAGTTTGACTAAAAACACTTGAGATTTTAGGATGGGACGTGTTAAACTATGGAACTCCGGAGATTCACAAGCCGAGAAGGTACACAGGTTTCATTTCAATGTAAAGGCTGGCTAAGAATGTAAAGGCTGACTGGCTGGCTGGCTGGCTATTGTCACGTGCTTGAATGCGTGTAACTTCTCGAGGTTAGCTCCAAGTCCAAGTCCAAGTAATGTATCAAAATATTGCTTTGAGACTAGGAAAGCTATATACATGGATTTTTGAGATAATGAGTATGAGAGATTCGCTAGACTCTTAGCAACATTTTAGTATGTTCTCATAAGCTCATAAGCAAACTCATAAGCTTTGGAACGAACCTCGAGGAGTAACACGCGTCCAAGCACGCGACAGCAGTTATTAACCATCCTGGCTAATAACAGCCATCAGCCAGCCATCCGTAAGCCTTTGAAAGTTCCCGACAATCATAGTCTAAACTGACTACTGGCCGGTTCTAAGTTCTAGTTGGATCTGGACTTGGAGCTCTTGCTTCTAGTTGGATCTGGAGTTCTAACTTCTAGTTGGATCTAGACCTGGAGTTCTTACTTCTAGTTGGATCTAGACCTGAAGTTTTTACTTCTAATTGGATCTAGACCTGGTGTTCTTACTTCTAATTGGATCTAGATCTGGAGTTCTTACTTCTAGTTGGATCTAGACCTGGAGTTCTTACTTCTAATTGGATCTGGACCTGGTGTTCTAACTTCTAATTGGATCTAGATCTGGAGTTCTTACTTCTAGTTGGATTTGGACCTGGACTTAAATTGGAAGCCAGCGACAGACCTGGACTTAAATTGTAAGCCAGTCACAGACCTGGACCTGCACCGGTTAAAGGTCCGGTTTCACCAACTGCTAAATTTATCAAAATTACTTTTCCATTACTTAACATTGAGCAAAATTGCAAAATTGCCAAATCGATTTAACAAAATTGCTAAATGCTAAATGCTAAATAGTTTGGTGAAAGCTCCGGGCTTACCGTCTCCTATCCTGTCCTGTATAGTTCTGAGCACACCCCACTTACCTAGCTTATTCTCAACAATCTCTTTTCCAGGACAATGCCTCTCGCTTTGTTGACGGGAATCCTCATCGTGATGATCACGTATATTCTCATAAATTTGGCCTATTTTGTCGTTTTGGACGTAACGGTCATCAAGAATAGTGACGCTGTGGCGGCGGTTGGTTTTTTTTGGATTACTATAAGAAAACTAACTAGAGTATCTATTCTATAGGAAGTCTAAGCTATTCTATAGGAAAGCTAAGCTATTCTATAGCAAATCTAAGCTACAGTACTATTCTATAGCAAATCTCAGCTACAGTACCTAATTTAGGACTTCGCAAGGGCAGTGCTGGGAAATTTTCGCTATGCAATTCCGTTCATGATTGCCATTCTGCTAATCGGCACGCTGAACAGCAATATTTTTGTGGGATCAAGGTAAGCAGTCACTCAAGAGTAATTTGAGTAATTAACTTGAGTAATTGACTTGAGTAATTGACTTGAGCAATTGAACCGGCTGCATTTCCGTGTGCCAGAACGTTTCGTTTAAGACAAAAGAATGCACAGCTTGTGTGCGCGTTCTTTTATTGTCTTTGCAAAGGTCTGTGTCTGGCACACGCAAGCCGTCTGGCACAGCCTTTGTGTCTGGCACAGCGCTGCGTTTAATTACCCAAGTTTTTGTAGAGCCAAATCGATTTTTAGATACATGCAAGCAGCTGCATGGCAAGGTCATCTACCACCATTCATTAGCTGTATTCATGGGCCAAGTGGAAGCCCGCGAATGGCTTTGCTTTGTCAGGTGGGCTCAAAACATACCCTTTCTGTTCTATTGAACTCTGATTTACTCTACAATAAAGATTTGGTGCCAAGTGAAGAATTGAGTGCACTAGATGGTGTGTGTTTGGAAGAGCACAAAGTATCCACAGAATTCGATTCCAGAGCCTCCTCACAATCGCCATTTCTTTCGTCGACACCGACTCGCTCATCAACTATGTGACTTTCGTGATGTGGGCACAAAGAGTGGTGACGATGAGCGCCTTGTTGTGGATAAAATTTCGACATATTCAAGTGGATCCAGGTAATTGCCGTTTCTATCGTTTTCTAAAACGTTTTCCGTTTTCTATCGTTTTCCTCTTTCTACCGTAATCTTGTCTCTATTTTTTATCCAATTTATCTAAGTTACTACGAAAAATATGTTTCCGGCTGGTTGACTTTGATTTGATGCCTCTTGTAGATAGATTTGATGCCTCTTGTTGATAGATTTGATGCCTCTTGTTGATAGATTTGATGACTCTTGTTGATAGATTTGCCAACTAATTATCAATTATTTAGAGAGACCAAATATTCAAAGATGTGGAGGTTTAAAATGCGATTGACACTTTTATCAACTCTAGAACTGCGAACTGTGAACTGTGAACTTCTGACAGAAATTCTGATAAATGGAATTGAAAATTTTTTGATATCTTTTATAAATTCTCACAGAAAGAGTGGATAAATTGGATAAAAAAAGACAAGATTACGGTAGAAAAGAAATGGAAAATGGTTTATTTCAATGGAAAGAAACTTTTTGAAAAGTTTTAGGTGCGATTCGCGTTCCGCTCGTTTTCTCAATTCTTTTCTTGGTCATTTCAATCGCTTTGGTGGTTGTACCACTGATACAAGAGACAAAGGTGAGAGTGCTTAAAAGTGCTTTAAGTGCTTAAAAGAATGTAAATGCACTCTTTCTAGTGGATTTAGTTTCTATTTTATGGCAGAACTGTAACTGTAGAACTGTAGCGCTGCAGAACTGTAACTGTAGAACTGTAACTGTAGAGCTGTAGAACTGTAGAACTGTAGAACTGTAGAACTGTAGAACTGTAGAACTGTAATTGTAGAGCTGTGAGAACTGAAGAACTGTAACTGTAACTGTAGAACTGTAACTGTAGCTGTAGAACTGTAACTGTAGCTGTAGAACTGTAACTATAGAACTGTAGCTGCAGAACTGTAGAGCTGCAGAACTGTAACTGTAGAACTGTAGAACTGTAGAACTGTAGAACTGTAGAACTGTAACTGTAGAGCTGTAGAACTGTAGAACTGTAACTGTAACTGTAACTGTAACTGTAGAACTGTAACTATAGAACTTTAGCTGCAGAACTGTAGAACTGTAACTGTACAAAACTTCACTAAAAATCATCAAACTCAAAGAAAATCTTCAGGTGACTCTAATCGGCATTGGAATCGTTCTCTCCGGATTATTATTTTACTATCCATTTGTGCATTCAAAGCATCTGCCACTTATTTTATCAAAAGTCAACGGTGAGTGAAAAGATTAGTGTTTTCCTCATGATTACTGCTCTTTTTAAAGTGCTCTTTCTAAAGTGTGTGCTTTAAAAAGGTTACCAAAATTATGTAAATTTGTTTAAATTCAAATTTACTTATTCTAGAAAAGAAAAGAAATGATTTTTCTTAATCAAGATAAAGATAAAAATAATCAAAAGGTTTTAAGATTGGGCCACACAAAGCACGGAAAGATTTCTTTTCTCGGAGCGAAACCTTCGGAAAGCGAAACAGCTAAATGAGGTGAGAAGTTGGGGTAATTCTTGTGTAATCTTTATGAAATATCGAAATACAATCATGGACAAAAGTCTTGGTGGCTCCTGGGTGGCAATATGTCGTAGGCAATATATGTCGTAGCCGATTATGAATGAAATTTTTTGGCAAACTATTCTAGTAGAGCAACCCTTTAAAACGTCAATTTTTTTCATTGACATTTCTCCGCTAATTTTCTTCTTAGATTTCTAATCAAATAACGCAAAGAGCTACAATAGAGATCTACAAAGGAACCAGATTCATTTATCGTAACCATTTTAGGACATTTTGTTAGGACATTTTATAGGACATTTTATTAGGACATTTTATTTGTCGACTAGTTTTCTAAAAGATGGTAAAGTTATCGTAATTTAGAGTGCTCAAAACTGGATTAAAAACTGGATTAAAAACTGAATTAAAAACAGTGCTTTATCCATTTACTAATCAATCAATCAATCAATCAATCAATTTTTCTCTTTTAGTAAAACTCTTCCCTAAAAGGTGAGTGAGAATTTCGGGCGAATGGGTTCTTTTGTCCAAAGAAACTATTAGGGTGGTGCAAAAGAAACTACCGATTTGACGGTAAATTCAAAAAAAAAGATGGCATTCGATGGTGACATGATCACAATGGAATATTTTCGCAAGATCTCGAGCAGATTGGCATGGATCGGCCTGAATAACGTCGCTCAGCTTGGCTTCGTTCACGCTTCGTTCACGCTTCGTTCACGCTTCGTTCACGCTTCGTTCACGCTTCGTTCACGCTTCGTTCACGCTTCGTTCACGCTTCGTTCACGCTTCGTTCACGCTTCGTTCACGCTTCGTTCACGCTTCGTTCACGCTTCGTTCACGCTTCGTTCACGCTTCGTTCACGACTTCTGGCCTCGAACCGTGCTCGTAATCTTCCAAAGCCTCGTCTCCCTCTCGGAATCGTTGAAATCAAGTCTGACACTGCCTGAGAGACAAAGCCATCACAAAGCCATGCCATCTCCGCAAGCAGCACAGAGAGAACGATGCGATTCGGCAGCAGAATTGGTTCCTTTTTTTCTACAAATTTGGTTCCTTTTCTCTACAAATTTGGTTCCTTTTCTCTACAAATTTGGTCCTCTTTTCTCTTTTGGTTCCTTGCGAGACAACGATGCGATTCGGCAGCAGACTTTCCAATTTTGAAGTTAAACAGTAATGCTGCTCGTAGCACAAACGCACAAACGCACCTCGACCATGATCTAAATAAAAATAACATTTTAAAATAAAATAAAAAACAACCAAAAAATTGAAATGTCGAAATAAATAGCAAACAAATATGCGAACAAAACATAAAAAAAAATAATGCCGTTAGCATCGCTCGTTTCTGATAAATGAGAGCTGATACCCATCGGCAGTTTCTTTTGCACCACCCTAAGACAAAAAGAAGAGAAAAACAAACGATTTTCATTAAACTATCCCATTTATTTCCCATCCCAATAATCTTCTAATCAACATCGATAAATGGTGAATGCTTTAGGTGGAAAATGACGAGTATCTGAACGATGGTGAACTGGATCGATTGCGCACTGATGGCTCATCACCCGAGCCACCGAGTCGATTGTGAATTACCTTCTTAATCCTAAGCCTAAGCCTTGCTTAGCCAGTTTTAGTCTTTAGACTTGTTTTCATGTTATTTTACAGAAAATAAGCAGAAAATAAGCCGATAAAATAAGCTAATTACCTTTCTAAGTTCTTGTTTAGCCAGTTTTCATGTTTTAGGCTTAGGCTTTGAAATAAAACCAATACGATTTTGTTTCAAATGTTTCATTTGATTGTTTTAAACATTTGATTTTTTATTTGTTGATGATTGATGTTTCATTTGTTGATTTTAAACAAAAGTAAGTAACAAAACAACCAAAAGAACGTAAAAAACGGAACGTAATCTTCACTTTTCCCCAGTTCAACTCCCCCATTTTCCCCTACCTCAAAAACAAACGTCAAAGTAATTTTCTCCAATTTCTCAATAGGATTTTACAATTATTGATGTAAAAAATGTCATGTATTGCCCTTTTTTGCTTTTCTTTGTCTTTCGCTTAATCATTGTTATATTTAATTTGTTAATCAATTGAATAAAGCGTTGAGAAATTTGCATAAAACTCGTTTTAGTTAGACAAATGTATTGAAAATATTATTTTTAATGGTTTTCTTTTAATGGAGAACATTCTGAATGATTCAACTAGCCATACTCGTGTGGAAAGGAAAGAACATGTCCCGCAAATCTCAAATCTCAAACAGATCTCAAACAGATCTCAAACAACGGATTTAATGTATGCTCTAAAAGGAGAGTCGATGAGCCGAATTCTTTCTTTGGCTTAGAGAGGATTTTAACGAAAAAAGACAATCATTTACTCGTTTTTATCGTTTCCAATTTTATTAGGTACATGCATAAGAAATGCAGATTTCAACATTTTCATAATTTTCAACGGTAGAAACCTGATATCGATAAACTGATATCGATGAATGTTATAAACTATTTGAAAGTTGTAAATCTTCTCTACAAAATAGGCTAAAACGTGTTTCAATTGATCGAACCATTGAAGAAATTTCGAGGGCGAAATGCGAGTGACCAAAAAAGGGCACTTTTTAGAACCCCACTTTCACAAGAGTTCGCTTTTGACTATATAGTAGAAAATGACCTACCAAATCTGAACCAAATCTGAGCCGAATGCGAACCTACTCTTCTTGAGAGCCTGGTCCAATCATTTCAGCTGTTGCACATATAGATCTGAGGTAACTGTTGGACGAGAATGTAGAACCTCAATGTGTATCAGACCACGGGAATTCCACCAAACAGAGAACATGGCCTTTCTTCCATGCGGATCATGTTGTGGCGTCGTTTTTGGCTGTTCTCCTGGACTGAACCACTGCGGCTTTCGCGATGGGTTAGCGTAGTAAATCCATTTTTCATCGGCCGTCACAATAGTGTCCCAAAAACCTCGATTTTTTGATTGACGAAAAAGAATACCGGCCATAGTCACTCGAGTAGCTTTATTAGCTTCATTAAGTTGATGGGATACCCTACCCATTTTCCGACGAGATTCGCTTTACCCAAACGATGTAAATGGTCCGCAATTGTTGTGTGGCCTAAAGCAAACATCGTTGCAAGTTTCCGAGTCGACAAGGTTGGACCATCTTCTCTGACTTCTCGAAGATTGTCATCGTTGAGCGATGCCAAAAGCACGTTTAAATAAATAGATACAACAGTTGAACCGTTTCGATGCGAACAGCAACAAGCAACAGCAACAAGCAACAGCAACAGCAACAAGCAACAGCAACAAGCAACAGCAACAAGCAACAGCAACAAGCAACAGCAACAAGCAACAGCAACAAGCAACAGCAACAAGCAACAGCAACAAGCAACAGCAACAAGCAACAGCAACAAGCAACAGCAACAAGCAACAGCAACAAGCAACAGCAACAAGCAACAGCAACAAGCAACAGCAACAATCGTCAAATCAACGCTTCAGAGGTATCTCTTGAGATCAATGATGTTATGGAGAAGATGCTGAAAAAGTATAAATTCCATTCGCAATTCCGATTCGCAATTCGATTCAGAATGAATTCCTGAGGAACCGGGAAGTCAAAAAACTTTGTTCCACTTTTTTCTGTTTGATTGAAAGCCATTTGATTTGCTCAAAATAGAGAAAAACTGCTGCTACTGGAAACCGGCAATTAGCTGTCAATTCTAGGTATGCATTTTCAAATCAATTTTGGCGTGCTTACAAAATAACCCACCAAAGAAAATCTCTCGAATCGAAAAAAGCTTTAAATGGCTTTGAGTTGGTCTGTTTACGTGTCACTTTTCATTGACATTCTAATGCCATTCGCTCTCCTCATCGACATCTCCATTTATATCACTTTTGGACGCTCATCAAACTCAAAACTTTGTCCGATCTTTTTGAGTTGTATGCGAAATATGTGTACGTGTTTTCGGAATGATTGATAAAGTCAAAATTTTTATAATGCGTGTGTTGAAGTGGAGGATTAGAATCAAATTGTTCGTTCCTTAGAAACTTCCGCATTAGACTTGCTTACCGTTACTTTACCTACCGTAAATACTGTAATAGTACCCCACCCCCATAATGACGGTGCAGAGCGTTGCGTAGTCTAGCTTTGAACGAGTTTTTCTCGACACTGGTTTATGCTATAATGCTCGCGAAGGTATCAAAAAATAGCTGAAATTCAGGGCTATTTTTTGATACCAAAGACGTATTTTTTGAAAGTACGGGTGCTTTGCAAAAAATGAAATACTAAAAAACTTTTGCGACTACGCGACTGTACGAGGGGAGGGATGGGGTACTATTATAGTATTTACGGTATGTATCTATCGTATTCTATTCTAATAGAAGTAAATGTGCTTCTATTTTACAACCGCTTTCCTAAAATTGCTTCTATTGGAGACTGTGCTTGAATTAGAATAAATACGGTATATCGCTTTCGTTGTTTGTAAGTAGCCTAATTTTTTTTCATTTTCCTGGTTTTCAACGTTTCGAGGCTCAAAAACTATTTTTTCTGGCAGTAAAATTTAAAATAACCATTAAAAGCCATCAATTTACGTAGTATGATATTTATTCTATGGAAATCACACAAATTCTATTCTATGGAAATCACTTTTTCAGTTCTGTGCAACATCGAAATCTACTTGGTTGAGATTTTCGTCAGAGAGCCCGCGAGTTTGGGTTTTTTTCGCGAGTTCTATCTGTTCAATGGGTGGTGGTTGGGGAAAATCTCGTTTATCACGTTGACAGGTGAATTGGAAAAGTGAATAATGAAAAAAAGCCGGAACTGATTACTTGAATACCTTTTTGTTGAGGCAAGAACCAGTAGCATCTTTCCTAATAGCGGTGGCCTCGAGGGATTATCGGAGGCCCCATTTTTTCAAGGAGATTATTGGCGGCCCAAGATTGTTGGTGGCCCAAGATTATTGGCGGCCCAAGATTACTGGCGGCCCGCAATCAGCAGCTGAAAGTCGAGAGCTTGACAAAGCACTTACTCTCTATTTAATGCATGTTTTGGTTACTTAACTTGCGTCACTTTCTTCCTATCCAAGAACCTTTTATCTAATTTCTACCCAATTCCAAGCCAAACAATCGTCTTTCAGCTGTCGGCTATGCGGTGAACATTTTCGCAGTGGTCATCGGCGTTTCTCGAGTTCTTTGCGTGACCGCTCCACTGTTCTACAAAAAAGTAAACAGCTGCCAAGTATTAGGTACGCAATTAATTAATGGCAGATTTGGGGATTGAACTTTGAGCTAACATTTATTTATAAGGAGGCGTTTAAGAATCAAAAAAGCACCATTATTATCAATAACTTTCTGCTAACGCGACAAAAGAGAATCAAAGATCAGAGAAGAGAATCAATTCCATCCGAACAGAAATTTTCGGATTTCGAAGACAAAAATTGTTCGATGGCCTTTTTTTGGCTCACTATCATCTTTGAAGTGCTGGCCTTCCAGGAAATGACTCAGATGCTTGAAAGGATGGTAATCCGTAGGCGATAAATCCGAATATCGTGGGTGATCAATATAATCACCATTATTATCAACTTCATAGACAATCTCGTTTAGAAACTTAATCGTCTTTATAGAAACATGCGGTTTTGCGTTGTCGTGCAGAAGTAAAGGATCCTTTCAATTCGCCAAAGCTGGATCAAGTTTATTCAGTTTTTCGGCGACTTCTTTTGTTTCCTGAATGTAACGATCAAAATCCATTGTTTCACTGCTTTTTAAGAAGCTATAATGAATAGACCTTTTACGGCACCACCGATCATGAGATTCTTTGAATGAGCTCCAACGGCAATCATTTAGCTTCTTTGAATGAGGGCTCACTTTTGCAAACGATTTTGTCGACCATCCTTTGTCTACCCATTCGTATTTTCGCTTTCGATTGTCGTATATAATCCATTTTTCATCCCAAGCTACAATTCGTTGAAGAAAAGGCTCGTTTTGTCCCGTGTGAGAAGAGCCGAGCACACCTCCAGACGCTGTTTCTTTTGCGACTGAGGCAAATCGTTTGACACGACAGTTTCGAGCTTTCACCCCTTTCCCCATTTTATGAAGATGTTCCGAAATAGCTTGGTGAGAAACTTGTAACTTCTCTGCTATCTCCTCAGCGGTTATATCTGGCTTGCCGAATAGAATTTGCTCGATCTCCATTGGCCTCCATTGGCCAGCCTCAACCTGTGTGTTCTTCGAGAGATTTGTCACCGGTTAAAAAAACACCGGAACCACTTTACCACTTTACCACAGTGTCATACAAAGCTGTTTCATCGCCATTGCATTCATGCTTCCATTCATTGTTCCATCGTTCCATTCATCCAATTCCCTCGTTGCATCAGCTGCTGAAGAACCGAATTTTCATTTGAAAAGAAAAATATGCCGAATTTGCGATTTCGACAGCATCCCTAAAACAGCTTGATAAAATGGAAGGAAATTACAAAAGAAAAACAAAACAGAGAATATTATTATAGAAGAGTCATAAGTTAAAAATGAAATAAAAAAGAAATCGTTTATTCACTTTATAGGGTAGATACAACGTTGTGGACTTTGAAGCTCAAAATCTGCCATTATCTAATTGCGCACCTAATATAAAGAATTTAAAAAATTGCAATTTAAATAGTCGGGCACCGTATTGTAGATATCGAACGAACGCGTCGTCTTCTTTATCTCAACAACAGTTTGGTGTTTCACACTGTCCATGATACTGCATGTGCTCATCTTTGTCGAATGTCGCACATGGCCACTCGTATAGAAGAAAGATGAAAATCGTTTAAAAGTTCAAATTCAGTCCACCAATTCGGTGATCTTTCAAACGGTGACTCCGAATTTTATCCAAAATTTGATGATGACTTATGTGGTGGCCCTATTCGAAGTGATGGTCTTCTTTTCTTATGGAACATTGGGGATCGTTTTGTGGAGGTGAGCACAGGATGATTTGTGGTCAAAAAAAATGGAAACCCGCAACCGTTTTAGTGTGTCGATATTACTAAAGTTTTTGATGGAAACACTGAAGAATTGAGAATTGAGTCCAGCTGTTAGGCGGTGTTCCCATTGTTTTAATGAATCCCTTGCGTAAGGCTTTTGAAGAAATCCAAAAGTTTTGATAGATTTTATACACACCACCTTTACTGGGTCATGTCATTGTAACGCCATCATTGCAGTTTCGTTCATTGGCAATTAAAGAATAACGTGCTGGGAAAAGTAAGCCTTATCCCTTCATTTGAACCCCGCATCCCCCCAAAAATAGTGTCCAGAGTGCCTTCAGTGATTCTGATCGGGCAATCATTTATGAGATCAATAGCGGGTTGAGAGCCCCAGATTCTACCCCGGAGCTCCAGGTTCTACCCCAGCGCCCCGGATTCTACCCCGGAGCCCCAGATTCTACCCCAGGCCCCGGATTCTCCCCGGGCCTCTACCCCAGCGCCCGGATCTACCCCGGAGCCCCGGTTCTACCCAGGCCGGTTCACCCAAGACCCCGGATTCTACCCCGGAGCCCCAGATTCTACCCCAGAGCCCCGGATTCTACCCCGGAGCTCCAGGTTCTACCCCAGCGCCCCGGATTCTACCCCGGAGCCCCAGATTCTACCCCAGAGCCTCGGATTCTACCCCGGAGCCCCGGATTCTACCCCAGAGCCCCGGATTCTACCCCAGGGCCCCGGATTCTACCCCAGAGCCGACTTATTTGACTTATGCAAGCCAATCAGTTTAATTCACATTTTTCTAGAAGCCAAAAACAATCGCAAAGCATCGGTCGCAAAATCGAGCTTTGGGCCGCCGCGAATAAACGAATCGTCGTTTCGCAGATTCTTTGCATTTTTCGTGAGCCTTTTTCGGGATATCGATAACAAATGCAATCAAAAAAAGCAATGAATTTCTTATATTTTCCAGCGAAATTCGTCACAACGGCTCATGTAATCTATATTCAATTGGAGGCCTTTGTCCCGGAGCTCAACCTACCCGAAATGGATCTCGATTATTTCTTTTTGATGTTAAAAATTGGTGCCATCGGCTATGGAATCTATGCGAGTATCGTCGTTTTGTTTTGTTTCCCAAAAGTTTGTGGATTCTTTTGGTCTGCTTTTGAGTTCATAGATCATAATCTAAAGCTTACGATTGAAAGGTTGTGCTAACTTCAGACATGGACAAACCTAAAACAGCAACTTTTCTATTTGCACATCCGAAAATATTGCAAATCGAAAAACTCTTTGCGCTCGTTGCAAATCGAATCAAAAGAGATCACATCTCCGTCAAATTCAAAAAATCAAAGCAATCAAACATCGATCAAATCACCGGAAGTGAATGGATAGAATTTTTAGATAAGTTTAAGTTATACTTATTTAAAAAATGACTTGTTAAATTGTTGTATTATTAGGTTGGCAACTCAATAATGACGCGTTTATGTAACAAATCATTTATTTCAAAAAAAACCACAAAAGAAGAGCTTTCAATTCGAAAGGTATTCTCCATTAGTATCTATGACTTCTTCCCATCTTCTGCGCAAATCCCGGATCCCATCCTCGAAGAACTTGGGAGTTTTTGGGGCGAAGTAGTCATTCACTGCTTTTATGACTTGAACATGATCATCGAACTTTTCTCCCTCCAAAAAGTGCTTTAGCGACCGAAACAAAAAGTAATCTGAAAGAGCCAAGTCAGGAGAGTAAGGTGCGTGGGGCAGCACTTTCCAGCCAAGTTCCTCGATTTTCTTATAACTGATCTTTGCAGTGTGAGGTTTTGCGTTGTCGTGTAAAAATCTGACTCTCTCCGGTCTGAGCCCCAATTTCTTCAAAGACTCGTTAACTCTCATTAAATGCTTCGAATAAAGATCAGCATCGACGGTTTGGTCAGGTTTCAGTACTTCATAATGCACCAATCCCTTGAAGTTCCACCAGCAACAGAGCATTATCTTCTTCCCATGGATATCCGGTTTGGGAGTGGTTTGCGGGGTCTGACCAGTAGATAGCCATTAATTTTTGCGTTTAACGTTCTCGTAGTTGATCCGCGTTTTGTCAGAAGTCAAAACTCTGTGAAAAAAATCGTTTGATTTGCATTTTTGTAGCAAAATTGAGGCGACATTGACACGGGCCATTTTTTTGCTTTGGGTCAGTTCGTGAGGAATCCATTTTCCAACTCGATTCTTTTTCCCAAGTTTGTGTAAATAGTTTTCGATTGTCGTATGAGATACTTCAAATATTTCTGCCAACTCACGAACAATGAGTGTTGGGCAATCTTCAATTAAGTCAAGCAAGTCATCGTCGACCACTTCTGGAGGATGTCCTTGGTGTGGCTCGTCTACGAGGCTTTCATCGCCGCCTTGGAATCGTTGAAACCATCGTTGACATTGACGAATGTGTATACTTTCCTCTCCAAAAACAGTGATGATCGTGCGATGAGATTCAGCTGGTGATTTTCCTTGTTTAAAATCGTAGAACAATGCAGCTCGAATACGGAATTTTTTGTCCTCCATTTTTTGCCAAAAAGCGAATGATGAAATTTGGAGCACAAAATGTTATTTATGCAGACATCTTTTACTTTGTATATATGCAAAAGAGAGGGAAGAAGCTGCGCTTGAAGTTACAAAAAACATGTTAAGTAGTGACGTGTCATTATTAAGTTGCCAACCTAATATAATATTGTGAAGTTTTCTTATTTCTCGAATTTGAATAGGTTCCTGTGGTTTGTCAGCTCCGAGCCAAACTGATATTTTAGTTACTATTATTATTGAATGATTTGTCTGATCTTATGTAAATGTGTTCTCCCCTGTGCTTATCCCTTTCATCGCCGAGAAGGGGCGGTCCTTGGGATTGCCTAGGAGGACAAGTGAGGCTCTCACTTGGAGTCCCCCCTTTCCCTTTCACTCATTTGTAATCTATTCGTCTTATTGTACTACTGTAAATAAAGATACATATCTTCCGGGTGTATGCAACTGCAGTTCAGGTCGGTCATTTCGCAGGGACTCCCCTCTAATACGTTGGAGGAGTTGAGTTGGGTTGTCGGCTTAGGCTTAGGTGTTAGAGATGTTAGAGATGGCAGGATATCAAAAGGGATCCACTCTCTTTAACTTAACCCAAATTCTAGTCCGTTTACACCTAGGAACGAATAGGTTTGAATTAATTAAATAGTTATTATCAAAAAGTCAGCTTCATGTTCGTTTATTTCCAAAGTTATGAGTGGTGTTTGAGTGTGTAAACTCTTTTCTTTTTGCTCGTTGTGATTGTATCGTAGCTAATTAAGAGATCCAAAATTTATCTTTAAAAACTTTACAATAGATTAACAGTTTTCATTGCGTTGAAATCTTATTTGGATTTTCCGCCGGTCTGCTGGGCAGTGTTGGATTGAGCGGCCGCATGGGAAGCACTCCCGGGATTCGTCTGATTGGAATGTTCGTTGAGGTTGGACGTGTGATGCTGAAATGAAAGAGTTTTCTTTGAACTTCTTCATAAACACTTATTGCTAACTACGTAAATGCTGTAATAGAGTGACCGCCTAGAGGAGCGTCGTGTAGTCTAAGTTTACACTCAAAGAACTTCTCATATCTCGGCGCCCAGACATTTCTTTCTGCACACTTTGGTATCAAATTAAAGTAGAGAAGATGGGTGATTTTTTGAGATATAACACATATTTTTAGCATAAACCAGTGCTTAGTAAAAATGGTTGAAAAATGATGAAAAATCGGCTTCTTTTGGCCACTTTTCTCTGTTTTCAGACGTTTCCGCGTCAAACGTCGGAAACTACCGTAACCCGACACCATAAAACAACCCCGCTACAAAGAATTTTTCAGTCTTTTCGGGAGTGGGACAAATGCGACCTTTTTTTTGCGCACCCGGACATTTGCGCACCTTTTTTTCCGCACTTAGCCCATTAGCGCACCTTTTTTCGCGTTTTAAAAAAAGCTCTAAAAGCTAATACTAACCAATTTCTATTCCAAAAGTTGTTTTTCTAGGTAATTTTAGGGCGTAGAATCGAAATTTTGGCATATCAGAGCTTGTGGAAGCGAACGGACGGAGTTATACAAAGAGAAAAATCAACAATTTTCTGTAATTTGACCTAGCCGTTTTGTCTTTCAAATTGGTTCCACACGCTCTGTTGTGTCAAAATTTGAATTCGACACCCTCAAATTACCTAGAAAATCAACTTTTGGAATAGAAATTGGTTAGTATTAGCTTTTAGAGCTTTTTTAAAACGCGAAAAAAGGTGCGCTAATGGGCTAAGTGCGGAAAAAAAGATGCGCAAATGTCCGGGTGCGCAAAAAAAAGGTCGCATTTGTTCCACTCTCGTCTTTTCGTTTCATTTATTTTCTTCCTTTTCGCAATTTTTTTGCCACTTTTCAATCATTTTCTTCATTATCAAATATAACACATATTTTTAACATAAACCAGCGCTTAGAAGAAAATGATTGGAAAGTGGCAAAAAAAAGCCGATTTTTCATCATTCTTCCAAAGGGATAAAAGGACATTTTTTGGCAAATTCAATGAAAAGAACGTTTGGAACTTTGCAAATAAAGTCGATCGACTTTCGTTGATATTTTATCACCATTAATTGTGGGACACCCTGTAAAACTCTACTTCTTCTGCACCCCAATTTGAAGGCTAAATTAGAACTAACTGTACATAAAAGCAGTAATTTCCGAGGTTTAATTGATTTTGTTGTTTTGTTTGTTACTATTTTGTTGAAAAGCTCAAAATTTTTTACTCACCGGATTGTTTCCACCACCGCCGAGAGCCGAATTGCCGTGTGCTCCCGAGTTTCCACTGTACGGCTGAAAAGGTGAGGGTTGTTTTTATCGAGAAACTAGGTTGACTTGAAGCTAAATTCTTTCTCAAAGCTTGCACACTTTATTCCTCTACATACCGTATTTTCTCTAATAGTAGCGCACCCTGAGCGTCGCCTAAATTGCTCGAAATCTCGAGAACTGCTTATCAGAACCTATCGATGTGGGGTCGGAAAATGTAGCTGACAATGAGATCTAGTGGGGGATTAGGGTGATGAGCTTCTGCAAAAGCTTGGAAACTGTAAAATAGTCATCAACTCGGCTCGCCGGGGTGCACTACTATTAGAGAAAATATGGTATCTACAAATGTTAACATTTCATGTCAATCTATTTTTTGAGTCTCCATGAAAAATTGTTTCAGAAAACTTTACCAAAAGACTCTCGATGTTTCAAAATAAAAGTTAAAATTGAAAAAAAGCTGAACATCAGTCCCACTACACAAAGCTTTAATTCGCAGTTTAAATTTGTGTTAATGTTACCTTAAGCGAGTCTAAAGTTAGCGAGTCTACATCAGTTTTGCAATACATCAGCGATACAAGAACCAACCTGAGTAGGGTTAGGCATCTTGCTTTGAAGAGAGTATAGAGTTGAATTTGATTGAAGAAATCAAGTGATTTCTACAAGAACTCTCAGCCCCTTTATACAGGAATTAGCTCGTGTAAGCAAAAGTTGTTTTCTCCTTTTTTGTTTATTGGAAAAAGTTTCCGAAAAGAAAGCGCCCAGCTGCCCGCAAAGAGCGATTCTTTCTCTATTTTTTAACCAAAGGCTTTTCTTTCTCCCTTTTTTCAGCTAAAGTGCAGAAAAGCACATTTCCCCAAAAGCCGAATGTGATTCATCGTTTTCAGAAAGCAAAAAGAAATTCCTGCATTTAACAAAAAAAAGTTGTTGACAGGCCATTTTTGTGTACTTTGGTCAGTGAAATTTCAAATGATAAAAAAAAATTCCTCGTAGGTTCCAGAACTTTTCAAGAAAATTTGGAAGAAATTTTCAATGTCAATTTCAAACCTTATACAATAATAGTACCGGGCAGCTGGGCGCTAATTACATTGCCTTATTTTGCTGTGGATATTTAAAGATCAAAACAATTGAGGTTGTCGGAGAAAAGAATATATTAGGTGCTACGGAAAATAACGGCGTTTCTTGATATCAATTATTTCGGGCCTTGTTTCTGAGTTTTTTCAGTAACGATTCCTTTTTTTTCAACGAAGAGCGATTTTCAACGAAAAATTGTTGATAGCTTTTCTTCGCAATGCCGTAAAAATTTTGTCTATTTAAAAAGATAAATTTTGGATCTCTTAATTAGCTACGATACAATCACAATGAGCAAAAAGAAAAGAGTTTACACACTCAAACACCACTCATAACTTTGGAAATAAACGAACATGAAGCTGACTTTTTGATAATAACTATTTAATTAATTCAAACCTATTCGTTCCTAGGTGTAAACGGAATAGAATTTGGGTTAAGTTAAAGAGAGTGGATCCGTTTTGATATCCTGCCATCTCTAACATCTCTAGCACCTAAGCCTAAGCCTAAGCCGACAACCCAACTCAACTCCTCATAGAAAATTCTCAACTACTTTTGTTTATTTATTCCATTTGAAAGAACTTTTCAACTTTTCAATGCCAATTTCAAACTTAATTCAATAATAGCACTCGCTCGCTAATTACATTGCCTTGTTTTGATGTGGGCCATTTTAGATGAAAACAATTGAGGTTGTCTGGGAAAAGAATATAAAAGGTCAGTTCTCCATTGTGACTACAGAGCGGTGCTTGTGTCTTGAGATGCCCAATAAATCTAGATCCTTAACAAAGAAAGATTACGAAGCACTGCAAGACTATTTCTACGAAAATGATCTTCAAAATTTGTACAACTGTCGAAATCCATCGAAATATTGGGGCTATGCTTTCGAGGGTCCAATGAATTATGAATGGAATGGTTTACCGATTCGATCATCGATAAATGATGACTACAATTTGGTGGTGGCTTTGGCGTTGAGTGGGGTTTGTTTTGATGGGATTTGTTGATGGGATTTGTTGATGGGATTTGTTGATGGGATTTGTTGATAGGATTTGTTGATAGGATTTGTTGATGGGATTTTTTTGAGGGAAAATTTGAAGATGATTTAGATGGGAGTAATTGGATTGATCATCACTTTCATCACCTCAATTTTTATCCACAAAAATCGACGTCTTTCTCGAGCTTTAAAGTGGCTTATGCAATCTTTTTGTTTAGCTCTTCTCATCGTTTCACTCTTTCATTTCTTTGAAACATTTTGTGTGTTGACGTGAGCGATAAAAATGGAAAAATCTTCTATTTACAAGTTTTAGATGGGAATGTATCAATGTCACGAATTATCCGTTCAGCGGGATGATTTTCAATCAAATATTCAGTATCTTTAGAGTCAGCTGTTCGTTGACAATCCAGCTGCTGGATATTGCTATCTCGGTGAATCGGTGAGTGAAACATAAACATAAACAAATTTAACTTCCCCCGACTGACACCTTTGACTCGTTTAGGGCCAAAGTCAAGGGGCTAAAGGCCAAAGTTTTTGGTACACTAGCTTATGGGGCAGGGGATTGCTATAACCAAAACAAATTTCAAAGCTTTGTATGCATTGGTCCTAGTATTAGGCTAGTATGCATTCATCCTAGTATTAGATGCGCAATTAATTAATGGCAGATTTTGAGCTTCAAAGTCCACAACGTTGTATCTACTCTATAAAGTGAATAAACGATTTCTTTTTTATTTCATTTTTAACTTATGACTCTTCTATAATAATATTCTTTGTTTTGTTTTTCTTTTGTTATTTCCTTCCATTTTATCAAGCTGTTTCAAGGATGCTGTCGAAATCGCAAATTCGGGATATTTTTCTTTTCAAATGGAAATTCGGTTCTTCAGCAGCCGATGCAATGAGGGAATTGAATGAATGGAACAATGGAACAATGAATGGAAGCATGAATGCAATGGCGATTAAACAGCTTTGTATGACACTGTGGTAAAGTGGTAAAGTGGTTCCGGTGTTTTTTTAACCGGTGACAAATCTCTCGAAGAACACACAGGTTGAGGCTGGCCAATGGAGGCCAATGGAGATCGAGCAAATTCTATTTGGCAAGCCAGATATAACCGTTGAGGAGATAGCAGAGAAGTTACAAGTTCCTCACCAAGCGATTTCGGAACATCTTCATAAAATGGGGAAAGTGCGAAAGCTCGAAACTGTCATGTCAAACGATTTGTCGCAGTCGCAAGAAACAGCATCTGGAGGTGTGCTCGGCTCTTCTCACACGGGACAAAACGAGCCTTTTCTTCAACGAATTGTAGCTTGGGATGAAAAATGGATTATATACGACAATCGAAAGCGAAAATACGAATGGGTAGACAAAGGATGGTCGACAAAATCGTTTCCAAAAGTGCGCCCTCATTCAAAGAAGCTCATGATTGTCGTTGGAGCTCATTCAAAGAAGCTCATGATCGGTGGTGCTGTAAAAGGTCTATTCATTATAGCTTCTTAAAAAGGGGTCAAACAATGGAAACAACAAACAAAATTTGATCTTTACATTCAGGAAACGAAAGAAATCCCCGAAAAACTGAATAAATTTTATCCCGCTTTGGCAAATTGAAAGGACCCTTTACTTCTGCACGACAACGCAAAACCGTATGTTTCTACAGTGCGTTTCAAATTCTTAAACGCACCCTCTAAAATAGCGAATTTTGCATTTTGACCACCTCTACAACTATTAATCTTTTTTCTATTAGAAAGAGCATGTCTTAAAACCTAAATAACACGAAAAATAAGCATACTGTAAAAAACAAAAATTTTCAAAATAGAAACTTTTTGCTAAATCGACCGTTTCAAATTCTTAAACGCACTATGAAAATATTTTTATTTATCGACACAAATTAAAAATCAAAGGTAAAAAATCAAAACTAATGATCTGTACACGCACCAGAACGATTAATTACTTGAAAAATGCAGTCTGGCATTGAATTGATGAGGTTTTGAAGAGCAGAGACGTCGAGATCGCTCTAGGCCAAAAAAATTGCTGCTTTATGTGTGGAAACGTCTTGAAACTGACGATGATTCTTGTAGACAGCTCGGACAAGTATTCCCCATAAATTTTCTATCGGATTGAGGTCAGGAGACTGAGCGGGTCAGTCCAAAGTTGCAATGTTGTTGCTGTTCAGCCAGTCTCGGGTATCTCCGGCTCAATGAACTGACGCATTGTCGTATTGAAACAAATCGGGAACGGCTTGATTTAGGAGCGAAAACGGCGACAAGCAATTGTTCAAGATAACTATCTAGTCATCCGATTCGAAACCATCTTCAGAGCAACCGTTCCATCCGCGACCGTTCCATTCCAAAAAATCTGCCATTAATTAATTGCGTACCTTATAAGATTAGCTTGTTTTCCATTGAAGCTTTCAAAAAAGAGCATTTTTTATTTCAACAAGAAATTCAACACAACATTCAGCTTCTTTGCCGTTTATTTCAATGGTTTCTTTTTTCGGAAAGCCGAAAAAACAGTGATTCCTCATTGTCTCTTTGCGTGGATCTTTCCGATTGTCACAATGTTTATTCAAATTGGAACAAGTCAGAGCTTATAATAGCCTTTTCCAAAGAACAATTCAGTAGAAGATCCATCAACAGGCTATGTTTGTTATTCAGGTGTCATATATGATCCATTAGGGTATAATTTGATAGTAAGTTATCTTCGTTTTCTTGTCCCTGTGCTGATTGTCTTCGATCCATATAGTATCATAATGGGCGCAACTGTTGCAAGTACTTTGTTTCTTGATCTAATCGTTATCTATAAGATACGAAAAATGGTTTAAATCATGAAAATGCTTGAATACTTCCAATTTCAGGATCAAAAATCTGAGGCTAGAAAACGAGGAGATCTTAAATTGATCATCACTGTAAGTTTTTGATGTTTGGTTAGCAGATTAGCGATTAAAGTGGCCCGTTCAAACAAGTCTAATGAAAATAAGTCCTTCTAAAAGTTTTACTTTGGTTTACTTTGGCATTTCGTTGAGTATTTGAAGTCCAAGCAAGAAAGCACGTTTTTTAGCTTTTTATTGGGTTGGTGAATTGAAAACTGCGGGTGATTGTCATATGTGACAGTTTGAGCACTTTCTTCAAAAGAAACCCATTTTGGTGTCAATGAAAAAAAAAGACTGAAAAAAAAAAAACACGACGAAAGACTGAAAAATTCTTTGTGGCGGGGTCCTTTTATTGAGTCCGGTTACGGTAGTTTCCGACGTTTGGCGCGGAAACGTCTGAAAGGCAAAGTGTACGGTAGACGGTCCGAAAGGCATCTGTCGTCAGAATTTTATTATTTCAAGAGAGAATTCCTTTAAATTGATTTAAAGTAAAATGAAATTAAACCCAATTTGTTTAATTACTTTTTTAATTATTATTTTTAATTTATTGGATTGGTGAATTGAAAACTGCGGGGTATTGTCATATGTCGCAGTTTGAGCACTTTTTTCAAAAGAAACCCATTTTGGTGTCAATGGAAAAGTTGTAGAGAATCAAAAATTAAAATTAAGCTTATATCCAAATTTTCAGAACGATTCAAAACACTGGTTTTCAAGAAATGCCAAATTTACGGTATTTTCACAAAAATTGCATTTTAAGCGAAACTACTAAGTGTATCTTTTTGGAAATTTCGCTATAAGCCTAATTTTTGATTCTCTACAACTTTTCTATTGACACCAAAATGGGTTTCTTTTGAAGAAGGTGCTCAAACTGGGACATTCCTCCATTTTTGAGTCTCCAGTCCTCCATTTTTGAGGCTCACACTTGTCTCACACACAAACCAAAATCTTACTACGAGAGAGGAATCCGCAAATTGCCTGTAAAATGGGCAGAAGTCGTCAATAATAATAGAAATTATTTGGAAAGAATTTATGGTTTTATGTTGGATAAATTTTAGTTCAAAGTCCCGCAGTTTTCAATTCACCAACCTAATAGAATGCGTTTTTTGAGGTTTATTAGGCTTGTTTGTAAAGGGATTAGTTTATTAACGACAATCACTGCAGGTGACAATCACTCACTTACTCTTGTTGGTTGTTCTTATCAAACAACTTCTCATGCGAGTCCCCCTCTTTGATACTCTTTTCGGTGCACTCATTGGATGCGATGCAGTCGAATTCTTCGTTAAGCTCCTTATTGGGTAAAGTGCTTTTTGAGATAGGAAAAATTTTTTGTAATTGAGAATGGAGTCATTGCTTTTCTTGGTTGATCCAGTGTGGAATAGGAAACAGATTACAGCAGAAATCGACTTCAGAAATAGACTTCAGAAATAGAAACAGAAACAGCAATAGCTTCAACGATATCCAATATATTCTATAAGTTTCTATTGTAGCCAAGACGAGCTCACTCGAATCATTAACGACAAGCAAAGCAAAGCAACGTGATTCAAAAAAAACTATGATTCGATACAAAAATCCATGTTAATTTAGATGTGTTCTGATCGGTTTCAACTGGAAGGCAGTATGTGGCAAAAAGGAATCAATTTTAGTCAAAAAAAACGCCTGTTAAAAGATGAAATCAAAGTTTCAAATAAACTGAGTTTAAAAAGGTTAAAGTTAAAGATTAGTTAAAGACAATCAGTTAAAGACAAACAGATAAAGACAATCAGATAAAGACAAACAGATAAAGACAAACAGATAAAGACATCAGATAAAGACAAACAGATAAAGACAAACAGATAAAGACAAACAGATAAAGACAAACAGATAAAGACATCAGATAAAGACAAACAGTTAAAGACAATCAGTTAAAGACAAACAGATAAAGACAATCAGATAAAGACAAACAGATAAAGACAAACAGATAAAGACAATCAGTTAAAGACAAACAGATAAAGACAATCAGATAAAGACAAACAGATAAAGACTAACAGTTGCCAAAACACTTTTTCAGTCTCTCAATAACATATCTCATTTTACTTTCAGTGGTTTTCCATGGTCATCAGTTTAACAGAGATAAACAGTTCTATTGCCAAGATCGCTGCTAGAAGTTTCAAGATTGCTAGAGTCATTGGAACTACAGGATACACCATAATTATCACAATAAGCTAAAGTTCTGATTTTAAGGCAGACAAGAGCAAAAAAAGACAAATTTTTAACTGAATAACATTTATTGTACATTACCGTTACGATGCTCACTCGTGCGCAAATGCGCATATCTTCAAACTTGTGCTGTTTTCTGATTTTTCTGTTAATATTATTTATTGTTCAATATTAATACAAGACAAAAATGTCATAAGAATGTTTATTTTTAGAATGGTTCGAGCATTATCGCATCGAGGATCGATGATCGCGCTGCACAAACAGGGACTCTCAGCGAGTGAGATTGCCAAACTTCTCAAAGTGAATCGAATGCTTGTGCATCGATCCCCATAATCCCCATTTTTTTATGACATTTTCCGCACCATTTGTGACATTTGGTTTGGCGTTTTTAACAGGCGATCCTTTTTGACATTTGCTGAAGTTGTTACCGTTCGCTACCGTTCGCTTTCTTCAACGCCCTGGCCTATCAGAATCTGTTCCTAAGGTATTGAAGCGTTCGATTGTTCAATGCACATCTGCATCTGCAGCATTTGAGCAGGCTCGCAGGCGTTTCGGAAAGGCGTCAACGGTGGTGACCAAATAGGCTGGATCGTTCTGGATCTGCACTTCGAGAAACCGTGGTATTCGGTTGAGATTTAAATTCAATCATTTTGCTTGTTAAGAAGGCCTTCAACGGTAAATATCTTTTCATTTGTGAACAAGAACCATTAGCATTTGGTCAATCCATTGGGTCATGGTGAACAAGATATTGTGATGGTCGATTCCATTGAAGCGCATCAATAACTGATCTGCTTTCAATTTTCGATTGTTTTTTAGCGGCATTCGAAAGAAGGCGTCAACGGTGGTGACGAAATAGGCTGGAGCAGGCTCGCAGGCGTTTCAGGAAGGCGTCAACGATGGTTTTTCAGGAACGCATGGGCGGTTGAATTGCGCCGAAACGCCTGCGAGCCTGGTAATTTCCGTGGGCGATTTAATCATATTGTAACAAAATTTCTATAAAACCCTTGAACTGACGCAAACGAGTGCCATGAAAAGCGGATCAATCAAAGAAGGACCTCAGCGGTCAATTGAAACACTAAATCCATTTTAGTAGGATAATTGAAACAACAAAAAATGATCAATTTCAACGTGTCCATCAACATCAACAGTATTTAAATGAGAGGAATTCTAGTATAATTCTAGTATAATTCTAATATATTGGGTTGGGGAGAATGAGTCAGCGCCGAAAATCAAAGAAATTTCTAAAACTTATAGCAGACTTTGTCAAATGATATGCGTTTGATATCCGTAGAAGGGTAACTAATTCTCTACAAAATAATATTTAAAAGAGAACTCAAACAGCGCCTCAACTCAACAAAGGATCATTTTTTCACAAAATCGATAAACGGTCATCTAGAGTAAACGGTTGGAGGGATCTTCCTGAAAATTTGGTAACTTATGTAATTGAGTGTGCTCTATCTTTTTTATATAAACACCAAAGAAGGTTTATGTGAAAGAAACTGTTCAAATGATGAGTCGGACTCTTTGCCATTTTAACCAGCTGCGTTTGGAAGTTCATAAACTCCACGAAAGAAAAGCTTTGTGGAATCTCTCAAAAGTCATTTTGTAGAGAAATAGTGGATCCTTTTGATGAAACCAAACGTATGTTTAAAGAAGGCTTTATGTGTGCAAAAAGTCCCTTTAAAGTTTGGCGCCGACTCATTCTCCCCAACCCAATATAAAGCTAAAATCGTATTTATAAAGCTAAAATCGTATTTATAAAGCTAAAATCATATTTATAAAGCTAAAGGAAGAGTAACAAAATTGATTGATTGGAGAAAGATTTTTCGTTTCGTCGAAAAAGTTAAAAAATTTTTGGTTAACTAATTCTCTACAAAATGACATTTAAAAGAAAATTCAAACAGCGCCTCCGCTCAAGAAAAAGCCATTTTTTCACAAAAACTACAAACTGTCATCTAGAAAAAACCATTGGTGGGATCTTCCTGAAAATTTGGTAACTTATGTAATTGAGTGTGCTCTATCTTTTTTATATAAACACCAAAGGAGGTTTATGTGGAAGAAACTGTTCAAGCAATGAGTCGGACTTTTTGTCATTTTGATTAGCTGTGTTTGGGAATCCATAAAATCCCAAAAAAGAAAAGCTTTGTGGAATCTCTCAAAAGCCATTTTGTAAAGAAATAGTGGACCATTTTGATGAAACAAAACGTGTATTTAAAGAAGGTTTTATGGGTGCAAAAAGTTTCTTTAAATTTCGGCGCCGACTCATTCTCCCCAACCCAATACACTTTTTTCCATCAAAAACCACTTTTTCAGGGGTAAATTTTATGCGTAGTTTCCGAAAAACACAACGAGAGCTTAGGAAAATACGTTTCAAGCCGAGTTCAAGGGACTTCAAAGTGCGCGCTCATAAAAAGTGTGATGAGAGGGACACACATAGGGAAGAGGAGGTCTAAAAATGGTCTCTCAAAACATTTTTTGAAGCCAAAAACACTTCTTTTGGCATAATTTAACCTACTGATTACGTTTATGATCAAATTAGAGCAAAATAAAAACAAAATTTTTTCAAAATTTCGACCATGTAGTCCCCCACATGAGTCAAAATCGGTCAAAATCTCAAAAACCTCTTTTTTCAATTTCCTTTGCCTCTACCAGTCAATTTAAGTTAGAAAATGAATATTTAGTAGTTAAAAAATGATTTTGGTTCTAGTTTTGCCCTTGAAAAGTGCCCCAATAGTCGATAGTTTGGTCTCCATCTCGATAGTGAAGTACACTATAGAACCGCGCACTTTGAAGCCCCGAAACTCGGCTTAAAACCCCTTTTCCTAAGCTCTCGTTGTGTTTTTTGGAATCTACGCATAAAACTACCCCAGAAAAGGTGGGTTTTGAAGAAAAAAAAAAGTGGCTCCCCCAAAGCCCATAGTAGAGTGCAAAAGCCACCCCGCCCCCCTCCCCCCGGCCGGTGGGGGCGGGGTCAGTTTTTTTTTGCAAAAACCTAGGCATCTCGATTAGTTAACAACTTTCATTATTACGAAAAAGTTTAAAAAAGTGTGAAAAGGATTCGCCCAGGCCCCTGGGCGCTCCCCGGGGGTGGGCGGGGGACATGGCCGGGGTGGGCGGGGGAAATGGGCGGGGTGGGCGGGGGAAATGGGCGGGGTGGGCGGGGGAGATGGGATCAATTTATGTATCAACGTTCATCAACAATTCTTTTACAGCTGGGCCTCTTTCGCAAATGCAAAACGGTGTCTGACTGCCCGAGGCCTTTCACGCACTGTCGAGGAACGTTATGCTGGAGAAATCCCTTGTGAAAACAGATCTTTACTATTTAATTGCTTGTATGTGTTTTTATTTTTTGCTACCCGGACTGAATACTCTAATCTAGACTGAATACTCTAATCTAGACTGAATACTCTAATCTAGACTGAATACTCTAATCTAGACTGAATACTCTAATCTAGACTGAATACTCTAATCTAGACTGAATACTCTAATCTAGACTGAATACTCTAATCTAGACTGAATACTCTAATCTAGACTGAATACTCTAATCTAGACTGAATACTCTAATCTAGACTGAATACTCTAATCTAGACTAAACACCGTAATCTTGAACAATTGAAATTGAATTAAAAGCGACGATAAAAACAGAAACAATTTCGTCCTACAATTAACAATTTCGTTAGGACACAACTTTCACACAATGAGAGGAAAGCAGAAAGAAAATGAAAGATAACCGAACCAAATGAACAACAGTTGCCTTATATAGGCTTTAACCCCAGATACTCAGCTAACAAGCTACAAAACAATAAATGATTTGGGGCGCGAAATAAAATGAAGGCGCACCGATTTCCTCAATATTTTTCCAATTTTTAGGCTGTCAGAGTTAGATAACTTTTAGTGGCTTTTAGAGTTTTAGGCCGAACTGAAAGCCGAACTTTTAGAGTTCGGCAAACAAAACCAAAACAGACCAAAACCAAAACACCAAAACAAACCAAAACTCAATTTGCATATAAATTAACATGTAAATTTGAAATTGTAAAATGCAAATTTGCCTTTCACTTTTTCTTACTCCACAAAATCTCGCGGCCGAAAAAAGGACCAAAACACGACCTCGAAATTTCGAAACAAAAAATAGCCTATGGGATAGATTTTTGCACGCTGATTTCAAATCTGCAAACAGATTTTCGCTAGCTCCTCCCAGTCGCGAGATATTGGCGCGTTTTGGTTAGTTTTGGTTTTGGTTTTGGTTTGTTTTGGTTTTGTTTTGGTTTTGGTTTTGTTTTGGTTTTGGTTTTGGTTTTGGTTTTGGTTTTGGTTTTGGTTTTGGTTTTGGTTTTGGTTTTGGTTTTGGTTTTGGTTTTGGTTTTGGTTTTGGTTTTGGTTTTGTTTTGGTTTTGGTTTGTTTTGGTTTGTTTTGGTTTGTTTTGGTTTGTTTTGGTTTTGGTTTTGGTGGGTTCGGTTTTGTTTTGTTTTGGTTTTGTTTTGGTTTTGGTTTGTTTTGGTTTTGGTTTGGTTTGTTTTGGTTTGTTTTGGTTTGTTTTGGTTTGTTTTGGTTTGTTTTGGTTAAGTTTTGTTTTCCGAAGTCTAATAAAAACCCAACAAAAAGAAATTCGAAGCAATTAAAGCGAATGTAAATTAAGGCAGAACTTATACTCGGATGAACTTATACTCGAGACTTTAGGGTACATTAAAATGCCTGAAAAAGTTCTAAAATAAAACATTTCAAATAAAACAAATCAAAAATTCAAAAAAGCCATTTGGTAGATTAAGGATAGGGCTTTTGAATCAAGCAAACCGTTTTTTGATTGGATAAGCCGTTTTTTCAGAAAACACATTACCAAAAAACGATCGTTTATCAGTGTTTTCAATCAGTTCAGTCATCAATTTATGTATCCAACGCTCGTCAACAATTCTTTTACAGCTGGGCCTCTTTCGCAAATGCAAAACGGTGTCTGACTGCCCGAGGCCTTTCACGCACTGTCGAGGAACGTTATGCTGGAGAAATCCCTTGTGAAAACAGATCTTTACTATTTAATTGCTTGTATGTGTTTGTTAGTTTGCTAAACCAATTAAAAGTCTAGCTAAACCAATCAAAAGTCTAGCTAAACCAAATTCATTTCTTTCTGCACCTTAATGATTTTTTTTCCTTCAAAACTTTAAAGCTTTAAGTTAGATGGTGAAAAACATTTCTTCTTATTGAATAAAAACATTTTCAATCAATCTTTTCTTATCCATACAATTGCCACATAATGCTTGTTGGTGGGCTCATCTCCTGTCGAATTTCTCCCACTCAACACAAGAAAATCTTCTTCTCGATTTTGTTTCACAGAAAAATAAGCAACACCCTGAGTTGTCCATTGAAATATTTCTTCCAAGAATTCCTTCAGTTTTGAATTCACGATATTCAGTAATGTGTTTTGGTTCAAAGAATAACTCGAAGAGATTTAATAGAGAATATTTGTCCATTCTTGAAGACACGCTTCTTGGTCAAATTCTTGAAGATAATGAACAAACGGGCTTTCCTGAATTCCACTGGCTAGCATCTCAAAAATCTCCTCACTCAACATCGGCTCAAAGAGCTCAAGCTGACCGATTAGTTGGCATGATTTACGTCGATCACATATTTGGTAGTCCTTTTTCCAAATAGCTGACCAATGTCTCGAGCGAAGCAATCCTCTAAATACACGCAAACATTGGTGAGCGATTTGGCGAAAAACTGATTGGCTAAATGCCAATCAGTTTTACCAATAAAATTCTGACGACAGATGTCTTTCAGACCGTCCACCGTACACTTTGCCTTTCAGACGTTTCCGCGCCAAACGTCGGAAACTATCGTAACCCGACGCAATAAAAGGACCCCGCCGCAGAGGATTTTTCAGTCTTTCTTCGTGTTTTATTTTTTCAGTCTTTTTTTTTCCATTGAGACCAAAATGGGTTTCTTTTGAAGGAGGTGCTATTTGGCATTGTCTTTCGCTAATGCTGTCTTCCCCAAAAACTTCAATGTTCTCAAACTTTGACATATGACAATAGCCGGCAGTTTTCAATTCACCAACCCAATAAATTAAAAATAATAATTAAAAAAGTAATTAAACAAATTGTGTTTAATTTCATTTTACTTTAAATCAATTTAAAGGATTCTCTCTTGCAATAATAAAATTCTGACGACAGATGCCTTTCGGACCGTCCACCGTACTTTCAGACGTTTCCGCGCCAAACGTCGGAAACTACCGTAACCCGACGCAATAAAAGGACCCCGCCGCAGAGGATTTTTCAGTCTTTCTTCGTGTTTTATTTTTTCAGTCTTTTTTTTTCCATTGAGACCAAAATGGGTTTCTTTTGGAAAAAGTGCTCAAACTGTCACATATGACAATAGCCGGCGGTTTTCAAGTCACCAACCCAATATAAATGGACTAAACAGTGGACCTCGATCGACTATGGTGCGAAAGAATTGGAGATGAATCACAACACCGCGGCCGACTTCAACAACTACATGAAGGATCTGAATGACTGGTGAACAAGCCGAACGGAAAAATTAGAGGACCCAATCGAATCGAAGTTTGAAGTCAAAATACCTATGCGTCGGAAACAGCGGTCCTATTTTTGCCCTCGGTTTCAATTCCGCTTACATGTAAAATTTTTTGTTTTTTCCAAGAGCCAACAACTTTATCTTAGATTTTCGGGCACTGGACATGGAAAGTATTGTATCACAGCTGGTGGACCGTTTCAAGACTTGTCAACCCTACCATTCGATGGCTCTATTTAGCCTGCATCTTTTTTGGATTGAGCACTTTTGGTGTTTGCAAATTGCAAATTGGTGAAAAAAAGCGTTTTTGGTAGGAGTATTATTCTAAAATAGAATAAAGAAATTTTTGCATAAGAGACCTGTTATAAAAGTTGTAGAGTACAAGCTGGGCTAAAAAAATAAAACAAAATTTGATTGAATGCTCGCTGAGATATTCGAGCTTAAAGTTGCCATTCGCAAAAAAAATACTCGTTTCATACGCCCGCACCTAAAACACTTTGCTGCAGAAAAGAAAAAAAGGTAAGTCCCAAAATGTCCAAGTATTGATTTATTTTGATTTTTATTCTCAACTCTAACTTTGCGGATTGTTGATTGAATTGTTTGATCATTTCATTTGGTGCACGGTTTAAATTTAACGTTTATCTTTCTGTGACTAGGTGTTATCCAACTGCCAACGCGTCGTGCATTGATAGACAAACGGATAAGAGACACACTCGGTGACCCCATCGGCCGACCATTTGATGTCCTTCCAAGCACAGATCGCCTGATTGAACTTGTCACATGAGGCCCAGTTGCCGGCGTTGTTGTTCTTTAAAAAGAAAGGTATTTTCGAGGATTTGAAAGTGTGCAAAGTTGTTTCAAAAAGCCAGAGAAAGCCTGCCAGATCGTGGCAGGCTTTCGGGGTTTTTTTAAAGTTTCGTGGTCTTTTAAAAGTTTCTTGGTCTTTTTAAAGTTTCAGGGTCTTTTTAAAGCCTCGGGGTCTTTTTAATCGAAATCGAAATCGTCTGAATGTCTGTCTTGGCTGTCTTGGCTAGAAGGCCAGCTTCACAAACATTTGCGTGTCCTAGAAAACGCAAGGTGTGCCAAGCTGAGATGCTAAAATCGTTGTTCTTACGATTGTTCTTTAAATTCTGAAATGTGCATGTGGAACTGAATAAAATACGTTTAATACGTTAAAAAACAATTTCAAAAGACTTTTGGGTTCAAAACAAAAAAATTGCAAAAGACCACGAAACGAACTTTTTTTGACAAAAGACTACGATACTTTAAAAAGACCACGGAACTTTAAAAAGACCACGGAACTTTAAAAAGACCACGGAACTTTAAAAAGACCACGATACTTTAAAAAGACCACGGAACTTTAAAAAGACCCCGTAACTTTTAGAAGACCCCGTAACTTTTAGAAGACCCCGTAACTTTTAGAAGACCCCGTAACTTTTAGAAGATCCCGTAACTTTTAGAAGACCCCGTAACTTTTAGAAGACCCCGTAACTTTTAGAAGACCCCGTAACTTTTAGAAGACCCCGTAACTTTTAGAAGATCCCGTAACTTTTAGAAGACCCCGTAACTTTTAGAAGACCCCGTAACTTTTAGAAGACCCCGTAACTTTTAGAAGACCCCGGAACTTTTAGAAGACCCCGTAACTTTTAAAAGACCCCGTAACTTTTAGAAGACCCCGTAACTTTTAGAAGACCCCGTAACTTTTAGAAGACCCCGTAACTTTTAAAAGACCAGGAAACTTTTAAAAGACCCCGTAACTTTTAAAAGACCAGGAAACTTTTAAAAGACCCCGTAACTTTTAAAAGACCGCAATTCAGGGAAAGAGCCAGCTTTTTTCTAAAACTAGTGAGTAATTAAATTTAGAATCTCCAAAAACCACTCGAGTTATTTGGGCAAAACTTCTGAGTCGGAGAAGGTGAATAAAAATGGGATCAAAGTTTGAAACCAAATTTTTCTGGTTTTTAAACGAGCCCTGGCCATGTTGATCTGTAACTTTTTGCAATAATCTTGTCGGATTATAACGGGAGAGTATCAAAATACCTTGAATCGAGTGTTTCAATCAAGCTTAACGTCAAAACATTTGAGCTTAACGTCAAAAACATTCTTGGGTGCTACCAGTGGAAATTACTGGGTCTAAACGGTGTCTAAAGTGTCTAAACTAGGCACCTAAACGTTTTCCAACCTTCCAAAACACTTCGAAAGGCTTAGGCTTAGGCTTGGGCTTAGGCTTAGGCTTGGGCTTAGGCTTAGGCTTAGGCTTAGGCTTAGGCTTAGGCTTAGGCTTAGGCTTAGGCTTAGGCTCCCTCGCGAACATCCCTTAGAAGCATCATCAAAAACAAGCTCAAGCTAAAGGCCTACAAGACCAATTCACGGTGGGCACTCTGATTTTTGAAAGAACTTTTTAACAAAACTAAAACTTTTTGGGAAAGTCTCAGGTCAGAAGATTTCCCAAAAAATATTCTTGTAGCTCACCTTACAGCACGTCACCACAGCAGCCAATTTGTTTGCGCAAGCGCTGTTGCACATTGGCATGTAACGCAAGTGACGGAAACCGGATGGCTCTCCGCAAAGGGCAATGCCTAAAAAGGGGATTTGTGCCTTACAAAGAAATTATAGGGCCACAAGGCCACATTATAGGCCACAAGTTAAGCTTTATTTTGTTAACCAGTGCAGAGAGGAGGGAACTTAACTCCCTCTGGATTACGGGCGATCAAGTGCATTATGGTGCGGTGAGAAACAGAGCTAGATGCTTGGATGAATCGGATTTTCATTGGTTTCTATTAGATTGTGGTTCACAGATCAGATCTTGGCGAACTTGGCTCAGAGATCAGATCTCAACTAAGATCAGATTAAAGGACGCGAAGCTTTGAGTCAAGTAAACTTGGATTGGGGATAAAAGTTGGGGAAAATTATCCCCAACAAGAAACTTGTTTGAATGTTACTCGCCAATAGTTAACTCCCTTTGGGGTATGAGAGACCGAGTGCCTTGTGGTGCAATGGTTAGCACAGTTGACCAGTAAGCGAAAGGTTGGGGGTTCGAGTCCCAGCGGCGCAAAAGTTTTTGATCTGCCCAACTAACAAGGGAATGGTTCTGAGCTCAAAGTTCGGAATCGACTGGAAACACAGTGCATAAAATAGAATCGGCAATGGTGAACAAAACGCCGCAAAAATTAGCCGCTAATAGCCACGGAAACGCGAGGAATCTGGCATGCAAAACCAGGATCCAAAACTGATTTCTTTTCAAGGCTCTTCTTCTTAAAGCCTTTTTAACGCTTTAAGGCTCTCGCGGTTGACCTGAGCTCATGGCCTAGTGGATAAAGGTCTAGTCTGTGAAACCGGGGTCCTATTTTTGCCCTCGGGTTCAATTCCACCAATTCAATTCAATTTTTTGTTTTTTTTTGCGATTTTTGGAACTATTTCGTTTTTAAAGCAAACTAAATTTTAATAAAATAAAATTTAATAAAATTCAGAATTGTTGTCAGTTTTCTTGGCATTCCAATGGTTACGTCGATGCACAGGCCAAAAAAAATTTTGCACGTGGGCGGAATTGAACCCGAGGGCAAAAATAGGATCCCCGTTTCACAGACCTAAGCCTTCAACCACTAGGCCACGGCTCATCTGTGACGGGCAGCGAGAGAAGCCTTATAAAGGAATCAGTTTTGATTTCGATTCCCGATTTCGCATGCTTTCTGCATAGATTCCTCGCGTTTCCGTGGCTATTAGCGGCTAATTTTTGCGGCGTTTTGTTCACCATTGCCGCTTCTATTTTATGCACTGTGTTTCCAGGCGATTCCGAACTTTAAGCTCAAACCATTCCCTTGTTAGCACCAGTACGTTTGTTTCTGCGCCCTTAGGTATCAAATTAAAGTAGAGAAAATGGGTGACTTTTTGAGATATAACACATATTTTTAGCATTAACCAGCGTTTAGAAAAAAAATGATTGAAAAGTGGCAAAAAGAGCCGATTTTTCATCAACCTCAAATCAACATCTCAAAGAACGGCTCATATCTCGGCGCCCAGACATTTCTTTCTGCGCCCTTAGGTATCAAATTAAAGTAGAGAAAATGGTGATTTTTTTGAGATATAACACATATTTTTAGCATAAACCAGTGCTTAGAAAAAAATGTTTGAAAATGATGAAAAATCGACAGAAATTGGCTTTTTTTTGCCACTTTTCAATTATTTTTTTCTAAGCGCTGGTTTTGTTCACCATTGCCGATAGATCGTTCGTTTGAAAGGGAAAAGCTGAGCTACAAAAGCTGAGCTTTAAAACTTTACAATCTTACCAAAAAGTGCGAATAGAACGATGGAGAGACTCGCCGAGTTCATTGCCAAAGTCAAATGCCCTCAAATAACACGTCGAGTACAGCAAATGAGCCGATTTATAGAGAAATTTAGCATGGGGGCGGACGTGGATCACACGATGTTTTTGATTAAAATTTCCTTTGGTCAGCACTGTCAGTCGATACAATGAGTTCAAAGCAATCAACAACGTTCCACGCTTTGACTTTCACTATTTTTTTTTGATTTTTAACCAAACTCCAGTCGAGTGGGCTTGCAAAACCAAAAAAAAACTCTTTTTGATATTAATAAACACTTTCTCTCAATACAATTTTGTAATATGAAATCGACATAAAATTATTATTTATGATTGAATGTTGATCACTGAGCTTTCCATTTAAAAAAAGCTTTTTCCATTTTTTATTGATTGAATCGTATTTATCGTATTTTCTCTAATAGTAGTGCACTCTAAATTGAAAGTTTCAACTTCTAGAACCCTAGAACTTTCAGAAACGATCTAGACCCTAAATCTTTTCGTTTTTAGCTATTAAGAGCTAACTAACGACTGTTAAAAGTATTTTAGTCTATCTGCATTGAGTCAAAATGGTTTGTCTGGGTTCTGGGCACGCTGTAAGATGCGAAGTTTGCAAAGACGCAAAGTTTGCTTGTGTGTTTGTCCGTTCACATAACTCTAGTTCCAGTAGGTGTTTCGATCTGATTTTTTGAGACAATATCTACCGTATTCTCTCTAATAGTAACGCACCATAAGCCTCGCTTAAATTCCTCGAAATCTCGAGAACCGCTTATCGCGAACCGAGAACCGTGATATAAGTGAAACCACTCGGCTTTGACCCATTCGATCCATCAGTTGGCGGAGATGATCTCTTCACATCACTTTTACCGCCAACTGTTCAAAGGTTAAAACATTGTTATTATTGTCGTATTCCCTCTAATAGTAACGCACCTTAAGCCTCGCCTAAATTCCTCGAAATCTCGAGAACCGCAAGAACCTATCGATCAGAACCTATCGATGTGGGGTCGGAAAATGTAGCTGACGATGAGATCTAGTGGAGGATTAGAGTGTTGAGCTTCTGCAGCTTCTGCAGTTTCTGCAAAAGCTTCGAAACCGTAAAATAGCCACCAACTCTGCTCGCCGGGGTGCACTACTATTAGCGAAAATACGGTATTCTAATAGAAGCACATGTGCTTCTATTTTTCAACCATCGTGCTTTTCAACTGTTACATGAGAGTATACAACCTCTGCCGCAATTTCACACAAAGAAATTCGGAACAGGGATCGGGATAGATTGCTTACGAGAAAGGGAAAGTACCCCTCTTCTCTAAAAGTCCTGCACCAGACGATTGTGAATTCGGTTACCGTAATCTTCTTGATCCTGATCCTCTGAGCCTGATCATCTTCACTTTCCCAGTCCCATGTTCCTCTACCTCAAAAGCAATGTCCAAGAATGTCTAAGAATGTTCAAGAGTGTTCAAGAATGTCCAAGAGTGTCCAAGAGTGTCCAAGAATGTCCAAGAATGTTCAAAGAATGTGTCAAGAATGTCCAAGAATGTTAAAGAATGTTCAAGAATGTCCAAGAATGTTCAAAGAATGTTCAAGAATGTCCAAGAGTGTCCAAGAATGTCCAAGAATGTCCAAGAATGTTCAAGAATGTCCAAGAATGTTCAAGAATGTCCAAGAATGTTCAAGAATGTCCAAGAATGTCCAAGAATGTCCTAAAGAATGTCCAAGAATGTTCAGGAATGTCCAAGAATGTCCAAGAATGTTAAAGAATGTCCAAGAATGTTAAAGAATGTTCAAGAATGTCCAAGAATGTTCAGGAATGTCCAAGAATGTCCAAGAATGTTAAAGAATGTCCAAGAATGTTAAAGAATGTTCAAGAATGTCCAAGAATGTTCAGGAATGTCCAAGAATGTCCAAGAATGTCCAAGAATGTCCAAGAATGTCCAAGAATGTCCAAGAATGTTAAAGAATGTCCAAGAATGTTAAAGAATGTTCAAGAATGTCCAAGAATGTTCAGGAATGTCCAAGAATGTCCAAGAATGTCCAAGAATGTCCAAGAATGTTCAAGAATGTCCAAGAATGTTCAGGAATGTCCAAGAATGTTCAGGAATGTCCAAGAATGTCCAAGAATGTCCAAGAATGTCCAAGAATGTCCAAGAATGTCCAAGAATGTCCAAGAATGTCCAAGAATGTCCAAGAAATTTTCACTCCAATTTTTCACTAAGATTTTACAATTTTTGATGTAAAAAGTGTCATGTATTGCTCTTTTTTTGCTTTTCTCTGTCTTTCGCTTAATCGTTGTTGATTTGTTGGTCAATTGAATAAAGCACTTAGAAATTTGAATAACCTTTAATTTGCATAATTTGCAAGCCACAAACACTTGTGTTTTCGTCTGTAATTAGTAAAATGTATTGAAAATGTTATTTTTGATGAATTTTGATGGATTTTGATGGATTTTGATGGATTTTGATGGATAAAAGAACAAAAATGGATTCATTCTGAACGTTTCAATTGGCTAAAGCCTCAAAAATTGCTTGGATTTGAAGAAAACCATGATCATCTTTCCATTCGCCAAAAGTTAGTTGAAAATTTTCTCGCATACATCGAACGAACGAGTAGAAGTGACGATAGTTTTCACCTTCTTCGACGAATAATCTGAAATGCTGTTAACAAGATCTGTGTCTCAAGATCAAAAAAGCTTTAGCTCTGTGAAACTTTGCAAGTGAATTTGTGAAGGAATCGTATTTGTAGAGAAAAGGAACCATATTGAGAAAGAAAAGGAACCAAATTAGAAGAAACCTTTCGACGCATAGATGGGATTCAATTTGTTATCCAGAAACCCGATAACCCGGGCTTTCTTCTGATACCGAATCTTGTCTTTCGTGAAGTCGATCTAGTCTAGTAGGGAACTAAATAAGTAGACATCAAAGAAAAGAACTTCATCAAAGTTTAGAAAGAACAAAAAACAAAATCTCTTGAACAATTCACAAGAGGAAAAAGGAACCAAATTTAGAGAGATAAGGAGATAGGGAACCAAATTTAGAGATGAGGAACCAAATTTAGAGATAAGGAACCAAATTTAGAGATGGGGAACCAAATTTAGAGACGAGGAACCAAATTGAGAGAGATAAGGAGATAGGGAACCAAATTTAGAGATGAGGAACCAAATTGAGAGAGATAAGGAGATAGGGAACCAAATTTAGAGATGAGGAACTAAATTTAGAGATAGGGAACCAAATTTAGAGATAGGGAACCAAATTTAGAGATGAGGGACCAAATTTAGAGAGATAAGGAGATAGGGAACCAAATTTAGAGATAGGGAACCAAATTTAGAGATGAGGGACCAAATTTAGAGATAGGGAACCAAATTTAGAGATGAGGAACCAAATTTAGAGAGATCAAGAACCAAATTTAGAGATAAGGAATCAAATTTGTAGAGAAAAGGAAACATATTCTTACCTCAAAGAAACAGAAATCTGTTTGACTTTTGAAAATCTCGACAGTGAAAAGTTTTTTGACCAAAACGAAGCGCTCAGCTCGAGGAGAAGCAAATCGATTTCCTCATTTGACGGGAAATCCTCGAGTGAGCTGAAATTTGGAATTCATTCTAGCTAAACTAGATTCGAAAAGCTAAACTAGATGTGTTTCAACCTCAAGACTTAAATTTGTTTTCTAAATCCGGCTGGTTTTGATTTAGTGGATGTCCAATTTGTAGCAAAAATTGCCTTTTCAAAATCAAAATTTGGAAACTCGAAAAGGGAAGCTTCCTATACCGGAGCGGTTTGCCAGGTCGCCAACGATTACGCGGCCACACAAAGAACACCTTGCCAATCACTTTACACAGTGATTTCTTTTTTGTTCTGTAAAATGATTCCTAAATGAGATTTGATGTTCAAAATTTGTGCCCTGAGGTTATCTGGATCGTAGAACCTATTGGCGGTGTTTATTTTAGCCTATTTCCCAAGAAAAGTCCCAAGATAATCATTGGTTTTGGATCATATAATAATAATAACAATAATGCTGTATTTTCTCTCTAGTAGCGCACCTTAAGCCTCGCTTAAATTCCTCGAAATCTCGAGAACCGCAAGAACCTATCGATTAGAGCCTATCGATCAGAACCCATCGATGTGGGGTCGGAAAATGTAGCTGACGATGAGATCTAGTGGGGGATTAGAGTGTTGAGCTTCTGCAAAAGCTTGGAAACGGTATATGAGGGAGCAATTGCCCTGGGTCTCCGAGTTTTAGAGTCTTTGCTTTGACTGAGCGTTGTTTGAGCTGTGCACCCCTCAGCTTTCCGACAATTCCCTTAGCTTTAAAGTACCCGGGTACTTAGGAGTGCCATTCTCCTTTACCTCACAATGAAAAGGTCCGGATTTCCAAAAAGAACCATTTTCCTGAACAGAAGCTCTCTTGGGATCAATTTGGGTAATAACATAAACAAAAGAATCAAGCTGGGTAATCAAAACTAAAAGACAAATTTTGACCTTAATTTTATCCAAGAATCATAAAGATGATTAGGCTTCGAAATTGGAGCAAAAAGAGAAAACAGCGAAAAAGAACACAAGGGTGGTCAGGCCGATTTGGTCATTTTTCTCATCTAGTGATAACAGGTCAACAACTAAATCATAATATTTTATCATAGCGCTGCATTCAAGTCATTCAATTGTAAATTTGATGTTGGAAAACGGAACGGAACAGACTGCTGAAGAGGAAAGGATTCCCGATTTCATGTTGATGTCCTACCCTACCCACTGTCATTTTCTCTGAATGTTTGCAGTCATGATCAATAACCAAATCGGCCTGAAAACCCTTGTGTTCTTTTCCGCTGTTTTCTCTTTTTGCTCCAATTTCGAAGCATTTCTCTGAAAGTTTGCAGTTATGATCCAATTCTCATCTCCCATCACTAAACGCGGCAAGAAAGATTTCGCTCGTATTCCGAAGGAAGGGTAGCGGCAATTGCCCTTTCATGGAGTCACTGGGGTTGCCGGGTACCCATCGACCGTAAATCGGTTTAAAACCAATAGTACGAAGGTGCTTTTCAACTGTTACATCAGAGTATTCAACCTCTGAAGCAAAGGAATTCGAAATAGGGAGCGGGACAGATTGCTTACGAGAAAGGGAAAGTGCCCCTCTTCTCTAAACCCCCTGCGCCAGACGACGAGCGATTACGCCGACACAGAAAGTCCGCACAGAGGACACCTCTTTACAAAGGAATTTCTATTCTGTAAACTGCTCGGATGAGATATGAAGCCAAAAGTTTGTACCCAGAAGCTACCGTAATCCCTGACCACCAAAAAAACCTACAGTAACCCACCGAATATTGCGCAATTTCGATTGCCGACTCACGAATTGCGGAAAATCGATGATAGTCAATGGAGAACTTCTAAAATGTCTCATTTTAAGGTTTTACAAAATTTCTTCTCACCCAATGTGCACAATTGACAGCTTTACTTCAGAAATGTTCCCACAAAAAGAAAAACGGCGATCATTTGTGAAATAAAGAGCGCATTTTGGGATTGGCTGATTGAGGGACAACATTAGACGATTTTTCTCCTCAATTGGTGAACCTGGAAGATGGAAAATGCCCATTTTAGAGTCAGATTTGCTTTGAATACATAGGAAACTGAAATTGAACACTTCAGTTACTTATCGATGATATAATTTTGTCACAAACCGAGCCCGAAAACCGGTATCCCCACATCGGAGCAATGGCGCTCGAAATGGTGAAAAGACAAGGAGTAACGACAGAATTTGCTTGGCTCCTGGCAGAAGCCGCTGGAATTTTTCTCTCTTCTTTAATTCTACATACAACTATCGAATTCCTGGCTTGGATTGGCTATTGGCTTAATTTGGCCTGACTAGGCGTGGCTAGGCATGGCTTGAGCTCACTTTGATCGACTTTAATCTTGGCTCTGGCTCTCTGGCAGGCTCCCTGGCAGGCTCCCTGGCAGGCTTGGCCTAGTTAAACTTGACCTTGGCTTCGCTTGGCTTGCTTAAACTGGCTTGATTTGACATGACAATGAGTTGGCTTATCATTGCCGTGGTTAGGCTTAGCATTAGCTTGGCTTAGCTTGCCCTAGCTTGGCTTATGATTAGCTTGGCTTAGATTGGCTTATCATTAGCTTGCACTAGCTTGGCTTATCATTAGCTTGGCTTATCATTAACTTGTCCTAGCTTTAGCTTGGCTTAGCTTGGTCTTGCCTTGGCCTAGCCTTGGCCTAGCCTGCCTGGCCTGCCTGGCTAGCTCTGGTTAGTCTTAGGCTAGCTGATGAACTTACCTTTCCATATATGATATACAATTCATATTCACCTAGTCGATGCTCCGATTAACGCCAAATTTTTTCGTAAAAGTTCCCCAAAACCCAATCATAATACTCATTCACCACTCCAATGCCAGACTTTGGTAAGCGAAAATTCACATAAAGAGAACGAGTTGAGAGTAACTGAAAAAGTAAAAGGGTATGTTTTTATAGAAAAAAAAACGAACACTGGTTATTTTGGTGAATGTTTTCGGAAGCGTTTCCGAATTGAGCTTTCTATTTCCTTTTGGTGAGTCCAAATTGAGTAAAGTTGCTGAAAAATTGGTTCCAATCAAGGGATTCTCGATTTCCGAGAGATCCCAACTCGTCCATTCATCGAATTTCATCAAATAGTTCACCTCGATTTCACCTGAGAATTTGACAAAGAGCTGATGAAAAGCTTTAGCTGATCAAGCTGATCAAGCTGATCAATCAGAACCAGAACCCAAATGATCCAGAACCCAGAACCCAGAACCCAAATGAACCAGAACTCAGAACCCAAATGATCCAGAACCCTGAACCCAAATAAACCAGAACACCAGAACCCAAATGAACCAGAACCCAGAACCCAGAACCCAAATGATCCAGAACCAGAACCCAAATGATCCAGAACCAGAACCCAAATGATCCAGAACCCAGAACCCAAATGATCCAGAACCCAGAACCCAAATGTCAATGCTAACAATGAGGCTGACTCCGAGAATCTGGCTCTGATCTGGCTAAACTTGAGTTTTCTTAGTTTCTAGACATTTCTAGCCATTTCTAGACATTTCTAGCCTTTCAGTACTGTAGATTTCAAGCCTGATCTTTAGAAATGTTTGAATTAAGCTTTCTAGAACCAAGCCAGGATAGCTACACTACTGGACAATGAAATATCATATTTGAAAAAAGATCGCCACTTTCGCGCGTCTGTAACTCCCTTGTCTTTACCGTATTTGTAAATATTAATATTACCATTGTGTAGCCCTTGAAAAGAGCTTTCAGAAAATGTATAACATTAATAGTTTAAACTCAAAGACAAGGGAGTTACAGACGCGCGAAAGTGGGCCAGGGCCCCCCACTCTGGGGCCCTGGTCTGGCCCGGATCGGGTTTAGATCGTTTTTCAAGTATGATATTTCATTGTCCAGTACTGTAGATAAGTTTTATGATCAAAATAATAGTAAAAGGGATTTCTTGGCTTACCTACAAGTCTTAGGAATTGATTAGAAATCCCCAATCAAACCAAATCAAACCAAATCAAGCCAAACCAAATCCCCAATCACAAACCTCTCATCCCATCAACAATATCGCTTCCGAATGGCACAAAAATCACCCATTTTAAGCAATTTAGATAATTGATAAAGCTCCCAAAAGTATTTGATGAAGAAATAAGTAGACATAGACTGAAGATTTTCATATGATATACTTTAAGCGCTTGTAAAAAACTCATTTCTCTGCGCGGGGCATGGATGAAAGGTGAGCCCGTGGCTGGCTTTCTGTGCATCGGCTCGCGTGCATTTCGAGGTTGGTGAGGCTAAAGTTGAGGGGTACGCATGAACTCACGTAGATGCGTGAGTACGGTCATTTTTGAGCTGTACTTTGTGCTTGATTTCCTAGCCACGCTCTTTCTATACACTCTGGGGCCCTGGCCTGGCCCGGATCGGGTTTAGAAACGGGCCAGGCCTAAACAAGTTTGGCTTAGGCCAGGCTAGATCCGGTTTAAGCCATGCTTAGTAAAAACCAAGCCAGAGCCAGGACAGGTTTGGACCTAGCCTGGTCCGGACCTAGCCAGGGCCAGGACAGGTTTGGACCTAGCCAGAGCAAGAACAGGTTTGGACCACGCCTGGTCCGGACCTAGCCAGGGTCAGAACAGGTTTGGACGAAGCCTGGTCCGGACCTAGCCAGGACCAGGACCTAGCCAGGGTCAGGACAGGTTTGGACCAAGCCTAGTCCGGACTTAGCCAGGACCAGGACCTAACCAGGACCAGGACCTAGCCAGGACCAGGACCTAGCCAGGACCAGGACCTAGCCAGGGTCAGGACAGGTTTGGACCAAGCCTGGTCCGGACTTAGCCAGGGCCAGGACAGGTTCGGACCAAGCCTGGTTGGGGCCTAGCCAGGGCCAGCCTCGAACCAAGTTAGATCCAAGTTATCGTTTGGCAAGAGCACAAAGCGAATTGAACTCAAGCTGGACTTGTAACTAAAATATCTGTTGGTCCTTTTTTGCGGTTGGCAATTTAAGGTTTTTCCTGTTTTTCTCAGCAAAAACCCTTCGATTTTTAATCTTTTGACTACCATTCGATGCAGAATAAAATCGCGCGTTGAAAGGTACCGAAATCTTAGCCCTTTGCCTCATAACTTTACATGGATATTATATTTTGAGTTGATTTTGTTATGATTCGATGCGCAATTTTATTCTGCATCGAATGATAGTTAAAATAGTTAAAATCGAAGGTTTTGTGCTAAGAAAAAAAACCTTAAATTTGGATCGCCAGTGCTCCCCAGTGCCCCCAGTGATCCCCATTTAAGAAAAACCTTAAATTGCTAACGGCAAAAGAGGACCGAGAGAGGTTTTCGTTTGAAAGTCTACTACAAACGCTTCTAATTTGCTTTAAATCTACTGGATTGTGATGATCTATAGCTCAAAAGATAGAGAATCTCAAGAGCTTTCGAATGAGCTAAAGCCCACTGAAAAACATCATTGCTAAAGAAAGGTATAGTGGTTTGAAGTCTGACGGTACGGTCTGACGGTAATCTGGCGAGTACGGTCCATCATATCATATACCCATATATTAGAGAGCATAAAGAAGTAACCTTAAATTGCTAACGGAACCAATAGATCTTTTCATTTGCCTAATTCAAGCCATCAACAATATCGCTCCCCGCGCCAACAATATCAACAATATTGCTCCCCGCGATCGTTTTCTTGTCGAATTAATCGATTAAAGTTGAACGATTAAAGTTGAACGATTTTTAAGCGATTAATCGTCAATTAAAGAGAAAATTTGAGGAAAACGACGGCTGAATTTAATTTTGCCCACATGGATCGCTTACGCCTATTTTGCCCACATGGATTGCCTACGCCTATTTTGCCCACATGGATTGCCTACGCCTATTTTGCCCACATGGATCGCTTACGCCTATTTTGCCCACATGGATTGCCTACGCCTATTTTGCCCACGTGGATCGCCTAAGCCTATTTTGCCCACATGGATCGCCTACGCCTATTTTGCCTACTCCCCAGTGACACAAAAATCACCCGAGCAATTTCAATTTCAATTCAATAATGTTTTTTTTGATCAATGATCAATAAAAATCGAATCCGAACAGGCTATTAATTAGCTGAATATTTTAGAAACCTAGCAATTCATTGAGTCGTGTCCTTGCCGAAGCCTCATCCAGAAAAAGCGGCGGTTTTTCGATATTCACTTGGGTCCAATTGAGAAAAAGTGTCGCATTTTCTTGTTTATGGAGTCTAAATCAAAGTGAGCATTCAAATAATTGCTAATCTGTAATTGCTAATCAAATAATCTGTTGTAGAATCTGATTTGCACCGTAAAATTCACCTCTCAAAAGCCGACGAATAAAAATGGTAGACTCGGAGCAGAAAAATGCCGAAAATGACGAAAAAAAGGCAACGAAGAAAGCAGAGACTGTTACAGAAATAGAAATACATTCAATGGAAATCAGGTTGAATATCTATTAGTTGAATATCTAAGATTTATGGCATTGAGGTTGAGATTGAGTGAACACAAGTAATCAATAGCCGTCACCGGCTCTCTTTTGGGGTTTTTCCCCCATTCACCTTGAATGACCTTCTTCTCTTTATGCAACCAATCTCTAAGAAAACATTAAAGTTCGGAGTAAAGTGTGTTCCTCGTATACGTTTGGAGTGGCCCCCCGCCGGTGACATCCCCCTTGATCCGAAAAGTGCCCCCCCCCCAGTGCTGCCCAGTGCCCCCCAGTGCCCCCCGCTGCCCCCAGTGCCCCCACTGCCCCCAGTGCTCCCCAGTGCCCCCCAGTGCCCCCCAGTGCCCCCCAGTGCCCCCCAGTGTCTCTTTGTGCCCCCAGTGCTCCCAGTGCTCCCAGTGCTCCCCAGTGTCTCTTTGTGCCCCCCAGTGCTCCCCAGTGCCCCCCCAGTGCTCCCCAGTGCCCCCCAGTGCTCCCAGTGCCCCCAGTGCCCCCCAGTGCCCCCCAGTGCTCCCCAGTTCCCCCCAGTGCCCCCAGTGCTCCCCAGTTCCCCCCAGTGCTCCCAGTGCTCCCCTATGCTCCCCCCTGCCTCTTTGTGCGTCTGTGGTCTGTGTAATCGGTCGGCGTCTGGCGCAGGGCTTTTAGAGAAGAGAGGCACTTTCCCCTTTTCAGGACTTCACTTTCCCCTTTTCCTTAAGCACTTCACTTTCCCATTTTCCTTCCCGAACCCTATTTCGAATTTCTTTGCGTGAAATTGCGGCTGAGGTTGGATACTCTCATTTTGAAAAGCACCTCCCTACTATGGGTTTTAACGGAATTTTCAGAATTTACGGTCAATGGGTACCGCAGAACCTCAGTGACCCCATGAAAGGACGGAGGTCATCAGTTGCCGCTGCCCATCTTTCCAGATACGAGAGGAAATCTTTCTTGCCGCGTGTAGTGACGGGAGATGAAAAGTGTATTATGACGGCAAACTTTCAGAGAAAACGACAATGGGTGGGACCTGGAGTTACACCAGCAAAGTGAAGAAGCTCAGCTCCAGAAGAAGTACATGCTATCGGTTTGGTGAGATCTCTTAGGTGTCATTCATTGGGAGCTTCTCGACAATAAGCAGACAATGGCCTACTATACAGCGACCAGCTGAAAAAAAGTCGATGAGGAAATTAAGGAAAAGCGCTCCAATTTGAAAAAGGTCATTCTCCAAATTGATCGTTGAAAAAGGTCATTCTCCACGCCAGTTGATCCGCATATTCTCTTGCATGCGGCAAAGTTGATCCGCTGCAAAATCCACAGCCTGGGCTGAGAAGTTTTACCTCATCCACCCTTCTCTTGACCTCAGTCCTACAGATTATCATCTTTTCCAATCAACATTCCCTGGATGGAAAGCATTTTCAAAACGAAGACGACCTCAAAAACTGGCTCCAAGACTATTTTGACTCAAAACCAAACATTTTCTATCAAATGGGAATCCGCCAATTGCCAAAAATGGCCAAAAATTGCCAGAAATTGCCAAAAATTGCAAAAAATTGCCAAAATTTGCCAAAAATTGCCTAGAATTGCCAAAACTGAGTGAAAATCATCGCAAATAATGGAGACTATTTCGATTAAACTGCTCTTTTGGTTCTCAATCAATATTGTTTTGAATTTGGGGTCAATACGTAATTTAAAACCCAATATCCCAACTGTCCCTCTCCATTTGAAGCTCACTTTGTTTAGCTCACAAAAGAAAAAGCATTCCATTCTAACGGGTACAGAAGAGATGAAACCCTACAAAAATTTGAGCTCACCGAGAGGAGGGGGAAACCTTTCAATTCCTTTTTTCATTCCGAGACAACATCTCAAATACATCCAGAATTACGTTTTTACCAATTTGGGCTATACATTTTTGTCTTTCAAAACATTGACAATTTTATTCTTGAACTCTTGTGCAGCGATCAATTTCTTAATGCACATCCGCCAAACGTAATCGCCAACAGAATTTTGCACTCGATGCAGAGAATTCTGCTGATTCCGAATCTAAAAGAGATTTTGAAGTCCGTCTTACAGATTTTTTAAAGTACGTCTTACAGACAAAAATTCTTACATTTCTTACATTCTTCTTAGATTTCTTAGAGTTAGTCTAGAGAAAAATCTTTCTTAGAGAAAAATCGTCATTTACAATGGAAACCGCTAAAATTGGCTCCTCAAAAGCCGAATTCTTGATGCCATAAGCAAATTTCTTAATTCCATTGGGTTGATGAATTGAAAACTGCCGGACTTTGAACTAAAATTTATTCAACATAAAACCATAAATTCATTCCAAATAATTTCCATTATTATTGACGACTTCTGCCCATTTTACAGGCAATTTGCGGATTCCTCTTTCGTAGTAGGATTTTGGTTTGTGTGTGAGACAACTGTGAGACTCAAAAATGGAGGACTGGAGACTCAAAAATGGAGGAATGTCCCAGTTTGAGCACTTTCTTCAAAAGAAACTCATTTTGGTGTCAATAGAAAAGTTGTAGGCTTATAGCCAAATTTCCAAAAAGATACACTTAGTAGTTTCGCTTAAAATGCAAGTTTTGTGAAAATTCGCAAATTTGGCATTTCTTGAAAAGCGGTTTTTGAATCGTTCTGAAAATTTGGATATAAGCTTCATTTTTGATTCTCTATAACTTTTCCATTGACACCGAAATGGGTTTCTTTTGAAGAAAGTGCTCAAACTTTAAAATATAACAATAGCCGGCAGTTTTCAATTCACCAACCCAATAAATTAAAAATAATAATAAATAATAAATAATTAAAAAAGTAATTAAACAAATTGGGTTTAATTTCATTTTACTTTAAATCAATTTAAAGGAATTCTCTCTTGAAATAATAAAATTCTGATGACAGATGCCTTTCGGACCGTCCACCGTACACTTTGCCTTTCAGACGTTTCCGCGCCAAACGTCGGAAACTACCGTAACCCGAAGCAATAAAAGGACCCCGCCACAAAGAATTTTTCAGTCTTTCGTCGTGTTTTATTTCTTCAGTCTTTTTTTCCATTGACACCAAAATGGGTTTGTTTTGAAGAAAGTGCTCAAACTGCGACGTATCCCAATAGCCCGCAGTTTTCAATTCACCAACCCAATAGTAACTTTTATCAAAAAGACAGGTAGAACGAAAAAAGTGAAAGATTGTTTTAGAAAACAGATTGTTTAAGAAAAACGCTCAATATCAAACGCCAAAAACGTTGGCAAAAGAAGAACGCCGATTTTCCAGGCCTAGATCTAGCCAAAGCCATGGTTTAGCCAAGGTTTAGTCTTCTAAACTTTGCGCTTCAAAATTTCAAAAATCGGCTCTAATTCCTCCAGGCTAATTCCTCGAGTGTTCTCCAATACAATGAAATGAAAAGATGACTTCATCTCGGTGAAAATCGAGGCACACACATCGGATTAGCTTGGCCATCGCACACCGATCCGCAATTAGAATCACGATTGAGGAGGGGAGAAAGGGGAGACAATACCCCGTATCCTAGCTGCCCTCCTTCTTCTCTTCTTCACTTTTCTCTAGAGATACCCGGGATTTCAATTCCCCTATCTATACTCGAATATTTCTTCACTAATTGCTTCCACTTGATTCCCCTATGCTTCCACTTGATTCCCCATTTCGCTAGAGCCATTTTGAATCTGGAAATCCCTTCTTCACTTCATCGAGTCGAATTTGTCAGCCTTGTTTTTCAGAAAAGTTTTCCATTCTTCCAGTTTTCCAGGTTTCATCAATTGCTAAATTTAACAAAAATAGCCTTAGATTTAGATTTTCTTCCTTTTCCTTATGTATTTTATGAATTATAAAAGAATTTCTTTATAAATACTCAGAAATGGAACGCGAACATGTGAGCATTTTGATGTGTCGAAAGTTGTGCGGCTGTAAATCGACTCGAATCGATGATGAGGCGGAAAAAGTTGGCAACGAGGTGAGAGGCAATTTACAAGGAGCATAAATTGGAATTAAGTACTTTTTGTGCTAAGCACACCCTTTCTAGTGCAGTGAGCTAAATCAAGAAAAATTAGGAACTCAGTGCACCAGAAGTGCGTTTACAAGAGAGCACAAAGTACAATGAATCCCGTTGCAGCCAAGCTCCTCATATCCTTCTGCGGAAACCTCATCCGTCAGTCATTCACCAACAAAAGACTCCTCGACTCCGATTTGTGTCATCATCGCCTCACCGCGAATTCTTTCTCGTGGCATTCTCGGTGTTCTCATTTCGAATCTTGAAGAGAAATCCCTGCGTACACTCGATCTTTCACTCGTTTTCCCATCATCCGAACAGTTGAAGGTGTTGAAGTACCGTAATCCTAGAATTCTAAAAAATTATCGTAATCCAAACGCCATTTTTCATTTGATCAATCAAATCTTGATGTCATTCGATGATCAATCAATGATCAATCAATGATCATTTAATGATCGTCAATGATCGAATGATACAAGAGTCAGTCAATGACTCCAAAATTGTTCTGATCAAATGTAAACTGGCAGTTTGACTACTGTAGTTGAAAAACTACTGTAACTTACAGTAGTTTTTCGAGATATGTGTCTTTTAGAAAACACGACGCATTAGCTACCGTATATCTACAAATTTCTAGACACTAAACGGTCGAAAGTTCGGCCCGTCAACGTTTCCAGTCTCGGTCTCAGCCTGGACGGGAATTCAAGTTTACGATCGAGTTCGACAAGCCACAAATGATTTCATTCAGCGTTTCGCTTTAGAGAAAGGTTGGTGCTAATTATTAGCTGACCCATAAACCTTAAACATTTCAGCCGACATCTACTCAAGTGATAACAAAAGCCGTGGAAAACGTGACTACTTTCAGACGTGGTTCCCGTGAGTTTTTGACACTAAAAAAGCTACAAGACATACCGTAAATACTGTAATAGTACCCCACCACCAGAATGACGGTGCGGAGTGTTGCGTAGTCTAGCTTTGAACGAGTTTTTCTCGACACTGGTTTATGCTACAATGCGCATTTAGGTATCAAAAAATAGCTGAAATTCAGGGCTATTTTTTGATACCAAAGACGCATTTTTTGAAAGTACGGGCGCTTAGAAACAAATGAAATACTAAAAAACTTTTGCGACTACGCGACTGTACGAGGGCGGTGGGGTACCATTACAGTATTTACGGTAGTAGTAAAATAATCCATTTACAGTATAGACTATACAGCCGTGTAGAGTATACAATCATTGCCAAGTACGGTAAAGAAATTTTTAGCTCAAATCCCACAATCACCACTCAACCCGTTGCCGGATTGGCATCGATCGTGGAGATAAAAGTGCCGATTTCGAATAATGACGGTATTTTAAGCTTTTTTCAGCTTTTATTGCTTTGGAAAACTTAAAAGTTTCAAAATTTGATCGAATTTTCGTTTTTTCAGAGGGTCTCTTGATCAAAACGAACTCGATGGACAAAGAAATGGATGATGATCGAAAAATAGTAGAGGTAACAGTGAAAAAAAGCTTTAAAATCAATCTCTAAATTTTTCAGGAGACCGGTAAAGAGGATGAGCTTGTCGAGGATCTTGGCGAGGCCTATCCAGAGGTAACTTATAGCTTACAAAGCACTTACAAAGCACTTACAAAACACAGTTTAATGAAATCGATCGTTTATCTTCAGACATCTCTCCGGGATTTCTCTTTCTTTTGTGTTCTTTTCTGCTGTTGTCACTTTTCTGCTCTTGGCCGCATTTTTTCGGACTTCTCCTAAAAGAAATTGTTGAAGAGTGTACCAAGACAAACCATTGCTTTAAGCACCAATTAAGAATGAAACCGAAGCTTAAGTAACGAATCTAGAATGGATTCGTTACTTAAAACGCATCGAATAGCATCAGACATAGCTGAAAATTTCTAAGCAGGGTTTTCGGGGTTCTAAGCAGGATTCATAATCCAAATCCGACATCATTTTTTCAATAATTTAGCTCTTTTGCCAACAAAAACAATGAGCGATACATCAAAAAATGTTCTTGTATCATTAAAGCCATTAAAGAGGTACCATTAAAGCCATTAAAGAGGTACTCCGGCCCAAGAAAAGTCAGTATTAAATTCGACACCTGTTTTTCAAGTCTTTTTAATTCTGATTTACAACTTTTAAAAATTATTCTTTTAGAATGTAATGTTTTCTACTAAAAAAACAAAACAATATTTAGGATTGCTGTTAAATTTGAGAAAGTACATGCAAAAGAAAAGGATGTAAGTGCTAAAATGCAATTGGACGGAACCTTTATATACTTTTCGGCCAAATATCCACGTTTTAGGGTGGGGCGGAAAGCAAAAATCGCGTTTTTCTTCATTTCTCGATCGAAAACCGCGTTTTTCATATAGGAAATAGTTGCAGAGGAGATTAAAACGCATCGAATAATATATAAATGAACGCGATTCTTGAAAGTCAACTTTTAGGCTCTTTAAACAAGTTTTTTTGTGTACTTGGAGTAGAATCAGCTGATTTATTCAAATTCCTCAAAAAAAAAAACACCCAACCTCGCTAGATTTCCCCGTAGTCGGGCACGGTGTTCCTGAACTCGCGCAACGAATCATCGCTGGCACAGCTGCTCTTCATAATCGGCCCACCTTTCGACTAGAAATGAAAGATTGCCCTTTGCTCAATGCTCAATGCTTCAGCAGTGATAACTTTATGTTACTCTTATTCCAAAAACCACAAAAAGCTCACCTTTGGCTCTATCACTTCATTCTCAAAAACTTCCTTCTCAATATTTATGTTTTCTTTCTTCTTGTCCCCGTTCACAAGTGGTATCTAAAAGCAACAAAAACTTGAACGAACAAAAACTTATCAACTAACTTTTTCTTTCTCTTTCGCTGACGTTTTTTGCGAATCCTTTGGTTTCGCCGAGAGTTTTTTGCGAGGTAAATCGTCTAAAACATTGACTTAAAGCAAAAATTTTGTCAAATAACACAAAAACTAACCAGCTTTCTTCTGATTAACATCAAGAGGCGTTTGCTCGGTTTGCTTGAAGCTTGGACCTTCAGAAGTGATCTAGAAAAGAAAAAGATTAATGCTGCAACTATTCCGCTTTAACATAAACCTTTTATAACTCATACGCAATGTCCTTAGCCTCTTTCAAATGCTCATAAGTATATTTACGAGTCATAAAATCGTTACCAAACGAACGCGAAGCATCACCGGTGGCTTGTGAACTTCAACGCTTCGCTGAATCTCGATCCTTTGCGAGTTGCACTAAACAGTAAACCATTATAAAAGCTAATAAATTAAGGACCTTAGGATTAAAACAAGGATTCTAGCGCTGATTACTAAAAATTGAGCTCATTTTGTTTCATTTGAAAGAAAACTAATAATTTAGTGCTTTAGATTAAAACTCTTAAAAAGCCTGAACCAAAAATAAGAATAAAAACAACGAACCTTTCTCAAAACGATCCCCGGCGGATTGTCGGATCTTTGCTTCGGATCCAAGGCAGTTTTATTGGCTCGAACATTGAACCGCTTCCTTTTGATACACATTTTAAGCCATGCAACCAAAAGAGTAAAAATCAAACAGGAAACGGGCAAAATTTGAATAAAATTCATAAACAAACCCACCTTCAAATCAGCGCTAATATAAAATGAATTTTGTGCTCACAAAAAAATTCTTTTAAACAGCGCTCCAATGTTAATTCGTTCTTGATTTATGCAAATTTGACTACTTTGAAATTCAAATTTTCTAACCAGCCTATCTTTCAGGAACTTCCCGAGGCCTCTGATGTGGAAAAAGAAGAGAAAGAAGTAAAAGAAGAAAAACCATAAAATTTCGTGACTTTTCTCTTCGTTTATTGGTCCAAACAATGGTCACAATTTGAAAATGTTCGATAACAATTCTCAAAAAAAATGTACAAATGATATGATATAAATTTCCTCAAACAAATGACTATATCGATAAAGGATTTTAATAAAGACCAGATCTCAAAAAACATTACAACAAAAATCGACGTGCAATTCAAGAATTAGGTATCTAGAAAGCCGGTAATTATTTATTGCGGTATTTTTCGATTCCCTTCGGGCTCATCACGCAAATGTGGTTGAGGTCGCGGAATTTCTGATTGTAGTCCAAACCTAGAAGAAAATATTGAGTCATTGCATATGAAATGGCCAAATTTTTCCAGATTTCCCCAACCAATCACCAGATTTCAAAAAGTTCTTTTATGATTTGTTGCTAGTGAAAATTTATGCAATAATCACCTTTTCGACCAAAGATTCCAGCTGTGGAACAAACACTATTTCAAGGAATCAAGATTTTCATGAGCGTTTTCAATAAAAAGCTAATTCATTAAGAAATCCCAGGCTTTATCGCTTCAAATTATTTTCAAAACTCAAAAAGCATACATATTGATAAAAACTCACTGAAATCTTTGAATAGAACCAAGTTGATTAAAAAATATCGAACTAATAGAACTTTGGCTCAAAAGAATATCAAAGTTGAGCTGATCCCAATGATCGAAAAGTTTCTCCATCCATTTCATGTCAAATAAAAAAGTTATCTGTTATTAGCTTAAGATTTTAAATTTACATTCTAACCAAACAGAAATTAGGTAACTACTCTGGTGGAGAAATTTGCATGGATTAGCCATTTCATATGCATTGACCCAATAGAAACCAGAGCAAATCTTCAGTTGAATAACTGAGTCGAAGTTGTTTTTGAATAAAGACAACTAACAAACGAACCGTAGCCGACTATGAATTTGTCCGGGATTCGAAACGCGACAAAGTCCTCTTTCACATCAACCTAAATTTTGTCAATAATAAAAGTAGCATGCTTTATTTATAACCTTATTAACTGCGTCATATAACTAAATTTACCTTTCTCGGGACATTTTTGCTCAACAAGGTCGTCGTCCAAGTTTTTTGTGCCTGAAAATTACCTGACTCGGAACGCTTTCTAAAAGACAACTCTGCTACCGCAGTCTGCAGGCGCTAATTGCACTTCATTAATTTCTATCTTCTATGTTCTATATATGTTTCTTGACTGACTCACGCCCAATTCCTCGAGAGTGTGAAGCAGCCGAGCCAACGTTTGCCCCGAGTCGACAATGTCTTCAACTATCTGAAAAAGTTCATTACAAAAATATAACTAACGATCAAAGAAACTCACCAATACGTTCTTTCCTTTGAGCTCTTGAAGGTTGCTGAGTCCGATGATTTGAATCATACCTAAACATGAGACGGTAAAGATAATCAAAAAAATAGCTAAATTTTTTAGCCCAAAACTTAAAGGCCACCTGTCGATTGTGTATCCTCATAGCTCTGACATCTGATAAAGTCAACGGTCATGGGTTGAGTGCATGAGGAGCGAGCGTACGCCAACTCGTCAACCTAAAATAAAAAAAAGAATTATTTGCATTTTTACATGTTATGGATTAAACCAAAAACTGACCAATGCTGTGAAAAATTTGTAGCTTCCTTTGAGCACACAGAGTAAGCTCAGCTCGTTGTCTCCAATTCTGAGAGAAATTTAGATTAACATTTTGTACAAAACTTTTATTACCACTAAATATTGAAAACTTACTTTGCGTGTATATCCTTAGCAAGTCTCCTCACACGATCCTTGATCATTCCTTCTGGTACAATCACCGCTCCCAGATCTCCTTCGTAGCAATGCGGGATATCGAACGCATCAACCGGAAGCTAAAATAATCAAGGTTTATGTCGCAAATAATACTTTGAAACTTTCAAAATAGATTTGCTGATTAAACAATTGGAATTTTTAAAAATTTTACCTCAAAGTCCGGAGGAATCACAGCATCCGCGGCGGCCATGTGCTAAAGAAAAAAATTTATTTGATAAACAATACTAAACCTGTTCGTAATATGAAAGCTCTTTAAAAAATGATTCTTTGGGGTCACTTAGGCCATTTTTCTCTGAAAAAGATACACACAATTGATAAGGGAAATTCTCGGCCGAAACAGCGACGGCCGATCAGCGATTATTCACGTGTTTCCTATTTCAATGAAATTTTAAAATTTTGCTCTTGGACGTTTTTGTATCATTATGCAACAAGAGACAAAATTTCATAAAAAAATTAAAAACTGATCATGCCTTGCACAAGTGCCCATTGCTCGCCATTTCACCGTTGCCTCTAAAAATGGTCGTTTAAAATGCTGAACGAAGTCTGTTTACTCAACAATGAAGTGCGAATAACCTTTAAGCCAAGAAAGAATTTGAATAAAAGTTTATAACCATAAAAAATCAACAAATTTAACAACGCTATAACAAAACATTCAAAAAATTGGAAAATTCCTGACTGAAACCGATCAACTCAACAAAAGATAACAATGGGGAAAAGACGGGGATTAAGCTATCAGAGAACGTCCGAAAATTCACGAAGCACAAAAAAGTGAAATCTAAAATCATTCGCAACAGTCGATTCTCAATCGAAAAAAGGTTGACAAGTAGACCCGAGAGAGAGCCGATTAAGTGGAAGTGAGAGCAAATATGAAAACGGCTTATAAAAACTCTCAAAAAGTCAACGAACAAATTTTAAAAAAGTGACAGTAAAGAAGGAACAATAAAAGTACGATCACTTCAATCCCAAAAGCTGTCCTCGTTGATTAGATTTGAGTTCTCTTTCCTCCCACGATTCACCTAAATAAGCTGACTTAGAGGTATTAAACCAAAACACACCGCAGATTGACGACCCTTGACCTTCAGACGAACTTTCTCCTTATTTCGCTTTGCTTCCAATGCTACTCTTCTTTTGATTTCATCTGGGGGAATTGATGTAGACGTCGAGCGCACAGATCTAAAAGCCATGTTTCAAGTTTGATCCCAAAGCGTGCTTACTTTGTTCCAGTCTTAATCTTTTTAGTTTGTCGCTTTGCATTGTCCTCTTGTGCATCACCACCGATTTCTCGTTCAATCGCCTCCAATTCCTCTTGATCAGCTTCTTCTCGTGCCTTGATGTACGCCTCACGATCTCTAAACTTTCATAATTAACCCAATCAACCGAACTCTACTATTTAAAGTTATTTAAAAATTACCTTCTTGCTTCTTCCGCAGCTTGAACTATCCTTGGATGGTCAACTAAGTTGTGCTCTTCGCCTCCCTCTTGTTCGCAAATCTCATCTAGCTGCGACGTGGCATCTTTAAGCCAAGAATCGAATCGTGACGATTTATTGAGCTCTTGTTCCTGAAAATTTAAAATAAACATCATAGGCAGTAACCCAAACAACCTTTTTCTTATTCTCCTGTTCCTCAGCTACTTGCTCTTCTTTGTCGATATCATCGGCTTCATCCTCATCCTCTTCTTCGACCTCGCTCAATTCGCTGCCCCACTCCACTTCTTCCTCATCTCCATTGCCAGACTCATCCGAACTCGTGGCCTCTTTATTTTGTTCTTCATGCATCAGGAAGTTTCCTTCATCGTACGCCTTAAATATTCTTTGCTTAAACTGACGAAATACAAACTGACTTTATTCAGATCTTCGGCCATCTTCTTCGTGAAACCACTAGCTTCTAGTTGAACATCGAGGTTGAATTTTCTTGTCATATCCTCAAACTTCGGATATTCATCGCACAAGTAGTTGAATTTGCGCCTATAAAGATCAAACGTGTAGAAACAAAAAAAAATGACAAACTTGAATAAAGTTCGAACACATTCCACATCCCGATCGAAATAGTACTTTGCGTTGGTATGATCCATGCTCACCATCTGTGGGAAATCGATCAGCACAACTTTCTCCTTCTATAAAGCAGTTTTTCTTAATTTAACAAAAATAGTATACCTCAACAAGCATAACATTGAATTCATTAAAATCTCCATGAATGAGTCCATATCGAGCTAATTTGACGATCAAGCACATTAACCTAAATAAATGCGTAGAGCTTTTTCAAATTTTAGGATTTTAATTTTTTTAGCAATGACTAACCTGTCGTACAAAGCACCGGGATCTTCAATTTTATCGACATGACAAAGGGTCATACCCTCAACAAGTCCCATCACAACAAGATGTCGGCAAACATCAACCGGTCTTGGTACTGGAAAGCCTGCCTCAGCTAGAGCCTAAATATCACATGTTAGCGATCAAAGTACTAGTACAAACCTTCAAAAACGCAAACTCCTTTGAAGCCGCAAGTCGACTCAAATATAGCCAGCTGGCAGATTTCCTCTTCTTATGGTAATCACGTTTCTCTTTGATTTTTCGAAAAGACGTTCGGCCGAGGCGGTGAAATTTCAGGCACAAATCCTAAAACGGTTGTGGTTTTGATATATCAACGAAAAACACTAACATTTAGTTCTGGGTCGCCTCCGACGTAAACATCAGATTCTTTTCCCACTCCAATTTGATTTCCTACGGAACTAAACCGATTCTTAAACTATTAAAATACAAATCAACAAACCCGACGACTTCCCGCGAGCACAAAGCTTTCAAAGCAAGATAATCATAGCCAAGTTTCGTCAAACGATATCCATCATCTAAAATAAAACAAACAAAGTAATGGTCAGGTCAGAACACGCACATTTCCGTCCACGTTCATAAGCAACGAGCCCGATTTTCATCAAGTCAGCGAGACTTTTCGTGACGCCACCTCGATGAATCTTTGCGACAGAAGAGATGAGAGGAAGCGGAACCAACTCGTGATTCTTCATGCCCATTTCAACCTGAAAAACAAAGTTCATAGAGTTGCATAACGGTATACGATTTAGATATTCGTTTACCACTTCCCCTGATTTGACGTTAAGAACCCTGCCGATAAACTTTCAGACTAGCCTAATGCAAATGAACCCTCAATCGCTAGTATTTGAAGCTCGATCACCAAGACGTTCATTTGGTTTTATTTGCTTATTAATTTTTATGAAAAGCCTACCGCTAGCAATATCCTGAAGTGTTCTCCTTCAAGATACCGCATTTTCGACACGTCCATACGCCCCATTTCTGCTTTCTAAAACATTAGTCTTGGTTCAACACCCATCAAAGCTTAGATTGGTAAACAATTGTTGTAATAAGCATTTTTAACTGACTCACTGAACAATTTTTAAATGAATTTATTTTAGTCCACAATGAGAAGCACAAAACATCACCAAATATAACCCAAAACACTTTGATAGTGAAAGACAAACATAGGAATCGTTTTTTTATTTAATTGGGCTTATGCAACGACTGAAAACGTGCTTTTGAACCTAGGCATGTAGCTATAAAGTTTGTGCAATTGGAATACCTATTAGAAGAATTAACAATTAAAAAATCGAATAAGAGCGATACAAACAATAGAACACTGTGTTGATAGATAATGTTTTAATAATTTCCACGACTGCGCTTGGGTGGTGGAGGGCTTTGACCAGCTTCAAGGACGCGTTCGAGGACCTCAGCAGCCAAACGAGGAGAATCTTCCTAAAATAAACACTTTCATTTGAATGAAGATTTCTTAACAAGCCGGGTTTAATAGATTGCAAAACTATTTTATTGCTTATGATTTATGCTTCATCTTTAATTCGGATTCTTTCAAGTTTTGCTTTATAAATTCTCACCCTGAATCGTCGCCACATATCGGTCCTAGTAATGCCAGATTTGTTTGTGGAAACCTAAATCATTTTCTGCTATTGCAAAGAAATAAATGAAACTTACAACATCCAAACAATGAGCGTAGAGCGAATGCGCGTTGTGAAGATCGGCCAGTGAAAGAATATCGCAAACATTGTCCCGTGATGTTCTAAATCAGTGATAAGTTTGACAGTAAAGCAGCGACTTACGCATTGATCAACTGTTGCTCGCAAACACACTTTAAGTCAGAAATATCGTACTTCTCGGCTAATATCATCACCTAAAAGAAGCAATAAATTTCTTTAATAAACAAGGACAAACATTGACATAATTTTCCCAGGCCGTCTCGGACATGATTCGACCGCAGTAGATATACTCAAGCATCAACTTCACCGCCAACGGATCACCCTCCATTTTAAGCACGCGATCCTAAAATGATAATTAAATCAGAATATTAATTTTGAACATTCGTTTTGTTTTGAAGTTTTGAACATTTGTTATGGGGCAATAGTTTTTAATGGGTAGTAAATTTCCAGTAGACATCTTCACATTTCTAACACCAATCATAAAACTTGCTCACCTTTGATTCGGCCACATTGCCGTGAGAAAGCATAGCCCGGAAAACGGATGAATGAGCTCTGAGCTTGTGGGAATGAACGAGAAACTCTTGATTTTCAACAAGTACAATGAAATCCGAGCCTTCGCCACTGTGAAGCAAGTCGAGTTCTAAATTAAAACCAATCCAGGTAACAAACAGTTTATGAAAACAACCTTCTCGGATATGCGACGCACTGATTTCCTCCGTTGTCCACAAAGGGTTGACTGTTGCTCGCTTGCAAATCTAAACGAATAGCAGTTAGGAAAATAATGTTTCAACTTACAATTCGACTAATGTCAGGCATCAGCTCAATGATGCAGGAGATGACTAGTGAGTTGTCCTGTCGCACAGCTCCAGAAACTTTTGACTTCTAAAAACAAAATTGCAAAATAACGTTCACGTTGGCTCACCGGAATGTTTCGAAGTCCCCACGAATGACCTCCCTTGGGCGGTTTTGCATGAAAATCGCCGATGTTTACGTTAGTGAACAGAGGTTGCTCGCTGTCGCCCAAGAAATAGAAGCGATATTCTGCTTTCACGAGCACCTAAATAAAATAGCCAATGAAATTTCTTTTCAAAAACCAAACCTCCTTGTTTGGAACCGTTGCAGACATCTTGAGAAACAAAGAAACATTATCTTTATTCTCTTCCCGCTTGCCATTCGGATACAAGCATAGTTGCCAGCAAACATCCGGCATTTGTTGGTCACTAAATTACAAAACAGTTATACAAACTTCCAATTTACAATTACCGAAAAACTTGACTCCTAAAACATTGTCCCGGCCTAGAAAGCTTCAAAATCGTGTGAAAATTCTCAATCTAAAGATATTCAAGTTTAGCCATCAGAAAACAAGAAAACAAACCTTCCAAAGTTGTGTAAGCATCAGTGGTTCACAATATGTGACACACTCATTTAACTTCGATGACTTGTGTGAGCGTGACGTTGAAGGCAAAGCACCATCAGCTAAAATCGAAAAACATTAGAATAACCAATAAAAGTTTACCTGTTCCACTAACACTCATGGATTGATCACCCGACATGGTCTAAAAATCAATTATAGTCTTGTAGAAAAGGCTAGAAATAAAAGTACAGCAATATGAAAAAGTCAAAAGCATCAAACATCAAAGTATGTAATCGATAGATCATTTATAACACACGATTGTACTATAAATTGCTAGTGCGGACCTTTTAGCGGAGCTGAGAGCGTTTCACTGACCATATTAGTGGAAGAATCAATTGATCGACTTGAAGAATGGGGCAAAACGTAGTTTTAATAAAAAATCGGTGTCACTGTTGACGCAGCAACATCATTTTCACAATTTTTTCACCAACTATTCACAATTAATGCTACCTACCTAAGCCAAAATGGTCAATATCGAGGACGGCTACGGGGATCTACTGGGCGTCGCTGGGAAATTGACTGAAGATGTTAGTTTACGATATTTTATTACAAGAACCTATAAAAAAATCACTCGAACCAAAACGGCTCTTTTTTTGCCATTTTTCAATCATTTTGTTCTAAGCCCTAGTTAATGCTAAAAATATGTGTTATATCTCAAAAAAAATTACCCATCCTCTCTACTTTAATTTTATACCCAAGCGCGCAGCAACAAATATCTGGACGCCGAGATATGAGCGTTTGTTTGAGTGCAAACTTAGACTACACGACGCTCCTATAGGGGGGTTTCTAATCGAATATTTACGGTACGTGTAATTTTTCCTAGAAGTTGCACTCTACTTTCTTGGTTTACTTGCTGATTTGTGCGCGTGCGTTAGATAGATTTACGCGTTAGCTTTAGCGTTTAAGCGTTAGATAGATTTACGTGATTGTAGGATAGCTTTTAACAGCTTTTGGGAGGTTTTAAATTTTTTTTGTTTTATTTTTATTACCTTAGTAATTTTTTAGAAAAAGTGAAAGGTAACTGAGCATGAGTTTCCTCGGCATAAAAAAACGGCATTAAGCGTAAACGCTAGCATGAATTTCCTCGACATGAAGGCATGAATTTTACTAGTTACCGTTAGACTTGCTTATCGATATTATCGATATAAACGGCAAGCTCATGTTTGCCCCGGTTTCTAGAACAGCTTCTAGAACAGTTTCTAGAACAGACCTGCAGATTGTTTCATTGAAAAGCCAAGAATTTTGCAGGTGCTATTTAGAAAATACAGTAACAACCGGTTTAACTCCACAACATGAAAAAGAATAACCAAGTCATATAATACGAACCAAATCGAATGCTAACTTTTAGCCAAACAATTTTACGATAATTTAGACTGCAAGGGTGTCGTTTAGGAGCTACAGTAACCCCCGGTTTAACTCTACAACTTGTACCCCTTTAAACCCAATAAAAAGGCAATAACCGCACTATTCACGAGTTAATGCCTTTCACACACCCAACCGATCGACATTCATTCACCCGAAAAACCGAATCCACCTTTTAGGCGACAATTCTTTCCGCGCGAGACCCCGATAGCAAAAGAAAGCCCAGATGCGCCAAATTGGACGCAAGAATTGCCTCCAAAGCAGCATATACACAATTTTTGTTAAGAAATTTCAAACTATTCAATTATTCGATCACTTTATTGGCTTATATCTCAATCGCTATCATTTTTTTTACCCTTTTGCATTAAGGAATGTTAGCACAACACCCGGAGATGTATGACTAGAGAAGCTCTCGGCTTTTGTGTTATTGATCCTTTGTGCAAATTTTTGTTTTCTGCTTTATCGTGTTTAAATTCATTTCTACAGTACCCTCGGCTCTTTCCGGTTAACGGGGGGTAAAACGGATTAATGGGGGGTAAAAAGTTAACGGGGATTTTCATAATATTCAATCATTCGCCAGACTGTACTGTAGGATTTCAATTTTTGGTATTTACTAGGGAAGGTCAACTGGCTGAGCCGGCCAAATGCTATGCGACCTATACCATTCGGCGTAGAATTTTATGCTGATTCCGAATAAAGTCCGTTTTTGCTTATCGGCGACTAAATTTACAACAGTCTGGGTGAATTTAGTCTCGGACTATTGTGAATTTAGAACAAACAAGTGCCCCCATCCCCCCGTTACTATAGTAGATCCCCTTGTTTTTCTAGAAATTGCCACCAGTATTTTTTTTTACCCCCCTCCCCGTTAATCGGAAAGATCCGTACCCTCAAATAGTGTATTTTAATGGGGGGTGGGACAAATGCGACCTTTTTTTTGCGTACCTGGACATTTGCGCACCTTTTTTTTGCTGGAAAAGGCCTTAGGAAAGGTCGTAGAGCTTCAAAAATGTTTTCATACAAGGGAATCGTATGCGTAGATTCCGAATTTCGACAAATCAGACCTCGCTGGCACGTCAAATTTGGATTAAAAGGCAAAAACTGCGGAAAAGCGTTCAGTTGCGTAGTTTTTGCCTTTTAGCCCAAATTTGACGTGTCAGCGAGGTCTGATTTGTCGAAATTCGGAATCTACGCATACGATTCCATTATATGGAAATATTTTCGAAGCTCTAAGGCCTTTTCCAGCAAAAAAAGGTCGCATTTGTCCCACCCCCGTTTTAATGTTCACAATTTTGATTTTATCCTAACTTTAGCTGTTCCTTGTAACTTTGGATCCGTACTTTGTGCTTAAACGTAAACATACTCTTTCCGGTGCACTTAATTCTTCATTTTCTCATGGCAACAAGTCTTTTCTCAAGAAAAATGAAGAATTCAGTGCCCCGGAAGAGATGTGTTTACAAAATTGAACACAAAGTACAACATAAGATCGCCTATAGGCCTATAGGCTGACTTTTCGTGGTGTACTTTGTGCCTAAAAGTAAACTTAAACGCACTCCGCCTGGCTTAACGAATTTTCTTTTTTGCACAAAGTAAACCTAGATAGGCTTATAGACTTTTTATCCAAGAATTTTTGTTAGATTTGATATTGATGTTAGATTTGATATTGATGCTAGTCTTGATATTGATGCTAGTCTTGATATTGATGCTAGTCTTGAGATTGATGCTAGTCTTGATATTGATATTAGCCTTGATATTGATATTAGCCTTGATATTGATATTAGCCTTGATATTGATATTAGCCTTGATATTGATATTAGCCTTGATATTGATATTAGCCTTGATATTGATATTAGCCTTGATATTGATATTAGCCTTGATATTGATATTAGCCTTGATATTGAATCCAGCAAAGTACCCCGAAAACAGGTGTAAATCAACTGTGACTTTTGCTAAAATCAAAGAAACTTATGAAATTCCAATAAAACCAGTGAAATATCGATCATTTTCAGTTCAATTTCCATGGTCACAATGGAGCCATTAACAGATGATGAATGGGATGATGCGGATATGGATGATTCAGATTTAGAAGAACTGCTCAAAAGGAAACAACAACTCGAACAACAATTGCAACAATGTAAGATAAATGCAATTTTTCGAGAAACAGAATTCAGGCGGTCAAAACGGTTTGGAGAACGGAGATGAGGATGAGAGTTTAAATGGGTGAGTTGTTGAAGTTCTAAGCCTTGTCCTGGATGAGTATTGAGCCAACAAGGCTGAAGGTTTTCAAAGATCTTCAAAGATGATACTCACAAGGGAAGAATGGGTCTCGTGGCCTTTTCCGATAAACCATTCGACACAGAATTTTACGCTGATTTCAATCATGTAAAAATTAGCTGCCAAATGGCGAGTAGTCACCGCCAAACTGGCATAAAAGGGTTCGAAGTCTTGACCCTCGGCTTGCTGTACAATGTGCTGTACAATGTGCTGTACAATGTGCTGTACAATTTGCTGTACAACCACTCAACCACTCGGCTACCGTTGAACGGTTTGTTTTGTAAAAAAGTTGGCTGAAAAGGAGAGGATTAGAAGGAGAGGCTTAAAAGGAGAGGCTGAAAACCTTTATGCCAGTTTGGCGGTGATTATCCGCCATTTGACAGCTAATTTTTTTGCATCATTGGAATCAGCGTAAAATTCTACGTCGAATGGTTTATATGTCGCAGCCGCTAGTGATTTTCAGCCGCTAGTGATTTTCAGCCGCTAGTGATTCAATCACCATCGACTAGCCGCTAGTGATTCAATCACCATCGACTAGCCGCTAGTGATTCAATCACCATCGACTAGCCGCTAGTGATTCAATCACCATCGACTAGCCGCTAGTGATTCAATCACCATCGACTAGCCGCTAGTGATTCAATCACCATCGGCTAGTCGATGGTGATTGAAAGTTTTTTAACGAAACATTTGAAATGCAATGCAGATTTATCTCACATGCAAATAAAAAGGTTAATCGGACCAAATATTTTAGCACCTCAGGAGATTTGGCAACAGAAGTTCTGTTGCCAAATTCGAAAAATTATGTCATCGTATTGATGAGAAAATTTGTCAACACCATCGACTAGCTGATGGTGATTGAATCACTAGCGGCTAGCCGATGGTGATTCAATCACTAGCAGCTGAAAATCACTAGCAGCTGAAAATCACTAGCGGCTGAAAATCACTAGCGGCTGAAAATCACGAGCGGCTGCGACATATATATCGTTGGGATCCAAAAATCCTTTCCTTGTCAGTATTGTCGGCTGAATGTCGGCAAGCCAAGACTTTGATATTCAAGGATTTCTATTTTGCAATGATTTTATCTCGAAGTTCAGTGCATCTCGACAAACTCTCGAAAATGACGATGAACCGGAGAAAAAAAGATTTCGATTGGAGGAAGAGTTACCCGAGACGCCGATCAAAGGTTTGACTCTTGTACTACTTGAATCTTGTACTCAGAACTACTTGTACTTGATATTTGACTTGACTATCGAGGTATCAATAAGTTTTTATCGTGATAGCAATAAGTTCTTATCGAGATAGCAAGAAGTTCTTATCGAGACTTATCGATATTATCGATACCGAGGCCTTATCGATGCCGAGATCTCGATAAGCTTATCAATTATGATAAAAATTTAGTTGATTCTCCACCAAATCCTTTTACCTAAGGCTTATTTTGGGGTAATTCGATGCGCTGAATACTTTTGATCTCCCAAACCTGGGTTTTACGTTTTTTTTAACCCATTCGTGACGATTCGAGCCACCGGTGACCCGGAGCAAACCTGGGTTGGTAAAAACAATCATAACTTGAGCTACAGTGGATCATTTTTTGAGATCTTTATTGCAATCGATAGCTAGCAAAATACTGAAGAATGTTGGGGTTTTAGTTTTTCAAAAAGTTTCCAAGTTATTAATCAGGTTCGAGAAAGGAACCAGATCATCTAAAAACGACCGAATTTGTTAAAGATTTTGGAAAACTTATCGAGATATTGATATCGATAAGCTATTGAGATATCGATATCGTTAATATCGATATCGATAAGTTCTCGATAGTTTAAGTTACCTATGCAGGCTTGGATCGGCCTAGTCATCCCTGGAATTGGCTTGATCTGGACTAGACTGGAGCTGACCTAGTCTGGAGCTGACCTAGTCTGGACGGAACTGGCCTAGACTGCATTGATCTAGCTTGGTCTAGACCTGATCTGCATTGACTTGGCCTGATCCTAGTGCTTAGTCAATTGAGAAATCGAGCTCTTACCCAGCTTAACTTTTTCCAGAAGGCCGCCCAATCTCCGCATTAAGCGAGGATGCTGGAGCGAACAATAGCTTTTATTTTTCGACCCCTGATCAATCACATTCCGAATGGGAAATCCCGAACACACCAGCTCGATGTCCATACATGGTGAGTGGCTAAATGACTTTAGTAAGGCTTGAGTAAACTCAAAAACCTTCAGCACAACGTGACCCCGCCAAAATCGGAGGCTAACGAGTTGAACACAAGCGATGATTTCAATCCACTTGATTTACTCGAACAAGCTGTCGATGAGGAAGAATCGACGAAGACATTGTAAGTCGTAGATTCTATAGTATTCGATAGAGTTCTATAGAGTTCTATAGTGTTCTATAGTGTTCTATAGTGTTCTATAGTGTTCTATAGTACTTCTATAGTATTCTATAGATTGGCCCACTACCCTTGTACTATTTAATGCTTTACAGTACTTTTCATTTCTCTGGCAGCGCATCGACTCGGAAATTTTTCTAAGTCCAAACTAAGATAAGCATGGCTTAGTCTTTCCGCCTGAGGTGACCACTTGGTAGGATCAACCAGATATGTGAACTAAGATAAGCATGGCTTAGTCTTTAACCCGAGCTAGCAATCTGGAAGGATCATTGAGCTATACGGAGCTATCATGCGTTTTCATATCTGGTTGATCCGAGCTTAAAGCATCCGGTTGCAAGGACGCGACTTTGAAACAGGGCTGCAAAACACGTTACCTATGCAGTCTATTCAATCGAAAATTAATCCAAAAAGTAAACGGACCAGTTCTCGTCAAACCAGCTTTAAAAAAAGCGTCCTTTCTGGTGCACTCATCATTTTTCAATTCAAATCCAAATTTGAATTCAAATACTAATTCAAATTCAAATACAAATACATTAAAAAGCTATGTTTAAATATCAGAGAATGAGTATAAAATAGAAAAAAACAGCCTTTTCATGCTTAGGCCTAAGCCTGAGCCTGAGCCTGAGCTTGAGCCTGAGCTTGAGCCTGAGCCTGAGCCTGAGCCTGAGCCTGAGCCTGAGCCGAGCCTGAGCCTGAGCCTGAGCCGAGCCGAGCCTGAGCCTGAGCCTGAGCCTGAGCCTGAGCCTGAGCCTGAGCCTGAGCCTGAGCCTGGCCTGAGCCGAGCCTGAGCCTGAGCCTGAGCCTGAGCCTGAGCCTGAGCCTGAGCCTGAGCCTGAGCCTGAGCCTGAGCCTTCAAAACAAATCTTCAAACTTCAGCCTAAAGCGTGTCCCCCTTTATCGTCCAAAAGATATCATCGAGCCATTGCCAACCGGTTGGAGAGAGATCACTCATGCATCCGGCCTATCCGTCTATTTGGTATCTCTAGATTTTACAGATGTACTTTTGAAAATTCGTAATTTCAGCACGCAGAAACAAGAGTCTGCACATTTTCTCGACCGTACTACCTTGGGAAAGGCTCTGTGAGACATCACGAGGTAAGGAACAATATTATTTACTATACTGTCAACTCTCGATCTCGACGAGACGAAAAATGTTGATTCGTTGATTCAACGATTCTAAAACGTGACTTAAATTTCTTGCTTAGCCCTAAATTTCTTGGTTACCTGAACGGCCAATGATTGCGTTTAGCTGGCAGCTATGCAGAAAACAAGAAAGTGCTTCAGAATTTCAAAATCGTTGTATCGATGAGTCAAGAGTCAAGACAGAGTCAAGAGTCAAGAGTCAATAGTCAAGAGTCGACTGTATAAAAGACTGTCTATCCGTTTGTACACCTTCTTCTCACCTATCTTTAGCGGTAAATCACCGTTGATTCACCAATAGTCAAGCAATAAACAAGTCAAGCAATAGTTTAGTATCTCTGTTGAATAAAAGATATTCTGGATCTGAGAAAGCTGAATATTTCCTAACTTCTTGACTTCAGGTTCCCCTTTGTGCAATCCCGTGTTTGCACGAGCGCAAAGTGAACGACTTTTACGACAGAAAACGGGAAGAGGCAGCACAAGCGGGAAGCGCTCTGCCACTCGGTGATATTGATGTGCAGACGAAGGTGAGCTTTGACAGAAGACACTAGGTTGGAGTGATCAATCTACAGTAATCAATCTACAGTAATCGATTGATAGTAATCAATCTACAGTAATCAATCTACAGTAATCAATCTACAGTAATCAATCTACAGTAATCAATCTACAGTAACAATCTATAGAATCAACTATAGAATCAACTATAGAATCAACTACAGAACAATCTAAGTAACAATCTACAGTAATCAATCTACAGTAATCAATCTATAGTAATCAATCTACAGTAATCAATCTATAGTAATCAATCTACAGTAATCAATCTATAGTAATCAATCTACAGTAATCAATCTACAGTAATCGATTGATAGTAACCAATCTACGGTAATCGATCTACAGTAATCGACCAATAGTAATCAATCTATAGTAGCCAATCTACAGTAATGAACCAACAGTAACCAATCTACATCACTCAATCTAATCTAGCCCTTGATCTACCCTTGGTATAGTTGTTTGGTGTACGAGAATGGGTTAATACTGAATCAAAGTAGTACTAGATACATCGAATGACCTCCAAAACCCATTTTCAGGGCGAAGATTTCGGTCTGAACGTGCAACTTTCATCAAACGCCGTGTACGAGTACGCGAAAACGCTGTATCGCATAAAAATGGTGAAGATTCGAAAAAACTTCCGCCGATGGAGAGACCGAGCCGAGCATTCACGATCGCAAAAGTTGGCTTTTACTTGATGCCTTTTAATTGATGACTTTTAATTGATGCCTTTTACTTTGTAATATCTAAGTAGATTTATTGTATCTTTCAGAGAATTGGAAGATCAACGCCTTATCGCAGCGATCGATGATGGTGGAGATGATTCAGGTAGGCTTACCTCTATTCTGTCGAATAGAAAACATAAACATTAAAGTCTTAAACAAAAATAAATGAATTAAATAATAATGGTAAACGTTTTTTCAGAAAAGATTCGCCGTTTTGTACTCCCGGACAGTGTTGTGATGTCAGCGCCACAGGGTTTAGCTCGAGCCGGAAAACCGGGACGCCAACGACGCATGGTTGTCGTGGTTTGTATCAAAATTACTATAGTTTCTAAATAAACCATTTGAAAGTTGTAAATCTCCTCTACAAAATAGGCTAAAACGTTTTTCAATTGATCGAAGCATTGAAGAAATTTCGAGGGCGAAATGCGAGTGACCAAAAAAAGGAATCGAGTCACTTTAGGGACAAAAATATGGTATTGATGTTAGAATTACTTATACAAATGCTAGTATTACAGTATTGATGTTAGTCAAGATCTCAACCCGTTAGTACACTAGAATATACCGTAAATACTGTAATAGTACCCCACCCCCATAATGACGGTGTGAAGTGTTGCGTAGTCTAGCTTTGAACGAGTTTTCCTCGACACTGGTTTATGCTACAATGCGCGCTTAGGTATCAAAAAATAGCCCTGAATCTCAGCTATTTTTTGATACCAAAGCGCGCATTGTAGCATAAACCAGTGTTGAGAAAAACTCGTTCAAAGCTAGACGACGCAACAGTAGACGTAGTCTGGCTTTGAACAAGTTTTTCTCGACACTGGTTTATGCTACAATCCGGGCTTTAGTATCAAAAAATAGCTGAGATTCAGGGCTATTTTTTGATACCAAAGACGCATTTTTTGAAAGTACGGGAGCTTTGAAAAAAATGAAATACCAAAAAGCTTTTGCGACTACGCGACTATACGAGGGGGGTGGGGTAATATTACAGTATTTACGGTAGTTATCCTTTTTTTTTTCTTAAATCTTCAATTTTGGCAAGCTAACTCTATTTTGACGACACTAAACTTGTCCCTAAAGTGACTTGATTCCTTTTTTGGTCACTTGCATTTCGCCAGGTCACTCGCATCAAATTTCTTCAATGGTTCGATCAATTGAAATACGTTTTAGCCTATTTTGTAGAGCCTTTTTTGTAGAGCGTATTTTGTAGAGCCTTTTTTGTAGAGCCTTTTTTGTAGAGCCTATTTTGTAGAGCCTATTTTGTAGAGCGTATTTTGTAGAGCCTTTTTTGTAGAGCCTTTTTTGTAGAGCCTATTTTGTAGAAGAGATTTAGAACTTTCAAATAGTTTATAACATTCATCGATATCAGGTTTTTCAGTTCTATCGTTGGAAATTTATGAAAATGTTGAAATCCGCATTTCTTATGCATTTACCAAATAACTACTTCATTTGAAACTTTCTGCTTACCAACTCTTTCTCCTTACCAACTCTTTCTGCTTACTAACTCTTTCTGCTTACCAACTCTTTCGGAAAAGAGGAAATCAACTCTTTAGGGGAAAACGGCGGTCAACATTTTGCACGATTACGCGTCCAAATTTCTGCGCGGAGCCAAGCTTGAATACATTGAGGATCAAACGAATCGGTAACAATTTGCATTTGATTTTATGAGAATTTCTTTTAGTTTATAAGATTTAAGAGAGCTTTTAGAACGAATTTAACAAATTTAACACAATTTCCATTTCGTGAATTCAGCTTAAAATGCAAAAATGTTGACGAATTTCGATTTGCAGATCAGCCGCGGCTCCCTACCAAATTTCGGTTTATCTCAAAAAGTCGGCTGAAGTTCGACTGGCTCTAGCCGACAATATCAAAGAGAAATTGGATGTGCTGAGGCTGAGGGAGAATTTTCAGAATGGCGATGATCAAAGTTCGTTTTGCTACAGCATACAGATTTGCAAATCACATAGTTGATTTGCCTTTTCAGCTGATTTGCCTTGAATTTTTTTGCTTGAAATCTCTTCAAGGCAAATCCGAAATGCCTAGAGAATGGTCTCAGCTCAACGTTCGAACAAAATTGCATTCCAATGTACACGAAATAGTTCCAAGAATCGCAAAAACGAAAAGTTTACATGCCGGAATTGAACCCGAGGGTAAGAATAGGCAAGAATAGGCAAGAATAGGCAAGAATAGGCAAGAATAGGCAAGAATAGGCAGGAATAGGCAAGAATAGGCAAGAACCTTTTCACAGAACACAGAAAACCTTCCGCTTAACTGCCGTTTTGCTTTTGTTTTGTTTAGACTGTAAACAGACTGTAAACGTCACTCATTTGGCGCATTGAACGCTCGATGAAAGCCTATCTACATTTTAGCAAACAGTTTTCGTTTCCTAAAAGGCAAAAGTCCTTGAGGTCCATGCTGTTTGCTAAAATGTATTGGGTTGGTGGAAAAGTCCTTTCCGATTTTTTGGGAGAGTACCTTAATTTTTGGGAGAGTACCTTTGTCCAATTTTGACGTTTTATAGCTCATCCAAAAGCTGAATTCAAGACGGATCGATTGGTAAAAACCGTTTTGAGATATCTCTTTTCTAAAAGTTTTTACAGCTATTTTAGTAAAGGGCGGCAGAGCCAAAAAACGCTGTTTTCACGTTTCGTTAGTTTTTCGTGCAGTAGGTCGTTTGTGTGTGATGGGTTCAAATTTTCGATTTTAAATCCATTTGAAGTTTGTGTGCGAAAGAAAAGGTGTTTTTAAGTGGTGCGCTCATTATGATACTGCGCTCATTATGATACTGCGCTCATTATGATACTGCGCTCATTATGATACTGCGCTCATTATGATACTGCGCTCATTATGATACTGCGCTCATTATGATACTGCGCTCATTATGATACTGCGCTCATTATGATACTGCGCAAATCGCTTGACACTGCGCAAATCGCTTGACACTGCGCAAATCGCTTGACACTGCGCGAGTATCAAGCGATTTGCTTGCTTCGAAAATGGGTCGTCGTGGTCGAGTGGTTAGTGCGCTAGGCTCTCGACCTACTGGGTCTGGTTCGAGCCCAGACTTGGGTAACTTGGATACAGTATACAAAAAAATACAGTATATTGTCTGTCTGTCTGTCTGTCTGTCTGTCTGTTTGTTCGTCCGTCCGTCCGTCCGTCTGTCTGTCGCGTAGTCGCAAAAGTTTTTTAGTATTTCATTTTTTTCAAAGCACCCGTACTTTCAAAAAATGCGTCTTTGGTATCAAAAAATAGCTGAAATTCAGGGCTATTTTTTGATACCTAAGCGCGCATTGTAGCATAAACCAGTGTCGAGAAAAACTCGTTCAAAGCCAGACTACGTCTACTGTTGCGTCGTCTAGCTTTGAACGCGTTTTTCTCGACACTGGTTTATGCTACAATGCGCGTTTAGGTATCAAAAAATAGCTGAAATTCAGGGCGATTTTTTGATACTAAAGCCCGGATTGTAGCATAAACGAGTGTCGAGAAAAACTCGTTCAAAGCTAGACTACGCAACGCTCCGCACCGTCATTATGGGGGTGGGATACTATTACAGTATTTACGGTAGTTATCTTACTATTAGAGTCTACTTTGTGCTCTCATGTAAACGTCGTCAAGCCAGCACACTGGTTTTCTCATTTCTCTCCCAGAAAAAGCTTGATATCAGGAGAGAAATGAAGAATTCAGGGCACTAGGAAGGATTCGTTACAAAGAGTACAAAGTACAAGGTACAAAATAGAGTACAAAGTACAAAACAGAGTACAAAGTACTAGAGTACAAGGTACAAAATAGAGTACAAAGTACAAAATAGAGTACAAAGTACGCTTGTATTGATATATACAACACTTTTAGATAAAGATCAACTTCTTGGTCGAGGTGTTGGCGCTTCGAAAAAAGAGGCAAAGCGATTAGCTGCTCAAGAAGCTGTAAAGGTCAGCTAACAGAAAATTCGATAAACAATTCGAAGCTAAACACGTTTTAAATTCGAATTCTCTTGATCTTCCAGCTATTCTACTTCAACGCGCCGATTCGTTTCAATTCTGATGGAGTGGCGATTCTGGAGAACGAGGAGAAGAAGCACGAGATGATCGAACAAGCGGTAACTTCTAAATTCAACGAACAAGCTTCTAAATCATTCTCCAACTTCATAAATCATTCTCTAACTTTCCAGGCGGAGAACCTTTTTGATGACATTGCTTTGGATGATCCAAAGGTTTCTCTACTAGCTCCACAAGCCGCAATACCAACTCCTCTAGAGCTGCTAAAGGTAAGGCATCCTCTAGAGCTGCAGTAAGCAGATGTTATGCTAGTTGCAGATCTATAGTAGGTTTACAAGAGTACTATTGATTAGTTAACAAGTACAGTGGTTAGTTAACAAGTAGTTAGTTAGTTAGTTAGTTAGTTAGGTAGGTAGGTAGTTAGGTAGTTAGGTAGGTAGTTAGGTAGTTAGGTAGTTAGCTAGTTAACAAGTAGTTAGTTAGTTAGTTACTTAGTTAGTTAACAAGTACTTATTTAGCAGTAGTTAGCAAGTACAGTAGTGCTATAACCTTACTACTTCAACCCTTTTAACCAGGCCCTTGTTGCTGGCTCAGGAAGTTCCGAAAGAAACAGCCAGACTTGGATCTGGCTTTTGACTTGATTTTCTCTGGTTTAAACTGACCGGCTTGGCTACAAGTGAAGCTACATTAAAAGTCCTATAGCCAACATTAGATAAGTTAACTAATAGCTGATTTTTTTTGCAGCTCATCCTGCAAAAAACCTCCAAATACGCGAATCTGAAATTGGAGTGGAAAGACGGGAAACGCTTCGGGAAATCGAAATTCCAAGTTTGCTTGAAGTTGGACACGTTTGAGGTGAGTAAATGCCCAAAATTGCTGTACTGGTACTAGCTGTACTAGCTGTACTAGCTGTACTAGCTGTAAATTGATGTATTATGTAACTAGGGAACTGTTTCAACTTATCACCGATTTTCGAGACCGGACCTAGTTAGAAACCTAGCTACTGTAACTACCATAGCTACCATGGTAGCTACGGTAGCTAGGTTTCTTCGTAGAATTCTAAGAAACACGTTTACCCAGAGATCTGCAAAAAAAACCAGTCCCGGGGTTGAACCCTCGACCTCCAGGCCAAGACACAAGGCCCTTAGCCACTCGGCCATGGCTGCCATACGATGCGGGTTCGACCCCCGCATACTCCAATTTTGCTTTTTAAAAAATCAAAAAGTACATTTCACAACTATATTGAATTCCCTATTCAACGGCGCAAAATTCATTGCAAACGGTGCTCGGGGAGCTGAGTGCTGAGCTGAGCTAGCGCGATCAAACAGACAGACAGACAGACAGACAGACAGACAGACAGACAGACAGACAGACAGACAGACAGACAGACAGACAGACAGACAGACAGACAGACAGACAGACAGACAGGCAGACAGGCAGACAGAGAAACGTCTTAGTCCCTTTATATATAGTAGCTAATGTTTTTAAGACAGAAACTTTGAACTTTCGTGGTAATTTGAAACAGTTCGCTGGTAAAAATTCAATAGCCAATGCCAATGAATCTTGTCAATCAATCAATCAATCCAATGCCAACCAATGAATCTTGCAGGTAAAGCAAGAAGCCGAGAAAAGACAAAGCGCCGAGCAATTGTGTGCCCAACATGCGCTAAAATATCTCCACCGGGATACTGAGGTTTGCATAATTCTAGGAAATTAACATAAAATAAAAGATCTCTAATCATTTATTGCCTATTTTATATGGCTTTGATGTAGGTTTTGCTGAAAAATGTCGAAAAATGCCTTTTTTCCATTCGAATTCTTCGTTTTCTTCGTTTTCTTTTCATTAATTTAAGAGAAATGAGGAAACAAAGTGCTGTAGAAAGGATGCGTTTAGAAGTTTAGAAGTAAGCACAAAGTACACCTAAATACTCTCTTTTTAGATCACTTCCTATGGAGCGTTGTTGAAAATTTATGCCCAAGATCTCAAGCAGCAATATGAGGGAATAAAAGAGCAGAAAGAGGTCACGAAACTTCAAACAACTCAGGTGAATTGAGATTCTTGAAAAGAGATGATCTACTGGATGCAAAAGTGGAAAGGGGTGATTTACTGGGAGTACTTAGGCTCTTACCGTACTTGATAATCCTGGTAGTACTGTATTTACAAGGGAAAGTCAACTGGCTGAGTAGAATGCTATGCAATCTATACCATTCGACGCAGAATTTCATGATGATTCTGAATATATATTCCGTTTTTGCTAAATGACAATCTGTCAGGAGTTATAAGTGTCTAAAGTTTGTTAAGACTGTGGCCATTTGGGTCTTAGCGTTCTTGCGGGGTCTTAGCGGCCTTCTTGCAGGGTCCTAGCGGCCTTCCTGTAGGGTCTTTGTGCATATTTCTTGTTGTGTTATACTGATTTATGTTCTGCAGATTCCCCAACAGGTTTTTCACAACATATTTCAACGATATATCTCTTCAACATATTTCTCCTTGTTTTAAAGCTCTCCGGCAATACTCGTGGATGAAATGCGGTTACATTGATTCTCCTACAGTCAACCTTTCCATTAGTCAGCAGTCCTTGAAAAAAAGCCAACGTCGGGATCGAACTTGTTAGGTCTCGCTCGAGAAACCAACGCTGTACCACTCGGCCACGGCTGCACCGAGTCGGGTCCGCAAGGAGGCCGCTAAGACCCTACAGGAAGGCCGCTACGACCCTGCAAGAAGACCGCTAAGACCCTACAGGAAGGCCGCTAGGACCCTGCAAGAAGGCCGCTAAGACCCTACAGGAAGGCCGCTAGGACCCTGCAAGAAGGCCGCTAAGACCCTACAGGAAGGCCGCTACGCTCCCAGATAAAGGGCGCTAAGCCCCCGCAGGAAGGCCGCTAAGACCGGGCAAGCAGGTCGCTGAGACCCTGCAAGAAGGCCGCTAAGACCCAAATGACCCTAACAAACTTTAAACGCTTATAACTCCTGACAGATTGTCATTTAGCAAAAACGGAATATATATTCAGAATCAGCATGAAATTCTGCGTCGAATGGTATAGATTGCATAGCATTCTACTCAGCCAGTTGACTTTCCCTTATTAGATGTACTAGTAGTACTGTATACTGTACATAGAACAGAGCTGTACATAGAACAGAGCTGTACATAGAACAGAGCTGTACATAGAACAGAGCTGTACATAGAACAGTACTGTACATAGAACAGTACTGTCCATAGAACAGAGCTGTACATAGAACAGTACTGTCCATAGAACAGAGCTGTACATAGAACAGAGCTGTACATAGAACAGTACTGTCCATAGAACAGTACTGTACTTAAGACACTAATGATATTACTGTCAATAAATGCCATTGTATTTACAATTAGCTACCCTATAGTTTACATATTCTTGATTCTAGTTCTTTTTCTAATTCTTTTATTAAGCATACTGTAGTTAAATAACAAATTACAGTACTTTCTTGGAAATATCCAACTTTTAATTGCATATAGAAATCGTCGGGCAACACGGCAGTCCTCTCGAAACTTTGCGAAGAGCTCAAAAAGCTCGAAGAGACAAAAATTCGACGCGATCATCCGTTATGCTCGACAAAAACTCCGATTTTATTATAGATTTTCATAAAACTTTAGATATTTTAGATTAAGATTTAATTATTATAGATCTTTTTTATATAGATCTTTTTTTATATTTGTTTTTTAAATCTTTGTTTTCTAGATCTTTCCATTAATCGATCTAATCTCTTTTCTTTACTTTCCCCCTCCGGTGTGGCCTTTCAAGCCTTTCAATTCTTTTGTTGTGATCATTGTCAGTGTTTTTAGGCTTTATTTTATATTGTTCTTTTTTAGGTATATAAATTAATAAAACATCCGGCCTATAGTTTACATGAAAGTCATTTTTTTGACAAATGAACACCAGAAAATACTGTAGTTAGACAATAAACGTACAGCAACGATCTCAAAATGCAACGATGACGTCATTTTTAGCATTTACACATTCCAAGACCCAAAACAGACACATGCTTTGTGCTTTAGTGTAAACAATCGTTCTCTGGCTCGGTTAGTGAGCATTTCAATGAATTGCGATGTTTCAATTAGTCCCTGGAGGCTGAAAACTGATCTAAACCCAGGTCCAAGCTTTGTTCTTGTTCAATGTGTAAGCTCTTTTGTGAGTTAGGCTTGCAGGCAGATATTCTAATCGATTTGGAAGCCAGGTTCAAGCTTGCCTTCTGAAAACCAGCCTTTGTAAAGCTTTGTAAAGCTCTGTAAAGCTTTGTAAAGCTCTGTAAAGCTTTGTAAAGCTCTGTAAAGCTTTGTAAAGCTCTGTAAAGCTTTGTAAAGCTCTGTAAAGCTTTGTAAAGCTCTGTAAAGCTTTGTAAAGCTCTGTAAAGCTTTGTAAAGCTCTGTAAAGCTTTGTAAAGCTCTGTAAAGCTTTGTAAAGCTCTGTAAAGCTTTGTAAAGCTCTGTAAAGCTTTGTAAAAGCTCTGTAAAGCTTTGTAAAGCTCTGTAAAGCTTTGTAAAGCTCTGTAAAGCTTTGTAAAGCTCTGTAAAGCTTTGTAAAGCTCTGTAAAGCTTTGTAAAAGCTCTGTAAAGCTTTGTAAAGCTCTGTAAAGCTTTGTAAAGCTCTGTAAAGCTTTGTAAAGCTCTGTAAAGCTTTGTAAAGCTCTGTAAAGCTTTGTAAAGCTCTGTAAAGCTTTGTAAAGCTCTGTAAAAGCTTTGTAAAGCTCTGTAAAGCTTTGTAAAGCTCTGTAAAGCTTTGTAAAGCTCTGTAAAGCTTTGTAAAGCTCTGTAAAGCTTTGTAAAGCTCTGTAAAGCTCTGCCAAGCTCTGTAAAGCTCTGCCAAGCTCTGTAAAGCTCTGCCAAGCTCTGTAAAGCTCTGCCAAGCTTTGTAAAGCTTTGTAAAGCTCTGTAAAGCTTCGTAAAGCTTTGTCACTTCATTCTATTTCGCGCACGGATTTCCGCAATAATTTTCCAATTTTTAGGCAGTTAGGTAACTTTTTAGCGGCTATTTTTTAGCGACTCGCCACAAGAGCTGAACCTAGTTCAAGTTTAGAAACTGGCTAGAAGATCCTGAATATCCTTGCTTCCTTTGGCTTTTGATTTAAAAGACCAGTCCTGCAACAAAGCCGGCTAGACCAGTCCTGCAACAAAGCCGGCTAGACCAGTCCTGCAACAAAGCCGGCTAGACCAAGCTAGACCAACAAAGCCAGGCTAAAGCTAAGCCAGAGCCAGAGCCAGAGCCCTTCCTTCTTGATCCAGAAAATTGTCTTTAGAAAATCTCGTTGATAGCCGTGGATCCAGTACGTTTTTCGTCCCAGATTACTCACTATTTTCGAAATCTTATGAAAACCAAATCCAAACTAAGAAAACCAATCTTTTAGCTGTTCAACGAGTCATAATTTCACTCGCAGAAAGTCGGGGGAGGCTTTTTCAGTCGCGGGAGGCCACTCATCTCCACCCAATTTCTTCACCAATCGTTTTTTTCGTGTTTGCGTGAAAAATTTCATCAAGAGTTTTGTGAAAAGAGGGAAAAGAAGATAGAGGATCTGTTTGTCTGAGAGGTGGAAAAGAGAGAGCATCTCTATATTTCTGGACAGTTGACGTGCGGGGGCCTGGAAAAGAGGTTGAGCGATGAAAAAGATAAGAGACAAATGAGAGAATGACTTTGTGGAAATAAGAATGATATCTAGACTGTAGAGAGTCTTTCATTGCTCTTTAGAATTGATTAGAAAGTTTAGAATCGATTACTACAATACAGGATCATGGTTTTTTGTTAGGATTCTTTTCTAAAGCCAACTATTGCTCTGTACTTTTACTACTAATCGGTCTAAAGGCTGGCAAAGCTGTAGATAAGCTGGCAAAGCTGTAGATAAGCTGGGAAAGCTGTAGATAAGCTGGGAAAGCTGTAGATAAGCTGGGAAAGCTGTAGATAAGCTGGCAAAGCTGTAGAGAAGCTGGGAAAGCTGTAGATAAGCTGGGAAAGCTGTAGATAAGCTGGGAAAGCTGTAGATAAGCTGGCAAAGCTGTAGAGAAGCTGGGAAAGCTGTAGATAAGCTGGGAAAGCTGTAGATAAGCTGGCAAAGCTGTAGATAAGCTGGCAAAGCTGTAGAGAAGCTGGGAAAGCTGTAGATAAGCTGGGAAAGCTGTAGATAAGCTGGGAAAGCTGTAGATAAGCTGGCAAAGCTTTAGATAAGCTGGCAAAGCTTTAGATAAGCTGGCAAAGCTGTAGAGAAGCTGGGAAAGCTGTAGATGAAGCTGGCAAAGCTGTAGATAAGTTGGCAGATCTTCTGTAGATAATGCTAACAGATCTAGATAAAGCTGGCTTCTACAGATCCTGAGCTCAACTAGAGACATGTAGCTCAAAGTCTCAAAGCAAAGCAGGACAGGCAAGGCAAGTCAGGACAGGCAAGGCAAGGCAGGACAGGCAAGGCAAAGCAGGACAGGCAAGGCAAGGCAGGAGAGGCAAGGCAAGGCAAGGCAGGACAGGCAAGGCAAGAGAACTATGCAAGAAGGAGAGACTCAAGGAAAAGGTCAAGGCAGAGATATCTAGAGATCTAGGGACAAAGAGCCTAGGAAAATAGAGAGATCCAAGATCTATTGGCCAGGGTACCCCCTGAACTCCTGGCCTCTGATCGAGTGGAGGCGGGTGTCCCAGCCTCTCCCTTCCTCCTTCCCCTCCCTCCTCCAGTCTGCCCCCTAACCCCTCCCCTTTCTCTCCCCTCTCAAATCCTCACACATCCCCAGCTCAACTTTTCACTTTTTCACTTTTTCACTAGGGTTTCAGCGTCTCCAGAGTCTCCCCAGTTCAACAAAATTAACCAGCTGTTCCCTATGAAATTTTGTCTTTAAGATCTTGGAACCCAGGTCCTGGATCCAGCACCAGAACACTAGAACCCTGAGACTAGAACTCCTTAAACTTTTCTTATACTCTTATATTCTATATCTATATTCTTTGACACAATCACACAGTAAGCTATGTTTACTTACATCTTACTATGATTACTTAGCTATGATTACTTACATCTTACTATGATTACTTAGCTATGATTACTTACATCTTACTATGATTACTTAGCTATGATTACTTACTTACATATCCTCTAGCTTTTTCAAACGTTACTATACTTCTGTTCTTAGGGTTCTCAGTTTCAAACTTTACTATACTAGCGACCATTGTCAAGCTATTAATTCTAATTCCTTTTAGATTGTTCAAGCTTTACTATAAGCCTTTTTCTAAAGGACTATGGCTGTTCTAAAGGACTATGGCTGTTCTAAAGGACTATGGATGTTCTAAAGGACTATGGCTTATAAGTAGAAACATTATCGAGCTATAAATCCGATCAACTTACAGAAACTTACAGAACCATTTACCTTTTTCGAGCTTCACAATACTTTTGATTGATTTTTTTGATACTTTTTATCTTTTGATCTTTTGATTGATGATTATAATTCGATGATTTTGATTGATGAATTCGATTGATGAATTCGATTGATGAATTCGATTGATGAATTCGATTGATGAATTCGATTGATGAATTCGATTGATGAATTCGATTGATGAATTCGATTGATGAATTCGATTTCAATCATTCAATGATTTCTTTTGATCTTTTGATTTCGATTTCAATTATTCGACTGATCATAATCCCTTATTTGTTCGCTGTTCTTGTTTATTCAACTATCGGCTTTCCTTACTTGTTCGTTGTTCTCGTTTATTCAACTATCGGCTTTCGCAATCTTTTAAACCATTTTGAGATGTCATTTCAGATTTTTGTGGTTTGACCTCTATAGAATTTGAAAAAGAAATCATATAACGATGTCCTCTGCACAATCGATTGCTCCAGCACATGCAGGTGAGTTATGCATTATAGCTATTATTCACAAAGAAGCAAGAAGTCTATTATGTTCCTAGAAATGAGTGCTTGAAATGCTTGAAATGCTTGAAATTCATAGAGAATCGTGTACGAGTAAGTGTAGTGTTGAAAGAGAAAAGAGGAAAATTGAGTCGATGATTATAATTCGATGATTATTTGACTGATCATAATCCTTAATTGTTCGCTGTTCCTAAAAGCGTACTTGCTCTACTGCTTCCAGAGATTTATTCCAGAACTCTGGAATGAATCAAATGCTTCAAATGCAATAAGTCAAATATCATTTCTTTCAAATAAATGCCGTTACCTCAAAGGCTATTTTTTGATCTGTCTTCGCACTTAGGTGTTCCTACAGATCACAATCTGCTTCCACATTTCTCTATCCCTTGCTATTGTCATCCAGTGTTTCCTATCTTGGTTGTTCCTGGTCCGAAGCCTTCGACTTGCTTGTGCTGGTGGTGGTTGAACTCTAGCCATCCTTTCCCGTCGCTGCCACTCTTGTGCTCCACCTCGTTGCTGGTATTCCGATGGCCCCCTTCTGCTCTCGTGGTAGCCACTCTGTGATCCGTGTCGTCAATCTGTCGTCTGTTCTTGTCGTCTGTCATTCCAGGGTTCTTCTTAAACCAATCCAGACTTTTCCGAGGCTATTCTTTCAGTGATTTTGAAAAAAAGTAATTGGGAGAAGGGCAGATCAAAAACTTGTGCGTCTCGAGGACTCGAACCAGCGACCTCTCGACTACCAGTCAACCGCGCTAACCACAGCACCACAAGGCAACTGATCTCCTCTGCTCCAGAGGGACTTAACTAAGTGAAGAAACAATTTTTGAGAAGAGATATTGAGTTAATAACTTTTATATAGGGATATTCAATTAACAACCTCAATATCTTTCTTTTAATATCTTTTCGTGGCTTTTCATGACTTTTCATGGTTTTTCATGGCCCTGACTTAGCCTGGCTTGGCCTGGCTTGGCCTGGCTTGGCCTGGCTTGGCCTGGCTTGGCCTGGCTTAGCCTGGTTTGGCCTGGTTTGGCTTGGCTTGGCTTGGCTTGGCTTGGCTTGGCCTGGCTTGTGGCCTGGGTTGGCCTGGCTTGGCCTGGTTTTCGAAATTTCTCAGATCAGTCAAAGCCAGGCCTTTCCAGGCCTTTCCAAGCCATATCCATGGCTTATAGTCTGGTTTTTGCCTGGCTTGGCTAGCCATGGCTTCTAGCTTTTTAGAACACCGATAGCCTCATCTCTAGCCTCAAATACGTTCAAATACTTTAACTGAACACCAATTTTTTTCCATTAAAAGCACTGTCTACAAGTAGATAGCGATTTTCAACGATAACTGAATATAACTGAATATAACTGAGTACCATTTAAAGCCAATAATCTTAATCCAAGTGTACTCGAGCTGCCCTGTGAACACAAAAGCTCTAGTGCACTGTTCTCAGTTCTCAAAGGAGCTATAAAGCTTTCAAGCTCGGAAAAATCGGCGATCTCGATAAAATTTCACGAAAAAAGCAATTCTTTAGCGAAAAAATATCGATATCGATAAATATTTTAGCTAAAATTTTCAAATATTTACTTGTAAATCTTGATTTTTTCTTTTCTAGACAAAAAAATTGGGGTTTTCTTTTTCGTTTTCGTTTTCGTTTTCTTTTTTCTTTCTTTTGTTTGTTGTAAAGGCGATTGTTTGCATATCGTTACGCTCGTTGAGCCTCTTGAAAAAACGCTTTTTTTTGTTCTAAAAAGGCTTTTTGTTTTTATTCTAAAAAGGCATTTAAAGCTTTCGATAAACTACTAAACTCTAGATAAATCTAATTGTTATTTTCAATTCAAACCAATAATTCAAATACCAAAATTCATGTCACAAAGTGAGTTTGAAAGGTTGAAATTCGTTTTAAAAGATTTTCAAGAGTGATTTTTCTCATTCCAACTTTTCAGAGCCCTTGAAAATCGCTGTCGTCAAGCCGGAAACGACCGCCGGAGATCAACGGAGAACGAGGTTGGGTTAAAAGCATTAAAATACTTACAAATATAGTTAAAAGCATTAAAATACTTACAAATATAGTTAAATATATACCGTAAATACTGTAATAGTCCCCATTCCGATAATTACGGTGCGAAGTGTTGCGTCGTCTAGCTTTGAACGAGTTTTTCTCGACACTGGTTTATGCTACAAGGCGCGCTTTGAGATCAAAAAATAGCTGAAATTCAGGGCTATTTTTTGATACCAAAGCGCTCATTGTAGCTTAAACTAGTGTCGAGAAAAACTCGTTCAAAGCTAGACGACGCAACAGTAGACGTAGTCTAGCTTTGAACGAGTTTTTCTCGACACTGGTTTATGCTACAAGGCGCGCTTTGAGATCAAAAAATAGCTGAAATTCAGGGCTATTTTTTGATACTAAAGCCCGCATTGTAGCATAAACCAGTGTCGAGAAAAACTCGTTCAAAGCTAGACTACGCAACACTCCGCATCGTAATTATCGGGATGGGGACTATTACAGTATTTACGGTATAAATATATCTAAAAAACATTATCAGAAATGTTTTAGATAAAAGAAAATGTAGCTTTTCGAATAAAATGAAAGAAATTTGAGCTTTCTCAACTTTTTTAGACTTATCTTGTTCACTTCTTTGCTCTCTTTTGTGTCCTTTGTGCTCACCAGTTAACGCACCTTTCCTAGCGCACTGAATTCTTCATTTTCTTGTGATTATTGCTGCAAGAAAGTTGAAGAAAACAAGATGCCAGGGAAAGTGTGTTTACTAGCACAAAGTACACTCTGTACTGTGCTCCCTAGTAAACGCACCCTTCCTAGCTCACTGAAATCCTCTACGGAAACGATTTGATTTCATGAGAATTCAGTGTGCTAGAAAGGGTGTTTTTACAAGTGAGCACAAAGTTTGCCAAGCTGACAAAAGGAAAGGATATTCTTGGAGTTGAGAAATTTCCAAGTACTGGAGATTTTTAGCTTAGCTTTAAGCTTTAAGCTTTAAAATACAATAAACTATATTCTTAAACTATTTTTAGCTTTTAAATACAATAAAATAACTTCTTTACGTATTTTTACGTTTAAAAATACGATAAAATCATTTTCTTAAAGTATACTCATTCTTACAGAAACGGCAAATTCACATTGGCTCAACTGAGACAAACGGACGCTCTTGTCCCGCTCCAATCCGGCACAAATCAATTCGATTCGCAAAAAGTTAGTGAAAAACCAAAAAAAGAATAGTTAGAAGCGTTCAATTAGATCATTAAAAATTAGATTATCAAAAATTAGATTTTAAAATGATTTTATATTTTTGATCTAAAAGGTTCCAATACGGTTCCTATTTTGATCTGATACGGTTCCAGTACGGTTCCTATTTTGATCTGATACGGTTCCAGTACGGTTCCAGCACGGTTCCTATTTTGATCTGATACGGTTCCAGCACGGTTCCTATTTTGATCTGATACGGTTCCAGTACGGTTCCAGCACGGTTCCTATTTTGATCTGATACGGTTCCAGTACGGTTCCTATTTTGATCTGATACGGTTCAGTACGGTTCCTATTTTGATCTGATACGGTTCCAGTACGGTTCCAGCACGGTTCCCTATTTTGATCTGATACGGTTCCAGCACGGTTCCTATTTTGATCTGATACGGTTCCAGTACGGTTCCTATTTTGATCTGATACGGTTCCAGTACGGTTCCTATTTTGATCTGATACGGTTCCAGTACGGTTCCTATTTTGATCTGATACGGTTCCAGTACGGTTCCTATTTTGATCTGATACGGTTCCAGTACGGTTCCAGCACGGTTCCTATTTTGATCTGATACGGTTCCAGTACGGTTCCTATTTTGATCTGATACGGTTCCAGTACGGTTCCTATTTTGATCTGATACGGTTCCAGTACGGTTCCTATTTTGATCTGATACGGTTCCAGTACGGTTCCTATTTTGATCTGATACGGTTCCAGTACGGTTCCAGCACGGTTCCTATTTTTGATCTGATACGGTTCCAGCACGGTTCCTATTTTGATCTGATACGGTTCCAGTACGGTTCCTATTTTGATCTGATACGGTTCCAATACGGTTCCTATTTTTGATCTGATACGGTTCCAGCACGGTTCCTATTTTGATCTGATACGGTTCCAATACGGTTCCAGCACGGTTCCTATTTTGATCTGATACGGTTCCAGTACGGTTCCAATACGGTTCCAGTACGGTTCCTATTTTGATCTGATACGGTTCCAGTACGGTTCCTATTTTGATCTGATACGGTTCCAGTACGGTTCCTATTTTGATCTGATACGGTTCCAGTACGGTTCCTATTTTGATCTGATACGGTTCCAGTACGGTTCCTATTTTGATCTGATACGGTTCCAGTACGGTTCCTATTTTGATCTGATACGGTTCCAATACGGTTCTTTTTTTGATCTAAAGGGTTCCAATACGGTTTTATTTTAATCGTAAAATTTTAATCGTAAATTTAATCGACTTTTTCGAAATTTCGAAACTCGCAAAATTTCTCCTTTTTTGGTTTTCTCCGACTAACTCGCACGTTTCTAACAGTTTTTTTGGTTAATTGATTAGCTGAATTGTTAATTGATTAGCTGAATAGCTTATTTGACTCCAGCACTTACCGTATTTGTTTCAGTAAATTTTTGAGTCAAATAATCGATAGGATAATCGATAGGAGCTTGCTGTAAACAAGCACTTAAGTAAGGAAAAGTTATTCAGTTAAGGGTGGTATAAAAGGACGGGGTTACGGTAGTTTTAGACGGATTAGAAAACGGACTAGAAAACGGATCAAAAAACGGATTAGTTAAGCGGAATTTCTAGTTATTGCTATTGATCTCTTATTCTCTTATAGTTTAGATCTCTTATAGTTTAGAAGCTTTCATCTAATTTCTCCCTTTCACAGCTTTCCTTAGGGAAAAACGGGATTCGGCACTCCGCGGAACACAGCCACGAAAGTCGTCTGGACCGAGGAAAACAAGAAATGGGCGATCGATGAGGCGAAAAATGACAACGTCGTTCGTCTCCAATCGGGCACCAATCAATTCGACTCACAAAAGGTTTCGCCACTCACGAGAATAAACAAACAATTCATTGATCATTCACCATTTTAACTAGATTCATTCATTCTATGCAGAAGGTAGGCAGTCAAATTTGAAGGCCTAAGCCTAAGGCCCAATTTTACTCAAGATGTTTGAAAGCTAGTTTGAAAGATTTTTGAAAGTCAGTCCACCCAAAGTACTTGACTAGATACCCGGATCTGGCTTTTAAGCTGAATCAATTTTGACCTAGCTTTGGCCTAGTCCTGGTCTAGCCTTGGTCCAGCGCTGGCCTAACCCTGGGTAGCCCTGGTCCAGCACTAGTCTAGCCTAGCCTTGGTCCAGCCCTGGTCTAGCCCTGGGTAACTCTGGTCCAGCACTAGCCTAGCCTAGCCCTGGGTAATCCTGGTCCAGCACTAGCCTAGCCTAGCCTAGCCAGCCCTGGTCTAGCCCTGGGTAGCCCTGGTCCAGCACTAGTCTAGCCCTAGCCTAGCCTAGCCTTGGTCGAGCACTAGCCTAGCCCTGATCTAGCCCTGGGTAGCCCTGGCCCAACACTAGCCTAGCCTAGCTTTGGCCTAGTCCTGGCCTAGCTATGGATAGCCCTGGCCCAGCACTACCCTAGCCTAGCCTTAGCCCAGCACTAGTCTAGCCTAGCCTTGGTCCAGTCCTAACCTAGCCTTGGTCCAGCACTAGCCTGGCCTGGCCCTGGTCTACCAGTTTAGACCCTAGCTATTTTTTGGTCTAAATCAAGCACTAAACCCTGGCTTTTACACTGATCCGATCCTATCCTAGTCTGGCTTGATTTAGCGTACTGATGACCTACCCTAGCCTACCAGAAGCCTGAACCTTGACCTGCTTTCAACCGTAGTCCACTTTGTAGTCAATTTCCTATTCCTTTGTTTCCCGTCACGTCCACGTTAAGCTTGGAGTGCACGTCCACGTAGTCCACGTGCTTTGTGCTCGCTTTGTGCTCGTCTTTTAAACGCACTCTTTCTAGTGCACTCAATTCTCGGAAAGAAAGAAAAAAAGAAAGATTTCAGTGCGCCAGATTGGGTAGTTTTTAGCACAAAGTATATAATTGTCGATTTGTCGTGTCTAGGGAAAAACCGGTTTCGGAATGCCGCGAAACACGGCGACAAAAGTGGAATTCGGCGAGAACGAGAAGCAAAGATGGATGATCGATCCGCTGAGAAATGACCCGATTGTTCGGCTCCAATCCGGCACAAATCAATTCGATTCGCAAAAGGTTTGCGCTAAATGTTGATCGTTGTAATCTAAATGATCGCTAAATGTTGTAAGGTAAAACCCGGCTTCAATCCAGATTGCTAAACGAATTTTTTGCTTCAAACTATGGAAAACCAGCAGCTCAAATCGGCCAGCAGTCCCATAGCTGAAAGCCATAGCTGAAAGCAGCTCAAAGCCATAGCTAAAAGCAGCTCAAAGCAGCTCAAAGCAGCTCAAAGCAGCCATAGCTAAAAGCAGCTCAAAGCAGCTCAAAGCCATAGCTCCCATTCACTCCCAACCCAGATTGGCTTCCAGCTATGTCCTGCTGGCCGATTTGAGCCAATGCATAGTCTAAATGAGTCAATTTTTACTATTAACTGTTACCAAATCTACTACAGTTCATTATTTTACCGAATTTGCATTTGAAATAAGTAAACTGATTTTAAAAGACAAATTTCCCGGTTTATCGGAGATTCCTTTGATCTTTGCCGACAACCTTTTGCTCTTTACCGTTTGTCTTTGATCTTTTCCGCCGATCCTTTGATCTCGCCGACAAATTCAGTTTTTTCCACTTTACTCAAAAACGATTAAAGCTTTTTCAATTCTAATTTGACAGGCAAACTCACCGTAGTCGATTACATATTGTCCCAAAAAATCAGACCAAAATTTCCACTAGGAATCGAATGAACGGACAAACACACACGAGCTTTGCTGCTTATAAGAAAATTGCTTATAAGAAGAAGAAGAAGAAGAAGATTGCTTACAAGATTTCAAGCCAACGAGTGAAAGCCTCGTTTACTGATATAAAAATATTAGCAATCTGGATTGAGAGTGAATCGAAAGTGAAATTTCGTGTTATTGTCGAGTCATTTTATCGTGTGTCCAGGGAAAAACGGGTTTCGGCATGCCGCGGAACACGGCCACGAAAATCGAGATGGCTGATGATGGAGTGATTCGTCAATGGTTTGTCGAACCCGAGAAAAACGATCCAATTATTCGACTACAATCGGGAAGCAATCAATTTGAGTCGCAAAAGGTTCAATAAAGCATGATAAAGGATTTGTTGCTAGTATTGCTAGTGCTGCTAGTGGTGCTAGTGTTGGTAGTGTTGCTAGCGTTGCTAGTGCTGCTAGTGTTGCTAGTGCTGCTAGTGTTGCTAATCTTGTTAATCTTGCTAAGCTTGCTGATCTTGCTGATCTTGCTAATCTTGCTATTGTTGTTTCCTCCTGTCTCTTGCATGCAAAACTCCAATAGAATTTCGTATTGTACAGTCTAGACTTTGTATTGTACAGTATTCTAATACTTACAGCAACCTTCAAGCACTTACAGTAGTTAAAAGATCCCGTAATTATTCTATCAACTGTACTCTCAACTACTGTAGCCTGCAGACTTGTAAAAGCTATCTCGTAGAATGATTACAGCACTTCTAGCCTGTATTCTGTATCATGATTGGATCGTTTTTCATGTATTACTTCGAAAGAAGCGTTGGTTTATTGTATCCAGGCTATGGATTTGGACTTGGAGATTGAGTGGGACGACTTGGCTTGGACTTGGCTTGGACTTGGCTTGGGCTTGGCTTGGACCTGGCATGGACTTGGCTTGGACTTGGGGAATTGTGGGTTCAAGAAGTTGTAGACGTTGTAGGCTCAAGTTCTAGAAGTGGTAGGCTCAAGTTGTAGAGGTTGTAGAGGTTGTAGAAGTTGTAGAAGTTGTAGAAATAGGCGTAGACTTGGGTAATTGTGGGTCAAGAAGTTGTAGACGTTGTGGGCCCAACTTCTAGAAGTTGTAGGCTCAAGTTGTAGAAGTTGTAGAGGTTGTAGAAGTTGTGGAGGTTGTAGAGGTTGTAGAAGTTGTAGAAATAGGCGTAGACTTGGGTAATTGTGGGTCAAGAAGTTGTAGACGTTGTGGGCCCAAGTTTTAGAAGTTGTAGGCTCAAGTTGTAGAAGTTGTAGGCTCAAGCTCTAGTTAAGACCGAAGATCATTAGGTTTCCCCGATTGTACTTTCTGCTCTTTGCAAAAGCATACTTTCTGGCACAGCCGTTTCCCCATTTTTCAGGTGATAAGAAAAACGATTTCTTTTTCCATTAGCCTTTTTCCATCCATTCCTTTTCCATCCATCCAAACCATTTCTTTTATATCTATTCAGTTTGCCAGAAAGCTTGCGTTTACATCAAAGTACAAATTCAGCATTGTTAAACCAAAGAAAGCCTTGTTTCCAAAGCCTAAACTTCATTTTTTGATCGATTACGTTAATTTCCTTGGTCGCATCTTTCCATCCATTTCCTCTAAACCTCTAATCGATCCCGCTTCTCAAGCGTTCACCCCCATTTTCTCAATAGATCCATTTTAAACAACCCAACACCCCCATCCATCCTTTTTTTCTTTCACACACTTCAACCGATCACTAGGAAATGATCAATAGAGAAAAGGAGACTTTGGGGGGTATCCACGGATGAAGTGAAGATGAAGTGAAAGAGAAAAGAAATAAGAAATCCCCTTTTATTTACCCCTTTCGAAGCCGTCATCCATTGCCCAGCTTCCCCCAAACCCCCGGGTAAACATCTCCTAGCTGCACATCCATTCACTGACTAAATCAATGTTTCGATTTGGTTTGGGGGAAGATTTAAAAGCTTATGCGTGGGTTGAAAAAGTCAATAGTTTAAAAACGTCAATGGCACTGAGGGGGTCGAACCCGGAGAATTTTGGTGTAACAAAAAAGTGCCTCCAAGCCCATAGTATCATCTGTAATAGTAGCGCACCCATAATGACCGTCGGAGCGTCGCGTAGTCTAGCTTTAACCGCATTTTTAAACAGCCCAACTATCTCGATATCCTCATTTGCTCACTCCACACTTCCTAAGAATGGCGCGATTTCCCGTAAACGATCTTGGCCATTGAGCCAGGCAATTGAGCCAACCAGGCAATTGAGCCAACCAGGCAATTGAGCCAACCAGGCCATTGAGCCAACCAGGCCATTGAGTCAACCAGGTCATTGAGTCAACCAGGTCATTGAGTCAACCAGGTCATTGAGCCAACTAGCCAGCCAACCATTGAGCGACGGCTTCTTCCAAGAGTTTATTTGCAAATTCTCTGCCATTCTCTAAAATGCAAAAATGCAATCAACTTTCCCGACGCCAGGACCCGAACCCGCGACCTTTCGCTTACCGGTCAACTGTCCTAACCATTACACCACAAGGCACTTAGTCTTCCTTACTCCAGAGGGATTTAAATTCCCTCCTCATTGGACGAAGATGGTTCCACACATCTCGATTTATAGATCTGCGCGACGCTCGGAACTAGGTAGACCTTAGCCAGCCAGGATTGCAGAGCCCATCTTTCAATGGTCGCCAGTTGGAACTAGGGCAGATCAAAAAGTCGCGCATCGCCGGGACTCGAACCCGAGACCAACTGGGCTTAACCATTGCACCACAAGGCACTCGCTCTCCCTTGTCCCAAAGGGAGTTAACTATTGACGAGTAACATTCAAACAAGTTTCTTGTGCGGACAACTTTTCCCCAACTTTTATCCCCAATCGAAGTTTACTTGACTCAAAACTTCACGTCCTTTAATCTGATCTTAGTTGAGATCTGATCTCTGAGCCAAGTTCGCCAAGATCTGATCTGTGAGCCACAATCTAATGGAAACCAATGAAAATCCGATTCATCCAAGCATCTAGCTATGTTTCTCTTTTCTTACCAAAAACTCAATGCTGGTAACTAAAAGAAAACATTTCTCTAGACAAATAGAATTCAATCGTTACAACGTTTACCCAATGGATTACATTACTTAGACGATAAGCATTCTTTCTTTTCTTTTTTTCCATTTCCAAATCGATCTCCGAGAATTTCTCTAAATAGATTCAAAGAGAGAAATCTCTTCAAACTTTCTTCTTCTTTCAAACTTTCTTTTTCTTCTTCTTTCTTCTTCTTTCAAACTTTCTTTTCTTCTTCTTTCTTCTTCTTTCTTCTTCTTTCTTCTTCTTTCTTCAGTCTTTTCTGTGTGTGTGCATGCCCTCTTCTCCTCGCAAGGAACGAGGCGATTAAAACAAAAAATGTCTCATTTATTTGCCTCAATCGAGGAGAAACTCAACTAAAAGGGATCGTTTAGAATTTTAGGCTTTGATTAGGGATATTTTGATAAGAATATCATAGAAAAGACTAGAATTTCTTCTTTAAGTAATTCGTTTTCCAAAAACGTGGCTCACTTTCAAAAAAAAGAACTTTCTAAACTTTCTAAACTTTCTAAACTGGCTAAAACTTTCTAAACTAATCACTTTCACTATCCAATTTTCTAAAGAAAAAAACTAGTAAATGCAAAAAAAAAAGCTCTCTATTTCAGGGAATGACTTGTTTCGGTGCGACTCGTGATGTCAAGGGGAAACATTTGAAACGAATCTGGGAACTTGAATTCCCCGAAGAGGCTTTACAAGAACAACCGATCAACGCTTCACACGGAAATGGACATTAAGATGATCATTTGAGATAAATTAGTGAATCCCTGCCATAACTCATAAGCATTTTATGTGGGCACTCTGGCTGAATATCTTGCACTTTTTGTAAAACTTCAGAAAAGTTTAGAGCCAGATTTCCCCATCAATCCACTCCGCCGTTCACTTTTTTTTGGGTTTTTAAAAGCAGTAGCCAATCTCTAAATCCGTCGAGATCTTTTTTTTGTTTGTATAGAGCGTTCTCACGCATCTTTTCCCCTCTATCTCTCCGTTATCATTTAAAACAAAAACAATACTTTGAAATTTCCATCTTATCGATTATTGTCCTCTTCTCAAAAAGTCAACTAGTCAACTGTCAACCAAATTCTTTCAGCTCTAGTCTTAACAAATTTCCACCATTTAAGATCCAAAAATGTGCTGCACAACCGATACGTGTAATAAATGGATTCTTTAGAAATAAACCAATTTTTTATTTTAGAAATCATAAAGCCTAATAGACAGCAATACTCACGAAAGCATCATAAGCGAACCGTGATAAGAGATCAAAAGTGCAAATGTATCGCAACAAAAACAAAGTCACCCGTCAGTTACGGCAATGTAGAAGCAAATTATAGAAGCAAAATAGAATATGCAAGGTAGTTCACAGATTTATAATGGTTCACCATGTTCAGCTGCATCCTCGCCCTCGTCGAAGATAAATGTTTGCACCTAAAGTGACAACTGAATTAAAAACTAAATAAGTAAATCTACCGAAAGTCGTCCAACAACCAGCACTGCAATCAAAGAAGTGAGCAATGCGACAACTACAGTCGTTTGTTCATTTTTTATCCTCTCCATAACAAAAAGCCGTGGACCAGCGCGACTACTGAAATAGACTTTACTTGACAAAACTTTTTTCAAGACATACTATTTTGTGCCATCGGAAAGGCTATAGGATGCTTCTGTCCATGTAGAGAACGTTGTGTTTGTTAGGTCAATGGCTAAAGAATTAAAGTGACTAGACGTTACACCACGACACCAACTTTCATCAATAAACGCTGGAGAGAGTGCTTTTGTGGTGAAAACTGTTGAACGGAGACACGAGGAATCATTGCCGCTTCTTTGCCAAAGAAAATGATAAAGCTAAAAAGATTGCTAATTAGTAGATTTATTAAAAGCTCGCCGTTTGATGGTGATTTAGTTGATCACATTGGACTTGTTCGTGAACGTTCGTGGTTAAATTGCGCACACCGGTTGCATCAACTAAAATGGGATCGTTACAACGTTACATAGTCCAAAGGCCGTTACCTGCAAGTCCAAAGACCAGATGTCGTATCAACGAAGCGCCATCCGCTCCAATGTAAGTCGTTTTAGCTAAAAACACAGTGCATAATAAAATAACTTGTAGGAACCAACCTTTCTTTGATCCCATGTATGGTTTGATTGGTTCCAGAACGGCAGCGAATAGATCACAAGTCCACCAGTCTTTCGAACTAATAAAACACTTGAATAACTGGTTGATCTAAACAAAAATATGGATTAAGCTGAAAATAAATATATCAACTACATACATAAGCCTCATCGATTGTCACATTCTTTGGTTTGAATCCCACATAATCGTTAGCCATAGCAACAAGGATTTCGGCCCCATGTCTAAAAATTCAAATATTCAATAACGTTGATTAACTAGACCGAACAGATATGGGCAGCCGAATAGCGTTAACATCCGAATGGCGACTGTGATCGATCATAGAATTAATTCGGCTAAAAAACTTTAAAAGAGTAAACTATTTTAACTCACGTGTACTGATACTTTTCCTTAAACTGGGTGAGCAATATTCCCGACCGAAGATTGGTCGTAGAATTTCGATAGACTGAATACAAAGAGGACGGAGGAAGTTGCAAAGTATTATCGGTTTCGTTATAGACAAGCTCAATTTCGTAGTTCAATTTTGAACCTAATGATTGAGCAGCATCCACAAACTTGTCGGTCTTAAACACGTTTATTCGAATAAAAATCCTAATTATAAATTACCAATTTTTTGTCCTTATCGTAAGCCGGTCGATGCAAATGAGCATAAAACTTTTCATACGTTTGAGGCTCTCCTGCTCCAACCTATAAAAGAAAAATGAAAAGCTAGTAAATAAAACGTTACCTGTTGCACCTCGATCATAGCCTCCAATTGATCTGGAGTGATTATTTCTTTTTGAGCCCGCAGTTTTTCGTCAAACGAAGCGGGAAATTGTTCTTTCGACATATCAAAGAGTGCTCGACTACTTCCAATATAATCAAAGGCTTCCTAAAGCTAGTTTAAAAAAACTGAAACAAAGATAACCCCATGGAAGAACGAAAAAAGAATACGCCGGTCTGACGCGTTAGCGGCTGCTTCGAATCCACTACCTTCAGCAGCAATTGCTCTAAGGGAACAACATTTGTTTTAATAAGAAGAAAGTCATACTTAGCCGCAGCAAGTACCGTCATTATTGAAGTGATAGTTGAAAAATCACCGGGAGAAACTTCAGGAATGAACGAAAGTGAATCCATCTAAAATAATTTACGTGTTAACCATAACATTCTAGAAACAAACCCTAGTGGCAATCGAAAGGTATTTAGCAGTTCTAGGTTTTGGCTCTTCTGTTTGTTTATCGGCGGCTTTCGGTGGCATAGCAATGAAGACGTTCAAATCTTGTAATGGATCACAGAGCGTGACGCTGAGACTCAATATACACGAGTAAATTATAAAACTTTACGGAGCATCAAGTTCAGCTATCGGTCCACGACTGCGCCTCATGCACATGTCGCTATTTCCAGCGGCATAGGAAAACATCTGTAACCACCCGGATTTAAAAATATTTAATTCTCTAGATTTCTACCTTGACAGACACAGCACAAAGTGGAAACCATACAGGCCAATCCGTGGGTGGGCCCAACGCTTTATTGACAACATTAGCGCACTAAAAATATTTTTAAACGTAACGTTAAACTCTCAAACCTTCATGAGCTTTTCAATATTGCTGGTGTTTCTCAAAAAGATCACTGGCTTGGGCCAATCTGTAAATGAAAGACCATTCGCAACAGCAGCTCCGTCCACATTCCAATTTGAACAATTAGCATAAATTCCTAAAGAAATTAATAGAAGATAATTTTGTCTATTTTAGAACCTGAATTTTCGTTGGGACATGTCGAATCGTCACTGTTTGGCATTCCGTCAACATCGGGTAAAGGTTCTACTTCATATAGGAGCACCATCGAGACGCACGGAGATGCTCGCAATTTTTCATAAAGGCGAGCCCCAGAACTGAAATCCACATATTCAACAAAAAGTAAACACAATTACCTGTGAAAATTAACATGGCTTACTAGAACAGCAAAGCCACCATCCCATTCCGGATACCTATACGAGTTGACTTATAACATACAAGCAATTGATCAAACCTAGCTTTCCAACAATCATCAACGTATCGTACATCAGTATCCATGTTGGCCCTTACAACAAGTCCAACATCGCCGCCTCGACTAGCTAACTTGCTTGGTTTATTTAACGCTTGATTGACTTTCACACTCACATTGGCATCCGAATTGGTGTGTTCCATTTAGCAGTCGAAAACATCCCACAGACTCTGGCTCTAGTTGGACATAGACTTGATCCGATAGGGAGGCCCACGAAGAGTGAAAAATAACTAAAGAAGATTAAGATTAAGAAAATTTGTTCACGAGTACCGGAGAGAAACCCTAGTAACAACCACATCTCATTGTTTTTTATCGAAGACGTCGCCACTCTAAAGCAAACCACCGTTCACGCTATTTAGATGTGCACAAAATAATAAAATATTATTGGCATTTAACAGGAGAATGAATTAAGTCGTTTATCAGAATTTTTATTTCAATAACTTTGCACAACAAATAAATAGCAAGGCAAACATAACGTACGACTTCGGCAAATTCTAATAAAACAACAAAAATTACTTTAAATAAGCAAATGCACTAGTTTCGTTGACTATTTCGATGGAGGAGAGCCCGACTTGTATTCCTAAACAAGCTATTATTTTCATAAACGACACCTGAAAACATACCTGCCCGGTTTTTTCTTTATATTCCTTCTTCAAACTGAGAAGTTTTGTTATGGAGTCCTTGGTTTCTTGCTAAATTTTTAACATAAAGATTTCAAAAGACATAATCATACCGATTTTGCATCCTTGCCCTTTAGATCTCGGACCAAAACACCTTGCTTTTCAAGTTCATTGTACAACGCGAGTGCGTCGCCTGTGGCTGGCGTTGATGATGCAGCAGTGGTTAGAGTTGTTGCAGAAGCGGGTGGAGAACCAGACTTGTAATCCTAAAAAACTTCTTTAAATTTAAAAGGTTATAACAGACCTGCCCAACTTTTTCCTTGTATTCATTTTTCAATTGAAGAAGCTTTGCGATCGCATCTTTGGTAGCTTGCTGAAAATCAATAAATTAAAAGAAAAACAAATAGTTCATACCGATTTTGCGTCCTTGCCCTTTAGATCACGAACCAAAACTCCTTGCTTTTCGAGTCCATTATATAGAGAGAGTGGGTCGGTTGGAGCTGAGGTTGGCGATGTTGTAGCTGGAGATGTTGTAGCTGGAGCTGCCGCGGATTCAGGAGGTGAGCCAGATTTGTAATCCTAGCAATCCAAAACTCCAAATCATTTGATTAAACAAACCTGTCCAACTTTTTCCTTGTATTCGTTCTTTAATTGGAGGAGCTTTGCAATCGCGTCTTTGGTGGCTTGCTTTAAGAGTCAAAATAAAGTAGAATATGCAACAAGTCATACCGATTTTGCGTCCTTGCCCTTTAGATCGCGAACCAAAACTCCTTGCTTTTCGAGTTCATTATATAGAGAAAGTGGGTCAGCTGGAGCTGAGGCTGGCGATGTTGTAGCTGGAGCTGCCGCGGATGCAGGAGGTGAGCCAGATTTGTAATCCTAGCAATCCAAAACTCCAAATCATTTGATTAAACAAACCTGTCCAACTTTTTCCTTGTATTCGTTCTTTAATTGGAGGAGCTTTGCAATCGCGTCTTTGGTGGCTTGCTTTAAGAGTCAAAATAAAGTAGAATATGCAACAAGTCATACCGATTTTGCGTCCTTGCTCTTTAGATCGCGAACCAAAACTCCTAGCTTTTCGAGTTCATTGTACAATGAGAGAGGATCGACCGAGGAGGCAACTGCTACTGTAGAAGGTGAGGCTGAAGCGGGAGGGCAGCCAGATTTGTAGTCCTAAAGATTCCCAATTAAATACAGCAAATTAGGTATACCAAACCTGTCCAACTTTTTCTTTGTATTCGTTCTTCAATTGGAGAAGCTTTGCAATCGCATCTTTGGTGGCTTGCTTAAGCAATCACAATCTTAGCAATTAACAAAAATGTAATACCGATTTTGCATCCTTGGCTTTCAGGTCACGAACGATGACCCCTTGTTTCTCAAGATCATTGTATAGTGCCGTGTGATCGCTTCCTGATTTGTTGGTCGCAGTTTTCTTTGAGGAACTCGTTTCCTAAAAGCAAACGGTTCGTTTCCTACGTTTATCTAACAATTGATACTTTATTGTTAGCAGCAGTCAAAGGTTGATCTTTCTGGCTTCCATCAGGGATTGCAATCAACAAAAGTGGCGTCTCCTTGTCAGTGAATGGACTTTTCGGACTATATTCATGGTCGCAAATGTAGAAGCCCTAAATTTACAAATAACTTTAGTGCTTGACTTCTAATTACCTTTCGCTGCAGTTGTATTATGTCGCCTTGCTTGATGTTTCGCAATGGAGGCTCACCAACCATTTGGGTATAATGCACCGAGTTGTAATTGATGAAATCCTTCCAATCTTCATCCTTTCCAATCACAGCCTAAAGCGTAAAAATTGATGAGTTCTAGCTTTTAAAAACTACTTTGGTGATTATATGATCGTAGTCGACTGCCACAACAGGAATCGTTGACGGAGACTCAACATTGGCAATCCATGTCACTTTCATTGTCTTTTTGTAGTCTTTATTGTCAAGGTCGAGTTTCGCCGTTATTTTGGTAATTTCGTGATCGTTGCTTTCCATCGAAGTGATATTTAGGTTGCCCCAATTAACAAAAGTGACCGTATCACCAACCTAAAACATTTCAAAAGGTAAAAAATGGATGATATAGGCGCACCTTCATTTCTTTGGCATCAACTTGTTCAATCAAGATCTTCCCCGAATGATAAATCGTTTTTACTCCGACTTCACCGTTCTAAATGAGAAACTTATATGATACAAATAAGAAACAACCTTCGGATGTAGTTGGACTTTGGCTTCATACGTCTCAATTGAAGGCTCAATTACAACAGTGACAAGAGGCGATGTTGTGCTCAGAGCAGTGTATCTGTAATTAAAAAGTGAATAAGGTCAACTATTTTTTAAACCTTGGCGCAATAGGATCGATAACTTTCTTGTTAAAGGCCCAAATCTTATCCCATTCCATCATCACAATGGATCGGCTGCCTCCCTAAATAAGGTAGGTTAATCGATTCAATTATAAAACAATCAGCAACAAACCTGAGCCACAATAAATTGCTTTAGTCCCTCAACAGTCAATCCATGCCTAAGAATTCCACGAACAGTTGGGAAGCGAGGATCATCCCTACAATGAAAACTTTTTGCAAATTCAAAACACACTTACCAGCCTTCAACAACATTGTTCTCCACAAACCAAGTCAACTTCCTCTTGCTCATTACCTAAAGGAGTGATAATTAGGAGTAAAATAAAACTTATTACCGTATTTGTCATGTTCAATCTTGCATACTCCCATATATGCGGTTTTCTTAATCCAAGTGCATCACAAATGAAGAAGAATTGGTCATCTCTAGAATAAAATGTTATGAATAAGACACTCCCCAAAAAAACCTGTCATGATACTCTGTTGTTCTCAACGTATGGGTTACTCCTTCGATGCTATCAACAATAGGACAAGCGAAGTCATAGGTCGGATAGACTCTAAAAATATCAATAAATGAATGTCCTCAGTTTGGTTTATATCCGACACAAAATAACTGACTTGTATTTGGTTCCAGTTCGAACATGCTCCTCAACTTTGCATCTAAAAAAGAAAATTGCTCAAATTTTAGGCATGCTGTGCGTACCGATAAATGGTCGGATCTCTCATCGCTCCATTATTCGACTTCATGTCGATCTTGATTCGAACACAGCATTGTTGTCCGCGAGTCGTTCCATTTTTCATTTCTTCCCAGAGTTTCAAGTTAACATCCGGAGCTAAAACAACAAATACTGACTTAATTCACGGTTTACCATACGTGTTGTTCGACATTTGCTTTCAACCCTTTCTTCGCGCTCTTTTCGCATCGTTTCAGTATCCGTGTCATCAACGTATGCCTTTCCTAGAACTAAATATTTAGCTATTCAAAATTAATTCAACCTTCACGCAACAGTTTCTCGCACATTTGAAGCATTAGCTCAAAATAATCAGATGAATGTGACCAAATATCCGGAACAATTTGTAGCATTTTGAGATCCTCTTTGATAACCTAAATTTAAGATGATCAATGTAATATGTGAGCTCACTTACCTCCTCGAAGTGAGCGTTCTCTTTGGCTGGATTTGTGTCATCAAAACGCATGATAAGTTTGCCCTCAAACGCCTGTTGGTAGAACTGGTTCAAAAGAGCAGCTTTTGCATGTCCAATGTGTAAATACCTAAAAACATAAAACTCTATAAAAGCGGAAAAGTATTTACCCTGAAGCCTCGGGAGGAAAACGCACAATAACTTTTCCCTTTTCTGCGCCAGGAAGATCGACGAATTTGCCTTCATCCTTTTGTTTCTCCTTTGGCTTCGTGTTACTGTTTCCCTGAAGATATGAGTGTAATTATGGACCAAAACGACGATACTCACCGCAAGCTTCGACACTTCGAAAACTCCGACCATTCTGTGAGCCTCGTTTAATCGGGGATCCGAAAGGATGGCTTGAAACAAATTCAAATTCTTGGTTTGCAACTAAATCTCAGTATTAGAAAGAGAAAAGTATTTCTGAGCACAATGTGGGAGTTAAGTAAACAAACCTCTTCATTTTTGGCCAGAAGAGAGAAAAGAGCAAAGTCAGCAATTGTCTTTCGGTTCTCGAATAAAGTTCCACTTTTCGACAATTGAAGAGAAGAAAAAACATCTTCGGCTTTGATGAGCCCGTTGTGAAACGTCTCACATGATGTCAAAACCTCATCGATCTGAATGCAACATAAAATTAAATAAATTGTAAATAGTTACACTCACATAAGCACTTTCGAACAACGTAGAGCCGGTAAGTTCGGGTTTGCCAAGGCTTTGTCCAACAAATCGAGCAATCGTTACATCATTTTCAAGAGGAACACCATCTCTGAACAAATAGTTAAAACCTGGTCGTATAGTTCAAAGAAGTTACATGTTGAGTTCCAAGCGATCCCCATTTTTCACCAATTTCGCACAGCTAAGACCGCCGGCATTTAGCGTCAACAGCGTCGCATACGGCAAGGCACTCTTGGGGGCCAAGATCGAAAAAGTCCGCTCGTAAAGGACCATTACCTGAAGCAAAAAAAGATTATGCACAAACTAGATAAATGAACTACCAAAAGAGAAAACAACGAGCTCGAGATAGCATAAAATCAATCAACGCATCTTTGAAAACTTATCATTCCCTCCGCACTGCCTGTCATTCAAAATATTTCCCTTCATCAAGTAGGCTAGATAAAACGAATTTTATAGGCAAAAAGGGACAATGTGGTGTAATTCTTTGCAAGTGTCACTCAAAATTGCGTCCTTATGTCTTTTCGCGTAGCTAAAAACTCGCGGCAACCAACAAAGAATGAAATTGCTGAGGGTTTAGCAATGATGAATGGAAATTGCGCGAGGGGAAATGAGAAATCTTCCCCTTAAATCTTAGTAGCTTTTTGGCAAAAACTACCATCATCTACATTATCGATGATATACTGTTACAACATGCAACTATAAATAGGAGGCTAGAGTAGTTGGGGGCGGAGGAGGCAGTCTTAAACTTGGTTTCGGTCTGAATTTTGGTCTGAAACCAAAATCAATATTTTCTGCACAGTGGTTTTTGACTATCCTGAATCGATTAATAATACTTTTATAACTTTTTTATTGATTTTATTAATTTTATTAATTAATAGTCTTTTTAGTAAAAACTCGAATACAGGCAATTTGCCGAAAAACAGGTCCTAACCTACTTTTAGAACTTTTTAAAATTAATTTAAATGTTTTATTTTAACAAGATCGAATAACAAGAAACAACACTAACAAAACTAAGGTTAGGGGACCTATTTTTGGCAAATTGCTCATATTCGAATTTTTACTAAAAATGGTATTAATTAATAAAATTAATAAAAAAAAGTTATAAAAGTATTACTAATCGATTCAGGATAGTCAAAAACCACTGTGCAGATTTTCGTGGAAAAAATATCGATTTTGGATAAAGTTCCAGACTGCCTCCTCCGCCCCCAACTACTCTGGCCTCCTATTTATAGTTGCATGTTGTAACAGTTATATCATCGATAATGTGGATTATGGTACTTTTTGCCAAAAACCTACTGTAACTAAGATTTAAGGGGAAGATTTCTCATTTCCCCTCGCGCAGTTTTAATTCAACATTGCTAAACCCTCAGCAATTTCATTCTTTGTTGGTTGCCGCTAGTTTTTGGAAATAAATGGGAGTGGGACAAATGCGACCTTTTTTTTGCGCACCTTTTTTCGTGCTTTTAAAAAAGCTCTAAAAAGCTAATATTAACCAATTTCTATTCCAAATGTTGTTTTTCTAGGTAATTTGAGGGTGTCGAATTCAAATTTTGACATAACAGAGCGTGTGGAACCAATTTGAAAGACAAAACGGCCAGATCAAATTACAGAAAATTGTCGATTTTTTCTCTTTGTATAACTCCGTCCGTTTGTTTCCACAAGCTCTGATATGTCAAAATTTCGATTCTACACCCTAAAATTACCTAGAAAAACAACTTTTGGAATGGAAATTGGTTAATATTAGCTTTTTAGAGCTTTTTTAAAACACGAAGAGAGGTGCGCAAATGTCCGGGTGCGCAAAAAAAAGGTCGCATTTGTCCCACTCCCAAATAAATAGAAAAATAGAACACTACCGAAAATAGAACACTCAATTCGTGAAGAATTATTTGACTTGTCTCACAACATTTCACAAAATCATTTACTTTTTTTATTGTTTTGTTTTTGCTCAATGTTTGTCTCTTAAGCATTGTTTTTCTAGTTGTATTATGATGTTTTAGATGGGCGATTTCGAAATTGACGATTTTTTCGGGAATGATAATTTGGGAGACGAGCCGACAGTAGAAGAGGAAGAAGATAGTTGGGAACAACTTTTATCTTAATTTTGATAATTTTAGGAGAGAATGCCGTCGACAGTTTGTTTGCCGAGGAAAAGAAGGAAGATCTCGCCAAGAAAAAACCAAAAAGAAAAATCCCTGATGCGGCAAGGTTCAACGAAGCATTACTGATGGGACCAAAGGGAATAAAACATTTATCCGAACTCTGCCAGACATTTAAATTTGACCAAAAAGCTGGACCGGTTTGTTTTTATCTTTATCTTTAACCAGATAAATTTAGTATCAAAATCTGGAAAACGTGATGAAGCTCTACCAGCACTGGGCTCATGTAATGTACCCGAAGTTCAAATTTGAAGACACCGTCGCTCAATGTGAGAAATTAGGTGGAAAGCGAGCAATCAAAGTAAGTTTTCCTAAATGTTAATAAAGATTTGTTGGTTTGGAATTCAGATTTACATGGAACGAATGAGACAAGGAATGACAATGTCTCCGGAAGAATTCGATCAATTACATGGAAAATCCAACGAAAGAGAGGAGGACGAAGAACGAACCATGGAGCTGGATGTATAAGTTTTGCTCTTCAGAAAATTGTATGCAGTTGTTTTAGACTTTTTCGAAATCGATTTTTGCTGAAGAATCCACCGATCAATATCCAGAGCCTTCTACTAAACCGAAATCCAACCAAGTTGATGAGCCTGTAGCCGCTTCCGCTCCCGTAAGAAAGTTGAGTGTTAACTATTAGAAAGCTTTTTAGCGCGTGCTCACCGAGGAAGAAAGAAGGAAAGTTGCTGAAAATCGACTACGAGCTTTGCAGATTCGAGAGCAAAAACAAAAAGAGAAGGAACTGGCAGCAAAGGTTGATATTTGTTAGAACCTATTTTGCTATTTTCTCCTAGATGGCCGAAGAGGAAGAAGCTAGGTATGCGGAAGTCGCCGAAGAAGCTGTGCTCGTGGACGTTTCACCACCGCCGGAAGCAATGCAAGATGAAATGCTCGACGAAGAAAATATTATGAATGAATTAGGCTTTTGAATATTAAGTTCGATTATCATATTTTTAATTTGAATTTACCCTTTTTGATGTAATTTTTCTAAACTTTTTCACTATTTCTATGTGCGTCTCTTATCGAAGTTGTCACGCAAATAGCGATATCTCCCTCCACTGAATCTCTTATTCCAAGGTTTGGTATTAAGTTTTACAACCATATTTTGTTCTCTAGCCTCCGAACCTGTCTTGGTGCCGATTTGAATGATCCACCCATTTTTGTGACAAATCATTCTTTAGTTTTCCGTGCACACTCTCGACGATTTGTTCAATAAAGTGATAATTGTACTTTTCTTCTTTTAGTTTTGGTAGTATTGTTGCTATAAAACATCAATCGCAAGTCTATACCCCATCATGTTGCTGAAAAGTTTTTGGCACGGGAGTTAAACGTTATTGGAAAGGCAATTGACTCTTTTATACCTCGTAATTTTACTTTTAGGTCAAGCATCCGCATCTTCTCAAATGTTTTTTAGCCAATGCTCCCTCGCCATCAAAAAGTGTTGCATTGCTCTTTAAGGCAAACAATGATTTAGGTGATTGTTTAGGAATATTGTGCTCGTGGAACACGTGATTATTTTTACGCAATAAATCTTTTCTGTAAATATGTACGTTATTCTTCGCTGTTAAGTGCGGTTTTTACTTAAGCTTTTGAGTTCTTACGTTTTGGAGTGTCGCCACTAGTCTAAATCGCAGCAACAAACCGTACCCAACCCTTTTCACTAGGGTTTCGTGAGAGAGCAAGACGAGTTCTTCTTTATTAAAATTTCCAGCTTAGAGTGAAACAAAAACTATTTTCGTTACCGTTTGTATTGTTTTGTCATTTATTTCCAAAAGATTTTTTTAAGAATTTAAAGGGTTTTTGAACTCATTGAATTTTTAGTATTGCGTTAGGAGTTCTCTACAGTTTTTCTTACTCATAATTAGTTTGCAACTACAATTTCTTTTTATATTGGTCAGCTTTAGATTTAAATTTGTTTTAGAGCCGATCAATGAAAGATGAGTGGGAAAGATTACGCTCGGCTGGTTGCTATGAAATATCGATCTGCTCGTTCAACACCGCGGATAAATCGCCCTGTACGCCCGCGAGTAATTGCTTGGGCTGGCCCGAAAGCTTTTTATCCAAATAGGTCGGACTTTTTTTAAAATCTAGAGTTATGCGTCAAAGTTTAGGTTTTATGAGATCGATAGATGGTATAAGGCACGGATCGACAAACCGGAGAAGATTCCGAGGCTGCATATCATAGAGCCTTCGGAATTCACTCGTTCCATTTACGAGATAACATCGAACGACCAAGGTATGCTGGTTTTCTTCCATCCATATAATATCAACTTATTTAGGGGAAATTGATATCGGATTTGCTCTAAAGGATGAACCCAAGTTTTCGACAAAGACCGATGAACAACGAGTGGATTTAGAAAGAAAAGCACGACGATTAGAACGTTAGTATTTATAGAAATTATGTTAAATTACTTGAATTCTAGTGCGAATTGACCTGGATCAAGTGCGCTCAGAAGATATAGGCATTTATCATCATTATAAGGTAAGTTTTCTAGTAGAATAGAGTGAGTTTTCTTGTAATTACACCGTCGTGAATCTTGACCGTCATGTTAAATGAATACATGCTGGTTGTAAAGGCCGACGAAAATCAATTTGCGACAAAAGGCGGCTTTTCTCTCCAAAGTGTCCAGAAATGCTGATTGCGATGCAAACATTTAAACTTCTAATAGTCAATAAACAATGACCATAGTTTCTATTTGTTTGTATTTTTAGATTTTTGAGCATCTTTTTGGCAAAGGAGCCTACTTTCACAGTGTTCAACAGCTGAATGTGGCTTTTGGGGATATCGAATTGTATAATGGGAACATCATTTCGGCAACAAGTCTTGTTAATCAACCCCAGGCAAGTTTTGTATTGAGTAATTGAGTAAGTTGAGTATTTAGATTGAAATTGAGTCCATTGGAAGTGGTGGCTACTCAACGTTTGTCCTGGTGAATATAGACGGCAATCCTTTTGAAGAAAAACCAGGCGAAATTGTTCAGTGGTTAATCAAAGATATCCCGGATGGAAAAGGAGTCGATGCCGGCACTGAGGTAATTAGTCTTTGGTTATTACTTTAAAATTTTGATGTTCAGGTTTTGCCATACCTCCAACCAATTCCGTTTATGGGAACCGGTTATCATCGAATGACGGCTCTTCTATTTCGACATCCTAAACCCATTGATTTCGATTTTAAACTCGACAAGTTTGTAAAAATTATCAGCATTTGGATATCTCAATTTCAGAACACTGATTGGGAGAGTAATGAAAGTATCACAATTCTACAAAGCATGTGAAGAACAAATTACCCCTTCCGCAGTTCGGTTTTGTCAAACCAGTTACGATTTATCCTGTAAAAAGGCTCTCCATGATTTGGGTATACTAAAAGTGATCAAAATTATTTGATTTGTTTATATAGGAATGAAATCACCTATTTACTCGTATGAATTTAATGATGCTTTAAAGCCTGCTCAACGTGAATTTCCAGTAAAACCTATGCCTTTTAATCTGTAAGTTTTCTGAAAGTTGGGAAATTAAATAATCTTGATTTAGCTATCTTGATATGTATCGTGATCCTAAAGAAATGGAAGAAGAACTCTTAGAAGAAAGATTGAAGCGAGCACAAATCACAGATTACGGGTATCATTCGACTGAGTTTCTTGATGTTTCGTTGTTTAGAGCACCGAAATGGTTGGATCCAAATTACAATGACAACAAAAGAGATCTGGCTCCATGGATACACGATCGGATAATTGCTAGGAAAGGCAGATATACCGCTTTGTATGAAAATGTTATAAAAGATTGATTGATATTCGGGTTATTTACAATTATGTTTTCTATGTATTGTTGTCTAGGATAGTTTAGTTTTGAATTGTTATTGATTTTGTTGATAAATATTTTTTCAATTTGTCTAAAGTTTTGACAGGTTATTATTGCCTAATGGTTTATTATGTTGGCTTTTGTCAAAAATTTAGTATTAACGTGTCCTTTAGATGGCTCAATTAGCCGCGCGATCGATTTTTGCCGCTTTGAAGAAACAGGTCAACGTGACGGGGTCCTTTACGGCTCGCTCTTTAGCGACTGAGGTATTGGCACCATTTTGAAAGAATTATTCGATGTCTTTTTTTGGCTATGTACATTAAAATTTAGGCTAACCCCGATGATTATGGACACTATCCGGATCCGTTAGAGGTTTTTATTTTGTAGTTTGTTTTTATGATTTTAATTTACAGCACGCAACCGGTCGAGAGAAGAAAATGCTATTGGCCCGACTTGCCGGGGATGATGTAAGTTATTTATATACTTTTGTTTGGAGCCACATAACATTAGTTGGGAGAAAAGCCTGAACAGATTAAACTAATATTGCGACCTGTTTAGCGTTATGAGCCCAAAGTTTACTACCGTGCTGAGCATTCGACAAAGGAAAAACCAAATCTTGTGCCTTCTCATTTTCAAGATCGAATTGTTGGGTGCATGTGTAAGTGATTTTTTTACTATACCGAATTATGATTCCTTAAGGTGAGCCTGACAGCGGTCACGTAAACTTTATGATGGTTCGTAAAGGAACTCCAAAACGATGCGAATGTGGACATTGGTAAGCTTTTTACTTTTTATTTTTATTGAAATGGTTACTAGGTTCAAAGCGATTGATGCTGATCCCGAGTCAGTCTAAGATGGATAGTTGTCAAGAAAGAAACAGGATTATAATTGATTCGTATGTACTTTTAGTTTTTTTATGTACAGAGTTAAATCTTTATAATTGTTTGTGATTAACGGAAAAGTAAGGATAAAAGTTTATGAAATAGTACGTGGCAAATCTGACATTCTTAAATGAGTGCTTCGTGTACCCGAAGAAAATTTTTTCGATTGTAAGGATCGAATCCGATAAATTCGTGAAGTTCGTGCCTGAATTTAGATTTTTTTTGTAGCTTGCCTTATCTTAACTTGAGCTGGCTGTAGTAAGAGGTTTTAGCTGGAGGCGGAACTTGTCTCACTTCTGGAAGTGCTAAGGTAACTGACTCCCTAAATTCCTGTTAGTCATGGTGTTAACTTTAACTCTGAACCGAATATCGTCGAGAACTTTCATATCACATTTCGTCTTTTTACTTGTGAAGTCGAGGTTCCATTTACGGAATAGTTCCATTTTCGGTAATGGCGACTCGTGATCAACCTGAAAGAAGATTTGTATTTTTCTTTCAAAAGCATTTACCTGAATTACAACGGATATTGGGCTACGATTACCCATAAAGAAGTTAGAATTTGAGATCAGACTAAAAACTTTTAAAACCACATTTTAGATATTTTAATACGCTTTTGGTAGGGTCACACATTTAAAGCGATTCAATCCACACAGATAGGTCATGATCGAAGAATCGGGTGATTGCCGGAATCTCATCAGATTTACTACCTAAATTGGGATGAGAAAAGGGTTTATTACTTGACAAACTTGTTGAAAGAATTCAACATTTACATGGTTGCCTTTCACGTAAAATGTCGATCCGCAAATCCAGTTTTTCATGTTTTCATAGATGGGAAACTGAATTTGGATTTATTGGGAGAAAATTTTTTTTTGTTTCGTAAACCTGATCATTACCAACTGTGTCGAAAAGCAAGTGCGCATCTGGATACGTGTTTTCGATGTCCATCATTGCAAAGTTTGAAGTCCAAATCGAATCCTGAATTTTTTTGTTCTTCGTAATCGCTTTCGCTTTACCTGTTGCATGGCCCAAAAATTGAGTCCGCGTTTTGCTAGGGCGATAACGATTCGAGCACGCAGCATCAAAATCAATTGATACGTAACGTACTTTTTGTTCTCGAGATCACTGGGAACTACGGCCTGAAATTGAAAACTTTTGATTTTAGGTGGTTTAAGTTTATGTTCAAAAATCTTTCTGGGCTCAGGAGAAGAATAGATGCTCAGGCTCAGGCTCAGGAGAAGAATAGATGCTCAGGCTCAGGCTCAGGAGAAGAATAGATGCTCAGGCTCAGGCTCAGGAGAAGAATAGATGCTCAGGCTCAGGCTCAGACTCGTCTGTTATTGAATTTCGTTCGATTCAGAACGAAATTCAATTCAGACTTCCGTTTTTGAATCTATTCAATAACCGACGTAACATATAGGTTTTCCCTCGGCTTTTCAGGAAAAAGCACTCACCCGAACATGAGTAAAATCCACGGTAACTGTTGGAATCGAAGGATCGTGTCGATTCAACGCTTCTTCGGCTTCTTGATCGAAAGCCACTGCTGCAAGTCGCTCCAGAGCACCCGGCATCACTCTAAAAACAAAACATTATCTAGAAATAGAACTTTTACTTATTACTTTTATGATTTCATAGGTAAAGACCGAAAATTTCCCTTACTTCAAGTTGCAAATATGATTTTTGGTGACGTCAATGTTGGTTTTGTCGAACTGAAAGCTTGTTTTTTGTGATATCTTCTTGAGATTCACTCACAAAAATGATATATGGTGGCTCGTTCATCGCCTCTAAACGTTTAGCGAACACTGAGAATGCTGTCGAGTTTTCGATTGATTCGAGAGGAATCTGAAATTTCGAGAAACTGAGAGAAAGTTCTATCAAATGACTAGAATGCTCTATCGAATGCTTTAAGGTTTGGCTACCAAATGGGAGTATTTGTCGACGTTTCGGATCAAACGCTTTTGTCGTGCCCATCGCGGGAAATTCGGGGTGACAAAGAGGTAGTCGAGAATGAGATTCACTGGAAATTTGAAGTGAATTGAAGTTGGTACAAGTTTCGGGATTTAGTTAAAATAGCGCCGAATAGAAAACGTTTAAAACAGCGCTGAGCATTTCCTGATTTCCTGATATTTGATTTAAACAAAAATTGTATTGTTTGAGTTGAGTTTGAGAGAAAAATTGATTTATAACGTTATTGCACTTATTGAGATCTACAAAATAACATCAAAAGCATAAAGATTGGCCGACTTAGAAGAAAGTTATGGCGAGTTGCGAGTTATGAGCCAAAAGAACCATTTGCGCAAAAACAAAAAAAAATTGAATTAAAGTAGCCACCGTGATGTAAATGATGAAAAAATGTAAAAAAATGATGAATGAAGAGTTTAAATTTGCGCATAAACAAATTTACATAACTATCGTAGCCTTTTTGAAGCGCATGCTTTAGAAAGCGCATTTAAAAAGCGCATTAATCACGAGGAACCCACTCTAATTAACATATACTGTAGTGTCATGGTAGTGCTGCGTTTTCTATAGAAGTACTAGCCACAAGATCACAACCTCTTATGCCTATAATATTGGATTGGTATTGTGTCTATTATAGGCACTGGCACTGTGTCGCTTGTGTCTATTATAGGCACTAGAGTAGTACCAATCCTTGCCGGTAATTAGCGGGAAGCCTACCCCAAGAATTTGATTTGAGAAAGCCTTTCTAAATAAACCGTCAATTTTGTTAATTTTTTGCGCGACGTTGCATTCCAATTGACGTCACCGCCATTTGGAGGTAGTCGATGGGAGCGCCGCGTCGTCGTTTCTTTTTTCATTTTCAAATCATTTCTTTTTGTCATATTGATTGAAAGTATTGTTTTACGCGGTAGATTTTATCCGATGGAGGGCCGACTAAAGCTTATTTGCGAGCTTGATAGATAATTAGTTGAATAGATTTTTATAATTTGCAAGTTTCGCGATAGATAAATGCAGCCAAGAAATATCCCAACACATTACGCTCCTTCATTAAATTTCACCGTCGGAATGGTGTATTTCAACTTGTATCGTGTTCCAATCGGTTCTTTGATTTGCATAGAAGCCATTTGAGTTGAAAATATTGAATTTTGTTTCATCGCTGAAAAGCACGTGCTTCCAGGTCTCAACTGTCCAGTGTTGATGCTCCAAAGCAAATTGTAGAGCGATTCGATGCCGTTGAATCATTAACGGCTTTCGTGCCAACCTTCTCGAGTATAAACCAAACGTTTTAAGTCGATTGCTCACTGTTCTCGCTGTTACATTGACGTTAAACTTGTACTTTAGAAACTTCTTTCCATCGGTGGCAGTGAGAATCGGCGTAAAAACGTGATTCTTCTGGAGGGTTCGATCCTGTTGTTCCGTAGTTTTCGATGGTCGGCCACTTCTTGATTTCCTGTGCACGTTTCCCTTCTCAATGTTCTAGTTTTTGCATTGAGAAATAGAAGCCCCATTTTAATGTTATTTTGCAGAAAAATAATTGGCCTTTCTAATAAAACAAACTGTAGTTCAATTGGTTCATTTGTTGGTTTTAAACGAAAGTACGAAAAGGAACGAAAAGACTTTCTGAAGAGCCTAATACAACTTGATAAAACATAAAAAATCGGGCAATTCTCACCGGAACACCAAATCCCGACAATGAGTAACCATTTGTTTCTCCAGAGATACCAGAAAGGATTCGACGAATAGTAGTGCTCAGATTTACGACCCATGGTGTTCAAAATTCAATAAACCGCAAAGACGAATGTAAAACAAATTAGGTGTGCCGTTTTTGAGTCTCACTCGAGTCTTTAAGTCTTTGTGGTTTCTCACTGGCAACGGGCGATTTTGATCTAGTCGATTTTTGATTTTTTTTCTTTCAATCTAGACGAAATCGAAAGTCGCCTCTTCAAAAAGATCTCAGGTTTTCCTTTTTGAAATCTTCAAATTCAGCGTAAATACCGGATTTAAAATCCTATCAAAAAGTTTATTGAAAACCATTTAAACGATAAAAAATAAAAGAAAACGAAAGCTTGGCGTTGTCTAAGTCATTCCATTCATTCCAAGTGAAGTAGCAGCGGGTATCAAACAGGCATCAGCAGCTCCAACAGCCATTCGACACAAAACGGTCAGCCAAAGAGAAACCGGAGAAACCATTGGAAGAATGGCATTTGCTGATACACAAAGAACCAAACTGAACGTTGATTCAGTTGAAAGTCGATCGAAAACCCTCAAACCTCGTCATCACCATCCATTTCCCATTCAATCGATCTGCCCACATTCCCGTCAAAAGCATCAACAAATTGCCAGCATTTTGAGCAGCTAACACATAGCCTTCCTAACTCTTTTGTTGTTGAAAAATTGTATCAAACATTTCCTTACTTGTGACGGTTTCCAATCAAGTGTTCCACCAAGTCCTGGGAAAGTTGCTAGTTTATTGCATCTTCCCTGATTCTGTTGTCGAAAGTTTACACCCGTAATGTTCGTATCAGGCATCTAAAAATATTATGATATAATTCGTGATATACAGAGTGATTCAAAAGTAATTTTCAGTAATTTTCAAAAGTTCCCGTACAACTTTTTGCTAAAACTTGATTTTAAAATGATTGAGGAAAGCTATTCAACTCAACTTTTTAAAAATAAAAAGCTTAATGAAATTATACTTAAAACAACTACCGTATTTATTCTAATATTAGGTTGATGCATAAGTCTTTTCGTTTCTTTCGTACTTCTGTTAAAAAGTAACAAATTCACCAATTAATCTATAGTTTGCTCTATAAAAAAAAGTGTTTTTTTGTTCAATTAGCATCTTTTTAAATGAATTTCGGTTCACTTTCAGGCAAATTCGAGAGTGAAAAACGCCTTTTTCGTAAAAATCTATAAAAAACTCTACGGAAAAATTGGCTGAATGAATTTCTCTGAAATTTTGGCGAAACTTTTTCAAATTTAAACCGCGGTCAGGGCCCAGAAGTGGCTCATTCCTTTTGCAAATTCCCTTTGCTTCCAATGCCTCTTTATCAAATTCATTTCCCGTTAGAGCCGCTAGATTATGGAACTTGCTCCCAAACGACATACGAGAAATTCAGTCGCTTTTCATATTCAAGAAACGTATCGATGCTTTAGATCTAGTGGCTCTTTGCCGTAAGTAATTGGCTTATTGATTTCAGTATGTATTGTATGATTAAGTATCACTGTGCATTTCTCTATGATTTCTTTCACTTTATCGTTTGAATAAAGTATTATTATTATTATTAAAATATCAAACGTTTTTTTCTCTATCTTTTATCTATTGACACGAAGATAGGTTTTCTTTAGCTAAGGTGTCTAAACCGCATCATCGAGTTAGCCCTTTTTGACTACCCGACTTCATACTCTCAAGAAAATCCAGGCATTAAATATTTTTAAACCCGTTTTAATGTTATTTTGCGGAAAAATAATTGGTTTTTCTAATGAAATCAACCGTAGTTTAATTGGTGCATTTGTTGGCTTGAAACGGCAGACGAAAAGGAACAAAAACACTTATGCATCAACCTATTAGAAGCGCATGCGCTTGTATTTTTCAATGATTCCACAAAATTGCTTCTATTCAAGACAGCGCTTCTATTTGTAACTGTAACTGTGCGACCAAAGCGCCCCTGAGCGGACCCTCTTCTCAATCACTTGTCTTAAATAGCGTTGCACTTATAAATTAACCAGAAACGTTTTCTAAATCAGTTTTTCGCGAGGAATTCGAATTTCTTACTTTTAAAATCGTATCTTTTATCTAAAATTACCAAAAATGCAAAACATACAAGTGCGGGAACTTTTGGCGCACACACGTTTCATATACCGACCATTTTTGCGTTTAAAAAAGGGGTAACAGTATGAATTCATTCAATTAATGGAATCAGATGCTTTCTCAACTTTATTCACTGCTTCAGTCATTTTGAGTGTTTTCTTTGGAGAAGTTTAGAGTGATGGTTTGATTTGGTTTCCCATCGCTGTTCTATCTCCTTGTTCTCCTTGTTCTCCTTGTTCTCCTTGTTCGATTTTCTTTTCACATCTCTTTTCCCATTTCCCACTCATTGACTGTCAAGTGGATCCGTGTGAAATGCGAAAACAAACATAATCATCATCATGCTAAGCAAAAGATTTGAAATAGTACAATTCCAAAATTTCTTTAAAGTCGAAGCTAACCAAAATCAGCTCCTATTATTTTGTATCGCTCAAAATGAAAACGCATTCTTTCTAGCGCACTCGATTCTTCATCCATAGCTCTACTTAGTCAAAATGAAGATTTGAGTGTACTAGAAAAGCTGCGTTTACATTTTTGAGCGATACAAGTAGAAGGTTTTTTTCAAAACTCTCAAATCTCCGTTGACTTGGCCACCCATTCAACTTTCTCCGGAATTCTCCTTTCTTTGACCCAAAAGTTTTTCTTTTCCCCAAGCTTTTCTGAGAGATCATTTTGCAAGAAAAGAAGTGGCCAAGAGAGAATTTCTGTGTGGATGAATGGAAAAGAAAGCACCTATTTGCCAAGAGGCTCAGTGCGCGAAACCTGAAACATTGCATCCATCCATTTCTCTCTCACATGCAATGAGAGACCATCTAGTGGACTCTTCATGTTATTCAGCTTATTTCCCACTTATTAGTCGAGTCTGTTGCCTTTGAATGATTACCTTTGATTGCTTTTTGGCCATAATTCTTTTAATGCATCAAATGCTCTTCTTATTTCCGCTATTGTTAGATGCAAATCTATTAGGTTGTCCAGTTATTAGGTTGCAAATCTATTAGGTTGCGTTTTTGAGGGCTTATTCCAAATATTTCTGCAAGTTTGCGTGTAGTTTGTTGAGGATCAATTTCGATCGCCTGTTTAAGTACTGCATCATCGATCGTAGGTGGCCAGATCGTAGGTGGCCAGATCGTAGGTGACCAGATCGTAAGGGGCCAGATCGTAGGTGGTCAGATCGTAGGTGGCCAAAAATTCATTTTCTTCTCGAAATCGTTGAAACCATCGCTGACACTGGCTTTCCGAAATAGCATCTTCCAAAATACTTTCCAAACCATCTCGTTACTTCCGATTGGCCTCTTCTGGTCTTCCGATTGGCCTCTTCTGGTCTCGTGGCAGCCACTCTGTGATCCGTATCATCTATCTGTCGTCTGTCCTTCTGGCCACAGAGCCAGCCCATCTAAGTCATCTTCTTCACTTCCACTGGATCTCTGAGTCTCGAGAGCTGGCGCATATCCGTACTTCTTAGGTCTTGGTCGAGCTGCGTCTTCCTATTGTACCCGAGGAGGTCTTTCAAGGGCTCGATGCGTCGTTCTCAGGGCTCGTTCGGTGGTCTGTGTCGTGGCCCAGATACTTTGTCCGTCTTAGATCGTGTCCGTCTTAGATCTTGGTCTTGGTCGAGCTGCGTCTTCCCATTGTGCCCTAGGAGGTTCCTTTCGAGTAGAGCTACTATAAGTGGTTTTTGTGTGCTCTTTACGTCTATCATTTTTTTGAGATCCCGAAGAGTGACACGGATCTCACCTCAAACAAAAGTCTCATGAGAGATTTTTGAGTGACTTGATTGTGGGCCGTGTTAACATTGATTCAGGCAAAGATTTTTTTGGAAAAATCAAGGGATCAAGGAATCAAGGGACAAAACATTATTACAAAACTCTCCAATGGCATTATCCTCTCAATTTGACTGTTGCTTAAGCGCAATACTTTGACAGGATCCGGAATTTGTAGCAAAAATAAAGCAAAACATTCACGAAAAAGTGATTTTTAAATTGGCTGCTGATTAAACTGAATTAAATATCCAAAAATCGATGTTTTCTTTAAAAACTAATAACGAATTCGAATTCCTCATCCTCGAAAACCCTTGATTGCAAATTTACAGCCCAATTGGCCTCAGGAAAATGCAAAAAGTGCTTTACACAATGATTTGTCCAAATCCCTAAAGAACATTTGATGTTAAAGCTCAAATTTTGAGGCAAAGATAAGGTTTTAGGCTTTTTTTTTGCTTCTTTAGGCTTTAGGCTTTCTTGTATTGAATTTTTGCTTTCTTGTATTGAATTTTTGCTTTCTTGTATTGAATTTTCAATCATTGTTTCAAATTATGATTCCCGAATGTTTAATTAGGGTCATAGGGTGGGGAATGGGGTTGTTTACATGTGTGTGGCTCTATTGCTCACACATGCACTCGAATACTCATCTAAATTGGTCCCATTTGGGATTTGGGTGAATGGGAAAGGGGAAAGGAGAAAAACTGTGAAAATAAGATATGGTAGCTTTTAGATTTTGTGATGAGAAATCGTCTCACAACATTATTGAATATCTTTGCTTTGATCAAAGAATTTGAATGGCAGAACTGAACTGAAGATAAAGCTAAAGGTAAGCTATGACTTTAGCTTGTCTTGGCCTTTAGCTTTTCCCTCTGGAAATATGAACTGAATTGAACGGTCACGTCAAAAATTACGTTCCTGTTTACATTTAATTTACGTCGCTTTTTCGTCTCATTCTCTCCCCCAAATTTCTTTTTAATTTTCGTGAGAATTTGTGTTTGTGGCTTCATTAGTTTCCTATTGACGTACGGTTTTACGACACTGACGCGAAAGTGACGCGGCACGCTACCGTAACCCGCACAAAAGTCCTCCTTTCGCCATTCTTTTCATTTTTGCCTCGCTTTTTCGTCTCATTCTCTCCCCAAATTACTTTGTAATTTGTTTTTTTGATTTTTCGAGAAAACTTTTGTTTGTGGCTTCGTTAGAATCCTATTGACGTACGATTTTACGAGACTGGCGCGAAAGTGGCGCAGCGCGCTTTCTAAAGAGTGGATACGCACCGTACTCCTACTCCGCACATACTCCGCACAAAAGTTCTCCTTTTGCCATTCTTTTCATTTTCCAATTCCATGATGAAATCGTGAAGTTTGCCCGTTTTTTTTATGTCAAATTCTGCATAAGTTTTCTACTCGCTTTTGTAAAATCTATTATGTTTTTGTAGCGCGTTTTAAGTTTCCCTTCCTCCCCACATTTCCTTCCTGTTATATTGTTCCGTGCGTGTTTTCTGTTTAAAATTTTAAAATTGTTTTTGTTTCATTTCTCTCGGCTTCCTTCTACTCCATTATCTTCGAATCTTTTTACGTGATGCATAACTTTAGCTTAACCAATTACTTTTCTACTAAAACATACAAAATCTACTAAATCAAATAAGCGCAATCTTTTTGGGTTTTGTGTCTAATTATTTTCGAAAAAGGATTGGTGAGTAAAGAAGTATGGGGTAAGGCTAAATGGCTACTAACTTTCTCACCTTTTTGGGTTTGGAGTTTTGCTCTCGTTCTTTTGGATTTGATATTTCTTGTCACGCGGTTTCTTTTCTTTTCATCTTCCTGTTTTGTTTCTTTTTGCTGTTTTTATAATGGATATCATTGCCTTTTCATTCTATACTAATAAACCGTAAAATTATAAATCCTATCTACTTTAAACTACCTTTAATGTTCTAAATTCTGTTTAGATAGCTGGTCTAACATTATAGAAAGAATTTGCTAATGTTTGTGTTGCCATCGTCAATCCGTCAATCCGCCCTTATCACGAGCGTTAACCTTATGCTGGATGTTGCGTGTTCTTGTTATGTTGTGAGCATTTTAGGGAAACCCATTTAATCTTTTGTGCTATTCGGCCATTCTGGAACAAAATCATCCCCGATGATAAGGCTAAAGCGGATCACATCCCGAACTGAATATACTGGGGTGAAATATGGGCTGGGACTTAATCCAGATAAGCCGTGATGTGATAGTCGATTGTTTTGCTGTAGCTACTTTGCCTTTCTACAAGGCAAAGTTTCTTGCCTTTCGGCGTTCTCTCCTGCTGTGACCCAATATCTCAATTGATTCCATCGGTTTATGAAAGGAAAGCATAGATGGCAGAAACAGAACACTCACAGTGAGGGGGGACAACAACACGAGAAGAGGCCATCTGTGAAGGAGGACTATTAGGGAAAGGGAAATTGGGTCAAAAGCTCCGCCCATCGCTGCACGCACTATTCTATGATGGACTCTGGACCTAGCCAAGGCAAGCCACGCACCCCTGCACCCAGCAAGGGGTGACCGAGTGGCGACAGTTCAGCCCACTCTCAACGCCTTGGCAAACCTCCAGCTCTCTAGGTCAGCCCAACCCTCCCTCCCCCACTGCCTATTCTAGATCTTTCCCTTATCCCATTCTTTCTTCTCTTTGACCGATTCCTGTCCCTGCCTGCCATTGTCTCAGCCTCTCTAATTACATGCTAACTCTTGCTAGAGCATTAGGTTGGCGAATAAGTTTTTTCGTTCCTTTTCGTATTTCCGTTTAAAAATAACAAATTAATCAATTAACTTATGTTTTGCTCTAAATAAAAAATGTTTATTGTTCAATTTCTCATCTTTGTAAGGCAATTTGGGCTCAGTTTCTAGCAAATTCGAGAGTGAAAGACACGTCCACCAACCTAATCTCTTGCTTGTGCTTTGTACTTTGTTATAGTCAACTTTTCAGTTGTCAACAGTTTTGTGAATGACTCTTAAAACTATCTTTAAAAGCACATAATCCACTACTTGCAACACTTACTGGACAGCTTTAGATACATCCTAGACTCTGCATAGAACAAGCAACACCTCAACGTTTCAGTTAATAAAGTAAAGTAAGGAATGGCAAAGAAAGATTTCCGGGAAGGGGATTGAACCATCGACCTTTTGCTGGGCAGAGCAGTTAAAACTCATCCTAGGCTCTTGAGGGTAACTACCTAGTTGAGGTGTTGCTTGTTCTATGCAGAGTCTAGGATGTATATAAAGCTGTACAGTAAGTGCTGTAAGTAGTAGATCTAACAGCAATTCAATCAGCCAACATCTCTAACAAAGTTCACGATTCTTTGTCTGTCAGTCGAAATTAGCTGAAAGACTTGATTAATGGTTGTTTCGTGGTTCTCTTTTGGGGTAAATTGTGAATCGGGAAGGGTTCCCTGCAGTTTCCCCGATCTTTCCCCCGATCTTTCCCATTGATATCGCAAAACTCCACGTTAAAGTCAAGGCTATGTCCTAGTCAAGGCTAAGCCCAAGCAAGTCTAATCCTTTCTTTCGAAATGATCAAGATAAAGTGCACCAGAAGAGGTGTGTTTACAATGCACAAAGTACGCTCAATCTGTTTCCTAACCTATTTGGCTTTGATCAATCAAATAGCTCAATCAAATAGCTCTTTTTCTCAAGAACAATAAAATATCGAGTCTTTTTTTATTTTCCTCTTTTCCTTTTTTGAATTCTGAATTCGAAATGATCTTCAAACATTCACTTTTTTCTATATTTACTATTGATTTCAACGTTTTTATATATATTAATGTTGTTTTATATATATTAATGTTGATTTTATATATTAAACGATGTTTAATATATAAAATGTTTACATATTACATTACTTTGTACTTGTTTACTTGTTTACATATTACATTTTACGTATTTGACAGTTTAGTTTTAATTTTATAGGACTTTTTGATGTTTTCGTGTTACAGTTTAGTTTTAATGTGAAATGTTTTAATGTTTTAATGTTTTAATGTTTTAATGTTAACTTTTACAGGGCTAGTTGCCGCATTTCCACCGGATTTTTGTCACAACATTTGAAGAACAATATGGTGAGTTGTTTTTACGTTTTGACTCTTTACGATAATAGTAGAGGCAAAGTATGATTCATTTTATGCCACTTTATGCTATTTTATACCACTTTATGCCACTTTATGCCATTTTATGCCATTTTATGCCATCAGTCAGCATTTCCAACAAAGTTCATGATTGTAGTTGTAAGCCTACAAAGCTGGGGCTAAAATTATAGGATGTAAAAGCCAGATTAGGATTCAGTGCTATAAAACTTTGCAAAGCTTCGTTTCTAAACTAATAAGTAGAAACTAAAACTAACGGAGTCAGGATTCGCAGTCAAGATTCGCAGTCAAGATTCGCTTTTCTTAACACCCAGGATTCGACTTTCTTTCTTTTTTCAGTCAGATTTTGAATAGTCCGCGGTTTGCTTTAGTTAGAGCTCCTTAAGAAGCCGTCACACGCTTACACAACGACTGCTTCACAACAGAAATTTTGACAAGAGTGGGACACGAACTTGAGGGGGAAAAGTGCAATAGTTTGGTAGTCTAGCAGACTATCCACTAGACCATCGAAGCAGTTGTTCGGGGAAGGGCTTACTTCTTAAGGAGTCCGAAATTAGCTTATAAGGAGCGAGAAAGGTGATTTTCTATGTCAAATAGAGATTTTCTTTGCTTTGCTCGTGTTTGAGAAGCTTTCTATAAAGAAATATAGCTTTCTATATATAGCTTTCTATATTTCTATAAGATTCAAGATCCCTATGGCGGGCTCTATAAGATGGAGTTGTCAAAAGGAAAAATGCCAGCTTGATTCGGTGCCTTTCCCTTGTAAGAAATGAAAGATTGATTGATTGATCGTTCGTTCGTTCGTTCGTTCGTTCGTTCGTTCGTTCGTTCGTTCGTTCGTTCGTTCGTTCGTTCGTTCGTTCCGTCGTTCGTTCGTTCGTTCGTTCAACGTTCGACAAAGATACACAATCGTTCAACGATCCATCCTTTTAACATTTTTACTCAAATCGATACAATCAACTTCTTTTTCTAGCCCCAGATCATTTTTGGCATTACAAGAGTAGTGGGATGACCCAGAGGCAAGTGAGCGCACCATTCCACTCATTTCCCCATTGGCCATTCCAATTCTCTCACTTTTCTCTATTCTTTCTTTTTCCCGGAATCTTCGATGACCTCTGGGCCTTTTTTGGGATCTCTTCCAGTGACCTTCCACACCAATTCTCTAAAGACTACCCTTGTCTCTAGTAATCTCTAGTTTCTAACCTCCCCTCTCTAACTAAGCTGTTCTCTAGGTGCCCAGGATCTCTGGGTGCCCTTGTCTCTTCTCTTTCTCCACCCTTCTTGTCTATTCGTTTCCTCTTTCTCCCAATCTCTCCAACCAGGGTACTCTAGCCTCTCAAACCCTCTTTCTCAATCCCTAGCTATTGCACTGACCTCTACCCATCTGCTCTCTCTAAAGGACGCCATCTCTGCTTCCAAAAAGGACGCTCTTGGCCCATTGCCAGTCATTTCTTTCCCCTTTCGTCTAAAGAGACACCATTTCAGCCCCTCACCCCTTTACGCCTCTCTTTTCCCTAACACCGTAACTGATTCCCGTTTTTTTTACGCTGAGTCATGGTGAGTTTTAAAATTTTCACTGAATTTCACTGAAAATAGCTTATATTTTTTTGAAATCTGAATTCCTAGGCCCGACAAGCTTCGAGGAGTACATCCCGCAGTCGCAAGAATGGCAGCAAGTCGCCAGCTCGCAGCAAAAAGGTTTGACATGGGATTTTGAGAGGATTTATGTTTCAGCTATCAATTTATATTTAAGCTATCAATTTACATTTAAGCTAACTGTATTAAATTCTTACAGTAACTGTAGCTAACTAATTCTTATCAATTTTGGTACTTATTCTTTTCTCTTTCATCGAAAAGACTGTCTTCTCCTAGCCTTATCCCAGAGAAACCTATCTATTATCTAGTGAATGGTGAATTGGAGTAAGTTTTCGTGAAAGAAGACTGTAAAAAACTAACTTTTCGGATTAGTATCGGATCGTATTTCGGATCGTATTTAGTATTGATGAGTACAGTGGCTTCTCTTGAGTCAAGTGCTTTCTAAAAGCTACCTAAAAGCTCTAAAAGTTTGGGGGAAAGTTACCGTACGGTAAAGCTAGCTTTACGTAAAGTTAGCTTTACGTGAAGCTAGAACTACCGTACCCCTACCGTTAGCTAAAGCTACCGTACTCTATCGTAAACTAAAGCTACCGTATCCCTATAGTAAACTAAAGCTACCGTACTCTATCATAAACTAAAGCTACCGTACTCTATCGTAAACTAAAGCTACCGTACTCTATCATGAACTAAAGCTACCGTACTCTATCGTAAACTAAAGCTACCGTACTCTATCATAAACTAAAGCTACCGTACTCTATCATAAACTAAAGCTACCGTACCCTATCGTAAACTAAAGCTACCGTACCCCTACTGTACCTCTACCGTACCTCTACCATATTCTTTTTATTGTAAAATCTAAATCAACTGAACTTGTTATATCGCTGAAAAGCTCGAGTTTAGTTTAAGCAAGATTTAGCTAGCTAAGATTACGGTAGCTTTAAAAAACGATTAAATAAAGAAAACTTTTCACCCTTACCAGTCCAAAGAATTTCTTTTTTCGTTCTGTAAACAGAGATGAGATATAAAGCCAAAAGTTTGTCCCCAGGGGTAGTTGGAACAAGGACAGATCAAAAACTTGTGCCCCGCCGGGACCCGAACCCGCGACCTTTCGCTGACCGAGTAACTGTGCTAACCACTACACCACAGGCAACTTGATTTCCCTTACTTCAGTGGGGGTTAACTTCCCTCCTCTCTGGACGAGACGGTTCGTCGTCTGTGTCGTCCAGGGAAGAGGGAAGTTAACTCCCTCTAGAGTAAGGCGGATCAAGAGCGTTGTGGTGTAATGTTTAGCAGAGTTATGCGATGGGCGAGAGGTCGCGGGTTCCAGTCCCGGCGGCGCCTTGGTCGCAGAAACGATTGATCGTTTGTCTAAAAGTCTCTATTTTGTACTGATCTTGTCACTTTTTTGGCTACAAATCATAAAGAACCTTGATTTAAATCTAATTATTCAATAAAGTACACAAAATTTTCGATTCAGTCACCGGCCAAGCGCACTACATCGAAATCGCCGGCCCGTAGCCGCTCGACCAGCCGTGGAAGAGCTACACAAAAGGTTTGCGAGTTAAAATGGATTCAATTTCTTTAAAATTTATTCTATTTCTTATCTAAGATAGTCTTTTATCTTTAATAGATAGATTTTCTTTGTTTTAACCTTTACTTCTAGTCATTTGCAGTCATTGGAATTGGCCTAATGAGCTAATGACTTTCGAGAGCTTCTTTAGGAGTTAAAATTAAAGTTATAGCTTTAAATTAACTAAAAATCGTATAAATAACATAGCAGATAGATATAAAATATCAAATAGGACTAGATAGATATCAAGTTTTAAGCAAAAAATAAGATCCTGACTGATTTAGTTATAGCTTTATTCTTTGAAGGGATTTGAAGAGTTTTTGACAGGCTAAAAGGTCAAAAAAAGGTTTATTTAGAGTATTGGAACCGTATTGGAACCGTATTGGAACTGTAAAAGGAACCGTATTGGAACCGTATTGGAACCGTAAAAGGAACCGTATTGGAACCGTAAAAGGAACCGTATTGGAACCGTAAAAGAAACCGTATTGGAACCGTAAAAGGAACCGTATTGGAACCGTATTGGAACCGTAAAAGGAACCGTATTGGAACCGTATTGGAACCGTAAAAGGAACCGTATTGGAACCGTAAAAGGAACCGTATTGGAACCGTATTGGAACCGTAAAAGGAACCGTATTGGAACCGTATTGGAACCGTAAAAGGAACCGTATTGGAACCGTAAAAGGAACCGTATTGGAACCGTAAAAGGAACCGTATTGGAACCGTAAAAGGAACCGTATTGGAACCGTAAAAGGAACCGTATTGGAACCGTATTGGAACCGTATTGGAACCGTAAAAGGAACCGTATTGGAACCGTATTGGAACCGTAAAAGGAACCGTATTGGAACCGTAAAAGGAACCGTATTGGAACCGTATTGGAACCGTAAAAGGAACCGTATTGGAACCGTAAAAGGAACCTTATTGGAACCTAAATAAAAGGATAAGGATAAGAATAAGAATAAGAATCAGAATATTATAATATGATTATATTATTATATTATCACATTATCAAATGCGTCCCACCTCGAATTTTTAGCGTTCCACCTCGAAAACCCGGACTCCATCAAAGACGAGAACCCCAGCAAAGACTCCGGCAAAGACTCCAGCAAAGACTCCGGCCAAAACTCCGGCAAAAAAAGTGACCCCGGCTCGCTCAGCCAGCAGGTATTATTAAATATCTAAAGCTATTATATTAATATCGAGTTTTAGTTTTAGAATCCCAATTTCCAGATCGACTTCTCGTTCTCGTACCCAGCAAACCCCGAGCGCTTCGTCGGTGCAACGACAAGCGCACACCGACTCGGCATTCGACGACATTCGACAACGTGTGCAACGCATTAGAGAGGTTCGAAGAAGCATATAGATATTAGATAGCATAGCATATTAGATCAAAATACTGTTGAATAAGTTCCCATTTAGGAAATCGTTGAAAATCTAGTCTCTAGCCTGGTTTTGACATTTGATACGCGTCCCGCCATTTTGCCATTGGCAATCTAACTTTAAGCTCAAATTTCTTGGTGTTGGGCTGTTCAATTTAAATGGTTTTTATACTAATCGATAGAGAAAGACTTGGCTGATAAGCCCCGCCCCTTTGCCATTGGCAATCTAACATTGGCAAAACTTTGTACTCAAATTTCTTGGTGTTGGGCTGTTCAATTTAAATAGTTTTTATATCAATCGATAGCGAAAGACTTGGCGCATCTAATGATATTAAAAATATATAAATTGGACAACCCAACACCAAGAACGCTGCCGATAAAGTTGGACAGCTCAACACCAGGAAATTTGAGCTTAAAGTTAGATTGTGAATGGCAAAGGAGGCGTATGTCCCATAGGCAAAGGAGGCGTATGTCCCACAATCCTTAAGCCTATCTAGTCATGTTATTGTAGCATATTTGACCTATTAGTTGGCTATTCTGAACTAGTTTAAAGCTAAGATAGAATAATTAAATCTAGATTTACTAGAATCTAGACTATAGAGTTAAGCAAACATGAAAAAACCTCTCTTCTACGCTGTGCTTTAACACAAACGCAAACTTTCTGGTGTATCGAAAAGCGTGCGCTAGAAAGGAGCAAAGTTAAAGCAAAGAAGTAAAGCAGTAAAGCAAAGAAGAGTGCTTTGGCTGATGGCTTTGGCTGATGGCTTTGGCTGATGGCTTTAACTAATTGCTTAGACGATCTGCGAGAGCTTAAATGATAATTAAATAACATCTACTTGTTATAAAACTAAAAATTTCTCCATCTAAAGTTAGAAAGAAGTTAATTATTAGCAAATTAGCAAGAAAAAGTCGATTTATGCGAAATTTTAGGCAGCTCGCTTGGCCCCAGCCAATTCCTCATCGCCACCCCGTTCCTCGTCACAAACAAAGAAGAATGGATCGTGCTCGATTCTCGGGAAACTCTGCCCACTCACCTGGTGCAAGAACAACGGCCTCTGCCAGTACATCACTGCCAATCAGAAGGTGCGTTTGGATAAGTGCTTTTGATAGCCTGAATTGATTGCTTTGATAGCCTGAATTGAATCAATTGAGTTGAATCAATTGAATTGAATCTATCAACATCAATTGAATTGAAGTCTATTGAAGCATTAGGATAGCTAAATAGCTAAATAGCTTAGCTGGGATAGCTAAATAGCTTAGCTGTTAGCTGGGATAGCTAAATAGCTTACAATAACCTTAGCCAGTTATTCCGTTATCGGTTTAGAGCACTAGCGATTATCCAGGAAACTTCTTACCGCTTCCAATCGCTTCCAATCAACTTATATAGGACACGTCAGCTAAAAATTTGATTTAAAGCTTGTTGAGTGAGCTAGAGAGGTTCAAACTAGTGAGCTAGAGAGGTTGGGTTGTCACGAGCGCTTTCTGCCTAACTTTGATCTTTCGATTAGATTAGAAGTTCGATTGGAAGCGGTTAGAAGTTTCCTGGATAACGGCTAATGATCTAAAACCTTTAAAGTTTAATCGCAAGTGAAAACTTGCTCTAATCATTGAATTCAATGCAATTGAATAGCTAAATAGCTTACAATAATCTTAGCCAGTTATTCCGTTATCGGTTTAGACCAATTGAATTCAATACAATTACCGTATTCTCTCTAGTAGCGCACCTTAAGCCTCGCCTAATTTCCTCAAAATCTCGAGAGCCGCTGATCAGAACCTATTGATGTGCGGTCGGAAAATGTAGCTGACGATGAGATCTAGTGAGGGATTTGAGTGTTGAGCTTCTGCAGCTTCTGCAGCTTCTGCAGCTTCTGCAAAAGCTTCGAAAATAGTCACCAACTCGGCTCGGCCAACTATTAGACAGAATACGGCCAACTATTAGACAGAATAATCGAATTCCATTCTTCCAGGACCTCTTGGCCTCAGTGTTCCTATTGTTGTTCATCGTCGGCCTCATCTATTTCATCTTGTACACCGATCCGCTCAAAGCTCGTCAATGGTTGGAGCGACTTCCGGCGAATACGGCCACTTTCTGGAAGAATAAAGTCGTGCCTAAAGTGAAATTCTGGTAGATGGATCTATTATTGGTTCAGTTCATTCAAGAAAATTCAAGAAAATCAAGAAATTCAAGAAATGTTTCAAGAAAAATCTCTCCTAGATATTTGATGTGTTTTTTGATGAGAAATTTGCATTTGAGAGGCGAAATTTGAGATAAAAGTTGCAACAAATTTACGACAAAAGTTGCGTAAGATTTGCGACGAAATTTGCGACAGATTTGCGACAAAATGGCGACTACAGTACCCGCATAAAGTATTCAGTTAAATTTTTTCAGTAAATTTTTCAGTTAAATTTTTTCGGAAATTTGTGGCTACAGTACCCGTACTTTTGCGACGAAATTTGCGACAGATTTGCGACAAAATTGCGACTACAGTACCCGGATAAAGTATTCAGCTAAATTTTGTCGCAAATTTTGTCAGAAATTTTGTCAGAAATTTTTGTCAGAAATTTTTGTCAGAAATTTTGTCGCAAATTTTGTCAGAAATTTTGTCGCAAGTTTGCGACTACAGTACTCGGGAAGGAATCAGCTAACAAGAATCTTTTCTTCCAGGAAATTAACCATATTCAGTCTAGAAGTTTTTTCAGGTGTACCTTGGTGGAATACTGTACTTTTATAGTATCCCTGTGGTTTTGAACTGTAAGGAGTACTGTAACGTACTGTAACGAGCCTTTACAGTAACCCTGCTGTCTTTTCTTTGCTAGTTTCCCCAATTTCATGCAAATTTCATGCAAATCTCATGCAAATTCCGGCTCAAATGCAAATTCCGTCAAATCAAATGCAAATTTCCGTTTAAATTTCCCACTGTTAGACTACGAATTTTCCCAAAAAATTCCTAGTCTTTTCTCCGAAAATTTTCCAACGATTTCTCAACGTTTTAGGCGGTGAATTGAATATTTTTGTGTTTCATGAAGTGTTTTTTTATCTTTTAAAATGTACACCAAAAGCTTTCAAATCGTTTTTTTGACTGCCAATTTTAGCCTTTTTTTTGCGGTAGGCTACTTTGCGTCAAATTTTTTAGCGCAACTTGCCATAACTTTCTTTTGAGTGGGCCAATCTTTATGATTTTGATGTCATTTTGTAGATCTCAAAAAGTGCAACAAAATGACACCAAAATCATAGAGATTGGTCCACTCAAAAGAAAGTGTTATGACGAGTTGCGCAAATTTGCAGTTGTAAGTTGCAAAAAATTTGACGCAAAGTAGCTTATCCAAGCTTTTTTTCTGTGGAAAGGTTTCAACTTTGAAAATGAGACGAAATGACTGCAGTACAGTACTTTTACAGTACTTTTTAAATGTACTTTTAATGTACTTTTAATGTACAGTACTTTTAATCTTATAATATTCAAAATTGAAACTTTTCTAGATGTTTTCTATGGTTTTTATATGTTTTCTGTTTTCTATATGTTTTTTATATGTTTTTTATATGTTTTTTATATGTTTTTTTATATGTTTTCTATGCATTTGTATATATTTTTGGTCACTTTTCTTCCCCTAACTTCGAGAGAGACGAATTCGCGGCATGGACCCCGTTTTCCGTCCCGTGTGAGATCGAGATTTGAGTGCGAATTTTGAAATGAAACAAACGGCATCAACAAACGGCATGGCGCAGCTGGTTAGCCAGCGTTTTACCAGCCATCTGCCAACCAAACACCCCGGGTTCGAGTCCCGCTCGTGCTTTTCTTTTCTTTTCTTTTCGCTTTTCTTTGCAATCTCAAATCTCGATCACTAAAAATATACGTTTTCACCCGTGCTGCGAATCGGCTCCTCATCGACCACTCTTCTGCTCTTCTGCTCGTTTCTTTATCTTTTGTTTCTACTTTCCCCATTTTCCCTACTTTTTTCTGATTTTGCATTTCTCATGCACATGTCAGGGACATTTTTCACAATTCACAATTATTTTTTTCCTTTCATTTTTTTTCAGCCTCATAACATTGATCCCAGAAAGGTTCAAAGCAATTTTTTTTCTTTCGTATCTCTTCATTTGTCTTTGTTTTGTAATGATCAGGTTTTTGTAATAAATATCTCCGAAAAAGAAGAAGAAAAAGATCTGAAATCATATGGGAATGATTTTATTTTTATGAAATTGACGAAATACGTTTAGAATCTGTCAAAGCCGCAAATTGGCATCGAATGAAAATGTTTCAAATCTTCGAAAAGGCTCAAATTTATCAATATAGTCGTTTTGAAGCTATTTGGCTGCTCAGAAAGCTGTTAGACTGTCTAGAAAGCTGTTAGGCTGCTCAGAAAGCTATTAGACTGTCTAGAAAGCTGCTAGGCTGTCTAGAAAGCTATTAGGCTGGCTAGAAAGCTATTAGACTGTCTAGAAAGCTATTCGGTTGCTCAGAAAGCTATTAGCTTGGTAAATATGAAAGGTTATTTTTTTGATCATTTTTAACATAACAGAAAAATTTATTTAAGCACTTTCAAAATCAAATGTATTCACCACAAGCATTAATAACTTCTTTCCAACGTTTCCCCAAATCACGAATACCGTCCTCGTAAAATTAAAGATTTTTAGAGGCAAAATAGTTGGCAACCCAATTTTCTATGTCTTGCTTTTGTTTGAACTGCTGTCCAGAAACTGCTTGTTTCATTGACCGAAAGAGATGGTAATCCGATGGGGCTAGATCAGGGCTGTATGGTGGGTGTGGAAGAAGTTTCCAGCTCAACTTGTCGATTTGGTCGTGGACGATCTTTGAAATGTGAGGCCTAGCATTGTCGTGAAGAAATCTGACCTTCGATGGATCGATCCTCTTTTTCCTCAATGCTGGATCGACTCGACCCATTTGTTCTGCATAAAGTCTTCCGTCAACAGTGTCTCCTTTATCTAATATTTCCAAATGAGCCAATCCCTTAGCATTCCACCACACACAAAGCCTAACTTTTTCGGAGGCTTCGGGATAGAATGAGAGGTCTGCTTCGAACTCAGCCACTGTCCATAGAGTTGAATATTTTCATACGAAAGCCAAGTCTCATCAGATGTCAAAAAATACTTCCAAAAGTCACGATGGCTAGCTTTACGTAGAAGAACAGAGCTCAAGGTGACTCGTGTGACTTTGGGGGCATCAGTGAGGTCGTGGGGGAACCATTTCCCGCTTCGATATGATTTCCCAAGAACGTGTAAATGGTAATATGAGTGCATCCGAACTTTTCTGCTAATTTTCTACACTTTTGCGATGGATCCAAGTCGACCTCGTTCAGTAACAGCTGATCGTCCAAAGTAATCGGCGGCTTTCCATGTGGTGCATCTTCCAATGACTCGTTTCCCGTTTTGAAGCGATCGTACCAAACACAACATTGTTTGTAAGTAAGAGCAGCTTCTCCAAAAACAGTACAAATGTTCTGATGGCATTCCGTAGCTTTCTTGTTTAACTTGAATTCAAAGAAAATGGCGGCCCTGATTTTAAATTTTTGGTTATCCATCTTTGCCGAGCTGAAACAATACAAATATTGTTCAAAACAAAAATGTTTTTGCAAAAAAAACATGAGCACATTTTGGCATATTATTGAGAAAAATCCTAGACAGGGAATGTTCTTCGTAACGACAGGGCAATATTTTTTGTAAAAAATAACCTTTCATATTTACCAAGCTAATATTAGACTGTCTAGAAAGCTATTAGACTGTTTAGAAAGCTGTTAGACTGCTCAGAAAGCTATTAGACTGTCCATTAGATTGTTTATTGATCTAATAAACAATCAAATGATTCAGAAAATCTTATAGAAAAGAGATGAACAGCTTAAAGATCTCGAATTTGCGCTGAAAGTGACTTAAAAAGATGGGAAATTGATCGAAATTGACTTGAAAAGATGGAAATTGAACAATAAACACTTTTTATTTAGAGAAAACCATAGATTACCTTATTATTTAGAGAAAACCATAGATTACCGTAAAGATTCTAATAGAAGAGCATAGTCTAAGTTTACTTACAAACAAACGCTCAGATCTCGACACCAGTACGTTTCTTTCTACGCGTTGAGGCATCAAATTAAAATAGAGAGAATGGGTGATTTTTTGAGATATAACACAAATCTTTAGCTTTAACCAGCGCTTAAAAAAAATGATTGAAAAATGATGAAAAATCGGCTTCTTTTGGCCACTTTTCTCTTTTCCGACGTTTCCGCGCCAAACGTCGGAAACTACCGTAACCCAACACCATAAAACGACCCCGCCACGAAGAATTTTTCAGTCTTTTCTTTTCATTTATTTTCTTCCTTTTCGCATTTTTTTGCCACTTTTCTTTTGATTTTCTTCATTATCAGATATACCGTATTTCTTCGAATAGAAGACCGGGTAAAGAGTTTCATCGCGTACTCCTGCGTAGCAGCCCTTTTTAAAATTTCTTTTCTGCATAAAAGCTTTCAATGAAGTGCTATAGGGCTGGAAAATGACTCAAAAATCTGTTAGCTTATGTGGTATTTTGGAGCCATTTTCCAGTTCTATAGCACTTCATTGAAAGCTTTTATGCAGAAAAGAAATTTTAAAAAGGGCTGCTACGCAGGAGTACGCGATGATACTCTTTACCCGGTCTTCTATTCGAAGAAATACGGTAAGCCATATTTTTAGCATTAACTAGCGCTTAGAAAAAAAATTGATTGAAAAATGATGAAAAATCATAATTAGAGTGGGTTCCTGTTGGTTAAATAAATTAATTGGTTAAAAATTTGCATTTAAAAATTAACGATAACGATAATAAAATAAAATTAACGAACTAACCAAGAATTGACCAGAGAAAATGGGACCATCACGGTTGCGCCGCGAAAATTGCGCTGTAAGCCAAAAACGAAATTTGCGCCGAAAGACCGAAAGCGAAAATTGCGCTGCCGAATTTTGTGCAAGTTTTTTTTTGCGCCACCGAATTTTGCGCTGCGAAATTTGCGCCGCAAGACCAGAGGCGAAAATTGATCTTTTCCGTTATAAATTTGCAAAATTAGATTAAAAATTCTGCTAAATTTGCATTCTTTCATGAAAATGAACAAGGAAAATCACAGAAAATTCATTCTTTTGCTATTTCCTGACAGCGCAGTGGATTCATTTTTCATTTAACGACTACCGAGGCCGATGTAAACTCGTTCTTTCAACAACACCGCATCTTGCTTACTACTAGCACATGCGCCAACCCTCGATGATATGAAACTAGCGCTCAAGCTTGTGATAGCTATCAGAAGCTCGCTATCAGAATCCCCGATGGAGATGTGACAAAACGTTGTGCCGGACAGCGATCGGCCTGGCTCATGGATGCAGGGCACCAAAATCCCGTTTCTCACAATCCTACGATCTATGAATGGACTCAACAATGAACCTCGATCAACTATTTTGCGAAAGGATTGGAGATGAATCACAAGACGACTTTCGACTTCAACAACTACAAAAGGGATCTTTGTGTGGAATATCTGGTGAACAAGCCGAGCGAAAAGATTGGAGGATCCAATCGAATCGTCAAGGTGGACGAGTCTCTCTGCTCGAAGCGAAATGCGAATATGGCAGCGATCCCTTTTGTAGTTGTTGAAGTCGAAAGCCGTCTTGTGATTCATCTCCAATCCTTTCGCACAATAGAATAAGCAAGTGTGGATATTTGGAGTTTGCCGATTAAAAATTAAACGATTAAAGATTAACCATTTTTTAAGCAAATTAGGTAAATTTAACCAAGAGGAGCTCACTCTAATCATCATCTTTTTTGAGTCAGGTCTACAGTAAAGCCAAGCCAGCTTCCGGCTTTGGACGCTGGATTTGCCAGATACAATGCCAGATACAATGCCTAAGCCTAAGCCTAAGCCTAAGCCTGAGCCTAAGCCTAAGCCTAAGCCTAAGCCTAAGCCTAAGCCTAAGCCTAAGCCTAGCCAGAATTGCTGATAACAAGCCTGAGTACGGTAATACTGAATGTCTGAATAGTTAAAAGTGTTTTAAATAGGTTTAAAGCAAGCAAAAAAAACACTTTTAAAGGCTTATTTTTGTCAACTTTTAAGTTAATAGCTAGCAAAGTGATTCGAACTTTGATTATTCTACATTATTCTATATGATTTGATTATCCTATATTATTCTATATGATTTGATTATTCTATATGGTTATTCTACATTGATTATTCTACTTAAAGTAGAGAAAATTGAGGTTTATAACTGGTAGAATTTAGTGCAAATTGTCACAAACAATCAAGAAAATGATTTTAAATGATTTTAAATGATTTTAAATGATTTTAAATGATTTTAAATGATTTTAAATCTTTAAATCTACAAATCTACAATTAGCAGTAATCTACAGTAATCTTTTATCTTTCTGTTAATCTTTAAAACCTTTAAAAACCTTTAAAACCCTTTAAAAGCTCAGAGATTGAAAAGAGAAATTTTTCGAATCATTCGATCATTTTTTTCAATCTTTTCCCTCTCTCCTTTCCTCAAATCTTTTCTTGATAAGATTCTTTCTTTTCTTCTTTTTTTCTTTCCGTTTTCTTTTCATTTACTTTTCATTTTCTTTTCCATTTTTTCCTAATGACCTCTGCCAGCAAAAGAAATCGTCTCAAGAAAAATCGACGAATTGAACCCGACAAAATCTTGTCACTTTCAATTGAAACTTTTAGGCTTTCCATAAAAAATTATATAAAAATCTATAATCTAAAATATCCTTTCTTTCTTCCCTTCTTTCTTCCTTCCCTTCTTTCTTCCTTCCTTCCCATCTTTCCCTTCTTCCTTCCTTCCTTCCCTTCTTTCTTCCTTCCTTCCCTTCTTTCTTCCTTCCCACTTCCCTTCTTCCTTCCTTCCTTCCCTTCTTTCTTCCTTCCTTCCCATCTTTCCCTTCTTCCTTCCTTCCTTCCCTCTTTCCTTCCTTCCTTCCTTCCCACCCCCCCCCCCCCCCCCCCCACTCCCCCCCCCCCCCCCCCCCTCCTTCCTCCCTTCTTCCTTCCTTCCTTCCCATCTTTCCTTCCTTCCCTTCCTTCCCTTCTTTCTTCCTTCCTTCCCATCCTTCCCTTCTTCCTTCCTTCCTTCCCTTCTTTCTTTCCTTTCTTTTTCAATTTGAATTTCTTTTTCATTGAATCATACCGCGTTTTGACTGTACTTTTTGCTTGTAAACGCTCCCTATCTAGCACACGTTATCCCCTTATTCTCCAGCTTTTATCTGTAAAAAGTGCGCCAGAAAGCATGCGTTTACTAGCAGAGAGCCAGAGAGCATAAACTTACTCTATTTTTGCCTTTTTCTTCGGCTTTTTGCACTTCAAAGCGTGACCAGGCTGCCGTAACCGTAACAGTTTATATTGGGTTGATGGAAAAGTCCTTTCCGATTTTTTGGGAGAGTACCTTTGTCGCATTTTGACGTTTTATAGCTCATCCTAAAGCTGAATTCAAGACGGATCGATTGGTAAAAACCGTTTTGAGATATCTCTTTTCTAAAAGTTTTTACAGCTATTTTAGTAAAGGGCGGCAGAGCCAAAAAAGCCAAAAAATGGCTGTTTTCACGTTTCGTTAGTTTTCCGTGCAGAAACCTAGGCTAAAAACATGTTTTTCGTGATCAGCGTCAAAAATAACCTCTAGACACGCGATCGCGAATGAGAAAAACGAAGGAAAATCGCGAAAAGCGACGGAAAGGCTATTGATCTGAGGGTCACTGGTTCGACTTCCACCGGTGACAATATTTTTCAAAAAACTTTTTGCTAAGATTCTGAAAATGCGTGTCTAGGGGTTATTTTTGACGCTGATCACGAAAAACATGGTTTTAGCCTAGGTTTCTGCACGGAAAACTAACGAAACGTGAAAACAGCCATTTTTTGGCTCTGCCGCCCTTTACTAAAATAGCTGTAAAAACTTTTAGAAAAGAGATATCTCAAAACGGTTTTTACCAATCGATCCGTCTTGAATTCAGCTTTAGGATGAGCTATAAAACGTCAAAATTCGACAAATTTAAGGGCATCTCCCAAAAAATCGGAAAGGACTTTTCCATCAACCCAATAAATGCTAAATTAGGATTTCAAATCAAACAATAAACATAAAGCTTATAAGAATGAAATCTATGAAAAGAAAACGAGTTACGGTCAGGGCTCGGGCAGCTCAATCAGCTCAATCAGCTCAATCAGTTCGGAAAAAAGCTAGCTCAAATTCAAAACTAAATTCCAGCTCCACAAAATGCAACGTGTTCAGCAACTTCGCTCGCATTTACCGAAATCTTTGGTAAGCTCAAAAAAAAGCAATTAGAAATCTTTGCTTTCGATACAAACTTTCGATACAAACAAATATTCTAGGTAACATTCTACAAAAATCAGCTAGTGATCACTCGAGGCGAGCGCCAGTTTTTGTATGACGCGGACGGGAAGAAATATCTGGATATGTTCGGCGGGATTGTCACCGTTTCGGTTGGACACGCGCATCCGTTTGTTTTGAAACTTACTTGCTATTTCATCGAAATTCTGTCAAAATCAGATCGGATTCAATTCAATAAAGACTTTTTCCGATCCAATCATCAGACAAGAGAATCCCAGCAGATCCCCGACATTTTTTGGCTAGAAATAGAATGTTTCTGATGCAGAATTTCACGGTGATTCCGAATCTGTAATCAGAATTTCCTAAAGTCTCAAGCAAAAAAAAGATATTAAACCTCTTCTTTTCGTCTCATTTTTTTGCAGGCGCGAAATAAGATCCTTTTTTACGAGGTCCTGCCAACTGCCTCAATTTCCTAGTGGTTAGTGCGCTTGTGTCACAGGCGGACCGGGGGACTTACTTGCTATGTAATCTTTTTAATTTAATATTTTTTAATATTTAATATCTTAATATTTAATCTTCTTAATCTAATCTGCTATTTAATCGAAATAATTTTCAACGCTGATTCCAAAAAACATCGTTTCAGCACAGGTTTCCATACAAAAAAACAAATAAAGTTCATTTTTTTGAAATTTGGAATCAAAGGCACCTCAGTAAAACGGCTGTAAAAACTTTGAAAGTTGATGAATCGATAAACGGTTTTTTCCATTCAATTCGCTAGATAATTAGCTTTCGAATGAGCTATTACACGATGAAATTCGATAGGTTTAAGATCCAAAGAATCGGCGGGAACTTTCACCAGCCTAATAATAAAGTGAAGGAATTGGCAGATTTCTGGAGAGACGGATTTAACCCTCGATCTGTCGCTTGACGAGCACTGACGCTTGACGAGTCTTTAGCCTAAGCCTAGTCTCTAGCCTAAGCCTAGTCTCTAGCCTAAGCCTAGTCTCTAGCCTAAGCCTAGTCTCTAGCCTAAGCCTAGTCTCTAGCCTAAGCCTAGTCTCTAGCCTAAGCCTAGTCTCTAGCCTAAGCCTAGTCTCTAGCCTAAGCCTAGTCTCTAGCCACTGAGCTATCCAGTACCTGAATTTGTGAAGAGAAAGTGGGGAAGACAAGAGAGAAGAAGAATGAAATCCCGACAAAAACCATTTTGTGTGTGGCCATTCCAAGTCCGTGGCTGATTGGCTAAGAGCTTTGTATCTTAGTCAGGAGGTTAAGGGTTCAATCGCAGCTAGATTATTGATATTTTAAATATCGTAGCCGTTTACGAAATTCAGCCGATTGCGAATCATTCGTTAACGGCTAGCGGTTAAAGAATGATTCGTTAGCGGCTGGTTTTTGTAAGGGGCTACGACATTTTTAGAAAAGCAATAATCTAGCTGGGATTGAACCCTTAACCTCCTGACTAAGATACAAAGCTCTTAGCCAATCTTAGCATCAACATATAGATGGGTGTTTTCGTCCGCAGAATTAGGGCTTAGGGGTTGTCCTTAGGCTCAGGCTTAGGCTGAGATTTAGGCTCAGGTTCAGGCTCAGGCTGCGACTTAGGTTCAGGTTCAGGTTCAGGTTCAGGCCTAGGTTCAGGCTTAGGCTCAGGCTTAGGCTCAGGTTCAGGTTCAGGCCTAGGTTCAGGCTTAGGCTCAGGCTTAGGCTCAGGTTCAGGTTCAGGCCTAGGTTCAGGCTTAGGCTCAGGCTTAGGCTCAGGTTCAGGCTCAGGCTGAGACTTAGGTTCAGGCTCAGGTTCAGGTTCAGGCCTAGGTTCAGGCTTAGGCTCAGGCTTAGGCTCAGGTTCAGGCTGAGACTTAGGTTCAGGCTCAGGTTCAGGTTCAGGCCTAGGTTCAGGCTTAGGCTCAGGCTTAGGCTCAGGTTCAGGCTCAGGCTGAGACTTAGGTTCAGGCTCAGGTTCAGGTTCAGGCCTAGGTTCAGGCTTAGGCTCAGGCTTAGGCTCAGGTTCAGGCTCAGGCTCAGGCTCAGGCTTATGCTTTGTTTGTACCACATTATTCTTTGAATAGTTGCATTTGTAAACCCATAAAGAGTTTTTCCGTCTTCTAAACATCATAAATAAACATAAAGTTAGCAAAACGCGTTACTCGCTTTTCAGGAAAGTGAACGCGGCGCTGAAAAAGCAAGCCGATCAACTCTGGCACACTACATCGATCTATCATACGGTGCCCGTGTATGAGTATGCAAAACATCTCACATCAACACTACCAGAACATCTTAAGGTAAACGAAAGTTAAGCGGCTTAGTTTAAGTGTATTTACCTTGTTTATTTATTTATTTATTTATTTATTGATTGATTAAAATTGATTAAGTAATTTTAACACTGAAAAATCGCCAAATCTGTAGAAGAGCCTAGAATTCGATTAGAATAAAGACGCTACCATTTTTTAGGTCTGTTTCTTTGTCAACTCGGGCTCGGAGGCAAACGATTTAGCGCTTGCGCTTGCTCGTGTGCACACTGGACGTTTCGATGTGTTGACGATGAGAAATGCGTATCATGGGATGACACAAACGATCTTTGGAGCTACAAATCTCGGTGAGGAAATAGGAATTAATGAGCCAGCAATCCTTCATTAAATTAATGATCTTTCTTCTTGACAGGCACCTGGAAACAGCCAATGCCATCCGGCTTCGGCATTTTGAAAGCGATGAACGCCGACCCGTACGCTGGGCCGTGGGGTGGAAAAAATTGTCGGTAAGTGTGAGTTTTTGGTGGTGTAAGTCTCAGTTTTGTGGCTGATTACAGTTTGCTGGAGCTAGTGGGAAACAGTAAACAGAAACAGAGACGGATTACATTGTTACAAAAGTACTTTTGTAATCTGGGAGAAATCTCAGAAAAAATTAGCTGAAGGAAATGCTATTGCATTGCAGTATGAAGCTCTACTGCAGCCCTGTACAGGCTACTGCAGCTCTGTACAGGCTACTGCAGCTCTGTACAGGCTACTGCAGCTCTGTACAGGCTACTGCAGCTCCATACAGGCTACTGCAGCTCCGTACAGGCTACTGCAGTTCTATACAGGCTATATTCAGTGACTCTCCGTGTCAACCGCGTCGCGATTGTGACTGCACCCAGGGACAGTGCAAAGCTTCGGACAAGTTAGTACAAAACATTTGCATCAGAAACTAGGCTTTAAATTTGATCAATTCAGATATGTCGATCAATTTTTGGAAACATTGAAGTTCGATTTCCCGGTTTCGTCTGGACCGGCGGCCTATTTAGTGGAAAGCGTTCAGGGAGTCGGTGGAACGACGCAATTCCCGAAAGGGTAATTCAAATTAAACTAAACTTGCGTCAAAGTTGGGTAATTGTAAGCAAACATTTACTACAATTCATTCATTTACTAGCGAATTTGCATTCGCAATGACTAAACTGAGTTTAAGAGGGAAATTTTGGCGTTTACTCAAAATCCCTTTGATCTTCGCTGATCCGTTGATCTCACCGCCAAGCACCTGATCTTGCCAGTCAACCCTTTGATCTCACCGCCAAGCATCTGATCTTGCCAGTAAACCGCTGACCTCACCGCCAAACATCTGATCTTGCAATCAACCCTTTGATCTCACCGCCAAGCATCTGATCTTGCCAGTAAACCGCTGACCTCACCACCCAGCATCTGATCTTGCCAGTAAACCTGTGATCATCTGATCTTGCCAGCAAACCTTTGATCTCACCGCCCAACAACTGATCATCCCAGTAAACCTTTGATCTCACCGCCAAGCATCTGTTCTCACAAATTCAGTTATTTCAACTTTACTCAACAACTATTAAAGACTTTTCAATTCTGATTTAACAGGCGAAACAGCCTTAGTCGATTACCGTATTCTCTCTAATAGTAGTTGCACCCCAGCGAGCCGAGTTGATGGCTATTTTACGGTTTCGAAGCTTTTGCAGAAGCTCAACACTCAAATCCCCCACTAGATCTCATCGTCAGCTACATTTTCCGACCCCACATCGATAGGTTCTGATAAGCGGTTCTCGAGATTTCGAGCAATTTAGGCAACGCTCATGGTGCACTACTATTAGAGAAAATACGGTAGATATTGTCTCAAAAAATCAGATCGAAACAGCTACTGGAAGTCGAGTTATGTGAACGGACAAGCACACAAACAAAATTTGCGTCTTACAGAGTGACCAGAACCCAGAGAAACCTTTTTGACTCAATGCAGATAGACTAAAATACTTTGAACAATCGTTGATTAGGTCTTAATAGCTAAAAACGAAAAGATCTAGGTCCTAGATCGTTTTTGTAAGTTCTAGAAGTACTAGAAGTACTAGAAGTACTAGAAGTACTAGAAGTTCTAGAAGTACTAGAAGTTCTAGAAGTACTAGAAGTTCTAGAAGTACTAGAAGTTCTAGAAGTACTAGAAGTTCTAGAAGTACTAGAAGTACTAGAAGTGCTAGAAGTTCTAGAAGTACTAGAAGTACTAGAAGTACTAGAAGGACTAGAAGTACTAGAAGTTCTAGAAGTACTAGAAGGACTAGAAGTACTAGAAGTACTAGAAGTACTAGAAGTTGAAAGAAGCAGCTCAGACAAACTCTCTGTTCTTTGCATGAGATTTTGTGGTTTGTTCGGGTTTCTAATCATCCTATACAATAAGTAATATATTATTACTTATCTAGATTTGTATATTATCATTTGTATTTAATATCGAAATTTAAGCTTAAATAGAGTTTAAATAGAGTTTAAATAGAGTTTAAATGAGCTTAAGTAGAGTTTAAATAGAGCTTAAATTGAGGGAAATGAGGGAAATGCTATTGCATTGCAGTATGAAGCTCCACTGCAGCTCTGTACAGGCTACTGCAGCCTTCCAGTACTTTAGCTTCAATACTTTTCAGTCTTTATTCTGTAGCTGCACTTTTCAGCTTCTTGAAGCGAGCCTTCGACGCTGTGCAGACCCGCGGTGGACTGTGCATTTCGGATGAGGTTTCATTTTGATAATTTCTAGAATGCCAGATCTTTTTCTTTTATATTTCTATATGTGAACTGGCCTTTAACGTATTTTTTGCTTACTTTTGAACCTTTTGAGCCTTACTTTTGTAAACCTTTTGAGCTTTAACATATTTTTTGGGCAAATTCCAGGTTCAAACCGGTTTCGGGCGACTCGGCTCACACTTCTGGGGCTTTGAGAGTGGTTTTTTGCTTTTGAAAGCTAAGCTAAGCTAAGCTAAGCCAAGCTAACTATTGAAATATGAAAATACTATATTTCTAAAGGTTATCTGATAAATCTTATCTGATTTAGCTCATGGAGTCAAACCGGATATCGTCACAATGGCCAAGGGGATTGGGAATGGTTTCCCGATGGGAGCCGTTGTCACTACACAGGAGATTGCTGGTGAATTACAAGATGATGTTAAATTACAAGAGAATTTAAAGATTTGTATGCAAATGAGCTCACAGATTATATGCAAATGAGCTCACAGATCGATTATCAAATCCTTTATAGATTCTTTTGGCAAGGCTCTCTATTTCAACACTTACGGTGGAAATCCGTTGGCGTCCAGTGTGGGAAAAGCCGTGCTTGAGGTGGAGAAATTGAATTGAAATCAATTAGAGTCAATTAGATCAATTAGAGTTAATTGAATCACGTTTAATTCAATTCTTTAGCTTTAAACTATTATTTGAATCTTATCCAAACTAACTACGATTTTATTTTTCAAGAAAAAGATTGATTTTTCAAGAAAAATGAAGAAACAGTTGAATTTGAAAAACCTGATTCCCCTTTCAATGAAATGATTTGATTGAAATTTAGGTGATTGAGGAAGAGGGATTGCAACAGAATTGCGCTAAAGTCGGCACTCATTTCATGAAGGAAATTGAGAGAATAGGATCGAAATTCATCGGTGATATTAGAGGTCGGTTGTATTTCTTCTTTCTTTCTTCTTCCTCTTTCTACCGTAATCTTGGCTCTATTTTTATCTAATCTATCTTTTCTTTCGATATCCTTTGTGAAAACACACAGAATCAGACCAAAAGTCGAGAAAAATAAAGACAAGACTACGGTAGTTGTTGACGTTAGAGAGTAGCGTTTTATCAAAAGGGAAAAGGGAGCTATAGCTAGCTTAGGCTTAGGCTTAGGCTCAGGCTTAGGCTTAGGCTTAGGCTTAGGCTAAGGCCCAGGCTTAGGCTAAGGCCCAGGCTTAGGCTATTGAAAGATTATGGTAATAATCTAGCTACCGTACGCCTTGCTATTTGAAGCCAATAACTAAAGCTAAAACTACGGTACTTTGCAAAAATTGCTACGTTTCAGTAAGCGAACTCGCTACCGATAAAGTTGGACAGTCCAACACCAAGAAATTTGAGTTTAGAGTTGGATTGTGAATGGAAAAGGGGCGAGGCTTATCAGATGGCCGATAACCTTTTATAACCTTGTCCGATAACCTTGTCTCGCTTGGCGCCGAGATAGATAAAATACTGTAGAATAAGTTCCCATCTAGGAAATCGTGGAAAATCTAGTCTCTAGCTTGGTTTTGACGTTTGATACGCGTCCCGCCATTTTGCCATTGGCAATCTAACTTTAAGCTCAAATTTCTTGGTGTTGGGCTGTTCAATTTAAATGGTTTTTATACCAATCGATAGAGAAAGACTTGGCGCATCTAATGATACCAAGAATATTAAAATTGGACAACCCAACACCAAGAAATTTGAGCTTAAAGTTAGATTTCCAATGGTAAAGAGGCGGGGCGCGTACCAAATGTCCGAAAATCGTTCGAAACGGCAGCTAAGACAAAAATGACTATTTCGTGAATGTGTTAAAAGGCTTTAAGCATTTTGTTTGGTAAATTAAAGCATTAAAGCAAGCATGTATGATAAATTTGATGAATAAAAGGCTATTCAGGCAAGGGATTGATGCTCGGCATTGAGCTGATCGACGAGGACGGGAAACCGATGCCCGCTGCAAGAACTGGAGATATTTTTGAGGGAATCAAGGTAAATAGTTTCCTTTAAAAAAACAGACGTAGCTTTTACAAGTATATACTGGTTTATTCAACCAATCCAAGCAATCCAGCAATCCAATCCAGCAAACCAATCCAAGCAATCCAATCCAGCAATCCAATCCAGCAATACAGAAACAAATCTTATTAAAGCCTTAACCTAAGCTACCCAATGCCAGGACTTCAATTTCTTAACTTCAGCATAACTCTTGAAACCCAATAATCATTATTTTGTGAAGTGACGATGACCAATGAAAGGAAATAATCGTTTTTAATGGCTGCAGTTTAATGGCTGCAGTGCAAGCCAACCAGTAGTTTAATTTCAACGGGCACAGTGCGTTACGTTGTTCTGCGCCTGGGATAACTCCGAACCTGCGACTTAGCCTGTGATCAACGTTGCTTAACTTTGCTTAACTTGCCAGATCGGACGGGATACCGTGCTTCAACGTGGCGACAACGTAAACTAGCTAGAAAATAGTTCAAACCATAAAATAAGTTAACGAAATTTCAGTACTTTTAACTATTTTCCAGCGAAATTTTCAATCTTGGTACGGTCATTTCCAAGAAATCCTCATCTCCGTTAAGCTTAGCCGTTAAGCTTGCTTAGCCTAAGCTGACAGCAAGAAGCTGACAGCAAGAAGTTGACAACTTGTGACCGGTGATTATGCTCAGTGAAGTAGAGTATTGCTTAGCGCTTGGGATAAATCCGAACCTGCGACGCTTGGGATAACTCCGAAGTAGAGTATTCGTCTGATTAATGTCCATAGACACTTTAGAAAGCTTAAAATTAGTTGGAAGCTTAAAACTAAACAAAAAATAATTGACAGTCAGAGGGATCGAACCAGGCCGAAGACGGGTCAACAGACCGCTACGCCAAAGTGCTATCCCCTCGGCCATCCGGTCCCTAGTTGCAGGGGAGTAATTTGGCCATATATCCCGGCGGTCCCGTTTTTTTGGCTCGAACTTATTTTTCAAAAGAAATACAAAAAGAAACGAAAAGACTTTTTGAATAGTTTAATAGCCATTTTGTCAGCTTCTTGCTTTGTCATTATGTTTAGTGAAGTAGAGTATTCGTTTGATTAATGTCCATAGACACTTTAGAAAACTTAAAATTAGTTTTTGTGACTAAGCAAAAATAATTGACAGTCAGAGGGATCAAACCAGGCCGAAGACGGGTCAACAGACCGCTACGCCAAAGCACTATCCCCTCGGCCATCTGGTCGTTGTTTGCAGGGGAGTAATTTGGCCATATATCGCGGCGGCCCCGTTTTTTCGCCTCAAACTTATTTTTTAAAAAAATACAAAAAAAACGAAAAGACTTTTTGAATAGCCATTTTTAAAAATCGTTTTTTAAAATCGTTTTTTAAAATAATAATCCCGTTCTCAGGATCGTGGCGTACTCGTTGGAAAGGGTGGAATCAATGGGAATGTGCTTCGAATTAAACCCCCAATGTGCATCACGGAAACCGATGCGGATCGGTGTGTGCAAGCGATTGCTGAAGCGCTGAAAAATGGAAAATAAAAGAAAAGAAGAAATCGATCGAATTTTTGTTTTTTGATCTTTCACTTACCCTCTTTTTTCCACTTTTTCCCTTTTTTCCCTTTTTTCCCCTTTTCCCCTTATTTTCCACTTCTTATTTTCTCAAATTATCCGAGATTTTTACGGGTTTTTTGACGTCTCTATTTCGAAATTTTACAACGATTTTAATAAAACAAAAGAAAATTACAAATAAACAAATTCCAAACAAAGTTGTAAAGCTTTTTTTTACAAGTTTCTTTATAAGTTTCTTTGCCAGTTTCTTTACTTGTAAACCGATGCGGATCGGTGTGTGCAAGCGATTGCTGAAGCGCTGAAAAATCGGCATCGGTGTACTTGTAAACCGAGGCGAACCGATGCGGACTTGTAAAGAAACTTTCTTTACTAAACATTCCTTTGTTTTATCTTTCAACTGGATGCAGGTTCTGTTCAAAGTTAGAAGTGCACCCTTTCTGGCGCACTGAAGTCATTTTTCCTCAAGAAAAGACTTGATTTCACGAGAAAATGAAGGATTCAGTGCACTAAAAAACTTGCTTTTCCACTTTTGAGCACAGAGAACGATCAAAAGCCAAGCCAAAGCCAAGCCAAGTCAAGCCAAGCCAAACCAAGCCCAGCCAAGCCCAACCCAACGGCTTAGGTCTTGACCGATCGATAGATCTTGACCTAAAATTGCTTAAAACCTTGACTTTAGCTATGAAGCTAAGCTATAGCTATGAAGCTAAGCTATAGCTATGAAGCTAAGCTTTAGCTGTGAAGCCATTATGCTTCCTTAACTTGTAAGGGTGAAGCCCTGGTCCTTTTTGCCTTCACCATTTTTACGACGGATAGTTCTATCAGAAACATTCAATTGGGGAGCCATTTTTCTCATGCTCCGGGCAGGATTGCGCTTGATTTGTTTCTTAATGATTTTCTTGAGTCTCGTGTGATCAATTTTTGGCGGACGTCCACTTTTAGGAAGCTCTTCGACTCTATTTTGTTGCAAAATGCGGTATACCGTCATTCGATGCATTTTCAGCAGTTTGGCAATATCCGAAGTTGATCGTCCTTGTGCTCCAAGTTGAAGAGTAGGGGCACGGTTGGGAGAAGCTCGATTTTGACCTAAAATAGCTTAAACCTAGATCTTGATCTAAAATAGCTGAAAACTTTGACTTTAGCTATGAAGCTAAGCTATAGCTATGAAGCTAAGCTATAGCTATGAAGCTAAGCTTTAGCTATGAACTTTTGTGACCAATTTTAGCGACAATACATTCCTAGTTACATTTCTAGACAAATAAAACAAGTAACAGCGTAAGCTTTGCACAATTTTCTTAATTTTTTGGATTTTCATGTAATTCCCGTGAGCGATCAGGCCGGGGCGAGTGCAATATATGCCTCTCGAACACTCGATACATTGGCACACGGCCAGACCTGATTGATCTGAGGGATTGGGGAAGGGATAAGAAAATAAAATAAAAGATGTAGTCAAGCACAATTAGCACAAATATACAATAAGTTTACCAAAAAGAAGAAGAGTAAAATACAATATAGCATGATTAATTGAATAAGGCTTTGTCAACAACGAGGTTAGATTGGGTTAGATTGGGTTAGATTGGGTTAGATTTTGGTTTTGATTAGTTTTAAAATGAGAACAGAAGCTTTGGCTTTAGCTGATCAGCCATCAGCTCTACTGATCAGCCATCAGCTCTACTGATCAGCCATCAGCTCTATTGATCAGCCATCAGCTCTATTGATCAGCCATATTACTGATCAGCCATCTCACTGATCCAATTCATTCTCTCAGACACTGGAAATCTTGAGCAAGTAAATCTAAGCCTAAAAAGGAAGTTGCCGGAAATGAATATGACCGTTTAGATTCATTTCTGGCCATTCGCTTGTAAGATTTGTCTGATATTGGCCGTCAGCAGTAAAGCCAAGACTGTCTCTAGGACTGGACCTGATCTTTTTCCTCAAAATCATTTTGGAACATCCTGAAGCTCCTGAACTTTAGCAGCTTTGAGAATTGGCTAGAAATCTTTTATAAGAAAGCAAAGAATTTAAATTCTGCTATTTTTCCGAATCGGTAACTAGCAAAGCTAGAGTAAGCACTAGACAAGAGAAAATTCCAATCTAAACCTAATTCTATCTTCGTTTTCTCGGCTGTTTCTTGACCGATTGCTCTGAAATTTTGTCTACAAATAGAAATCAATATTTCCAGCTTGTAGACAAAATTGCAGAGCAATCGGCTAAGAGACGGCTGAGAAAATGAAGGTAGAATTGGGTTCAGCTTGGAATTTTTCTATTTCTAGTGAATACTGCTTCTGAAAATTCAATGACTTACTGATGAAGCCGACTTGTTAATCTAAAGATTGCTCAAGGTTAAGCTAGACTGAGACTGGTTAAGCTAGAGCTAGCTAGATATGACATGAAGCTAGATAAAGCTAGACTTGAGTATCGTTCCAGTTAATGCCAAATCGAAATCCTAAATGAACTTCTAGCATTTGTAAACCTTCTAGCATTTGTAAACCGTTTCCTTTCTACTAATGTTAATAGATAAATGTTCTAGAAATAGATATGGATGAATGAATGAATGAGAATGAATAGAGTTAGTTTGGTGAACTGCAAAAGGAGCTGGCAGCAGAATAGCTGGGGGAAAAGAAGGTGAAACTGTGGGAAGGAATGGATAGAAATAGGCTGGGGATGGGGTGGCTGGCAGGAGTGGAGAAGATCGCTGTGCCTGGGGACAGCCATAGCCATACACCTCAATGGAGCAGCCTCCCCACCCCTCCATCCAACTCTGGCACGTCTCACAAGGACGAACAAACCGGTCCCCCATACCCACACAACTTTCTCCTCTCCTTTTCTCCTCTCCTTTCTTCGTTTTCTTCACCCCCACCTTTTCTTTTCATTCCAATAGGTGGCAGTGGCACATATTTGCGCGAAAGTGATCACAATCCCCCGAAAAAGGACATCACGGGTTGCGCTCACTCATCTTTCTGAACGCCGTTTCGAAACTGGTAATGCGATTAGAAAATACTTGGATGATGAAATGGATCATGGGACTAGTCCAATGCTTACTAGCAACCTACAACGATTTCTATTTTTACCTTTGTTTTTCAAATTCATTTTTACAAATAACACAAACCCTAACAAACAGCACTAGGTCTTTTTTATGTTATTCAAAGGTAACCCTGATTTAGAGTTCTGTTCATGGTGAAAGAGCCGAAGCCTAAACCGAAGACAGAGCCTAAGCCTGAACCTAAGCCTGAGCCAGCCTGAGTCTAAGTCTGTGCCTAAGTCTGAACCAGCCTAAGCCTAAGCTAGGCTAAGGCTGAGCCTGGGCCTGAGTCTAAGCCTGAGCCTAGGCCTGAGCCAGCCTAAGCTAGCCTGCCAAAGCCTAAGCCTAAGCCAGCCTAAGCCAGCCTAAGCCAGCCTAAGCCAGCCTAAGCCAGCCTAAGCCAGCCTAAGCCAGCCTAAGCCAGCCTAAGCCTGGCCCTGAGCCTTAGTCTAAGTCTCAAAGGTGCCCCATCAGTGCTAAATGATGAAAATTAACTTAAACAAATAGAAAGAAGCTCAGAAAAAAAAATCCACAAGGGTTTTTGCCATTTACGATGGAGGACTCATGGTTGGCGCGAAAATTTGAAGGACTAAAGGAAGGAAGGGGTGAATAGGAGAAAAAAGAATGACAGAGCAAAAGCAAAAAGTGGGAAGCAAAGTGGGGAAAAAGCATGGGTGAATGAGAAAATGAACACTATGATTGGGATAAATAAGCAAAATGGTTTAGCTGAGTGGGAAAAAGCCTAAGCCAAGCAAAGAGTTCAGCGTCAAAGTGGTTTAGCTTTGTTTAGGTTAAAGTAGTTAAAGTAGTGAAGCTTTCTCTTTTTTAAGAGAAGTTAAGTATTCTCTTAGTTCTGTTAGCCTAAGCCTTAGCTCTGCTGTTAGCTGTTAATAGGTAGGTCTTGAACGTTAAGTTGACGTTTCCACGTTAAGTTGAATAGTAAGTTAGGCTCCTAGGCTTTCCTAGTAAGCTAGACACCTAGGCTTTTTCTAGTAAGTTAGGCTTCTAGGCTTTTCCTAGTAAATTAGACTCCTAGGCTTTCCTAGTAAGTTTGGCTCCTAGGCTTTTCCTAGTAAGTTAGACACCTAGGCTTTTCCTAGTAAGTTTGGCTCCTAGGCTTTTTCTAGTAAGTTAGGCGCCTAGGCTTTTTCTAGTAAGTTAGGCTCCTAGGCTTTTCCTAGTAAGTTAGACTCCTAGGCTTTCCTTTTCCTAGCGCAGCAAGCTCTATGCAAGCTGCAAGCAAGCTAAATAAGTAGACCAAATAATAGTAGATTTATTCAAATAGATAATACAATATTCAGATATGCACAATGCAGCTATGCACAATGCAGCTATGCACAATGCAGCTATGCACAATGCAGCTGTGCAAAATGTAGCTGTGCACAATGTAGCTATGCACAATGCAGCAATGCATAATATTCAGCTATGCACAATATTCAGCTACAGTCCTTCGGCTCTCTTTATGTAGAAAGCCTAAGTACCGAGTGAGTGAAGGGGGGCGGCTCACACTCAACCATTTCACCCCTTTATATCCTTTTTCTCCTTTACATTTCCCCTTGTTCCACTTCGGGTGTTTTCCGTTGATTAGCCTTTTAAAAAAAAACATCGAGAAGGAGACGAAATTGTGGGAAATATGCAAAAAGCGGCAAGAGTCAGCACAAGTCAGTCAGCACAAGCTGGCAACAGTCAACATCGAGAAAAACGATCATGGTTGATTGATTCAAGTTGCTAGCTTTTCTAACCCACTAACCACTTTTTGTGATTTTGCAAAAACAAGGCATTATTGATGTAAGCTGTGCTCTGGGATAAGCTGTGAGCTTCTTGAAATCCTGTGATAATTATTTGTAGCCAAAGAACGGAAAATGGTTCAAGATGGCTCAAAATGACTCAAAATGGCTCAAAATGGCTCAAAATGGCTCAAATTAGGGATTTTGTATGGAAATACAACAAACGAACGCCGCCAATTGCTTCCCCGCCCCTGAAAACCCCTGGATACCAACTTTTGGCTTTAAATCGATCTTAGGATTGTTTACAGAACAAAATTCTTTATAAAGAGACGGCAAGATGTTCTTTGTGCAGTTTTTGTGCGCCCGCGTAATCGCTCGCCGCCTGGCGCAGGGCTTTTTCATAAGTTGGACTCTTTCGGTTTGACATCAACAATTTTCGGCCAGGTAACACGGCTTGATTATTATCGTTGGGAGAGGTTTTTCGCTTTCTGTTCAACTAACTAAAGTTGACACGTATGGAGAGGGTGTTGGCCGTTCTCTATATTCTGTTGGCATTCTCTATATTCTGCCGGCATTCTCTATATTCTGCTACCATTCTCTATATTCTGCTGACCCATTTCAAACAATGGGCATCCCCTTAAAGCATGGTTAGGTAAGAGACTTTAAGAGTAAATAGGCACTATAGCTTTAGCTTTATGATAGGAGTACGGTAGCTTTGCGGTATCTTTACGGTAAAGGTAGAGATTAGCTTTTCCTTCTCTTTCTTCCTTGTACTTCCTCTTTCTTCTCTGGCAAGAAGAGATTGAATAGCTGAGTGGTTAGCAAGGGACTCAGTGGCCTGCTCGGAAAGCAAAAAGGTCTAGGGGTTCGTCTCTTCTTTCTTTGCCATTCAATGCTTTACTTTATTACGACAACGGTATGATAGCTTTACCCTAAGCGCATCTTTTAGCAAACGTCTCTACTTACCAATACTAAATACGATCTCAAAAAGCTAGTTTTACAGCTCTTTCACGGAAACTTTCTCCCATTCACCTTTCACTAGCTAATAGATAGGTTTAGCTTGGGTAAGCTAAAAGAAGACGGTTTTTTTTGATGAAAAGCGAAAGAAGCAAAAGAAGCAAAAGAAGCAAAAGAATAAACAAGATTCAAAATGACAACGACAAAGAAAAGAAGTGAATGGGAGGAAGATGGGTGAAAAAGACGGGTTTTCGCATGCCATTGCTTTTTTTTTTTGCGGCTCGAGGCAATGCGCAGAAGTACCGATTCGAAGGGATGAGAGGCGTGTGAGTGAAAGTGGTGAAAGTGATGCCACGGTAGAAACTGCGAGAACCCTGCACACTATGATTCTACGCCAAAAAAAACTTACCGTAAATACTGTAATAGTACCGCACCCCCTCGTACAGTCGCGTAGTCGCAAGAGTTTTTTAGTATTTCGTTTTTTTCAAAGCACCCATACTTCCAAAAAATGCGTCTTTAGTATCAAAAAATAGCCCTGAATTTCAGCTATTTTTTGATACATATTGTAGCCTTGTAGCCTAAACCAGTGTCGAGAAAAACTGGTTCAAAGCTAGACTACGTCTACTGTTGCGTCGTCTAGCTTTGAACGAGTTTTTCTCGAGACTGGTTTATGCTACAATGCGCGCTTAGGTATCAAAAAATAGCTGAAATTCAGGGCTATCTTTTGACACCTAAACGCGCATTGTAGCCTAAAACAGTCTCGAGAAAAACTCGTTCAAAGCTAGACTACGCAACACTCCGCCCCGTCATTATGGGGGTGGGGTACTATTACAGTATTTACGGTATATAGCGCGGGGGTACTTTACTGATTGGTGTTGCTAGCGATACTGTACTAGTTAAACAGCTTTTCACCTTTACTGTACTCCTTCGTTCTACAAAGACAAAATTCTAACTCATCTTTGAGATTCACCGAGCTACATTGCTCAATCAAAATCCCATCGCACCGTAGTGATGGAAAGCAATGGGCTTTCAACTTCTCCTCTCCTCAACGTCCGATAACGACGGCACTCCTCGGAGAGATTTTCGATTCCCTTCAGTCTCCTTTCTCTTGCCGATCTCCCTTGTCTGCCATTCGGTTTGCACAAGAAAAAGTGAGAGTGCTCATTTCTGTGCACTCCTTCAGCTCTTTTAGCTGTCAGCTTCTGGTTTGTGAAAGCAATGCTTTGAAAAGATCTTTTCAAGGGATCTAGTCTGATCAATTCATTCTAGACTTACCGCCAACAGTCGTGGTAAAAAGAAATCACTAAACAAGGAAAGTTGATTTAACTGAAGATCAGCTAGAAAAAGAGTAATGTTTAGTGAAACTACACAAACGGGAATCCTTCTTTTGATCGTGCAAAATTCAAGATTTGTACAACCCGAACGCTAAAAAAGGCTTTCACTGTTGGAGATTTCACCTAAAGGTGGCTTTTTTCACTTCAAAACACCCCAGACAAGCTAAAATAGATTTCGACGCAAAGATCACTAACCTTATCTACTTTGCTGTATGAAATTCTCTTTCCTGTTTTGCATTTCGTGATCGAGTATCCACTCTTATCCAACAGTCTTTTACAATACAGTTACTTAATTCTTTTTAGATCACTTTATATACCGAAATCCTCTGTTTAAACGACAGAAGAAATGCGGTAATTTCACAGGCGGTGACTGGATATAAAAATTATCAATTGCCTTTCACAAAAAAGACACACATACAAAAAATGGAGAGGCAAACCGGTAATGAAACGGAGAGCGAAAAAAGAATCACAAACACTTGCAATAAAAGGAGACGCATTAAAGGACAAAAATGTATAACGAGCCTCCGCCATAAGTTCACACTTATATCGAGAACAAGAAAACATAAAGGAAAAAATGTATTAGCAATAATTCATAGCAATACCCCAATACGAAACGATATTAAATAGCTTAAAAAGAATTTAGTTGTGTGTCATGTACCGTGGAGTAGCCGAGAATTTCTGATAACCTTTGATCACCTTATTGATCGCTTCGAGGAAATCTTTCTCGGTTGCAACCTAGACAAATGAAACTTCTCTCAAAATCAAATTATAAGCTCTACCTTTCTACGAGCACGGATGGCAAACATTCCAGCCTCAGTGCAAACCGAGCGCAACTCAGCCCCTAAAAATTCATTATAACATCTTTACTGAATTTTTGCAAACCAGAAAAAGATAAAAATTGACTCACTAACCTGTACTGTTGGGGCATAGACGAGCCAATAAATCATAACGAATGTCCCTCTCGACGCTCATCTGTTTCGCGTGAATCTTGATGATGTGTGCTCGTCCAGCAAGATCCGGCAGTGAGAATTCAACCTAAACTCAATTGATAAAGATGTGCGTTTGCTAAATTATTAGCTGACCTTGCGATCGAGACGTCCAGGGCGCAGTAATGCGGGATCAAGGGTGTCCGGTCGATTTGTGGCCATCAGTACCTGAAAAACAAATACTATTAAATCTAGTTGACAACTTGCCTTAGACTTAACTTCAACATGTATCACTAGCCTTGATCAACAAACAAAAGCAAAATCAACCCTACTTTAATATTTCCACGGGGATCGAAACCATCGAGTTGATTGATGAGTTCAAGCATGGTTCTTTGCACCTCGTTGTCACCACCCATTCCATCGTCAAAACGAGCTCCACCAACAGCGTCGATCTCATCGAAGAATATCAAGCATGCCTTTTTCGTGCGTGCCATCTCGAACAACTCACGCACCTAAGAGAAAATAAAAATGCCAGGTTTGGAATAACATTGGCAGTTTATCCGAAAGCAACGTTGACAAACAATCCAAAAAGATAGTTTTAATTAAAACCAACCATTCTAGCTCCTTCTCCAACATATTTTTGCACAAGCTCTGATCCAATGACACGGATGAAACAAGCATCAGTTCTAAAAGCAAATGAATTGCAAAAGTATAACCAATTTACCGATTGGCAACAGCCCGAGCACAAAGCGTCTTTCCGGTTCCAGGCGGTCCATAAAGAAGCACTCCCTTTGGTGGTTCAATTCCAAGGTTGACAAAGCGTTCAGGCTAAAATATTCAAGGATTATGCTTTAAAAGATGCAAAATTACATGAAGTAGTGGGGTCTCAACAACTTCTCGAAGTTTCTCAATTTGTTCCTTGCAACCACCAACATCTGCATAAGTTACATCGGGCTTCTCTTCAACCTAAACATTTAAATTTGATTCAGTCAAGTGATGCCAATAAATACCTGCATCATCGTAACTGTAGGATCAATCTTGGCTGGAAGTGGTAAGTGGATCTGATACTTGTTCCGATCAACGCCCACACGCATACCTTCCTGAATAAAGTTGATTAAAATATAACCAAGTAGAAACTTCACCTCAATGTCAGTTGGAGCAACACTGTCAGCAAGATCCACAACAAATTTAGCAAATTGTTTAACGTTGATCATATAGCGAGGATCTTGGCCCTCCGTCTGAATGATTTTTGTGCAGCGAGCTACCTAAATTTAAATTTGAGTAACAATAATAAGACTTTTAAATTGTTAAACAATTAACTGTATACCTGCAAAGGCTGTTCTTGTTGCATAGCTTGTTTGTCGGCGGCAATATCCCATAGAGCTGGTGGAGCTAGACCCGTGTCTGATTCTTTCACTCCACAAAGCTCGTTGACCTAAAAGATTGCTATTATTTTTACTTAAGATTCAAATAACGTCATTATTCTACAGTTTTCAATTCAAAATTCGTCCAATTAAAGCACAAAAAGGATGAACGGATCAACTTTATATTCATTCTTCTCGATTTACTGTTTCAAAGCTCAGACATTAGTTTTTTCTTTTTTTCTGAACACTACCTAACCTTTTTTAAAAGTTAATAAAAGTATCAATCAAATCCAACTTTTTTAACGGCTTCTTCAATGTCGGTGTCAAGCTGCTTCAACAATTCAGCATAAGGTCCTTGGCCATAGCGTTTCAAAACAGCGATATCACCCTCATCAAGTGCTAAAGATTTAGGTAAATTTGAAATTCCCCGCAAAATTTACCTTGAAATTCTTTCTCCTCCTCTTTCGTTTCTCCTTTCTTCGATTTTCGCATATCATCTCCAAGATAGTCGGGCATGATTGCTTCTAAAATTTGTTATTAGGCTACTGAACATAAAAAAACAAAAATACAGAAAGAGAACCAAATTTAACTATCAGCTGTTGTTCTAACTGCGCTTTCAGCTCGGGGCGATGATTTCTCTTCTACCGTAGTGTTCCTTTTGACGCCAGGAAAGGTCCGCATTATAAATTGGACAAGTTTTGACAAAAATCATACGCTCAGCACGAAAAGGCACGAATAGAGAAATAACCATATGCTTTAATTGCCGTGAAATGGCGAACTTGTCAAGGTTCTAGTGTTTTAGCGTAAATCTCGTAGAAAAAAGTGCGAAATAATCACAGTTTGCGTTGTCCGCATCTAAAAAACATTCACACAACGAAAATTTATCAATTGATCGAGAATATCAAAGCAATTGCTAGCAAAAGAGACAAATTTCTTGCACCGCGTATCATTTGCGCTTTTCAACACACTTTCCAACCAACTCTGATTGTTTATTTTTATCTTTTACTACTTTTTCTCGTCGACGAGCATCGTCTACTTTGATGCCTTTGCCGGATCTGAAAATGGCATAAAATCGATACAAAGAGCAAAAAGCCCAATCGGTGGCACAAAAATGACTGTTTTTAGGGCTGTATATGTATTTAAATGTGTTTTCTAATTGAAAACAGGCGCAAATGATACACAGCGCGAAAATTTTTGGCGGAAAGGATGAATTAAAATTGTGAAGCAGAAAAGTGAAAAAAGTTGGTTAGAAGTTGGGAAAAAGTTATTTGTTACAGCTGTATACAGTGATTTTCATAAGTGTAAATTTGGCGCAAATGATACACGGCGCAAAAATTTTTGGCGCAAAGGATTTTGGCGCAAAAAATGCGACGCTTTTGGTAGCACAGTCATAGTCATAGTCACAGTCTCAGTCTCAGTCAAATAATCACACTTTAGGTTGTCTGCATATAAAATCATCCACACAACGAAAAATTACGACAAATGAAAATTTTGCGAGCGTTTTCAGACTTTCAGACGTTTTCCAGACAAATCTACAAATTGCATTACTGTAGCCGTCTCAAATTGTTTTTTCGGGGGTGGGGCAAATGCTACCTTTTTTTGCGCACCTTTTTTTTGCTGGAAAATGCCTTAGGAAAGGTCGTAGAGCTTCAAAAATGTTTTCATAGAAGGGAATCGTATGCGTAGATTCCGAATTTCGACAAATCAGACCTCGCTGACACGTCAAATTTGGGCTTAAAGGGAAAAACTACGCAACTTAACGCTTTTCCGCAGTTTTTGCTTTTTGGCCCAAATTTGACGTGTCAGCGAGGTCTGATTTGTCGAAATTCGGAATCTACGCATACGATTCCCTTATATGGAAATATTTTCGAAGCTTTACGGCCTTGCCTAAGGCCTTTTCCAGCAAAAAAGGTAGCATTTGTCCCACCCCCGTTTTTTCGTCTCATTTTCCCTTTTTCCTTTTTTAAAAAGGTTTGTAGCTTTTGTTGCTTTTGCGCCTCAGCCTACTTTGGGTTAAATTTTCCGCTCAACTTAGTCTTTTGCGCAACTTCCCATAACTTTCTTCTAGGTAGGCCAATCTTTATGATTTTGATGTCATTTTGTTGCACTTATTGAGATCTACAAAATGACATCAAAATCATAAAGATTGGTTAAGTTAGAAGAAAGTTATGGCGAGTTGTGCAAAAAATTTGACGCAAACTAGCCCCCTATCGCTCGCTCGGGATCGCAAATGATCGCTCAGAATCGCAAATGGTCGCTCAGGATAGCTCAGGTTAAAAAGTACTGTAAAATTGCAGTAATTTCGTCTCATTTTCAAAGTTGAAACCTTTCCACAGAAAAAAAGCTTGGATAGGCTACTTTGCGTCAAATTTTTTGCAACTTACAACTGCCAATTTGCGCAACTCGTCATAACTTTCTTCTAAATAGGCCAATCTTTATGATTTTGATGTCATTGTGTTGCACTTGTTGAGATCTACAAAATGACATCAAAATCATAAAGATTGATTAAGTTAGAAGAAAGTTATGGCAAATTGCGCAAAATAGCTATCCTTTTTTCACTTTTTCTTTCTCTTGTTTCTCAATTTCTCAATTACTATTACCGTATTTTTTCTAATAGTAGTGCACCCCAGCAAGCCGAATAGAAAACGTTTAAAACAGCGCCGTCAAATTTCTCACAATTCAATTAGAAGAAGGTTTTTGATTTTTATTTTATGAAAAAATAGCATTCAATTTCATTCAAATTAAAAATTTGCACCAAAATTTTTCAGCCTATTTGCCTTGATTAAAATTTGAGTTGATTTCAGCCTCACTTAGAAGTTCTGTGAAAAAAAGGTGAAAATTGGGCATTTCTTGATATTTGATTTAAACAAAAATTGTATTGTTTGAGTTGCGTTTGAGAAAAATTGATTTATAACGTTATTGCACTTATTGAGATCTACAAAATGACATCAAAATCATAAAGATTGGCCGACTTAGAAGAAAGTTATGGCGAGTTGCGCAAATGACCCAGTGGCGCAAAGGGCTTTGTTTTTATCTGGTTTTTTATTTGTTATTTTATTAGTTATTCTTTGGTTTTTATGGTTTTTTGCATTTTTTTATTGTAGTCAGTCTATCCAAATTTATATTTTTTTCTGTATTCGTGAGCCTTCACAAGTTAAACAAATATTGATAGGGCATAGTTACAGTAACTTTCAAAAAAATGGGCACATTTTAGAAATTGCTACAGCAGAAATTTTACAATCTTCATCATTTCAAGATCTTGACGGTTCAAAAAGACTTATTGAACTTTGTGGGGTGTGCCTGAATGAAATCATTGCCATGTTAGATGAGGGTAAACATGTGCTCTGCGGTCTCTTACAGGATCTACTCACCAAAAAAAGAAGTGAATGACTCAATCTACTTCTTTTCTTATAGTGTGTGGGTTGATCGGGCCCACTCAGCTAACTAGTTCACCTTTTCAGTCAATGGTTTCACATCATTCTTATGGCCATGTCTACATCAGTTCATTCAGCATTGTTATCAACGTTACCATTTCTTACAATAACTCTTTTTACTGGTACCTCTTTTAGAAATCACTCTAAAATCTCAAAATAAACATCCATAACCCTCCTCTACGAGATTCAAATCTTCACAAAAGACGATCCCTCACCGGAACTCTTTCTCAAACAAAAACAAACGAGGCTAATGGATATCCCTTTTCTTATTCTTTTTTTTTTATTTTTCGTTTCCTTTCTTGTGGTTGTTGATGTATCCGTTCATCCGTTCACACCTTTGTCTCCTCCTTTTCCCCTTTTTACCCATCAATCTTTCTCCATTTTCTTTTACAGTCCCATCCACCATACGGTCAAGTAGCGATTACCGGTGTGAGTTACGGATTAAGGCTCCCATAAAAGAAACGAAAAGAGGAACTTCAACCTTGAGAAGTTTTATTTGAATCTTTGACTTCAAAGATTTGGTAGATTAAGATCTTTACTTTAGATCTTACTTTAGATCTTACTTTAGATCTTACTTTAGAGGTACTTGTAGTTTGTAACTGGCTTTGTTGTCGCTATGATAGACCAATGATCAAATATCCGGGTAAAATCAGGGCCAAGTCATACTCGTGAACTGGCTTTGATCTGATCTGACTTTGCTCTGGTCTGGCTTGGGCTTTGAAGTTGGCTTGACCTAGCTGACTGGCTCTGGCTCTGGCTTAAACTGGCTCTTGCTAGTCTTTATTGGGCTACTTGGATAATTAGATAAGATTTACAATACCAATTTACATTTGCAATACTTTATTAACATTTTTAATACTTTTATTTAGATCCACAATACTTTATTTACATTTATAATACTTTAATTTAGACTTACAATACTTTATTTGCATTTACAGATTTACAGTACCAGTTTTTCTTTTCTTTGGCCACTATTTTTGAGTCCTAAATACCCTTCTGACCCTCTAGCGCTGACAAACTTGTCTGCAATTTGTGCTTCCAGAAACGTGCACCATCTGGCGCACTCATTGCACCATTTTACATGATTTGAATGTGCCAGGAAGCGTGCATTCACAAGACTCTAACACAGCCAAAGTTTGTTTAAAAAGCCACATCCGTTCTTCGCTCTACAGGCAATTCTTTATGCAAACTTTTGACACTCGCCAATTACCGGCTAATCCCCACCCCAGAAACTCTCATCCACTAATTAACCTACTGTAATCCCCATGGGAAAGTGATTGGCTAAAGCATTGACAATGAGCCTACCGTATAGAGTTTACTATCCGTACTTTATGCTCTCACAATTACACATTTTCTGGTGCGCTTCGATCCAAAAAGCATTTGCAGCAGTTTCTCAGCATTTTCAGAAGTTTTTCAGCGGTTTTTCATCATTTTCAGCAGTTTTTTCATCATTTTCAGCAGTTTTTCAACAATTTTTCATCATTTTCAGCTGTTTTTCATCATTTCTAGCATTCAGTGATTCAGCACACAAGCCAAATTGTTCCAGATATCACAATTTTTTCAAATAACTTTATAATAAACCCGACCTGAGCTTTTGCTATAAATTAATAAGTAAAATAATCATCTAAAAAATGGTTTCTCTTAGTTTTAAGAACTACTGTATGGCTGCTGCTGGCTGCAAATATCAACTCGCTCGTTTTTGGCTATATCTTGGCTGTAGCTTTTCGAATTGGTTTAATTCCTTTTTAATATGAAAATTGCGATAATTTTCTACAAAAAATTGCTTTATACAAATTATAGAATGCTTTTGAGGTTTTTATTAAAGGCTTAAAAGATGATCCAAAAGATGTATCCGAAAAATTCTTGGCACGCAACATTATTCAACCTCTTTCTAGTTCATTTTCAAAATGAAATCGGTTTTTTTGTCTTTTTTTGATAAATTTAAGCTTTAAGAGTAAAATTTAGATAATTCTTTCAATTAAGTTTCAAATTAACCGATGAAATTTGTTAACTTTGAGCAAAGTTAACAAATTTCAAGGAAAATCCATCTTCAAGAAGCCGTTGTTCATCCAGAGCTCATAAAAACATCAAATGGTTGAAGATTTTTGTTGAAAAATATTTGTTTTAAGCTTTTTTAATAGAAAAGAGTTAAATAAGCTATGTAAGAGCGCTTAAAACTTGTTCAAGAAAAGTTGTAGATTGAGTTGCGTGCCAAGGGGCAACAGTGCCAGTTTCCATGTTTCTTCAGTTTCCAAGCCTTCAATAAACATCTCAAAAGTATTCTACAACTTTTAAAGGTTCTACAAAAAGAGATTCTTTGTAGAAAATTATCGCAATTTTCATATTAAAAAGGAGTTAAACTGGTTTGAAAAGCTATAGCTAAGATATAGCCAAAAAAGCTACAGCTAAGCTATAGCGAGACGATAATTTGCGGCGATATTTACAATTCTAGTTCTAGTTCTAGTTCTAATTCTAGTTCTAGTTCTAATTCTAGTTCTAGTTCTAATTCTAGTTCTAGTTCTAATTCTAGTTCTAGTTCTAGTTCTAATTCTAGTTCTAATTCTAGTTCTAAAGTTCTAAAGTTCAAATATCTCAGATTTTTCTTTTCTTGAATGAATCTTTATCTCAATTCACTCATCAGATATGAATCAAGACTTTGTTTTGTCTAAAGAAATGAAAAAAAATGATCGTCAAAGCGATCCACCAAGCCAAAACACCGGAAAAGCTATCTGGAAAAGATTTGTGTTTCCATTCAGCTATAAAAACCTATTCTAAAGCTTTAAAATCTATTCTAAAGCTTTAAAATCTATTCTAAAGCTTTAAAACCTATTCTAAAGCTATAAAATCTATTCTAAAGCTATAAAACCTATTCTAAAGCTATAAAAACCTATTCTAAAGCTTTAAAACCTATTCTAAAGCTAAACTAGCTAATTTTTATTGAAAATTACTTGCTAATGCTAATGCTAATGTGTTTTTTTAAAGCTTTAAGCCAAATTTTGGATGAGTTTTTGAAATTTGATACTCATTTGAAGCTGATCAATTGATCAACGATGTTATCAAACTTTTGGAGGTTCTGTATTAGGATTTTTATAATAAATTTTGTTTATGGTTCCAACGGAAGTTTCATCAGCACCAACCTAATAGCAGTATCGGATAGCTATAGCAGCAGCAAGAAAGCAGCATCGGATAGCTATAGCAGCAGCAAGATAGCAGTCTCGGATAGCTATAGCAGCAGCAAGAAAGCAGCATCGGATAGCTATAGTAGCAGCAAGAAAGCAGCAGCAAGATAGCAGCAGCAAGATAGCAGTATCGGATAGCTACAGCAGCAGCAAGAAAGCAGCATCGGATATCTATTAGGTTGATGCATAAGTCTTTTCGTTTTTTTCGTACTTCTGTTAAAAAGTAACAAATTCACCAATTAATCTATAGTTTGCTCTATAAAAAAAGTGTTTTTTTGTTCAATTTGCATCTTTTTAAATGAATTTCGGTTCACTTTCAAGCAAATTCGAGAGTGAAAAACGCCTTTTTCGTAAAAATCTATAAAAAACTCTACGGAAAAATTGGCTGAATGAATTTCTCTGAAATTTTGGCGAAATATCAAACGTTTTTTTTCTCTATCTTTTATCTATTGACACGAAGATAGGTTTTCTTTAGCTAAGGTGTCTAAACCGCATCATCGAGTTAGCCCTTTTTGACTACCCGACTTCATACTCTCAAGAAAATCCAGGCATTAAATATTTTTAAACCCGTTTTAATGTTATTTTGCAGAAAAATAATTGGTTTTTCTAATGAAATCAACCGTAGTTTAATTGGTGCATTTGTTGGCTTGAAACGGCAGACGAAAAGGAACGAAAAGACTTATGCATCAACCTAATATATTTTTGTGCTCTATCTTTTATCTATAGACACAAAGATTGGTTTCCTTAGCTAAAGTCTCAAAAACGCATCATTGAGCCCACTTTTTGACTATTTGACTTCACGCTCTCAAAAGAACCCAGTCATTCGACATTTTAAGCCCGTTTTAATGTGATTTTGTAAAGAAATAGTTGACCTTTCTAATGAAAGAAACCGCAGTTGAAAGAAACCGCAGTTCAATTGGTGCATTTGTTGGTTTTAAACCAATATAAAAGTTCATCAAAATGTTTTAAAAAGATTAATTTTTATATATTTTCCTCTTTTCTAATTTTTCTAATAAGCTTTTCAAATTTTCTTATCAGAAAAAAGGACTTTCCGATCTACAGAGGGAAAAAAGAGCCCCTTTTCATCAACCAATCCACTTTTCTTCTCTTTTCTTTCATCAATCGATTTAAACTTCTTCTTTTTCTTTATTTTAATGACAACAGAATCTGAAACTATTGAAATATTCATTATTTTAATTGATCTGATATATTTGTCGTAGCCGTTTACGAAAACGTTTACGAAATTCAGCCGCTAACGAATGAGGGTATTTCCGGGCATCCAATCAAAAAGTCATCCACATAAAAAATGTTCATAATACATATATTTTATAATAAATTTTTGAGATTAGCTCATTTGGTTCAGTAGAAAAATTTTTTTGAGCCCCCAAAGTTTAGGTTTAAAAATGCTCTAAAATGGCTATTTTAGAGCCCTCTTTCTCCTACTTTAAACGAAAAATTGTTTTAGATGGCTTTACTTTAAGAATTTACATCAAATTGGCTACAAAATGAGCTATTAGGCAAGTTTTTTGGCTGAGTAGAAAATTTTTTATAGCCATTTTAGAGCCTTTTTAAACCTAAACTTTGGGGGCTCAAAAAAAATTTTCTACTGAACCAAATGAGCTAATCTCAAAAATTTATTATAAAATATATGTATTATGAACATTTTTTATGTGGATGACTTTTTGATTGGATGCTCGGAAATACCCTCATTCGTTAGTGGCTGAATTTCGTAAACGGCTACGACATATTATTTTTGATATTCTTGATGACTTTGCAATTCTAGCTTTACTTGGCTTCAAGAAGATTTTAGAAAGATTCTAGCTTCAAGAACTCGCTTTACTTGGCTTTAAGAACGAAAACGAAAACGAAACGAAACTTGTATCGAAACGTTTTCTAGCTTCTCTATGTTTTATTTATGACAATTTTACGGATCATTTTGCAATGGACTGACTCATTCAATCCATGCTGACAATTCAATCCACTACATGAACAGTGATTGGACAAAAACAAAAACATTACCGTAGAGCCGGCTCTTCTATAGAAGAAGACTTCTTCTATAGAAGACCTCTTCTTCTTCTTCTATTCTATACTTCTTCTATTTCTTTTTCAATATTCCTATAAAATGCTTTGTCCTGCTCTAGCTGCAGTCTCCTCAGATGTTTAAATATTGTTTTGTCTACATTCTACCGTAGGCTTCTGTTTGGAAGCATTCTAAAATTCTGGACTAACTGATAAACCTTACCTACACTACAATGAAATAGAGATGAGCTCATGGCCTAGTAGATAAAGGTCTAGTCTGTGAAACGGCGGTCCTATTCTTGCCCTCGGGTTCAATTCCGTCTGCATGTAAAATTTTCGTTTTTGCGATTCTTGGAACTACACTACTGGACAATGAAATATTATATTTGAAAAAAGATCGTCACTTTCGCGCGTCTATAACTTCCTTGTCTTTACCGTATTTCTAAATATTAATCTTACCATTGTGTAGCCCTTGAAAAGAGCTTTCAGAAAATGTATAACACTAATAGTTTAAACTCGAAGACAAGGGAGTTACAGATGCGCGAAAGTGACGATCGTTTTTCAAATATGATATTTCATTGTCCAGTACTGTACCTACGAGAATGTGCACAAAATGATATTTTGTGAAACGGAGCGCAGAAAAGCGCAATAAAATGTAGACTTCCGGAACGGAGTCACAAAATGGTCTTTCTGTCCATTTTCATCCCGTTTTCGACGTCATTAAGCTCTTTTAGTTTATAACTATTATTTAAAGCCTTTGAAAGTCTTTAAAAAGTTGAGCACTTTGCTAAACTTTAATAAAGAGGGCTCTTCAATTGGAATAAATACTGTAGATTCCGCACTTGAGCGAAGCTAGATCTGGCTTCCCTGCTTGTCTGGCTTAACCTGGTCCAGAAAAATAGTCAGCCATCCAGACTGACCTATCCAGATCAGATCTGAATTTATTCGGATCAGAATTTATTCAGGCTTCAGGCTTAGACTTAGTGCGAGGCGCTAGCCGCTAGCCTTCGCACTAAACGCAAGCCTAAGCCTAAGCCTAAGCATAACAAAACCACTAACCCATCTCAGTCCCACGTTTCGTTTAACCCTTCCATTTCAATCAACTTTGATAAAAAGAGCGCTTTTTGTGACGCCAAACGGTCTCCACTTCAAAACAACAATTTGTCCACTTCAAATTGATCAATTTCTTTGTCTATGAAAAAAGCTTATCTTTATTTTGAAGCACGAGAAGGAATTCAGACATAAAGCCAATAAAAGAGGGAGAAAGAGTTCTTCCGATGACGGGGGGAAAGCTGAATTACTGGCTAATTAAAGGTAAAACTATGCAGAGAACTGTTGTATTGGAGTGCTGATAAAGTTTCGGAGTGGAATCCTGTAGAGATAATTGGATTTTTAAAGGCCTGGACTTTCACCAAGCTATTCAGCATCTAGCAACTTAGCCAAGCTGAGCTGAGCTGAGCAATTTCCTCCCGTGAACCATGAAGGGAAACGGAGCGAATGACTCATCTTTTGGCCTTCTTTGGAGAGCGCTGAAAAAAAAGAGCAAAGAAAAGAGCAAAGAAGAGTCAAAAGAAAAAAAGAAAGGGTGCCAAATTGTGTGGAAGAAACCCTAAAACATTTAGGGTGAAACAGTGAAGAGAAAAATGAACAGAAAAACGATACACCGATCAGAGCCCCCATTGCCCTTTTCGATTCTCCGGTGGCCCTTATTGATTGCATTATTTGCATTAAAGTATCAGCTTTGGGGGTTTTTTAGTGCTATCTTTACTTTAGTACTTTAAATCACAAAGTTTAAAGTGCTGGAGCCTTTAAACCTTTAGACTTGAAGTCTAGTCTAGTTTAAAGTTTAAAGTCTATTAGGTTGATGCATAAGTCTTTTCGTTTTTTTCGTACTTCTGTTAAAAAGTAACAAATTCACCAATTAATCTATAGTTTGCTCTATAAAAAAAAGTGTTTTTTTGTTCAATTTGCATCTTTTTAAATGAATTTCGGTTCACTTTCAAGCAAATTCGGGAGTGAAAAACGCCTTTTTCGTAAAAATCTATAAAAAACTCTACGGAAAAATTGGCTGAATGAATTTCTCTGAAATTTTGGCGAAATATCAAACGTTTTTTCTCTCTATCTTTTATCTATTGACACGAAGATAGGTTTTCTTTAGCTAAGGTGTCTAAACCGCATCATCGAGTTAGCCCTTTTTGACTACCCGACTTCATACTCTCAAGAAAATCCAGGCATAAAATATTTTTAAACCCGTTTTAATGTTATTTTGCAGAAAAATGATTGGTTTTTCTAATGAAATCAACCGTAGTTTAATTGGTGCATTTGTTGGCTTGAAACGGCAGACGAAAAGGAACAAAAACACTTATGCATCAACCTAATAGTTTAAAGTCTAGTTTAAAGTGCTAAAGCCTTTAAACCTTTAGACTTGAAAGTTTACAGTCTAGTTTAAAGTGCTAGAGCAGTTAAGCGTTTAAACTTGAAAGTTTAAAGTCTAGCTTAAAGTCTAGCTTAAAGTTTGAAGTCCAATATTATCCTGCGTACATTGCGTGCTATCAGAGTTTCAATTTCAAAAGCAAGCTTTACATTGTAAAGCTAAGCTATCCAGATATCAAATTGTATACTTTGGATTTGTCTTCTAATTTCTGTCTTCTAAGCTTTCTAAAGTTTTTACAATAACGATATATTGGATCCACATTTGAGAAGCGGATAATGGATAAGAGAAATCACTATTTTTTGTAATAAAACGGCGCATCTCTCTTTTGTAATGTTTTTTTTTGTTAAAAATTTGCCTATATTGAATGCCTATATTGAATTTTGCATGTTTTCTTGATGAGATTACGATACTTTTTCTTAGCGGCGCGTTAGAAAACGTATTAATCGCGAGGAACACATTCTAACTCTTACGCAACCCAAAATACGCTCAATTCCTCTAATCGATTTCTTGGTTGTGGGGGTTGACCTAGAGAAAGCCACTGATTTTTGCGCTTCACATTCTCATATTGTATCCCTGTTTCATCAGATGTTAGAATTCTTCCCCAAAAATCATGAGATTGAAAGCAGGGTAGAGCTTTTGAAAGCAGAGTAGAGCTAACGATAACACGAATTGTTTTGTTGCCTTGAGTCAGTTCATGAGGAACCCATCTTCCGCAGTGAATTGTTTTTCCTAATTGATGTTGTCGATTGTTTTTTGGTCCATCCCAAATCCGCAAATCCGGTGTCCGCTAACTCACAAGTGGTAAGGGTTGGATTGAGTTCGATGGCATCAAGCAAATTCGCATCTGAAATCTCTTGCGGTCGTCCAGGTCGTTCCTCGTCTTGGAGACTTTCATTTCCATCTTTTAACCGCTCAAACCATATCTGGCATTGTCTTTCGCTAATGCTGTCTTCCCCAAAAACTTCAATGTCCTCAAACTGTGACATATGACAATAGCCGGCAGTTTTCAATTCACCAACCCAATAAATTAAAAATAATAATAATAATTAATAATTAAAAAAGTAATTAAACAAATTGGGTTTAATTTCATTTTACTTCAAATCAATTTAAAGGAATTCTTTCTTGAAATAATAAAATTCTGACGACAGATGCCTTTCGGACCGTCCACCGTACTTTCAGACGTTTCCGCGCCAAACGTCGGAAACTACCGTAACCCGACGCAATAAAAGGACCCCACCACAAAGAATTTTTCAGTCTTTCGTCGTGTTTTATTTTTTCATTCTTTTTTCATTGACACCAAAATGGGTTTCTTTTGAAGAAAGTGCTCAAACTGTCACATATGACAATAGCCTGCAGTTTTCAATTCACCAACCCAATATTAATCTAGGGCTTATAGCTGGATTGATTGAAGCCCTGCGTTCATACTTTCAGACTTTGCTCTTGTTTGTCAAGTTTGACTTGATACTTGATAACTTTATCTTTTCCAATAACGTAAATAGACTTTTGCTGACTTAAGATATAGTATCTTGTAATTCAGGTTCCCTCCTCGGGAAAGACATGCGATGGAAGGGGTCAGCTCTGATATTTTGTATTCTATTTTGTATTCTATTATTCACACAAGCCCAGGAAAACAATCGAATCGAGGTAAATGAAAATTTATGCAAAAAATACTACATAATTTTATAAATTAGCATAATATTTAAAAAAAAGACATAATATGTGGTCATATTTTCCAAAAAACCTAATACTTTAGGATGCCCAAAGCCAAGCTATTGTTTTCGTCGATAAACCCACCACTCCGACGCCAAAGAACGATTTACGACACTCGTGGCTTCGCTGTGAGTTATAATTTGCCATATTTTCTCGTATTAAAACGCATACTTATCCAATTACTTTAATAATTATCCAATTTATTCAAAATTTCTTAACTTTGATTCCAGTTGATCCAAAATACCCAGGAGGTGAGTGGCAAAATGTTTCTTGTGCAAAATTGTGCGCCTAAACCTTATGTGCTTTGTAAACCCATTGTCCAGCTTGGGGTGAACTTTGTGCTCGAAATGCATCGCTTCTCGCAGCTTCCTTGCTTTTTCCTGCGTCAGAAGTCTTGCGTTTAACCATGAGCACAAATAGGTTTCATAAAGTGGATACAATTGCTTTGCTACAATTGCTACAATGGCACGAGTTGACAAATATAACAAATAACAGTTTTTTAACGGTTCAGGAGATGAGCTTTGCTTTCTTTGTTTCCATTCAACTCCGCAAACCATCTTACAGTTAGTTTTGGCCTTTTTTGTCGTCCGGCTATGAAAAGTTCTGGATTCTTAATTCTTATTTTTGTTGAATAATACTTTTGAAGTAAAATACCACAAATTCGGTTGAAGGAATCCCTTTCTGGATGAAAATGTTGCGTAAAAAAGTGACAAAAATGGCAGATCGCCAGAGAGAGGCCGACTTGAGCTCATCCGAGAGCTTGTAAAATAAGTTGTATATTCCAATCGAAAAGTTCTTTGTATTAGGTTGGCGACATTGAAATTTCGTTTTTTTGCAGCAACAAGTTTATTCGTAAAAACTAGAAATCTAGAAACAATTAATCAACAATCTATTCCCCACAGCTATCAATAACATTTTTTCCTTCTTCAACGCAAATTATGGATACTCTCTTGCAAGAATTGTGCTGGTTTTGATTGAAAGAAAGCAGAGACCCATTTTTTGATGTCGTCAATGTTCTGGAACTTGTGGCTTTTTAGTGAATGCCGAATACTTCGAAAGAAATGGTAGTCAGACGGGGCAATATCTGGACTATAAGGCGGATGAACTAGAAGTTCCCATTGCTCAATCTTCTCTTGCGTAATTTTGGCAACGTGAGGACAGGCATTGTGTTGTAACAATCGCACCGTTGTCGGATCAATTCCTTTTGAGCGAAGAACCGCGTCCGCGCGATCTAGTTGTCGAACGTAAAGATTTGCATCAACAGTCTGACCAGAAATTAACACTTCGAAATGGACCAGGCCTCGGGTATTCCACCAAACCGACAGCATAACTTTCTTTGCGTGAAAATCTGGTTTAGGTATTGGCTTTGGAATTTCTCCCGGATTGAGCCATTGTCTTATCCTTGTAATATTGTCATAATGAATCCATTTCTTATCAGAAGTTAAAATTGCATCCCAAAATCCACTATTCTTGGAAATTCTAAGCAAATTTCCTGAATAAAGAACTCTGATGGCTTTGTTGCATCGCTTAGTGAATGTGGAATCCATTTTCCAGCTTTATTGAGCTTGCCCAATTCATGCAAATGGTTTTCGGTTGTTTTATGATCACAATTAAAATATTTCATATGTAGTCTTTATCGGGTCACTTTCGATTATCTGCTTCAAATCGTCGTTTGTCCTCGTCCCAGATCTTCCAGACTTCCGTCACCCATTCGAAATCTTTTGAACCAGTTTTGACATTGATGAACAGTGATAACATCTTTCTCAAATACGTTACAAAGTGATTCATGCGATTCAGTTGCTGTTTTTTCATGTTTGAAATCGTACAGCAACAAATGCGAAGTCGATATTTTGAGGTCATCTAGCATCTATAAGATTTTTTTATTAAAATTCTTCAACTAGAAATAAAGAAAAGACGCTTAATAAAGCACAATAATTATATCTTTAAAACAGAAGAGATTGCGGTGGTAATAGTATCCACAGTGTTAAAATCCATAAAGAGAAACGCAAACGAAATTTCAATGTCGCCAACCTAATAGATAAATGATGCCAAGATGAAGGGCTTTATTTTTCTATATAACACTTGGCACTTTAGTAATAAGTCAGGCGTTTGCCAGCAACTTTTCCAAAAGATTCGGTTCCTATTAAGTCCTAATTCGGTTCTCATTTGGTTTCTATTCAGTTCCTATCCGATTCCTATTTGAATTCTATTCAGTTCCTATTCGGCTCCTATTCGGCTCCTATTCGGCTCCTATTCGGCTCCTATTCGGCTCCTATTCGGCTCCTATTCGGCTCCTATTCGGCTCCTATTCGGCTCCTATTCGGCTCCTATTCGGCTCCTATTCGGCTCCTATTCGGCTCCTATTAAGTCCTGATTCGGCTCCTATTCGGTTCTCATTCGGTTCCTATTTGAATTCTATTTGGTTCCTATTCGGTTCCTATTCAGTTCCCATTCGGTTCCTATTCGGCTCCTATTCGGCTCCTATCAAGTCCTGATTCGGCTCCCTTTCGGTTTCCATTTGGTTCCTATTTGGATCCTATTCGGCTCCTATTCGGTTCCTATTCGGTTTCTATTAAGTCGTGATTCGGCCCCCTTTCGGTTCCCATTTGGTTCCTATTTGGTTCCTATTCGGCTCTTATTAAGTCCTGACTCAGGTTCCCTTTCGGCTCCTATTCAGCTATTCGACGACGCGGCGCTCCCATCGACTACCTCCAAATGGCGGCGACGTCAATTGGAATGCGACGTCGCGCAAAAATTAACATTTAAAATTTGCGACAGATATTCAAATTTAACATGAAAACGTCTAGAAAAACATTTTTTTTGTTTTTCTTTTTCAACATTTCTCAATCTCTCTACTTAGCGTCCAGTGTGTCAGATGGCTTGCGTTTACGGGGCTTTCTCAATAGTATTACGGTGAATATTATCATTTTTGGGGATAATTCAGTCTAGCGGAAGACTTGCGTTCATGCAAATCGAGAACTCAGAGGCCAGTGCGCCAGATGGGTTGCTTTTGCGCACTTTTGCGCACTTTTGCGCACGTTTCACCCATTCAAAGCTCATCAAAAGCCTATTCGACTCAAAATCTCGACAAATATTCGCTTTTCCTCCTTTTTTTCCTCACAAATATTCCCTTCTTTTCAATCCGTGATTAATTTCGGCGATGGATTGCCCCCATTCGTCCCTTCATGAAACCAAAACCAAAAAAAAAATGTCGCAAAAATCCACTTACATCTCCGTGGGGGTTTTCTCTCCTTTTCTCTCCTTCATCTTTTCTCAAATCGTTTCCCGAAAAGGTTTCTATTTTTTTTTTGAAAGAAAACCAGGTGGATTTCGGATTTTTTTCGATTTTTCCGATTTTTTCCGATTTTGTAACTTTTTTAGAAAGTTTTTCGATTTCTGACTGATCATCGTTTCCTGTTTACGCAAATATTTTATTTTATTCGGTGGACTTTGTGCTTAAACCTGTAAACGCATCGTCTAGCGCGCTTTTCTTATGAAAAAATGAGGAATCGAGTGCGCCAGAGATGGTGCGTTTACAGATTTGAGCCCAAAGCAAGCGTTGACAGATTTGAGCACAAAGCGTTTACAGATTTGAGCTCAAAGCGTTTACAGATTTGAGCTCAAAGCGTTTACAGATTTGAGCTCAAAGCGTTTACAGATTTGAGCACAAAGCGTTTACAGATTTGAGCTCAAAGCGTTTACAGATTTGAGCTCAAAGCGTTTACAGATTTGAGCCCAAAGCATTTGAGCACAAAGCACAGTTCTTTCTTACTTTTGTTCTAATCTTTTACCCAAATTCAATGCTCAATGCCAAATTCAATGACCAAATAAAATGCTTTACAAAGAAACAGCTTGTACTTTGTAACAGCTAGCTACAGCTAGCTTTGTAAACTCACCTCTTCCGGCACACTGAAAGCTTCTGAAAGCTTCAAGTCAAATGAGCTAAAAGTAGACTAGTGAAAGATGGTATTTTGTGAAAAAGTGAAGCTTTCAGTGTGCCAAACGTTGAGAGTTTGGGAGAAAATCTCAGAGAAAACTCTTTTGAACAATTAGCATTGAGTTTGAAATCAAATTTGCATTTATTCAAATTCAATATCAAATTCAATATCAAATTTCATTTCAAAATATCTCTTTTCGATTTTAGAATGCTTTTTTCTGAAAGAATTCAAAGCTTTAAATGAAATTCATTGATTTTCATTGAAATTTTTTTTTTAAATACCGACTGGGGCTACCAGTGGTGAATTTGTCGCATACACGAAATATATCAATCACAATACAACGACACACACAATACTAGGCTATATCTTAACTTAACCCACGTCATGACAGACGGCTCCCTAACCCTAAGCTCAATGGGGAACTAAATAGCTTTTTTGGTGGTGAAGGGAAGATGACGATGAAGGAGTGGCTTGTCACTTTAAAGAACTGGGGCCACAACCACCAGACTGCCCTCCAGAAAACCTCTCAACCCGAAGGGAAAGGAAATCCGAAGGGGGTGACCATGTCGCATGTGGGGTTGTCGCACGTTAAATTTCAGTAAAGAAATGTATAATTTGTTTTATAGACTTACCAATAAAATTATCGAGAAAATTAAGGTCAAAGTGAGATAAGTGCCTACCCTTCCCTAGATATTTGTCTAGGGACGAGTAGAGAATCTGAGTTGGACTACTCTTCTCTTTTGTCTCATATCTCCACTTGCCATTGACGGATCGACTCGCGGTTGGTTTTAAAATGTAGGTAATGAAATTCTATTATAGAAAACTATAACTTGCTTAGTAAACTGTAATATAAAAACATAGAGAAATTTTCGGTCAAAGTTCGAACCCTCGACCTTCCCATTAAGATAAAAGACACTTAACCAGTCAGCCACACGTGCTCGATGAAATTTAACGAAATTCGATGAAATTTAACGAAATTCATCGAAAGTGGACTTTAAAATGGACTTTAAACTGTAAGCTAGACTCTAAGCTAGACTTTAAACTAGACTTTAAACTTTAAACTAGACTAGACTTCAAGTCTAAAGGTTTAAAGGCTTTAGCACTTTAAACTAGACTTTAAACTTTAAAATTCATTGCTTTTATTTTGAAATTGATTGATTTTCATTGAAATTCATCGAAATTCATCGAAATTTAACGAAATTTAACGAAATTCATTGCTTTTGTTAATCGAAATTGATTGATTTTCATTGAAATTCGATGAAATTGATGAAATGAAATGAAAAATGAGTCTTAAAAAGCCCAGAAAAAGCCAAAGAAAGCCTAAAAAAGCTCAAGATGCCACCAAAACAAAGGCAAAGTTAAAGTCGACGCTCTCTATACAGAATAGTTAAGATATTCAGTCATCAAATTGACTAATTTAAGGGCGTGGGACAAATGCGACCTTTTTTTTGCGCACCTGGACATTTGCGCACCCTTTTTTTGCTGGAAAGGGCCTTAGGAAAGGTGGTAGAGCTTCAAAAATGTTTTCATTTTTTTTTACTACCGAATAGCTACTTACTACTTCAGGATCCAGACCACTTGTGCATAAACGGGTTTCTCGGTTCTCAGCGCTTGAATCGATGGGAACAACCAGAGAAAGAAACAGGCAAAAACGATCAAACTGACGAACTAAAATTAGGGATACCAAATTGGATAGCTCATATAATTATTGTAAATACTGTAATAGAACGGCAGGGTAGAGGGGGGAGGGAGAAAATAGAACGATCTCCTCGAATAGAACGGCAGTGTACACAAGTGTACAAATTACGTGTTAAATCTAAAAATTTTTACTTTTTCTTGAAAATCACTTGTGTTTAACGTCTTTTTAGCGTAAATTTTGTTGTTTTGTTGTAAATTTTGTTGTTTTTATCTTTTTCTGCTTTTGACGGGGGTGGGACAAATGCGACCTTTTTTTTGCGCACCTGGACATTTGCGCACCCTTTTTTTGCTGGAAAGGGCCTTAGGAAAGGTGGTAGAGCTTCAAAAATGTTTTCATAGAAGGGAATCGTATGCGTAGATTCCGAATTTCGACAAATCAGACCTCGCTGACACGTCAAATTTGGGCTAAAAGGCAAAAACTGCGGAAAAGCGTTAAGTTGCGCCACGCCTGCTACCTGTAAAACACAAATCGTTCGTTGAAATCAAAATTATGTAAACGATCAAAAAGGAGCCAAAATTTTGATTGAAGTGAAGAAAAACAAAAAGAATTGAAGAAGTTCATAAAAACACATTTGTTTATTTTATAATTTTTTTTGTTTTGTAATGGTTACGGTAGTTTACCCACGCTTTAGCGCGCAGAAAGTTGACAAAACGCTACTTTTGCGTTCAAAAGGCATCAACTTTTCACAGATTCACCCAATTGATCTCGTTTTGGTGTCAAAATGTGCACAAGACCCTTGAGCATAAAGTTTGGTATATGGTATACCAAAATTTCCTTTTCGCCGAGAACCAGCCTGTAAAAGAGAGGCAATTCTGGCGTTTATATGGAAAAATAGTGATTTTTTTCGATTTTAAAAAAATCTGTCAGACGGATTCGAAAAATTCTTTCAAATTTGAATTCAAGACATTTTTTCGCATCGAATAGCACTTACCGTGAGCAAGTTTAACGGCGATCGCATTTTCGCGCGGATGTGCACCCCCCTTTAAGATACATTCCGCGTGTTCCCCCTCCTGTGCCCCCTTGCCAGAGGCATTTTGCGTTTTTCTCGACACACAATTTACCAATCGGGCTATTTTTGGTTTCATTTGATGCGTCTAACTCTCCTCTATCCAATGAAACCAACAACAGCGAAATTGATGAATTGTGAAGCGCAAAATGCCTTTGGAAAGGGGGGGGGAACAGTTGGGGGCACACTCGGAATGTATATTTTCTAGCCAAAATGTTTCCCAATAAACATATTCAAATTTAATCAATTCAAATCAAATCAATTCAAATTCAAATTTAACGAAATTTAACAAAATTTAACGAAATTCATCGAAATTCGTCAAAATTCATCAAAATTTAACGAAATTCATCAAAATTCATTCAAATTCCTTCTTCAGACCCTAATTTCCGGTTTAATTTTCTCTAAAAACCGCCGAAAATTTCTCATTTACTCGATTTTTCTTCAATTCTTTTCTTTTTAAAGTTCAATTTTTCAATTTCAATTCAATTTTTACGTTTTTCTCTTTTTGTAGTTCATAAAATCGTCTTTTTTTGGGTGAAAGTGATTCAATTGATATGAAGACTCAAGTCCTTCTTTTCAAAAAACACACACACAAAAGTTGACCCGATTCTCTGAGTTGATTCCATTTTTCGATTCGAAATCTCTCTAACTCTCTCTAACTGGTTCCTATTTGGTTCCTATTCGGCTCTTATTAGTTGATTCCATTTTTCGATTCGAAATCTCTCTAACTCAAGCAAAAGTTGAAAGTTTAAAGATTTCGTTTTAAAGATCTCCTTTTAAAGATCTCCTTTTATAGATCTCCTTTTAAAGATCTCCTTTTAAAGATCTCCTTTTAAACATCTCCTTTTATAGATCTCCTTTTAAACATCTCCTTTTATAGATCTCCTTTTAAAGATCTCCTTTTAAAGATCTCCTTTTAAAGATCTCCTTTTAAAGATCTCCTTTTAAAGATCTCCTTTTAAAGATATCCTTTTAAAGATCTCCTTTTAAAGATATCCTTTTAAAGATCTCCTTTTAAAGATCTCCTTTTAAACATCTCCTTTTAAAGATATCCTTTTAAACATTTCAATTTCCTTTTTCCTTTTCTATTGAACATTTCTTTAATGTTCTTTAACATTTCTTTAATGTTCCATCAAATTTCTTTCGATTGTCTAGATTGATTGGCTAGAAATCTTCTTATCTTTCTGCTCAACTCCTTTTTTTGGCTTTCAAAGATGAAACCCAGAAAAGTCGACCCACAGATCAATCGATTATTCCATTATTCGGCTCTAATCTCTACAATTTCTTTCTTTTTCTTTCAACCGATTCACTCAAGCGTCTTCTGGAATGACGTCAACCGGAGAAAGTGTCAATCGGAGACTTCGAAATGCCGTTCGATATATTGTTTAAAGATATCAATATTAAACTTTGAGTTCATTAGACCATAGACCCCAGTTTGCTAAATGACTTGCGTTTACAGCAGCTCTTCACAATGAGCCTTCAAAGCTCATCTAAGCAAAATCCGATAATTATAACGAGAAAATTGGATGAATCCTGCCATAGTGGTGCCTAAATTGCTTATCATTTAGATATAGCAGGTTTAGCTTTGATCAAACTTGGATTTTATCAAGTTTATTGACTTGATACTGTAATAAAAGAGATGTTTCAATATCTGATCCAGCCTAGTCGACAATGTGCCTAAACTTTGTCGTATTGAGCCTGAGCCTAGACCTGGACCTGGACCTAAGCTGGAACCTGGGCCTGACCTGGGCCTGGACCTGGGCCTGGACCTAGGCCTGACTTGGGCCTGACCTGGGCCTGGACCTGGGCCTGACTTGGGCCTGGACCTGGGCCTGGACTTGGATCTAGACCTGAGCTTGGAACTAGATCTGGGCTTGGACCTGGACCTAGGCCTGGATCTGGACTTGGATCTGGACCTGGGCTGGGTATGGACCTGGACTTGAGCCTGGATCTAAGCTTGGATCTGGACCTGGACCTGGGCCTGGGCTTGGACTTGGATCTAGACCTAAGCTTGGAACTAGATCTGGACCTGGGCTTGAACTTGGATTTGGACTTGGGTCTGGACCTGGGCTTGGATCTGGATCTGGACCAGTACTTGGACCTGGACTTGGATCTGGACCTGGGCTTAGACCTGGACTTGGGCCTGGATCTAAGCTTGAACCTGGACCTGGGCCTGGACTTGGACCTGGACTTGGGCCTGGAACTAAACTTGGACCTGGATCTGGACTTGGATCTGTACCTACTCTTGGACCTGGACCTGGACCTAGTCTTGGACCTGGACCTAAATCTGTCTCAGAAATCAGGCCTAAACCTGGGTGAACTTGATCTGTCTTGACTTGTAGGTTCTAGGACCCGGCTGAAACAGCTCCGAGAGTTAATTTGTTTACAATCATCTTCTTTACCAAGAATAGGATGCAATGACTGTAGCACTTTCCAAACGTTTCTTCAGTCCAAGTTTCGTTCGCATTTTCTTTACAATTCAAACTTGACAATCTAAAGTCTTTTGCGATCAAGACACTGGGATTTTTGAAAGTTAATAGTCTTGAACCATGGCTAAACTTTGCGCTAATAGTAATCGAATCAAGTTCTAGTAAGGAACTGGTTCAATAAACCCAATACAAATCTTCAAAAGTGTTACTGAAGCAAACTCTCTGTCAACGTAGCTTTATGTAGCTTCAATGTTTCCCGCAAAAATCCAACTTCAGCTTGTTCTGGGACAAAAAACAGCTACTCGGAAAGCGGTCGACAGGATAAACTCGATGCATACCACTATTTTCAGAAAATTTATGAGGTTAGTCTTGATTTATATTGATTTGTATTGATTTATATTGATTTGAAAACTTGATTCCTAAAAGAAAGGCTTTATTTTAGAACTGTAGCGTCGTCTATCAAAACGTTGAAATCACTAATTACTCCGATGAACGGGAAATCGATTTCCTTGATGATATCGTTGAGGTGAGCTTTTTGAATATTGGGTTGTCCAGTTATGAATGCGCGTTTTTTACTATTTTGTAAATTTTTCAAGATACCGAAATCAAGAAAAAGATATATATGAGTATTATTCGAAAGCTGAAGGTCTCCTCTACATTTTGATATAAAAGTTTTTGGATTTGTTCAGCTTTTGAGCAAATTGACTGGACAGAAGAAGAGGTGGCCAAAAAATGGATCAAGTTTTGGCTCTCAGGACTCAGAGCCAGCTCTCAGGACTCAGAGCCAGCTCTCAGGACTCAGAGCCAGCTCTCAGGGCTCAGAGCCAGCTCTCGGGACTCAGAGCCAGCTCTCAGGACTCAGAGCCAGCTCTCGGGACTCAGAGCCAGCTCTCGGGACTCAGAGCCAGCTCTCAGGACTCAGAGCCAGCTCTCAGGACTCAGAGCCAGCTCTCGGGACTCAGAGCCAGCTCTCGGGACTCAGAGCCAGCTCTCAGGACTCAGAGCCAGCTCTCAGGACTCAGAGCCAGCTCTCGGGACTCAGAGCCAGCTCTCAGGACTCAGAGCCAGCTCTCAGGACTCAGAGCCAGCTCTCAGGACTCAGAGCCAGCTCTCGGGACTCAGAGCCAGCTCTCAGGACTCAGAGCCAGCTCTCGGGACTCAGAGCCAGCCCAGGTCCCTTTGGATCAAGTTTTGGCTCCGCTCAAATTGAGTTAACCGTTTGATGTTTGGCCAATAGATATATCAATACAACTTTTTTTAAAAAATATGGCAATTTCAGAGCATCTTTACTTTTCTTTTCTTTTCTGGGCGGTTATTTTACACCATAAAACTTGAGGAATTGGCTAAGCTGGAATGGGTTTTTTTTCGAAAACGACCTCTCTCTTTGTGCAGTCAATTTCCCAAAAAGTTGAATGAATTCAAAAACTTTTTTATTCCAAAATGTAGAGGAGATCTTCAGCTTTCGAATGATATATAACACTCATATACATCTGTTCGATATCTTGAGAAATTTACAAAATAGTAAAAACGCGCATTCCTGACTGGACAACCCGATAGATTCATTGTTACTTGAAGCTAAAGATATTCAGCTAAAGATAAAGATATTCAGCTAAGGATAAAGAAAAGCTAAAGATTCAGCTAAAGCTATACTATAAATGTCGTAATCGTTTACGAAACTATCGAAAACTACCGTAATCGAATCACTTTCTACCGTAATTAAAGCATTTTCACTTTCAGGTCAAAGGCTACATCCTTATTTACAACAATAATCGTCTCAAAAGAATCAGCATGCGAAATTTGGAGATTGTTTGGGGTGAAAGCCTGCATCGACCGGGAATCAACGATATGGCTATTGAGGTATGAACCTTATGTACTTTGTATGTACTTTAGTATGTACTTAGTATGTACTTTGTGCTCACTTGTAAACCCACCTCTCCCCGTCTACTCAATTCTTCAGTTTTCTTCTTAAACTAAAGAAAATCATCAGGAAATTGAAGAAAAAGTGCATCAGAAGGTGCCTTTACTAAGCACAAAGTACATTCGATTTTCTTGATGTACTTTTTGCTCAATCTTGTAAACAAACACTGCCTGGTGCAAACAAACGCTGCCTTCAAATTCACGTTTAGATTGTCCACAATCCGATGCTCGAACAAGTGAATATGCCGAATTTAAGAGGTATGCAAATTTTTAATTTATTAAGAATTTTAAGAACTTTAAGACCTATCTTATGAAGTAATTTGGATGGAATTCTGATTAATAATCTTTAAACTCTAATTAATAATCTTTCAATTCTAATTAATAAATCTTTAAACTCTAATTAATAATCTTTAAACTCTAATTAATAATCTTTAAATTCTAATTAATAAATCTTTCAATTCTAAATATTTAAATGGATCTTTAAACTAATTAATAATCTTTAAATCCTATGTAGGAGTCATCAACGGAAATGTGGGAATTGGGCAGAATCGAGACTTCTGCTATGCGAATTCGATTCATTGGGAAGAGGTTAGTGAGGCTAGCAGGAGTTCGGTTGTTGTAAAGGCAGCTGGCTGGCCCAGTGCGTTTTTTTTGGTTAGATTGGGCAAAGCTAGATCAGGACTAAGCTTGGTTAGCTCTAGGTTTGATCTAGATTAGATCTAGGTTAGATCTAGGTTAGATCTAGGTTTGATCTAGATTAGGTCTAGATTAGATCTAGGTTTGATCTAGGTTTGATCTAGGCTAGGATCAGATTCGGTTAGATCAGTCTAGGACCAGATCAAACCAGAACAGATCAAGCCAGAACAGATCAAGCAAGAACAAACCAGGAATATCTCAACTAGAACTATTAGGCTGTCCAGAAAGTCTTTTCGTTTCTTTTCGTTCTTCCGTTTAGAACCAACAAATCCATCAATTAAACTACATTAGAAACGACAATTATTTTTCTTTTTTTCATTAGAAAAGGCTTTCTAGACAGCCTAATAGAATCAAAAAAGACCAAAACAAAACAGGAATCATGATAGATCAAGCCAACCAATAAGAAAGATTAGGACTAGACTAGACTAGACTAGACTAGACTAGACTAGACTAGACTAGACTAGACTAGACTAGACTAGACTAGACTAAACTAGACTAGACTAAACTAGACTAGACTAGACTATACTAGACTAATCCACAGAGCCATGTAAGGCTTTCAACGACATGTAAAGACAAAGGCAGCTTTCAAGTCCGATAGTAGTCTTATCTTATTATTGAGGAAAGTACTTATTATCATGATCTTTTCATTCTTTTCATTCTTTTCATTATCTTTCATTATCTTTTATTATCTTTTCAATTTAGATCCTTGAACCAACAACGAAAAAGAACGGATCATCTCGAGCTCAGCTGTCCGAAAATGGAGGAAAAGCGTGCGCCAAAGAGAAACTCGCATGTCATCCAAGTTGTGAATCGGGATGCTATGGACCAGAGGCCGCTAATTGTCAGCAAGGTGTGCAAAAATGAGTACTAACTAACACGAATAAGATACATAATCGAATTTTCGATGCCTATGCGTAATCATTGGATGTTTGGATGTAATCTTTAGATCCTAATCATTCGAACTTACTGTACTTACTCAGAATTAGAGCAAGGCAGCGCCAGTTTACTGCGGCGAATCTGTCACCAGTTTATCTGTCATCGATAATTTTAAAAACTCGTGACTTGCCTCTAACTTGCTGTAACTGTAACTTGCGTAACTTACTGTACTTACTTACTGTACTGTACTGTACTTACTTACTGTACTGTACTGTACTTACTTACTGTACTGTACTGTACTTACTTACTTACTGTACTGTACTTACTTACTGTACTGTACTGTACTTACTTACTTACTGTACTTACTTACTGGACTTACTGTACCTACTTACTGTACTTATTTACTGTACTGTACTTACTGTACTGTATTTAGAGTACTGTACTTAGTGTACTGTACTGCAACCTGCGAAATCTAAGATTAAAATTCAAATCTCCCAATCTCCAAATCTCGAAATTTCAGTGGTTCGCTCAAAATGCACGAAGGCTTGCCAAAAGAACGCGAACGCTTGCTACCTCGAGAGGGATCAAATCACGAATGGTACGGTAACTAGTATGGCTAAGTTTAGATATCAAAAAGCTAAGTATAGTAATGTCAGATAGATCCAGATATCCAGATAGATCCAGGTATTCAGATAGATCCAGGTATTCAGATAGATCCAGATATCCAGATAGATCCAGGTATCCAGATAGATCCAGGTATTCAGATAGATCCAGATATCCAGATAGATCCAGGTACCCAGATAGATCCAGGATCCTTAAAACAAGCCTAAATTCCAGCCACCAGTTACGAATGCTGTGACGCCGAGTGCGCCGCCGGGTGCCATGGACCGACTTCAAGGGATTGCTATGTAAACTCAAAAATTTATTACTATATTATCTATTATCTAATTCTATATCTAAACTACTTTATCTAAGCCATCAATTAGTTAATTGACAAGAAAATTTGAATAAAATCTCTTTTGCAATTCAGGGTTGCAAGAACTACCGAGACGAGGACACGAAACGCTGCGTCGAGCACTGTGCGCCATTGTATCGGTGAATTTAGATAAATATTCAGCTAATATATTAGATAAATTAGATATATCATCTATATATCTAAATCTGGTTATCATTTACATCTAGATCTATAGCATTTTTCCAGGCTAGACCCACTCTCAACGACGCGTACTCGGAATCCGCTTGGTCGCTTTACGCATGCGAAAAGCTGTCTACAAGAGTGTCCCGGTTTGTAGATCTCTAGCATAAAGATCATTTTTTTAAACCTGTAATCATTTTTATAGAAAAACAGTCTTTTTTTTAAGTTAAAAACCGAACAATAAGCGATTTTTAGGCTTTTTGAAATTTTCGCTTGAGGCTGGGCCACGAGCTTGAGCGAAATGTGCACGAGCACATTTCGCTTGAGGCTGCTGTTGAAAATAGACTGCTTTTTATCATAACTTGAAAACTTTAAGTATTTATGGAGTAGATCCCAGCGGTGAATCAATATGGCTTTTACCTGGTTCAATACTTGGTTCAATACTTGGTTCAATACCTGCTTCAATACCTAGTTCAATACCTAGTTCAATACCCAGTTCAATACCTGGTTCAATACCTAGTTCAATACCTAGTTCAATACCCAGTTCAATACCTGGTTCAATACCTAGTTCAATACCTGGTTCAATACCTGGTTCGATACCTAGTTCAATATCTAGCTCTATACCTAGTTCAATACTTAGTTCAATACCTAGTTCAATACCTAGTTCAATACCTAGTTCAATACCCAGTTCAAGACCTGGTTCAATACCTGGTTCGATACCTAGTTCAATATCTAGCTCTATACCTAGTTCAATACTTAGTTCAATACCTAGTTCAATACCTAGTTCAATACCTAGTTCAATACCTAGTTCAAGACCTGGTTCAATAGGTATTGAATACCAATGTCAACACCAAGGTCAGGAGAGTGCACATCGTCGTAAAATCAGAAAAATGCTGTTCATGAAAATGCTGTTCTCTCATGCTGTTCATGAAAATGAACAGCATGAGAGAAGCCATCTGCTATTTCACGAGTTCAAATCCGAGAGTTCTCATGAACTTTAGAAAAGGTGTACTGTATTTAAGGGCACAACAAAAAGATTCTGAAGTTAAACATTGACTTTCTATTAGAATGATTATTAGAATGATTATTAGAATGATTACAATAGCTTTAGAACCTTGAATCTTTAAAACCTTGACTCTTTTAAACGATTCGATTTCTAGATCTTAAAGCTTTTATTTTTAAAAACCATAAATCTTTTTCAGTGGGTACCCTTATCGAGGGAGCGTACTGTGTCCTCCGTTGCAGTGAGGGTCATTTTCATGATGCCCGTTTGGGAACTCGAGAGTGCAAACCATGTCAAGGAACTTGTCCGAAATGTAAGTGTTTAAAAGGCTTTGGTATACGTGGGTAATTCAACCATTTGTATCTATTGATATGCTTTATAAATCCTTGAAGAACAAAGTCAAAAATAGAGAATGGTAAACGGGAATGTTTTAGTAAAACAAAAGAATTCTAAAGAAACGCGATTGCCAGTGTGATCTCTTGATAATAAAAGTAGAGTGTGTTTCTCGTGATCAACGCGCTTTGTAAAAAAGCTATCGTAGTTATGTAAATTTGTTTGTTTGTTAAACTTTGGCTCAGGCTCAGGCTCATTTGCGATCCTGAGCGATCATTTGCGATTCTGAGCGATCATTTACGATCTTGAGCAATCATTTGCGATTCTGAGCGATCCTGAGCGATCATTTGCAATCCTGAGCAATCATTTGCGATCCTGAGCGATCATTTGCGATCCTGAGCGATCCTGAGCGATCCTGAGCGATCATTTGCGATCCTGAGCGATTCTGAGCGATCATTTGCGATCCTGAGCGGTCATTTGCTATCCCGAGCGGTCATTTGCGATCCTGAGCGATCCTGAGCGATCATTTGCGATCCCGAGCGATCATTTGCGATCCTGAGCGATTCTGAGCGATCATTTGCGATCCTGAGCGATCCTGAGCGATCCTGAGCGATCCCGAGCGATCATTTGCGATCCTGAGCGATCGAGCGATAGGGGGCTAGTTTGCATCAACGTCAACTGCACGTCAACGGTTTTCTGCACAACTCGCCATAACTTTCTTCGAACTTAACCAATATTTATGTTTTTGATGTCATTTTGTTGATCTCAATAAGTGCAACAAAATGAAACCAAAATCATAAAGATTGGCTCACTTAGAAGAGAGTTATGGCGAGTTGCGCAAATGATCCAGTTGAGCAGAAAGTTTGACGCAAAGTAGACTGAGGCGCAAAGTTTAATCACGAGGAACAAACTCAAGTAGCATGGCAAACTCATGAATGAAAGAAAAAGTACAATATTCTGTCTGTATTAAAGAAAATAGCTTTGCTTAATTTATAGCTTGTCGTCTTGAAGAGGAGATCAACTCCGAGAACATCGAGCAACTTCAGAATTGCACTGAAATCGACGGTTTCATCAAATTACAACCCCATCTTTTCAGCGATCATTACATGTATGTTATAAATGTTCAAAGAACATTACATTATTTGGATTAATGCTATTTATTTATCCAACTAGTAAGTTGAGCTTAAACTTTAGCGATGCAAAGTCGAAACGAATGCGTAAAGGGCTCCGACTCGAGAAATTGGACTACTTGAAGACTGTTCGACAAATCACGCAAGTACGTTACGAGATCGAAAGTGTTCGAGATGTTCGAGATCGAAAGTTTCAAAGATATTCAGCCAATCTAAAGCTTAAAGCTAAAGAACTAGCGAAAGAACTAGCTAAAGAACTAGCTAAGAAACTAGTTAAAGAACTAGCTAAAGAAACTTCAAACTAAAGAAACCTAAAACTAAAGAAACTTCAGCCAAAGAAACTTCAGCTAAAGAAACCTAAAACTTAAGCTACTCAGTACTCAACCCAACAATTTTCTAGTACGTTGAAGTGGTCGGCTTGGGCTCTCTCAGCTCGCTTGGCTTTCTCGAAAGCGTTGAAGTGATCGAAGGACGGAAATTAGCATCGTTCGTTGTGCTATTTTAGTTGTAAAATAAAGTTTACAGGGAAAAATATGCGCTCTTGGTCTCAGGCAATCTCAATCTTCGATCGGTCGATATGAAAAACTTACATCAGGTGAGTGAGATTCATTAAACTCGAGCCTGAACTGTATATTTTCCCATTTCCCATTTGGGATCAAACCCGTAAACCTACAGAACGTTAGCGTTAGCGTTAGCGCAGATCCAAGCAAGTCTGACCTTAGCAGGTTTGATCTCTCAGGTTTGATCTCTCAGGTTTGATCTCTCAGGTTTAGAACACCAATGCTTGTGTCTACTGAGTGTTCAATATTCATGGGAACCAGTAGATTACTAGATTTACTAGGCAACTAGGTTTAGAGCTCATTTTGTACATGTTTCATTATCCTTCCTTCTATCCTTTCTTCTTTCTTTCTTCCTTTATTCATTGCTTCCTTCTCCCTTCTTTCTTCCTTTCCTCCTTCTTTCTTCCTTTCTTCCTTGCTCCTTTCTTTTCCCTTGTCGTTCTCTCTTTTTCTTGTCAAGTTAAAGTAGCGGATAGGTCAGTTAGAGCAATTGCCAGCAAAAGGTCGAGGGTTCAATCCCTTTCCAGGAAAGTGCTTGCTAAATTCCTTCACTTTATTACAAATACGAATACGTGGATTTTATGTACAAAATTACCAATGTAATCTTTTTTTTCGCAGATCCGCCGCGGTGAAGTTCTCGTTAAGGACAACTCGCTTCTCTGTTTCCTTGAAAATCGCACTTTTACCGGGATCACCGATCGAAATTCGAGCACAAGAGTGCAAGGTCTGTGGGATGCGTGTGGTGGGTATTCTCGTGATAAATACGATTTTCAGAAAACGGAAGCGAAACAGGAAAATGCTTTGATGATTGTAAGGTTTTTTTAGCACAAAATGATCACCGTTCAAAACTCATTTTCGCACTTTTCTTTTTGATTTTAGCACCACTATCTTTTTATGTTTACAATGCACTTTGTGTAGAAAAGTGGCTCTTTTCTGTGTTCAAATGTAAACGCTACCTTTCTGGCGCGTTTGAATTTCTCTTTTTTATTCTTATTTTCTTCTAAAGTTTCCTTCTAAAGTAAGCTTCTAAAGAAAAGAAAAACTGGACTGGAGAACTGGAGAACTCAGTGAGCCAGAAAGGATTTGTTTACAAGCCAGAAAGGGTTTGTTTACAAGCAAAAAAGTTATCTTAACTTCTAACGTTTAACATCGAGATTTCACAATGATTTGGCATGTTATCAAGCACAGATTTTTGTCCCATCAAAACTGGATAAAGTCTTCAATTTCTAGTTGGGCGTCAACTTGTTTGTGATGTGAATTGTGATCCAGCATTTGGTTGTTGGGGTGCTGGGGCGGCGATGTGTCGAAAATGTCTTCAATGGAGTCAAGAGGGGAGATGTGTTCAGAAATGTTCGACGATTGGGTAAGGCTTAGGCTTAGGCTTAGGCTTAGGCTTAGGCTTAGGCTTAGGCTTAGGCTTAGGCTTAGGCTTAGGCTTAGGCTTAGGCTTAGGCTTAGGCTCAGGCTTAGGCTTAGGCTTAGGCTTAGGCTTAGGCTTGGACTTAGTGCGTAGGCTAGCGGCTAGCGCCTAGCACTAAGTCTATTTGGGTTTGGGCTATACCCCCATTTTCTGGATCTCGGCCAGTTCTCGGAGCTAAGGCACACCCGCTTGGCTTAGACTTAGACTTAGGCTTAGGCTTAGACTTTGGCCTAGACTTAGGCTTAGGCTTAGGCTTAGACTTTGGCCTAGACTTAGGCTTAGGCTTAGGCTTAGTCTAATGAATTTCAAAGGCTTTTATACCGTAAAAACTCTATTAGAAGCCGCTTTTTTTATTTTATTCTTTTTTTAGACTGATAACCAAAAGATTACTATAAACAAAAATAGGGATTTGACATTATTTAGTGCAAAGATTTCGTCGTTGTTAGAGCCTCACCAATAAGAACATGTTCCAGCTGTTCCAACTGTTCCAACTGTTCTAACTCTTCTAATTATTCTATCCACTAGTTCACCAAAGAAGTTGTTGACGGAGTAGCGGCTTCTGAAGAGTGAAATTAGAGATTTTCTATTAGAATTTGAATCCCCGGGCTTTATTATAATATAATTCGAACAATTCGAACGTCTTCTAATTCTAATTCTCATTCGAACATCTTCTAATTTCTAGCTATCGAGAAGTGCACCGTCCGAGCAAGAAAGGTTTCCAAGAACAAGTCTGTGAGAAGTGCTCAGATCAATGTCTTCAATGCAACGGACCTGGAGAAGGAGATTGTTTGGAGTGCCGAAATGTGAGATTGGTGAGTGGGCTTGTATGTAAATCTTTCTGGTGCACTTATTGATAAGTTTTCGGTATTCTGGAGTGTTCGAAAGAGTTCGAAAGAGAGAAAGAGTGTGTTTGGATTAAATAGAGGCCAATTAAACAGAGGCCAATTAAATAGAGTCCAATAAATAGAGTCCAATAAATAGAGTCCAATAAATAGAGTTCAATTAAACAGAGACCAATTAAATAGAGTCCCATTAGAGCCAGGATAACCAGTTGTCCTATAGCCTAAGTTAAACTAGCTGTCCTATAGCCTTTTTTGTATTAATTTGTAAACTTACCCTTTTTCTGCATTTGATTCTTCTTTTTCTTAGCAATAAGTGCGCTAGAAAGGCGCTAGATTTAAGATAACAAAAGCTAAATGCTAAAAAAAGCAAAGTGCTAAAAAGCAAAGTGCTAACAAAAGCTAAATGCTAACAAAAGGCTTAGAAACATATTAGTAGTTTATTGCAACAAGCTAAGTAGTTTATTGCAAAAAACTGTACTTTAAAGTCAAAGCTGTACTATTTAAAGTCATAAACCAGTTTATATGGCCAAAAAGCAGCCATATTTAGGTAAAAGATGGGAAGTTGAAATGTCTGGCCGAGTGTCCAATTGGTTACTATCGATTGGGGAACGAATGTCTCAAATGTCATCAAAGCTGTTACGACAATGGGTGGGCTGAGGGATTATTCGCAAAAATAAACGTGTAACCTCAACCAAATCGCTTTCTCTGAAAACCGCATACTAACCAAGAAAACTAACTCTTTTGACAGTCTTTTTGACTCTACTTTTTTTCACTTGTTTCATCCTTTTAGATGCACAGGTTCAAGCGATATTATCGGGGCACAAGGATGCAACAATTGCTCGATCTATGTGGAGATTGGGGATGCGACTCATCACCAGTACAAGTGGGTTGAAAAAATTGAACCCTTTGAACTATGCTATGTTATGTGAAATGTTATGCAACGTATTGCCATTGCTTGTAGAATCTTAGATTCCTTGAGGAGTGTTGTATTATAAAGTAGAAGTGCTACACTGTGTGCTATACCATTTTGAGCCTGGGGATTCCACTCCTCTAGGAGATCCTAACCAGAGCCAGAGCCAGGTCTTCTGGTAAGCCAGGTCAGATCAGAGCCAGGTCTTCTGGTAAGCCAGAGCCAGGTCAGATCACACCAAAGCCAGGTCAGATCAGAGCCAGTTCTTCTGGTAAGCCAGAGCCAGGTCAGATCACACCAAAGCCAGGTCAGATCAGAGCCAGTTCTTCTGGTAAGCCAGAGCCAGGTCAGATCACACCAAAGCCAGGCCAGTTGTCAGGTCCATTTCTGACCTTGTCGGCTTTTCGGTTTTGTCTGACTTTAAGTACTTTAATAAAGCTCTGGGTACTTTGATAAAAATAAAGCTCTAAAGCAAAACCAAGGCAGACCAAGCCAAGTAGTAAAGTCAGATCAAGCTAGGCTGAGTTCAGAACTGATTAGACTGGCTCAGCTAATGTTAAGCCAGTTGTTAAGCCAGTTGTTAAGTCAGTTGTTAAGCCAGTTGTTAAGCTAGCCAGTTATTAAGCTGTCCAGAAAGTCCAATCCGATCAAGGACAGGCTTAGCTAAAGCCAGCCAAATCCAGTCAACAAATCTTTCCAGGCTCAGAGCTAGATAGCGCCAGAGCCTAGTTTGAAACTGGGACAGGTACAGGCCAGAGCTAAAGCAAGACGAGCCAGAACAGAGCAAGACGAGCCAGAACCAGATCAGAACTAACTTAGAGCCAAGTCAGAGCCAAGCCAGACCCAGAACAGGATTAGACTCGGATACCGTAACAACCCATTTGGTCAATTTGGGAGTAATTCAAGTTTGCTAGGTTGGCTATTGCATCTAGGGCTGTTCTTAGATCAAAAATTTCAGGCCAGGCCAGGCCAAAGCCAGCTCAGCCAGCTAAATGGCCTGGTCTAGCTAGCCATGACTTCTAGCTTTCGGAACAGCCCTAATCATATCATTTATAAAGACCAAGAAAGATCAAAATGCTAGGGAGATTCAAGCCGAGGTTTTCTGATCATTTCTGATTCCTGACCAGCTACTGTAACCCTTGATCTAGTTCAAACAAGCCATGTTTTGATATCCAAAGCTTACTGTATAGTAAATTTTATATTCTCACCTATTTTTCTTTTAGATGTCTTTACGTGGACCGCGCCGAGCACCATGATTCGCAAGCGTGCGAGCTGAACGGTTTCGAGAAATATTTTGCCTATCCAGAAGGGTCAAGAATTGTGTGTAATATTTGAAATTACATATCTAATTACCTAGATAAAAAGTTATTTAGATTTATATAAAATAGTCAATTTTCAGCAATGTAAACGATGTGCGCCTGAGTGTAAACGCTGTAAAACGGGCGGCACCTCGGTGCAAGAGTCAAGATGTGAATGCCTTCATATGAGGTTGGATAAGACTTTGAAAATACTTACAATTAGATATACTTAGAATTAGATATAATTAGAATTAGATATAATTAGAATTAGATATAATTAGAATTAGATACAGCGATGATATACAAATTTTATAACTCACAATTGATTCTTCTATTAGAACGTAGTCCTTCTATTAGAACGTAGCTCTTCTATTAGAACGTAATTCTTCTATTAGAACGTAGTTCTTCTATTAAAACGTAATTCTTTATCAGAACGTAATTCTTCTATCAGAACGTAGCTCTTCTATTAGAACGTAGCTCTTCTATTAGAACGTAGTTCTTCTATTAGAACGTAATTCTTCTATCAGAACGTAGTTCTTCTATTAGAACGTAGTTCTTCTATCAGAACGTAGTCCTTCTATCAGAACGTAGTCCTTCTATTAGAACGTAGTTCTTCTATCAGAACGTAATTCTTCTATCAGAACGTAGTCCTTCATTAGAACGTAATTCTTCTATTAGAACGAGATGTTGTTCTATTTTTCAATGCCTCCAAAAACTCTCCTTCAATTAGAACATGTCGCTCTATTTTTCAAAGCCCGGTAACAATGCTGAATTGAATGCGGAATTAAACCAGCCTTTCCAACAAAGTACCAGCTGCTGTTTGAACTTCTGTTCAATCTTTGAATCTACTCGTTTCCTTGGCAAGAGCACGTAAGGCAACATCTTTTTTCCATCAGAGCGTAGCGTTCAATTAGAACATGTCGCTCTATTTTTCAAACATTCACTTTATCGTTACCAGCACAGAAACTTCTCGAGCTTCGGTTTCAACCACGCATTTAACGTTTGAATGATTGAAGAAAACTGCTGTTTGATTGCAAAATTGTAGTTGTTCTCACATCGAATTTTGCTTAGCTCCAACCTAGATCAACTTAGAACAATGCTTAGATCGTTGATCTTGTAACTTCTAATCGTTTTAAGGCAGCGTTGTTTGATTCCTTTGTGTACTTGATGATTGCCCATTAAGTATCAAAAGCTCGACGCTTTCTTTTTTGAATATAGAAAGAGCAATTGCTATCTGCATCCTCTCCATTGTCAGCGTTTTGCTCTTCACCAGCTGCATCTTCTCCATCGTCAGCCTTTTGTTCTTCACTAGCTGCATCTTCTCCATCGTCAGCTTTTTGTTCTTCATCAACTGCATCCTCTCCATCGTCAGCGTTTGTTCTTCAACAACTGCATCCTTCCGTCTTTGCTCTTCACCAGCTGCATCTCCCACGTAGCCTTTGCTTCATGCTGCATCTTCTCCATCGTCAGCTTTTTGTTCTTCATCAACTGCATCCTCTCCATCGTCAGCGTTTGTTCTTCAACAACTGCATCTTCTCCATCGTCAGCTTTTTGTTCTTCATCAACTGCATCCTCTCCATCGTCAGCGTTTGTTCTTCAACAACTGCATCCTCTCCATCGTTTTCTGCTTCACCAACTGCATCTACTTCTTGAAAACCCTCTTGAAAACCCTCTTGATTCTCCTCTTGCAAATCCTCGTTCGAATGAAGCATACCTAAAAAAGAACATTAATAAATAATATTAAAAACAGTAGTAAAAATTAGTAAACAGGATGGGAAAGAGAAATAATGTTTGCTATTCGCTTTGAAAAAAATGTTCAATTTGTTAAAAAGAGGGGCGTTCTCTGGAGCATGTCGCACTATTTTTCAATACATTCAAAAACTATTCTATTGGAGCATGTCGTTCTAATAAAAGAATTACGGTAGATATACATTATTCAATGATATACAAATTTTATAGCATAGATATTATTTTTAAGCCCTTTTTACAAATCTTTTTTAGCATCCCAGTGGAACCAGGCTCGAACGATCGAGAGTGTGTGACGGATTGCGGGTAGGCTAATTGAAATAAGTTATAATTTGGATAATTTTCGAGAGATGTACAGTAGGGTCCAAAAGTTTGGAACAATTTCAAAAATAACAATTTACTTAACGATTAACCGGCAAAATTCAGTATTTTGTGGCGTTTCCCTTTGTTTTAATAACAGCTGCGCAACGATTTGGCATCGAATCAATCAAATTGTCAATGATTTGCCTTGGGATCTTAGTCCATTCCTCCTCAAGCGCCTTCATGAGTTCTGATGTTTTTGTGAAGTTCCTGGTACGGATTTGTCGGTCCAAATGCTCCCAAAGATGCTCTATTGGATTCAGATCAGAGCTTTGAGCCGGCCATTGAAGCACATCGACATTTTTTTGTTGGAGCCATTGCTTAACACGCCGGGCCGTATGCTTCGGATGACCGTATGCTTCGTGCCGTATGCTTCGTGCATGAAAATGAAGTCGTTGGCCAAGTTGTTTCTGCCGTGTGGAAGCATATGGGTCTTCAAGATGTTTTCATAAACAGCTGCATCCATAATACCATTGATTCGGACAAGTGGACCGACACCGTATCGTGAAAAACAACCTAAATTCAAATAGGCTCCGTTGATAATGGAGGTAACCAACCCCAAACGAGAACTGATCCACCGCCGTGTTTGACTGTTGGAATTTGATACTTTGGATTGTTTCTTTGATTAATTGGACGTCTAATGTATCGAATTCCATTGGTGGAAAAGAGCTCATATTTGCTTTCGTCACTCCACAATACATCACTTCAATCATCAGCCGACCAGTCTTTGTACTTCTTGGCAAACTCGAGCCGAGCCTTCACGTTCTTGCCGGAAATCAACGGCTTTCGAGACGGACGACTTCCTTTGAGTCCTTGTCTCCTAAACAGCAATATTTGATTGCTTTTTAAATCATAAAATTACTTTAAGATGCGCTTAGCCGTCGTTTTGGAGAGCGAAACTCCATAGCTTGATTAGTCTCGTTGACTAGTTGACATAGTCTCGACGCAGATCAGCTGAATTGAGGCGTGGATTCTTCTTAAATGGAAGCACAAGTGTCCTCTCATCACGCTCATCCAGTTTAGCTGGCCTTCCCTTTGTTACTGCTCGTTTCACATTTCCGGAAACCTTTCATTTGTTATAAATCTTGGTTACTGCTGAATGGGTGACACCGAATGTTGTGGCGACTTCTTGACGGCTCTTTCCTCGATTTACTTCAGCCACAATAAGTTCTTTATCATACTCCGTCAAATTCGAACGATTTGGCATCCTAAAATTAAAAAAGTATTGTTATTTTTGAAATTGTTCTAAACTTTTGGACCCCTAAAAAATGGGTGTTCCAAGAAAAAGAGCAAGACAAAAAAAAAGATCAAATATCAAATAAAATCAAGTAGACATTCAGAAAGTTCACAAAAAATGCGACAAAAATAGTTTTTAAAGTAACAAATGTATTTAAAGTAACAAAATTGAATGTATTTAACGCAAGTTACATCGAGTTAAAGTTGCCGCAAGGTGATTGTTCCAAACTTTTGGACCCTACTATATATACCTTATCCCTTTACTATTCTAGAACCCGTGGTTTCCCCATCGAAGTTGACATTGGTGAGCGAAATGTGACGCAATGCGAGCTGTGCCATTCGTTTTGTGAGGGTGGCTGCAGAGGGCCGACGAATCTCGACTGTAATAAGGTATTCTTAGATTGTAAATATAAATGTTAGAATGTGTTAGATTGTAAATATAAATAGATATTCAGTTTTGGATAATTTTGTCAACTTTGATCCGGACATTTAGTGCAAAAACGCGACAATTCTGCACTCGAATGGAACAAGGACGTGCTTGAGCGAGTGTGATTCCGAGCATCCACACTATGAAAAGGTAAACATATGGGAACTCTCGAAATCTACAGTAATTTCTAAAGCAGGCTTTCTAAAGCAAAGCAGGCTTTCTAAACTATAAACTTGCGCTACAAACTATTCGGCTAACCAAAAGATTCGGCTAACTTTAGGCTTTCGAATTTAGGCCAACTTTAGACCAAATCATGTTTTAGGCGCTGAGAGCGAACGTTTGTTCCAAGTTTGTAGTCTCAGAGACTAAAAACAGCTATAAATGACTCGTTCTCGGAGTAGAAATGATGGATTGACTTGATTTTGGTGCCATTAGAAAGCCTAAAGTTAGCCGAATTTTTTGGTAAAAAGAGTTTCCAAAAATATCTATTTTACGCGTTTTTACAAGAGTTTGTAGTTTGGCGGTGTAGTTTGTAGTTTAGCCTTGTAGTTTGTAGCGCTCATGGCTACTTCAGCCCATTCAATTTGTACATGTCAATTTGTACATGCCAATTTGCATATGAACCAATTTGTATGAACTAATCAATGACGCATTAATTAAGACAAATCTTCATTCATTGACTTTAATCGATTACAAATTTCTTTATCCAAATTAATTCAATTAATGATTTAATCACGAGAAAAACACTCTAGTTTTGCCTTTAATCCAATCTACTTTTTGTATCTTTCACTATTCTTTTACAAATCCTTTTAGCATTCGAAATTCTGTCGCACGAAAGAGTGGGTGCTGTGGAGGAAAGCAATCATCGTCATTGTCATCGGGGCAATCATCCTCGCACTCATTGGCGTTTTCTTTGTCTGTTGGAAATGTCGATACTACAAGAATAAATATACCGAAGAGAAAATCGTGAATGGACCCGATTTGCCGGAAGAGATTCCATTTGGTGAGGATTTTGTTTTGAGAAAAGAGCGTACTTTGTAAAGAGCGTACTTTTTGCTTAAACTTTCTTTCTGATTCACTGAATTTCACGTTTTCTAGATCCCTGACTGCAAGAAAATAGAAAGCAGAAAGAAAGAGAGTAGCAGAAAGAAAGAGACTAGCAAAAAGAGAGTGCTAAGCTATTTTGCCACAATTGGCTGCTGTACTCAAGATTCCAGAAATACTTTTAAGTAGGGTTGGTGGGTATGAAATGTCGCTAAAAATAGAATCAATCGGATTTAGGATTTAGGAATCAATCGGAAAAATAGCCACATTTCATACCCACCGAAAGCTGTCAAAGCTATGAAGCTGTCAAAGCTATGAAGCTGTTAAAGCTATGAAGCTGTCAAAGCTATGAAGCTGTCAAAGCTATGAAGCTGTCAAAGCTATGAAGATGTCAAAGCTATGAAGCTGTCAAAGCTATGAAGCTGTCAAAGCTATGAAGCTGTCAAAGCTATGAAGCTGTTAAATTTCAGACCCGATGGCCCGTCCGAACATGAATCATTTCAATGTGATCACCGCTGACGAATTAACGAAACAAGGCAAAGTGCTGGGTGAAGGAGCTTTTGGAATTGTGTATGCGGTAAGGAAATGTCAAATTCTGATCTCAAAATCTCTACTTTCAGGGCTACTACCGAAAGTGCAACCGGAAATTCCCGGTGGCCATAAAAGTGATCAAGAGTGTGAAAGGGATGACGAGCCATGAAAATAGCACTGAGCAATCGGTATGGAGAGGATTAGACATAGAATTATCCAGAGAGAAACAATGCTGGTGTACTTTGTGCTGGTATACTTTGTGCTCTACTGTGAACTTTGTAATGCTCTACTGTAAACTCTAATGTTTTTCTGGCCCACACTTTTCTCACAGCAACTCGCTGTTGAAGAATTCAGAGCTAGAGACTGGGCGCGTTTACAGAACTGAGCACAAAGTACACCTCAGTGAACAAGTATAATGCACCGAGTTCAGGAAATGATGGACGAAGCGACCAAGATGGCCTCTCTCCGCCATGCACATCTCATTCGCTTCCTGGGAATCTGCTTTGCTGACAATACTGTTCAGGTGAGAATTGCAATAGTGTAATACTGCCTATGATGTTGAGATTGTACAGGATGCGCCATAATTGTCGCAACAAGATATCACGCGCTTTCAAGGACAATAACTGGTTGATTTAAGCTATATTTCTGGTTTTTCTTTTGTGTTTTTATTATATTTGGAATATAATTGAAACTTTTTATCTTACGAAGCTTCGGGAAACAATTGCTGATGCACCAAGAAGACAGCCCAAGCCCATGTGTTGTTTTTCAGAATGGCTGGAAAATCCTCATCCAAAATCGATCATCCAATTGCACAAGCGAGAAGTCTCGACGCCGGAGATTCATAAGCGTCTTGAAGTCAACAGGAGTGTCATTTTCCGCACTATTCAAAGCTACGAAGCTTCGGGAACAATTGCTGATGCACCAAGAAGACAGCCCAACTCTTGTCGCAAAGACAAACATCAAGCTAGTTGACTCATCGGTCGTCACCGAATTCGGAAGTCATCAGTCGTGCCGACAAACCAGCCGACAAGGCAAATGGCAAAGAAGATGGCGATTTCAAGCACCTCATTGCGTCGGATCCTCAAAAAATAAGCTCAAACTTACTGCTTACAAGAAAAACAAGGCTCAACTTCTTTCGAATCCCACTAAAAACAAGCGAAAATTGAGAGCAGATCAGTTATTGATGTGCTTCAATGGAATTGACTACCACAATATCTTGTTCACAGAGGGAAAAGATACTGAAAGCCTTCTTAGCAAGCAAAATGATCAAGTATGTGCCAAATCTCGGCCAAATGCTACGGCCAAGTCTCTACCGAATTCTCGAAGTGTACATCCAGCTTCTATGATGGGTTTTTTTGCGGCATCACTGCAACAGGAAATACTCCTCTCATACTTGTTTCCCAAGGCGTGAAAGTCAATTCCGATTACCTGGCGCTTCTCAATGATGAACTCTTGCCCTGGGCTCGTAAACATTTTGAAAATCGCATTTGGACTTATCAGCAAGGTGGCGCACCGGCCCACAAATCCAAGAAAGTCCAAGAGTTCTGCCAAAACAACTTCCCGGACTTCATTTCTTTTTCTGAGTCTGGAGAGTTTGCCCTAGCTCTCCAGACTCCAAACTCCAGACCTAGCTCTCAAGACTCCAGACTCCAGACCTAGCTCTCAAGACCCCAGACCTAGCTCTCCAGACCTCAACCCAATGGATTTTTTTAGTATGGTCGATTCTAGAAGCCAAAGCTTGTTCAAAGTCCCACAAAAACATCAAAAGCTTGAAGAAATCATTGTTAAAAGCGTGAGCTCGATCCAGCCTATTTGGTCGCCACCGTTGACGCCTTCCCGAAACGTCTGCGAGCCTGCTCAGATCCTAATAATGCTAATTCAAATTTGATAGTTCCTTTATAATTGTTAATGTACAATAAAGGTTATTCATTTTAAAAAATTTTCTTTTTTTACTCTTGTCTGCCTTAAAATCAGGACTTTATCTTGTTGTGACGCTAAAGTCCTGATTTTAAGGCATTCAAGAGATTAAGGCGAATCCTGTAGATCGTATAAAAGTATTGCAATATTATAAAGTCTCTTATTTCACTATCGTATTCAAATATCCTATCCTGATAAGGGAAAGTACTTTTTTCTTTGTTAAGCATTCTTTGTTAAGCTTTCATTTTGAAGGTCGAATACTTTAACGTCTAGTATTTAACGTATAAAGTAGTATTTAAAATGTTATACAAATCTTACAACAGAATTTCAAACATTTCCAGCTAGTCACTTGGCTTCGTCCACTCGGCAATCTCCTTGGATTCCTGAAAAAACATCGAATGAATCTTACCGGGAAAAATCTACTTGTCTACTGCTATCAAATCTCATCAGTAATCTTTTCTCCATTTTTTTATTTCAAGAAAACTTTAGGCAATGAAATATTTATATGAACAACGAATCGTTCACAGAGATCTCGCTGCAAGGAATGTTCTTGTTAAATCTGTTGATTTTGTTGAGGTAAATTGAAGTTCATTGAAGTTCATTCATTGAAGATTTCAATGAAGATTTCAATGAACCAGAAAGGATGCGTTTACTATTTAGGTAACAGATTTTGGCCTAGCTAAACTCATCGATCCGGGCAACTCGGAGGTGCACGTGAAATCGGGAAAGGTTTGTTGTACCAATTTATTTGTAGTCAAGCACATATTTGTACCAAAAATGTGCTTGACTTTAAAATAACTATATTAGATTTATTGTAGGTTGTGGAAAATTTTGCATACAAATACTTCAGGTGCCGGTGAAATGGTTGGCGCCGGAGTGTCTCGAGAAATCGATCTATACCCATTCATCGGATGTTTGGGCTTTTGGCGTGACATGCTGGGAGATTCTCACCTATGGACATGTCAGTTTCGATTCAATACACTTATACATCTTGCCTGTCTGGACCTGGATCAGATCTAGACCTGAATTCGAACCTAAACCTAGATCTAGACCAGATCTAGACTTGGATTTGAACCTAAACCTAGAACTAGACCAGATCTAGACTTGGATTTGGACCTAAACCTAGACCTAGACCAGATCTAGACTTGGATTTGAACCTAGGCCTAGAACTAGACCCGATCTAGACCTACACCTGAGTCTGACTGGCTGACTTAAGTCTATGCCTTAAATCCATCAAAAGTTGTCTTCCAGAGTCCATATCAAGGAATGGATGTCCACTCGATTCTTGACTATCTCACCATCAAAGGACAACGATTGGCTCAACCGTCGAATTGCTCTGTCGATCTCTATGGAGTTCTGCTACGATGTGAGTGAAAGATTTGATGGGTTGCTATTTTAAAAGTACTCTAAGTGCGAAATCGCGCCTTAATACAATGCCTTTACTATCCGCCATTATAAATTCTTCATTTTCAAGAAATGTTGTATTGGATCCAGTACAGAAGAAGATGTACTAGTCGTATCAAAACCAATCTATTCAGCTCTTACACCGTGATTTCTTTTATTCCAGGCTGGGTCTCGAATCCGGATTCTCGGCCAACTTTTGTCACCCTTAAAGATGACTTCTTTCGTTTCTGCCGAGCGCCACATTTATATGTGTCGGTGAGTTGAAATGGCTAGTTTGATGGCAAGTTCCTGGCTAGTTTGCAAAGGCGAAGAATAATTCCCTTGTCACTTTTATGAAATTATTGATTTCAATAGCAAAAACTAACAGAAACTATAGATTCTGTAGAACCAATACGGTTCCTATTTTGATCTAATTCGGCTCCAATACGGTTCCAATGTAAGACGCAAGAAAAGCAGCATTTCAAACAATTGATTTATCAGAATCGTATTCAGCCTGGGTTCACGAAAATTTGCCGATTCGATGCTTGGGACTAAAATTTCATCGATTTCCTTATTCAATCACTCTAAATTGCTTTAAATCCGGAAGATATCGGGCCAGAAGCAGTGAATAAGATGATCAATAAGATCATCTTCTTTTCCGTGATCAATTCCTACTCAGCAGACTCGGCAATCATTTCTGAAGATAGTTTTCCCCAAGACAAAGCAATTAAGATAAACATCCATTGCAGGAGGTGAATAGAAACATCTCTCGCCATCTTGACAACGTCCAATTTCGTCTTTGCGTCCAACGTTCTTCTTTGTCGTTTTCCAATCGTTTCGTTCAATTCCGTTCTGGGGATGAATCTTCGAAGACACGCGATAAATTTTGTGTTTCTCTTTGAAGTCTATTTCTTGTCTTGTCTTGAAGTCTAAATGAGAAAGAAATCGATTTCCATTTGGGAGCCGAGTGGAGAATTGGGAACTTTTTGTAGCTGGACCACAATGAAAGCCAAAACTAATTGTAAGATGGTTTGGGGAGTTGAATGGAAACAACGAAAGCCAGCTCATTTTCTGGACCGTTACAAAACTCATCTCCACTACGGACATGTGCAAACTGGTTTGCTAAATTCCGTTCTGGGGATGAATCTTCGAAGACAAAGGAAGGGGTCATTCAGCATTCCAGCTGGATAATGCCAAGTTGCTCTTCTTTTCCGTGATCAACTTCTACTCCACAGACTCGGCAATTATTTCTGAAGATAGTTTTCCCCAAGACGAAGCAATCAAGATAAACATCCATTGCAGGAGGTAAATAGAAACATCTTTCGCTATCTTGGCAACGTCCAATTTCGTCTTCGCGTCCAACGTTCTTCTTTGTCGTTTTCCAATCGTCCAACGTTCTTTTTTTGTCGTTCGTCTAACGTTCCAATCGTTTATTTCGTTGTGGCTTGAATTATTGGACGGCTATCACCATTCAAACTTTCATTTAAATCGAATCGAAAAGCATTGAATTGTTTGTCGACATGTTTCGGCTTTGAAGAATCCTTCCAATCTTCACGACGATTTCCAAAATCTGCGAGCACATCCACTGCGACACATCCACTGCGAGCACATCCACTGCGAGCACATCCACTGCGAGCACATCACATCCACTGCGAGCACATCACATCCACTGCGAGCACATCCATGGGCACATCCACTGCGAGCACATCCAGCGAGCACATCCACTGCGAGCACATCCACTGCGAGCACATCCACTGCGAGCACATCCACTGCGAGCACATCCACTGCGAGCACATCCACTGCGAGCACATCCACTGCGAGCACATCCACCGCGAGCACATCCACTGCGAGCACATCTGCGAGCACATCCACTGCGAGCACATCACTGCGAGCACATCCACTGCGAGCACATCCACTGCGAGCACATCCACTGCGAGCACATCCACTGCGAGCACATCCACTGCGAGCACATCCACTGCGAGCACATCCACTGCGAGCACATCCACTGCGAGCACATCCACTGCGAGCACATCCAGTCCTTCTAAAAATTATTATTTCAGCAAATCAACAAAATGTAAAAAGTAAATCAAAAGCAAATCAACAAAACGTAAAAATCAACAAAACAAAACGTAAACCTAAAAAGTTTACAAGAGAAATCAAAAATTTATCAAAAAAGTCGTTATTCGTATGTAGTTTGTAAATTTTCGTACTTGCGGGAGGGCTTTTGGGGGAGGGATTAGAGTAAATAGGGTAAGCTGTAATTGACCCTTCATTTCTCCTATCATTTAACTTCAGGGTGCTCACTCAGTGAACACAGTGGTTCCCCAGTCACAGAATGAGCTCTTGCAAGAGATTCTCGAGGAAACCGACACTGATTTCCAGGTTTGTTAGCTGAATCTCTTGCTTGAAATAAAATAGCTGAATCTCTTGCTTGATTTAAGCTTGAATCTACTGAAATACAGTAGATCCAAGCTTATATCTTATCCAGCTTTTCTATATATCGAGCTTTTCTATATCTCCAGCTATCCAGCTTCTCTAGCTCCAGCTATCCACCTTAAAGCTGTACTTTAGTGCGAAGACCCGTTGGACTACGAGGACACGAATGGAGGCGGATCGATAATGAGTGGGTCACGTTTGACCCGGCTCACATCAACAGCAAGTACAAGGTGAGAAATTGGCTCTAGCATTGGTAATTGATGGGTTCTAGCATTGGTAATTGATCTTATCTAGATAATACTATATTATTCGTACAGCCTTATCCTTTTCTATTATCGAAATGTTGCAGATACCGCGGGGATCCGATGGATCTCTTCCACGACGATCTTCCGCCAACACCCACCACACCGAGACAAGAAGTTTGTAATAGAGCTTTGGATATTCTGGCTACAGTATTCCAGCTCTAGGTTCAGCAATCTAGCTACCGTAACCCTGTTACCGTACTGAGAAGGGATGACTGCAGTATTTACCTAGTTCATATCCTACTACTGTAACTGAATCGTAGTTTTCTATATTCTGACTACCGTACAGAACCCCAGCTTTAGCTAGCCCAGCCTTAGCTAGCCCAGTTTTAGCTAGCCCAGCGCTAACTACCCAGCTTTAACTACCCAGCGCTAACCATCCAGCTTTAACTACCCAGCTTTAACTACTCCAGATTTAACTACTCCAGATTTAGCTACCCTAGCTTTAACTACTCCAGATTTAGCTACCCCAGCTTTGACCACGCAGCGCTAACTACCCCAGCTCCTGCTAGCGTACTCTAGTCCTAAATCGTGTCCTATACTGTACCCCAAAGTAAGCTATCAGCTAGTAAGAGCCGACTAAAGCATTAAGTACCATATCCCAGCCCTAGCTACCGTATTTTTATTCCATATATACTCTATATCGTTTACAGATGCTTTTGGAGGATAGTAACTATTTGGTGCCAAATGCGAAGCTCCCCTCTCCAGGCAGTGGTGTCCTCTACACAACCGTTGTCAAAGATAATGGAGAGACACGTGAGTTTGGGAAATAGCTAAGCTACAGTATCAGCTAAACTACAGTATCAGCTAAGCTACAGTATCAGCTAAACTACAGTATCAGCTAAACTACAGTATCAGCTAAACTGAATATTTTTAAAGCTACAGTACTCCTTTTCAGAGCTCCTGCAAACCAAACCTGGAGACGGCTACTATAATGAATTGGTGCCCGGTGGGGATTACTATAACGAGGTAAAACTTGGTTCGATTGGAAACTTGGAATTGGAAACTTGGATTGGAGAATCTTCTCGGAAATTCGACTTTTCTTAGGGCAAAGACTAAAAATAAAATAAACAAACAAAAACTACTGTAACCTATAAAAGGATTATTATAAAGAAATTATAAATTAAACTTATCAAATTCAACTTATCAAATTAAACTTATCAAATCCAATTTAGACTCAATCCAAGCGCGCCCTTTTGACGCCAATTGAGGAATTAGAGAACTCCGGCGGGGGGAAAGAAGTCGAAAGTGTTTTGTAATCATTTATTTTTCTCTTTTTTTAAACTCTTTGATCTTTTTCATTGCATAATTGCTTTAAAAATCGATTTTTTTTTCAATGTCTTGTACATTTTCTGATTTTTCTGATCATTTTTCATTTGTATACAGAAAATAAGGGTTGCTATAGAATCGATTTGCTTATTTGCTTATTTGATTATTTGCTTATTTGCTTATTTGCTTATTAGATTATTAGATTATTTGCTTATTTGATTATTTGATTATTTGACTATTTGCTTATTTGCTTATTTGTTATTTGCTTAAAAGTCTTTAAACTATCATAACCTAATCTTCTTTAAGAGTTAGCAATTTGCATTTACTTTCTAACAAGGGATGGTCAACTGGTTGAGCCAGTCAAATGACGTGCAACCTGTACCATTCGACGCAGAATTTCACGATGATTCAGAATCTGCTTCCCGTTTTTGCTTTCCGTTCTTGCTGTTATTCTGACAGCTGTTAGTCTGTCAGCTGTTATTCTGGCAGCTGTTATTCTGGCAGACTAACAGCTGACAGACTAACACCTGCCAGAATAACAGAAAAAACGGAAAGCAGATTCAGAATCATCGTGAAATTCTGCGTCGAATAATACAGGTTCCACGTCATTTGACCGGCTGAACCAGTTGACCGTCTCTTATAATTATGATTTCCTTTTGCCAAATGTTTTTTTTTCAATTTTCATCAAATCGGGTCCATCTCAACAGAGTATTGAGTCAATTTTTTCTATTTTTAGCTTTTGAATAACTTTAATAACTTTCTAATTCAATTTAAAGAAAGATAGAAAGCAGTTAAACGTTTAACTGCCTTTAAATTATTTGAATTGAATCGAATTGAATAAATAAATCAAATGTCTACTTGGCACACGTCGATAAATCACTATTTTACAAAAAGAATTCTTCGTTTAAGTTTACTTTGTGCTCACTTCTAAACCGAACCTTTTTGACGCAATGAATTCTTCATTTTCTTCGTTATACCAAAGCTTTACCGTTATACCAAAGCCAAAATGCTAAATTAAGTCCACCAGAAGGCTTGTGTTTACAAGTGAGCTCAAAGTAAACTAGTGAAAACATGCTATCGGTATGAAAAAGTAGCGAAAAAGTAGATTCCAATGCGCTTGACAACCAAAGTCTCACCTTGAACTAATCATAACATAAATCATAAAGAAAGTTACAGTGATTTGTAGCCTGTCTCAAAACGGACTGTGCTCATCAAAGCGATCGAATCAAACTGCAAATCACTATAACTTTCGCTAGCATTAAAAATTTTTCATTTTCTTTAGTTCATTCGAAAGCTCCTGAAATTCTATATTTTTAAGCTATAGATCATATTAATTCGGCAGATTTAAAGCAAGTTAAAAGCGTTAGAAGTGTTAGTAGTTTACGTTTGTATTAGGTTGGTAAAAAAGAAATGAGCGTCGTCATACAGCCCAGACTTGACGCCTTCCGACTACCATCTGTTCCGATCAATGCACCACTCCTTGGCCGAGAAAAAGTTGAAGAACCGCGACGAGATCCAAGTTTGGGTGTCCAACTTCTTCGAGTCGCAGCCGGTTGAGTTCTTCAAGAAGGGCATCCATTCTCTGCGTGAACGTTGGCGACAAGTCATTGATGCAGATGGCGAATACCTTTGGGATTAATGTATCCAATACGGTTCCGATACGGTTCCAATACGGTTCCAATACGGTTCCTATTTTGATCTAATACGGTTCCAATATGGTTCCAATACGGTTCCTATTTTGATCTAATACGGTTCCAATATGGTTCCAATACGGTTCCAATACGGTTCCAATACGGTTCCAATATGGTTCCAATACGGTTCCTATTTTGATCTAATACGGTTCCAATACGGTTCCAATATGGTTCCAATACGGTTCCTATTTTGATCTAATACGGTTCCAATATGGTTCCAATACGGTTCCAATATGGTTCCAATACGGTTCCAATATGGTTCCAATACGGTTCCTATTTTGATCTAATACGGTTCCAATCTGGTTCCAATACGGTTCCAATATGGTTCCAATACGGTTCCTATTTTGATCTAATACGGTTCCAATATGGTTCCAATACGGTTCCTATTTTGATCTAATCCGGTTCCAATATGGTTCCAATACGGTTCCAATATGGTTCCAATACGGTTCCTATTTTGATCTAATACGGTTCCAATATGGTTCCAATACGGTTCCTATTTTGATCTAATACGGTTCCAATATGGTTCCAATACGGTTCCAATATGGTTCCAATACGGTTCCTATTTTGATCTAATACGGTTCCAATATGGTTCCAATACGGTTCCTATTTTGATCTAATACGGTTCCAATATGGTTCCAATACGGTTCCTATTTTGATCTAATACGGTTCCAATATGGTTCCAATACGGTTCCTATTTTGATCTAATACGGTTCCAATATGGTTCCAATACGGTTCCAATATGGTTCCAATACGGTTCCTATTTTGATCTAATACGGTTCCAATATGGTTCCAATACGGTTCCTATTTTGATCTAATACGGTTCCAATATGGTTCCAATACGGTTCCTATTTTGATCTAATACGGTTCCAATATGGTTCCAATACGGTTCCAATATGGTTCCAATACGGTTCCAATATGGTTCCAATACGGTTCCTATTTTGATCTAATACGGTTCCAATATGGTTCCAATACGGTTCCTATTTTGATCTAATACGGTTCCAATATGGTTCCAATACGGTTCCAATATGGTTCCAATACGGTTCCATTTTGATCTAATACGGTTCCAATATGGTTCCAATACGGTTCCAATATGGTTCCAATACGGTTCCTATTTTGATCTAATACGGTTCCAATATGGTTCCAATACGGTTCCTATTTTGATCTAATACGGTTCCAATATGGTTCCAATACGGTTCCAATATGGTTCCAATACGGTTCCTATTTTGATCTAATACGGTTCCAATATGGTTCCAATACGGTTCCAATATGGTTCCAATACGGTTCCTATTTTGATCTAATACGGTTCCAATATGGTTCCAATACGGTTCCAATATGGTTCCAATACGGTTCCTATTTTGATCTAATACGGTTCCAATATGGTTCCAATACGGTTCCTATTTTGATCTAATACGGTTCCAATATGGTTCCAATACGGTTCCAATATGGTTCCAATACGGTTCCTATTTTGATCTAATACGGTTCCAATATGGTTCCAATACGGTTCCAATATGGTTCCAATACGGTTCCTATTTTGATCTAATACGGTTCCAATATGGTTCCAATACGGTTCCTATTTTGATCTAATACGGTTCCAATATGGTTCCAATACGGTTCCTATTTTGATCTAATACGGTTCCAATATGGTTCCAATACGGTTCCAATATGGTTCCAATACGGTTCCAATATGGTTCCAATACGGTTCCTATTTTGATCTAATACGGTTCCAATATGGTTCCAATACGGTTCCTATTTTGATCTAATACGGTTCCAATATGGTTCCAATACGGTTCCAATATGGTTCCAATACGGTTCCTATTTTGATCTAATACGGTTCCAATAGGTTCCAATACGGTTCCAATATGGTTCCAATACGGTTCCTATTTTGATCTAATACGGTTCCAATATGGTTCCAATACGGTTCCTATTTTGATCTAATACGGTTCCAATATGGTTCCAATACGGTTCCAATTTGGTTCCAATACGGTTCCAATACGGTTCCAATACGGTTCCAATACGGTTCCAATACGGTTCTTTTTTTGATCTAATACGGTTCCAATACGGTTCTTTTTTTTTGTTATCTTGTTTTTATAATAAAATAAACTTTTAACGAAAACGCGCATTTCTTTTTTACCAACCTTATAGTTTGTAGTTTGTAGTCTAGAGGAAAACCCTCTATTTCAAGGTGATTTTTGATGGAAATTCCTTTAGCTTACATCATCTTATCTCGAAAATTGACTTCAAATGATGAACTTTTCCTTTTCTTTTTTTTTGTACGCTGTAGTTTAAACGGGAGTGCGAAAATTCGCGAGAATTCATGCACACTCAAATCAAAGAAAAAAAGATAAGAAAATCAGCTACAAATAGATTCCAAAACCCATGAAAAAAACGAGTGAAATCACTCGAGAATTCCTTCAGAAATGCTCCTGTTTCTTTGTAGTTTTGCCATTTTTGCGAATGCTGAAAATTTGGTGACTGTGACGACGGATTTAGGAGATATTCAGGTAAATAAACAACTTTATAAAGAAATCAGTGCACTAGAAAAGGTGCATTCAGATTTCTAAGCTCAAAAGAAGCTCCGAAGCTCTAAGCTCCGAAGCTCTAAGCTCCGAAGCTCTAAGCTCCGAAGCTCTAAGCTCCGAAGCTCTAAGCTCCGAAGCGCTAAGCTCCGAAGCGCTAAGCTCCGAAGCTCTAAGCTCCGAAGCGCTAAGCTCCGAAGCGCTAAGCTCCGAAGCGCTAAGCTCCGAAGCGCTAAGCTCCGAACATTCTTTTCCTTTTGTTCTTGATTTGCTTTCCTTTTTTTCTTGATTCGCGGCTTCTCAACTTTCTCAACTTCTCAAATTTGAATTCCCAAAGCAGAAAAATGATCACTGTGAGCGCTAATTCATAGAAATGCTAATGATTAGTCTGCTAAGAAGTCTGCTAAGAAGCGCCTGGTTGATTGAAAGCACAAAGAACAGCTTAGCAACACAAGAGTATCAAAAGGAGTCACAAAATTGTGTTTCAAACTTTGTGTTTTCCTTCAAATATGAAGCTATTTTTAGCAAATTTGCTATTTTTAGCAAATAAATCTCAAATTCAGGGTTTCCATGTGGACTACGGCACCGATTCAAGCCAACTTTACTACGGGAATGCGGACATTTTCTTGGGAATTCCCTATGTTGAGCCACCATTGGGCGATTTGCGATTCGCCGTGAGTCGCTTATCTTTTGAAAGAACAAAGGAAATCCTTTGCAGAAGCCAAAACCGATCACGAAATTCCCACAGCCTATGATTAATGCAACTTCGTGGAAGTGAGAAATGCCTTTAAAAGTTTAAGTACTATTTTCTTTGTACAGAATGTACAGAAGTGGGCTAATAAAGAAGTGAAGGAATTGGCAAGAAATAAAGAAGTGAAGGAATTGAAGAAGAATAATACGGGCTAATAAAGAAATGAAGGAATTGGCAAGAAATAGATGCCGTAAATACTGTAATAGTACCCCACCGCCCTCGTACAGTCGCGTAATCGCAAAAGGTTTTTCATATTTCATTTTTTTCAAAGCGTCCGTACTTTCAAAAAATGCGTCTTTGGTATCAAAAAATAGCTGAAATTCAGGGCTATTTTTTGATACCAAAACGAAGATTTTAGCTTAAACCAGTGTCGAGAAAAACTCGTTCAAAGCTAGACTACGCAACACTCCGCACCGTCATTATGGGGTTGGGGTACTATTACAGTATTTACGGTAGTTTTTCGGAGATGGAATTGAACCAGGCAATTGCTTTCCTTTCTTTTCCTTTCCAGGTAATTGCTTTCCTTTCTTTTCCTTTCCAGGCAATTGCTCTAACCACTGAACTATCCGATACTTTGATTTGCCAAGAGAAGAGAAAAGAGAAAGGAATTTAATTAGCAAAATTGGATTTAATAGGGATTTTATAAGGTTGGAAATGGATTTATAAGCCTGAAAATCGATTTAATAAGCTTTTTTAGTAAGTAAAGTAACTTTTAGGCCAGCTTGTCCTCAGGCGGAACCCTGTGGAACGATGAAAGCCCCATACGATGAGGATTGCTTATATCTGAATGTTTTTGCTCCAAATGTAAGCTTTTGCTCTTTGCTTTTGCACTTTGCTCTTTGCTGTTTTATGCTTAAACTGTACTTTGTACTCAGTAAACACACCCTTTCTAGTGTACTCATAGCACCCTTTCTGGTGTACTTTTTTGTTTCCTTCATTTTCCTAGGTTTACTCAGAAAGCGACGAATTCAGCGCACCAGGAAAGGGTGTTTACTGAGTACAAAGTACACCTATGCAATACTTTGTACTTTAGCATTGATCCTTTAGAATTTTTAGGGCTCTAGAACTCCAGCCAACAAAGCTGTGATGGTTTTCATCCATGGCGGATCATTTGATAGTGGATGTGCTCAAGAATATCCGTATAAAGTAAGGGTTTTTAAAAGTTATAAATTATAGTTATAAATTTTTGGTAAAAGTTATAACTTTATCTAAGCCTAGCTAAGCCTATCTAAGCCTAGCTAAGCCTATCTAAGCCTATCTAAGCCTATCTAAGCCTATCTAAGCCTAGCTAAGCCTAGCTAAGCAATCGAAAAGTCTGTGCTTATTTGGAACAAATGCGAAGTCAAAAAGAATGTATTGGCGGCAATCTGCTTCAAGAGAAAGCGATGGAGTTGGCAAGCTTGGAAGGAATAAGGATTTTCAAGCAAGTGGCAGTTGGCTGGATAAATTCAAGAAGCGTCAGTTGTTTTAAAAGGGGAAGCCAACCGCTACTTGCTTGGCTTAGGCTCAGGCTTAGGCTTAGGCTTAGGCTTAGGCTCAGGCTTGGCCTTAGGCTTAGGCTTGGACTTAGTGCGAAGGCCAGCGGCTAGCGCCTCGCACTAAGTCTAATTGGATTTGGGCTTAGGTTTAGGCTTAGGCTTAATTCCTTCTAAGTTTGCGAACTCCATCGCTTTCTCTCAAAGCAGATTACCGTCAACTATGATGATGTCGAAAAGTGGAAAGCCGAAGTGTTGCGTGTTGCGGAAACTTTTACAAGAATTTGAACATAGAAACGTGTGAGCTGCAGACAAGCGCGCTGCCGACTGCACCACAGCGACAAGAAATCCAGCCAGAAAAACCCGCTGTTAGGTGGTGATAATAATAAATTCAAGTTCAGGCTGGAGTGCGCACGTTTGTCTCCCAAGATGTCATCGTGGTCACTATTCAGTATCGACTCGGATTCTGGGGTACTGTAGTTGGCTGTACATAGTACTGGTCCGTAATGTACGTCTACTAGTCCGTACTGTACATGTACATAGTTCTCCATAGCCAAGCCAAAGTCAGACCAAGTCCAGGACATCCTTTCAGGCTTCTTCACCACTCTCACCGATGATTACCCAGCAAATCGTGGTCTTCTTGATCAAGTTCGTCACTTTTTAAATGCAAATTAAAAGCTATTGATTTAAATCAATCAACTCAAATTCAAATTCAGATCGAAGCGTTGAAATGGGTGCAAAATAACATTGCTAAATTCGGGGGTGATCCGAAAAAAGTGACGATTTTCGGGGAATCCGCTGGCTCGGCCTCGGTCTCGGCTCACTCGTTTTCGCCTTTATCTCGAGGTTGAAAAAGTTTAGATATAAATATATCTTTCTAATGATATCTTTCTATTGATTTCAATCTTTATTTTATCTTTAAATGCTAATTTTCAATCATAAATTTTAGGTCTCTTTGCCCAAACAATCCAGGAGTCTGGCGCGGCGCTCACTTGCCTCAAAACGATCGCGCAAAGTGTTGAACAGGCGGGAAAAGTGAGTAAAATGATGGCAGTCTTGAGAGGGCAGTCTTGTGATGACAAGATAAAATAATGACGAGATAAAATGCTGACAAGAGAGTGATCTTAGCTCGAAGTTGAGCTTGAAGTTGAGCTTGAAGTTGAGCTTGAAGTTGAGCTGGAAGTTGAGCTGGAAGTTGAGCTTGAAGTTGAGCTCGAAGTTTTGTAAGACTTTAAAATTGTAAGAATTTAACTTTAAAGTGATAGTGTAATAGGTTGATGCATAAGTCTTTTCGTTTTTTTCGTACTTCTGTTAAAAAGTAACAAATTCACCAATTAATCTATAGTTTGCTCTATAAAAAAAAGTGTTTTTTTGTTCAATTAGCATCTTTTTAAATGAATTTCGGTTCACTTTCAAGCAAATTCGAGAGTGAAAAACGCCTTTTTCGTAAAAATCTATAAAAAACTCTACGGAAAAATTGGCTGAATGAATTTCTCTGAAATTTTGGCGAAACCACGGGGGACCAGGCAAAGAACAAGGGAGGCTTTGTGCTTGGGCCGGACATGTGCGAAGGTCCTTGCTTTTTCAAATTTAAACCGCGGTCAGGGCCCAGAAGTGGCTCATTCCTTTTGCAAATTCCCTTTGCTTCCAATGCCTCTTTATCAAATTCATTTCCCGTTAGAGCCGCTAGATTATGGAACTTGCTCCCAAACGACATACGAGAAATTCAGTCGCTTTTCATATTCAAGAAACGTATCGATGCTTTAGATCTAGTGGCTCTTTGCCGTAAGTAATTGGCTTATTGATTTCAAAACAATACAGGACGAAAAAAGCGAACAGCGCACAAACTACAAACAAGAGAAAGGAGCCGGCGGGAGGCGGGGAGAAAGAAGAGAGAAGAAGCGCCGCCAGGGCCCCCGGAGCCGAGAGGGCCCGCGCTGGCCGGGTGGCTGGCCAGTATGTATTGTATGATTAAGTATCACTGTGCATTTCTCTATGATTTCTTTCACTTTATCGTTTGAATAAAGTATTATTATTATTATTAAAATATCAAACGTTTTTTTTCTCTATCTTTTATCTATTGACACGAAGATAGGTTTTCTTTAGGTAAGGTGTCTAAACCGCATCATCGAGTTAGCCCTTTTTGACTACCCGACTTCATACTCTCAAGAAAATCCAGGCATTAAATATTTTTAAACCCGTTTTTATGTTATTTTGCAGAAAAATAATTGGTTTTTCTAATGAAATCAACCGTAGTTTAATTGGCGCATTTGTTGGCTTGAAACGGCAGACGAAAAGGAACAAAAACACTTATGCATCAACCTAATATGTTATGTTTTTGATCATTTTTATGCAATTTTCCGATTCAGCTCTGCGGGCTAACCCCGGCGCAATTCAACGGAAATGATTTCTCGAGTCTCGCACCGTGTCTCAAAAATAGAACCACGGCTGATATTTTGAAATATGATGAGGTAAATATTAAATAATATCAAAATAAGACTTTGAAAGACTTCTAAGCTCTTGAAACACTTCTAAGACTTTGAAACTAGATAGCATTGAGTAGTTTCAACGTTTGCAGTCATCATTTACAGACATTTGAGTAGAATCCATAGTCCATCCAAAAGCTGGAAAATTTGAAACGTTAGAATTTGATTTGGGCAGAAAATTTTATCAAATTTCTCTAAGCTGGATGGCAAATTAGTGCATGAGTTTGGTCATTTATGGAAATCCCATTTCCCATTGGTTCCTTATCTCAACAAATTTCGTTCCTTATCTCTCTAAACAATAATATCTAAACAATAATATCTAAACAATAATATCTAAGCAGTAAATATATCTAAATTTAGATCTAGATGAGTAGAATCTATTTAAACTTGAGAAATTAATGAACTAAAGCTACAGTAAACAGGGTAAAGAATAGAATTTGGATTGGATTTTGGATTTTGGATCTAGTGGGGGATTAGAGTGTTGAGCTTTTTGTGGAAACTTAGAAACCGTAAAATAGTCATCAACTCGGCTCGGCGGAGTGCACTATTATTAGAGAGAAAACGGTATATTATCCAAAAAACATATCCAATGTTCAAAGCCAGGCTTGGAACATGGTTTTCGACAACAATTTCCTCAACGACACCCTCGAGAATTTGGGGAAAAAGAGGCCGAATTTGCCGGCAATTCTGGGAAATATGAGGGACGAGTACACATATTTCAGTAACTTTTTCAATAATCTTTTTTGAAATATCTCAACGAAAAGAAATCTATATGAGATTCCAGTATTGCATCGTTTCTATGCGGATTTGACGTTGGCGAATCTGACTCGGTCATTCGTCGAGTGGACATTCCGCAGTGAACACCAGTATATGGGAGATAAAATGGAGGAGATTTTAGCGATACTGGAACAGGTTTGTTTGGAACAGGTTTATCAGAATTATGAAGCTTTATATATCCACAGCAATCCACAGCAATCCATATTTATCCACCGTAAACCCTAGTGCATCGAAGTAGTCATAAAGTAGTCATAATTCTATCATAAAGTCTATCAACAAAGTCTATCAACAAATCCTATCAACAAATCCTATCAACAAATTCAAATTCCTACAGACACTCCATCCGGCTCCAATCGACGACAATGACAACGTTGGCTGGACCAAACTTGCCAGTGACGTGAGTGCCATTGAGTTAAAATATTTAAATTTCGACTTTTTCTATATCTATATTCTAAATTGGGTTTCTAACTTTCTAAAGATATTCAATTAATCAACTGATTCGCTCCAATTCCGTTTAATTACCCAAATTTGAGAGTTTTGTGATGCCTTGTATTGGATCGGAAATTAAGCTTGCTCTCGGGATTTGGCTAGAAGCAAGCTATCCAACAATTTGTCTGAATTCTGAATAGCCTTTACCTCTGTATCATTCCTGTATATTGAAAAGCCATCGAATTGTTCAATTGAATAAGACATCTCGCCAAACAAACTAGAGTGATCCAAGTTGGTTTCAAACGAGATTTACGGTTCCAATACGATTCCTATTTTGATCTAATACGGTTCCAATACGGTTCCTATTTTCGTTTGAAAGCGAAAGGGAAAGCCTATCTATCGGCAGCATGTGCCAGATCGCGAGCGATTGCGTGCCCGCACAAAGACCGCACAAAGAACACCTCGCAGTCTCTTTACAAAGGAATTTCTTTTGTTCTGGAAATGATTCTCAAATGAGATTTAGTGTTCAAAATTTGTACCCCAGGGTTTTCAGGGTCGTAGAATCTATTGACGGGGTTTATTTTAACCCTTTGTCTCAAGAAAAGTCCCAAAAGAATCGAATTGGCTTTGGTTTTTGTAAATGATAGCTTTTCGTAGAAAAGATTCGTATTTTGATCGTAAAAGATCGAATTTTGATCGTAAAAGATCGAATTTTGATCGTAAAAGATCGAATTTTGTCGAAAGAACCGAAATCTCTTTCAGATGTACACAGGCCAAGTGTTCAGCTCGTTGATGCAACAAGAAGTCGACTTCTACCTGGCCAACAATAACACAAATGTCTATTTGTGGGAGCAAAGCTATGCGAGCAATGTGGGACGGATCTACAGATTGCCTGGGGATTGGGATCGTGAGTGATGAGTGTACAGGATTATATGGAAACACTAAACATTGCCAGTGTATTGCCTAGCTCAACAAAAACTCAACTGTATTACCTAGCCCCGTGTATGACCAAATTTGGTTCATTTACGCGATTCAGTGATTGTAAAGAGACAGAAGACATCTAAAAAAGATTCTAGCTGATTTAGCTTTGCCCTAAAACAGTCAGGGACAGGCTAAGGTCAGGCCAGAGCCTAGGCTCTGACTCTGACTCTGACTCTGACTCTGACTCTGACTCTGGCTTAGGCCTAAGCCCCAAGTCTAACAAGGGAACCATCCCAAGTTACCCCGCGAATTATTTATGCCTTTAAATTGTTGAAAGTAAACATTCAATGGCTGCTTTGACCGTGCTGGTTTTGTTTTGCCGATTAGCGGTTTCTGCAAACAGTTTCTGAACGTCTCAAGTCTCAAGTCTCCAGAAAGTCTCAGGCCTTTCTTTTGGCATCCACCTCACATTGTAACTTGCGGGTAACTTGAGAAGGTTCCCTTGTTAGCAGAAATAGTGGCTTTTTGATGAAGTAATGGAAAAAATGAGTTAAAATAGTTAAAACGCTTACCGTTTTGATTGAGGCTCTAAAGTTACGAATTTTTCAGCACAAGGCCTTTCCACCGGCAAAAAGCCAGAAAGCAAAAGGCTTCACTGCGGATCTGAACCAAGATCAAAGAGTTCCGAGCTAGGACTAGGCTATCAGCTCGATTAACCTAGGCTAACCACTAGGCTATCAGCTCGATTAACCTAAGCTAACCACTAGGCTATCAGCTCGATTTTGGGGTAGCCTTTCAACCGGTTGAAAGGCCAAGGAAGACCTTTCAACCGGCAAAAATCAGTGAGCCAGAAATTCGAGCCTTCATTCAAAAGCCTTCATTGTTTCGAAATTCAAGCGGCTATAACTTTTTGCGTTTTGCCGATCAGCGATTTTTGAAAACAGTTTCTGAACGTACATTCTCAGGCGTACATTCTCAGGCGTACATTCGTACAACCTACATTCGTACAACCTACATTCGTACAACCTACATTCGTACAACCTACATTCGCACAGCGTACATTCGCACAGCGTACATTCGCACAGCGTACATTCGTACAACGTACATTCTTTCTTTTTGTACCATATTGTTACTCGCGGGGTAACTTGAGAAGGTTCCCTTGTAAGCCTAAACCAGGACTCTAGCCTGGCAAGCTTATTGCTTTTTCTAGAACAATTATGTCTGATTTATTTGTAGAATAGCTTCTTAAGCTTGTATAGTAAAGCTATGTAGCGAATTCGGCTATATGAATCCAACTTTTCAGCTGTTCCCCATTGTGCAGAGTTGTTCTTCATGTGGGTGCCTGAGGATGAATGGACGAGAGCGATAAATGCAAGTGAAGTAAGTTCAAAGATTTAGATTGCATTATATTAGGGTAGTAGCTAGTAAAATGAATACTGTAGCTGCTAAAGAATTGGCTAAAGGTGGAATTAGGTTTGAGTTGGAGTTTTCCCATGTCCACTGAATAGTCTACTGTATAGTCTACTGGATAGTCTGCTGGATAGTCTGCTGGATAGTCTACTGGATAGTCTGCTGGATAGTCTACTGGATAGTCTACTGTATAGTCTACTGGATAGTCTACTGGATAGTCTACTTTATAGTCTACTGGATAGTCTACTGTATAGTCTACTGTATAGTCTACTGTATAGTCTACTGTATAGTCTACTGGATAGTCTGCTGGATAGTCTGCTGGATAGTCTGCTGCATAGTCTACTGGATAGTCTACTGTATAGTCTACTGGATAGTCTACTGGATAGTCTACTGTATAGTCTACTGGATAGTCTACTGGATAGTCTACTGGATAGTCTACTGGATAGTCTACTGGATAGTCTACTGTATAGTCTGCTGTATAGTCTTGTATCCTTTTCAATTCCAGGTGATTCCATTTGATTGGGAGGTGGCTAATTGGTACAGCAAGACGTGGACGACTTTTGCGAAAACTGGGTTTTTGAGAATTTGAAATCCTTGAAATAGAATAATTCAGAAAACCGACAACAGACGACTCGTGGACAGCGGTGAGAAAAGACGCGAATTTGTACTGGCGATTGGATAAACCCGAGAAAAGGGGAATGCAAATGGGCGACAGTTGGAGAGAAGTCGATTCGGTGCTTTGGAATAGGGTGAGCTTTGATGTTGATCGCTGGTTGAAGTGTTGAAGTACTGGGCACAGTATGAATGAACAGATCCAGTGTACATTGTAGCTGTAAGGGGTACTGTAGCTGTAAGGGATACTGTAGCTAGTAAAAGGAGTACTGTAGCTGCTAAAGGATTACCAGAGCAGGTGGGAGCTACTGTAGTCGATGTAAAGGGTACCGCAGCCAACGAAAGGCCTACTGTAACGGTTATTGGAGCAGCTTTAACTGTAGCCTACTGTAGCTAACAAAAGGTGTACTGTAGCTATCTAAAGATCATATAGACTATAGCTAGAGGGTACTATAACTGCTATACGGTGATTGGTTTGGCTAAAGTTCAAGCTTCAGGTGTTTCCATCAATCATGGCCCAGCCGATCACCACCAGCTCATCCTCATCCCCATCTCAACCCTCAACTTCTCTATCAACCGCTCCAACCGATTCAACGAAAACCTCAATTCCATCATTTAGAATATTCAATATTGTGCTAGTACTCGTTCTTGGATTATTAAAGTTGTAAATAAAGATGATTTTGTAGAGTGATCAAAAAGTTCCCGCACTATATTGTAGTATTTTGAAGCTGAGAATTCTGGGGAGCATTTCCTAAACGATCCTGATCAAAGCCATCTAGCTCTCCAAAGAAGCATTCTGCGCTGGAGGAAAACTGTCATCACGCTCACCTATTTGAACCTGTTTTCAATTGAAAAATCCTTCAAAAAGCCTTTTTAGACTTAGGCTTAGGCTTAGGCTTAGGCTTAGGCTTAGGCTTAGGCTTAGTCTTAGGCTTAGGCTTAGGCTTAGTCTTAGGCTCAGGCTTGGACTTAGTGCGAAGGCTAGCGGCTAGCGCCTCGCACTAAGTCTATTTGGGTTTGGGCTGAACATCGATGAGCAAATCCACTACAACCACATCAACCACTAGAACAACTTCTCAAATTACCCATCTACGACTACGGCATCATGAGACTACGACAAAGAACCATTCTCGTCAAGAACTTAACATTTATTATCTTTGCATTGTGATTGCGTTATTCTCACGTTTAGCATAAAGCAGCAAGCAATCTTAACAAGAAAGCCAATATTAAATTTTGGTTCCTATGGGTTATTCTCAATTATTTGTAGCCAAAATACGGGAAAAATGCTCAAGCTCAGCACAAATTAGAGATTTTGCTGGGAGATACAACAAACAAACCCCGCTAATCGCTTTCCCGACCCAGAAAATCCCTGGGTACAAACTCTTGGCTCCATATCACATTTGAGCAATGTTTACTGAACCAAAGAGTTCTCTTGTAAAGCGGATACCGCTGAAGTTCGTGGAATCGCTACTATTTCGCACTGCCACCCGTGGAGGGAGGCAGAATGATCTGTTGCTCGTAACCGGATTAGAATTATGCTCCCTTTGGGCTCCGGCTTCCGTCAGCTGTCCGCTACTCGACAGTCGTCTAGATGGCGGGAGTTTGGACACCCCATTGGAGGAACCGTGAGGTTCTTAAACCGACTGGGGATCAGATCAATCCCTTTTAGCATCAACAAAGTGTAACTTCGAAGCGTTCTCCTACTTACGCTGCGCGCACCTTAGCAAGCTGGGCATTCTTGCTGCGGGAGTCGGTGCCATCGCCAAGGACCAGACGTGGACCTCGGATCCCAAGAGTCTTCGGACTACAGGGTGGCGGAGTGCGAAGTCCAGCCACCTCCTCGTGGTGCACTCTGAACACTTCCTGGAAACAGAAAGTGGCGAAGAGCTGGACAAAAAAGGAAAAGGACTTTTGGAAAAGTTCGAAAGCTTTAATTTCAGAAAAACTTTGAAAACTTTAAGGTTTTCTTCTCTGCGGCTGGACTTCGCACTCCGCCACCCTGTAGTCCGAAGACTCTTGCGATCCGAGGTCCACATCTGGTCCTAGGGTTTGTTTGGTGGGGCCTAGGGCTTGTTTGGTGTAAAGTCATTTTGAGGGGGCAAAAACGAGATTAAAACTTTTTGAATGTGATCTCAAATTCATTTATGAGAAATACTTATTCATCCGGAGTTTTCTTTTTTTCCACAAAGATGATTTGTTTAGAATTAAAACCCCGGCTAATTTGATTCATTTAGAGCATTTCCTTGCAAAAGAATACCGCAAGAATTTCCGGGAAAGCGCGATTTCAAATGATAGAGTTGATGTCCTTGATTTGATGGATAAAGGAAAAACATGATAAGCAAATCATTGAAAAAATGATAATCAAATCATTTACGAAAGAAAAGTGAGTCAACCGAAGGTTAAGCAAGAAAATCCCGGTTGATAAGGAGATAGAAAATCGCTTTTTGATCATTTCGTGAAGACAAAATGGAAACGGATGATGTGGAGATGATTTCGCGAAATCGGTAAGTTTAAAGCAATATTTGGGTATCAATAATTGGTTTCTAAAGGTTTCTAAAGGTTTCTAAACCTTTCGAAAGCTTTCTAAATCTTTCAAAACCTTTCTAAACCTTTCAAAAGCTTTATGAGCCTTTCAAAAGCTTTCTAAACCTTTCAAAAGACTTCTAAAGCTTTCTGAAGCTTTCAAAAGCTTTCTAAAGCTCTGATCTCTGATCATTTCGATCAATAAGAACAAAATGATCATTGTTTGATTGAATAAAACTTTCAGCAAGAACTCCTCCCTCCAAAACGGATCGGCGCTCACTTTTTTGCTTGGCGCTCTCATCGGCATCTCGGTGACGATTGCTATCACCCAAATGTAAACAAAAACATTTCAATTTTCAATTCAATAAGAACTTTTAGCATTTCGAATAGCGAAATGCCTCGATCAAGATCTTCGAGAGAATTGTGAGTTCAGAGATTCGGTCACCAAAAATCTTTTTCCCAGATTCGCTTCCAACGGTGGAAAAGGGACGCTTACGATATGCAGAGAAAAGCTGTAAGTTTAGTGGTAAAGTTTAAGAAAAGTCAGAATTCAACGCCGATTCCGAAGCTGCTTTCCGTTTCTGCTATGGAGTACTCTTCAAAAAAAGCAAAAGAAAAAAGTAGAAAGGCGGACTCTAGAGAATCTTTGAGAGCTAGAGAATCTTTGCCTTGTATTCTAACACTCTGCCACTCCGCGACCACTCCTTCATAAAGCATTGCATTGGGAGATTTGCTTATAAGCTCGGGGATGATGTGAACCTTACAAAACCTTACACGCTTATAACTTTGGATAGAGTGCTCCATAGCAGAAACGGGAAGCAGATTCGGAATCGGCGTTGAATTCTGCGTCGAATAACTTGTGACATATGTCATTTGGTCACTACAACCAGTTGACATTCTCTAGTAAGTCTGTTTTTAATACGATTCCTCTAAATTTACTAAAAAAGGATTCCAGAGCTTTGTCCCAGCAAGAAATCGAAAAGTGTCAAGCTCAGGCGACAAAATGTAGTCCTGGATGGAGTTATTTGGCTGAAACAGATTCATGCTACTATTATCAGGTTTGCTTTTTTAAAAATCAAGAAGTTTAAAGGCTAAAGTTTAAAGTTTAAAGACTAGTTTACAGACTAGCTTAAAGACTAGTCTACAGACTAGTTTACAGACTAGTTTAAAGACTAAGGTTAGTTTAAAGACTAGTTTAAAGACTAAAGACTAAAGACTAAAGACTAAAGACTAGTTTAAAGACTAAAGTTTAAATCTCAGGGACTGAACTATGATGAGAACTCGGAAATGATCGCTTTTCCATGGGAGACAGCGGAGGAAAATTGTCTTCGAAAGAAGGCGCATTTAGTGTCGATACACTCGTCGACAGAGGAGAACTTCATCGGCGGCATGTGTTTTTATGAAAATCAAAGTTTTCACTTTGGACAAAAACCCAAAGTAACAAAGTTTTGAATAAATATTTTTCAGAAATGATTCACACAGATGCAAAGAAGCACAATCCAAAGGGAAAACCGGAAAACGCGTGTTTCGATTCGAATCTCTACGTTTGGAGTGGACTGCATAAGGTCAATGGGGTAAGTGGAGCTAAAAAAAGTGGCTTCAGTAATTTCGTATTAGATTTTCTCGTATTGGATTGTAAACGAAGTCTTGACCTCAAATTCAAAACAATATTTATTGAATAGTCTTGAAGTGGCTTCAAGTGGCTTTTTGACGTCTTTTTATTTTGGAAGTGCTTTCCATCCAGGCAATGTTGCATTGATCGGAAAAGATGATAATCTGTAGGATTGAAATCAAGAGAATATACTGGGTGAGGTAATACTTTCGAGGCCAGGCTGTGGATTGTGGCGCGAGTGAGTTTTCCCGTATGTAGGCATTGTCGCGAAGGCATAATAAATGATACCTAAGAGATCCCACCAAACCGAAAGCATGTACTTCGTCTGGTGGGGGTCTGGGAGTTGTTGCTGGTGCAACTCCAGGTCCCACGCATTGTCGTTTTCTCTGAAAGTTTGCAGTCATAATCCATTTCTCATTTCCGGTCACTATACGCGGCAAGAAAGATTTTCTCTTGTATCTGGAAAGAAGTGCAGCGGCAACTGATGATCACTACAACTGATTTTGAAGAAAAACAGAGCGCGCCCTCACTAAACGTAACTAAAGGGCTCCCCTTTTAACCCCTTGAGGATCGCGGTGGTTTGCGTTGAAGGCTTTGGGCGTGGGTTCAGCTGGAGCTTCCAACGGTGCAGATCTTGGTGGTAGTAGCAAATATTCAAGCGAGATCCTTGAAGACTGAAGTGGGGAAGGGTTCGTCGAGAGGGTCAAGAGGTGATCAAGACTTAGTTTACAACCTAATAAAAGAAAGATTTTGAGTTTGCTTTCTTTGGAAGTCTTATTGTTTGTTTAGGTTCGAAAATGGAGTGATGGTAGTGCTGATGATTATTTCAGCCACTCAAACACCACCGAGTATCATTATGTGGTTGGTGAAATGAAAACGAGATTTCTGATTCAATTTTCATGCTAATTTTACTTTTTATAGCAGCTTTAGCGCCAAGTAAATCCAGATTCCTTAGCGTTTTTTTATTTGTTCTTCCCGCTTCATCGGAACACCGATGAAACTCAGCTGAAAGCGCATTTTCTCATTTTCAAAATGTTTCAAAATGTATGCTTAAAAATACCCCAGAAAAAGTGACTTTGCAAGAATTTTCGTTGCCAACTAAACACCTTAAACAAGTCTACTCAAATCCACAAAATATTCCAATCATTTATAGCTATGCAAGGATGTTTCGAATGTTGGTCAAGGCAACATTTTCTATCGAACCATGAGCGCCACCGAAAAGCACACGAGATACGTGTGCAAGAGACCCGCATTCGAATGAGAGTCAAATTCAAGAAGGATTTCTGTGCATACTGTATATTTAATAAACTTTTTGCATAGCTGTTGCTTCAAAATGCAAAAAACAGCATCTAATTGGTGGTTTTTGGTCTAACAGGAAATTTGGTGCTCTAAGCTTTAAGGATGGGCTTAGGCTCAGGCTCAGGCTTAGGCTCAGGCTCAGGCTTAGGCTTAGGCTTAGGCTTAGGCTTAGGCTTAGGCTCGTCCAAATTGTTCAAGACTAGTATGAACGAAACTTCGCGGATTTCATCAGCTTTAAGCATTTCATCAGCATTGGCTTTAAGCATTTGGTTCTTTTCCGTTATTCATCCGCAGAATTTGATTTGATTTGATGATTTGATGATTTAATAATCAAAAAATTGATCAACCAATTCAAAAATCGATCATTTTAATCAAGATCAAGAATAAATAATCAAAAAAAAGCCAATTAATATGTCGATATTGAATTGTTCCTCTAAAAAGAGGCGCACTGTGATACTGGAGTTGCACAAAGCCGGAAAGATACCGATGGAGATTGTTCGAGTCACCGGATATCCAAAAAAGTCTGTCTATCGAGCCATTGAACGTTTTAACCACGATTATTGAACTTAAAAAGAAACATACCGTAAATACTGTAATTGTAATCCATTCCTCTAATATTAGTCTAAATTGGTCGATCTTGGAAGACAAGATCTCTGGCAAGAGATTTCACACCGTGGATTCTTTGAAAGCCGCTTTGAAGAGGGCCTGGGCTGAAATCACTGTTCAGCAATGCGCGACCATCGTCGGCAACTTCCGCAAGCGATTGAAGAAATGCATCGAGGCCAAGGGTGGAAATTTTGAACATTTTTTCTGATTTTTTGTTAGTTTTGTCTTCAATAAACAATTTTTTATCGTTTTTTGATTAATATTGCCAAAGTTTGCAACTTTTATTTCTCTTAGAAAAAGTGTCAGAACTTTTTTATCCAGGGGGTTCAAATCGGGGCTATTCGACGGCCAAATGTCCTTACCCCAGTAGCCCGGAAACAGCTGATTGCAGAGAGCGAGAGTCGAGCGAGCTCTATGGACCGGCGCCCAGTCCTGCTGAAGGGTAAATTCAGTTTGTCCGAAATGATTCGCTGCCCAGGGCTCTAAGACATCTTTTAACACCTTTTGCTGGTAGACCGTAGCGTTGATTTTCACATTTCGACCGATGAACACAAGAGGCGTCTTTCCTGTGGCACAGATGCTGGCCCACACCATAACCGACTTCCGAAAATGTTGGCGGACCATCAATTTGGCTGCAAAAAGTGTTTTTCAGATCTTGAAATCCGCGAAGTTTCGTTCATACTAGTCTTGAACAATTTGGACGAGCCTAAGCCTAAGCCTAAGCCTAAGCCTAAGCCTAAGCCTAAGCCTAAGCCTAAGCCTAAGCCTAAGCCTAAGCCTAAGCCTAAGCCCATCCTGTTTAAAGCACCAAATTTCCTGTTAGACCAAAAACCATCAATTAGATGCTGTTTTTTGCATTTTGAAGCAACAGCTATGCAAAAAGTTTATTAAATATACAGTATGCACAGAAATCCTTCTTGAATTTGACCTCATTCGAATGTGGGTCCCTTGCACACGTATCTCGTGTGCTTTTCGGTGGCGCTCATGGTTCGATAGAAAATGTTGCCTTGACCAACATTCGAAACATCCTTGCATAGCTATAAATGATTGAAATATTTTGTGGATTTGAGTAGACTTTAGCTGGCGACGAAAATTCTTGCAAAGCCACTTTTTCTGGGGTATTTTTAAGCATACATTTTGAAACATTTTGAAAATGAGAAAATGGGCTTTCAGCTGAGTTTCATCGGTGTTCCGATGAAGCGGGAAGAACAAATAAAAAAACGTTAAGGAATCTGGATTCACTTGGTGTTAAAGCTGCTATAAAAAGTAAAATTAGCATGAAAATTGAATCAGAAATCTCGTTTTCATTTCACCAACCACATAATGATACTCGGTGGCGTTTGAGTGGCTGAAATAATCATCAGCACTACCATCACTCCATTTTCGAAACTAAACAAGCAATAAGACTTCCAAAGAAAGCAAATCCAAAATCTTTCTTCTATTAGGTTGTAAACTAAGTCTTGATCGCCTCTTGACCCTCTCGACGAACCCTTCCCCACTTCAGTCTTCAAGGATCTCGCTTGAATATTTGCTACTACCACCAAGATCTGCACCGTTGGAAGCTCCAGCTGAACCCACGCCCAAAGCTTTCAACGCAAACCACCGCGATCCTCAAGGGGTTAAAAGGGGGGTCCTTGAGTTACGTTTAGTGAGGGCGCGCTCTGTTTTTCTTCAAAATCAGTTGTAGTGATCATCAGTTGCCGCTGCACTTCTTTCCAGATACAAGAGAAAATCTTTCCTGCCACGTATAGTGACCGGAAATGAGAAATGGATTATGACTGCAAACTTTCAGAGAAAATGAAGACGACAAAAAGCCATTATTTTGACTTTTTGACTAAAATGGGCTAAATTCATAGCAAATAATAGAGCCTATTTCGATTAAACTACTCTTTTGATTGTCAATAAATATTGTTTTGAATTTGAGGTCAAGACTTCGTTTACAATCCAATACGAGAAAATCTAATACGAAATTACTGAAGCCACTTTTTTTAGCTCCACTTACCCCATTGACCTTATGCAGTCCACTCCAAACGTAGAGATTCGAATCGAAACACGCGTTTTCCGGTTTTCCCTTTGGATTGTGCTTCTTTGCATCTGTGTGAATCATTTCTGAAAAATATTTATTCAAAACTTTGTTACTTTGGGTTTTTGTCCAAAGTGAAAACTTTGATTTTCATAAAAAAACATGCCGCCGATGAAGTTCTCCTCTGTCGACGAGTGTATCGACACTAAATGCGCCTTCTTTCGAAGACAATTTTCCTCCGCTGTCTCCCATGGAAAAGCGATCATTTCCGAGTTCTCATCATAGTTCAGTCCCTGAGATTTAAACTTTAGTCTTCAAACTAGTCTTTAGCCTTTAAATTTCCTGATTTTTTAAAAAAGCAAACCTGATAATAGTAGCATGAATCTGTTTCAGCCAAATAACTCCATCCGGGACTACATTTTGTCGCCTGAGCTTGACACTTTTCGATTTCTTGCTGGGACAAAGCTCTGGAATCCTTTTTTAGTAAATTTAGAGGAATCGTATTAAAAACAGACTTACTAGAGAATGTCAACTGGTTGTAGTGACCAAATGACATATGTCACAAGTTATTCGACGGAATTCAGCGCCGATTCCGAAACTGCTTCCCGTTTCTGCTATGGAGCACTCTGTCCAAAGTTATAAACGTGTAAGGTCTTGTATGGGATTTCACATCATCCCCGAGCTTATAAGCAAATCTCCCAATGCAATGCTTTAAGTGGTCGCGGAGTGGCAGAGTGTTAGAATACAAGGCAAAGATTCTCTAGCTCGAGTCCGCCTTTCTACTTTTTTCTTTTGCTTTTTTTGAAGAGTACTCCATAGCAGAAACGGAAAGCAGCTTCGGAATCGGCGTTGAATTCTGACTTTTCTTAAACTTTACCACTAAACTTACAGCTTTTCTCTGCAGATCGTAAGCGTCCCTTTTCCACCGTTGGAAGCGAATCTGGGAAAAAAGATTTTTGGTGACCGAATCTCTGAACTCACAATTCTCTCGAAGATCTTGATCGAGGCATTTCGCTATTCGAAATGCTAAAAGTTCTTATTGAATTGAAAATTGAAATGTTTTTGTTTACATTTGGGTGATAGCAATCGTCACCGAGATGCCGATGAGAGCGCCAAGCAAAAAAGTGAGCGCCGATCCGTTTTGGAGGTAGGAGTTCTTGCTTAAATTTTTATTCAATCAAACAATGATCATTTTGTTCATATTGATCGAAATGATCAGAGATCAGAACTTTAGGAAGGTTTAGAAAGGTTTAGAAAGCTTTAGAAAGGTTTTGAAAGCTTTAGAAAGCTTTAGAAAGGTTTAGAAGGCTTTAGAAAGGTTTTGAAAGCTTTAGAAGCCTTTTGAAGGTTCAGAAAGCTTTAGAAACCTTTTGAAACCTTTAAAAACCTTTAGAAACGAATTACTGATACCCGAATATTTTGCTTTAAACTTACCGATTTCGCGAAATCATCTCCACATCATCCGTTTCCATTTTGTCTTCACGAAATGATGAAAAAGCGATTTTCTATCTCCTTATCAACCGGGATTTTCTTGCTTAACCTTCGGTTGACTCACTTTTCTTTCGTAAATGATTTGATTATCATTTTTTCAATGATTTGCTTATCATATTTTTCCTTTATCTACCAAATCAAGGACATCAACTCTATCATTTGAAATCGCGCTTTCCCGGAAATTCTTGCGGTATTCTTTTGCAAGGAAATGCTCTAAATGAATCAAATTAGCCGGGGTTTTAATTCTAAACAAATCATCTTTGTGAAAAAAAGAAAATTCCGGATGAGTAAGTATTTCTTCTTCATTTTGATGAGTTTTAGCAAAACAAAAGATGAATATTGATGCAATTTCCGTTTGAACGACGGGGACAACTCACAAACTTCAGCTTCAAGCTTCAAACAACTCACAAAAGGAACAAATAGAGTAGCGGACTTGACTTTGCACTCATTTCTGCCCATTCGTGACATTGACTTTTTTCTTACAATGAAAGGCCAGAAGTGAAGCTGACCGTTTTGGGGTGAGTGATACCTTATTCGGATTTGGGACGAATTTGTGATATCCAGTACGTCAAACCACTTGGTTTGGTTGAGTTTTTGCATAAATCCTGTTGTTCTGAGTGTTAAAACTCTGTGTGAACATCTTCTCGTCAGTAAAAAGGATGTTTCGGTGATCGATTCGATTGATTCGATCGATTCAATCAGATCTTATGATGAATATTGATGCCCAAAAAGGAAAGAACAAGAAATGGAGCCAAAAAAGGAGCAAAATTTTTTGCTTTTAAAGTTTTTGACCCTTCTTGACTAGAACGACAATATTTGCTTGATTGAAAAAAATTCATCTGCATTTACTCGCACTTATTTCTGCTCATTGCTCGATTGAAAAAAATTGTGCTGCTCATTCACAACATTGACTTTTCTTTGTTTAGTTGGCCTTTCTTTTGCTCAAAGATGACTGTTAAGTCAGATGATCAAATGCCAGAATAATCTTCTCAATATAGGTTGATCAAAAAGTTCCCGCACACTTGTAAATATTGGATTGAATTTAAACACCTTTCGGCCTGGATTTATTGGGTTGGTGAATTGAAAACTTCGGGCTATTGTCCTATGTCAAAGTTTGAGGACATTGAAGTTTTTGCGGAAGACAGCATTAGCGAAAGACATTGCCAAATATGGTTTCAGCCGTTAAAAGATGGAAATGAAAGTCTCCAAGACGAGGAACGGTCTGGACGACCGCAAGAGATTTCAGATGCGGATTTGCTTGATGCCATCGAACTCAATCCAACCCTTACCACTTGTGAGTTAGCGGACACATTTGGGATGGACCAAAAACAATCGACAACATCAAATTAGGAAAAACAATTCACTGCGGAAGATGGGTTCCTCATGAACTAACTCAAGGTGAATGGTGAATTGAAAACTGCGGGTTATTGCCATATGTGACAGTTTGAGCACTTTCTTCAAAAAAGACCCATTTTGGTGTCAATGGAAAAGTTGTAGAGAATCAAAAATGAAGCTTATATCCAAATTTTCAGAACGATTCAAAAACTGGTTTTCAAGAAATGCCAAATTTACGAATTTTCACAAAACTTGCATTTTAAGCGAAACTACTAAGTGTATCTTTTTAGAAATTTGGCTATAAGCCTAATTTTTGATTCTCTACAACTTTTCTATTGACACCAAAATGGGTTTCTTTTGAAGAAAGTGCTCAAACTGGGACATTCCTCTATTTTTGAGTCTTCAGTCCTCCATTTTTGAGTCTCACACTTGTCTCACACATAAACCAAAATCCTACTACGAAAGAGGAATCAGCAAATTGCCTGTAAAATGGGCAGAAGTCGTCAATAATAATGGAAATTATTTCGAATGAATTGATGGTTTTATGTTGAATAAATTTTAGTTCAAAGCCCGGCAGTTTTCAATTCACCAACCCACCAATTCAATTTACAAATATCAATTTTAAAAAATAAAAATGACCAAACGAGTTCGCTTTTCTTTCTTAAACTTTTTAAACACCTCTCGGCCTGGATTTATTGGGTTGGTGAATTGAAAATTGCGAGCTACTGTCATATGTGACAGTTTGAGCACTTTCTTCAAAAGAAACCCATTTTGGTGTCAATGGAAAAAAAAGAAAAAAAGACTGAAAAAATCAAACACGACGAGAGACTGAAAAATTTTTTGTGGCGGGGTCCTTTTATTGCGTCGGGTTACGGTAGTTTCCGACGTTTGGCGCGGAAACGTCTGAAAGTACGGTGGACGGTCCGAAAGGCATCTGTCGTCAGAATTTTATTATTTCAAGAGAGAATTCCTTTAAATTGATTTAAAGTAAAATGGGGGTAGGCTACTTTCCGCCATTTTATTTGCGCAACAGGGTCATTTGCGCAAGTACGTTTGCGCAACTTTTTATTTGCGCAACAGGGTCATTTGCGCAACTTTTTTGACGTTTTTAAGGGACGTTTTTTTAAGGGAGTTTTTGGCGTTTTTTTTTTGTTGTTTAAAATTCTAGTACGGTTTTGTTTATTCTTAAAAACCATTGTTAACTAATTTTCCGCATTTTCCCAAGAATCCGCATCCATCGTATACTGCGGTCAGACTTTACGAAGAAATGACGCAAATAATCAACCGTTTCAAGCTTTCATCGGCTATCAATCTCACTGTTGGACAAAACTACACACGGAAGAAAACTGTATTGGCTCGACAAAAGCAACGTTTTACTGCTATTTCTAATGGTCGCTTGCCCGGTTGCGATTTTGTGCAACATCTTTCTCAGCTTTTGACTTATATTAAAAAAATTTGATTTTTATTGTTGTCCTAAATTTCATTGCTATTGTTGTCCTAACTTTCATTGTTATCGGTTGCACTTTTTTGTTAAAGCGATAAAATACTTTACTAATGGTTATTAGCTCTTAGAAAGGACTAATTTAGATAAATATTGGAAGATTGTGCAAAAAATTGGAAGATTTCATAAAAAATAGAAGAAAATAAAAAAACAATAAAAAAAAGCTCAAAAATTAAAATCATGATTAAAAATTCGAGTGCTTAATACAGTGTTAAAGTTGCGCAAATGACCCAGTTGCGCAAATAAAGTTGCGCAAATGACCCTTTTAGTGCAAAAAAAAGTTGCGCAAATGACCCTTGTTGCGCAAACGTACTTGCGCAAATGACCCTGTTGCGCAAATAAAATGGCGGAAAGTAGCCTACCCCGTAAAATGAAATTAAACCCAATTTGTTTAATTACTTTTTTAATTATTTATTATTTATTATTATTTTTAATTTATTGGATTGGCGAATTGAAAACTGCTGGCTATTTCGCGGGACCTCGCAGATAAAAAAACAACAGCATAGAGCCAGCTGAAAGGGGGTTTGGTTACTTCAACATTTCCTCAAATTATTGTGAAAAAATTATGCTACCTGCTTTTTATTTTTTTGGTATTTTTCTTCACTTCTTCTATTGCACTCGACAATCTGCCACCGGGACATATTCGTCATGTCATGCTTCATGAGTTCCTACAAGAGCACAGTGCAGGCTTGGCAGCTGCTAATATTAAAAAGATAGATGGGGAGAACTCACCTTCCGAAAGAACGTGTCGAGTATGGTTTGCTAAGTTTTGATCTGGGGATAAATCTTTTAAAGATGCAGAGGGCCGTGGAGCGGCACCCCAACTGAATGATTCCAAATTACTCGAACTCATTACCAACGGCTATCGGGTATCATCGCGTGAATTGGGAGAAGAGTTAGGGGTTGATCATGTTACAGTGCTAAATCACCTTCATACCCTTGGATTTAAATCGAAAATTGGGTGCCCCATGACCTCACTGACCCCCAGAAGTGACAGCATGCCTCCATCAGTGCCGTCCATCTCTCACAATCCAAAAGGAAATCTTTTCTTTCTCGAATTGTGATAAGAGATGAGAAATGGGTTTTATCTGTGAACTTTTGGAGGAAGTGGCAATGGGTGGAGCCAAGTGAGAAACCCGAAAGTGACCCCAAGCCCGATTTGCACCAGAAGAAGTTTATGCTCTGCGTTTTCTGGGATATGGAGGAAGTGGTGTACTGGGAGTTGTTGGATAGCAAGACGACCCTTAATGCAATCAAATACAGTGAACAGTTGGAAAAGGTGAATGAATCTCTAAAGAAGAATAGGCCCTCCATCGCTCGTCAAAGATCGTTCTCCTTCACGACAACGCGCGCCCTCATGTTGCAAAACTGACTCGCTCTAAAAATAAACAGCCAGAAACTTCTGGCGCATCCCGCATACAGTCCGGACCTCGCCCCTTTTGATTACTATTTATTCATGATCATGAATAATAAGCTTGCGGGAGAACACTTCGATTCGGAAGAAGCAGTCAAAAATTTGCTCCAAAAGTCTTTCGATTCAAAACCAAAATCCTACTACGAAAGAGGAATCCGCAGATCACAACCTGCTTCCACATTTTTCTATCCCTTGCTATTGTCATCCAGTGTTTCCTATCTTGATTGTTCCTGGTTCGAAGTCTTCGACTTGCTTGTGCTGGTGGTGGTTGCACTCTAGCCATGCTTTCTCTGACCGTCTCTGTCACTCTTGTTCTCCACCTCGTTGCTGGTCTTCTGATGGGCCTCTTCTGGTCTCGTAGTAGCCACTCTGTGATCCGTATCGTCCATCTGTCGTCTGTTCTTCTGACTACGTGGCCGGCCCATCTGAGTCTTTTTCTCTCAATCACTTCCACTGGATCTCTGAGTCCCGAGAGCTGGCGCATTTAGGCCTTGGTCGAGTCCGTACTTCTTAGGTCTTGGTCGAGCTGCGTCTTCCTATTGTACCCGAGGAGGTTCCTTTCAAGGGCTCGATGCGTCGTTCCCAGGGCTCGTTCGGTGGTCTGTGTCGTGGCCCATGTCTGTGTCCCGTAGCAGAGTGGAGGACAGTGCTGTCGAAGAGGTGGGTCCGAGTCCTCTAGTGATTCTTGAGTATCTTTGTGACTTCTTTGATGCTTCCTAGTGCAGGCTGCTCGTCTTCTTCTGGCGACTTCTGGTCTTAGGTCTCCCTCCATGTTGATGCTTCTTCCGAGGTAGGTGTAGGAGGTGACATCTTCTAGTGACCTTCCAGCTTGATCTCTCTTTCTTTGAAGCTTTAAAGCTTTAAAATTGAAGCTTTAAAAGATTTTTTTGATATTCATTCATTTATAACCACATAATTGATTGATTAAAACAGCTTAACGAGTCATTTTTAAGGCTTAGGTGTATGCTATCGTGTTTAGGCTATGAAAGACTATGAAAGGCTATGAAAGGCTATGAAAGGCTATGAAAGGCTATGAAACTTTAAGGCTATGGTGTTTAGGAAGAAGGGTAATGTTAAACAATGTTAAACAAGCGCTTGAAGACAAGCATCTAAGGTCGATTTTAAGATTTCAGCGATTTCAGCGCTTCAGCGAAACTCAACATTTTCACATTGAAATCTCAATTCTTAAGTCCGTAAAAGAGACTCATCAAAACGATCATTCTTCTCCAATCTAATAAGATCTTCTTCAATAAGATCTTTCTCTTCTGTTTCACTTCCTTTTGTTCATCCAAAATTTGAGCTCTTTTCCTTTTTTGCGATTCTTTTCCTTTTTTTAAAACTCACAAAGGTTTCCTTTTTTTTGAAAGATCACAAAAAAGGAAATGAATTTTTAAAAAACCGTCTTAACGCCAAATTTTTTCTCTTTTTGCTTTTCTTTTCCGATAAAAGATTTTTCCATTATTGTTTTCTGTGTTGGATGCTGAAAAATGCTGGTAAAATGGAACTGGAACGGAACTGGAGCTGGAACATTTCCACTCAACAAAATGCTGGCAAATTGATGTTCTCTGTGCTCAATTATCTGTGCTCAAACGCATCTTTTCTCGCATACCGTGTCTATTTAGTGAAACTTGGGTAATTGAACCAGGAAAGGACAACCCAGATGAAGATTCGGCATCCAGCTCAGTGTGCTAGATTCGATTTTTTCCCCCTGAGAGACAGCAAAAGCACGCACAGTTCTTCAGAGGCAATCGTGCGTTCTTTTGATGTATTGATCTGAGGGTCGCTGGTTCGACTTCCACCGGTGACAATATTTTTCAAAAATTTTTTGCTAAAATTCTGAAAATGCGTGTCTAGGGGTTATTTTTGACGCTGATCACGAAAAACATGTTTTTAGCCTAGGTTTCTGCACGGAAAACTAACGAAACGTGAAAACAGCCATTTTTTGGCTCTGCCGCCCTTTACTAAAATAGCTGTAAAAACATTTAGAAAAGAGATATCTCAAAGTTTTTACCAATCGATCCGTCTTGAATTCAGCGTTAGGATGAGCTATAAAACGTCAAAATTCGACAAATTTAAGGTACTCTCCCAAAAAATCGGAAAGGACTTTTCCATCAACCCAATACATAGCTATTTCTTTTCCATTTCTTTACTTTTCTTTGATTTTCTTTGATTTTCTTTGGTTTTCTTTGATTTTCTGGATTTTCCTTGCTTTTCTTTGCTTTCCTTTGCTTTTCTTTACTTTTTCTCACTTTGATAACTTTTAATGGCTTTTTTTTATATTTGCTTCGATGATATTTAGGCAAAAGCTATAGAAAAGAGGATTTTTTTTGTCTGACATTGAATATTTATGCAGCTTTTCCCTTTTTGAAACAAAATGAATGCTTCTTTTTGCGAAAATTTTAGGAACTTTCCCTTATTTGATTAGCTTTCACGTTAAATAAATCCACAATTTTGCGAATCGCTATTCTTGAATTCTATTCTTGAATTCTATTCTCGAATTCTACTCTTGAACCCATTTTCCTCAAACAAAGCATTATTTTTTCTGATTTTTATAAAAGTTTTATTTATAAAAGCTTTATAAATGAATATTTTAAAGAGTACATTAGAATTTAAATTTTAAAGTTGAAAGATATTCAGCCAACAAGCCAGTTTAATTATTGCCATGTATTTTGTAGGTTTGCGTAAACTTTCGCCATCTAGTGCACTGCTCTTTTTGTTTTTCTAGTTCTAAACAAAGTAGCTAAACAGTAAATTTGAGTAATTAACCAGCCGAAAACGAAACGAGAACAGTGTGCCAAATCCCGTTTTTCATGAGACAGCAAAAGAACGCACAGTTCTTCTCTGTGCGTTCTTTTGATGTCCCCTCGGAGGAAAAATCGGAATCTGACACACTGCTTTAAGGTAAGCAACCGAAAACTCCCCTTCGGCCGGTTCAATTACCCAAGTTCTTGCGTCCTTTAGCTGTTTTACAACATTTGGCACATTGAGCTCGATTCCAGAAAGCGCGCGTTTAAGCTTGAGCACAAAAAACGGCAAATTGATGATGAAAAATTCTTTCATTGATTCTTAAATATCTTTTTAGAATAATTTATTAGTTGTAAATATTAGAATAATATTTTATAGAGTTTTATAGTACCGTATTCTCTCTATTAGTATTGCACTCTCTAATAGTATTGCGGTCCGAGAGAAAATAGTAGTGCACCCTCAAAAATTTGCATTTATTGTGCTCCTTTTTCATCTCAATCTTTTTGACTGAATATCTTTATGTTTATGTTGCATTCTAAAGCTATTCAAGCAAGCAAAAGCGAGGCTTTTTTATTCATTTTTTAACTATTCTTCACATGAAAAAGTTAGCAAAAAAACTAAAATTGTTGTGCAAAGTGCCAAAACATCTTTTTGTTGTTTCTGCACGTTGTTTTAGTGGTACATTAACTCAAATTTTCTTTCGAATTCCGCGCAAAGCTATAGTCATTTTTTGCTCTTATATACCTGTATAAAGTTTGAGATTGACTTACCTTTTGTGGCGCTTAACTTTATTGTTATCAAAGCTCAATCCTAGAAAATAATCCATCATGTTCGATTTTAATATTATATAATTTTTGTTGGTCACCTTTACTATTGTCCAAATAATCTTTTTCTTTAGGCATGGATCTCGATGGGAACTCGCTTGATGGATTCGAGAATTTTCGAGCTCGTCGTGAACACGAGAAACATGTGCAATTCTTCAAGAGGATCCACAATCAAGTGACCGAGCAAGACGCTAGCTACAACATGGCCAATGATGTTGCCGAGGAGTCTTCGTGTGAATCGGATGCACCATCCGCGAAAAAGCGACGATGTTTCGACGTTCAAACAAAGCTGAAAGCGATCGATTTTGCTGAAAAAATAAAGAATAAGTCGGCTGCAGCGCGAAAATTTGGAGTCAGTCGTCAAAACATCCAAAAATGGTGTCAGCAAAAGGAAGAACTCGAGAAACAAAACAGAGATAACGGAAAAGGAAAAAAACGAATCAAAGGCGGTGGACGAAAGCTCAAGGATTTCGATTTTGACAAGGATCTTGTTACTTGGATTCAAGAAATGCGGGCAAAGAAGATGCGAGTGAAAAATGATTCAATTCCGAGCCAAGTTAATGTGGAAAGGTGATGAGGAATTGGTCTCATTCATTGCTTCAAAAAAGAAGGACCGATTCCTGAAGGCGCAACACTTCTCGCCAATGCTCGTCTCGAACAATCGATCAACGGAGTAAAGGATCAACGCAAAAATATTGAACTGGATAAGGATGATGATTCTGTTGTAGATTTTTTTGTTTAGTTAACTTTTTGTTATCAGAAGCCAATAAATTTTTAGAAAGTTACTTTTTTTGCAAGAATTTTTGGAACAAATCTTATATTGGAACAAAGAAACAAGTCTTACTTTGGTAAATGATAAAACTCTTTAATAGTAGTGCACTCTCTAATAGTATTGCGGTCCAGGAGGGGGTTGAAAAAATAGTAGTGCGCACTACTATTAGAGAGAATACGGTATTTTATATTTTACAGTCGACTTTCTATTCCGTTCCAATTCCCGTTATATAGAGTTTCCGTTATATAGTCTTCCGTTATATAGAATTTCCGTTATATAGAGTTTCCGTTATATAGAGTTTCCGTTATATAGAATTTCCCTTATATAGAATTTCCGTTATATAGAGCTTCCGTTATATAGAGAGAGCCTTTCGAGTACAAAATTTTTTCCGTTATACAGTTTTTCAATGCAATTTAATTTACATAAGTGTTTTTTTTCATTTCTAAAAAATGAATTCATAATAAAAACAACGTACAAATATTGTTAAACTAAACTTTTATAAAGTTGTAGAAAAAATACGTTATCTTGCTTTTTTGAGAACGGCGAATATCTTCATTTATTTGATTTTTCCCGCAAGATCCATAGCTTTAGAGGTGCCGCTTTGCTCTAAAAATTTCGACAGCTTTGCCAGCATCTTGTATGGTAATAATTGGTGATTCCACGTTGTTGCCATTCGTCATCGTCACTTTCTTCATCTTGTTGCCGTGTTTTGGTGGTGTGCTGAGTGGAAAATATTCCAGCAGTGCACAAATCCTCATCAACGTCTATAAAATCCGAGAAATTGTAGACCTGTGGAATGTGAAATGTGGAAGCAGGTTGTGATCTGCGCCAATAGGAGCACCTAAGTGCGAAGACAGATCAAAAAAATATATATATCTTAACTATTCCTTATAGAGAGAGTCGACCGTAACTTTATCTTTGTTTTGGCACCTTGGGCTTTTTTTAGGCTTTCTTAGGCTTTTTTGTCTTTTAAGACTCATTTTTTGTTGAATAAGGTAGAAAAAAAAACGCGCGAACGAGGTCAGGAAAAGATGAAATCGCAAAGAAAATTTTCAAAATTTCACTGTTTTCAAAATTCTACCTTTCAAAATTTCAATTTTAGCGTTTTTTTTTCCGATTTTCAAATTCTATATCTACATTATGCAACATTTAAAATGCTATTTCTATTTCTATTTCATTTTCTTTCCGTTTTATTTCCACGGTTACCGGAAAAACACTTAAAATTTCAAATTTGACAGCGAAATTTTGATGGAAATCTTTTCAAATGCTGCTTTTTACTTTGAAATTCATTTCTCTGAAAGTTTCTTCGATTTCATTTTCAATTTTCATTTGATTTTTCATTTGAAATATTGATTTTCTTAAATCTTTGTCTATTTTCAGGGCAATGGCCATCTCGTATCGACGCTTGAACAACGAGTACAGCGACGTCGAACAGCAGAATGAGGTTTGTGCGCTCTCGAACACCGAAACGCCGTCAATTTGGCACACTGGGATACATGTGCGTTCTTTTTTTTTGTATAGTATATGTTCGCAAGCCGGCTGGCACACTGACTAGTGCCCATTTCCTCTTACTATACTACAGTGATCCCTTTTCTAGCGTTTCTAGCGTTCTAGCGTTTACTATTGGGTTGGGGAGAATGAGTCGGCGCCGAACTTTAAAGGGACTTTTTGCACACATAAAGCCTTCTTTAAACATACGTTTGGTTTCATCAAAAGGATCCACTATTTCTCTACAAAATCACTTTTGAGAGATTCCACAAAGCTTTTCTTTCGTGGAGTTTATGGACTCCCAAACACAGCTAGTCAAAATGGCAAAGAGCCCGACTCATCATTTGAACAGTTTCTTTCACATAAACCTTCTTTGGTGTTTATATAAAAAAGATAGAGCATACTGAATTACATAAGTTACCAAATTTTCAGGAAGATGCCTCCAACCGTTTACTCTAGATGACAGTTTGTAGTTTTTGTGAAAAAATGGCTTTTTCTTGAGCGGAGGCGCTGTTTGAATTTTCTTTTAAATGTCGTTTTGTATAGAGTTAGTTAACCATTCTACTGATATCAAACGCATATTATTTGACGAAGTCGAATAGAAGTTTTAGACATTTTTTTGATTTTCGGCGCCGAGTCATAGTCCCCAACCCAATACAACTAAAAGGCATCGATTTTAGAAAACTATTGTAATCCAACCGCCAGTTTACATTTGATCAGCTTTATTTTGGTATTATTTTGATATTTGACCAGAGGAATCACCAGACTCAATCATTCACACCAAAATTGGCTGATTGAATGGAAAACTGGTTATTTTTGGTGCCTTTTAAATGGATTAGCCAAACTGGTGATGATCAGCTTAAAATTAGACCTGTTGTTAGTAAAATAGTAAAATAAAAACTGGTAAAATTCATGTCTTCATGCCGAGAAAATCGATGCTCAGTTACCGTTGAGTTTTTCTAAAAAATTACTAAGGTAAATACGTGTAAATATGTAAAAATAGAGTTATTTATCTAATTTTTTTTCTAGATTTCGAGTAATTCTAATATCTACTATATACAAAAAAATAAAAAGGCTGTCTGTCTATCTGTCTGTCTGTCTATCTGTCTGTCTGTCTGTCTGTCTGTCTGTCTGTCTGTCTGTCTGTCTGTCTGTCTGTCTGTCTGTCTGTCTGTCTGTCTGTCTGTCTGTCTGTCTGTCTGTCTGTCTACCTGTCTGTCTATCTGTCTGTCTGTCTGTCTCTCTATCTGTCTGTCTCTCTATCTGTCTGTCTCTCTATCTGTCTGTCTATCTGTCTGTCTGTCTATCTGTCTGTCTCTCTATCTGTCTGTCTCTCTATCTGTCTGTCTCTCTATCTGTCTGTCTGTCACGCCTACGCAACAATACAAAATACGTTAACGTAAAATTACAACGAAGTGAGCTAGAAAGCTGAGAATTTGTTCTTGGGGGTTTTCGGGGACGAGGAATCCGAATCTGCAATCAGATTTGTGCTACGTGCCATCAGTGCCTCTAGGTAGAGTGTGACCGCGTAGCGGACGCTCAGTGCAGCTACTGTACTTATGTTCCGTTCCACTTTTGTACTTGGCGGTACTTTTGATCTTTCCGGTAAAACGTCCATGGTTTTCCCGCGGAGGGTTCTTTTCTTCCAGAAAGTTTCCGGTAAAACTTTCCGCTAGTACTTTCCGAGGAAAAGCACTCTCCGCGGGAAAACCGTGGACGTTTTACCGAAAAGATCAAAGGTGCCGCCGTAAAGATCAGAGACGCCACCGGAACTTTTCACAGAGCATAGCATACAGGCTCTGATCACGTTTGCGACCCGTGAGAGAACCCTTGTAAAGGCATCCCGATTCGGCTGCAAATTTTCGCATTTACACTTAAAACACGTATAACTTTTTATAGAAAGTCATTTTGCAAAAATGGAAAACAGATTCAGAATCAGCGTAAAATTCTGCATCGAATGGTCGATGGCCGATCTCATTTGGCTACATCCTTGCCTTGTTAGTAATTTTTTTAGAAAAAGTGAAAAGTAACTGACAAGTGAAGGTCACAAGGCAGAGATGGCCAAGTGAAATGAGCCATATACCATACGACGCAAAATTTTGCGCTGTTTCTGATGCTGCTATCCGTTTTTGCGAAATGATTTATTCATTCATGCAAAATGATTGCTGCGATTGTGTTTATTTTTTGTTATTTTGTGTTATAAATACTTTATTCAGAAAGAAATAAAGTGCGAAAACGACATGAAAAATGTACTAGATAAAAGATGACAAAGTCACTTAAAATGAAACGAAATAGCCCTTTTAAAATCAGACACGGTGGAGATCAAACGCAACTTGTCGGGAAGGGCATTCCAAACTTTAATCTTTACGAAAAAAGCTCTAGATGATTTAGAGAAAGCAGATTCAGGATGCAAGATAAAAACGATAATATAAACGATTATATAAATGATTATATAAACGATTATATAAATGACCAGATCCTAATTGAACCTAATTGCACCAATTGTTTGTTTCTTTGTTTGTTTCATTAGAAAGTTTGTTTCTTTGTTTGTTTCATTAGAAAAACCAATCATTTTTCTACAAAATAACACTAAAGCTGGTTTAAAATGTCTTATGTCTGGCTTTTTTTGGAAGCCTGAAGTCGGGTAGTCAAAATGGGTGACGTCTTGATGGGACGAACACTTTAGCTTTAGAAAAGACACACTTTAGCTAAGGAAACCTATCTTGATGTCAATAGATAAAAGATAGAGCACAAAAAGATTTGTATATAGTTAAAATTTCAGAGAATTTGATTCAGTCAATTTCTTTGTAGACGTTTATATTAAAGAGCCACGCCTAGTCGCCAAAAGCCTCGAGTTTAGTCGAAAAAAGAGGGTTTTGATGTTTTTAAAAAGAGGGTTTTGATGTTTTCCTTTTACAATTTTAAAGCACTCAACGAAATCTATGATAAGACGGCGTTGTTCTAAGGTTTCAAGTGAGAAAAGTTTCAATCTAATGTTATCAATTAAAAGATTTCATTCTTATTGTAAAGTTAAAATAAAGCGAATTCGAGCGGTTGTTTAACCGCTCGAATTCGCTCGAATTTAATCGAAGGCGAGCCAAAAACTTGATAGCTTTTTTCAGAAACATGAATTTTACTAGTTGCCGACTTGTTGCCCAATTTTTCTTTTCTAGAGACCCTCAAACGGAAATGGCTCCACTCGGTGGCTTGATCGAGCTCGTTTCGCTCTTCTCGGCTTCGCGCTTTTTTTCCTCCTCAATCAGCTCGAGTTTGTCAATTTTGGAGGTAAGTTGAAGAATTCGGGTGCACCAGGAAGCGTGCGTTTACAGCTAAGCACAAAGTGTATGGAGATGTACTCAAAAATGCAAAATTTAGTGTTTAATCTGAGGAGCGGTTTTCTGAAGTTGACCAACGGCGAACCGCTGAAAAAAATCCCGACAAAGCAAATTTTGCTTTTTAGGTAAACACTTAAATATACTTTATCTATTTTTATCTATTTGATATCTTTAGAAGAAGACCTGAAGTGGCTTCGGTGGATTGTGCGCGAGTGATCAGCGGAGATGTCAATTATACAGAGAAATTCTCGAAAGGACGAATCCCATTGATAGTTCGTTATCCGATCAATTTATGTCTATTTGCATTCTCTAAGTGTTACTGTAATCCTAACTACATAACTGGGTTGCGGTAGCGTCTTTTACGGGCGACGATAAGTCGGGCACGTTTTAGATCTCGTTTTAGACCTCGTTTTAGACCTTAGGACTCAGTACGCGCCCAAAATCCAGCCCCAACCTCCTTAAGAAGCCGTTAACACGCTGCTTTGATGCCTCGGTGGTCTAGTGGATAGTCTGCTAGACTACGGAACCTGTCAGATCTTGTCTGTCCTGTCAGATCTGTCAGATCTTTGCCCCCCAAGTTCGAGTTCCACTCTCGCCAAAGCTCCAAAGCTGCGGTATATAAAACTAGAGTCAATAAAATCAATAAAAGGCATAAAATTCAACTCTACTATTCTTTGCAAATACGTAAAAAAACGGTTTTTTTTAAAACCGAGATTTTGACGGGAGTGGGACTCGAACTTGGAGGCGAAAAATCTGATCGGTTCGGTAGTCTAGCAGACTATCCACTAGGACACTGAAGCAGCTGCTGAGGTAGCGTGTGACGGCTTCTTAAAGAGATATCTCGCGTTTGCGAAGCGTTCTGCAAAAACTAAAAACAGATTCACGATCCCCATGACCAATCCTATAAGATGGACTTGGTCTCGAGTCAAAAAACTAGCTTGATTCGGTGCCTTTCCCTTGTCAGCTTTTACTCTAGTCTTTACTACTGAGTTACGATAGTATCTGGCTTTAATCTGGACATTTGAACTGAACAACTAGTCTTAGAAACTGGTCCATTTCCGGGACATTTCCGGCCCGGAAATGGACCAGTTTCTAAGGCCTATTTCTACTTCTATCTTTAGCCCAATTTTTCCAGCCTAACCCCAATTTGGACATGTCCTGTTCGGGGATTCGTGATCGAGTGTTAATGGGAAGAAGTGAACAAGAGAAGATCAACTATTCGATCGCTTTTGCCAGAGATGTACATGAGGTGATTTTTACTTTCCTTGCGTGTACTTTGTGCTTAAACGCACCCCTTCTAGCTCACTAGATTCTTTTCCTTGTATTCGGGGGAAGTAAAGAAGTAAAGTAAAGGCTTCCGAGTAGGCTAGAAGGCTTTGTTTGTAGGCTTCAGAGTGGGCTAGAAGGCTTTGTTTGTAGGCTTCAGAGTAGACTAGAAGGCTTTGTTTTGAAGTGTAAAGTAAACTATGTAAACTATAAAATCCCAGGCCTATGAATACCTCGAAATGCAATTGGCCGCCTCATACAGCTTCGAGAATCACTATTGTTATTCGACTGATTCAAAAGCTCCACGAGATTTCCAGCAGAAAATTCGAATGTTGGCTGCCTGTTTGCCGAATGTTTACACGCCGCCAGGTGGGGAAAGGAAAGAAATGAAGGGAAAAAAACAAGACTGAAACACGTAGATCATGCCAAAGTCTGTAAATGAATGGAAATTGGATAGATCTATTTTCAATTGAAATTCAAAGTTTGAAGATATCCAGAAAGGCGTTGAACTTCAGTACTTACAGCCAAAAAACTAAAGTAGCTCTGGATCCAGAATTGCTCTCTCAATCCAGATAAATTGCCAATCCGGATCTCTGGTCAATCCGGATCTCTGGCCAATCCAGATAACTTGCCAATCCGGATCTCTGGCCAATCCAGATAACTTGCCAATCCGGACCTCTGGCCAATCCGGATAAATTGCCAATCCGGATAACTCTTTTGAATCGGCGCTGGCTCTCGTTCTTGACTGATCTAGTGCTTTTGTAGCCAAGCCAGACCAAAGTTTTGCGTCTGATTTGCATGTTTTGTGAAAATCTTTGCCAGATTTGCTCAAATTCTTACAAGACACGAACTCAAGCTGAGCTTTGGTCTGTACTTTATAGAATTGAGTCCCAATGTACTTTATAGAATTGAGTATGAGGAATCCGAATCTGAAATGAAAATCTGCCAAATGATTTTTTCCAGACGTGTAAAACAATGGAAGACAATGGAAAATTTGGCGTTAAAACGGATGCTTTAAAAGGCTCCTTCCTAGCGGAGAAAAGGCACGTTTATGGCCTAGTGGATTAACGCACTAACCTTTCGCCCGCACCATATCGATTTTCATTTTTGTTCATTTCTTTTAGTTGGTTTTTTTGAAAAGACTGTTTATTTTACATTTAAATGTTAAATTTTAGTGTAAATTTACAAGGAATATGTGCAAATTGTGTAAACAATATACGATCGAAGAAATTAAAAGAAAAACCATAATGAAATTAGCTGCAAAATGCTAGAAGTTATTCCAAAAGAAAAACAAGCTGGAACCGAACCCTGATCCTTTGAGCGGAAGCCTAATGCGTTATCCACTAGGACACCAAGGTACCTTTCCTCAGCTAGGAAGCAGCGTCTTAAACCATCCGTTTTCTCCTTTTTAAAGCATGACGCCAATTTTTTCATTGAAGATCAATTTTTATCAAATTTACTGTATCGTAAAACTCTGATGTTTTTAGTATAAAAAGGTATTTTCAGAGAAAAACGTGATGGACTCGGCCGGCCACAACATTAATCGGGGTCACTACGATTGTATGACGGTTTTGATCGAGCAACCCGATTGGAAATATCTTGTATTGCAACAAGTGGGTGGATTGTAAAAAGAAAAATATGGAAATGGGTTGTTCATAAGGTTTATTTTTAAGTACAGTACCTTTTTTCAGACATTCGACGTCGTTTTGCATACTCACCGGGAAATGGCTGAGATGTTCAAGGTGAGATTTACTATATATAAAAAAGTAGTGTCTGTCCATCTGTACGAGCTTTTTCTCAGCCATCTTTGGGCCAAAAAACAAGATATAATATAGTTATGTTATTTATTGGGTTGGTGAATTGAAAACTGCCGGCTATTGTCATATGTGACAGTTTGAGCACTTTCTTCAAAAGAAACCCATTTTGGTGTCAATGGAAAAGTTGTAGAGAATCAAAAATTAGGCTTATATCCAAATTTACAGAACGATTCAAAAACTGGTCCAAGCCATTGGACCAAGCCAAATTTCTGTTTCATCTGCCGTGTAAATCAGATCATAAGCTTCCTTCTTTCGAATTTGTGCAGGTAAAGTACAAATTTGACCTTCGTTTCCTCGTATTCCTCTGGGGGTTTTTGTGCGATCGACGTAGGAATCCGAGAAGAAAGTTTGTACCGTTTCATAAACTTCCGTAACCACCCTTCACTAGCCTTGAATCTTTGAATTGTCACTAGAATTGTTGTTTAATTCCTCGATCGATGACACTGATACCAACTTCAATGCCTGTTTCCGAAGCGACCGTCTTGAGACTTTCAATTTTGCATTTCTCTGCTCACGAGTCCATTTGAGTAATTCTTCTAGTTCAACTGACGTCAAATGCCTTCCGGCTCCTTTCAAACACTTGGATTCACTAGATTGTTGCTGCTCAATTTGATCATTTTGCTATCTTTACAATCATTGACACCAAACTTCTCGATGACACTGTTTGATTGGCACCAAACTTGTTTGAAATTTTCTTAACGTATTCCACAGCTTAATTTTAAACTTCTTGTATAAGCCTTTCGTTTTCGTGGCTTATACAAGAAGTTTAAAGTTACAAGAAGTGGCTAATCTTCGTTTTCACTCGAAACGACATCGCTATGGGCATCATGTCGATCTTGGCTCCCAGCTCCATCTACCAAATCTGCACTGCTTTCGTTCTCCGTCTACCAAATCTGGACTGCTTTTGTTCCCCGTCTACCAAATCTGCACTGCTTTCGTTCTCCGTCTACCAAATCTGCACTGCTTTCGTTCTCCGTCTACCAAATCTGCACTGCTTTCGTTCTCCGTCTACCAAATCTGCACTGCTTTCGTTCTCCGTCTACCAAATCTGCTTTGGTTATCCATCGACTTCTCGCGCAACTTCGCGCCCTTATTCATACCATCCGTTCGTTTTTCCGACGCAAGTGAAATTCCTCAAGGTCGTGAAAGCTTGGACGTTGTTGTTGTTGAGCTGGCGACATCTACCTAAAAATAAAAAATTATTTAATGAAAACGAATAAACTAAACAAAAACGAATAAACTAAACAAAAACGAATAAATTAATAAAAAGAACGTAAAAATTAAAGATGCTGTTTGACGAATGACTTTTGGATAATTTCAAAACAATTTTAAGTTAGCTGGTGTACGGTAGTTTTAGCGCACAATAAAAAAGTGATGCTTCTATTGGAATATCTAAAATTATTCTTACTCTAAATCTATATAAAATCTAAAAATAGATTAAATACCTAGTTAATATATTAGAATTAAACTTTTTCAGCTCATTGAGGGCACAAACGATGTGGAGATTGTCGAGGGAGTACCATGGGGAAGAATCAATAAAGAACTGGACTGGTCATTGCCCGGATTGGGTTTCATAACGAATAGTACGGTAGATTTAGATAAATATTGATTTTATGCAAATACTTAGATACAATGATGAGCCAAGAAGAAGTGAGCAAGGCGAAGATCTCGTTTGGGAAAGGATATGTACAGGTGAGAGGGGTAACAACGAGAGAATGGGAAATCGAGTTGAACTGTTTTGAGCTGTCGATAGTTTGTTATGTATCTGAAATATCTGAAAAGATTTTATGATCTTTTCCAATTCATTTCAAGTCGTACCAGAGCCAGAACAGGTTCTAGTTGCACCAGCCAATACAGCCAAGCCGGCCAAATCCAAGTCCAGGTTCCACCAAACTATTTACTAAAATGTAACAGCTTCTTCTTGATCTTGTGTCCTTTTTTAGCCAAATCAAGTCAAGAGCTAGGCTGAGACCTGGCCCTGGTCCTGGTCCTAGCCCTGGCCCTGGTCCTGGTCCTAGCCCTGGCCCTGATCCTGGTCCTAGCCCTGGCCCTGATCCTGGTCCTAGCCCTGGCCCTGATCCTGGTCCTAGCCCTGGCCCTGATCCTGGTCCTGGTCCTGGCTTCAGTCTTGACTCTTGCTCTAGCCTTGTCCCTGACCAAAGTTGGTAAGACTAGATTAGCTAAGACCAGGTCTAAGCTAAGATTAACAAATTTGAGTCGAACCAAAAACAAGCCTGAAGCTAGACCAAGGCTGTTAGTGGCTGTTCAAAAGTAAAACCTGGATAGGAATAATCGCAAAATCTAGGCCTCACTGATGAGAGCTGCCGTGAAATGGATAACGAAAGAAGTGAACGTCGAGAAGTTGATCACTCAATTCAATGGGAAACCGAGTGTTCGTTTTGCTCAGGCTTAGGCTTAGGCTTAGGCTTAGGCTCAGGCTCAGGCTTAGGCTCAGGCTTAGGCTCAGGCTTAGGCTCAGGCTTAGGCTTAGGCTTAGGCTTAGGCTTAGTCGCCTTTTCGAGTTCTCTAGAGAGCTACAGTGCTCTCATTTCAGGACTATGGTGTCGATGAGCAATTCATCGCTACACTGCAAGTCTCCGAGACTTTACGGATGCCGGGCGGTTTTCATCACACGTGCGCGGGGAGAACGAATGATTGGTATATGACAAGGTAAAGAAATTATAATAAGAATAAGAGAAAGAATAAGAGAAAGAATAAGAGAAATAAAAGAGAAAGAATAAGAGAAAGAATAAGAGAAAGAATAAGAGAAATAAAAGAGAAAGAATAAGAAAAAAGACAGAAATCTGTTTAAATTCAATTCCAGATACACAATTTGGGGTGGCGAATGTAAAACGAACAACTGGCGACACGGACAGTGCGTCTTTGGAATCGAAGATGCGCCATCATTAACAAAGTGAGTCAAAAAGCGAATACTGTACTGATTTTTAGAATTTTAAGGCGTCAGTCCAACACTTTAGCCAGAATTAGCCACAAAACACTTAAACTAGCAACAAATCACTCGCTTAAGGCGAAAAAACATTTAAATTAGCAACAAACGGCTTAAACAGCCCATTATGTTGGCATTTCAATGTAAAATGTCAACAAATCACTTGAATTAGCAACAAAACACTTAAATCAGCGACAAGACGCTCAAATTCAACAATAAACCACTGAACAGTTGAGGTTTCGATTGCTTAGTGCACCTCCTTACGGAGACGCGGTCCAAAATTTGTCCGATACACTTCGTTAAGGTCTCGGGGTTAATGCTAACCTCAAACTTGGGTAATTGATTTTCAAAGTACTTTTCCATTTATTTTTCCAATTTCATGCAAAATTTTAGCAAGACCGCAAAACGTTTCCTAATGGGCAACAAATTTGTACCGGATTTCGACTTTGCCGGCTATTCTTGCATCAATGAATGGGTTTTCAATAAAACACGAGATGGAGATCAGCCATTTGATGCGGATCATATCATAAAGAATCCACAGGTGAGTGGGGGCTGGCTGTGTTTTCTAAAAAGGAAGATTTAATTAAGCGCCGAATAGAAAACGTTCAAAACAGCGCTGTCAAATTTCTCACAATCCAAAAAACCAAGCCCGTTCAAGTTTTATACCAAAAAGTTCCTTGCTTTCTTGGCCAAATGATGGATGAAACAGTTTTTTTTAAAAAAGTTAATATTTCATAGATAAATTAGCAGAATGGGACCATCAGATTGCTGTGTAAAAACGAAAATTGCGCCGAATGGAATTGCCATTGACCAAGGCCGGTTTTAATCGCCATTGACCAAGGCCGCCGAATGGAATTGCCATTGACCAAGGCCGGTTTTAATCGCCATTGACCAAGGCCGCCGAATGGAATTGCCATTGACCAAGACCAACGTTTTCTATTCGGCACTTTTTCAACTTTTACATCTTAAAAAGTGCGCTGAGGAAAAGACTACCGTAATCTGCTTCCCCGTTCATAATTAACTCTAGGAAAGCCTATCGTTATCCATTTACTAGCTACCGGAATCCCATCTACAGACTTTGCTTATCGATCAAAGTTAGTGAAGAATAAATTCACGGATGAGTTTGAGGCATGAGACGGGCTCGGTTGTATTTTTTTTTAAAACTACCATAATTCATTACCGTTAAAACTACCCTCTTTAGAAAGCCTTGTTTCTAAACAAAACTCCAAATAAGGCGGGCTTTAGGCTCGGTATAATCGGCGAAAGAACGCCGGCGAGATCGACATCTACACGTACACATGTAATCCAACAGAGTGGTGGAAAATTTTGAGTGATTGACCTTTACGCGCACATAGAAATATTTTGAAGATAATAAAATAGGTAGGTTTTTAAAAATCCTAAAAACTACAGATTACTCAAGTACACCAACAAAACTTTACCAACAAGCACCAACAAGACTACCCAAAAGCTAGCTAGCCAATTTCCAGGCTCGCTACAACCGCGAAAAGCTGGCCGGCCGAATCGACATCTACACCTACAATTGCAGTGATATTCCAAAGGGTAAAAAGTAGATTTTGATAGCATTATCGATATGAATAGATTGTTTTTCTGATCTCAAAAACTATTGTGATTATCCCAAAAACCCTAACAAAACTAGTCAATTCAAGTGCATATTCGAAATGAAAGCGGGTCGGTATAAAGATTTTTCGACTTTGGCGCATAAAACTACATTTTATAGACAAAACACTCACAATTTTCCTAGTAAACAACGAAAGGTAGAACGAAATAGAAAAATCAGCATCAGGGAATGCTGTGAGATTCACAGTAAATGCTGCGAGACATTTGCAAAAGCATTTACAGCATAAGCATAATCATAAGCATTTGCAGCAAAAGCATAAACATAAGCATAAGCATTTGCAGCATAAGCATAAGCATTTACAGCATAAACATGAGCATAAGCATTTACAGCATAAGCATTTGCAGCATAAGAATAGGCATAAGCATTTGCCGCATAAGCATTTACAGCATAAACATGAAGCATAAGCATTTGCAGCATAAGCATAGGCATAAGCATTTACAGCATAAGCATAGGCATAAGCATTTGCAGCATAAGCATTTACAGCATAAGCATTTGCAGCATAAGCATTTACAGCATAAGCATAGGCATAAGCATTTGCAGCATAAGCATTTGCAGCATAAGCATTTGCAGCATAAGCATTTGCAGCATAAGCATTTACAGCATAAGCATTTGCAGCATAAGCATTTGCAGCATAAGCATTTACAGCATCAGCATAAGCATTTGCAGCATAAGCATTTACAGCATAAGCATTTGCAGCATCAGCATAAGCATCTGCAGCATAAGCATAAGCATAGGTAATTGGACATTTCCCATCCGACATTTCTCACTCATTTTTGCTATACATTTTTTGCTACCTTTTTGTAGTACTTTGATAATTTACATTTTTACACCCTTTAGTTTTATACATAGTTTTCAAAATTTATTCACTTTTAACAAAAATTAGACAGCATTTTACAACAAAAAAACAAAGATAATGAAAGAACTAATCGTGTGGACTAACAAAATGTGCTAAATTGTCCAAGGAATCACAACAATCTGCATCAGAAATAGAATCAAACAAATTTCTTCTTTTCTTTTGCACATCCGTGGCAATTGTATGATGAATAATCTCCGTCTTTCTTTGAAAGCTCTTTTTTATGCTCGTATATGTAGCAAGTGTCATTTAAAATGCGCCACAAAAGTATCGGGTGCTTTTTGAATCTTAAGAAAAAAAGCATATTTGCAAAAATCTACTTTGAACCTACTTGCTGTCCAAAATGTCGGGCATGTATCCAGCCGCATGATTCGCCATTAGTTCCGAAACTAAAAACATTAAGCTAGAATAAGACTGGAATAAGAAAATTGAAAAAGAAACGCAAAAACTAAAGAATTATATTACAGAAAAAAATGTATAGCAAAAATGGGTGGGAAATGTCCGGGTGAGAAAAGTCACATAATTGAAGGAAGGTCCGAAAGACCCTTTGGATCCATCAGCCGAAGGCACTACATCAACATTGAGTTCAAGTGTGGGTTTTTCAACCATTTTATTTGTCTACGTAATGATTCCATTTGAATTGCTGAGCGTTTTCAAACAATTAGTGAAGCTTTTTCCGAGTCTAGCTACTTTTCTATCGTAACTTCAAAATGGCTTTCGTTCAGTAAATCATCTTCTATCTAATTGCCCAGATCAGGTGGACATTATGGACAAAATCAAATGTGTGAGTAAGGTTGGGATTTCATTAACTAACGTTTTAAAGTGAAAATTTAGGATAAATCGGACCCACTAGTGTAGGTCAGAAATCTCCAGAAAAGCAATTTGTCGTCACGGGTGAAATGGTTTTCGACGCTCATCATGCTTCTCGTACTTTAAAGAGTAAATGAATGAAACGAGTCTATAATCAAATAGCTTTTGTGGTTTTTTGAAAGTATGATATTTGCTCGTGCTACTATGCTATGACGCTGATGATAATACGTATGTATTTGCACGGTAAATGTGCTATGAATGTTTTGTATGCATAAATAGGCAAGGGTTTGAGTTTAAGTGGTTTGTTTGTTGAATCGGCAGAGTATCATGTTTTTATGTACAACAACGAGATCAAACCATAAATAGGTGATAGAAATGATACAAAAATCCACGTTTAATGTTCATCGGTTGAGAAACGTTTTCTTTTTGCTGCGGCTTCTTCTACATCCGTTTTCACTATTGGATTTTCTGAAATCATGCACTGAGAAACTTTCGGATACCAACAACAAACCTTTTGTTCGGCCTTTGATTATCGCCTCGTCTAGCAATTGTTTCTTTTTCTTCTCCGTTTCCAAAATATTTGTGATTCGAGCACTAAAAACAGTTGTTTGGCCAATTTGGAGAAACAAACTTGATCCCAAGATCGACTTCGGGAATTCCGGCAAGCATTTGATTGCTGAGCAACTCGCCCGTCTCAGCACTGCGAAATTTCGCTACTTTTGATGCTGCTCGGGCTAACACTGAGTCCACTAAAGAATTTCCATAGTTTTTCATATCTTATTACAGTTAAATCTCATTACTCAAATTGCTTACCTAGTTTTGGAGGACCTGTGCTTTGTCCTGCAGATGTGTCCATTTTCTCGCCACTATTCAACCCCGATTCGATGAATTTTCGCAGCTCCTCGTGCTCATCTCTTAAATAACATTATTATGTTATCTTCTTGCATTAATCGGTACTGCACCTCAGGTTAAGCTTTTGCACTTGTTCTAAATGGGAAAGCTTATTTTTCTTTATAAAGCACCCAGTTCAAGCTGCTAACCTATTTTTTCATAACTAAATCAACATTTACCGTAACAATGACTCCTTTTCGAACTGATCTTTCATGCCCTTTTCGATGTCCTTGGCTTCCAGCTTTGCTTTTTGCTGTTGCGTCATCACAATTCCTCCACCGGCCATCTGAATTCGATGTCTTTAAAAAAGGTCAAAGACTTTAAACCAACCTGCACTTCTTCGCCCGAAGTCAACTGTTTTGCTCGTTCTTTCCCGATGGCGCATTCTATCTTAAAGTTTACTGCTTGAGTCATACCTAACAAGCAAGAACTACCTCATTGAGACCATTTTTGCGTTCTCGAGCTTTCTGGATGTCCTTGATATCCTCGAGTTTTGCCGAACCTAAAATGTATCGCGAAGTTAAAATGCCAAACAAATTTGAAGCTAATAGCTTTTAAAAGAAGTAAAAAAACTTACTAGCGCCCTCATCGTCATCGTCATCATCGTGCTTTCGTCGAATTTGTTGTTGCACCTTCTTCTTTGGCTTATTGAATAACGACATCTTCTAAAATTTCATAAATACTTGGCGTGCTGTGAAAACCCTCGTCAAATGTAGTTTTAAATCTTTAAAAGCATAAAATTGATTCAAGCAAGCGTCTTTTTATATTTACACACCAAAATTGTTTATTACCCAAAACGAAAGTTATAACCCAAATTTTACAAAACAAGGCACAATTTTTAATCGATTCAAAGGACCAGATGATATGAGAGCTCATCACAAATTGAAAGCTTTTAGCGAGAAAAATTCGATCAATAATACTTCGAAGTGAATGTCGTCAAAAGAATGCTTTGTTAGGAGGAATGTTCTAAAAAAACAACATCATACACAAAGTGGAAATCTTAAAATGCTAAAATCATTTAACTATGCACCGTTTTCATATTGGTAATCGGGATATCATTTAGACTATGCACCAAGACAAATAATGAGACAAGTTTTTGGTTTTTTGGTACTAGCAAATGTATGTTCAGAAGCGAGTCACTTGATTTTGATCGTATTGAGCGAGTTCCAGATTTGCACGCAGTACTGCACATTCAGATTTGAGTCGAGCCAACTAAAAAGCAACATTGCATCAATGTTTATTGTGATAAAAATCTAGTACCAGAAGCACTTCTTTTGAGCTCACCTCTTCAATAAGTGTTGAGCGAGCGGCTTCCTCCAATAAAGCGTCAGCTAGAAAGCTTTCCCAAGAGTCTCCCTCAATTTTCGGGAAGACTTCCTAAGATTGAATACATTTGCGAATAAGGATGATTAAGAAACCTCAGTAGTTTGATATCCGAGTTTCACCAAGCTCCAGCATAACTCGGCGACTTGCTTCTTCTCAACCGCAATTTCTTCCAAAAGATTCGTTTGCACGGCCAAGAGTTGTTTCTCCTAAAAGTGCTTTTAAAAAATAAAAATATTTATATCTTGATTACTAAAGTAAATTCCCTTACTATAAATTTATTCTAAAAAGCACCGTACCTCCAACATGAGACCTCGAATCGATTCACTTTCTGCGTTCTCTTCATTTTTTGTTGGTTCGGCCACCGATCGTCTTCGTCTCCTTAAAGCGGTCACCGTTTGTTGCACCGACCACGCTCGTTCCTCCAACAACTTTTTGACGTCACCATCGGGAACTGCTTGAATCTACAAAACGCAATATCGTGGAAATTCTTTTTTGCATGGACTTTAAAGAGGATGCTATTTCAAAAAGCCCACCTGTTCATGTAAACACTTTAAAAGCTTGTTTTGCTTCTCCATCTCTTCTTCAATTCGTGGTCGATCCTCGCACTCCCAATTCTCCAATTCGTGACCACTTTTCGGGGGAACATACCTAAACTCTCAAATGAATATTAATTTTCAAAAAGAATCGATACAAAAACAAATACCCAGGATTTTCAATCCATACAATTTCCTGGTCATCTTGACATTGTAATGAATGTTTGTTAGAAGAAGCACAATTGCAGTTTCTCAACATTGTTTCTCAAATAAAGGAAGTTCCAATTGATTATCATTTTGGAAGGATCTATCAGGCGGCGGGTAAATAAAACCGCTATCAGATCAATTTATCATCGTACACGGCGGTGGGAGATTTCTAGAGTGCCGGGAAAATTGAAGTTTAAAATTGAACTTTCATATGATCAACATGTACCAAATACTAATCGTTAAATGGTTAAAGTTTAAAGACTAAAGATCATGAAATTCAAATACAAAAATGCCACAAAATCGCTGAGAAAAGCCGACGAAGACTACCAAAACTAAGCTCCAGCAAAGAGAACGGAGAAAGGCAAAGAAAAAGATATGGACAGGTTTGAGTTGGAGAGAGGACAGACTGTTGCTCTTCTCCCTTTCTTGTTCTCTCACTCAAAGACATGACCAAAGGGTGTGCGGCGAGAAGACAGAGTGCTCTGGGAGGAGGAGCTCCTCTCACTGGCGAATAAAGCCTTCCCTTGAAGAAAAACGCCACAAAAATCTCGATTTTTCGTGATCATTCGTGATTTAATGCCGACAAGATCTCAATATTTCGGTCGTGTTTTCTGTTTTGTTTCGTTTATTGTAGCAGCCAATTCGGCGTCTTCATTCGCGGATTCTGAAATTCCCGGATGTCCAAATCTTGATCTACTCGACAAGGCGACTGATATTACGCCTGAATCGTTAAATAAGCTTTTACTATGTTTCTGCAAGGTAAGTCTTATACGTTGTCAAACTGGGCGACTTCAGTAAAATCAGCAAGAATTGAAAAGTTTTTGGCTTTGTATTTGTTTTCATCGTTTATCTTATTCCTCCTGGATCTATATTGTATCAAAACTCTGCTAAAATCGCTAACTATTAATTTTAACAGCAAGGTGATCCAAAAGGAAAGGCGTGGGTAAAAGCGAAAAAATTTAGGTCATCGATAGAGAGAAAGTCGCCGTGCAATGTCTTTATGGAAGCACAATAGCTCAATTGGAAAAAGTCGGCGGTCTCGTTGCAAAAGTCAACAAAACAATACAACAAGTAATTAACGTTTGTAAAATTTGGAAATTCAAAAGCTCAGATCAGCGTTCAACACATGGAATTCCCCGAAGATGGCTTAAAAGCCGAGTTGTTCCATCAAATTGCGCCCGAAATTAAAAGCTTGGAGATTCGGTGATAAAAGAAGTTGAAACGTGCAAAAAAAGAATTTAGAGAATGTTCTGGAGGATCTGCCCTGAAAATAGATCCAAAAACGTTTGCACAACTTGATGACAAGCTTGTAAACCTAACCATTCATGGCTGCAATTTAGAAGAGGTAAACGATCGAATTTTTCAGTTTCTAACTCACTCTACTGCGTTTAAATTAACGAATAAAACAAATTCACAGGTTCCCCAGGCGATCGAAACCCTTGCCAACCTTGAACTTCTTGATTTGACCGAGAACAAACTCTATAACTTGACCAAGTCTCCTTTTAGCAACAAACAAAAGGTGAGTTAAGCCATTTAGACGATAAAAATCGTCAATTTAGCTTAAATATCTGGACATCTCAAGCAATTTTATCAACTCGATTGATGAAGGAACCTTTGCGGTTGGTGCACAAAAGGTTATATAAAATGGGAGCAAAGTCCTTTAGCCGTTGCAATCGCTTCAAACGATAATTATCGGCGATCACAATTATATGAACGAATCTGTTTTGGAAGAACTGTCAAATTTGAAATCGTTAACGGTATGATAGCTAGTCAATGTTTTCCCAAAGCTAAAACGTTTTCAGAGCTTGGATCTTTCTCGGGCAGATGGAATATTCTCGGTGCCAACCGATTTTCTTTCAAATCTTCCTCAATTGAAAACGCTCAAGCTAGGCGGATGTAGCATAGAGGCTATCGATGCTGGAGCCTTTAATGCTTTAACAAACTTGGAAGAGGTAATTTGATCTGAATGTTATCGAAGATTTGACTAACTATAAAATATCTACCAGACGCTAGATACTGTAGTTCTAATAGCAAGAGACTAAAAGACACAATTTCAGCTCGATCTACGCGTCAATCTCATCACCAACGTCTCAGCTTTTGCTTTCGATGGTTTAAAAAAGCTGAAAAGAATTTCGCTAGCTGGAAATTATATCAAAAGAGTCGAGGTAGGCACAAAGAACATGTGAGTGTGATTGAATGACTCATAGGCACTGACGTGGGATGGCCTTGACTCATTGGAGGAACTTGACTTGGGCTGGAACGAGCTCAAAGAAATGCCCAATGACACTTTCAATAGCTTGAATAAAACGTTGACGAAGCTAAATCTACGACACAATTGGCTAGCTACGGTAAACTCACAGTTGAAAATGTTCTAACTAATATCCATTTAGGTGGAGAATATCACCAATCTAGCGAAGCTGCGGGAAATAAACTTGAGCGAATCCGAGTATATTTTTGAATTGGGTAAAAACTCATTCAAAAACCTACCCATGTTAGAAGTATAAGAAGCCCAAATACATTTTTAACTTCAATTATAGATACTTGACCTTTCCAACTCAAATCTCTCTCAAATTGACCCGGAAGCTTTTGAAAACGTCAAGGGATCACTACGCAAGTTACAACTTCAAAAGTCTAAAATCAAAGTCATACCGGAAACCGTAAATGGATAGGATTTATCTTTAACGCAATAAAACCCCAGATCTTAACTTCACTACCATCTTTGGAAGAAATCGATGTCTCTGGAAATCCCCTGATATGCGATGATCGAATGGGAAACTGTAGGTTTTCCAAAAGAACCAGCTAAAAAAGATTTTTAGTCATAAAAACAACAAAGGCAATCTATAAAGATGCGGCAAAGATGGGCCGGAATTTCTTCTTACAGAATCAAAATGAGACGGTAAGCGTGAATGAATTGAAAAACTAAGCCAACGTTCAGACCTGTGACAGACCTTATTCAATGAAAGATCAAATAGTTTTCGAAGTGGATGAAAGCAATCTCTCTCATTATGACCCGCTTCTTGATACAACTACAGCTAAACCAGAAATAACCACCACCCCAGACAACAGCACTGTTGAAGAAACTCCTTCAAAAATTGTACTGGTAAGAATTTAAAGTCGATTAGAATGAGAAAAAAGGGAGGATTCAGCCAGATTTATTTGTCGGCGGTGAATCAAATGACACATTTTTCAAAGTCGATGCCCCTAGACCAGCGTATGATGTCACAAAGGTAAAAATATCAATGAATTTTTTTGAAGGAAAATGGATTCAGGCCGATGATATTGCCCTTGACTCATTGGAGACAAAGGAAGGTGGTGGAATCGGAATCATTTTGGCGTTGGGTGGAATAGCTTTAACCAGTATTCTTGCACTTGTAGCCGTTTTCGCCTACATGAAAGTGAGCTTTTTTCCAAGGCAAAACCTATAGACTTTCAAGCACAACGATATGCATCCAATTCAGAAAAAGCGCCAAATCGGGGTCTCTGATGGGAAAGTGAAGAAAATCGAGGACGGAATGGTGGAGATTGAACTAAATAGCAATCAGGGTAGCGTCAAAAGATCAAATCACCCAAGGAGGGAACCTCCACTTCCAACAAATCATCACAATCGACCAAGACAGAATTCGGCAAACTTTTCAACAAATCACCAAAGATAGTCAATGTTTGTTTTCCAAAATAAAAATAGAAAACTCACGGGATGATGACGACATCGGCAAAAAAGTAAACAACCTATAATAAAATGTTATATTGAGAAGAAATAAAAGAGTTGATTACCCCATCGTGAAATCCATAGAGAAGGGGGCTTGCATTGGCAAGTAGAATGCACACAGTTCGACGTCGTGTATCCAACACTTGTTGTAGCAGAAGTCCTAATGCCGGTACGCCCATCTTGTTTTTTGGTTCCTAAAAATCCAAATCAAATTGAGCTGAGGATGAAGATATGCTCACCTGTTGAATCACTTGTTGCGCATGAATAAATACATAGGCCAGCAAGTGCCTTTGGGGTTTTTGTAAAGCCGTCAACTCCGTAAAGACTAGATTCGAAACTTCTAAAAACAAGCATGTTTATGTCTAAACTGATATACTACTAACCACATGTACAGGGTCCTTTCCAATCGCACACACATTGTTCAGCAAGCTCATCAACTTTTGGTGGAATAGTTGACTCGGGTAAGGCTCGCAAAAAGCGCTAAAATTATATATTTTAGGATTAGACTGGGTCTTTCTATTTAAATGCTTTAGAAGATTAAAAAAACATACCTTCAAAAGTCCCGCAGCCTCGTGTGCATCTCGAAAAAGCGCTTTTGTTGAAGAGATCTTGCAAAAGTGCAACGGATTCGCTCGGGAGTTCGCTTCCTTTTCTAGCTCATCAAGTCGCGATTTAGGGCTCGAAACCCGATATATTCCCTCAAGATCGAGTCCTAAGTCAACATATTTTTGCGGAAAAAATAAAGCTTTTGATTACCGTAAGCGTTCACGTAGTCTATCGATTGTCGGACAATGGCTGGAATTTGAATTTCATCTAATGAGGGATCGAGTCGGAGTGCCAGTTCGAGCGGTCGCTAAATTTGATAGTTTAGCAAATTTTATAAAAAAAAACCTATAAAAACAAAATAAAATTACCCCAAATAATTTCTCTCCCGTAAAGCTCGACTCAAGTTCGCCATTCTGTGCATCCGCGTTATTTTCGAGCTTCCTCCATTTGCCCAGCACCTTCTTCGTTCCTTTTCGAGTTACCCTAAATATTTAAAGAGTTACATACAGTATTGGAAACCAGTTAAACAACTTTACGTTTAGCTACTCCTAAATAACCATCAAAATAAATAAACTTACAAGCTTAAAGGATTTCTTCTCTTTTTCTCCTTTTCTTCTCCCATAAAAAGAGGAATAGCCTAAACATTTCTTCATTAACTGAAAAACTTTACAAATTGTTTCAATATCGAGCATCAACTTGCTAAAAAACGTAAAGATTGGTGATAAAATTTATTTCGATGGGATCAGTAATGTTTAAGAGAAAAAGTCTCAATTTATAACTCACATCACAACTGCTTGAAAACCATTAAAAAATTAAGCACACACAAAGACATAGTTTAAGCGTATTTCTCGGCCACCTCGAGGGCTTTGCGTAAATTATCTATTGCCGCTTTCACATCCTCGTAGTCAATTGCCGAAATGACATATTTGGTATACTTGCGAATTTGCTCCCATTCTTGGAACGTTGGATTTGCACCGCCACCGCCACCACTTCCTGAAGAAGGCACATCTAAAATCCGACTTTAAAAACAATTATTGTTAGTAAATTCGTAGATACCAAAAATTTAATATTACTTGTCGATCCAAAAGACCCAGTCGATGATGGCTGTGGCATTTGTGGCTGTGGAGGAATATTCGGTGGTATTGGGCGGTTTGTGTGAGTTGGCACTTCTAAAAAACAAAACTATCGACTCAAACGTTTTAGCTCCCACGTGGTAAACCGAAATCGTTGTTTTGACGGGGTGGCTGATACGGTGTCGGATTTGAATCGAAGGGATTGTTGGAGTCTTGATACTAAAATAAAGAGGCTTTGGAGAAGGTTAAATAAGATAAAACCTGATGTTCGTGTGCCATTCCAGAACCTCCTGGCATCGAGTCTGATACTTTGCTGTGAACAAATTTAATTCATAAAAAGCCTACCTGAAGGTTCCTGAGAGCTGGGGACATATGGAGTTCCATCACGAAGGCAAGCGAAAATTTGAGTACTCTTCCATTTGGCGTATTTTTTTGCCGACGCGTAGGGCTCATCAATCTAAAAAATGTAGATGAGCTATATTAATAGTTTAGCTTCAATGCTCACCTCTCCAAAAAGAGTCAAAACATCCATCACGTGTCCAGCAGTGTAAAATGCGTGCACAACCGATTTATCAATCTAAATCGTCAATTATAAAGTTATTTTTGTTTTTGAGGGTTACCTGTCCGGCTTTTTCTTTCTTATCTGCATAATCAAACAACTTCATTGCAAAATTTTCGACATGTGCTTGTCCAACAACCTAATAATTTCAAATTTAATAGTTTCTTTTAAACACTCAAACTTCGCTCGTGATTGCGTCGTTTCCAGCCAGCTGCTTTTTGATCGTTTCCAACGTTCCAAGAAGAGAGGTGAGAAACTAAAAAACTACATTGAAGAAAATATCCATTGATTCAACGTTGCATAACAATCACCCACAGTCAAAGCCTCTGGCGACGTTTTATCAATTTGCATCCCAGCTTGCACTGCGTGGAATAAGCCTGAAACTTTCTGAATCAAGATCAAAATCCCGATAACTTACACCAATAGTAGATGACCGGATCTCGGCTTGCATTCTCGTTGGCTATTTTGATGTAGTGCGCGATTGCTTTGAGAGTGGGTGGGACCTTTGCAAGCGACATTCTAAAAATCATGAATATATCCAGCAAAAGATACTGTAAAGATTTAAATAAAATGCTAAAGGCGAGCTCAAGCTTTAAGTCGCGAGCAACAATTCTCGAACGGCTTAAGAGAATTAAAAACTAGAATTTATGAAATAACGAATCTATTAAATTGCGTGATGATGAGTCAGACTTCTCTTTCTCTCTTTTCCAACCAAAAAAAGGAAACCGATAAGCCGATAGGGCGAACAAACCGAAAAAAAACAATCATTTAAATCAATACCAATCATTTATTATCAAACGTGAATTCGACAGAAAAAAACATAATGCTTGTCACATAATAAAATCGATATCATCACAAAGGATAAGCGGGGTTACGAATAGAGAATTTATTGTAAAACAAAAAGCTTATGTACTATCACAGGTGCTTTAAAATCACAAAAATAGTCCCATTTACAAAACGACTGACACCAAAACGGGTAAATATACAAACCTCCCAAAAAGGCACAAATAGGCAAAAAAATATCAAATGACTTATCCACCGAGTGTAGCCTTTCCAGGCACTGGAAATGACAATTCATTATGAGCCTCGGGAGTGTAGGTCATAATGATGAAGAAGAGCCATAGATGCATGACCACGAAATAGATTGCCGCCGAGAGACGAGCCGCCGGGTAGTTACGGATGGCGGTCACGAACTTGAAGCACACCTAAGATTTAATTATTTCAAAATTTTGAGCCAGGATAAATTGTAAAAACCATTATAAGAACAAATTTGTCAAAAAACGCAATCTAATACTCAAATAATAAATCCTACCGTATCTACAGCATTCAAAGCATGGCGAGCGTGTTGGTTTTGGACTGGCAACGCACCGCGCAGGGTAGGTTGACTCACTGCATCGCCCAAATTAACTGATACTTCTTGTGAGTTTTTCTAAATTATGTAACTTAACATTCAACAGGCTTAACGCTACCTGAAGTCGCTCCAAACGTAACGTCAAAACTTGATTATCTCGAAGGGCTTGTTCCAGTTCTGCCTGAAAAGAGCATAATTAGTTAACTAGCGAAACAAAGAAATAGGCACTTGTTTTTGAAGAAGTTTTTCTGCAGCGGCCATATCGCCCGGTCCATGTCCGACTCGGTATTCTTCTTCACGCCTGAAGGCAGCTTTTATGATAATTCAATGTTTTCTAAAAAGTCCACCTTCTCAGTCTTGCTTCTTCAACAGCTTGGCGCAATTCTTGATCTTTTTTCTCGAAAGTTTTATGATACTCTGCTTCTTGACGTCGCATCTCAGCCCGAGCGAATTCGTGCTCAACTCTAAATTTCGTTAACAGATTAGAAATTAAAAGAGCAGCTAAATTTACAGCAATTATCTTATTATTTGTAAAAACCCAAAAAACGTACCTAGCACATTCAAGCTTTTCGTTGAGCATGTGCAAGGTAGCACTCCATTGAGCACGTTCTTCGGTCAATAATCTTCGCTCATCACTCAATTCGCGTTGTTGCTCCCTATATGAATTATAGTATACTTGATTTTATCAGTAGCTAACCTTGTACGGCTTTCTTGCTCATCCATTTCGCTGCGCAAATTGTACAATTGCAACTGACAGCTTTCCAGATCAGCACGAGACATGTCCCTGGGGTTTCGTAACTCAAAAGTTAACTAGATGAATTGATACCGTTCAACGCGCAGCTCTTCTAATTCAGCAGGGATCACCATGGAGTCCGGAGTTGCACTCTAAACAAAATCATAAACTAAAAACAAAAACAGAATAGAAATACCCCTTGTTTCAATGATTCGACGAGTTTTTCTTTTGCATGAAGGATCTTTGCTGCTTTCTCTTTGTATTCATCGAACTCTCGCTTGTTTTCGGATAAGTTGAATTTGGCCAATCGTAACTAAACTAAACTTTTCAAAGGGTTCAACCGTTTCAAATGCCTGATCATGCATTGTCGAGTTGTCCTCTTCAAGCGCTGCAAGCCGTTTCCTCAACTGAACACTTTCAGCTGCTACGGCTTCTCGTGCCTCAATCGCCTTTTGCCTAGCCAACCGAAGCTCTTCAATACCTAAACGAATAGTTTGATAAGGTTTTTGTTTGTTTGTTTACTTTCTTGTGGCTCAGAACGACGCTTGGCCAGCTCTCCTTCAAGAGTTTCTTTTTCGCGCTTCATGTCCCAGAGCTCCTCATTCCGCTTTTCAAGTTTGCGTTCAGCTTCCTAGAACGCTGACTTGAGGATTTGAGCAGATTTTACATACTCCCAATTTGTTGCGTAGCATGGTTATTTGAGAATCCTTAGCAAGAAGTTGAGTCTTCATACCACTATGATCGGCTGTTTCTGATGCTAAACATTCAAACTTATAGTTAGCAACTTGAATTAAACCCCTACCTGCGAGTGAGGCTAACGAGTGAGTGGAGCTTCGACGACTTGGCGTCTCAACGGGGGCCACTTTTGTTGGCCGAGGCGCATCGTGTTGAATGTTTAATCTAAACTTGTACAATAATGAATCTATTAACCTTAACATACCCTTCTACAACGCCGTGACTTTTTGAACGGTGCCCGGGCTCCTCAGAAAGCATCGCCATCAGCTCATCATCACGAGGTGGGCGAGAAGTTGATGGGTCACCGCTAAAATTAAACAGATTAAAGGAATATCAAAAAAATATTAACCCATGCGCCTTTCGATAGTCTCTTCCCGTTGTATGGTATTCGGAGTGGGTCTGTGATGGAACCTTTGTGCCGACTTCTTCAGTGATCGGAATCTGAAGTACGCATTGCTCGAAGTTTTTCTATTAAACTGACCGCAACTTCTGATCGATTTAGTTGTTGCTGGCTGGCGGTTCGTGAAGAAGACGTGCGAACTTGCTCCACTTTATCCACTGTGTGTTGAATCACCTCGCCTGAAAATTTTTGAATAACGGGAAAATATTAAAAACAATAGTGATCGATCTGGAAAAACTTATTGTCCCTCTAAAAACCCCATGGAAATATGCTTACCAGCGCTCTGATCAAGTCTATTTAGCATCTCTTCTGCACGTCCGGCCATATCGGTAACTTTTGATAGCCATGACATCTAAAACAGAAGCAATGTAGTTTCGACAACAACAATAGCTCTTGTAACGGGAAAACATGACATTTTCCGTTTAGCACTTTAAAGATAAATTCGGTGTAAACCAGGTTAAACAACGATGACTTTGAAAGAAATTTATTCATAACAACTACGAAATAACAAACAGAAATAACAAAGTTTAACAAGGTAAAACCATAACAATCCAGAGCACAAATCACTAATAACTCCATAGACCGATCGTACCATCAGCACCAGCAGTGAGCAGCCATCTGAAATTTATTTGTTAGAAAATGCACAATAGACAATAAACAGTGGTGACCCAAATCATAAGACCCACGGTTGGGTGGGATGCCAAGCAGTATCCAGCATCGACAAGTCGCCAACTTTGGTGTGTCCCCTAAACAGTGAATGAGATTAGGTATATTTTCCTGAAAACACACCGAAGTCTTTTCACTGGGACCAGTTCGTTATCTCGGAATGAATCCGTGTGAATTCGAGCATAATAGACGAGAGCTGATCCATCATCAGACACAGTTGCAAGAAGTGGATACCTAAACAACAAAATTATAGATCGTTGTAAAAATAGATTTAAAAACGCAAAACGAACTTTTTGTGGTAGGCAATTCCACGAATAGCCGATCCGTGGTGCCGAAGTGATTTCCAGGGTCTATTCGACAGTTGCAGGTCAATCCACGAGAAGCGGCGATCCAAACCACCAACAAATAGATTCTGTAAAATGTCAGTTACACTTGGGATATAAATATAGAAAATGCAAGTTGTCATAATTCAAAAGATTACATCTCCTTGGTTGTCGGCTATCATCACGCTCAAATGACTACTGTTGGCAAGACATTTTTTGATCAGTTGACACCTAGAATTGATTTAGTGTCTAAACATAAAACAAACAAACTTGGCTAGATCATAGACGCGAACATGTCTCGACAAAGCCACAAAGAATTGTGGTTGAGTAGGGTGGAATGCCACAGATTGAACTAATCCCTTCTTCTTCGAGAATGGACACTGAAAATAGTCGGCAGTTTATTTCAGACTTAAGGGCAAAAACCTGGCTTTTTGCTTTGCTTAGCTGATGAATGATCACGGAGCTAGCATGGTCCAAAATTCCAACCGTAGCCAAATAATCGCCACGCCGATGCCAGACAACTTTACGCACATCCTAAACAAAATTTTATTTTGGTTGGTTATCTTCAAACATACAGCATTCATTTCCAAAACAATTCGATCCTTTTGCTTTTGCCATTTAACTTGCGGAATGCCCTCTTCAACATTGAGTGGAAGCTAATAATTAAATTAACATACGTTAAAATAAAGAGTTTACCTCATCAATAAATTGAGTGGTTTGAGAATTTAATAATTTATCTCCAGTCTCCGTATTAACCAATGCCACTCGCTTTCCTTCATAAGAAACTGCCAATAATGTCTTGTTTGGAGTCGGACAAAATGCGACGCTAAGGATCGGTGCTCCGAAATCAAGTGTCTAAAATGGATAGACTTGTTAATCAGAAAAAATTTTGCAACCTTAATACAGCGTCCACTATCAAGCATCCAAATGCGAACAGTTCCATCCTGTCCACCAGATGCGACGAGTTCTCCCTTCTCTGGTTCAACCGAAATTGAGCGCACTTGTCCCAGGTGCCCACGCATGTACTAACATTAAGTAATGTTTTCATAGTCACAAGTATAATAGAATCACACTAAAATAATAAAATTACTACATACAAAGGCAAGAGTTGTCGGGAAAGGTCGTAGATCATTCGGATTTGGCAGATCGGGTAACAATTGCTCCGGATTCTCGATATTCAGCTAAAAAACTTTATTTGTTGATCGACAAACACGAGCTTAACCTTCAATCTCCTTTGACGAGGTGCCAAATAAAGATCGAGGCATCTCTCAAAGCGTTCTCGGACAAACTTCTCGTATTGTGGAATCTAAAAAAGCAGAAATAGTAAAATTATCAAACTTTAGTACCTTTCGCATCGCCTCGAACTTGTGCGGCACGAAATTAGCTCGACGTTCTTCAGGATCTTGCTCTTCCCATCTAAAATTTAATCTATAACATACTTACTATTAAAAAGATTGTTACTCTTTCTTTTCCTCCTCAGTCAACAAATATTCTTCTGGTGGATTATAGGATTCGGCATGAGTCGGCAAAGTGAGCTAAACATTTGGAGGATTTCTCTTACAGGAATCATGCATCAATCTTTTGTATAGATACGAGTTAACCTCGCATAAAACACTAACTAACTCACCTTAGGAGCCGGCATGTGCATTCGTATTCTAGCCAACTCGCTCTTTGTCTTGTTGCTATCGTCTTCTTCACCCCAAAGATCGTAGACCTTTAAATTTTGCATAAGACTCTACGAATAAAGCTATGTACCTTTGGTTTTTCTTTCTTTTCTTTAGGCTTAAGCCATCCCATCTTAATAGCATGCACCATTCGAGAAACGATTTTCATTTCATCTTTTGATGGAACAAATTGGCTCTTCGAAGCCGGTCTAAAAGCGTTTATTTTTTACAACAAATAACACTTCAGATTACCTATTATCAATTGGATGAATAGTCGCTTCCGAAGTATAAAAGTCCACAAATGGTTGATATGGGTTGTAGCCAATGCTCGGGTATTTACCGACAGCAAAAGCATGGATTTTGTCAATCTAAATTTTGTTAAAATTTGATATCCGTAAAAATAACCTGTTCTTGAGTAAGTGTCACATTTTGTCCAGTTTGTCGATCGAATACTTTCTTCCTAAAAAGTTCATAGATAAAAACCAAAGCAACCGATACCAATAATCTGGATCTTCCATTTTCTCCAGAAAAGTGTCGATTTCACCACTTTTCTTGGCTTTTCCGATCTAGAAAACGATTTTGAATAAGTTTATTCAAAATTAGTACCTTATTCCCTTCTTTGTCGTAGCCGATGTGCTCCTCTTCATCATACCATTCAACCGGTATGTTTCCGATTGTATTTCGCAAATCCTAAAAATAAAATTTTTTTCAGTTACTTTAGCTTTTTTTATACTCGTACTCGTTACTCTCGTTACTTTCAACTTTCAGTAACGAGAATAAAGTTACTGTTTTATACTCGTACAAAGTACGCATTTTCATAGAACGAATCTCTTCTTTGAATATAAAATGTTAACCTCCTCATCACTGGAATCAAATTCATCAAAAGCTCTCGGTTTTTCCCGGGAAATTGCCGTTTTCTGTTCATCCGAAGTGCCATTTTCAATTGTTCCATTCTAAAGATAAAATTTAAGATCAAAGAAACGCTTTTTTGTTTTTAACAAAACACGACAACATAAAGCAAAGCAAACTCACTGAATCAAGCGCTCCAAAATTTTTCTTTCTTTTCTTCCCGTGCGCTTTCTCGACTTTTTGCTCACCCATCGTCACTAAATAAAAAAACTTTTGTAAAAATAAAATAATTGCATGAAACGAATTTAAAAAACGATAGAAAATAGTCAACTAGGTAAGTTAAACGGTCTATTTACAGAAAAGGGGAGGTGGTGGAATTACGTAAAGATACGCGCGTTAACGCTCCGAGAAACCAGCTGGCAAAAAGAAATAATACGGGGTTCTGACATCCGCGGAAAGCATGAGGTATTCGATTACGAAATGTGCGCTGATTATTTTTAAGATAAAAGCAAAATCTTCTGACAAAGCAACACGTATAGGTAGCCTTCTGACAAATTTGCTGTCAGTTGAGATTTTTTGCTCGATTATGATATTTTCGCCCTTTTACCTAAATTGTGAAATAACCTTTTTGCCAATTCAATATCTTTTACTACAAATGGAATACAGATAGCATATTTAATCAGCGCTCTTTGCTCTTGTTCGTTTTCGGGATAGGCTACTTTGCGCCAAATTTTTTGCACAACTGGGTCATTTGCGCAGCTAGGTCTTTTGCGCAACTCGCCATAACTTTCTTCTAAGTAAGCCAAAATCATAAAGATTGGCTTACTTAGAAGAAAGTTATGGCGAGTTGCGCAAATAAAATAGCGGAAATTAGCCTATCCCTCGTTTTCCTTTTGAACTTTTGAAATGTTTCTCATCTTAAAAACTTTTTATTTTGTTTAATGTATGGATTTTTGATTTTTAATAATAATTTATTATCAACAAAGACAGATCACAATTATCTAAAGCCAAAATACTGAAATCGTAAGTTTAAGCAATAGGATAAACGAAATTAATCTCATTCAGAAGACTTTCAGAAGATTTTTTCAGTCTTTCATCGAGCGTTTTATTCGTATCTTTCGTTCCATGTATTTCGTGTGAAAACTAACAACCTTTCTTTAGATGAGCTCTTTTCGCTCGTATGTATGGGATCCGTCGTTGCTATTCAGCCAGATGATCGCCCTTCAATCCGTCTTCTATTCGGCACATTCAATATTCATGATGGCGTACTCGTTCACCGGTTATCAACCATCCGTCTCACATATTTTTACGATACAGGTAAACTTCTAAAAATCTTGAAATAATAGTCTTAATAGTAAAAGGGAAGTATTGAACTTGATTATCGTAAACTCTAATAGAACGGTCCTTTCTATCAGAACAGCTCTCTCCAATAGAATGGCCTCTGACCCCTCGAAATATCGACTTTTTGGGACATTTTTTGACAGGAATATATAGAATTGGGCATAAATATGACAAAACTATCATCGGCAGTAAAATTGGTTGGACAGTTTTCAAAAAAATTTAAAAAAGAATTTTTTGAAAAAAATCGATAGGGATTTTTCAGAAAAATTTCTGGAGGCTCCGGGTCAGAAAATATTTTCACTCTAAAATTTGTTCTACATACGTTTTAAGCCAAGGGCTATCGTTTAAAACAGTTTTCAAGGAAAAATAAAATTTTGATTCATGTGGGGGCCCTTACCGACTTTTTTGGCCGACCGATTTTGAGGGGTTGAAAAATAAAACGCACGGCCGTTCTATTAGAGTTTTTACGGTAGTTTATATCTTTAAGTTTAGCCTCTACGATTCATGTCATTCATCCAACTCATGGCCTCCACTTCTGTAGCTGTTGCGATATCATTTTTGGTAAAACATTTTTTAATTCAAAAGATAATGATTTGTTTAGGTACAAAGAACGAGACAATGTTTGGATTTTGCGTGCACCGTTCATTTATTTCATCTGATTCTTGTGTGTATCGTCAATGCATCGTTTCCGACGTCACTTCTTTGGTGGCTACTTCAGGTATATCTTCAACACTGTACAAAAATTATATAAAATTCATTTTTAGATAATTAGCGTGACCATTTGCACTGTTTTGGGAGAATACCTCTGCACAAGAATAGAATCACGAGAAATCAAGTTGTCCAACAGTCCGTCGAAATACGATTTATAACGATTTGTGAGTTTCTTGTTTGTGGTACGATTTAACGGGTGCTTGTTTGATTTTGCAAAATTTAACGGGTACTTTTGCTATAATAAATTTTATCTAAACGATTTTTTGAAAGAAACCGCGAATTTTATTTTTTATCTCTTCCGTGAGGAACATCAAGTTTCATGTTGGGTCCGATAGAGATGACTCCTGGATTGAGAAGGTTGATTGTTTTATTTGAGAGTTTACCTGTAGGGTTGATCGTTTTATGCGATCTGAAGTAGTGGCTTCTTATGTGGTTGAAGTTCACAGTTTCCTCGACACCAGGTAGTTGGTAAATTTCTCTGAAATTTCAACTAATTGATCAAGATTGGAAGTCTGGAAAGTCCGAGATACTCGCCTCATGTAAGCATGCAAATTTGGGTAGTCCAAGATCCTTTTTTTATCACATTTAAAGTGGGTGATGTAGACTGGATCAAAGCGGATCTTAATTCGTTCTTAGAATTGATTTATTCTAGTTAATTTACCAATGTAGTCCACAGACGAATGTCGGCTTCGGTGAGTTTATCACCGGTTAAATAGCGTTGTTCACCTAACAGTTTCTCCAAGCGATCTAAAGACTCAAAAAGCTTCTCAATCGCTTCATCATAAGCCTCTTGGCTAGTTGCGAATCCGGCCTTGTAGACACCTGCTTTTTTTGGTAGATTTAAAATGTTTCTTTATTTACCGTTATTGACAGTATCGTAAACCCAGCTGTTCACTTCGTCAACTTTCTCTTGCAATTCTTTTGGATAGTAATCACCAGGTTTTGCTCCAACACCATCAAAAGCTGAATTGAGCCTAGAATTCTCTCGATTCTCTTTTAAATCATCATTTCACTGACATTCGAATGATCTCCGAGCTTTCGTTGCTCACCAATTTGTTCTGCTTTTTGTCCCACAAAATCGGCACCGTCACTCTGCCAGTGTATTTGGAATCAGCCTGAAATGCCAGCATTTCAGGCTGATCCCAAAGCTTGGAAAACAAGAAACGAATGGACTAATTGGACTAATTGGACTAAGAATGGACTAAAGATATTGCACTGACCTGTTGATAAACTTGATACAAATATTGGGAGCCAAAAAGCTCATCAGAAGTTGCATCTGAAATTCTTGTTTCCGAGTTTCGGCTCTGCAGGTTTTACCGGGAAAGCTTGTATCAAAAGGCCATCCATTTTCGAACATTAACGGGCTCACAATAGAAACGGTGATGTGATCTTCAAGACCCTATTTTTGAGGGTTTCTCTGGGATTTTCAAATGAAACCCACTTTTAGCTTGCGAAAAATCAAGGTTCTATGCGCCCACGGGCAAGCATATGACACATAAAGATGGTATCTGAAATCAGGCGGTTAGATTGAAAGTCGCAAAATCCTGTCTACGCCTATGCCTTTCACACACCAGTCGTGTTTAGCGCTTGAACTAGTGCAGCAAATGGATTCCCTCTGCTTATCAACTTATCAAGCTAAAAATGCAAAAAGTCTCACCTGCCCTTTTCGGCAGCAAAACCGCCGTCACCGGTTGGCCCGGGCGATCCGTCAGGGGTCACCCAATTGCGGAATTGAGATGCACTTCTTTGAAATCTTCCTCCAGTGCTTTTCGTATCATACCACTGATCCGTCCAGACCCCATCAACGAGTAGACCCATTCTGATCGAAGTAGTCGATAAATAACGAACTCTTGGAAATGCGCAACTTTTAAAAAATGAAATTGGCCTGTTTGCGTAGAAAAGACAGGCTTTCAAAACTGTTATGAGAGCCAGAGTATTGACTTTTGCTCAATTTCGAGAAGCACTTGTGCTTATGGAGGCAAGGGACAAACAGCTCAAAAAAAACGTAAAACACAAACTAGAAAAAGCTTAAATTTCAAAGGCACAAAAAATGCCAGCTTTTTGAAAAGTTTCTGAAAGTTTGTTGACGAAAACTAAAACTAAGTAAAAGATCCAAAAACTAATCGAATTAGTTTCCTTTATGATCTCTCCGAAAAAGGGAGTAACGTCTGTCTATTTTTCATTTTCACGATTTTTGGATTCTTTCTTTCCCCAGTCAGCGAGGACATAGCAACAGCCTGAGAGAAATGTGAAAACCCACAAAAAACAGCGCTGAAAACTGGAGAAAACAGAGAAGTCGCCGCCAAATAACCCGATTTCTTCTTTCTCTTCACCCCTGAATTGTTTCATTCTACTTTGTGCTTTCTCAACGAAAATATATATAAATTTATCAAGGCACAAGTAATGATCACAATCATTATGGAATGACAAGATGGTACAAACTTAAAAGTGGAGAATTCACAGAATTTTGGACGACTAATAAATACAAAGACTAGAAACTAATAAAATGCTTAAATCCCTCACCGCATCCTAATCACAGCATAAATTTCACAAATACATAAATTTTGAGGAAATCATGAACGTGGAGCACCTATTGTTAAGACCTAAAAATTTCATTTACACCTATTTAAGAAAAGAATTCACTTGTAATTCCTAGTGTGGAAATTAAAAGGTTACCTGTGCACAAAGAGCACAAACACGTTGTCGCTTCTCTTCACCGAACTTCAATATTGGCATTGCTGTCTCTGAGCATTTGGAGCACATAACCCGCCCGCAATGCCTAAGTGGGAAACTATAACTAGACGCTAAAAAGTATTACCGGCAATGATGTTTCCTTGTCGTAATCGAAAACTTAACACCACAATCGCTACACGTATCCCCCTCAGCCCATCGTGGTTCTCGTTCAAGCGTGTCTGATTTCAGGGTTCTGTAAAATAAAACAAAAATTAAATACCCAACAATCCAAAAAGCAATTGTTTTGTCGGCGTATCGTAGTTAAACATTGAAATTCCATCATAATTCCGAATACCCATCGAGGCTCCTAGATTGAAATAAAATCAAAACAAACACACAAACCACCTCTTTTCAGAAGTAGACGACAAACTGCAGCATTACCAGCCATATAAGCAAGGAGAAGAGCTAAACGTTTCATGTTGCTAGCTAGTATAATTCATTAGTCTTACGAGTGTTTCCATTTGCATCCAATACATCTATATCCTGTTGCGAAACCTCGGGAGCTCCATTAGCCAATGTATTCAGTAGCATTTCACACGTTTCCACCGCTAACGCCCCACAAGTTGAAGCACACATATGTAGCGGTGTTAAGCCCCTAAACTTCATTGTCCAGTCCAAGTCAGGAATTTTTACTTTTTGTTTGTTATTCGTAGGTCCGCATTATTGTTTGAAAGCAACGCTTTTGCTACTTCCGAGGCCCCATTCGATAGGGCAATATGAATAGCTAAAATTTATACGAATAGCCAATGTGCTAAAGTACCAAAATTGTTCACCTGTGTTTCCTTTGTTGTCTTGAATTGACGGATCAGCATTATTTTCAAGAAGAATCATAGCATGCGCCGCTCTTCCACATCTTGCAGCAGTATGCAAAGCTATTGATCCCTCAGAGCATCGCCCGTTCACATTACAACCAGTTAAAAGCTGAAAATTGATTCATGCTCACATAATGCACAATATAACTCACCAGATTCCGCAATATCATCTCATTATTTGCATATTCAACGGCCAGATGTATTGCCGTTCTTCTCGAAGTGTCTGCAGTTGGTTGCGAGGCATCCATTTCAGTGCCAAGTAAAAACAGAACACCTTAACATAAATCTAAAATTATTTTCGAAGGTTTCTTACTTTCTAGATCATTGGCCTTTACGGCCGTGTGCAGTAAGTTTTCCCCACTTCCATTGCATTGCAAAGCCGCATGTGGTTGTCGTTTCACGATTGTTGATGCAATCTAAAACTCATAAATTGCTATACCAAAATACTTTGGTATCTTGAATTTGCTAAATCAAAATACTTTGATATAAAGTATAAACATACTCTGTGGTGACGTAGTGTTATTGCCAATGAAAGTGGAGTGTGTCCGAGTCGATCACGAACAGAAAGAAATCTAGAAGTTAACATCTAATCTTGAAAGACAACTCTAAGTTACCCAACGTTTTCCGAAGCAAGTAGTGCTTCAATGGCCTTCTCACTACCTTCTTGTACAGCCAGATGGCCAGCCGTTCGGCCTTCGTTATCCTAAAGTTATATATGACCAATTCAATATAAATATGTTACTTGTCTCTCTAAATCAGCGCCAAAAGAGATGATGAACGGAATAACGTCGTAATTCCCATAGACAACCGCCATATGAAGTGGGGTTCGTCGATCTGCTAAAAAAACGAAAAACAGATTACACGCAATCTTCACCTACCTTCAGCTGAATTCGTTAATCTTCGAGTTGCATTTAGATCACACCCTCTAAAGAAAATAAAATAGTGAATTTTAAAATTTAGACTGACGCTTCAATCAATAGAGTAGCCGCCCCTGACCATCCTCGTTTTAATGACTCGTGAAGAAGTGTAGTTTCAGCTCCTTCCACTACTGTACGTCCTTCTAGATCGCACCCAGCTGAGATCAACACAGAAGCACATTGCCAATGCTCTAAAACTTATCTCTTATCAGAACTAAATCAACCACATTACCGTTTTCAAATGCTCTTATAATAAGCGGAAAACCGGCACCCTGATCAACTCGTTCATTGAGATCAATGCCTAATGAAGTCAACAGGCGCACCGCTTTTGCCAGCCCACCAGCAACGCATAATTCGGTAATCGTACATCCACTTGGAGTATTTCTAAACTCGAGCTTACTTTATCATTTCAAAAACCAACTTTATCAAGTGGGAAGCACCATTATTAAGGAGGAAAACAGTAGCATCATCATTTTTAGATCTAAACAGTGTTAAACAAAAAAAAAATTGCAGTTCACCAACCGAATTGCAACCAGCAACGGAGTTTCTTTCGACGAGTCAACTTCATTGACATCTGCACCGTTGCTTAACAAAACCGTGGCTGCTTCAAGATAGTTGCTGTTAATAGCCAAATGAAGGTAGCCTAAGATTGATAAATTAGTGTACAAAAATTTAGAAGTGTACCTTTCGTTACCGCTCCGTATCGAATGAGGGTTTCAATTGACTTTCCACAATTCCAATGAACAGCAACTGCAAGAGGCGATTCTCCCTAAACAACGAAGTTGGAAAAGATGATAAAACACTAACTTCTTTGTCGAAAACTTCAGGGTTAGCGCCCTTTTCCAGCAAAAAGTTCAAAGTTTCTATATCACCTATAGCTCGGTGTACCAAATAATCTAAATACAAGTGTAAATGTTTATGAATAAATGTTACCTCCATTATCGAATTGTTTATTAATGTCAGCACCGGCGATGAGCAACTTTTGAGCAATATCTTCATTTTTCTGAATACATGCCATTTCAACAACTAAACACTAAAAGATCCTTACATTTGTAAAGAGTGCAAGAGAAAGAGGAGTCGAGCCTTCCACATCAACCTTGTTCAAGTCGACACGTTTTGTTGAAAGCAAGCGAGATATAAAGTCAATGTTTCCGGATAAAACACCAACATGTAAGGGACTCCTAATAAATTGGATTTCTTTTCAAACTTTAACACATCAAACGCTCACTGTTTTTTCTTGTTTGTCAAATCTATCGGCAACTGTTCGATCATCACCTCAATCCACTTCAATGTTTCAGCTGATAGTTTTCTTTCAGCAAGATGATGGCAAACCTATATTTAACCTATATTTGTATTTTTTTTTGTTTTACCGTAGATCCATCTTGATCCGACAAGAACAAATTAGCTCCGTTTTCCACCAAAAATTGCACCGCATCAAAAAGATCTATAATCAGTATATGTATAGATATGGTGGCATAAATTGACCTACCTTCTTGGACAAATTTTATCATCAATGGGCATTGCTTCGAATTCAGTTTATTGGGATCGGCTTTGTGCTAAATTTTTTTTAAAGGATAATGCAAGAGGCAAACTTGAAGTAACTGCTTTGCAATCGAATAATTTCCTCGTCTCAACGCTCGTTCAAGTGAAAGTATCCCTTCTGAATCTGGAGCGTTAACAAGGTCGAATAACTAAAAATGTTAAATCATCAAAATTAAATTCAAAATCACCTTGGAATCGTTTTCCACAAAGTAAAGAAATAGGGCATCTTCTCGTTCGAGGTCAATAATCGTATGCAATGGGTTTTCACATTGTCTGAATTGGACCAATTTTAAACAAGTGTATAAATACTTACGATTTTAATAGCCGTAACAATAGAGGCGCAGGAAAATTTGCAAAGTGTTCAGGGCTGAATTCCTTCCATCTAAAATAAATGGTAAAAACGCCAAAAATGCAAAAAAAAACCTCTCTGTAATAAGTTGTGAGCATTTTTCCTTCAAATCCTTTGAATTGACTCGGTCAGCAAATTCATAAATAGAAACTGCGTTTTTAACCTCGAGAAGTAACGACAAACTCCTTTCACACCTAAAATTTGTTAATATTGTTTTTGATGAGAGGCTAAACTTACAACTCCACCAGATGTGGCAGCTTGCAAGCAATCGCCAGATTTGCCACTGCCATTAACGTGCTCGCATCGTAGTTTTGAGCCAAAGTGTCTTGATAAATCCATCGAAGTGCTATTTCAAAGGTCGCCGGCTCAACATCTAATCACATATTTGGAAAAGATCTCAAAACAATTTCTACCGTCAATCGTGATCAACTCATTGTCAACAAGATTCCAATGTGTAGTTCTAGCCGCAACAACGAGACGATGCGCATGAAAGGTACGTTCGGCCACCGAGAAGCGAATATCACTAAAATACAGGATTTGGGTCTTTTTTATATTAATAATTAAATTAAAATTCACCTGTATTTCGTCTCACCAAACAGCGAGTTCACAAGCGATAGTACCGATGAAGCAAAAGAGACTCCTTCATTTGGACATGTAGCAGTTGCTATTTCATATCTAATCAAGACGTTTTACCTGGGTAATGGTACAAAGCTTACTTTTTCTTTAACTCTGAATAACGACTCTGCAACTCTGTATGTTCCGTGCGTAATAAGGCCAGATGGTCTTTCATTCATGTAATGCTCTGAAAATACTGAATAGCTCAAAAAAAAAACAGATTTAAGACGATTTAAAAACTTTTGTTTGGTCAATGTCTCCTACTCATCCCAACAAAAACAATAAAGCAAGTAGATGTTTATTTGCAAACAAATTCGGTAAACAATACCAGACATGAATAAACCAAAAAATCCTAAAAAAATTTATTTACATCACTAAAAATAATTCAAAGCTACATTAAAGCTATCAAAATCATTACTTAAACGGGCCAATTCCATTGTCCAACCGGCGCTTTTTCGACAAGAGGCTCCCAGGCTTTGGCATCAAAAAAGTGCTCGAGTTGTTTCCAACTCGAATTGTGCCTAAAATTCACTTATTATAAAACAAGCTTCTAATATTTAACCTGTTGAAGGACTTCTTCGACTTGCCCCATTCCAATTTTTTGCTCAAGTTGAAGAACGTCAGTCTCCGTCTGCACAAGATTTAAACGATGTCGAACCACCTAAAAATAATCAAAAAAATCCAATCTCATCAAGCACGATTACTTGCTCCGTATATTTTCTGTAGGCGTAATCCTTGGGCAATTTCTCGAGTGCTCGAAGCAGTCTTCCATAAACCACAGAAAGAGCGCGATGTGGGTGCTCTTCAACAAAAAGGCCCGTCAACCCGGTGCTCTAAAATACATTATTATGAACGGTTAATATCGACTATTCGTATGAAATTAAATTAAATCGATTAAAAGAGCTGAAGGTACTAATAGACTTCGGGGGAGGGGGTACTTTGACCCAACTTGGTCAGACCCTATTCTAGGCGTTTTTTCTAGTCTTGTTTTGCATTTTCTGGAGTAATCAAATACGCTTAATCGATTGACGATATTTTTAGAATATTTTGAACAAATTATCACTTTGTATTTTGCCCCTCTCTTCATTTTTAAGTTTAGCAAAACTGTAGAGGCTCCAGCTAGATTATCAAAATATCAATCAAAATAGTTCAACTTTCCAAAATTATTATCAATAGATTCATCATGCTTGATTACCCCAGAAAAAGTAAAATAACGTTGGTAAAACAGTCAAAAAATACAATCTGACCAAATCGGATCAAAGTGCCCCCCGAAGTTTATTAGTACCGAGCTGAATTCAAGTATTTACTACCAAAAAGTTTTACCTGTTTGTGATAATCTGGTGATACTTTTGTCTTTGCTTTGAATCGTTTCACATAGGGATTTTCGTACATTGTCCGAATCGACGTCATCGAAAGTGAGCGAGGTAAGAGACGTGACGTCATCCTAAAATTAAAAATTACTTCAATACATCATCAGAAAAATGAAAAGAAAAGTTAATACAAATTTATAAACTGAGTAGTTGTTTAGAACTCGGCCAACACTTTCTCTGTCCCTTAAATCGCTTTCCCCGTCTGCGTCTATCACAAAAAGAGTAGTGTGTTTTAAAAAAGCTAATGGGTGAAAATTTCGTTGTTTTTCGTCGAACTTTAAGTTGAGTTTTGGGGAGTGGGACAAATGCGACCTTTTTTTTGCGCACCCGGACATTTGCGCACCTTTTTTCCGCACCTTGCCCATTAGCGCACCTTTTTTCGCGTTTAAAAAAGCTAATATTAACCAATTTCTATTCCAAATGTTGTTTTTCTAGGTAATTTGAGGGTGTCGAATTCAAATTTTGACATAACAGAGCGTGTGGAACCAATTTGAAAGACAAAACGGCTAGATCAAATTACAGAAAATTGTCGATTTTTCTCTTTGTATAACTTCGTTCGTTTGTTTCCACAAGCTCTGATATGTCAAAATTTCGATTCTACGCCCTAAAATTACCTAGAAAAACAACTTTTGGAATAGAAATTGGTTAATATTAGCTTTTTGGAGCATTTTTTAAACGCGAAAAAACGTGCGCCAATGTCCGGGTGCGCAAAAAAAAGGTCGCATTTGGCCCACTCCCTGAGTTTTGAGAATTTCTTAACTACCGTAAAAACTCTAATAGAAGCGCATGCGCTTTTCTTTTTCAACCTTCCTCTGGACTGCGCTTCTATTAGTTTTTACGGTACCTCATATTTCCCAAGTTGGGTAACCCAGAAATTACTTCTAATAGAAAAGTTTCTAATTCATGGCTAAATCTCATCTTACACATTCTTAAAGACAAAAACCTATGACGACATTCAAACTTCTGCTGGAAAAAACTTTTGTCACAAATTTTTGCGCTTTATAAAAAGTTTAAAACCGTGTTTTTGCTACGGTAGTTTTTGAGTTTCAAACAAATACGGTATTTCTTTTGTTCTTTAGGTTCTCACTTTGCTTTCCCTCCCTGGGTTTGCCTTTGTCGTGCCTTTTCGTTTCAAATTATCAAACCATACCTGTCTAATTCTTCAATTTTAGTACTCGAATGACGACATTCCCCGAATTGATCGAAAAGGCCTTTGCCTCAGTAAGTTTTCATTTTTCAGAGTTAATTTGCTAAAAAGTCTCAGCCAAGCAATGCTTTTGTTTAGAAACCGGCAAACGAGATCCGAAATGTCTGCCTCATCGCTCATGTTGATCACGGGAAAACAACTTTTGCCGACTCGTTGGTAACCACAAATGCGCTGATTTCAAGTAAGTACATTTTGCCTACTTTGTTCTCAAGCAAGCTTTTAAAATTTGTTGTGTTTAGATCGGATGGCCGGAAAACTTCGATATATGGATAGTCGTTCTGATGAACAAGAAAGAGGGATCACAATGAAGGTAGTTACTTTTTTAAATTCTAAGCTTAAAAACAAGTTTTTAAAGTCATCATTGTCTACTATATTAAATTTTAACCTCTAGTCATCTGGGGTTTCATTGATTTATGGACCGTTGCTCCTCAATTTGATCGATTCACCTGGTCATGTTGATTTTTCTTCCGAGGTCACATCGGCATTGCTACTCTCCGATATTGCTTTGCTGTTGGTTGATGTGGTGAGTAAGCTGTTGTTTTGTATGATAAATGAAATGCTAAACTTCCACACAATTGTTTTAGGTTGAAGGCGTTTGTTCTCAAACCCATACATTGATGAGACAAGCTATCCAAAACGGGCAAACGATTATTTTGGTACTGAACAAGTTGGACAGGTTAAAGGTATTTTATGATTTTTGGTTTATGAAAGATAGCTTTAGGTAAGAAGTATTTATGTATTTTTTGAACTTTAAATTTTAGGTAGAGCTTAGGATGTCTTCGAGTGAAGCCTATCGTCATATTGTTCGTCTACTAGAAGCAGTGAATTCGTCGTTGAGTCAGGTGCGTTTTCCGTTTTAACATAGGTATTTCAATTGCTATTTAGTTTGTTTCTGGCCTTACTTTGGAAGATGACACTTGGGGTCATATGGAGGCACTCGAACAAAGAGTCCATTTTGAACCACAAAAGGTATAACAAGTAAATATTATTGATCTTTGTTTATTTAGGGCAATGTGTTATTTTCATCCGCCACACATGGGTACGCATTTGGAGTGAACGAATTTGCCGATATTTGGACGGAGCGATTAAAGGTCAGCTTTTATTTTATGATACCAACAACTGCTTGGTTGATTTACTTCAATTCAACGATTTCAACTGTTTTTTTAAAACTTTAGTTTTAGATCGATAAATCCGAGTTAGCTCAACATATGTTTGGCGACTTTTATTTAAGTGGATCAAAAATACAGGTTGACTTTGCGCTATGTTTCTATTATTTCTATCTAGTCAGATGCGGCATCTCGCGGGAAAAAGACGCTTTTTGAGCAACTCGTCTTGGATCCACTTTGGGCCCTTCATGAATGTGCGTTGATCGATATGAATTTGGAGAAAACGATAGCTCTAGCTGAAAAATTGGGTAACTTTTATGAAAAATTCTATGTGAATTTGAAGTTTTGGGTATATGTTGAACAAGAAGTTTTAGGTATTAAGGTAAAAACAAAACGGCTACCGGACGCCTTCGATGAGACGCTCAGGCTTTGGCTACCATTAGCTACAACTTGTTTTAGGTAAAACTGATTAAACTAAAAACATCAAATAAGACTTTAGAGCGTGTGCCCGAGCCATGTCAGCTTTAAATGCTTTCAAGGAGCCACAAAGATTGGACAAAATTCTAGGTAACTTTGAACGTATCTTTCGGTTCAAACAACTTTTAGCCAAATCGGACTCTCTTCGTGAATCGATTGCAAAGTGCTCTCCAGATGGGACGACAATAGCTTTTGTGGCAAAATTTGTGCATTTCGAAGAGTCACAACTATGCATCATTCGGGTATTGAGCGGCCGCATAACGAAGGTTTTAGTAATTGTATTCATTTTTTTTGTTATCCAGGTAGATTTTAGGGAGATACGCTCTACCTTGCTGGTAAACGGAAACTTGCTGAAAATAAAGATGAGATCACTACAGTGGTAAGTTTTTGATATGATTAATCTATATCGAATTGGATTAAGATTTAAATTTCAAGAAAATTTTTTAGATAGAACAAGTGTATGCGCTACGGGGGCGTGAAATGATTGCTGTCTCTTCGGCTGTTGCTGGTGTAATCTGTGCGATTAAAGCAACAAGTTTGTTTTACGAATTTTGTCAATAAATCTTGATCATCTTTTAGATCTAGTACCAAATGCCACCCTCTGTTCGATACCAATTGAGCAAGGCCTTCAAATTGGCTCAGAAATGGGAGAACCGCTCGTTCGGGTTTGTTTTCCAGACTTTTCCCATTACAATCATGTTTAGGTTAGCATATCTGTGCCCGATTTGGACAAGATGGCCGCTCTTTGTGAAGCTTTGCGATTGATCGTTTTGCTGGACCCATCATTAAGGTATTTTCGAGTGGCCAAATAAAAAATATTTCTTTTAGAGTTATTGAGCAAGAGAATGGAGAACTAGCTCTATTTACCGCTGGAGAAGTTCATCTACAAAAATGTCTGAAGGATTTGGCGGATATGGGTTAGTTTTTTAAAAAGTAATATGAAGTTTGATATCTTTCTGTTACATTTAAGTTAATTGGTTCAAGATGAAATTTAGGTTTTTCCAAGCTTGAAGTTTCGTCGCCAATTGTTCCTTTTCAAGAAACTGTCATACCGGATCCGAGTTTCACTTTTACGGAGATCTCTCAACAGGAAACGGTACTTTTGCAAATTCTTTGTGTGTTAAACTTATTTTAGCAATCTCGACTTCAAAACGACACACTGCACTTAAAATTGAGAGTTGTTCCATTGTCTGGTAAGAAGTATCCCAGTTGTAGATATCATTCGTTTTTAGAGGAAGTGGTCACGTTACTCGAGAAATCAAACGAGCTTCTTTCTGAAATCAGAAAAAATACATGCGATGGCAACAAACTTTTGCATTTCAAAGTTTTCGTTAACTTTAAGTAATCATTTTATAACTTTCAGGAAAAATTGATCACAGCCGCCTGCCAAACGCTTCCAGTTTTAAAAGGATCATATTGGTTCAAGAAAAGCGCAGAAGAGGTCAGCTTGTGCTTTTTTTGCTTTCTGCTTACTTGCCGTGTTAAGATTACTGCGTACTTCGACAAAATTTGGGGATTTGGTCCAGAAAAGGCTCGAGAAAACATTCTTTTCAATTCTATACCGGGATATGAGCAGAGGAATGCTTGGAGAAGTTAGTTTATTTTAAAAGTTAGCGTGGTTAAACATTAATTTAGGCGATGACATTCAGTTGAGGCCTTTGGATAACAACATTACGACTGGATGGGAGCTTTTCTGCGGCGGTGGTCCGCTATGTCATGAGCCACTGAGGGGAGTGGGTCTGATTCTAGAAGAATGGACTGTAGATGAAACTGTAAGTATTTCTGAGCTTTGTTATACTTTTTAAAAAAAAACTTTAAACGTTCTCAACTACTTAATTTAGGATACAGCAGCAGCTGGTCAACTTGTTAATGCGATGAGACAAACGTGCACTGCTGCCATGAAAAAACATCCAGCAAGGTTTTTCTATCAGGATTTTGGTTTTTATTTTCATTTTTAGACTTGTTGCGGCAATGTACAAATGTGTGATTAGTACGACGAGCACAGCTCTTGGTAAGGTTCATGCAGTGCTTGCTCAAAGGAAAGCGAAGGTGAGCCGCTATAAATATTATTTGTTTTGCTAATAAATAACTTTTAGACATTATCAGAAGATATAAATGAAGCAACCGGCCTCTTTGAAGTTAACGCAGTCCTTCCGGTGGTCGAGAGCTTTGATTTTTCCGATCATTTGAGGTTGTATAAAACGCTAAAATTCCTAAAAAGTTTGTTTTAGAAAGCGAACAAGTGGAATGGGCAGCGGGCAGCTCGAGTTCTCACATTGGCAAATCATAGAAGAAGTACGTATAATTTGAAATCTTTTAAATTTCTTTTTAGGATCCCTACTGGGTGCCTACAACGCAAGACGAACTCGAAGAGTTTGGCACAAAAGGCGACTCGATTAATCATGCGAAGGGGTATGTTTTTTTATCTGTCAGTAAAAGCAATTTTTTTTATTACTTAGGTATATGGACGCGATTCGGCGACGCAAAGGCCTACCCACAGAAGATTTGATTGTAGTCTCTGCGGAGAAACAAAGAAATCTCAAAAAGAATAAATAGATCGGACCTTTTTTTCATGTTGTTTTATTTTGCTTCAGTCTTTTTTCAAGCGGGTTTGTTATTTGTTAAAGTTGCTTGTTGAAGTTTTAATAAAGGATTCAAAAATATTAAAAGCCAAGACTTGATTGTCGGGTGACAATTCTCAGAAAAAACCAGCACTTGAGATTCAACAAGAGAATACACGTTTCCTCCTTTTATTTAGAGCAGTGTATTGAGTCTAAAACGTTAAAGAACTCAATACCCAAGATCTAATCGAGTCCAAAGCATTCAGCATATGCCAATCATAATCACATTAGATTTCCTTTTTATTAAGCTGCACTTTCTTTTTCACTAATCAAACAGAAAAACATTTATTTTAGAAACATCTAAACAACAAGATTACTTCTTGGATCGCAGCTTGCGAAGATAAAATTCTAATTCCTTTCCTTCGAGAACGTAACCATCACATCGTCCAACCTGGCCGGGACTTGACGAAATCCGCGCTATAAAGACAAGATCAAAAATTAAAGCGAACACTTACCTAAAAGTTTTCCTGTAGCAAATTGTTCGGCGACTTTTGGGTCAATTGCTGCCTTGCGTCGACGTAGAATGTATTCCTTTGTGCTCTTTCCGTTCACTTTCTTGTCGTCGATTGCGGCTTGGTCTTCGTCCGACAATTTGGTTCCTCTTTTTCGCGGGAGTGGGATCGCGTAATGGTTCTCGTACCATTGGCGGAACGGTAGTGCATCGATGGAAACGATTGTGCCTTTCACCAAAGTCTTTGTCCGCACGAGTTCATTGCTGGTGGCATTGTAGACAGTGTCCAAAACGCGAGTCTTAGCAGCAATACCTAAAATAATAGATTAATAACAATAAGGAATTGTGCTTTTATTAAACCCGTCATTTCTTAAAAAAGGAAGTCTTCTAATGGCAAGTCTTAAGACTTGCCATTAGAAGCTGGCAAAACAGCCCACTAGTTTAACACCAAATTTAAAACTCATTTAAATCTATAACCCAATAGGCTACGTGTTTGTAGATTCTTTCCGTATGAACCTAAACGCTATACGCGGTTCCAAAAGAGAAACAGTGAGACGGTGCACTGCGATGAGACAAAACCGAATTATCCTAGATTTTAGCAAACATTTGCTGTACTTAATTTTATTAAAGACAAAAACAAACAAACCTTCAGAGCCCCACGAGTAGTTTCCAGCATTCAGACGAAGTCCCCGTCGCTTGATGATTCCACCACGACATCTCACCGAGTGAACCCTCTTCTCACCGATTTTTGTGTTGGCGGCTGGACGTCCAAGTTCGTGCTTTCTCTTGTCGTGTGGTTGCGCACGTTTGCCTCCGGTTCCTCTTCGTTTGTGCCAATTGTCACGAGTGATACCCATTTCTAAAGTAAAAAGTGTAAGGTTGTTATGAAAATATAGAAGAAAATGAAAAACTTCCGCGCTGTTGAATGAAAAAATAAAAAAATAAATTTGTCGTAAAAGTCGCAAGTGATTACAGTAATCTCCGACCTTGCAAAATAGAAAGCTAGTTTGTTTATTTTTTGGGGGTGGGACAAATGCGACCTTTTTTTTGCGCACCTTTTTTTGCTGGAAAAGGCCTTAGGAAAGGTCGTAGAGCTTCAAAAATGTTTTCATAGAAGGGCATCGTATGCGTAGATTCCGAATTCCGACAAATCAGACCTCGCTGACACGTCAAATTTGGGCTAAAAGGCAAAAACTACGCAACTTAAAACGCAACTTTTCCGCAGTTTTTGCCTTTTAGCCCAAATTTGACGTGTCAGCCAGGTCTGATTTGTCGAAATTCGGAATCTACGCATACGATGCCCTTATATGGAAATATTTTCGAAGCTCTACGGCCTTGCCTAAGGCCTTTTCCAGCAAAAAAAAGGTGGGCAAATGTCCAGGTGCGCAAAAAAAGGTCGCATTTGTCATATCTTTTAAATGCTCAAGCTAAAGTTTTGAACGGGCTACACGGGTTGGGCGGCAGTGGGCGGGGTCTCAAAAATGCCTCTGGCACGTGCTAAAAACAGTTTTTCTAGGGTTTTCGGCCACGCTAAATCGATTGGTAATATTTTCAGAGCTTGTACTTGCTACACTAAGCTTATACTAGATTATGGCTCAGAGTACTGGATGAGCATAGGCTTGATGCTGTCTCGAGTGTTGTTAACGGTCTAGACGTGTTACATACCTCCATCATGACGTGTACCGCGTTGTTTGCGTGTTATTTATCTAGGCTAAGGCACTTATAGCGTACTGACCAAGCACAGTCTGGTATGCTCAATCACGTTCGAGTATTGGTCGGGCATAGGTTAAGATTGGCTACCTCAGAGCAGAGTGGCTGCCTGTTACCGAACATAAGCTAGACTACCTTGACCACAAAGAAATAAGTCACAAACACGTTCTAAAAATATTACCAATCGATCCAGCGTAGCCGAAAACCCTAGGAAAGGCACTTGCCAGGGTCATTTTTGAGGCCGCACCCTCCATTTTGATAATTTTTTCACCGTTGAATTCAACACATTTTTCTGCGTCGAATGACAATTCAAACGTAAAAATCCTATAGAAAACAATTTTAGGATATTTCGCGCGGATGTGCCAACCCGTATAGCGCCCTTTGAACTTTGAAATTCACAGACAAAAATTTTTCTTATCTTTGGTCGTCAATTTTTTTAAGACTCACATTTTAACCCACATAGAATTCGGTGGAAATCTCAAATGTGAGCCTTTAGCTCATTATGCTTTATGGGTCCTCTCTGGCATTAGTTGAAAGCGGGTCGGGGGATGGCTCGTTAGAGATTTCCTCCTAGCTTTTAAGAAAAAGACCCGCGGTGGTTTCATTGCCCGACACACATGTTCCCTCCCCCAACTCTCTCTTTTTTTTTGGTGAATCATCGATGAAGAAAATTGAAAGCTTGAAATTGAAGTGTTTTCTTGGTAGATTGATAGATGCAGATGGGTTACTATATTTGAAAATACGGTTTTACAGCTCTAATAGGAGTACTGTACTTGACTCTTCACTAAACTTTTGCAGGTAGCTGTCTCGGGCTCTTACCATAATACTGGTTCACTTAAACACTTTGATGTTCTATTTTATCTTGGCGTGATATTTTCTTACACTAGACAAAAGGACTTCAATTAGAGAAGGCTAACACAGGGCTTAGGGCAAATGTCCAGTGTCATTTAGCTACTAGCTGCAAAGCGCCATAAACCAAGCATAACCAACACAATGTAAACAATAAAGGCCTCTGTTACAGGTATTACTGCAAGTATCCCAGTGTTCTTTAGAGTTTCAGCTGTAAAGCACCGAAAACGGGATATAGTTAAAACAGCGTCGAATAGAAAACGTTCAAAACAGCGCCGTCAAATTTCTCACGATCCAAAAACCCAAGCCGGTTCAAGTTTTATACCACAAAATTCCTTGCGTTCTTGGCCAAATGACGAGTGAACAGTTTTTTAAAAAGTTAATATTTCATAGATAAATGAGCGTTCAAAATGGGTCTCTAAAGATATTCAGTTGACCAACTGACAAGGGAATGTCACAAGGCTGACGTGGCCAAATGACATGAGCTATATACTAACCGACGTGGAATTTTGCGCTGATTGCGAATCTGCTTTTCGTTTTTGCAACGCAGCACTCTGTCAAAAGTTATAAGCGCTTAAAGTTTTGTATGGAATCGCAGAAAACAGACCCTGAGTTTTTCAAATACAAATTTATTTTAATTTAATCATAAAATGTTTACTTTTAACTTTAAACAACGATTATTCATTTAAACAAGAAAACAACAACAACAACAACAACAAAACAACAGCAACAACAACAAACAACAAAAACAACGAACAACAAACAACAAAAACAACAACAAACAACAACAACAAACAACAACAGCAAAAACAACAAACAACAAAAACAACGAACAACAAACAACAACAAACAACAACAACAAACAACAAAAACAACAACAAAAACAACAACAACAAACAACAACAACAAACAACAACAGCAAAAACAACAAACAACAAAAACAACGAACAACAAACAACAACAACAAACAACAAAAAAATCATAAAAACAACAAAACTTCAACATTGATGACATTCGTCGATGAAATAGAACATAATTTCACACAACAACACAACAAAAGATAAAAGCCAAAGATGCACAGTTTGTATCCCCACAAGGTACTGCTTCAAATTTAAAACAAATATCGTTTGGAGTATCGAATGAAACTAATGGAGCATCAAGGTCCAAAATTTTGATCCAAGAATATTGACGAGACAACGGTTTTTTTCGCAAAAATCTCTTTTCTTTGGGAACTTTCCTTTTGGTTCAAGTATAAAAATCAAAGCTTTTTCGAGCAAAGTTCCATCGCAAATTCAAATCGCAAAGTCCGATCAAAGCTTCAGAACGCAAGGGTCGCGTCCGTTTCCTTCCTATTTGCGTTGCTATTTTGCAATTATTCGCGTCGCATTTTTCGTCCTTTTTCTCCTTTCCCGAAATTTTTTTTTCTGGTCTGCAGGTTTTTTTCCTTCTTTCTCGGGGGACTTTGTTGTTTCATTTTTGTTTTTTTCTGTTTTTGTAATAGGTATTGTTGCATTTCGGTTCTGTACTAATAAACAGTAACGTTATAAATTCACTTTACTTTATGCTACCCTTCAGGTTTTAAATCCTGTTTAGATAACTGGTTTAACATTGTAGAGAGACTGTTTTACTAACATTTGTGTCACCATCGACGTAGTATCAATCCGATCCGTACTCTTCTTGAGTACTTCTTGAGTATTAATCTATTGTTGGATACTACGTGTTCTTGTTACGTTATAAGCGCTTTTGGGGAAACCCTTTTTAACCTTTTGTGCTATTCGGCCATTCTTAAGCAGAAGCATCCTCGTTGATAAGGTTAAAGCGGGTCGGACCCCAAACTCAAGGAATTTTTTTGGTATAAACGGGCTTGGTTTTTTGGATTGTGAGAAATTTGACGGCGTTGTTTCGAACGTTTTCTATTGCGGCGCTGTTTTAACCCGGCGGCTTCACTGAACAGGAATCACTTGCATGCTCTGCTCATTCCCAAAATATCAATACCAACATGTGGTTGTGGTATATATTGAGAGTGAGTGGAGGAAATAGATGGATGTAGAGTGGAAAGGAAAGCGAGGGTGGTGGGGTCCAAAATTGATCCCCAACCCTCCTCCTTCCCCTCTTCCCCTTCTTCCCCCTCTTCCCCTTCCCCCAAAAGGCACTTCCCTCCCCCCTAGGGCCACCATTTCCCCTTAGAATTCCCCATTCCTTCCCCATTTCTTCTCTTTTTCTCTTTTTCACCATTTCTGCTCTTTTCACATAGTCCTACCCCAGTGCCAACCACCGATTTGCGGCTCTTCGTTGAACTCTCTTTCGAATCTTTCCCAATTTTAGTCCACCCTCACTTCTTCCACTTGAAATCCACCCCTTTCCCCAGGCCACACTAATTTGGCATCAATACACTCGCTAGTTGTTCACTCCGAGAAGCTTCTTCGTCTTGATTTTAGAAAATTTTAAGAATTCTACTTTGAAATGTTCTTGTTTTCGAGAAATTATATTATAGCAGTACTGTTAGATCTTTAAGAATTAGAAAACACGAGACTCAAATCGTTTTTTTCTATTCCAAAAGTTGTTTTTCTATTCAAAAAGTTCTTTTTCTAAGTAATTTTAGGGCGTAGAATCTAAATTTGAATTGAATTGACTCTAAATTGACTGAATTGACTCTAATCTAATCTAAATATCAGAGCTATCAGAGCTGATCTACATATCAAAGCTTGTGAAAGCAAATGGACGGGGTTCTACGCAGGACGGGGTTCTAGGGACGATAATTTTCTGTAATTTGACCTATCCTTTTTTGCTCTTTCAAATTGATTCCACAAGCTTTGATATGTCAAAATTTGAATTCTACTCCCTAAAACTACCCAAAAAAACATTTGGAACAACTTTTGGAATAGAAATTGATTGATACTAGCTTTTTATAGCTTTTTATAGCTTTTTATAGCTTTTTATAGCTTTTTATAGCTTTTTATAGCTTTTTATAGCTTTTTATAGCTTTTAAAACGCAAAAAAAGGTGTGCTAATGAGCCTGCGCAAAAAAAGCTCGCATTTTTGCTTCTTCCGAACGATCTGCAAATGATGAAAAGTTTTCTATTGCGCTTAAAGAAATTTGCATAACTACGGTAGTCTGATCGTGCAGATCGTCTTTTTGAAGCATGTAGAGCTAGAGCAAAAGATTTCAGAGCTAATCTACATATCAAAGCTTGTGAAAGCAAATGGACGGGGTTCTACATAACCAAAAGTAAAAGACGAAAAAAAAGCCCCCGGCGGGAGCGTCGCCACGGCCACAACGTGGAGTACTAACCACTATACTACGCGGGCCGAAAGTGAGGGCGATCGGGCGGTGTTTTATAGGAAAATTGAGGGGAAATCATTATCTAATCCTAATATGAAAGACGGTCATTTACATTAAAGGATTACCGTATTTCTTCGAATAGAAGACCGGGTAAAGAGTATCATCGCGTAGCAGCCCTTTTTAAAATTTCTTTTCTGCATAAAAGCTTTCAATCAAGTGCTATAGAACTGGAAAATGGCTCAAAAATCTGTTAGCTCATGTGGTATTTTTGAGTCATTTTCCAGCCCTATAGCACTTGATTGAAAGCTTTTATGCAGAAAAGAAATTTTAAAAAGGGCTGCTACGCGGGAGTACGCGATGATACTCTTTACCCGGTCTTCTATTCGAAGAAATACGGTAGATTACCAGAATGAATTTGGTCGTAACAATCTTTTTCAACAATTTATTCCATTCTCTCATTGTTCCGATAAAACCCGGAAAAAATGGGAGTTCCCCGAAAGCAAATTTAGAATTTAGAATTAGAAAGCGCATTAATCAGGACACTCTACTGGTCACTAGAGAAGTCCATTCCTTGATCCTCTCTCCCCCACACATCAATCTCATTCACCCATGTTTTCCCCACAAGTCATCTCTCTTCCTTTTCTTATTTCTTAATCAAGATCATTGTCTATCGTCCTTTGCTTTGCTTTCTTTTCTTTCTTTCCTTTCTTTCCTTTCTTTCCTTTCTTTCCTTTCCTTTCCTCTCCCTTCCTTTCCTTTTCTTTCCTTTCCTTTCCTCTCCCTTCCTTTCCTTTCCTTCCTTTCCTTTTCTTCCTTTTCTCATTCTTCCTCTTTTCAGCTGTAATGTCCCAGCGTCGATCTCTCACCTTCACAAGGGGGAATGACGTCGAAAAAAGCCTCTTTCCCCTCATTCGATCATCATTCTCAGACAAAAATTCCCCACTTTTCAATTGTTTACATAAAAAATGTAAATTTAAAGCTTTACCAGAAATTATACATGTAAATTTAACCACATTTTGACCTTTCAAACACACAAACTTTGTCAACAACAAACACACAAACTTTGTCAATTCTTTTATTAAATCTTTTGCTCTACCTCTACATGTATAATTTCGCTAAACATCAACTATTTGAATATATTTTTTGAATATTTCGGTTTTGGAATAACGTTATAATATAATAATTAAGTTTTAAGCCCACTTCATAGTGTATGCATTCAATTTAAACTCAATCTTCTTCTTCTTCTTCTTCGTCTTCTTCTTCTTCTTCGTCTTCGTCTTCTTCGTCTTCTTCGTCTTCGTCTTCTTCGTCTTCTTCTTCTTCGTCTTCTTCTTCTTCGTCTTCTTCTTCTTCGTCTTCTTCTTCTTCTCCTTCTCATCCCCTTTTTTTTTTGACCACTCTTTTGCGTGACGCTCATTTTTTAGCTATCCTCCATTCCTTTTCAACCATTCTACAACTTTTTGTTGTTTCCTGATTTTTATCGTCTAATTCTTTTGAAAGAACATTAAAACTTGATTTTTTTTTTGAGAAAATGGGGCTGGTGCTGATGATTCAAGAGTTCTTTTGTTATTTTCAAGAGACAGTAACAAAATATTTGTTGAAGTACAATTGTTTTACAATTGTAGACAGTACAATTGTTGAATACCGATAACTGTACTTGGATAAGGAAATCTAGGGAATTCGTGGATACTGGGCTAGAGCCTCGGGTTCTACTGATCGATAATAAGTCAGGGTAGCGGAGAGATAGATTTTAGCCAGATTTTGCTTAGCAAAATTTTGAGCCTACAGGTTCTACAGATATAATTCTATAGGAACTGTAGTAGAGTGATATTTATAGATATTAGAGAGTGCTAGACTTGCAATCCGATGAATCGAATTCGGATTACATCGCATCGGATTGGCTAGGATGATGATCCGATTCGATAAAAGCCTCTATCGAATTGATTTCGATCCATTCGATGGAAAGAATCGGATTAACTCAAGATCATAGCTAAGGCCTAGCTTTGGCTTAGGCTTAGGCTTTGGCTGAGGCTTGGCTTAGGCTTTGGCTGAGGCTTGGCTTAGGCTTAGGCTTACGACATTTGATACGCGCCCTGTCCTCTTCTCCATTGGCAATCTAACTTTGAGCTCAAATTTCTTGGTGTTGATTTGTCGAATTCAAATAGTTTTTATACCAATCGACAGTCAATTGATCAATCAATCGACTTTTATCTAAAACTACTATGGCACGAGTTCGCAACAAGGATAAGAAACAGCCGACTATTTAAAAATGCCTGCCATAGCATGTGCATTGACCCAATAGTATCTAGTGTCTAGTAGTATCTACCGTAGTACCAAGATAGTACTACAAAACAGTACTATAGTATTAAAATTTTGCAAAGATCATTTTCTTAAAAGATTCTCTTTCCGAAAAAAAAACGGTTCCCCAATGAGTGTGCATTAAGAATTCATAGGCAAGTGAGGCTTTTTTGGCAACGTCCCGTTTTCCCTAAAAAAGAGAAAATCGAGAATCGGATCCTTTTCGATGAGTGAGAAGCTAAAAAGCAAAAAGCAGGAAATATTCTTCTTTTCCTCCTCAAAATGTTTGCCGAACGTTCCAATCTTTAAATGCCTTTAAAAAGGGCCTTCAAAGGAGGTCCTTCAAAGACCCGTGTTTACTTTTCGACAACTCTCTGCTGCCTTTCCATTTAAGAGGCTTCCATTCGACAACTGCCTTTCCATTTAAGAGGCTCAAGTGAAATTGAGAGCTCCGCTTTTTGCTTATAAAATTTTTAAGTTTTTATAGATTATTTATAATTTAAGTTATTTATATATTTAAAATTCTATTTATATATTTAAAATTCGATTGTTTTTTTATATTTACTCCAATCGTGGTTCCCAACTCAGCTCAAAAGTAAACAAGAAAACAAGAATTGTTCGAAGTTAGTCTGATAATCATAAGACAAGTGTTTCCATTCTTCCTTAAAACCTCTTTTTGCCAATTTTCTTAGGCTCAGGCTTAGGCTTAGGCTTGGCTTGAACTTAGGCTTAATCCAAGTGGTTTATTATGGAGATTAAACTAACTAGGTAGCTGTTTCAACTCGGTATCGAACAACTGCAACAACAAACGCTCTGAAGCGTTTCAAAGGCTCCAATGAGGATCAAAGGCTCCAATCGTAAAGGACGAGATTCACCAAAGACTGCCAACAATTCAACAAATTATCGAAAGATTTTTGATCGACTTAAAAGGAACCCCAAGTCCTTTAAGAATTCTGTTCGAAAAATGGCCAAGTCAGTATTGGAAAAAGTTACATAGAATCCTCAAAACAGCTGGAATAAAAACCAGAAAAGGATCAAAGGACATTTTTGACGGATTCAATGAAAAGAAAACGTTTTGAACGTTGCAAACGACTTTTAAAGCAATCTGGCCGATACCGGAAGATCCTCTTCACGGATGAAAAGGCCCACAACCATCAGAACGATCGAACTTGGTCCAAAGAACCTCTTCCGTTAGACGACAGAATTGTTTCAAGACAACAAAAGCCTTAAAAAATCATGATTTGGGCCGCTAGCGGAAAGACGTCTTTGATCTTCATTCCCGCTGGAGTCATTGACAATAAAGTTTACGTCGATATGCTTCAAGAAGTTTTGCTTTGATCTCAAGCGCACTTTGATGCCAATAATGATTGGGTTTTACAACAAGACGATGCTCCATCACACAAGGCTGTTAGATTGGATTGGATTGGATCTCCAACAGCTTCTCAACAGCAACAACAACAACAACAGCAACAACAACAACAACAGCAACAACAACAACAACAACAACAACAGCAACAACAACAACAGCAACAACAACAACAGCAACAACAACAACAACAACTTGCATCATCGTGGACATCAGTCAACAACGCCCAGGCGAATAGCCATTAAACTCGCCCGATCTCAATCCCTTACTCAATATGGTCGATTCTTGAAAGCAAGGCATGTGCTTGACTTGTTCAATTGACTGACTGATTTGCCTTGACCACAAATTAATTGATTCCTTGAAACGAGATTTAATCAAAGCATGGAACGAAATCTCTATCAGCACCATTGAAAAAGCTATTGATGATTTCCCGAAGCGCTTAAGAATATGGATTAATGCTATTTTTTCACCATAATTGTGGTTTAATGGTGGTCACAATTATGGTGACAAAGAAAGGAAAGCTGTACTTTGGAGAGTGAACATTTTGTTTGATTTTGTTTTGTTTTTATTGATTATTTGCGAATAAGAATTGAATTTTTTGGAAATGACCGCGAACTTTTAAAATAACATACCATAAATACTGTAATAGTACCCCACCGCCCTCGTACAGTCGTGTAGTCGCAAAAGTTTTTTTAGTATTTAGTATTTCATTTTTTTCAAAGCGCCTGTACTTCCAAAAAATGCGTCTTTGGTATCAAAAAATAGCTGAAATTCAGGGCTATTTTTTTGATACATAAGCGAGCATTCTAGCTTAAGCCAGTGTCGAGAAAAACTCGTTCAAAGCTAGACTACGCAACGCTCCGCACCGTCATTATGGGGGTGGGGTTTATGCTCAGCGTTTTCTGGGATTTGAAGGAGTGGTGTACTGGGAGCTGCTGGATAGCAAGACGACCCTTAATGCAATCAAATACAATGAATAGTTGGGAAAGGTGAATGAATCCCTGAAGAAGAATAGGCCTTCCAAGTCAAAGGTCGTTCTCTTCCATGACAACGCGCGCCCTCATGTTGCAAAACTGAAATAAATAGCTAAATAAATTGTTTGGGAACTTTTAGCGCATTCCCCATACAGTCCAGACCTCGCCCCTTTTGATTACTATTTATTCCGGATCATGAGTAATGAGCTTGCGCGAGAACACTTCGATTCGGAAGAAGCAGTCAAAAAAATAGCTGAAATTCAGGGCTATTTTTTGATAACTAAGCGTTGATACAGGAGATGGGTTTTATCTGTGAACTTTTGGAGGAAGTGGCAATGGGTGGGGCCAAGCGAGAAACCCGAAAGTGACCCCAAGCCTGATTTGCACCAGAAGGAGTTTATGCTCTGCTCATCTCAAAAATTGCACTGTTTTCTGGGATATGGTGGAAGTGATGTACTGAGAGTTGCTGGATAGCAAGACGAGCCTAAGCCTTAATGGATCGTCTGCGGTGCGGTAATATTACAGTATTTACGACAATATTTATTAGGTTTCTTTCTAATTCTTTCTAATTTCTAAATCTTCAAATTCTTGATCTCAAAAATTGCACTGTTTACTTTTTCCTCTTCTCCAGCTTTCTCTCATCTATCTACATGGCCATTTTTGGGCAAAGGCACTTGGAAGGAGGGGTGGAGAAAGCAAAAGAGCATTGCTCCCCAGAGATGAGGCCAAGCCAAGGCCAGGGCTTCTCCTTTTCAGTGTGGAGTGCCAGCCTCAGCTCGACCCCAGACTCTCATTTGGGAAAGGGTCCCCAACAACAGCTATAGGCTGAGGGAAAAGCTGCCACTCACTTGAGGCTCTTTTCCCCTCCAAAGGTCCCCCCTGTGAGTGTGTGCTTGGTGGTGGACCTATTGATTTTCACGCATATTCCCCTTTTTTCTTTTTTCCTTTCTTTCTTTCTCCTTTTTTCTTTCATCCTTCGGTCTCCCCATGGACACCCCTTTGGCTAGTTTTGCTTTTTCCTTTTTCTTCTAATCTCTTTCCTTTTCACTAGACGATAAGTGAAAAATTGAGAATGTTTTTTTGCTCGTGAGACTTTTTACTGCTATCTGAACATATATTTGATTAATTTAGCTTGAGTTTTTGTAAAGATCTTTGGCTTTTACTTTGTATTTTTAATTTTACTTTTACTTTTCGGCTTTTACTTTGACTTTTCGGCTTTTACTTTGTACTTTTACTTTTACTTTGACTTTTCGGCTTTTACTTTTACTTTTTGGCTTTTACTTTGGCTTTTACTTTGTGCTTAAGTGCAAAAGCATTCTGGCACACTGGTTTAACATCTAGTTTTGCTTAAAAAAAGATTTAATTTTGCTTAAAAACAGATCTAATTCTCTAGAAAATGTCCGTTTCTCATGAAACATAAAAAACTGGATTTAGATTTTGTTCTTTATCTTTAGATTTAATAACCACAGAAAGTTGTTTTGCTTTTTTTTTTTCGAAAAATGAAATAAATATTTATTTACTTTAATTTATTTACTTCAATTTATTTACTTTAATTGATTTTCTTTAGCTTTTTATTTTAGATTAGAGTTTAGATTTGTTCTGGATATATAATTTTTTGGATTTAAAGAACTAGGGAGCAAAGGTGGACCCTGAGTTTCATTTTTCCATCTAGCGTGATCCACATCTTGAATAGCTCAAAATGTACAAGTATTGATCTCAAGGGTTATACTTGTAAACGCGAATCTTCTGGCGTACTTCTGGCTTCTGACTATCTTTCATTTTCTTGTAATAATAAGTCTCTAGAGGAAAATTGGGATTTGAGTGCTTGGAGAAAATTTGTGCTTGGAGAAAAGTGGACGAAAAAATGTTTGCACGTGTAGACTCCGTTCTCCGTTCCCAGACTCCGTTCCCAGCAGCCATATTATTAGGTTGTCCGGAAATAAATGATCGTTTTCAACTCGAATATTTAAAATCCCATAACTTGACCCAAAGAAAACTTTATTTGTTTGGATAACCGAAATAAGAACCATTACAATTAACACATCTTTGCCAACGAGAAAAAAGTTTATTTATGCCGCTAGCATAGAAGTCCGGGCTTCTGGAGGCGATAAAGTCGGCGAAGGCATTTTTGGCATCTTGAGTTTTGAAGCATTTCTCCCGGAGAAAGTTGTCGAGTTGCTTGAAAAAGTGGTAGTCAGTAGGCGAAAGGTCCGGCGAATATGGCGGGTGAGGCAAAGTTTCGTAGTTCAGTTCGTTCAGCTTTTGCAGGGTCGGTTGTGCAACGTGTGGACGAGCGTTATCGTGGAGAAGAATTGGACCCTTTCTGTTGACCAATGCCGGGCACATTCGCCGCAATTTCTGGTACATTTCGTCGATTTGTTGGCAATACTTCTTTGCCGTAATCGTTTCACCCGGATTCAGAAAGCTGTGATGGATGAGACTGGCTGCGGACCACCAAAGTCCGAGCGTTGTCGCTAATAAACCCAAATAATAAACAATACAAAACGCTCATTTATTTCCGGACAACTCCGCTCCTTTTTTTAGTCCGTTTGCCGTTGGCAATCTATGTATTTTGCTCATATCTTAACTGGGTTTTGTTTGAAAAATGTTGCATTTGCTTTCATTCGATTCATAATCAAATTTTCTATCGAATGAATCGAATTTTCTATCAAATAAAAGCAAATTCAACGTTTTTCAAACAAAACCGACTAAGATAAAAGCAAAAATCGTAGATTACCAACGGCAAACGGAAGGGCGGAGTCAGAGTAACTCGATTTAAGCGTTTTTTTTTCAAACATTCCAACACTCGTCTTTCTTTTAAAATGTATAACTTTTCCCTAAAGCGTTCCGAAAAGTCGAAAAGTTTGTGGTGAATGGCTTCAAGTTGTTAGCAGTGAATTCATTTGAAATCCCGAAGTGGAAAACGAGAGGATAGAGCCGCGGGGGCTCTGATTGTTGGCGTATTGCTCTTTTGCAAAAAGAAAAGGGACAATGGGGGTACCGGAAGTGGTCTGAGCAGAAGGGAGGACTGGGCTGGACTCTCTCAAACGGCCTGGGGTTCCCCCCTTTACTCAAATGGGCCTCATTTGGCGGCTATTCTGATTTTACCCCTCTTTTTCCTTTTTCACTTCTCACCCTCTTTTTTCCCCTTGAATCCAATCGAGTTGTTAGCATTTTTTTCCCACCACTTTTCCTCCCCTAAACATCACTTTTAAGCTTTAGATTTATTGTACATTAACAATTATAAATGAACTATCAAATAACAATTATAAATGAAATTCGAATCTGCCACTATTAGCTTGCAGCTTGCAGGCGTTTCAGGGAAGGCATCAACGGTGGTGACCAAACAGACTGGATGGGGCGCTTTTAACAATGATTTCTTCAAGCTTTCGATGTTTTTGTGTGGCTTTGAACAAGCTTTGGCTTCTAGAATCGACCATACTAAAAAATCCATTAGGTTGAGGTCTGGAGAGCTAGGTCTAGAGTCTTGGGACCTAGGTCTAGAGTCTGGAGAGCTAGGTCTAGAGAGCTAGATCGGAGTCTGGAGAGCTAGGTCTAGAGTCTGGAGAGCTAGGGCAAACTCTCCAGATTCAGAAAAAGAAATGAAGTCCAGGAAGTTTTGGCAGAAGTCTTGGATTTGTAGGCCTGCGCCATCTTGCTAAATGCGATTTCCAAAATGTTTACGAGCCCAGGGCGAGAGTTCATCCTTGAGAAGAGCCAGGTAGTTATTGGAATTGACTTTCCTGGGGACAAATGAGTCTTTCCTGTTGCAGTGATGCCACCAGAAACCATCACAGAAGCTGGATTTGCAGAAACCGTAGCATTCGGTTGAGATTCGGTTGAGATTTGGTTGAAATTCGGTTAAGATTTGGTCCATACTCGACCATTTTGCTTGTTAAAAAGGCCTTCAACATCTTTTCATCTGTGAACAAGATATTGTGATGGTCGATTTCATTGAAGCACATCAATAACTGATCTTCTCTCAATTTTCGCTTGTTTTTAGTGGGATTCGAAAGAAGTTGAGCTTTGTTTTTCTTTTTTTCTTGTAACTTTCTTGTAAGCAGTAAGTTTGAGCTTATTTTTGAGGATCCGACTCAATGAGGTGCTTGAAATCGCCATCTTCTTTGTCATTTCCATTTCTAAAATCTAAAAACGAGAAATGAAGTTTAAATCAACGAGTTATTGTCCTTGAAAGCGCGTGAAATCTTGTTGCGATCATTTTGCTTGTTAAGAAGGCCTTCAACATCTTTTCATCGACAATTATAGCGCACAGAACAGTACTTCGAAGTTCAGAGATGCCAACTTCTCGAAGTTCAGAGATGCCAAAAGACTGAAAAATTCTTTGTGGCGGGGTCCTTTTATTGCGTCGGGTTACGGTAGTTTCCGACGTTTGGCGCGGAAACGTCTGAAAGTACGGTGGACGGTCCGAAAGGCATCTGTCGTCAGAATTTTATTATTTCAAGAGAGCATTCCTTTAAATTGATTTAAAGTAAAATGAAATTAAACCCAATTTGTTTAATTACTTTTGTGATTACTTTTTTAATTATTATTTTTAATTTATTGGGTTGGTGAATTGAAAACTGCGGGCTATTTTCATCGTTCTTTGGAAGCATTTGCAAATCTTTTAAAGAATTTCCTTCGTATTTCTTTTTTTAAAAGTTTTATTAAGAAATAGAACTATTTAGAGCATTTCAAGTGACAAGATTTGTCAAAATTTTAAGATTTAATAGTTAAACTCTCTGCAAGCAGAGCTGTAGCTAAATCCCTAAATTATTATAACTTATTATAACTCCCTAAATCTTGATTTGCTGAAAGTTAATGCATTTTGTTTTATTTATTTTGTTTGTTTTGTTTATTTTGTTTATTTTTTGATATTTAGTTAGATTTAGCTAAGAAATGAGAAAAAAACGAAAAGAATTGATTGTGGGAAATTTTTGAGTGTTGAAAACTATTGAAAACGATGATTTTGTTGAGAGATTGGCATCTCTGAACTTTAAAGTTCTATAAAAAGCGTAGCAATATGTTTTTGAATTAAAAATTGAAATTGATTGGAGAAAGTAACTTGAGATTTCATTTAAATATAAAAAAGGCTTGTATTTTGGTGTAGATTACAAGCAAAAAGTCCGTTTCCGCCAATTTCAATAAAAGCGAACGGACGGAGATGTCCGTTTGTCCGTTCGCTTTTATTGAAAACGGACAAACGGACGGACGGAGATGTTATATAATTTCCTGATGTTATATAATATATTCCTGACTTGTTCTTTGTTGTCTTCTAAACGCAAACTCTTTCGCCCACTCAGTTTTTCTTGATTTAATTCTCCAGAGAAAAACTTTAGATCAAAAAAGAAAACGCCATCGTGAAATCGATCGATTTTGATTCGAATAATGAAAGCTGATCGTTTTCTACTGAATCCCAAAGATTTTTCTCAAAAAAATCCCTTCATTCACTTCTTGGATACTCTAGAGTTGCAAAAAAAGCACATGGATGACCTCCCCTGTGCACTCTTCACTGGAAGAGCTCCCCCTCGATGAATCATTCACCCACTACATCCCTTCCACACTCCCCGAAACACACTTCTTCTTCTTCCACTTTACCTCTTATACATTTACTGCTTTGCTTTTTTCATTGAGCTTGAAAAGGGGTTTCTTTGTTTTATCCAGGATCCAGGATCTAGGCTTCTTTGTTTTGGAGACTTTGAACCTCTCAGCAAAAACAACAAGGCCTTTTGCCAGCAAAGCCGAACCAGAGCTGAACCAGGGTCGAACTAGGCCCGAACTAGACCTGAACCAGGCTTGAACTAGGCCTAAACCAGACCCGAGCCAAGCCCGAACTAGGCCTAAACCAGGGCTGAACCAGAGCTGAACCAGGGTCGAACCAGGGTCGAACTAGGCCTGAACCAGAGCTGAACCAGAGCCGTTTCCCTGGAAATTAGATGTGCTAATCATTCGGCTAAAGAATAACAAATCTCATCCTTTCTTTTATGGATTGGGGCTAGTCCGGACCGGACTTCAAACCCGCGATCGCTTACCAGACAAACGCTCTACCAATGAGCTACACCAACATGTATCCCCTTGGCTAGAGAATGGCTTTATGTTTTACTTGCTACTTGCTTTCTTACAAACGCTCATCCTTTGGCACACTGAAATAGATCCGACAAAGCTCCGAACTTCGTTGGATTTCTTGTGCTTCGTTGAATTTCTCAGTATTCCTTGATGTCTAATCAGCTAGTGTGCTAGAAAGGCTGCGTTTATGAGAGCACAGTACGAGCGAATCTTGGAATTTGGTTTTGTTCTAGATATTTATTTCAAGGTTTCACAAATGCTGGGACACTCTTAACCCAAGCCTAAGCCTAATCCCAAACCCAAATAGACTCAGTCTTAGCCGAGACTGAGTTCAAGCCTATTTAAATCTCTCAATATAAATAGATTTTTCATATTTTTTTTTCATTTCAGACGCTTTCCAAGTCGATTTTCGATAAGCTTCATTTTTTACATTTTCCCATGACCAGTTGCTATCGGCTCAAATAACCATACACATGTCCGTCCGAGCAATCCCCTTTGAAGCTCCAATTACTATGTCTAAGTCTATATTTTTTTAAAAACTTTAAACTTATCTTCCTTGTCAATTATCTATTTTTACAAGCATCTTTTTAGTATTCAGAAAAGGCTGGCCGAGAAGAAGAGAGCCGAGATTGTGGTGGGGAAGACGGGACGACGATTCGACGGTGCTTTTGGGTATATATTGGATTGGTGAATTGAAAACTGCCGGTTATTGTCATATGTGACAGTTTGAGCACTTTCTTCAAAAGAAACCCATTTTGGTGTCAATGGAAAAAAAAGAAAAAAAGACTGAAAAAATAAAACACGACGAGAGACTGAAAAATTCTTTGTGGCGGGGTCCTTTTATTGCGTCGGGTTACGGTAGTTTCCGACGTTTGGCGCGGAAACGTCTGAAAGTACGGTGGACGGTCCGAAAGGCATCTGTCGTCAGAATTTTATTATTTCAAGAGAGAATTCCTTTAAATTGATTTAAAGTAAAATGAAATTAAACTCAATTTGTTTAATTACTTTTTTAATTATTTATTATTTATTATTATTTTTAATTTATTGGGTTGGTGAATTGAAAACTGCCGGCTATTTTCATCGTTCTTTGGAAGCATTTGCAAATATTTTAAAGAATTTCCTTCGTATTTCTTTTTTTAAAAGTTTTGTTAAGAAATAGAACTATTTAGAGCATTTCAAGTGACAAGATTTGTCAAAATTTTAAGATGTAATAGTTAAACTCTCTGCAAGCAGAGCTGTAGCTAAATCCCTAAATTATTATAACTTATTATAACTCCCTAAATCTTGATTTGCTGAAAGTTAATGCATTTTGTTTTGTTTGTTTTTATTTATTATTATTTTTAATTTATTGGGTTGGTGAATTGAAAACTGCCGGCTATTGTCATATGTGACAGTTTGAGCACTTTCTTCAAAAGAAACCCATTTTGGTGTCAATGGAAAAGTTGTAGAGAATCAAAAATAAAGCTTATATCCAAATTTTCAGAACGATTCAAAAACTGGTTTTCAAGAAATGCGAAATTTACGAATTTTTGACAAAACTTGCAACAAAACTTGCATTTTAAGCGAAACTACTGAGTGTATCTTTTTGGAAATTTGGATATAAGCCTAATTTTTGATTCTCTACAACTTTTCCATTGACACCAAAATGGGTTTCTTTTGAAGAAAGTGCCCAAACTGGGACATTCCTCTATTTTTGAGTCTCCAGTCCTCGATTTTTGAGTCTCACCCTTGTCTCACACACAAACCAAAATCCTACCAAGAAAGAGGAATCCGCAAATTGCCTGTAAAATGGGCAGAAGTCGTCAATAATAATGGAAATTATTTGGAATGAATTGATGGTCTTATGTTGAATAAATTTTAGTTCAAAGTCCGGCAGTTTTCAATTCATCAAGCCAATAAAAGAAAATAATGGGATTTAAAAGTATTAGAATATGATAGCCATGAAAATTTCATATTTTTTTCTTTAGATTGACAGGTGTTTCGGCGAGCATCACCACGGATGGTCTCCTCCGAGTGAGCCGCCATTTGGATGAATCCGGGCGAGTGCCCGTCATCCATCCAAGTCCATGGACTGTGGCCTGTGGTCGGTTATAGTTTATACTCGGTTATAGAACAATTTTTTTAAATAATATCTACGTTTAATATCAAATCTAATCATAAATCTTACTTATAATAAGATGCAAGGTTGTGTGAGTGTGTGTGTCCATTCACTTCATAACTTGAGTCCTACTGGGAATTTCGGACTGATTTTTTTGGGACAATATGTAATCGACTACGGCGGTTTTGTCTGTTAAATCAGAATTGAAAAATCTTTAACAATTTTTGAGTAACATTGAAAAAACTGAGTTTGGCGGCAAGATCAAAGGGTTAGCGGCAAAGATCAAAGGTTTTAGCTTTATCGCCAAAAAAATCAATTTTCGGTTCATTTTCTCAGAATATGCTGAACATTTTGAAAAACGTTTGTATTTTGAGAAAGCCGTGAAGAAGTTCAAAGGGTCGGAAGTGACGGTTAAAGAGATTTCGGATAAATGGAAAAATTTGGCTCTCAAACTGCCAAGGGAATTTCACAAGGCTGACGTCACCAAATGACATGAGTCATATACTAACTGACGTAGAATTTTGCGCTGATTCCAAATCTGCTTTCCGTTTTTGCAAAACAGCATTCTGTCAAAAGTTATAAGCGCTCAAAGTCTGTATGGAATTGCAGGCCCTGAGTTTATAAGCTGACTTGCCAGAGAGGGAAAGATGTCGTGGTGGCCGAGTGGCAGTGGGCTTGGATAGGCTTAGGCTTAGGCTTAGGCTCAGGCTCAGGCTTAGGCTTAGGGAGTCGTGGGTAGTCCAGCAGCTGGCTTTTGCTTTGCTTTGCTTTTAAGCTTTGGATGTTTTGAGGGTTTTGGTGATGTTGGATGGTGATCGTTGGCTGTATTTATATCCAGAGAAACGGTGTGCCAGATGCTGTACGATTGTGCGCATAGAGAATTCCCATCGCTTTTATGTCTCCTGCATGTCGTAGCTGTAGTCAAATGAAAATCATTTGCCGCTAGAAAAGCAAAAAGAAGTTAAGCTGTGGCCTCGAACCTGAGAGTGTTTGCTTTTTATTCTAGCCGACTACCTCTCGCCTACCATCGCTTCTTAAAGAGACTGGGGAATCTGTCTAAAACTCCATACAAAACTTTGAGCGCTTATAACTTTTGACAGAAAGCTGTTTTGCAAAAACGGAAAGCAGATTTGGAATCAGTACAAAATTCTGCGTCGGTTAGTATATGGATCATGACGTTTGGTGACGTCAGCCTTGTGCCGTCAGCCTTGTGCCGTCAGCCTTGTGCCGTCAGCCTTGTGCCGTCAGCCTTGTGCCGTCAGCCTTGTGCCGTCAGCCTTGTGCCGTCAGCCTTGTGCCGTCAGCCTTGTGCCGTCAGCCTTGTGCCGTCAGCCTTGTGAAATTCCCTTGTCAGTTTAGTTTTTGAAATTCATATTTATTTAGGAACTTGCTTTCGAATTCATTTTCAACATTGTCTAACATTTTCAACATTTCTTTTAGGTGTGTGTTCTCGGAGCGTCGCCGTCACGTGGAGGTTTCTTTTGCTATCTTTTCTTTAAGTACTAGCCTAAGTACTAGCCTCTTTAAGTACAACTCTTGTACTCATAATCTGTACTTGTACTAGAGATTTATCTAGATCTTAGGCTTAATACTAAACTGTACAATGGACAGCTATGAAAACGATGAATTTCTAGAAGTTGTGGAGGCGTCGTTTGTTGGTGACCGCCGACGAGCGAAGAGCACGAAGACGGTTGGTTTTTTTGGGGTAGCTAGAAGATCTAGATTACTATAGATTAATTATAATGTTTATAGCTTGTTTATGGCTTGTTTATAGCTTGTTTATGGCTTGTTTACAATGTTATCTTTCAGATTTTTACGACTAATGCGTGGTTTCGACGCCGAAGACGTGGAGGTGCTGAGGAAAGCGGTCGAGACGGTTGGCCTCGATGCGAAACTTTGTGCTCCCGGACCCCCAATGGACGAGCGACCCGAAGAGGAACCACAGGTGAGAAAATGGTGCCATCTAGGCCACCGATTGCTGCATTAGACTCTAATTCTTAGATGAATTATTATAAAGCTTGACTTGACATACAATTAGCTTGGCTTGACTTGGCAAAGCAATGAGGTGCTTGAAATCGCCTTCTTCTTTGTTATCTTCTTTGCCATCTTTGTCATCTTCTTTGCCATCTTCTTTGCCATCTTTGTCATCTTTTTCGCCATCTTCTTTGTTATCTTCTTTGCTATTTTCTTTGCCATCTTCTTCGCCATCTTCTTTATCATGCCTTCTTTCTAATTCGGTCCCTCATTCGCTTAATGTTTGTGACGATAGTTAGACTTACCGCTTCTTAGTGCATCAGCAATTGTTCCCGTAGCTTCATAACGTTGAATAGTACAGAAAATGGCACTTCTGTAAACTTTAAGATGTTTATGAGTCTCCGGCGCTGAGACAGTGCCCAGGCAGCCATTTGAAGCAAAGAACCCTCAATTCTCATAGTCAATTCTCTGTTTATTCTGTTGATGAGTTTTGGAGAGAAAATGCTTTTCATATTAGACTGCTTTTCGTATTAGATTTACTTTTATCTTCTTTCTAGCTCTAGCATTCTATTAGGTTGGCCGGAAAGTTCTTTCCGTTTTTTGACGCTAGCTCTAACTTTTTATTTTACGCATCAAAAACGCCAAATAAAAAGAACAGAATTTATCTACTCGAAATATTCACCGTCAACATCAATAACATCCTGCCACTTATCCAGCAACAAATAGATTCCGCGGCGGTAAAACTCACGTGGCTTCGAATCGAAAAACTGAGTGAGTGACAAGCGCACGTTTTGAAAGATCTTTCCACGCAAATGATACTCCAGAGACCTGAAAAAATGATAATCGGACGATTCTGGACAAAATACCTGAACAGATGATAGTCCGATGGTGCGCTTGTCACCCACTCAGTTTTTCGATTCGAAGCCACGCGAGTTTTACCGCCGCGGAAACTATTTGTTGCCGGATAAGTGGCAGGATGTTATTGATGTTGACGGTGAATATTTCGAGTAGATAAATTCTGTTCTTTTATTTGGCGTTTTAGATGCGTAAAATAAAAAGTTAGAGCTAGCGTCAAAAAACGGAAAGAACTTTCCGGCCAACCTAATAGAATGCTAGAAAGCATTCTAGCATTCTAGCATTCCAGCATTCTAGCATTCTAGCATTCTAGCATTCTAGCATTCTAGCATTCTAGCATTCCAGCATTCCAGCATTCTAGCATTCCAGCATTCTAGCATTCGAGCATTCTAGCATTCTAGCATTCCAGCATTCTAGCATTCTAGCATTCTAGCATTCTTTGCTATAAAATTCTTATATTATAATATTCTGATATTTCATTGTTATGATTTTTATACTTTTCAGGAAGAAGACTCGGGTCTTATCCCTCAAATCGATCGCCCAATGTCGATGCCGTATTTATGTTGCAAGATGTGGCGATGGAAAGATCTACAGGTTCACCAATAAGATCGTGTACCTTGTGCTCTTGTAAATGCACCCTTTCCAGCACATTTGATTCCAAATTTTCACGAGAAACGAAGCTTTCAGTGGACCAGAAAGAGTGTGTCTACAAGATTTGAACACGAAGTACATTGGTACATTGATACAAGTACATTGGTATAACACAGAGTACATTGGACCGTACTTTGTGCCTAAATCTAGTAAACACAATCGATCTGGTGCACTTGATTCTTTGTTTTCTTCAGATATCAAGATAAAAAGCTTCAAGAAAAGTGAATATAGAAAGAATAGAAACGACAGAAACGATAGTACGATAGAAAGAGAGCGTTTAAACAGCACAAAGTACGCCGAAGCACAAAGTACACCAAAGAATAAACTCAAAATTTCAATTAATCTTCATCTTCATTCATCTTCATTCATTTCCATTCAATTTCTTTTCAATGTCTAGACTTTAAAGAGCTCCTCAGCCTATCCCATTCCTCTTTTTCCTTTCCAGCAAATGCACTCAAATGTCTCTAAAGGGGAAACCGGGTGTCCGATTTCGGTTCTCAAGCTTATGACGATCATTTTCCGTCCCATTTTCCGTCCCATTTTCCATTCAAATGAGCGAAAAGGGAGAAGAAAATGAGGAAATTATTGGGGATGTTGAAAATTGGTGGAATTGGTGGAACTTTTGATGACATTGACTTATTAGCTAATAGACATAGCTAATAGACATGACTTATTAGCTAATAGGCATAAGAACCCCAATAAAATCTGACTGGCTAATCGTGGTAGTGGTTAATCGACTTGGAAAAATTGACTTCGTTGCTTAGAAAACCTCAAAGTCGCTGCTTCAACCTCAAAGTATCTTGAAAAGCATAAGAACCCCAATAAAATCTTTTACAATCATTATTTGAAAAATCTATGCATAGATTTAGATTCTCTAGTCTCTTAGCAACATTTGGTATGTTAATGATAAGATTTGGAACTAAACACGAGGAGTAACACGCTTCAAACCCACGACAGCACTCATTAGCCATTTCTAGCTATTACTTTCTATCTATTACTTTCTATTACACTAGCTATTACTTTCTATGACTAGCTTTCCAATCATCGTTAGCTCTGACTCTTGACAATTAATTTAAGCTAATAATTTAAGCTAATAATTTAAGCTAATCATTTAAGTTTAAAGGATTTAAAATCTTTTCCTATTCAGGTAGATGCAGCATTGCATCGTCTCGAGGCTCTTCCTTGGTGTCGTTTCGGCCGAGTCACCATCAACAATGCCACAGTTTCTTGTTGCAATCCATATCATTATGCATTGTGGATACGGGCAGAAGTGGGTTTCGATAATCTCGTTGTTACCAATAAGATTTGGAACTAAACTCGAGGAGTAACTAGAGGAGTAACTAGAGGAGTAACTAGAGGAGTAACTAGAGGAGTAACTAGAGGAAGAACTAGAGGAAGAACTAGAGGAGTAACTAGGGGAGTAACTAGGGGAGTAACTAGAGGAGTAACTAGAGGAGTAGCTAGAGGAGTAACTCGAGGAGTAACTCGAGGAGTAGCTAGAGGAGTAACTAGGGGAGTAACTAGAGGAAGAACTAGAGGAGTAACTAGGGGAGTAACTAGAGGAGTAACTAGAGGAGTAAGCGCTTTACTCCTCAAGATTAGTTCAAGCAACAATACTTGATCTTACTTGAAGCAACAATACTTGAAGTATCGCCACTTTATTTCGGAAAGTGCGGCAGAAAGTGGGGCACATAGTGGGCTTATTATTATTATTATTATTATTATTATTATTATTATTATTATTATTATTATTATTATTATTATTATTATTATTATTATTATTATTATTATTATTATTATCATCATCATCATCATCTGTTATCTTTAGCTACTAGCTATAAACGCCACAAACTACAAAGACAGACTATAAACTAGGCATGAGCACTATACACTACAAACGTAAACTAAAAACGCATCTAACTTGCTTCAAATCTGTTTGATTGAGGTGTTCTATAGCTTAAAAAATAGAGAATCTCAAGAGCTTTCGAATGAACTAAAGCACAGATCAGAAGCTCGATGCTAAAGAAAGTTACAGTGGTTTGTAGCTTGACTACGCGTGAGTACGGTTCGTTTCCACTACAAACCACTGTAACTTTCATTAGCATTGAGGTTTTGATCTGTGCTTCAGTTCATTTGAAAGCTCTTGAATTTCTCTATCTTTTGAGCTATAGATCATAACAATTCGGCAGATTTGAACCAAGTTAGAGGCGTTTGTAGTTTACGTTTGTATTTTCTAGTGTCCATGTCTGCTAGAAGCCGTTTTAGAAACGCGCAGAATAGATATTTTTGAAAATTTCTTTTTACGAAAAAATTGAGCCAACTATTAGGCTTTCGAATGACACCAAAAGCAAGTTAATCCATCATTTTTACCCCGAGAACGAGTCATTTATAGCTATTAGGTTGTCCAATAAGTAATGCGTGTTTTGACACGATTTTCAAAATATCACAAAATTAACAAAAGAGAACTTTATTAATCGATATATTCTCCACAACAATCAACAACATTTCTCCATCGTCCGAGCAAAGAGTGAAGTCCGTCATGGTGTTAAGCAAAGCTTCGTTATCAAAAACGACTGGCCTTCCAGCGCGTTCCTCGTCCTCTAACGACTCGTTTCCGTCCGCAAATCGTTTAAACCAGCGCTGGTTGAAATTGAATCTTCTCCAAATGCGGCACAGATAGTTCGATGGCAATCCGCTGCAGTTTTACCTCGTTTGAAATCATACAGCATTGATGCGCGGACAACAAACTTTTTGTCTTTCATCTGCAAAACAACATATCTATTATAAAACAAAGGCAAATGAATAAAATAATATATAAAAATAAACACAAGATGCTGATGATTAAAAAGAGCATATATTTGCTCGAAGCGATTTCGCAATAGTTTCGAAATAAGTAACACGCATTACTTATTGGACAACCTAATATTTAGTCAGTATTTGTCGTTTGTCGGACTACAAATTTGGAAAAACCCTGATTTTGGTGTCATTCGAAAGCCTAAAGTTAGCTGAATTTTTTCGTAAAGAAAGTTTTTCAAAATATCTATTCTGCGCGTTTCTACAAGGGTTTGTAGTTTAGCTTTGTAGTTTGTAGTTGTAGTTTGTAGTTGTAGTTGTAGCTCGTAGCGCCTTATTAGCTAAAGAACTGTTATCTAACTCTTTCCCAAATTTCTAGGCCAGTTCGTTCGAAGAAGAAACCGACGAAGATGGACGAAAGATCGAACGGGGAAAGGAGAAACAACAAAACGATCAACAACCACAACAACAAGGAAACGGACATTTAATCAATCCTCAACAACCATCGACAAGCCGGCTACAGGGTAAGCTGATTGTTCTGATTGATTGTAACCGTTCTGATTCCGTTCTGATATCATAAACTGTACTATACTGTAGCTTTTTAGCTTTGTCACTGTTTAGGGGCAGTTCCTGACAATCTAGGCACTCTTTAGCAAGCCTAAGCCCGAGCCTAAGCCTAGCCTAATCCTTAGCCAAGCCAGATCCAGCGACAATTACATTATCATCTCCAAAGTCTGATGTCTACAGCATCAAAATTACAATTCCACCTCAAATAGACCCTGGGCTTGCCCTGGACCCTGGACTTGCCCTGGACCCTGGGCTTGCCTTTTTTAAGTCAGTGGGCCATAATTTAAGCATTTGGAGGGGTCGGCACACACAAAAAGTATCGTGTCCTGGAGCGAAAAAGAAGTGAAAGGAGAAGTCGAGGAGAAATTTGTGAGCAATTTTTTCTCCACCTCTTCTTTTCCGCTTCTTTTTTCCCTTGTAGCAGAGATTTATTTTAGCGGTGAGGGTCGCCCTGAAGTCCCTTGAGACTTTGGCCAGAGCTGGGGACACCCTCAACACCCATGTACGCATACAAGGGACACAGCTTTTCATCAAGGCATTGAGGAAGCATTGTTGCTTTAAGTTGAAGAAGATTGCTGTAGATTTGTAGGTAATGGAGACGATTACTGTAGCTAAAGGGTACTACAAGGTTATAGGGTCTACGGAGTTGATTGGTACTAGGAAATAAGGCTTTTGAGCAAGGGATCAAGGAAAACTGTTAGTTTAGAATACAAGAAAGCTATCGTACTATTGTAGTACTGTACTATACTACCGTATATCTACCGAACTGTTGTACTACCGTATAGCTACCGTACTATTGTAATAAAGGAAACTTGTAGACTACAGATTCTCTAGTACAGCTAAATTCTATTGTAAGAGAGGCAGTAATTGTGACGCGTCCTGTATGCTAGCTAATTTTTAACCACAGTTTTTTTGAGGTCCAGAATTCAAATCCGGTTTTAGTTCTCAACTATCCCTAAGTATGATCCAGGAAATATTGGATTGGTGAATTGAAAACTGCGGGCTATTGTTATATGTGACAGTTTGAGCACTTTCTTCAAAAGAAATCCATTTTGGTGTCAATGGAAAAAAAAAGACAGAAAAAATAAAACACGACGAAAGACTGAAAAATTCTTTTTGGCCGGGTCGTTTTATTGCGTCGGGTTACGGTAGTTTCCGACGTTTGGCGCGGAAACGTCTGAAAGGCAAAGTGTACGGTGGACGGTCCGAAAGGCATCTGTCGTCAGAATTTTATTATTTCAAGAGAGAATTCCTTTAAATTGATTTAAAGTAAAATGCACTTTCTTCAAAAGAAACCCATTTTGGTGTCAATGGAAAAAAAAAGACAGAAAAAATAAAACACGACGAAAGACTGAAAAATTCTTTTTGACCGGGTCTTTTTATTGCGTCGGGTTACGGTAGTTTCCGACGTTTGGCGCGGAAACGTCTGAAAGGCAAAGTGTACGGTAGACGGTGCGAAAGGCATCCGAAAGGCAGAATTTTATTATTTCAAGAGAGAATTCCTTTAAATTGATTTAAAGTAAAATGAAATTAAACCCAATTTGTTTAATTACTTTTGTAATTACTTTTTTAATTATTTATTATTAATTATTATTTTTAATTTATTGAGTTGGTGAATTGAAAACTGCCGGCTATTGTCATATGTCAAAGTTTGAGCACTTTCTTCAAAAGAAACCCATTTTGGTGTCAATGGAAAAGTTGTAGAGAATCAAAAATGAAGCTTATATCCAAATTTTCAGAACGATTCAAAAACTGGTTTTCAAGAAATGCCAAATTTACACCAAATTGTGCCAATTTTTCACAAAACTTGCATTTTAAGCAAAACTACTAAGTGTATCTTTTTGGAAATTTGGCTATAAGCCTAATTTTTGATTCTCTACAACTTTTCTATTGACACCAAAATGGGTTTCTTTTGAAGAAAAGGCTTAAACTGGGACATTCCTTCATTTTTGAGTCTCCAGTCCTCCATTTTTGAGTCTCACCCTTGTCTCACACACAAACCAAAATCCTACTACGAAAGAGGAATCCGCAAATTGCCTGTAAAATGGGCAGAAGTCGTCAATAATAATGGAAATTATTTGGAATGAATTGATGGTTTTATGTTGAATAAATTTTAGTTCAAAGTCCGGCAGTTTTCAATTCACCAACCCAATAGTAGTAGCGCGTACTTTAGCTGGAAAATAGGTTAGAATAGGTTAGAACAACACTGAAAACGTGCACTCGTGGGAAAAGCGTGGGAAAGCGAATAATCAAAATTTTCAGGCTGGGAAACGGAAGGCCCACCGATGGGTCGACCTCCGTCTCTGCCCACCGATTCTCCGCTTCCAATCCCGGATCTCGATGTGCTTTCTGTCGATGTCTCTCAACAGCAATCACCCTCATCACCACACAATCCCATTGGTTTGATTTTCGATTTTGTTAGCTGCAATTTCTTTCTTTGTTCTAGCATTTATTGTTAGAACAAAGCTGCAATTTCTTAAAAACTAAATTGAAAAAGATTAGCTACGAATTGATTCTAGTAACCATTTCTTAAACATTCTTAAACATTCTTAAACATTCTTAAACATTCTTTTTTCCTTTTCCAGCCACTGGCTTCATAGTTAGGCAAAAAGATGGGAAATTGCTTACAGGTAAACGAAAAAGTCTCCACGTTTATTTTTCTCATTTTTGCCTACGCCTTTTTTAAAAAAAAAATATTGTTAGCTTGCATGTGAAAACTTCATTTTTCTATGTTTTATATGTTTGAGATTGGTTTTTTTGAAGAAAATCAACGATTTTCAGCGTGGGCCCGACTCGAGCGATGGGAGAAAAGAGAAAGGATAGGGGACACCGTGGCGTTGACAGGTTAGCTCCAGATCTAGATTCAGGCTCAGGTTTAGAGCCAGGCCAGCTCCAGCTATATTGGATTTCTGGAATTGGGATGAGTTACCGTTATTTTCATAGGAGATCTTATTTTTGCATTTCTTAATCGATAATCTGGCAAACCTAATACAGAGTAGTTGAACAAGTTAACAGATTAGGTTTAGATCTAATAGTAAGCCAGATCCAAGACAGATCTAGATTCAGACTCAGGTTTGGAGCCAGACCAGCTCCAGATCTAGATTTAGGCTCAGGTTTAGAGCCAGGCCAGCTCCAGATCTAGATTTAGGCTCAGGTTTAGAGCCAGGCCAGCTCCAGATCTAGATTCAGGCTCAGGTTTAGAGCCAGACCAGCTCCTGATCTAGATTTAGGCTCGGGTTTAGAGCCAGGCCCGCTCTAGATCTAGATTCAGGCTCAGGTTTGGAGCCAGACCAGCTCCAGATCTAGATTCAAGCTCAGGTTAGAGCCAGACCAGCCCTAGATCTAGTTGTGAGCCAGCTTCAGGTCAGGTTCTGGTTAGATCTAAACCAGATTTGGATATAGTTTTTGTGTAGCTATTCAGCTTTTACAAATCCCTGCTAATTTTAAAAACTATACCTTTTCCAGGACAATTCGCCGCGATCGGCCTTCTAGCAACTGCTGTTTTAGACGCGCAGCCCGTCTCCGCGGATTTCGATACAAAACACGAGGTGAGTTTGGTGGAATATAGTACTGTAAAGTACTAAAAGTACAATAAATACAGTATTATTGGAAAATGAAATTTCCTTCAACAATCAATTCGAGGTCTCCTTCGCTTTGATACGACAATCCGATCCGATCGGCTCGGCGAATCCCCCCGATGTTTGGCTGTATAACAGGTTGGATCTTTGCTAAAGTTAGCGAATTTATATGTAAACTTTCGCTATTTTCGCCTTGCCAACTTTGGCGCAGTGAGTAGCGCGCTTGTCTGCGGCTCACACGACCCGGGTTCGACTCCTGTCTGTGTCGTGACTTTTGCTTTTTAAAAAAACGAAATATGAGATCCGCAACTATATAGAATTTGAAGGCTAAGAAACTAAAAATCATATAAATCGGCCTACCGGGAGCCGAGAACTCGCGCATACAGATAACGGACAGACAGACAGACAGACAGACAGACAGATAGACAGACAGACAAACAGATAGACAGACAGACAGATAGACAGACAGACAGCAGGCAAACAGACAGACAGACTGCTCTTTTATCTATAGTAGATTCAAATTCAATTCTTTATCTTCAACTTCAGTGGCACTCGTCCCCTTTTCCTCTCGATTTCCACCTCAACACAATCATCGGCTCGTCCCGATCATTTGAGGAGATTAACTCCCGGATATTGTGTCCGTGTGAACAAAGGAGAAGGGCCAATCGATGAAGAAAAACAGCAGAATTCTGTGAGTCAGAGATTCTGCTTTTATTCTTACAATTAGACCGAAAAGCTGAGTCAGGCTTTGGCCAACGCAGATCCAAGGCATAGGCTTGGGTTTAGGCTTAGGCTCAGGCTCAGGCTTAGGTTCAGGCTTAGGTCCAAATCTAGATCGGAATCTAGATCTACTACTCAGTCGAATAGCCCAAGTTTTATATAAAAAGTGCTTTTCAGAAAAGACGAGCTTCTCGGACGGATTCAAGTCAACCGTCAACGTTAACGATCAGTGTTGGAAAGGGATGGGGACCGAATTATCAGCGCTTATATGCAATCGATACGCCGATCAGATATGAGGTCATCTTTGCACCGATCACTCCACAATAAACATCAATCTTTCCTTTTTTTATTTCTTCTTTTCGTTCTCTTTTTGCTACTCAGTGATTTGTTTGGGATTTGGTAAGATGGAGAAGATTTCAAGAATGATTCCAGCTCTAGCTCTAGCTCTAGCTCTAACTCTAGCTCTAACTCTAGCTCTAGCTCTAGCTCTAGCTCTAGTTCTAGCTCTAGCTCTAGCTCTAGCTCTAGTTCTAGCTCTAACTCTAGCTCTAGCTCTAGCTCTAGCACAGCTCTAGCTCTAGCTCTAGACAAGTTTAGTTTTGAACAAGTTTAGTTCTAGATCAAGTCTAGACCAAAGTCTAGGCCAAAGTCTAGACCAAAGTCTAGGCCAGGTTTAGATCCAGGATTGATCTAAGTGCAGCCAAAGCGCAGGTCACCTCTAGATCATCAGTTCTAGATCATCCAATCCATGCTTTAACTCCATAAAACTCCCCAAATCCATCCCAAATCTCAACTCAAATCAATTTCCAATGAGCTTACCCAGCTTTTGTTTTTCTTTTTTCATCTTTTTTTTGCCCGAATCTCCTATGAAATTATGAAATTTAGTGTCTTTCTGAGACCGATTTCCCCTTTCTTTTCTTTGTTAGCTATTTGCTATTTTTATTTACAAATTGGCTTGGAAATTTTCTCCAAAACCCAGGCTCCAGGTCGCTAAAGATTTTCTTTATCTTGATTTTCTTTATCTTCTTTATCTTATCTTCTTTATCTTTATCTTTATCTTCTTTCTCGTGCCATCCAAAAACACTAGCCATTTTTTCACTTTATTTTTGTATCTTTTCAGTCAAGAGTATTTTTGAGAGAGCTTGGATAGTTCTTGAGTTCACAGTCAGTATTAAGACAGAAAAGCTGAGTCAGGCTTTGGCCAACGCAGATCCAAGGCTTGGACTTAGTGCGTAGGCTAGCGGCTAGCGCCTAGCACTAAGTCTATTTGGGTTTGGGCTGAACCCCCATTTTTTGGATCTCAGCGAGTTCTCGGAGCTAAGGCACACCCGTTTGGTGTTGTGCATGCGCCCCCCAGAGGAGCATCCTGGCAAATTTTCAGGTCGATCTAGTGTCTGGAATTTGAGATCTGATTAGACTTAGGTTTAGGCTTAGGCTTAGGCTCAGGCATAGGTTTAGGCGCAGGCTCAGGCTTAGGCTTAGGCTTAGTTTTAGGCTTGGGTTTAGGCTCAGGCTTAGGCTCAGGCTCAGGCTTAGGCTTTGGCTTGGCTTAGGCTTAGGCTTAGGCATAGGTTTAGGCACAGGCTTAGGCTTAGGCATAGGCTTAGGCTCAGGCTCAGGCTTAGGCTCAGACTCAGACTAACGACATAGCGATATTTTATTGAAAAAATGGCTGATTCTGAATATGCAATCAAAAACCACAAAAAGGTTTATGAAAATCGGTTAAAAATGGCCTTAAAGTTGATGATTTTCTGAAAGCTTTTCTCGGATTTCTGGCAGACTGATTTTCATGAAAGCATCTCTTTAAAATAGCATGTCTTTAAAATAGCATCTCTTTAAAATAACATCTCTTTGAGGCATATCAAAGTAAACTCGTAGCCTAGTGGATAGTTCGCTCACTTTTGAACTTTGAACGCTCGCTTTTCACTTTTGAACGCTCGCTTTGGTTCGGATCCGTCTCTGACCAAAGGCCAAAATAACAAAGGAAGACAAAAAACAAGGGAAAAACTGAACAAATAAATGAGAAAAGTAAAAAGTGTTCTTAATCGTTCGTTATTCGCGCCTTAATCGTGCCTTAATCGATTAATGCGCCTTAATCATTAATTGTATCCATTAAACCTCAAAAATACTCGAATACTTACAAATTGATTTGTAACTTTCTAACCGACAAGTGATCAACATTGTATCCAAATGTGATGGAAACGGTGTTACTAGAGGCTTTTCGCATTCAATTTTCTTTACCCTTTACAATAAAAACTGCCTAGGAATCGTTTTTTTTATATAATTTTATGCGTTTTTCTCATTTTCCTATTTCTTTTTCATCTTTTAGATGTATTCGAGTTGATCTTCTGGGTGGAGAGTGGGAGTTTCTCTATAAAATCAGAGCTGGACCTATACTTGTTTAGATCTGAGCTAGATTCGACTCTAGATCTCTAGATTAGACTCTAGATCTCTAGAATAGGCCCTAGATCTCTAGATTCGACTCTAGATCTCTAGATTCGACTCTAGATAACTAGATTATCCTCTAGATCTCTAGAGCAGACTCTAGATCTCTAGATTAGACTCTAGAGCTTTAGATTTGACTCTAGATCTCTAGACTAGGCCCTAGATCTCTAGATTAGGCGCTAGATCTCTAGATTCGACTCTAGATCTCTAGATTAGACTCTAGATAACTAGATTATCCTCTAGATCTCTAGATCAGACTCTAGATCTCTAGGTTAGACTCTAGATCTCTAGGTTAGACTCTAGATCAGACTCTAGATCTCTAGATTCGACTCTCCGAGCTGATGGCTTTCTTTTTAATACTGAGCTTGATCTGGTTGGGTACTTTGTGTGCAAACGGAAACCTTCTGGCACACTTATGGAAAGCCTAGTGGGTCAAAAAAGTGAGTGTTCGTGTGCGCACAAAGTACACTGGTTTAGCTCTGCACTACTGTAGTTAGATTAAGTTTTTAACGAAAGTTAACGAAAGTAATTTGCATTTCAAAAATCCCCCTTCCCATTCTCCTCCAATCCACTTTGCATTCCCATTGATTCTTTTTTAAATAAATTTTTTCTAAAACCTTTCAGCCTAATTTTTTGTGAAGCTCACTTTTTTTTTTTTGCTATTTTTGAAAGATTTTTTTGAAAAAAAAAACGCCGTGCGTAATTTTCCCTGTTTATGTTTTTTTTTTCGTATTTTTTATTGACGATTAAACACTTTTTGGGTTTTATTTATTTTTAAAAACGATTAAACACTTTTTGGGTTTTATTTTCTGTTTTTTTTTAATAGTTTATTCGGTCGGAACTCACAAAAAAAGGAAATATCACAAAAATCTTTTCGACTTATAAAAATGAATAAAAAAGTTGCTTTTTAGAGAATAGAAAGAGAATTTCGGAATGGAGAGACTGGGGAAATTGAATTTAAATTCAAAATCAATATTGAAAAGTTGCAAAGTGCAAGTGGCTAGTGTCTTTATTGTCTTTATTTCTTTATTGTTGTCTTTATTGGCGCAGCTCGAAAATCTTAGAAGTTGAAGTTTAAATCTTAGAAGTTTAAAGGAGCTTTAAAGGAGCTTTAAAGGAGCTTTAAAGGAACTATAAAGGAGCTTTAAAGGGGCTTTAAAGGAGCTTCAAAGGAACTAAATAGGAACGATAAAGGAACTATAAAGGAGCTTTAAAGGAACTATAAAGGAGCTTTAAAGGGGCTTGAAAGGAACTATAAAGTAACTAGAAAGGAGCTAGAAAGGAACTATGAAAGGAACTATGAAGGGATTATGAAGGGGTTATAAAGGAACTTTAAAGGAACCATAAAGGAACTTTGAAGGAACTATAAAGGAAATTTATAATAAATTAAAAATTAAACGTAAATTTATTCAAATTTTGAATCGATTAAAAAGCAATTAATCAAGATTTTTCTCAATTAATGCGTCAATTAAAGAAATTTTTGCAATGGGCTGAATATCTTTTATGTGTAAAGCGCAGTATATAAGGAGCGCGTTAACGTTTTTCACGGGGGTGGCTTTGTGCCAACTCGCCATAACTTTCTTCTAATTACCGTAAATACTTTAATAGTACCCCACCCCCATAATGACGGTATGGAGTGTTGCGTAGTCTAGCTTTGAACGAGTTTTTCTCGACACTGGTTTATGCTACAATGTTCGTTTTGGTATCAAAAAATAGCCCTGAATTTCAGCTATTTTTTGGTACCTAAGCCAGTATTCTAGCATAAACCAGTCTCGACAAAAACTCGCTCAAAGCGGAGCGTTGCGTAGTCTAGCTTTGAACGAGTTTTTCTCGACACTGGCTTATGCTACAATGCGCGCTTACAAGGGAACCTTTCCAAGTTACCCGCTTTACTTGAAAAATACTGAAGCTTTAAGCTGCTCACACACAACCGAAAGAACTTTAATGGTATTGTCTCGCTTGCTGATCTTGAAATCCGGTTTGCTGGCTCGAATGTGATCGTGAATTCTTTCCATTACGCCTTTAAATTGTTGAACGAAGTAAACATTCAATGGTTCAACGAGTCCTGAGGCTCTACACCCCGCTTAAACTCGCCTTGTCAATCATTAAATAACATTATACAAATCCTTGTCAGGTCTCAAAAAATAGCCCTGAATTTCAGCTATTTTTTGATACCAAAGACGCATTTTTTGAAAGTACGGGCGCTTTGAAAAAAATGAAATACTAAAAAACTTTTGCGACTACGCGACTGTACAAGGGGGATGGGGTACTATTACAGTATTTACGGTAGGTCAATCTTTATGATTTTGGTCTCATTTTGTTGCACTTGTTGAGATCTACAAAATGACACCAAAATCATAAAGATTGGTCCACTTAGAAGAAAGTTATGGTTTCGTGTTGTGCAAAAAATTTGGCGCAAAGTAGCCACTACTTTTTTTTCACTTTTTCTCAATGTTTCTTACTATTAGTTCGTTTTCTTTATGCTTTTTTTTTTTGCTTTTTCTCTTCAATCGAATAACTTTTATTTTAGATTAACTGATCCAAAACTGATCCAACTTTTGATCCAAAAAACAGCGCGATTTAAGCTGTGATTATTTTATTTTAATAGGTTGATGCATAAGTGTTTTTGTTCCTTTTCGTCTGCCGTTTCAAGCCAACAAATGCACCAATTAAACTACGGTTGATTTCATTAGAAAAAGCAATTATTTTTCTGCAAAATAACATAAAAACGGGTTTAAAAATATTTAATGCCTGGATTTTCTTGAGAGTATGAAGTCGGGTAGTCAAAAAGGGCTAACTCGATGATGCGGTTTAGACACCTTAGCTAAAGAAAACCTATCTTCGTGTCAATAGATAAAAGATAGAGAAAAAAAACGTTTGATATTTCGCCAAAATTTCAGAGAAATTCATTCAGCCAATTTTTCCGTAGAGTTTTTTTATAGATTTTTACGAAAAAGGCGTTTTTCACTCTCGAATTTGCTTGAAAGTGAACCGAAATTCATTTAAAAAGATGCTAATTGAACAAAAAAACACTTTTTTTTTATAGAGCAAACTCTAGATTAATTGGTGAATTTGTTACTTTTTAACAGAAGTACGAAAAAAACGAAAAGACTTATGCATCAACCTAATAAATAAGATTTACCTAAATCATTATACTGGCTGCAAATAGTTTATATTGTAAATCGATTTTCTCGAATCTAAATCCGAAAAAATATTTAGCTTAAAAGACTAGAAAATAAAAAAATAGAAAATAAACTAAAAATTAGAAAAAAAGAAAAATATATTTCGCACTACTGTGAAAAAAAAACCTGCAAATTCATCAATGAAAAGTTTAAATTTGCATACTGCACACCGTAAAAACTCTAATAGATCGTCGCGTAGTCTAAGTTTACGGAGGTAGGACAAAACGACCTTTTTTGAGCGAGGCGACCTTTTTTTGCGCACCTGGACATTTGCGCACCTTTTTTTTGCTGGAAAAGGCCTTAGGCAAGGTCGTAGAGCTTCGAAAATATTTCCATATAAGGGAATCGTATGCGTAGATTCCGAATTTCGACAAATCAGACCTCGCTGACACGTCAAATTTGGGCTAAAAGGCAAAAACTGCGGAAAAGCGTTAAGTTGCGTAGTTTTTGCCTTTTAGCCCAAATTTGACGTGTCAGCGAGGTCTGATTTGTCGAAATTCGGAATCTACGCATACGATTCCTTTAAATGGATTATTTTTGAAGCTTTACGACCTTTCCTAAGGCCTTTTCCAGCAAAAAAAAAGTACGCAAATGTCCAGGTGCGCAAAAAAGGTCGCATTTGTCCCACCCCCGAATTATCCACCTTTTCGAAAACGTACAGATCGATTTTCAATTCTAAATCTATTCCCAGAGAGTCCATTCCTAAAAAATATAGCATCAAATAGCATCAAATTTAGCTGCCAAACGGGGATCTCAAAAAACAAAACAAAAGAAAGAAACAAAAAGAAATATAAGTATTCAGTGAATTGAATTCAAAAAGAATTAAAAATAGAAAAAGAATTAAAAATTGAAAAACTTTAAACAACCGTTTCAATATAAAATATTCAAAGAAAATAGAAATTTGAGAATTTTCATTTGAAAGACCTAACTTTTTTGGGGGGGGGGGGGGGGGGGAAACGGGGTTCCATTTCATTCATTTCATTCAATTCATTCAATTCACATATAGCTGAATGGATTGAATCGCCAATTTTTGTTTTAAAATAAAATTTTGGCTAAATTTGGGCAAGAGAAAGGATTAGTTAGGAGATTTTTCGAAAAAAAAAAAAAAAAAAACTAAATCGTGAAGAAAATAATAAATTAGAATTGGAGCTAGGCTAAAAAGGGGAAAAAAAAGGGAGGACTTTGTGCTCATACATAAACGCGTGCTGCTGGCACACTAGTCTTCAAAAGATTCAGAAAGAAAGAAAGATCCAACCTACCAGAAAGTAGATGTTTCTGTTGAGCACAAAGTACGCGGGGGCTGACTCTAGCCCCTACTTTAGGCTCTCACACAAACGCCCGCTTTCTGGCAAACTCGATGCCAGATATCTCATTTGATGAACCCAGATGGTGTGCGTTTACGTGGGCACAAAGTACAATCAACCTGTCAAGGGATTTATTTAAGTATAAGACGAATGAATTGTCGATGGGGCGCCCATCGAGATCAACACTCGATCGATCCATTGCAGGGGACCGTTTAGGTGAGCCTGAAAAATTTGTACGTACAATAACTCTGACACAAAGAGTAAAGTCTTATTGTTGTCACGTTCGAATCTTTCCTTTGAATCGTATCCGATGCAAGGTGTATTTAAATAGATGCAAAGATGCTAATTCTATAGTATTGACTCGTGCAGCACTTAGTACTGGCACAACGAACCAGTACACTACAGTACAACGGACCAGTACAGTACAGTACAACGGGCCAGTATTATGTACAGTACAACAGCCCAGTACTATGTACAGTACAACGGGCCAGTACAGTACAGTACAACGGACCACTACTATGTACAGTACAACGGACCAGTACAGTGCAGTACAACGGACCAGTACAGTACAACGGACCAGTATAGTAGAGTACAACGGACCAGTACAGTACAACGAACCAGTACAGTACAACGGACTAGTACTATGTACAGTACTACGCCCATATTTACATTAATTTAAATACAGCTTGCATTGGATTCAATCCAAAGGACGAATTCGGACGTTTAAGCCAGGTTCGCACGTCCGAATTCGGCACAAAGAAAATGGATCGGATTCGGACGTAACATTGTATCAATCTCAATCTCAATATAGCACTTTACAAAGTACTCTACTTTCCTCTTTTTCCCCCCACCTCTATCCAACACGGTGTATGCATCACCGTCTGTCTCCTATACTCGGCTCCCCATCCTTTAACGAAAGAAATCCGAATCGTGCACATCCTCGTCAACGCGTAGACCGCCTCAAAGCCCTGAAAATTTAGAGATTTGAATATCTGGCCAGGTTTTTTTGTGCTAATTTGATTACTAACTTTAGTTAAAATCACCTTTTTCACCGACGCTGACAACATTTGCGCGAACTCGGCGTTGTTGAAAATTTTCAAGTTGCAATGTGGCGGCACCTGTAAGAAATTGAAAATTTTGTGAAAGTGATTTTAAAAATCTAAAGCTGAATAAATCTAAAGCTAAATCTAAAGCTGAATAAAGATAAATCAAAAGCTGGATAGCTTATAACCAACCTTACAAACAGTGCTCGGATGCCAGCCATGGCGTTGATTGCAATTCGGACTTTGCACAAAAACGGCCGCCTCGGAGAGACATTCAATGTAAACCTGAAAAGATATTGTACTAACAAGATGCAGTAGTTAATAAAGATCTAAGGATCTAAGGATCTAAAGTCCCTAAGGGTCTAAAGTTCTAAAGATCTAAAGTTCTAAAGATCTAAAGGTCTAAAGATCTAACGATCCTTAGATGTTCTCTGTTCTCTCTTTTATCAGTTTCTATCCTTTAAAAAATATTGGTTGCAATAATCCTGCTACACTCTGTACAGTAATACCAACTATAAATCTATAATATGATGGATTTTATGCCTACCTCTCCACCAATATAGTAGAAGCGAAGTCCACGTCCAATATGCCGTCTTGCATCAGCCACTGTCGGTAATCGATTCACGTTGTTTAAGTAGCCGAGACAAAATCTGAACAAAGAAAGGTTTTGATCAGATTAAGTACACTAGGACTGGGACGTTGCAGGCACAAAGTACGGAATCTAGAGCGCCAGCACCAGAACTAAGCCTGAGCTAAGCCCAAGCTAAGCCTAAGCTAAGGCTAAGCCTAAGCTAAGCCTAAGCCTAAGCTAAGCCTAAGCTAAGCCTAAGCCTAAGCTAAGCCTAAGCCTAAGCTAAGCCTAAGCCTAAGCTAAGCCTAAGCTAAGCTAAGCCTAAGTTAAGCCTAAGCCTAAGCTAAGCCTAAGCCTAAGCCAAGACTAAGCTAAGCCTAAGCTAAGCTAAGGTTAAGCTAAGCCTAAGCTTTAGCACAAAGTACGACTTGTCCGAACCTTTCTGTATCGTGAGGAGCCGAAAAGCCGTCAACGAGCAAATATGGATGCGCGGCGTTGAATGGCTCTCCGACTCGTTTATCCATTTCATGATATGTCAATGTCATCCAACAATCCGATTCCCAATACTCGACCAATTCATTTGAACCTAAACACTTTTCATTCAGAGAATTAGCTGTGCTTTGTGCTTTTGTAAAACGTCTACTTTCTAGTGCACTTGGTTGTCTGGAAAAATGGGGAATTAAGTGCGCCAGAAAGGGAGCGTTTACTCCAATTACCAATCAAGTAAAGTACCAACCAATAAAGCATAAAGAAAGTACCAACCAATACTATCCGGAGTGTTCGCCTGTGATGATCTTTGCTCTCCACTCTCATCATCGACCTCCATCATCTCTTGATGAGCATCATCAGATAGATAACTCTAAAATATAAATAATTTTCTCTGAAAGTCGTTGGATACAAGAACTGTACTTTCTAAACTTCTGCATTAATTTTTCTATGACTAAATAAGCCTTTTCATCTTGATGACACAAAAGTTCAAAGCCAACTTGTTTTTCGATCGTCAAATTCAACTCTTAAGCTAACAAAAAACGATGCAAAGCTGAATATTCTTAAAAACGTTTGTAACTATAGCAATTATAGCATTTTGTGCTAAATTTAAGGCTTTACAAGCAAAAATCAAGTCTTTTAATTAAAAAAGATATCGCCAAAATCAACCCAAATGCCTGGTCGCTTCAATTTCTCTCAAAAATCAACTGAATTTCCTAAAATTTATCATTAAACGTAGTCAATCAAAAGAAATTCTACTTTTTTTAAACTCTTTCTTAAACGAATAGCAAAATTTCAGATTGATTGAAGCTGAAAGGGAAAACTTATAGCTCGAAAAAGTTGGCGAGTCGTAAACTTCCAGTTTTACTTTTATTTTTAACTTTTTTAAATGAAAATCTGTCTTTTTACTCGATGAGAAGGTTGTTTTTGCGAAAAAATGTTTTTTATTAGGGTGGTGCAAAAGAAACTGCCGATTTGACGGTAAATTAAAAAAAAAAAAGATGGCTTTCGATGGTGACATGATCACAATGGAATATTTTCGCAAGATCTCGAGCAGATTGGCATGGATCGGCCTGAATAACGTCTGGCTTGGCTTCGTTCACGTGGCTTGGCTTCGTTCACGTGGCTTGGCTTCGTTCACGTGGCTTGGCTTCGTTCACGTGGCTTGGCTTCGTTCACGTGGCTTGGCTTCGTTCACGTGGCTTGGCTTCGTCCACGTGGCTTGGCTTCGTCCACGTGGCTTGGCTTCGTCCACGTGGCTTGGCTTCGTCCACGTGGCTTGGCTTCGTCCACGTGGCTTGGCTTCGTCCACGTGGCTTGGCTTCGTTCACGACTTCTGGCCTCGAACCGTGCTCGTAATCTTCCAAAGTCTCGTCTCCTTCTCGGAATCGTTGAAACCAAGTCTGACACTGCCTGAGAGACAAACTGCCATCTCCGAAAGCAGGACAGAGAGAACGATGCGATTCGGCAGCAGACTTTCCAATTTTGAAGTTAATCAGTAATGCTGCTCGTAGCACAAACTTTTGCTCGACCATGATCTAAATAAAAAATATAAGCATTTTTAAATAAAATAAACAACAACCAAAAAATTGAAATGTCGAAATAAATAGCAAACAAATATGCGAACAAAACATAAAAAAAAATAATGCCGTTAGCATCGCTCGTTTCTGATAAATGAGAGCTGATACCCATCAGTATCAGCTCACAGCTTCTTTTGCACCACCCTAATAAATCGAAATTTCATCTAGATTTTCGAATTTCTAAACTGTTTTTCAAAAAAATTTTGCAAAAACTTGGCTCAGAGCTTTTGTGTCACCCTTATCTCTTTATATCACGCCGATCTTTACTTTGTGCTATTGCAAACGCACTTTCTGGCGCAATAGATTGCTTGCTTTCCTGCTTTTAATCAAAAATAAGAAACCCAGTGTACCAGAGAGTCCGCGTTTGCTAGAGCACAAAGTCCGCCAGGTTCAAACTCACTTGTGGGCTCAGCGCGTCCTGGCTATGTGAGGTCATTTGAACCGATGTGAAGAATGGAGATCCACCTAAATGATAAAAATTATCTATATTAAAGATATTGAAAGAAAGATATTGAAAAATTGGCACGAATTTCTATTTTAGCAGTTTGCGCGCAATTCACTAAGCATCTACGTCTAGAAAGAAAAAGAAAAAACGCAAAATGTGAAAAGTTGGCTGGTGAATCGTATAAGTTACCTTGCTTAAAGTATCCAATTTCTTTTAAAATACCCGATTTTTTAAAGGTACCTAGTAATAGGAAAGAGCCAAACCTTGTGATGGAGATGTGAGATCGGAACCGCTTGGTGAAGAGGCTTCTGACAGAAAACCGCCCCTCATCTCATCGCCAGAAAATGAGGTGTTTGGGACCTAAGCATTGCTAAGATTATTAGCTAAATATGCAGTTTAGTGAGATAATTACCGTAGTTATTCTAATAGAAGCGCAGTTTCTAGTAGAGGCGCAGTTTCTAGTAGAGGCGCAGTTTCTAGTAGAGGCGCAGTTTCCCATAGAGGCGCAGTTTCCCATAGAGGCGCAGTTTCCCATAGAGGCGCAGTTTCCCATAGAGGCGCAGTTTCCCATAGAGGCGCAGTTTCCAATAGAGGCGCAGTTTCCCATAGAGGCGCAGTTTCCAATAGAGGCGCAGTTTCCACTAGAGGCGCAGTTTCCAATAGAGGCGCAGTTTCCCATAGAGGCGCAGTTTCCACTAGAGGCGCAGTTTCCCATAGAGGCGCAGTTTCCAATAGAGGCGCAGTTTCCCATAGAGGCGCAGTTTCCACTAGAGGCGCAGTTTCCACTAGAGGCGCAGCCTCCAATAGAAGCCATTTTGTGGAATGATTGAAAAATAGAAACTCATACGCTTCTATTAGAATAAATACGGTAAATACATTTATCTAATTTCATTCTTAACTCACAATCTCTTCATAGTATTGCGCGGGCATCGGGTTAAAGCCACCGTAGTTTCGAGAACGAGGCACGAAAATCGGTGGTAATGCTGAAAAGTCCGAGTAAAGGTTTAAGCTTTATTGTGCTAGTGCTAGATATGTCTAATTTTTATTGGCTAATTGTAAGCTGGATATTTAAATACCGTATTCTCTATAATAGTAGTGCACCCGGCCGAGCCGAGTTGATGGCTATTTTACGGTTTCGAAGCTTTTGCAGAAGCTGAGCCTGACCCTGAGCCTGAGCCTGAGCCTGAGCCTGAGCCTGAGCCTGAGCTCAACACTCAAATCCCCCACAAGATCTCATCCTAAGCTACATTTTCCGACCCCACATCGATAGGTTCTGATAAGCGCTTTTCGAGATTTCGAGGAATTTAGGCAACGCGCACGGTGCACTACTATTAGAGAGAATACGGTATACGAATAATATTTTTATCCATCTATAAGCTTTTGTTCTCTTCTTACAGTACACTGTATATCAGTGATGATCTACAAAAAGGTTTTATGGTACTCCGGCTACAGTATTACAGGTATTACTGTATCTAATATGAACTACAATATTACTAATAAATACTAGATATGCAAATATAGACAATATCAAGATCTAAAGGCTGCAGTACAACAGAAATGGTTGTTCAACTGGTTGTTCAAGGCACTCAGAAATGGTTGTTCAAAGCACTCACTTGGCGGCGGCGCGTAGGCTTCATAGTGATACGGATTGATACACACCTAAATAAGATATACCGTATTTACTCGAATAGAAGACCGGTCTTCTATTCGAGTAAATACGGTAGCTTTTTTTAAACCTAAAAAAGATATCCAGCTATTTAGAAGACAGTACACATCGGCGCGAAATAAGGCAAAAATGCGTTTTCTATAGGATTTTTCTGGGAGTACCTTTTTTAGATGCGGAAAATTGTGCTGATTCCGAATCTGAAGGAATTTTTCAAATCCCTCTGACAGAACTTTTTTAGTTTAGCGGTTTTTTGATCATTTTGTATGGGAAATTTTGGGGTACCCTGCAGTTTGGGGCTCGTAACTCGACAACGAGGGTCTAGAACCAAAAACGAAGGGATAAGTTTTATTCTAGAGACTCTTACAAACATTTTGATACAAAAATCATCAAATTTGCTCAACTCTACAAAAAGTTATTAGGTACTGCAGTACCTAATAGTTATTAGGTACTGCAGTACCCCATTCCACTCACCTGTGCCATCTTTTTTGCGTACGGATAGCGACAATTTGGTATTGTTTTGAGTTCGTTATGCGAGCGAACCCATGGGAATCTAAGATTTGTATTTGATTTTTGAAATGGAAATGATCGAAATGATCAGGATGATCGAAAGGATCAGGATGATCGAAAGGATCAGGATGATCGAAATGATCAGGGTGATCGAAAAGTTTCTCGTACAACTTTTCACTAAAACTTGATTTTAAAATAACTGAGGAAAGCTTGAATAGCTTTTTTTAAACTAAACTTTTTAACTAAACTTTTTTAAAATGAAAACCTTAATAGTGAATATAATGAAAGCTTATAGGTCAATGTTTAGCTTATAGGTTAATAATTAGCTTATAGCTCAATAATAAGCTTATAGCTCAATGCTAGCTTATAGCCCAATAATTAGCCTATAGCTCAATGCTAGCTTATAGCTCAATGCTAGCTTATAGCCCAATAATTAGCCTATAGCTCAATGCTAGCTTATAGCCCAATAATTAGCCTATAGCTCAATGCTAGCTTATAGCCCAATAATTAGCCTATAGCTCAATGCTAGCTTATAGCCCAATAATTAGCCTATAGCTCAATGCTAGCTTATAGCCCAATAATTAGCCTATAGCTCAATGCTAGCTTATTACTCAATAATTAGCCTATAGCTCAATGATTAGTTTATAGCTCAATAATTTCCATGTGCTCTGTAGATAGATCTATTTTAAAACAAGCCTCCACATTCGACTGTACAACACGTGTGGATAAGCCTTCTTTGTGCTCGTCGCTTTCCCGTCCAACGTTCTAAAATGTTTTCAATGTTACGATACGATTGAATAACGATAGGGTGGCCAGAAATAGCTCGTCCTTTTTTCTAGGCTCGTATTTCTGTTCGTATTTCTGTTCGTCTATCTGTTTAGACGAAAACAATCCATTTTTGTGTCAAAATTTCATTTTTAAACAAAAATTCATATTGTTTTCTGTATATGTTCAAGTTTTTATGATCATAACATCGATAGATAATTTTTTATGTACACTCAAAAATAGCTGATCAAAAAAAAGCCTCAACCAATTTACGGATTCCTTTATCGATTATTTTACAGAAATATTAATGGATTTAATATTTTTTTGAATTGAATCTACTTAAAAGGAATATAAACTTAGTTTTTACAAAAAAACTGCAAAGAAAAGATTATTTTATGAAGTTTTTCTTTCAAAAATCCCAAATTTGAATTGTGGCCCGTTATTTTTTTTGATCAGCTATTTTTGAGAGTTCATAAAAAATTTTCTATCAATGTTTTAGTCATGAAATCTTGAACATTTACAGAAAAAGACATGAATTTTTGTTTAAAAAAGAAATTAATCATTTTGGTCTAAAAATGACAGAAAAATGAGGCTAGAATGTGAATTAGGACGGGTTATTTCTGGTGAGGACGGGTTATTTCTGGTGAAAAGGTGGAGAATTTAGAAAGCTACCGTAATCTTTCGTTCAGAATTTTGTTTGCTTCACATAATATGATCATTCACATAATCTAATCCCATTCAGTTCACAGTTTGACTTCTTAACAAATGCGATCAAAAGTAAATCGGAGAAATTGGAGAAGGATAGCTTTCTGAATTCCAAACGATAGCTTTCCAAACTCCAAACGATAGCTTTCTGAATTCCAAACGATAGCTTTTGAATTCCAAACGATAGCTTTCTGAATTCCAAACGATAGCTTTCCAAATTCCAAACGATAGCTTTCTGAATTCCAAACGATAGCTTTTTGAAGTCCAAACGATAGCTTTCCAAACTCCAAACGATAGCTTTCCAAATTTCAAACGATAGCTTTCCAAACTCCAAACGATAGCTTTCCAAATTATCCACCTTTTAGAAAGCGCATTACTTGGGGCCCCCAGAAAAACCCAGAAAAAACAAGGTTTCTACCCAGAAAAAACCCTAGGGAACAGCAAGAAAATCAAGTTTTGAAAACGTACGATTGAATAACGATACAATCGGATAAACGATCTTCGTGTGAAATTGCTCGCTCCAATTCTTCCAATGCTTTCGCTTTTTTGAGCTTCTTGTACAGCGATTTCACCGTTTTCTCAGCCCATTTTGGATCGTCCTAAAATTTAACCTTAAATGGATAAGAATTTGATGTAAATATGTAGATTTTTAACTTCTAAAGTGAAAAATGTACATACCGTAAATACTGTAATAGTACCCCACTGCCCTCGTACAGTCGCGTAGTCTCAAAAGGTTTTTTAGTATTTTTCAAAGCGCCCGTACTTTCAAAAAATGCGTCTTTGGTATCAAAAAATAGCTGAAATTCAGGGCTATTTTTTGAAACCAAAACGAACATTGTAGCATAAACCAGTGTCGAGAAAAACTCGTTCAAAGCTAGACTACGCAACACTCCGCACCGTCATTATGGGGGTGGGGGTACTATTACAGTATTTACTGTATTTACGGTATTTACATTCAATTCTAATTCACTTACATTCGCCTCATTAATGATTGTTTCCTGTTTGACGAGATTACACAAACGCTGAACGGTGTTCGGTGGAGCCGAGTCGAAAAGGGAACGCATTTCTCTGGAAAGGATTTTGATAAGAATCTAACAATGTGTCACAAACAATGTACTTTGTGTCAAAATCTTGTAAACGCACGCCTTCTGATCCACTGAATTCTTAATTTTCTTGCAGAAACGAATTTTCTTACAGAAACGAAATATTTTACAGAAACGATCAGATATCGCCAGAGATAGGGAAAGGCATTTATAGCGCCAGAATTCAGTGCGCCAGATAGAGTGCATTTACGGTTTTTAGCACAAAGTATATCGCAAAGAACCAATGGAATGTAAAAGTTTTGAAAAAAAGATAAGGATCAGCTCCACACTGGGTCTTTTGCAATTCTTCAAAAACTCCAACCAATCTGTTGCACTAAAAACAGTCTACGTGCAAATTTGCATAAAATTCTAAAAGAAAGAAAGAATTCTAAAAGAAACAAAATTCTAAAAGAAGTTCTCAAAGAAACAAAGAATTCTAAAAAAAACAAAGTTTAATTTCATTTCATTTCTTTCTTTTTTTTTCGTTGAATGTCCCTTTAATGAGGTCGACGGAAACCGCGGTTTCACGGCCCAAAGAATCGAAAAAAAAAACTAGGCAAACTAGGCAAATAATTGTAAAAAGAATTGTAAAAAGAATTGTAAAAAGAATTGTAAAAAGAATTGCAAAAAGAATTGCAAAAAGAATTGCAAAAAGAATTGTAAAAAGAATTGCAAAAATATAAAAGATGTAAAAAGAATTGTAAAAATCGTAAAAATGGGGACTATTTTGCAAATGAAAAAATGAATCATTGACATTTCAAAAAGGTCATTGAAATCGGTGGTTGTATGCTCGAAAAAAGAAATGGCTTGAAAAAAGAAATGGCTTGAAAATTTGAATCAAAGAAATACGAAAATTTCGTGTCACTTTATGATTTTTGGCTTGGAAAAGGTCATTTTTATAGGGGTTTTTGAAAGAGATTATCGATTTGGATATGTTTTTGATACCGTAAATACTATAATAGTACCCCACTGCCCTCGTACAGTCGCGTAGTCGCAAAAGTTTTTTAGTATTTAGTATTTCGGGGGTGGGACAAATGCTACCTTTTTTTTTGCTGGAAAAGGCCTTAGGCAAAGCCGCAGAGCTTCGAAAATATTTCCATGCAAGGGAATCGTATGCGTAGATTCCGAATTTCGACAAATCGGACCTCGCTGACACGTCAAATTTGGGCTAAAAGGCAAAAACTACGCAACCTAACGCTTTTCCGCAGTTTTTGCCTTTTAGCCCAAATTTGACGTGTCGATTTGTCGAAATTCGGAATCTACGCATACGATTCCCTTATACGGAAATATTTTCGAAGCTCTACGGCCTTGCCTAAGGCCTTTTCCAGCAAAAAAAAAGGTGCGTAAATGTCCAGGTGCGCAAAAAAAAGGTAGCATTTGTCCCACCCCCCATCCTTCTGTTGAAAAATCACAAATTCATCAATTACCGTATTTACTCTATTAGTGGGGTCCCCCACTATTTTTTCAATCCCCTTCCAGACGACCCCACTATTAGAGAAATTTAAAAGAAGATAAAACCAAAGTTTTAAATTGAAAAGATATCAATTTTTCTCCGAAATTCTTGACAAAACAAGTTTGGCTTCATATTTTATTTAGCTTTAACCGTAACAAAACATTAACAAACAGTAAAAGAACTAATCCAAGAGATCAACAATTGATGTATCACTTTCGTTACCAATATTAGAGAGGACCCCACTAATAGAGTAAATACGGTAACCTATAGTTTCTTCTAAATAAAAAGCGTTTATTGTTCAATTTCGTATCTTTTAAGTCAATTTCCCATCTTTTAAAGTCAATTTCGTTTCATTTTCAAGCAAATTCGACAGTGAAAACGTATTTTTTTTTCATAAAAATCTATAAAAACCTCTACGAAAAAATTGACTGAATGAATTTGTTGTGAAAATTTGACTATATAAATAACTTTTTATGCTCTATCTTTTATCTATTGACACTAAGATAGGTTTCTTTAGCTAAAGTGTTACCGCATCACCGAACCGTCGCTTTTTTTGACTACCCGACTTCACGCTTCCAAGAAAAATCCAGACATAAGACCTTTTAAAACCGTTTTAATGTTATTTTGCAGAAAAATAATTGGCCTTTCTAATGAAACAAACCGTAGCTCAATTGGTGCATTTGTTGGTTTTAAACGGAAGTACAAAAAAGAACGAAGAGACTTTCTGGACAGCCTAATATTATAGCCGCTAAAAGTTTCATCTTTGGAGTCACTTGAAAATAGTAATTGTTAATACTGATTTCAAAAATGAAGCTTTTAGCGGCTATAAAATAACAATAACATATCAACAAGCTAATCAACCAGCTTATGACAGCTTATCAACCATAAGGAAGTGTTTAAAAGAAGTTGCGAGATGAAAGATATTCTAAGCAAGGAAGAAATTTAAGAATTGTTGGCCTAAAAGCCTTGCTTGGCCTAAAAGCCCTGGATAGCATAATATCTATCAGGGAATACAAAATTGGCATGGCTGGGGTTCGAACCCGTGACATATCGCTTACTGGGTGAGTGATTTACCAATGAGCTACGCCGATAGACACAATTCGAGCTACGCCGATAATCACAATTCAAGCAAGCCCTATTCAAAACAGCTATTTAACTCAAACTTATCAAAAGCAAGTTATTGATAGATTTTATTTAGCTATCTATAACAAGCAACGACAGCAACAACAATCGTTAACACAACTCAAGAAAAATAGTCAATCAATAACAGGAGCGAAAGAGCCAAGGCAAAAAAAAATCCGTGTGAACGTGCAACACACCCAGGAGAACCCGGGTAATTGAAGAGAAACGCCAATGAGCACACGTAAACAGAAGATTCCAAAGGGGAATTGGACGGGAAAGGGCAGGCCATACCTATCCAGTAAACAACACGGCCTGCCTGCTCTCCCCTCCCCTTTTTTTCCATTTCGCTTCTCTTCTCTCTCATTTCTTTCCCCTCCTTGCCAACCGGCCGCCCTTACTGCGCAATGTGCGCACAATTGTGGCTGAAATTTGGTAAACTGTGTACTTTTTAGCTCATTTTTTGCCCTAATCGACGTGAGGTTTGCGAATTTTTACTCTCGAACCTTGATACCTGCTCTCTAGACCCCGCTTTTAAATAAAATTTCTTAAAAAACCATCTATGAACACTCCAAACACTTAGTTTGAGACAGTTAGGGCAAAATAGAAAACGATTATGGTAGAGAAATGCTATTTTCAGCAGTGTTCTCGATTTTGTAGTAACTTTGCCAAAGCTTTAATGTCTTTCCTTCCAAATTGCTCATTTTTCTCACATTTGTTCTTTTGGGAGTGGGACAAATGCGACCTTTTTTTTTGCGCACCCGGACATTTGCGCACCTTTTTTTCCGCACTTAGCCCATTAGCGCACCTTTTTTCGCGTTTTAAAAAAGCTCTAAAAGCTAATATTAACCAATTTCTATTCCAAATGTTGTTTTTCTAGGTAATTTGAGGGCGTAGAATCGAAATTTTGACATATCAGACCTTGTGGAACCAATTTGAAAGACAAAACGGCTAGGTCAAATTACAGAAATTGTTGATTTTTCTCTTTGTATAACTCCGTCCGTTCGCTTTCACAAGCTCTGATATGCCAAAATTTCGATTCTACGCCCTCAAATTACCTAGAAAAACAACTTTTGGAATAGAAATTGGTTAATATTAGCTTTTTAGAGCTTTTTTAAAACGCGAAAAAGGTGCGCTAATGGGCTAAGTGCGGAAAAAAAGGTGCGCAAATGTCCGGGTGCGCAAAAAAAGGTTGCATTTGTCCCACTCCCGTTCTTTTTAAAATGCTGACGTGGCTGGCTTTTCAGCAGTGTTTTTGATTTTCGTCACTGGCTCCTTCTCTATATTTTTGAAATCATATTCTACTTGATGGATAATTTTTAAACTTTTAGAACAATGGGTCGTGCGAAGGGAAGACGGGGAAAGGCCGCTCGACGAGCCCGCGCCGGCGATTTGGGCTTGGGTCAGATGAAAAGGAAGACGAAAGGGCAATTTGTAAGTTTTTATGTATAAAATTTTGGTACTTTGGTGGTTGGGAGGGGCCAATTTTGGCTTGCTTAGTCGAATCTAGTCTTTTAAGCGGTTCGTGTCGATACTTTTCTTCTATTCTGAAGAAAGAGATATATGCTGAAGCAATTCGTGCTAATTTAAACACGCTTTTGATAGTCCTATTCGATGATTTGCCCTGTATCCTAGCCTGCTGTATTTTAACCACTAAACGTTATTTCAAAGCTGATTACACTTGGAAAGCTGCAGCACTAACTTGAAACATGTTGGAAACACTCTAAAATTGGCACCAATCGCTTCAGCATATATAATTACCCCGAAATAGAAGAAAAGTATCAACATGAACCGCTCAAAACACTAGATTCGACAAAGTGGGAGGGGCCAAAAGTGGCCCCTCCCAACTACCAAAGTACCAAAATTCTTTTTAAAGTTGTAAACTGGCTAAATAGTTTATTTGCAACTTTCAAGTTTACAAAATAGCCGAAATGTCATACATCACCAGACATACAATAACTCTTCTGTTTTTGTCAGACATTGCCAGACAACTCTTGTGTTTTTATGTTAAGTTTAAGGTTTACGCTCTGAAAATGTAAATGCTCTGCTATAACCTATTGTATTTGTTTTTAGGCAAAAGCCGCAGATCGGAGAGCTGAAGCCGACGAGAAAAAACGTGACGTGAAACACATCAAAGAACAAGCAGCATCGGTTGCTTCAAAAGCGGAAGCTGAAAAGTAATTTTGCGATTTCATATTGAAATCTTTGATATTTAGAGTTCCGCATTCATTTGTGATCTATCGTGGTGAAGTTGGCCGGTTTGTGCATCGTCTTGTCCGTGATCTGCGCTTTGTCATGGAGCCAAATACGGCTAAAGACTTGAAGGTAAAAGATTTTGTGAAACTTCTTAATTGATACTTGATCTTTATTGAATCTATTACGAGACATTCATAAAATATTGCTAGAACGTTAAGGATTGGAAAATGATTTCTTCTTTTAGGTACGAAAAAGCAATAATCTTCGCGATTTCGTCGTTAACGGCGCCCCGCTTGGCGTCACTCAAATGATGGTTTTGACACGGGGAACAAAGGATCTTCACTTGCGAATGATTCGACTTCCACAAGGGCCAACTTTGACTTTTAGAGGTATTACAGCGCCAAAATTTGAAAGTATTCAATCAATTTTAGTGCAAGAATACACGCTGAAACGCCAGGTTCTCTCACGTCAAAAGAAGCAAATGTGGTGCGATACTTTGTTCAGCGCGGCACCTCTCGTCGTTATGAATGGTAACTTTTTACTAAATTTCTTAAAGAAATCAAGTTCAAAGCTGAAACTTTTGGTCAGAACTTTAAGATTTGCGCAATTCTATCTCAGTTTATCAGGGATTTAGGATTCAAAACGGCTGATCAGAAGCGCCATTTACAAGTTGTGCAAACGATGGTTCAAAACATGTTTCCTTCGCTGAATGTTGATACGGTATGGTTTTATTATTTTTTTGTGTAAAATCAATCTCTAGGTACAATTAAAAGCCGTTCGTCGATGCCTTCTCCTCAACTATGACCCGGAAACCGATACGATAGATATGCGACATTAGTAAGTTTTAAACTATTTACTGGGAATCAAATTTAGATCATTGCATAGTTTATTTTAAATCATTTTAGTGCCATCAAGACGGTGACTTCGGGATTGGCTAAACCGGTCAAAAAGTTGGTCTCATCGAAGATTCCAGACCTCAGTCGATACAAAGACATCTCGGATTTCTTTATCAAGTAGGATTTTACAAATTTGATACAATTTTTTTTGAATAACTAGGTGTTTATATTTTTGGGACTTTTGTGTTGCCCTAATTCAACTTGATTTCTAGCCCTGGCCAATTGAGCGAGAGTGAATGGGAAGAAGAGCAAAAAGAAGTCGATCTTCCACAGGATATTTTCTCTCGAGGTTTATCGCAAGGACAGAAAAGTAACATCAGGTTTGGATAGATTTTCTTTTCAAAATGCAGAGCTCAATCGTTCAGATTGCTGGAGTTGGGGCCTCGCTTGAAGCTGGAATTGGTGAAGGTGCAAGAAGGGATCGACGAAGGAGAGGTGATTTGCCTACATTTTCAATTTAATCATCATCTAATTATAGGTACTTTATCACAAATTTGTGCAAAAGACAGCCGATGAGGTGGCTGATTTGAAGAATAAAGCACCGAGAATTCGGTTTGTAGATAGTTTCCTTTTCAATCTGGTTATGAGTTTAGGAAATTGCAAGAGAGGCGCAGAAAAGATCAAGAACATCGGGTGATTCGACGACTCACTGCCATTGACGAGAGAAAAAAGAAAGACGAGGAGGCGATCAAAGAAAGAACGTGAGATTTTGGAAATCAAATGTTTACAATTACTAAGCTCGTAGTCAGGTTATGATTCTTCTCATACAACTCTCAAAATTTAGAGAGAAGGCGGCTCGAAAACAAGCCGAAGTCACCGGTCAAACTGAAGACGTTGAGGTGGATCGGAAAAGGGATCGAGAGATTGAAATTGAAAGAGAACGGTGAGAATTTTATCTTTGCAACTTCGGTACTAGAGTTTTTCTAATTGCGAAAATTTCAAATTTAGGGAAGAATCGGAAAAAGTGCCGACGATTGGCAAGAAGAAAGGACGAGGCGGCGGTGAGGGACAGAACGTTTCGCAGGAACCGCCAACAAAGAAGAATAAAAAAGAACAAAAAGGATCGACGGAAAATGGTGAGTTAAATTTGTTAAGGCTTAAAACTTTGATGGATTTTTTAGACTTAAAATGGCACTTAGAGATTTGGTATATCTTTTATAAATGATCAGCTAATAGTTTTATTGATCACTCAAAATGACCTAATTTTAGGAAAGGTCAAGTCTTCGCGTCGAGAAGCAGCGCACTAAGAAGTCTTCACTGCTGATCATTGTTGTTTGTTTTTTGTTATTTTTTTTGCAGATTTTGTTATTGTTGATTTCCGTTGTTATTTGAGGAATTTCGTTAAATATCTATTTTCAGGGAATATTTATTCAACAGCACAAGAAAAAAAAATTGGTATATCAGGTGAAAATCATAATGTAGTGCCATGGGGTGGGGGATGCGTATTTGGTCGCAACCTTGAAGAAACGAAAAGGAAAACATCAAAGTAAGGAAATTTTGTTTCAATTATGCAGAGAATGGAATATTTACAAGCCTTAAATAGATTACGAAAAGAGAATAGGTTACCTAATGGCTATATCGTTGAAGTTTTAGTGTCCGAAAATCTTATAAAATGAATACATAATGTAATCTGATCACAAATACGCAATTGGATTTTGAAAAAAATTTGAAAATAAACAAAAAAAACACGGATAAAGTGACTAGAATTGGAAAGAAACCCCGTTGTTTTTGGGGGAAAATGAATTTTTTCGGGGTTTTCTTAAAAATTTTTCTTTTAGTTTTACTCAATTTTGAAATCTGAAGCGTCAATGGAAAATCAAAATTGAGCAGAACCAAATGTTTGTTTTTTTTTGAAGAACACAAATGATCGCTTTTCTTTTTTTGCAAACTGGCTTCATCTCAAAGGGCAAAAATGTTTATAAGACGGATTTATACCGTATCCACCGGTAGTTTTGGGGCGCTTTTTAGAAAATTAGAAAAATCGGCTGTTTTTTTATGAATTTGCCGCCATCAGCCTCGCCTTTGCACACTCTGGACAGAGAATTGAGAGTTGATCGGTGATGAAACCCTGGAATTTGCATTTAAAGAGTAAGCTCGGCGATTTAGAGTGAACTATTGTAGTCTACAAGTATCCTACAGATCTATTGTAATCTACCGTATTAATGAAACGCGTTTTTTTCTCACCTTTCCGACGAGACTCGTCGTGCATTGAGCGCAAATAAAACAATCATTGTGCCAGTGTCGATCCTCGAATGAGATGAATTTGGCGCCACCGATTCCTGTTTATTTTATTTATTTATTGTTTCTCACGAGTTTATCTCAATCAGCTTGAGCTTGAGGTCAAGGTCAAGGTCAAGGTCAAGCTCTAGCTCAGGCTCAGACTCAAGCTGAGGCTCAAGTTTTTCATTAAATCCAAAATTCTCACCCGTGATCGGCTTTGTACAAGCGTTACATCGTTTCGCGAACAAATCCCCGTAGCAATTCGCGCAATACGGCTTCTCGTCTTTGCTTGTAAATCTAAAATCGTGTCTGATGAAATGAAGGTGAATTTATGCGAAAGTTTTCCTTGAACACAGTTGGCAAGATTGTTTGTCATTGTTGTCATTGTCATTGTTGTCATTGTCATTGTCATTGTTGTCATTATCATTGTCATTGTTGTCATTGTCATTGTTGAGTTATGAAAGTGTAAAAATTTCGACGATACCTTTGACCGGCGAGCGAGGCTTGACAATTCGAACAGCAGAAACACTCGCGATGCCACGGCTCGTTTTTGTACGTCACACCGCCCGTCGTGATCACCTAGAGGATTTGGTGATTCAATTGAGTCAAACTTTAGCTGATAGATTAAAGTAAACGTTTACTAGGGTAACTAGAGAAAGCCGTGCTCTTAAAAGCGTTTGATAAGAATTTTTTTAGGTTCAAAATTTTCATGTACCCCACCTTTTTACACTTTGTGCAACGGGTGGCGAATTTCTCCTCATAACAGCCGGCACAGTAGACCTGGAATTTGAGTTTTTCTTTAGTTTAAATCTTAAGATCAAGCAAATCAGATCAAGAAAATCTTAAGATTATACAGTCGACTCTCGATTTAACGATACGGGAGCAAAAAACTCGTTTGAACGATTCTAAATCGTGCCCCAAATTTCTTAGCTGCCCTGAAAGCTTCAAATACGTAGCTGTCCTGAAAGCTTCAAATGCGTAGCTAACCTGAGAGCCTCAAATACGTAGCTGGCCTGAAAGCCAACGATTGCGTTTGGCTGAGAAGCTATTATAGAGCAGCTACGCAGAAATCAAGGGCATTTTTTAGAATTTCAAAATCTTTGTTTCGAGAGTTGACTGCTCTTTATTTTATAGCTTTTAAACATCCATTTTATAGCATTTTAAGCCTAAGCCTAAGCCTAATCCTGAGCCTAAGCCTAAGCCTGAGCCTAAGCCTGAGCCTAAGCCTAAGCCTAACCCTGAGCCTAAACATCCATTTTATAGCTTTTAAAAATCTCCACCTCCTCATTTTTCGGAATGAAACTCTTTGTGCCGATGGGATTCTTGCAGTGAGCGCAGCAGAAACATTTGTCGTGCCATTGTTTCCCCTTGTACTCCATCTTTTTCATGCCTGAAAGAAGAGAATTCGTTAGGTGATAGATCAAATATCTTATACAATATTTTTCCAAAATAATCTTGAGTTTAAGCAGTGTCTAGGTAGAAATGAGTGTGCCAGAAAGCCAGAAAGCCAGCCAGAAAGCCAGCCAGAAAGCCAGTCAAAAAGCCAGCCAGCCAGAAAGCCAGCCAGCCAGCAAGCCAGCCAGAAAGCGTGCTTTTCTGTGTAAGCACAAAGTACACTAGAATTCTTGTTCTTCAATAGAAAACCCGCTTTTTGGCACACCAAATCTCTGCTTTTGACACCAAATCTCTGCCTAAGCCAGAAAACAGCAATATCTAGCCAAAAACTGAACTATTTAACCTATTATAACTGAATATTAGATGAGAGAAAAGGTTGGTTTACGAAAAGCAGTCAATTCTGGGGATTTGAGGTAGGGAAAAAGTGCGACAACGAAAAAAAGGCAAAAAGAAAGCAAAAAAAAGCTTTCGGAGGTAAAAAAAAGAGACATAACAGAGACAAAAAGACATTTTAAGCCCTAAGAAAAACAAAAAGACTGAAAATACTCATTTTAAAATCATATTCAGTTATTTAAAAATCATATTCAGTTTAAATTTTCAATCTCAAATGCAAATTTCCCAAAATTTCGCTCACCTGCTCGGAAAATCTCATTGCATCCGTCGCACCGTGTCGCGAAAGCCTGATCATAGCAATTTGAGCAGAAAATACTAAAAATTTTTAGATAAAACTTGACCATTTGAGTATAAAAATCTAAATTTAACTTATTTTCTAATATTTTTCTAATTTCTAATTTCTAATACCAACTAACCGATCGTTTTTCGATCCAAATGGCATATCGACGAGGGAAACCTTGCACATATTGCAGAGGAAACAGTGCTCGTGCCAATGCTTCTCTTTGTATGAGAGATCCTGGAAATAATTAAAAATTATTGGGTTGGTGAATTGAAAACTGCGGGACCTTGAATTAAAATTTATTCAAAATAAGACCATAAATTCATTCCAAATAATTTCTATTCTTATTGACGACTTCTGCCCATTTTACAGGCAATTTGCGGATTCCTCTTTCGTAGTAGGATTTTGGTTTGTGTGTGAGACAAGTGTGAGACTCAAAAATGGAGGACTGGAGACTCGAAAATGGAGGAATGTCCCAGTTTGAGCACTTCCTTCAAAAGAAACCCATTTTGGTGTCAATAGAAAAGTTGTAGAGAATCAAAAATGAAGCTTATATCCAAATTTTCAGAACGATTCAAAAACTGGTTTTCAAGAAATGCCAAATTTACGAATTTTCACAAATGAAATGGCGGAAAGGGAGGGAGAGGGGGGGGGGGTTACGGTATCTGTCTGTCTTTCTGTCTGCCTTACTGTACGGGCATTTTTCCAGCCGTATTTTGACCAATATTTCATTTTGCATGAATATTATATTCTAAGCTGTTTTTGGTGTCATTCGATGCGTAAATTCATTCTGCATCAAATGATCGTTAAAATAGTCAATATATTGGGTTGGTGAATTGAAGACTGCCGGCTATTGTCATATGTGACAGTTTGAGCACTTTCTTCAAAAGAAACCCATTTTGGTGTCAATGGAAAAGTTGTAGAGAATCAAAAATGAAGCTTATATCCAGATTTTCAGAACGATTCAAAAACTGGTTTTCAAGAAATGCCAAATTTACGAATTTTCACAAATGAAATGGCGGAAAGGGGGGGAGGGGGGGTTACGGTATCTGTCTGTCTTTCTGTCTGCCTTACTGTACGGGCATTTTTCCAGCCGTATTTTGATCAATTTTTCATTTTGGTTTTCAAGAAATGCGAAATTTACGAATTTTCACAAAACTTGCATTTTAAGCGAAACTACTAAGTGTATCTTTTTGGAAATTTGGCTATAAGCCTAATTTTTGATTCTCTACAACTTTTCTATTGACACCAAAATGGGTTTCTTTTGAAGAAAGTGCTCAAACTGGTCCTCAAAACTCAAATCTCCAGTCCTCGATTTTTGAGTCTCACCCTTGTCTCACACACAAACCAAAATCCTACCACGAAAGAGGAATCCGCAAATTGCCTGTAAAATGGGCACAAGTCGTCAATAATAATGGAATTATTTCGAATGAATTTATGGTCTTATGTTGAATAAATTTTACAAATTAAATTTTACGCGAATGGAATTCTCCGCTGCCACCAATGCTGGTGCACGTGAATTTTCCAGTTTATGCAAATTTTTAAATGATACTCTACTTGTACCTCTACTTTTAAATCCTAGGCCAGCTAACAAACCTTTGAATCGATACCAATCGGCTTCGCGCACTCGTCACAAGAATTCGCGAAAACGTCCTCGTAGCATTTGATACAATATGGCTGCTCGTCTCGCATAATATACCTAAATATTCAAATAATTTCTCATATTATTAGATATTTTAGTTATCCGGCGGTAGGGTCTAGTTCTTAAAACGTATCCAAACTGGGTCACCACTTAAAAAGCTATTGGTGAAAATACGATACTATTGGTGAAAACACGGCTACGAAACCTGTAATTGAGGGTTTACCCAAGCTTTTGTCTAGATTTTTGTAGATATTTGTAGATATTGGTTTTGGTTTTGGTTTTGGTTTTGATTTTGATTTTGATTTTAGAGAGATATTCGAGATCTAAAGTTTATCTCCAGTCTTAGCTTGGTCCTGAGCTGACTCTGGACTTAGCTTGGTCCTGAACTGACTCTGGACTTAGCTTGGTCCTGAGCTGACTCTGGACTTAGCTTGGTCCTGAACTGACTCTGGACTTAGCTTGGTCCTAAACTGACTCTGGACTTAGCTTGGTCCTGAGCTGACTCTGGACTTAGCTTGGTCCAGAGTCAGCTCAGGCTTATGCACTGTAATCTTACTCTAAACTATACAATTTACGATCAACTATACTATTTACGATCAAAATTACCATCTTATATTGATTATATATATGTTGTGTCCGATTTAGATTTCCGTCCGATTTAGATTGAACCTAAATGGGACGTCCGATATAGACTGTAATCTATATCGGACTGTAATCTATATCTAAATCGGACACAACATATATATTTCTATATTTCTATATTTCTATATTTCTATATTTCTATATTTCTATATTTCTATATTTCTATATTTCTATATTTCTAGATTTCTATATTTCTATATTTCTATATTTCTGTATTTCTATATTTCTATATTTCTATATTTCTGTATTTCTATCTTTCTATCTTTCTATCTTTCTATATTTCTATATTTCTATATATCAAATATACTTTTTGTCGACTTATATCTATACCTCTGCCCGGTGAGCGTTTGATCGCATTGCCAACAGCAGAAATGATCACTGTGCCAGTCTTTGTTCATCGCTTTTGTATATTCACCCGCAAAGATCAACTGGAAGATGAAATTTTATATAAATAAGATATTGTTATAAGAGATTGCTTTAAAATATTGCATATAAAATATTGCTATTAGGGACTTGCAAAAGAAACTGCGCATTACTTCCGAGGACCAAAGTTTTTTTTATTTGAAAGTGTGATGGTCCGGTTTAAATTGTATTATATTGCATTATTATTGCTTATTCATTTTAATTATTTTCACAGCTATTGCTATCATTGAATATCACATAATTTTAGGTACAAGATGACGGATCAAAAACTAGTGCGTGTCTTCTCTATGACTTCAAAATGAAGAATTTTTCGAATCAGGCATCCGAAGTCTACGCAAAAAATGGAAGAAAATAGTTGATAATAATGGCGAATATCTTTTGGGATATTCTTTTGGGATAGTTTTTGAACGAAAAAGTCCTGTCAAAATCGGGAGGGGATCAAAAAATGCAAAATTAATTTACAATTTACATCCAACGGAATTTATCCAATCAAAAATTGAAGATCCCCTAGAAAAACAGCAAAAAAACAAGATCGAAAACCAGATTTTTGATGATGAAACGGGAAAGATGCATTGAATATTCATGGCCAATGTCTCACCAAGAATTCTCGAGAAAACAAGAAGCTTTGGAGATGTATTTTTTAGTGATTATGATCCTTGGAAAGGTAAGGATTTAAGGAAATTTTGGGATTTGAAAGAAACTCGGAAAATAGCTGAAAATTTGGGATTTGAAAGAAACTCTGAAAATAGCTGAAAATTTGGGATTTTGGCGAATTGCCACTGCTCTGCAGTTAGTCAAAATTCAATACACAAGTTAAAATTCAAAGTTGATGGATAAACCACCGTAATCAGCCACTAGACGATATTCAGTTGTCCGTTTGTCGTAGCTTGGTGTAGTTTAAAACCCTAGCTTAGCTATTAGCTTTGTCTTGGGTCAGTTGTGGCTCCACGCAAGTTTTGAAGTAATTGTGATAGTGCCAGGTGGCTCCAGTTTGAGCGAAGTTTGCCCTAATAAGGGAAAGTTTTGATAAATTGTGCGTTTTCAAGACTTCTACCATTAAACCGCACCGAGACACGGTCTTACAAGAAATTATAAAGATCAAAGTATAAATATATTTCTTACAGGGATTTTAGGGAATCTCTGGGAATTAACAACAACAACTAAGAACAACTTTCATTGCCAGGAGGCGTGCGTTTGCGATTGAACAAGAAGTACCGTTAGTTTATGTACTTTGTGCTATATCAAAGTGGACCTTCCAGATACGGGTCACGGAGTTCGGAGACCTTTCCAAATTCCGTGGTGAGTCTTTGGAGACTTTTCTATTTTACTCTATAACTCGACTTCCAATTGTCAGATCGACTTGGGGTTGGTTTTAAAATGATCTTCTTGAAATTTCGTTATAGAAAACTACAATTTACTTAGTACACTCTAATGTAAGAACATAGAGAAAATTAGTGTCAAAGTTGACCTTCCAAATAGGAGTCTCGGAGTTTGGGGACTCTTCTATTTTACTCTATAACTCGATTTCCAATTGTCAGATCGACTCGGGGTTGGTTTTAAAATGATCTTCTTGAAATTTCGTTATAGAAAACTATAATTTATTTTGTATAATCTAGTGTAAAAACATAGAGAAAATTTGATTCAAAGTTGAACTACCTACCTGGAAAAGTCAATCAACTCAAATGGTCTATAACTCGAGGTATAGACGCTGAATCAACTTATGGTTGGTTTTATTGGAATCTTCATTGCCAGGAAGCGTGCGTTTGCGCTTTGAACAAAAAGTACCGTTAGTTTATGTACGTTGTGCTCGCAAAATAGTTTATGTACGTTGTGCTCTGTACATTTTCTGGTACACTGGTTTCTAGGGATTCAATCCAAGCTCCAATCCTAGCATTAGACGTATTTGTAGAAGAATCTGGTACTGGTAACTGGTGACTGGTGACTGGTAACTGGTAAACTGGTAACTGGTAAACTGGTAAAGGCCAGGGAAAGTCAAATTTGGGCAAGTCTAAGCCTGAAATTGGACAAAACTTTGAATTCTTTTGAATTGAATTGAAATAAGCAAATATTTTTCAATGATTTGACTGATGACAAATGAAAGCATTCCCAGAAAATGAATTAAAGTTTTGTCTTTTGAAAATTTGACTTCAAAATTTGACTTTTGAATGCCAGAAAACATTGCCAAACAAGAATAGTAAAAGTTTCAAAAAACAGAAAAGAAAAAATTCGATATTTATGAATTTCGCGTTTTTTTTGATTGAAAAGTTGTCATTTTTGGGGTAAAGAAGGGAAAGATTCAAGGAATTTTTGGATTTTTGGCTTTTTTAGGGATTTTTTAGGGATTTTTAGGGATTTTTTAGGGAGATGGGCATTCTGGGGAAGGGGAAAACACGACTCCCTTGGGGAAAGAGGAATGGAAGAGGAATGGAAGGGATCTATGCCCACCACAGCTTTCCCCAGCTTTCCCCAGCTTTCCCCAGCTTCTCTTATATCTTGTCTTTTGTTTTTGTCTTATGTTTTTTTGTTTCCTCTTCTCTATAGCCTCTTTTTTATCTTTTGTCCATTTCCTTACTCCTTAACTTGCTTTTCCTTAACTTCCTTTAACTGTTCTTAAGTGCAATCTCATTCTCCCCCCTTCCACTACACCTTTCACACTCCGAAATCTCACTCAATTCTATTCTAAAAGATTTTTTTTGATGTTTTTGATGATCTCATAGAGTAGAGTGTGTTCCCAGTGATCAATTAATTGATTAAAGTTCGATGAGATTCAAATTTTGATCGATTAATCGATAATGCGCGATTATGCGTGATTATGCGTGATTAATGACTTTTAAAGCAAACTTTTAAAAATCAAACTAGCATTGGACAGCTATTCAGTTAGTTTAAATTAAAATATGAAAGATCATGGGAAAATTTTACGCTTATTCTTGGGAGTGGAACAAATGTGACCTTTTTTGCGCACTCGGCTCTTTAGCCTGGTCGGCTCTTTAGCCTGGTCGGCTCTTTAGCCTGGTCGGCTCTTTAGCCTGGTCGGCTCTTTAGCCTGGTCGGCTCTTTAGCCTGGTCGGCTCTTTAGCCTGGTCGGCTCTTTAGCCTGGTCGGCTCTTTAGCCTGGTCGACTCTTTAGCCTGGTCGGCTCTTTAGCCTGGTCGACTCTTTAGCCTGGTCGACTCTTTAGCCTGGTCGACTCTTTAGCTCTTTAGCCTGGTCGACTCTTTAGCTCTTTAGCCTGGTCGACTCTTTAGCTCTTTAGCCTGGTCGACTCTTTAGCTCTTTAGCCTGGTCGACTCTTTAGCTCTTTAGCCTGGTCGACTCTTTAGCTCTTTAGCCTGGTCGACTCTTTAGCTCTTTAGCCTGGTCGACTCTTTAGCTCTTTAGCCTGGTCGACTCTTTAGCTCTTTAGCCTGGTCGACTCTTTAGCTCTTTAGCCTGGTCGACTCTTTAGCTCTTTAGCCTGGTCGACTCTTTAGCTCTTTAGCCTGGTCGACTCTTTAGCTCTTTAGCCTGGTCGACTCTTTAGCTCTTTAGCCTGGTCGACTCTTTAGCTCTTTAGCCTGGTCGACTCTTTAGCTCTTTAGCCTGGTCGACTCTTTAGCTCTTTAGCCTGGTCGACTCTTTAGCTCTTTAGCCTGGTCGACTCTTTAGCTCTTTAGCCTGGTCGACTCTTTAGCTCTTTAGCCTGGTCGACTCTTTAGCTCTTTAGCCTGGTCGACTCTTTAGCACCTTTTTTCGCGCTTAGCTTCTCAAAAAGCTCTAAAAGGCTAATATTAACCAATTTCTTTTTCAAATTTCTAATATTAACCAATTTCTTTATCTTTCTGGGTAATTTCAGGGCATAGAATTCAAATTTTGACATTTCAGGGCTTATGGAAGCAAACGAACAGTGCTATGCATAGGGAAAATTTTTCTGTAATTTGAGCTACTCGTTTCTTCTTTGAAATACGTTTCACAAGCTCCGATATGTCAAATTGACGCTTTCTGACTTGTAACTAGTAAAAATAACTAATAATAACTAACTAATGTAACTAATAATAATAAAAAATGATAACTAATCAGTCGCCAGTTTACCCAGAGAACTCAAAATCAGATTTGCATCAGAAAAGGTCAAATGTTGTTTAAAAAGTACGGTCGCAAGTACAAAGTAAAGTGAAGTACAAGTACAAAGTCGTAAGTACAAAGTACAGGTACAAAGTACAAGTACAAAGCCGCAAGTACAAAGCCGCAAGTACAAAGTACAAGTACAAAGTCGCAAGTACAAAGCTGTTTCGTCGTAAAGTTATCAGGAAAGTTTTTTTCTTTAAAAAGAACATAAAAATGACCATAAATCTAAATGAAAATCTATATGAAAAGGAAAATGAATTGGAATTGGAATTGGAATAGATGAAAGACGGAGATCGGATCATCTCCGATTTTTCCCTCCGATCTTTCAACCATCGGATCATCTCCGATTTTCCCCTCCGATCTTTCAAACAATCTCGAGAAAGTGACTCGGCCAGGTCAGCTGTATTGCTTTTTAAATCGATGCATTTGGAAATTAGAGAGATTTCTAAAAGATGGAAGCTTTGGAAACGCTATTAGCCTAGCTACAGCCTGTATTAGCCTAGCTACAGCCTAGCTACAGCCTAGCTACTAGCCTAGCTACTAGCCTAGCTACAGCCTAGCTACAGCCTAGCTACAGCCTAGCTACAGCCTAGCTACTAGCCTAGCTACTAGCCTAGCTACTAGCCTAGCTACAGCCTAGCACAGCCTAGCTACAGCCTAGCTACAGCCTAGCTACAGCCTAGCTACTAGCCTAGCTACAGCCTTGCTATTAGCCTAGCTACTAGCCTAGCTACTAGCCTAGCTACTAGCCTAGCTACAGCCTAGCTATTAGCCTAGCTACAGCCTTGCTATTAGCCTAGCTATTAGCCGTTTCAAATCCCTTCAAATTTCCCCGATAGACTCATTTTTGACCGCATTCGATTCACTGTTTGTTTTCTCATCGAAACAAATCAAAATCAAAGTAAATCGGAGGAAATCTGATGGAAAGTTTATGATATTTTTCCCTCAAGTTGTCCACTCTTTAGAAATTAGCTAAATTTCCCCGAAATCTTTAACATTTACTTAAGAATCTACCAAGTTGAGTGGATCTTTTAAAGCCTCAAAACTTTTGTCCCCAAAAAACCGTTTGTTTTCAAACAAACCAATCAAACGATCAAACAAAATAATTGTTTTTCAGTCGAAAAACTTTTTAGATCTATCTGATCTATCTGATCAATAAATTTTGCGTTATTCTTACCCCAAAACATCAAGGCGGGGGATTTGCACGTGTGGGGAAAAGGCTCAAGCAGTTCTCCTCTTTCAACCAAGAGATCCATGTTGTAATGTGGGATCAAGAAAGAGAAAGGAAATTTGAGGAAAAGGACATGGACTTGGTGCTCTCGAATGGGTTTCTGAGACATTTGGAGGATGATTAGATGAAAAAAGGCCTTGGGATGACAAATGATGAATAGACAAAGGAAAGAGAAAGTTGAAAGTTCTTGGGAGTTGAAAATTGGAGCTAGATGAAGAGCTAGATGTGGAAGAGCTAGAAGTGGAAGAGCTAGATGTGGAAGAGCTAGAAGTGGAAGAGCTAGATGTGGAAGAGCTAGAAGTGGAAGAGCTAGAAGTGGAAGAGCTAGAAGTGGAAGAGCTAGATGTGGAAGAGCTAGAAGTGGAAGAGCTAGAAGTGGAAGAGCTAGATGTGGAAGAGCTAGAGGTGGAAGAGAAATTTCTGTGGTACATGAGCTCATTCTAATGCTGGATTAGATTTTAAGATCTAGAATCCCTATCTAAAGTAGATCAAGAATCAAACCCGTTCCTTTCACTTGAAAGCCCACTGGTTGAAATTCACTTTGTGCTCAAATCTGTAAACACATCTCTTCTGGTGCACTCAGATCTTCGTTTTTCAATGTCTGATCGAGTGGAAAACGAAGAACTGAGTGCACCAGAGAGGACGTGTTTGAAAGCAGAAAGTAAAGCAGAAAGTAAAGCAACAGAAAAGCACAAATTACGTGGGAAACAAAGAACACATGGTTTTTGTCTAGCATTTTTGATATTTTAAAAGAAAGCATGCAAAAGATAGGCTATAGGTTTGTAAAAGATAGGTTTATAGCCTATCTTTTGCAAGCTTTCTTTTAAAACCTCAAAATCCTAGACCAAAATCTGTTCTTTGTTGCCCACGTACTTTGTGCTTTTGGCTATAGAACCGTATTGGAACCGTATTGGATCTAAAAAGAACCGTCCTTGAGCCATATTGGAACCGTATTGGATCTAAAAAGAACCGTATTGGATCTAAAAAGAACCGAGCCGTATTGGAACCGTGTTGGAACCGTATTGGATCTAAAAAGAACCGTATTGGAACCGTATTGCAAAAAAAACCGAGCCGTATTGGAACCGTATTGGATCTAAAAAGAACCGTATTCCGTATTGGCTAAGACCGTATTGGACCGATTGGCAAAAGAACCGTATTGGAACCGTATTGGATCTAAAAAGAACCGAGCCGTATTGGAACCGTATTGGAACCGTATTGGAGCCGTATTGGAACCGTATTGGAACCGTATTGCTAAAAACCGTATTGAAACCGTATTGAAACCGTATTGGAACCGTATTGAAACCGTATTGAAACCGTATTGGAACCGTATTGGAACTATAGTATCAAAAATATCTTTTTCAAACCAAATAAAACAGCATTTTTCCCTTAAAACATTTGCCAAATGAAAAAAGCAAACGAAAAGTGAAAAGTGAATCAGAAAATGTTTTTCCCATTCATTGCCACGAAAAAGGAAATGTTTCTTATCTTTTGACGGGTTATTTAAAAGTTTTTTTTTCATTGATTCGTTCAAAAATTCGAAGCATTTACAAGGTAGTAAAAAACCTGTTTGAAGGAAGATAAAAATTAATGGGAATTTATAGAAAAGTACAAGAGTTTTAACTTTTAAAATCGACCTTTAGATCTTTAATCGACCTTTAGATCTTTAATCGATCTTTATAAACACGATCTAGGGTTAATTGGCTAAAATTTTAAGCTAGTATTTATATATTGTTAGCTGGGGGTTGTTTTAAGGGGTATTTTTAAGGCCAGGCTGGGTTGGGTAGTGTCGGGAATGGGTCAGAGGCCGGCTATCTAAGAAATTGTCTTAATTCTGAATAACCTTGATCTCATCATTTCTGTATACTGAAAAGTGATCAAATTATTCATAAATCAGCTCATCAAAGGAACTAGAATGATTCAAACTGAACGAATTCTGAATAGCCTTCATCCCATCTACCAGGATTAGGTCAGAAGCCAGCTATTCAATAACTTTTCAGTATACAGAAAGGGTGACGGGGTGATGAGATTAATGCTATCCAGAATTCAGGCATATTTTTGAGTGGCTTGCTTTCCAACAAATTGTCTGAATTCTGAATAGCCGATCTTATCTACTGTCTGGATTGGGTCAGAAGCAAGCCACTCAAAAATGTGCCTGAGTTCTGGATAGCATTAATCTCATCACCCCGTCACCCTTTCTGTATACTGAAAAGTTATCGAATCCTGCACATCACATCAAATACGAATCAAATAGGAACCAAATAGGAATCAAATAGGAGCCCAACCCCATTGAAAACCTAAACCTCGAACTGAAATACTGACGGGAAAAGGGAACCCCTATCTATCGGCGACGTGTGCCAGATGGAGGGCGATTACGCGTCTGCACAAAGACCGCACAAAAAACGCCGTCTCTTTACAAAGGAATTTCTTTTGCTTTGTAGATCATATAAAAAGATAGCTGTAAATTTATAGGGTTTTCGGGGTCAAACAATAGATTGGAGATATTCATTTTATTGATTCTACTAAATATCGGGATCATTCTATCTCTGTTCCGATCTACTGCCGAGTGCCGACGACGAAATTGGGTCAGAAGCCAGCTCTGGTTTTCCCATCAACCTTTTTATTTTATTATTCTTACCATTTATTTATTTTATTATTCCTATGATACAAATATTCTCTAAAAGCTTTTAAAATAAAATGAAATAAATAAATAAAATAAATATTAGGTTGATGCAAAAGTCTTTTTCATTTTTTTCGTACTTCTTTTGAAAAATAACAAAGTCATCAATTAACCTATGGTTTGCTCTAAATGAAAAGTGTTTATTGTTCAATTTCCCATCTTTTTAAGTCAATTTGGGTTCACTTTCAAGCAAATTCGAGAGTGAAAACGGGTTTTTCATAAAAATCTATAAAAACCTCTATAAAGAAATTGGCTGAATCAATTTCTCTGAAAATCTGAAAAAATATCGAACTTTTTGTGCTCTATCTTTTATTTATTAACATCAAGATTGGTTTCCTTAGCTAAAGCGTCTAAAATGCATCATCGAGCCGTCGCCTTTTTTGACTACCCGACTTCAGGCTCTCAAAAAAATCTAGACATAAGACATTTTAAACTCGTTTTAATGTCATTTTGCAGAAAAATAATTGGCCTTTCGAATGCAATAAATCGTTGTTCAATTGGTGCATTTGTTACTTTTTAACGGAAGTACGAAAAATGAAAAGACTTGATCAACCTAATAAATAATAATAATACATCAAGCGATAAAGGAAAGAAACAAGAGAATGCACAGTGATACAATCATACAATACATACTGAAATCAATAAGCCAATACTACGGCAAAGAGCCACAGACAAAGCACGATACGTTTCTTGAATATGAAAAGCGACTGAATTCTCGTATGTCGTTTGGGAGCAAGTTCCATAATCTAGCGGCCTAACGGGAAATGAATTGATAAAGAGGCATTGGGCAAAGGGAATGCAAAGGAATGAGCCACTTCTGGGCCCTGACCGCGGTTAAATTTGAAAGTTTCGCCAAAATTCAGAGAAATTCATTGAGCCAATTTTTCCGTAGAGTTTTTTATAGATTTTACGAAAAGGCGTTTCACCTCGAATTTGCTTGAAGTGAACCGAAATCATTTAAGATGCTAATTGACAAAACACTTTTTTTGGAACTATGGGTGTTACTTTTTAACGGAAGTACGAAAAAAATGAAAAAGACTTTTGCATCAACCTAATAAATAAATAAAATGAAAAAAATAAATAAAATAAATAAATAAATAAAATAAATAAATAAACAAAATGAAACAAATAAATAAAATAAATAAACAAAATGAAACAAATGTGTGTTTCAATCTGAAGCCTTCGTTTTTTTTCAAATTTGAGAAATGACCCCGCCTTTTGACGTTTTTGAGCAGGATTTTGAGGAAATTTTTGAGGAAATTTTTGAGAAATCACCACAGAAATTTATGTTTTCAAAACGAATGGAAAAAGGGGATTTGGGGATTTTTCTTTAGTGTTTTTTTGAAATGACAATTTTTTGTTTTTCAAAAGAAAACTAGGAAGTTTTTTCTTTCTTTAATTTCTGTGTGAAAAAAAGAACTAATTAGGTTCCCACTTTTTTTCTTTTTCTTTTTTTGCGCTTACTTGGCTTTTTTTGATGAACTTATTTGAGAAAAAGCAAAAAGTTTCAAAATTGCTTATTTTTGGATAATTGGCTGAGAAGATTTGGAGTTTTGGGAGTGATGAGAATTTAGATTTCACTTGTAACTCAGCATAACCTAGAGCTACAACCTTAGACTTAGAGCTTAGTCTTAGACAAAGAGACTTAGAGCAACCTTAGACTTAGAGGACTTGTAACTTAGAGCTACAACTTTAGAGCTACAGTCTTAGAGCTACGATTTTAGAGCTACAATCTTAGAGCTACGATTTTAGAGCTACAATCTTAGAGCTATGATCTTAGAGCTACGATTTTAGAGCTACAACCTTAGAGCTACGGTCTTAGAGCTACGATTTTAGAGCTACAATCTTAGAGCTACGATTTTAGAGCTACAATCTTAGAGCTACAGTCTTAGAGCTATGATCTTAGAGCTACGATTTTAGAGCTACAACCTTAGAGCTATGATCTTAGAGCTACGATTTTAGAGCTACGATTTTAGAGCTACAATCTTAGAGCTATGATCTTAGAGCTACGATTTTAGAGCGACGATCTTAGAGCTACAATTTTAGAGCTACAACCTTAGAGCTACGAGCTTAGAGCTAAGATCTTAGAGCTAAAGATTACAAGAAGCATAAGCACAACGAACAATTGAAAGATTGGATAAAGATAAGGGAAATGTTTTGTGTATGGAGGAGATTGGAGGAGATCAATGTTGGTGTGGACTGGGGGAGCAAGCTGTGGCAAATGGGGCTCCCCAATTCTCCCCCTCCCCCCTTTCCTTCCTCTTTTCCCCTTTCACCCCCAATGGACCCTTTCTGGGCCCCTCTTTCGTCAGTCGGTTTGTGATTTTCCCGAAACTCTCTCTTCCCCTTCCTTTTCTCCCTTTTTATTCTTTTTCTAAAACTTTTGGACCCAGCCTTTACCCTGAACCCTTTGTTCTTCTTGTTCTTCTTGTCTTCTTGTTCTTCTTGTTCTTCTTCTCCTTCTTGTCCTTCTTGTTCTTCTTGTTCTTCTTGTTCTTCTTCTTCTCCTTCTTCTCCTTCTTTCCTTCTTGTCCTTCTTGTTCTTCTTGTCCTTCTTCTTCTTGTAGAATGTGGTAGTCACAAGTCAACCCTTTCTCTTAACTCTTTCAGCTCTCTTCCCCCTTTTTCTTTCCTTTTCATGTTATTTTTCCTTTCCTACATGTCATGTGTGATTCCTCTTAAACTTGAACCTCAACTCAGAGTCACATTTGGGTACTCACTCGGTTTTTAAGTGAGAAAAATCTTGGAGAAAAAATTTGGAGAGCTTTTTGTTTAAAAGCTCGGAAATTAATCAATTTTACGCAAAATTACATTAGTTATTCGAATTTTCAAAGAAAATTTCAACAAACAAAGTCTTTAAGAGATTCAGAATAAGAAAAGAAGACAAGAAGAGGATTTAGAAAGACTCAAGAGCTCAAAGCTCAACGGCTCAAAGCTCAACAGCTCAAAGCTCAACAGCTCAACAGCTCAAGAGCTGCTAATAGTAAGCGTTGGTTCTTGTTTTGGTTCTTGGTTTGGGTCATAGCCAGTTCTTGGACAAGTGAATGGTCAACTGATAAGCTGGAAATGGACAGAGGCTGATCTTCGATATTTATTGAATAACAAGAAGAGATTACGGTTAGAACAGTTGACTCAATTGTTGAACAATTGTTAGACTGTCCAAAAAATCTTTTCATTTCTTTTCATTTCCGTTTAAAACCAACAAATGCACCAATTGAGCTACGGTTTTTAAACAATCGGTTTTTTTCATTAGAAAAGTCAATTATTTTTCTGCAAAATAACATTAAAACGGTTTTAAAATGTCTTATTTTTGGATATTTTTGGGAGCTTGAAGCTTTGAAGCTTTTTGGGAGCTCGAGTAGTCAAAAAGGCGATCGCTTGATGACACTCGATGACTCGATGCTACCGTTTAGACACTTTAGCTAAAGAAACCTATCTTAGTGTCAATAGATAAAAGATAGAGCATAAAAAGTTATTTATATAGTCAAATTTTCAAAGAAATTCATTCATTCAATTTTTTCGTAGAGGTTTTTATAGATTTTTTTACGAAAAAAACCCGTTTTCACTGTCGAATTTGCTTGAAAATGAAACGAAATTGACTTTAAAAGATGGGAAATTGACTTAAAAGGCTTAAAATTGACTTAAAAGATTTAAAATTGACTTAAAAGGCTTAAAATTGACTTAAAAGATACGAAATTGACTTAAAAAGATACGAAATTGACTTAAAAGATTTAAAATTGACTTAAAAGATTTAAAATTGACTTAAAAGATACAAAATTGACTTAAAAGATTTAAAATTGACTTAAAAGATACGAAATTGAACAATAAAACAACGAAATTGACCAATAAACACTTTTTATTTAGAAGAAACTATAGGTTAATTGGTGAATTTGTTATTTTTCAACGGAAAGATGAAAAGCAATGAAAAAGACTTTTTGCACAGCCTAATAAACGAAATTTTGTTAAGGATACGGAAGTTTTCGTTTTTCTCAGCGAAAAATGGACGCAATTTTAAGCCCTAGGACAAATTTTTGATGTAAACAATAGTCGCCTGTTGCGAAAGACGGCTAATCCATCGGAAAATGACACTTTTTTTTGGGTAGAGGAATGGAATTATTTGAGAAAAGTCATTAAAAATTAGCTTTTTTTGGAATTGGACTGGGTTTTATGATAGAATAGAAATCTAGATCTAGGTCTAGATCTAGGTCTAAATCTAGGTCTATTTCTAGGTCCAGATCTAGGCCTAGATCTAGGTCTAGATATAGGTCTAAATCTAGGTCTAAACCTAGGTCTATTTCTAGGTCTAGATCTAGGTTTAAATCTAGGTTTAGGTCTAGACCTAGGTCTAGATCTAGGTCTAAATCTAGGTCTATTTCTAGGTCTAGGTCTATTTCTAGGTCTAGGTCTAGGTCTAGGTCTATTTCTAGGTCTAGGTCTAAGTCTATTTCTAGGTCTAGGTCTAGGTCTATTTCTAGGTCTATTTCTAGGTCTATTTCTAGGTCTAGATCTAGATCTCGATTATTCGTTTTCTAAAGGATGCGCCCGGGAATAAGCTACTGTACATTACCGTACTCCGGTCTACCATAATCTGGACTATTGTACTTTGGAATACTGTATTCTAGACTATTGTACTTTGGACTACCGTCCTTCCAACTATCGTCCTCCGGCTGTTTTTTTAAAAGGTTATTTTAAGTTATCTATCCACTCTAGATTCGGTACGTGCCTTAAACTTTGCCAAAAAGTGTTCAAAAACCAACACATGAATAGGTTTTGAGTGAAAAGAGCACACAAAAAAGCAAAAAAGCAGGTAAAGACTGCAATTTTTGAAAAGGAAAGGGTAATTTTTGAGTTTTCAAAGAACTGACGTTTGACATAAAAGGGAAAACTTCGAGAAACGTCTGCTTTTGCTTATTATTAGGAGTTCTAATGCTTTGCCAAAAAACTAAGGCTTTTAAATTACAGTATTCTAAAGGAATTTGTACTTTGAGGCGTACATTGAGGCTGCTTTGAGGTGTACTTTGAGGTGTACTTGGAGTGTACTTTGAGGCGTACTTTGAGATGTACTTTAGGTGTACTTTGAGGCGTACTTTGTACCCAAAAAGAAGAACAGAAAGATCTAGTCTAATAACTTGACATCAACTTCAAAAAACGGATAATTTTCAAGATTATCAAGCGTGGATTCAAAGTTTTTAATTGTCAACTTAGCTAACGATTTCAGTAAGCAAATAAAGTACAATAAAATCGACGTCATTTCGATAATGGAAGTGAATCTTTGCAAGTGGTTGGGGCAAGAGTTCTCTGACGTGAGTGACGTCATTCCTCAATCTCTTCTCCGATTGCGTGTCATCGAATTGTTTGAAATCATCCATTCATCCAATCTTTCTCTCTCTTTTCACACAAATCATTTCACTCACTTGGAACAATCACATTTAGTTTTTGTGGCTTTTTTAGTAAAGGAAAGGAATGAAAAGACTTTCTGGACAGCTTGGTTTTGGTTTTGGGAAGTTTTGTTGACTACATTGTTGACTGTTGACATTTGTTGACTATACATTGTTTAGATAAGACTATGTAGATTTGTAGATTTGTAGATTTGTAGATTCAGCTTCTTTGTTCAGCTTGAGCTTTCGCGTAACTTTCAGCATTGGAGCACTGATTTCATTGGAGCACTGATTTCTCTCCTTACCGTAATCACTGCAACAGAACATTTACAACAAAACGCCCACTCCCGAATTTGACTTGAGTTGAAAATACTGAAGGAATACAGTAATCCCTGTACTCTCTTCTCTTAGATAAAAAGATAATGATAAAGATAAAGATAGAGATAAAGATAAAGATCTTAGATAAAGATGAAGATATAAAGATCTACATATTAAAATCGATTTTACATAGTAATTATCTTGTATTTCTTACAAGGGAACCTTTCCAAGTTACCCGCGAGTTACAATATGAGGTTCAAAGCTAGACTACGCAACACCAAAAAGCCTGAAAATGTACGTTCAGAAACTGTTTTCAAAAAGCGCTAATCGTCAAAGCGCAAAAAGTTATAGCCATTTGAATTTCGAAAAAATAAAGGCTTTTGAAAGGCTTTTGAAAGAAGGCTTTTGAATGAAGGCTCGAATTTCTGGCTCACTGATTTTTGTCGGGGAAAGGCTTTCCTTTCGCCATCTCAAAAATCAGCTCGTAGCCCCTAGTGGTCAATGTGGCCCCATAGTGGCTCCATGGTGGTCAATATGCTTGCTGGAACTAGTGCTTAGTGGAACGCTTTCAAAAAAGGTTCTTTAATGTTTTTCATTAAAAAAGCAAAAAGTTTGATTGCTAGTGGAACCGAATCAAGATCCTGTGCTAGTGGATCAAGCTCCGACTGCTAGTGGATCAAGCTCCGACTGCTAGTGGATCAAGCTCCGACTGCTAGTGGATCAAGCTCCGACTGCTAGTGGATCAAGATCCTGTGCTAGTGGATCAAGCTCCGACTGCTAGTGGATCAAGTTCCGAGCACAGGCCTACTAACCACTAGGCTACGTGCTGGCTTTTGGGATGGCGAAAGGAAAGCCTTTCCCCCTGAACGTACATTTTCAGTTTCTCATATTGTAACTCGCGGCTAACTTGGAAAGGTTCCCCTGTTAGCTTTAATTCCCCAAAAAAAACCTCATCACAAGCGGCACAGCGCGGCTTGTGCAACTCGGCGTAGTGACGCTCGCAGAAGATGTCCCCATCCCGGACACAATACGTCAAATCGACCAATAGCTGAAGAAATTTATGTGAATTAATTTGATTCTCATAGTTTTGAAGGGGCTGGCTTGTACAGAGACGACTCTGAAGTCACAAAAAGCCCACTCCGTGATTTAGCCTTATTTTTACTAACTGCTGACCGATTTAAGCTAACGCATCGTTTAGATGAGTCAATATTAAGTATTAATTGTTGATAGATTCACTACAGCTCATTGTTTTACTATTGAATTTGCCAGCACTTGAATTTGACAGCAATTTCAATAACTAAACGGAGTTTAAGAGGCAATTTTCCCCGTTTACCCGAAATTCCTTTGATCTTTGCCGACAACCCTTTGATCTCGCCGCTAACCCTTTGATCTTACCGCCTAATTAAGTTTTTCAACGTTACTCAAGAACGGCTAAAGATTTTTCATTTCTGGCTTTACAGGCCAACAAGCTGTAGTCGATTACATATTGTCCCAAAAAATCAGACCGAAATTCCCACTTAGACTCGAGTAATGAAGTGAATGGACGCACACACACACAAACTTTGCCTCTTTTTGCTGTAAAGCTATTGCTGCTGATGCTGATGCTGCTGCTGATGCAGCTATTGCTTTACCGTAAAGCTATCTTGGACAATAACTGTTTTGAAATAAAATAAGAAAGCATTTTACTTATAGTTCCTACCTGATCACAAGTGCGGCAAGTGAAGCACGCGGGATGCCAGCCGACGTTCTCGCCGAGTTTTGGTGCCACCACCGCCATCTCGTTGCGATCGAGGAGACCACGACATTTTTTGCATTCCTAGAAATTTTTGATATAGAAATTTGATTCATGTTAGTTTTGATTTATTGTTAAGAAGAAATTAGACGAGATTAAGTCTCTAATTTAAGCAAATTTTTGGCAATTTAATCCGATTTCTTATGTAGATTGTTTAATGAAAATATTAGGTTGATGCAAAAGTCTTTTTCATTTTTTTCGTCTGCCGTTTCAAGCCAACAAATGCACCAATTAAACTACGGTTGATTTCATTAGAAAAACCAATTATTTTTCTGCAAAATAACATAAAAACGGGTTTAAAAATATTTTAATGCCTGGATTTTCTTGAGAGTATGAAGTCGGGTAGTCAAAAAGGGCTAACTCGATGATGCGGTTTAGACACCTTAGCTAAAGAAAACCTATCTTCGTGTCAATAGATAAAAGATAGAGAAAAAAAACGTTTGATATTTTAATAATAATAATAATACTTTATTCAAACGATAAAGTGAAAGAAATCATAGAGAAATGCACAGTGATACTTAATCATACAATACATACTGAAATCAATAAGCCAATTACTTACGGCAAAGAGCCACTAGATCTAAAGCATCGATACGTTTCTTGAATATGAAAAGCGACTGAATTTCTCGTATGTCGTTTGGGAGCAAGTTCCATAATCTAGCGGCTCTAACGGGAAATGAATTTGATAAAGAGGCATTGGAAGCAAAGGGAATTTGCAAAAGGAATGAGCCACTTCTGGGCCCTGACCGCGGTTTAAATTTGAAAAAGTTTCGCCAAAATTTCAGAGAAATTCATTCAGCCAATTTTTCCGTAGAGTTTTTTATAGATTTTTACGAAAAAGGCGTTTTTCACTCTCGAATTTGCTTGAAAGTGAACCGAAATTCATTTAAAAAGATGCAAATTGAACAAAAAAACACTTTTTTTTTATAGAGCAAACTATAAATTAATTGGTGAATTTGTTACTTTTTAACAGAAGTACGAAAAAAATGAAAAAGACTTTTGCATCAACCTAATAGACAAAAGAAAGACAACAAAAAGTTGGTATATTTTTAGAGCAATCTGTTCAGCTAATTCTTTTGTAAGAACTTTTATTGAGTTGTGCGAAAAACGTTTGAATTTTCTTAGAAAAAGACTCAGATTGGCGTAAAAAAAGATAGAAAAGTGTATGATAAACATTTTCATTTTCTATTTTATTCTCTATATTATTCTCTATTTCATTTTCTATTTCATTTTCATTTCCTATTGATGAGTTTCTCATTTCTAAAGTTTTATATAACAAGTGTCCACTATCAGCAAACCTAATGCTTAGTATTGATCGCTGGAAATACTTTGAATTACTCTAGAGTTACTGTAGAGTTACTCTAGAGCTACTCTAGAGTTACTGTAGAGTTACTGTAGAGCTACTCTAGAGTTACTAGAGCTACTCTAGAGTTACTAAAGCTATTCTAGAGTTACTAGAGCTACTCTAGTGCTACTCTAGACTTACTGTAGAGCTACTCTAGAGTTACTAGAGCTACTCTAGAGTTACTAGAGCTACTCTAGAGTTACTAGAGCTACTCTAGAGTTACTAGAGCTACTCTAGAGTTACTAGAGCTACTCTAGAGCTACTCTAGACTTACTGTAGAGCTACTCTAGAGTTACTAGAGCTATTCTAGAGTTACTAGAGCTACTCTAGAGCTACTCTAGACTTACTGTAGAGCTACTGTAGAGTTACTAGAGCTACTCTTTAGTTACCTTATCTTTTTCAACAATTTAAACAAACCATTGATTTGGTGATATTCGCCGACACATAACCGATGTCCAAAGCGATCTCATTGCGAGCGTTAATGAACTCCTCGTAGACCTGAATGGTACCATTTATAAGCTTAAATTCAAATGCTAAATTACCATTTTTGTTAGATATATGTAAATTTTATCGCTAACTGAAAAAAACTGGGGTTTTTGGTTGGCTGGGGCTTAGAATTTGGCTTAAAATGGGAGTGACACTTTCCTTTAAGTCCCAGAAAAGTTCAAATACCCTTAGCTAAGCAAATTTCGCTTAGAAAATAGCTTAAAATTAATAGAATTTGATCTTTATCTTTTTAGAATTGTTAATTTTTAAGAAAATCAAACCTTTCGCTCAATTGGTGTCCTTAAATGGCGACAGTAGGCCGCCGACAGATCCTGACGAGGAAGCTGGCTGAGGAGTTGCTTTTCTCTGAAATTTGAATTTAATTTCTTTCATTTTAGGCTTTCTCTACGGTATTGATCAATGTCTAAACATTTAGAGCTCAAGATTTTCGGTTCTTCTTGGAAATTCGGGTCTTTCAATTCAACTATCATAGTCGGTTCAAAGCCAATTCAAAACCAAAGCCAACCAAAGCCAACTAGGGACTTTTCTTGGGATAAACGGTTAAAATAAACATCGCCAATCGATTCTCCGACTCTGAAAACCCTTGGTACAAATTTTCAGCACTAAATCTCATTTGGGAATTATTTACAGAACAAAAGAGAAGTCTTTATAAATGATTGGCGAGATGTTCTTTGTGTGGACACGCAATCGCTCGCGATCTGGCACATGTTCCCGATAGATACCCGTCCGTTTTGGCGCGAGTATCACTTCCCGAAACCTTGATCACAGCTAAAATTTGCCGTATCCAAGCCTTCTTTGTGTGGCGACGCAATCGCTCGCGACCTGGCACACGTTCCCGATAGATAACCGTTCTTTTTTCGGCTGGGTATCAATTTTCGAAACCTTGACTTCAGCTAAAAGTTGCGGCATCCATCACTTCATCTAAAGCTAGGCCATCTAAGGCTGTTTGATGGTTGGCTTATGACCCAATCTAGACAGTAGATGAGATCGGCTATTCAGAATTCGGTCATCTTATTGGATAGTTGGCTTCTGACCTAATCCTGGTAGATGGGATCAAGACGATTCAGAATTCTTCCAGTTTGAACCATTCTGGTCTCTTTGATGAGCTGAATTATGAATAATTCGATCACTTTGCAGTATACAGGTGGCGGGGTGATGACGTCAATGCTATCCAGAATTCAGACATATTTTTGAGTGGCTGGCTTCTGACCCAATCCGGACAGTAGGTTGGCTATTCAGAATTCAGACAATTTGTTGAATAGCTAGCTTGTGGCCCAATCCCGACAGTACCCAGCCCAGCCTGGCCTTAAAAATATCCTTTAAACAACAGGATAAAGAATTAGAAAGAAATGCCCAAATTCCAATATTTTTACTACAAATTCGGCATTTCGCTAAAACAAAACCAGCCTAGATCGATTTCCAACAGTACCTACAGTACCTGTACTTTCCTTTCCTACAGTACCTGTACTTTCCTTTCCTACAGTACCTGTACTTTCCTTTCCTACAGTACCTGTACTTTCCTTTCCTACAGTACCTGTACTTTTCGCCGGCTGAATTCGTGCGCGGAACGACGTGATTCGGCAACTGGGCCATATACTCTTCCACCTAAAGTTTCATGAATAAGCAAGATTTTCCAAAAGAAATCTATTGAACCTATTGAATCTATTGAATCGAATTCGTAAAACGTAAATCACTTTTTATTTGTTATTTTCCTATTTTCTATTATTTTCCACTATTTTCCTACTAAAGTTTGATATCTTTTTGAATCAAATTTTCTTCTAAAACCTTGTCATCAAGATTCACAGCCCATTTCCGATCATTTCTCCAAATCCCAGCCGCTTTTGCCACAAAGCCAAGCATGAATGGATCAGAAAGCATTCCCTCGGAAAACATTGAAGAACATGATGAGGAATATGGAGGCATTTTGATGGGAAATGCTTGAAATGCTTGAAAAAGAATGGTTTAATGATATGATTTAAGAAAATGGAGAATAAAGGCAAGGAAACTGGAGTTCTGTCAGTTCTGTCAGTTCTATCAGCTCTATCAGTTCTATCAGTTCTATCAGAAGTTCTAAAAGTTTAGAATAGAGTTGACTATTGAGAACGAGATAGCGAGATGTAATAGTACCCCACCCCCATAATGACGGTGTGGAGTGTTGCGTAGTCTAGCTTTGAACGAGTTTTTCTCGACACTGCTTTATGCTACAATGTTCGTTTTGGTTTCAAAAAATAGCCCTGAATTTCAGCTATTTTTTGATACCAAAGACGCATTTTTTGAAAGTACGGGCGCTTGGAAAAACAATGAAATACTAAATACTAAAAAACTTTTGCGACTACGCGACTGTACGAGGGCGGTGGGTACTATTACAGTATTTACGGTAAGTTCTTCTCGATATTCTTAAAATTTGAGATCACTATATTCCCTTGAATGGGACTCTGGAGACTCTGCTCGCTTCTTATGTCTTCTTTTGATCCAAAAAGTAAATCCTCTTTGGTTCAGTGGTAGAGCGCTTGCCTGGAAAGTTAGCGGGAAAGAAGAAGGTCGAGGGTCCAATTTCTTTCTTTGCCAATTTCTTTTGAAAAGCAAGAAGCTTGAAGAGTTAAAGGTGGGGTTGACTATCGAGATCTCGATAAGCTTATCGATAATGGCAAAGCTGATTCTCCATCCTTTTAACTGAGGCTTTTTCACGGTAATTCAATATCTCAGGTTTTACGATAAAGATCTTGAAAAACTTATTGAGACCTCGATAAGCTCTCGAGATCTCAATAAGCTCTCGACAAGCTCTTGATAAGCTCTCGAGATCTCGATAAGCTATCGAGATCTCGATAAGCTATCGAGATCTCGATAAGCTCTCAATATCTTTAATATCGATATCTATAAGCTCTCAATAAGCTTTCAATAGTCAAATCTAGTTTAGAAAGTGTTGAAGAGTCCGTAAATTCAAGAATTTTCAATTGAAAATCAGTTCCCAGGCAAAAAAAGTACAAAAGGAAACGATAAACTTGAGAACCCGAAGAGCCTGAAGAGTGAGAACCGGCAATCGGTAATTTCAATGTAACAGATAGCCTAAGATATTCAGTTAAACTAAAAATGTAAAGATATTCAGTCAATAGTCAAATTTAAGCGATCAAGCTCAAGAATTGTGGATCAAGATATTCAGCTGATCGCTTAAGCGCTCAGTGGCAAAGGTTGAAGGAAAAGAACAAGGGAATGATAGCTTTTGAAGGAAGAGAACGAGTTTTTCTCTTGCTGACAGCCCTTTTAATAGACAAATGTCTTTTTTTTTGAAAAGAAAAGGGAAAAAAGAAAGTGGCTGAATAGACAAACCAATGATTTTCATATTGAATGATTGATTTCGTTATTTGAATGGAGAAATTGGAGGGGGATTGGTGAGAATTGGTGAGAATTTATGGCGATTAATAGCTCACTCTTGGTTTAAATGAAAATTGATCTGAAAAGTGAGGAAAGTCAAGGATTTTGAGCTTGATAAATAAAGGCGGGAAAACGGTAGCCTTTCTACTGTAGTTTTAGAGTATAGTAGCCTTTCTAATGTAGTTTTAGAGTACGTTAGCCTTTCTACTGTAGCGTTAGAGTACGGTAGCCTTTCTACAGTCATTTTAGAGTACAGTAGCCCTTCTACTGTAAGTTTAGAGTACAGTGGCCTTTCTACTGTAGTTTTAGAGTACTGTAGCCTTTCTAATGTCATTTTAGAGTACTGTAACCTTTCTACTGTAGATTTAGAGTACGGTAGCCAAAATAGGATATATAGTTTTCCAAAATTTGCCATCTTTCGAAAACTATTGTGATCTACGTAATCTTTTAAAAAAACTACCGTAATCTCGTTGTAAAAAGCTATTTTAATCAGAAATTGCGTGGATAAAAGCCCATAAAATGTGTGATGTTGCAAAGATAAAAAAAAATGATATCAAAAGTAGTTTAGATTGAATAAAACTAGAGTCAAGATTACGGTAGTCGGAAAAGGGACACGTTTTAGAAAAGGGCTTTAGAAAACGGTTTTAGAAAACGGTTTTTTTGAAACAAAGTTACAGTTCACAGAGCAATATACTATTAGGAAAAATACTGGAAAAAAAAACCCTTTTCTGCCAAAACAGTCTGCCAAAACAAACTCATTTCCGGGAAAGCTTAATGATCCTTTTTGCTAAAGCTCAAGCTCTTAATGATCCTTTCCTCTCAAGCTTTCCTCTCATTTCAAATCACTTTCTGAACTCTTTTCCCCCCTAACTCTTTTCTTTCTCCAATTCAAACAATCCGAACAATGAGAAGAATCGTTTTGCAACATTGAAACGATCGTTTCACGTCAGAGAATGGCTCAATTAAAAGGGGGAATGAATGGGGAAAAGAAAGGATCGAAAAGAAAAAGAGAGACGGGAATTTCAATCTTCTTTTTTGGATCTATAGAATACTGGATTTGAAAGCAATAGATCTAAATTTTTGACTTGCTATTGGGTTGGTGAATTGAAAATTGAATTGGTGAATTGAATTAAACTGCGGGCTATTGTCATATGTCAAAATTTGAGCACTTTCTTCAAAAAGAAACCCATTTTGGTGTCAATGGAAAGAAACAAAAAAAAGACTGAAAAAATAAAACACGACGAAAGACTGAAAAATTCTTTGTCGCGGGGTCCTTTTATTGCGTCGGGTTACGGTAGTTTCCGACGTTTGGCGCGGAAACGTCTGAAAGGCAAAGTATACGGTGGACGGTGGGAAAGGCATCCGTCGTCAGAATTTTATTATTTCAAGAAAGAATTCCTTTAAATTGATTTAAAGTAAAATGAAATTAAACACAATTTGTTTAATTACTTTTTAAATTATTTATTATTTATTATTATTTTTAATTTATTGGGTTGGTGAATTGAAAACTGCGGGCTATTGTCATTTGTGACAGTTTGAGCACTTTCTTCAAAAGAAACCCATTTTGGTGTCAATGGAAAAGTTGTAGAGAATCAAAAATGAAGTTTATATCCAAATTTTCAGAACGATTCAAAAACTGGTTTTCAAGAAATGCCAAATTTACGAATTTTCACAAATGAAATGGCGGAAAAGGAGGGAGAGGGGGGGGGGGGTTACGGTATCTGTCTGTCTTTCTGTCTGCCTTACTGTACGGGCATTTTTCCAGCCGTATTTTGACCAATTTTTCATTTTGGTTTTCAAGAAATGCCAAATTTACGAATTTTCACAAAACTTGCATTTTAAGCGAAACTACTAAGTGTATCTTTTTGGAAATTTGGCTATAAGCCTAATTTTTGATTCTCTACAACTTTTCTATTGACACCAAAATGGGTTTCTTTTGAAGAAAGTGCTCAAACTGGGACATTCCTCAAATTTCAAGTCTCCAGTCCTCGATTTTTGAGTCTCACCCTTGTCTCACACACAAACCAAAATCCTACTACGAAAGAGGAATCCGCAAATTGCCTGTAAAATGGGCAGAAGTCGTCAATAATAATGGAAATTATTTGGAATGAAGAAAGAGGGGAAGAGAAATAAAGCAATAGTTTACGAGTTCTGAGCCAGTCAGAAGTCAAGTCTGAAGCCTGCTTGAGCCCCACAACCATTGTCCACAATATCTCTAGGCTGAGTAAGCCAGTAAATATTTAAAAAGTTACAAAAGCTAACTTCAACAAAGCTCAAATCATTGTATGATGAAATTCTAATCAAAAATCTAAACAAATAAGCGGATTATCGAAATCGGAATCGAAAAAAATGATCGCAAGCAACGAAAACTCATTTTTTCTGTGGTTTGCGTTCTCGACTATTTAGAGGCCACAAGGCCGAGAATCGAGCAATCTTTTTGGTAAACAAATGAGAAAAAAAAATGAGCGTTCTTGTTGACTTGTTTCATTTTTTTGGGTATCATTTGAATGAGAATTAAGCTGAAAAGAACACTGTTCTTCTTCATTTTTCTCGATTTTTCCCGATTAGCCAAGACACACGCTTCTTTTCATCAACAATTTTCTAGACACTGTAACTTTAGATACTTTGTGCTTAAATTCACCCCTTCTGGCGCACAAAATTCTTTATTTTTCTTGCAGTAACGATAATGGAGCAGAAAGTCGGGTAGAAAGTGGGGCAGAAAGGGGGGCAGAAAGTCGGGCAAAAAGTGGGGCAGAAAGTCGGGCAGAAAGGGGGGCAGAAAGTCAGGCAGAAAGTAGGGCAGAAAGTAGGGCAGAAAGTGGGGCAGAAAGTCAGGCAGAAAGTGGGGCACATAGTGGGCTTATTATTATTATTGTCACAAGGAAAATGAGGAATCGAGTGGGTCAGAGATTTTTCTTGCAGTAACGGTAGTGGAACGAAAAGTAGGGCAGAAAGTGGAGCAGAAAGTCGGACAGAAAGTCGGGCAGAAAGTGGGCTTAATATTATTATTTTTTCACAAGGAAAATGTGGAATCGAGTGCACCAGAGGATCTTCTTGCAGTAACGATAGTGGGGCGAAAAATGGGGCAGAAAGTGGAGGCGGGCGAAGTGGGGGAGTGGGTGGAGGGGGCGGGGAAACTGGACTTCTTTTTATTATTATTTTCACAAGAAAAATGTGGAATCGAGTGCCCCAGAGATTCTTCTTGCAGTAACGATAGTGGGGCAGAAAATGGGGCAGAAAGTAGAGGGGAGGCGCCGGGGTAGGGGCTGAAAAATGGGGCAGAAAGTGGAGGCGGGCGAAGTGGGGCAGTGGGTGAAGGGGGCGCGCCTCCTCCGCGCCCGGGCGGGGAAACTGGACTTCTTTTTATCATTATTATTATTATTATTCTTATTTTCCCGAGGAAAATCGAGAATCGAGTGGACCAGAGAGGGAGGGGGGCGCAAAGTCCTAAAGAAAACGTCCTAAAGAACAAGTACGGCTAACCTTAATGCAAAATTGTGCCTCAAGGGAAAAAATAAGGAATTAAACGCGCCAGAAAGAGTACAAAGCTGTACATTTACAAAGCACAAAGCACTAAAGAGACTTGAAGACATAGCAAAATGTAAAAAATGTCAAATCTAATGTTTAAAAAAATTTCTTTCCTATTTTTCTAATCAATTTTTTTGATTTCATAAAAATGATCGATTTGACGTGATCGGAATGAGCCTGAATGGAAAAAAATGGTTATTTGTGTCAAATCTCTTCTTTTTAACGTGATTTTGCTGGCTCTGACAGTTTTTTTAAACACTTTTTGCTTTTTGCAAAAAATTTCGCCGTTCACAAAAAGTGAGAGTCAGTCAAAGTCAAGCTAAAGTGTCAACAAGCACTCCCACGGTTATTTTTTTCTTCTTTTGAACTTGAAATTTCTATCTTTTCCTTTTCTAATTGCTTCAAAGTTCAAAACGGGAACGCTAAGTGAAAAATAAACCGAAAATTTCTTTTTTTTTTGAGGCCGAGGTGTCTGGTGGAGGGAGAAAATAAAGCCTCGCCCCATTTCCCGCGAAAATTCTGCTGGAAAAAGTTGTCTGTAGATGTTCTTAAAGTTTTTATGGATGCTTTTTTGAATCAAGGAATTGATTATAAATTTGAAGGCATTAGAAATTGATGATGAATGGAAACGATGAATGAAATAAGGAACCGAATTTAGAGAGATGTCAGCTCCGAGCCAAACTGATATTTTAGTTACTATTGTTATTATTGAATGATTTGTCTATTCTTATGCAAATGTGTTCTCCCCTGTGCTTATCCCTTTTATTGCCGAGAAGGGGCGGTCCTTGGGACTGCCTAGGAGGACAAGTGAGGAGCCTAGAAGGACAAGTGAGGAGCCTAGAAGGACAGTGAGGAGCCTAGGAGGACAGTGAGGAGCCTAGGAGGACAGTGAGGAGCCTAGGAGGACAGTGAGGAGCCTAGGAGGACAAGTGAGGAGCCTAGAAGGACAGTGAGGAGCCTAGGAGGACAGTGAGGAGCCTAGGAGGACAAGTGAGGAGCCTAGAAGGACAGTGAGGAGCCTAGGAGGACAAATGAGACTCTCATTAGGAGTCCCCCTTCCCCTTACACTTATTTGTAATCTATTCATCTTATTGTATTACTGTAAATAAAGATACGTATCTTCCGGGTCTATGCAACTGCAGTACAGGTCGGTCGGTCATTTCACAGGGACTCCCCTCTAATACGTTGGAGGAGTTGAGTTGGGTCGTCGGTGTGTTAGAGATGGCGGGATATCAAAAAGGGATCCACTCTTTTTAACTTAACCCAAATTCTAGTCCACATCCGTTTATACCTAGGAACGTATAGAGATAAGGAACCAAATTTAGAGAGATAAGGAACCGAATTTGGAGAGATCAAGAACCGATAATAATGAATTGGAAACGATGAAACGAATTGGTGAATCTTGAGGACACGATTTTTTAAATATTAGGTACACTACTGGACAATGAAGTATCATATTGAAATATCATGTTTGAAAAACGATCGTCACTTTCGCGCGTCTGTAACTCCCTTGTCTTTACCGTATTTCTCAATATTAATATTACCATTGTGTAGCCCTTGAAAAGAGCTTTCAGAAAATGTATAACACTAATTGTTTAAACTCAAAGACAACGGAGTTACAGACGCGCGAAAGTGACGATCGTTTTTCAAATATGATATTTCATTGTCCAGTAGTGTACATGCATAGGAAATGCGAATTTCAACATTTCAACATTTTCATAAATTTCCAACGATAGAATGATATCGATAACCTGATATCGATAACCTGATATCGATAACCTGATATCGATAACCTGATATCGATAACCTGATATCGATGAATGTTATAAACTATTTGAAAGTTGTAAATCTCCTCTACAAAATTGACTAAAACGTGTTTCAATTGATCGAAGCATTGAAGAAATTTCGAGGGCGAGATGCGAGTGACCAAAAAAGGAATCGAGTCACTTTAGGGACAAGTTTAGTGTCGTCAAAATAGAGTTAGCTTCCCAAAATTGAAGATTTTAAAAAAAAATAGCCAAAAAAATAGCCACAGTCAAAACCGAACTCTTTTGAAAGCGGTGAAAGTGGGGTTTTCAAAAAGTGCCCTTTTTTGGTCACTCGCATTTCGCCCTCGAAATTTGTATAAATTTCTTCAATGCTTCGATCAATTGAAACACGTTTTATTCAATTTTGTAGAGGAGATTTGTAACTTTCAAATAGTTTATAACATTCATTTATATTCGAACAAAATAAAGCCAACCTTCTTGCGGGTGAGCCCTGGAGGCACCCAGGCGTATCCATGAGCCACCGAGCCGGGCGCATCCGTTTTTGCCGCCCCTCCGAGTGGCATATCTGCTAGAAATTGTTAAAATTACCATATAACTATATGTTTATATAACTAAACTATTAAAATAAGGATTCTATAACAACAATAATTCTATAACTATAATTCTATAACTATAATTCTATAACAACAATAATTCTATGACGGGGTGGAAAACGGATCATTCCTCATCCCTGGACTCAGGGTTTTCTAGTTCTAGGTTTTCTAGTTCTAGACTCAGTTCTTTGTACTAGAATTGGGGATTTTCGAGCATTTTCTTTTGAATTCTTGAATTGATCTAATAACTAAGCATAGAAAAAACAGAAAAACAATAATTCTACAGATTTTTAGCTAAAAACTAATAATTTTAAATTATTAGGATTGCTACAGTACAGATTATAAAACAGTACAGATTTTCTCTACTTACACTCCATTCTCAGCTTTGCAAAAGCGGCTAAAACATGTGGATAAATCAATTGACTTATTAATTTTATTATGATAATAGTTACGGTAATAGTTACTTATATTGGGTTGATGCATAATTATCCGGACTTCTTTTATAAATGATTTTATTTAACAAAAAATAACATAAATAGTTAGAAAAATATGTTTAATTGATTATTCTGGAGCATATTCACCGCCTACATCAATAACTGATTGCCATTTGCTTGGAAGACGATCGATTCCACGAGCGAAGAATAAACGATCTTTGGAGGCAATCCACGCTTTAACATCGTCTATCAAGTCATCCAAATCGTTGTAGATCTTATTTGTTTGCCAATTTTTGAGCGATCGATTGACGTGGTAGTCCGTTGGGGCTTCTCCAGTTCTTTGAGATCGCGAAACGACTCTGCGGCAGACCATCCCTTTTCGAAGTGGTAGAGCATGATATGGCGAAGATGGATATGATTGTCGACACGCATTTTGTTCACAAAGAAACGAATATTTAAAAAAAAAAAGACAAAAGCTTTCAAAACAAAAAGCGCGCAAAAGAGCCGGATAATTATGCATCAACCCAATATTATTGGTAACTAGAGTCGACTCTCTCTATAACAGAACTCTATATAGCGGAAAGCTCTAGCTCGCAAAAAAAATTTTGGGTCGAGTAACTACGAGTAATCCTCTTTACACGCCGAGTAACTACGAGTAATCCTCTTTACACGTCGAGTAAATTGAATATCTTTTTACCTTTAAAGGGAATTTGTCACCAAATCATTTGAACGGTTGAATATCTTGAGTAGAAATCGTATATAAGGCGGCACCCGTGATTTTTGCACCAATTCTTTTGCAATAATTTTCGCTAGAAGTACAATAATTCTTCCTAAGCGGGCGTTTACGTAAAAAAAGGCATTACTTGCGAGGAAAACACTCTAATTATTACCATACAAGGTGCTGGCAAAGCTGTGCTTAGGCTTAGGCTTAGGCTTAGGCTAAGGCTAAGGCTAAGGCTTAGGCTTAGGCTCAGGCGCAGGCTCAGGCTTAGGCGCAGGCTTAGGCTTAGGCTTAGGCTTAGGCTTAGGCTCAGGCGCAGGCTCAGGCTTAGGCTTAGGCTTAGGCTTAGAGGCAATGCTTAAAGCTGAGAGCTTAGAGGAATACTTAGAGCTTAGAGGCAAGGCTTAGAGCTTAGAGGAATGCTTAGAGCTTAGAGGCAAGGCTTAGAGCTTAGAGGTAATGCTTAGAGCAAAACGCCACCTATAAAGCTCTGGAGCTTGCGGGAAAAAGAAGATTTTGACGATATTTGCCTCCACCGTTCTCAACAAAGCAAGGTAACGAATTTGCCAGTTTTGTAAAGGTTTAGTTTAACAAAATTGGTAGAATTGCATTGTTTTTATTATTAGAATAGTTTTTTATTTTAAAAAATTCACCAGGCGGCTTGACACCGAGACGATCGTAGACGGAAAGCACTTGATTTGGAGCAACTTCGTGATCCACCCGATCACACCGACAGTGAACGCAAACTTTTCTGAAGAAATTTAACGATAAAATGACTTCAAATAGATTTTGTTGCTATATTATATAATTCTTAACTAAGTTACCAGTAAAAATTTTGAAATTTAGAACAAAATTGGACAAGTTTTCAAGCAAAAGACTGCAATGATCGCCTCGTACTTTGTGCTCTCACAAATCGACCCTTTCTAGCAAACTCAACTCCCCCATTTTCTTATTTTCTAGCAAGGAAAGAAGTGAGAATTTGAGTGTGCCAGAAAGTGCGGGTTTATGTAGCACAAAGTACAAATTAGAAAGATTAGATTAAGGCAGGAATCAAACGGTGAATTGAATCGAAAAAAGAACTAAATCAGAGAAAATCTGAAGGAAAGATGAAATTATTTCTTCAAATTATCCACTATAAAGATGATCGTTGTTTTTCTGTCGATGAAACAGCTCAAAAGTGAGCCATGAACTTAAAAACTTCAAAAGAAGATCAAAGAAACGAAGCTCTTTCTTTGTCTTTTCGAAAAGAGTTGGACTTTTCCTTTTTCTTGACTCAATTGGTCCCCTGAGATTTCCGCCTTTTCTTGGAATGTCTTTCTGTCTTTAAATTGACATGGAAAAGTTGAAATCTTTCCTAACATCGGGATTTGGCTGGAGTTGAGGAATCTTATCCTAGAGTTGAGGAGTCCTATCCTGGAGCTGAGGAATCTTATCCCGGAGTTGAGGAATCTTATCCTAGAGTTGAGGAATCTAGAGCTGAGGCATCTTATCCTAGAGCTGAGGAATCTTATCCTGGAGTTGAGGAATCTTATCCTGGAGCTGAGGAATCTAGAGCTGAGGAATCTTATCCTGGAGCTGAGGAATCTAGAGCTGAGGAATCTTATCCTGGAGCTGAGGAATCTAGAGCTGAGGAATCTTATCCTGGAGCTGAGGAATCTAGAGCTGAGGAATCTTATCCTGGAGCTGAGGAATCTAGAGTTGAGGAATCTTATCCTGGAGTTGAGGAATCTTATCCTGGAGCTGAGGAATCTAGAGCTGAGGAATCTTATCCTGGAGCTGAGGAATCTAGAGCTGAGGAATCTTATCCTGGAGCTGAGGAATCTAGAGCTGAGGAATCTTATCCTGGAGCTGAGGAATCTAGAGTTGAGGAATCTTATCCTGGAGTTGAGGAATCTTATCCTTAAACTTATCCTGTAATCTTTAAGTTTTAGGCTAACTTTGATGAGGATTGCGTATTCAAACCAGGCTAACAGGTCTAGAATTTTGAATTGAGATAAAGACTTGGCATAAAGACTTGAGATAAGTTCATCTTATAGAGTCTATAAGCATCTTGCATCCATTTTTAGTTTTTTCAACACTCAGCTTCTTGCTAATGAAAAAATCTTTAAAACAAAGCTTTTCAGAAACATTTAAAAGTCATTTGCAAGAGAAATGATTTGGCTCGAACTCGAGGAGGGAAAGGTAAAAGGTTCGGTAGTTCGATAGTTCGATAGTCTAACAGATTATCCACTAGATCATCGAAACAGTTGTTAAAGTGCTCCTGCAGTGCTCCTGCAGTGCTCCTGCATGTGATAGCCAAATAAGGCTGTTCGAAATTCAAAATAATCTTAATTTTACGACGATTCAAGACACCAAAAAGACAAGACATCAAAAATTTGATCGTCTAGACTCGAGAAAGGCTTAATTTTGTGTATTCAATAAATCAAAACAATCCCCAAAAAGGAATCAAGATGATTCAAGATGATTTTCTATGTCAAATAGATTCTCTATGTCAAATATCTCGCGTTTGCAAAGCATTCTGCAGAAACTAAAAACGGATTTGTGATCCCCATGGCCGATTCTATAAGATGGACTTGGTTTTGAGTCAGCTTTAGAGACAAAAAGGTCAGCGGTATCTTTTCTTGTAAAAAAACATAACCCAATGAATCAAATAGGCAAATCAATGAGGAGGATTGGGTAAAGAAACGATCCTCAAATCAGCAACAAACTCACAATCTCTGCAAAAGTCTAGCAAAGCGTCCATGTCGATGATCGCTTTGCGAGGATGAGGGCCGAATTGGGCCATGTTGCACGATTTTCTGCGCCAAGTCATGGTGCTCCCATGGATGCCTTCGCATTTCGAATTGCGTAATTGAATCGGGTTTTTCAATACTTGAATTACCCAGTAGTTGATAAGACTTCAAAAGAAGTGATTAGCTAGCTAGAGCTGGTTTAATGATTAGCTAGCTAGAGCTGCTTTAGTGATAGCTGAAGCTTGCAATTAGGTAATTGAACCAATTTTCTGTAGTAAATTTTGGATTAAAGCTGGTCAGGCTTGGAATAGATTCAGTTGAAAACAAATCTCCTTTTCAACGCTTTCTATTGGGTTAATGGTTCATTCCTGGAGCTAGAAACGGCTTAGAATAAACGGCTTCGAATAAAAGTTGAAGTTTCAACGATTCCTGTTGGGTAATTGAGCCAGTTCCAAGCTCAAGAGATCTAGCTGAATATCTTCAATTGATTAGCTGAATATTTTCAATTGATTAGCTGAAGATCTTCAATTGATTAGCTGAATATCTTCAAAGAATATCTTTCTCATTAGTTGAATATCTTTATCTTTATCCAAATATTAGTATTTTCTTGTAAAAGCGTTTTTTGGTCTCAGCGAAAAATCGAATTTCGTCGCGGAAAGGGGGAATAGAGGCGAAAATTTGGATTTTCCTGGATCAGTTACAAAATCTCGTGCCAATGAATGTAAATCTTTCAAAAGCTCACAAATTTTACTGCTAATTAGTGGAGAAAGAGTTGCAGATGGGTTTCGATTTTTTCGATTCAGTTGGGGTAATTAAACCGGATTGGTTTAGGCTAGAAAAGCTAGAATTAATTGAATTATTGAACCAGAGTCCAAGTAACAGTTGAAAGAGAAAAACAACCGATTGGCATCGAGAATTTGGTGAGAATTTGGGTAATTGAGCTGGTGATTGAGCTGGTAATTGTGTAGTTGAGCTGGTAATTGTGTAAGTGAACTGGTAATTGTGTAGTTGAGTTGGCAATTGTGTAGTTGAGCTGGCAATTGCGTAATTGAACCACTTGAATAGGAAGGAATAAAGCACGCAAGAATTGCGTAACTGAACCGCTTGTAATAACTAGCTTGTTACGGTTGGTTGAGTTGAAGAATTGGGCTAGTGAGCTGGGTAACCGGCTGGGTAATCAGCTGGGGAATCGGCTGGGGAATCGGCTGGGTAATCGGCTGGGTAAGTGGCTGGGTAATCGGCTGAGTAATCAGCTGGGGAATCAGCTGGGGAATCGGCTGGGTAACCGGCTGGGGAATCGGCTGGGGAATCAGCTGGGTAATCAGCTGGGTAATCAGCTGGGTAACCGGCTGAGTAATCAGCTGGGTAATCGGCTGGGTAATCGGCTGGGTAATCGGCTGGGTAACCGGCTGGGTGATCAGCTGGGTTTAGAAGAGTTCAGCTGGGTAATCAGCTGGGTTTAGAAGAGTTGAATAGATTGAGGAAGCAGTTGAATTTAGCTCAAGTAACAGCTTGACCCAATAGCAAATCCAATAGAAACTTTAGTTCAGTTGAGTAATTGAACCAAAGCACTCGAGAATTCTCAAGAACTACTCAACAACAGGTTACAAGACCCAAGAGATTGATGATTGATCAAACGAAAGCATCAACAAAACGCGGAAAAGCTTAGCTCTAGCTGATCGTTCGATATCACTTTGTGGGCCCTCTTTTTGATCTCTTTTTGATCGCTCTTGGCTCTACTTTCCCCTCAAATCCGACTGAGCAACTGAACCGAAAAGATTCCCGGCTGTTTTCCGCCCTTTTTCTTTATATCTTTCTGTTTCTTTTATCCTTTTGGCTTTTATCCTTTTGACCATTTTCTTTTTTCTCTTTTTCCCTTTTTCTCCTCTTTTCTTTAACACATTTTCGAAAAGAAAACTATAATTTAAGAATTTTTTTGGCAAGTCGCGTAGTCGTTACTATTTTAACGATAATTTGGTGGTCAAAATGAGAACCCAAGTTCTCATTTTGATTTCAAAATAATAAAAAAGTTCTTAAGCTTATGATTCGAACTAAAAATACTTTTAAAAAATGGGCATTATAAATGAAATTTGATCCAAAAAGCTAAAAAAAGGTGGTGTTCTCAATATGGACTAAAGGAGAACGGATATGGGAATAGTAGTGAAGAGTATTGAATGGTGTTGAATAGTAGAATAGTATTGAATAGTACGAGATTCCAAGTTCAGGCCTGGAGCTAGTAGATGGACTGGCTTACAGCTCCAAGACTGACAGGTCCAAGACTTACAGGCCTGCTTCCAGGTCCAAGACTGACAGCTCCAAGACTGACAGGTCCAAGACTTACAGGCCTGCTTCTGGGTCCAAGACTGACAGGTCCAAGACTGACAGGTCCAAGACTTACAGGCCTGCTTCCAGGTCCAAGACTTACAGGTCTAAGACTGACAGCTCCAAGACTGATAGGTCAAAGACTGACAGGTCAAAGGCTGACAGGTCCAAGACTTACAGGCCTGCTTGCAGGTCCAAGACCTACAGGTCCAAGACTGACAGGTCCAAGACTTCCAGGCCTGCTTCTGGGTCTAAGACTGACAGGTCCAAGACTGACAGGTCCAGCCAGGCTTACTAGTCTTACAGGCCCTAAGGCTAGGCTTGGTCCTATAGGGCATAAGCTTACAGATCTAAGTCTAGGTACCAGGCTACAAATCCTATGCTTATCCGATTACGGTAATATATAGTTCTGTACAAACCACTTTTCCCTTGAAGATCCTTTTCCCTCACTATCCCTTTCTAACGCTTTCTCGCTTGCCGGGGAAAAATCTCCCTGTGGCTGAGTGGTAGTGCTCTTGGTTACAAAGTCTTTGCCCCGGGCGTTTCTGCGAGTTCGACTCCCTTCTCGACAGTAATTTTTCATTTTCAAACTTCTTTTGACCTGTTTTTCCAATGGGAAATGTTTTTTATTTGATATAGAATTTGCTTTTATATGGAATTACATATCAAACGACAATCAAGAAAAAGAATAGTTATTAAGTTGACAACCTTCAGTGAATCTACTAGAATATGTTATGGTTGTATTCCCGGAAAGTTGTATAATCTGGGAAAACTTGGGAATTCCCCCACAAAAAATCAGTTCAATTCTGTTCCACACAACTGCACAACGGACTAGATTTGGCTCTTTTTACACCAAAATGCTTTTCGAGATCTTTTTTTTTCCTTCCGAAACTCTTGAAGGCTTTACGACAGCGTTTCCGGCATCAGATGGGGTCTTCAATTGAAAAAAGAGGAAAAACTTGAAGAATTGCGTCAGTGAGAAGTGGGGAAAGATAAAGAAAAGATAATAAAGCAGACCATATATAGAAAAGATAATAAAGCAGACCGTAGTGTTTGTCAATCTTTTAATGTTTTCATAGCAAAGAAAACTTCTTTCATTGAATCGAATTGAATTGAATTTGAATTGAATTGAAAAAAGCAAAACGGATCCGTCGCCTGGACTCGAACCCATGACCCCAGCGTCTGGAGGCCGGCTCGCTATCCCCTCGGCCCCACCCGCTACTGGACGAGCTTTTCATACACAAGGACGGATGAACAGACAGATCTCAATTATCTTCTAGACATGGTTTTTTGATCAGATCGGATCAGGCTAGCCCGATCGGTTGGACGGATCGGATTGGATCGGATTGGGCTAGCCAGCTCGGTCAGACCTATTGGATCGGATTGGATCGGGTTAGCCAGATCAGTCAGATCTATCGGATCGGATTGGATTGGATTGGATCAGTCCTGATCCGATCCTATCCGATCCAATCCGATCCGATCCAATCCGACAGCCCGATCTGATCCGATCCGATAACCATGTCTAGTAGATGCCATCTTAGATTCAGATTTCAGCTAAAAGACTTTAAACTTATTCAGACTTTAGACTAGAACATAAATATTATCTTTAGATTTTGGAGTCACGGCGAGCTCACTCTAGAGTAAAAACGTAGTATTTATAGTAACTCAGGCCTTATCATAGCTATATAGCATAGCTAAGATAGCTTATCAAGTTGAACACAGCTATAAGCTATAATCTTTCGTTTTCTTCTTGACTTAACTTGTAAACTTGTAAACGAGTTTTCTTGGTGCTAAACTTTACTCTAACATCTTTACTCTAAAATCTTTCCTTTAAAATCTTTTTACTAGAAATCCCCAGCTTCCCGAGCAAATCCCTCTCTAAAGCTGAAACCGATATGTGTTTAGTGAGGAATGGTGTGAGAATGAAATGATAAAAGGGACGAATCTTGGTGGATAAAGATCTAGTGAAACCCTAGACGCCAGGATCCAGGCTACACTAGTCAAAGGGTCACCCTCAAGTCCTTAGTTTTCTTTAATGGATGAGAATCAAGTTCTAAGAGCACTTAGTGCTGCAAGCACTTAGCTTTAAGACTAAATGAACTTTGTATTGACTTTGTAGTTTAAAATATCTACTTTGTAGTTTAAAAAGTCTACTTTTCTAATCAAAACTCGAAAAGCTAGAATCATGGCTGATTTCTACAATCATGGCTGAAGTTAGCAAAGAGTAGACGCGAGTTTAAGGCTTAATTTCTTGTGTGAATGATTTATATGATATTATATGATAATTATCAATGCTAAATTTAAGATTCTATAATATTCTGCCTTTTCTATATGATTTTGAGTTTTCTTTTGCACTTTCATGATTGAAAAATTGATGAAAAATTGATGAAAATTGATGAAAAAAGCTGAGGAAAAAGCGAAAATCGAAAAAAATGTGCTCATAAACGAATTTTGCCCAAGCGGACCTCGAGATTTTGTCTTTTTTTGCCCCAATCTAAGTCCCATTTGAAATTGAGATTGAAATTGAGGACAAAATGGGAATAAAATGGAGAGAAAATGGAATAGAATGGAAATCAAATAGAAACTAAATGAAAATTTGAACTTTCTGTTTCAGTTTCAGGGAAACTGGTGAGATTACAGTCGCTTCAAAAGTTGTCAACCTTAGAAATCCCCTCGGAACTTTCGCTCGTGGCTTCGGATCCACAATTTTGTTGCTTTTTATTGTAAACAAGATGTTTTTCTAGTAATTTGAAGGTTTCTCTAGTAATTTAATGGTTTTTCTAATAATCTAGGTGTTTTTCTAGTAATTTAATAGTTTTTTCTAATAATTTAATGGTTTTTCTATTAATTTAAGCGTTTTTCCAGTAATTTAACGGTTTTTCTAGTAACTCAAGGGTTTTTTCTAGTAATTTAACGCCTTTTCTATTAATTTAAGCCTTTTTCTCAACAATTTGCTTAATAAACGCTTTGAAAAGAGTCAATAATCAACATTTCAAAAAGGGAAAATCATTTAGGCAGAAAGACAAAAAGCAAAAAAACCGCGAGAGGATTCGAACTCGCAAGGCAAAGTTCCGAAGGCGAGCACACTATCCGCTAGGCCGTCCGGTCACCCGGGGAGCGCAACGAGGAAAGGCTTGTATCACCGAGCCCACAAAATTGTCGCGAAAAATTGTCTCCAAAAATTTCGCGCTTTCAATTTTCAAGCGTGCTTTTACACGATTTAAAGACTCCATCGGATTGATTTTTAAACTGGATTTTGCTCAGAATTTTGTGTAGAATCCGATGCACTAGATCTCGTTGCTTAACGCGATGCACTAGTTGAAAGAAATGAAGAGAAAAGTACACCTATTGCGAAACGAATTGCGTAGGTCTTTGTTTAAATAAAAAAAGTACTAAAATAGGTTTTGATTTGATGTACTAAAGTTTTAGATCGAAATTTCCCCTCAAATTCTTTCCCAAAATCCCCTCAAATTCTTCTCATCTCTATATCTAGTCAGCTATAGCAATCAGGCATTGGAAAACCCCAGAAATCTGAGTTCGTTAGCGAGTTCCCTGGGAAATTTGCATGGGAATCGAGAAATGAAAAAGAGAAGAAAGAAAAGAAAGAGAAGAAAGAGAAGAAAGAGAGATTGAGATTGAGTTGAACTCAGAAAATCGAAGAATGCTAAGAGATTGAGGATTTCGGGATCTTTTTTGGATCTTTTGGATCTTTTTGAATCTTTTTTGAATCTTTTTTGGATCTTTTTTAGGGGTGGGCCTCTCTTTAAGTTCTTCCGATATCCACACGACATGGCAAATCTTTTGCTGGCCAAGAGAAAATCAGCCCTTTTCCTTCTTTTCTGAGGAAAAAGTGGAGGAATATTCAGCTATGGGGTTCTTTTTTTTTTTAGAGGCTGCACTCAGTCGGAAATCGATCTCTGCCCATCCCTTCATCTCCCGCTCTCCCGCTTTCAATCCTCCATCCAGAAAGGAATCTGGGCAAGCCAGAAAGGAATCTGAGCAAGCCAGCAAGCCCATCTCTTGCCCAATCTTTCTCAACTCTTTTTAGGGATCTGTGCAAAATCGGTGATTCAGCTAGTGCATTTGCTGAAATTCGGTGATTCAGCTTTGTAGAATTCAAGTGTTTAAATATTAAGCTTTTCAGTTTAAATCAAATAAAACGTGCATTAATCGGACTCTGGTTTGAATCCCAATTTATTTAAAGCTTCCTTAACGCTTACTAGTTGTTTCGAGTAAAGGTCTGCATCCTGTTTTTATAGATTTTAGTACTTCATAATGCATCAATCCTTTCGAATTCCACCATAAATAGAGCATGATCTATGGATATCAGGCTTGGGGGGGGGCAAACTCTAAGACGGAGGGGCAAACCTCAATGGAGCGGGGGGAGGCGGTAGGGCAAACCCCAAGGCAGAGGGGGGGGGGGCGGTGGACCAAACCTCAATGGGGCGGGTGGGGGCGGTGGGGCAAACCTCAATGGGGCGGGGGAAGGACAAACCCCAAGTGGCGCTGGCAAACCACCCCCAAGCCATTGATTGAATCTAACAGTCGATTATGAAGTGCTAAAACTCAACAGTCGTTACAAGACTCCATCAGCAAAGAGCCATTGTTTTTTTTTCGAGTGACATTGTCATAACTGATCCAATTCTCATCAGAAGTCAAGTTTCTGTCAAAAATATCGCGCGATTTGCACTTTTGAAGCAAAATGGAACACATGGTGAGCTATTTTGGCCCAAACGGAGCTATTTTGGCCCAAACAGAGCTATTTTGACCCAGACGGAGCTATTTTGGACCAGACGGAGCTATTTTGAGCCAGACGGAGCTATTTTGTTACCTTGGACCATGTGGAACCCATTTTCAATGTCGTACCTTTTTCCCAAGTTGATGCAAATGGTTTTTAATTGTCAAATGGCTGTTGTCGAAATTCTGCTAATTCCAGAAGCGTAAATGTGGGATGAATTTTAATAGCTTTGAGCAAATCGTCATTTGGGATTTCTAGAGCGCGTCCAGTATTTGGCTCATCGTGAAGGCTTTCGGCGTCTTGAAAACGCTGAAATCATTGACGACACTGACTTTCACTGATACAATCATCTCCAAACGCTTTGACAAGTGAAATTCAGCTGAACGCGGAGATCCAGTAGAGGTTTTTCCTTGTTTCAAATTGTAGATCAAGCACGAGCTTGTTGTAAGCGATTTTTTGCAGTCAAAACCACTAGCGAAGTGAAAAGGGAAATGATTATAAATCTAGTGAGTGTGTAGTTTATTTTTGTTCAAGCTGATGAGCTCAAATGGTCAAACTCACGAGTCCAGAGTGAGTCCAAAGTGAGTCCAAGTGTTCAAAAGTGCCAGACAAGTCCAAGCTTTAACTAAGCTTTAACTAACAGATTCATAGGGTTCAAGTGATCAAAAACAGTTTGAAATACCTGGTGAGCTCAAATGGTCAAACTCACGAGTCCAGAGTGAGTCCAAGTGTTCAAAAGTGCCAGACAAGTCCAAGCTTTAACTCATCATACAGTAATTTGGTCAACTAGGAGTATTTGGCCAACTTCCTAGGGTTCAAGTGATCAAAAGCAGTTTGAAATGATCAAGCAGTTTGAAATGACAAAAGCAGTTTGAAATGATCAAAAGCAGTTTGAAATGATCAAAAACAGTTTGAATCTCTGCTTTGATCTCCAGTTAGAGCTTGGATTTAATTTCAAAAGCTTATTCTTTCAAAAACAAGTACTTGCACTAACAGATATGCTTCACATCTATGTATTTCTTGTTTTTTTATTGAAACCTTAGAAATCAGCCCGAATTCTAGGCCTAACAGGATCTTGGATAGGTCTAAATCCTCTAAACTTCATGGGATTTGTTGAAAAGGCTTGAAAAAGCTTGAAAGCTTGAAAATAGTTTTAAAATAGCTTCAATAGTTTAAAATAGCTTCAATAGCTTCAAAATAGCTTTAAAATAGCTTCAAAATAGTTTTAAATAGCTCTAAACTAGTTTTAAATAGCTTTCACTTTATATTGATCTATATTGATTAGATCTATATCAATTTTGATTCAAATTTGAGCTGTAATATCGATTTTTCAAGTCTTTCAAACAAAAAACTAAACAACAAATCGAATTTTGACTAAGCAACAAGTCGAATTTTGACTGAAAAAGAAAAAAAGCTAAAGTTTATAAATTATTAAGCCCCAACAACGCCATCTTTTTCCCAGAAAAGGAAAAATCGTAGAGTAAAGAGATAAAAGGGGAATAAAATCGAAAAAAAAGGTGAGTGGCCATTGAAGAAATCGGATACATCGTGTGGGGGCAAAGGGAAATGAAATGATTGAGAAAAGAAAAGAAATTGGAATGGTCAAAAGATTCAAAAGATTTGAAAGACTATACTAAGCTCTTTAAACAACAATCAACTATACAATTTGAGGGGGAAATGGCTACATCATCACGTCTAGATTTGAGCTAGACTTGAGCTAGACTTGAGCTAGACTTGAGCTAGACTTGATTTGACTAGACTTGATTTGACTAGACTAGACTTGAGCTAGGCTAGACTTGAGCTAGACTAGACTTGACTTGAGCTAGACTTGAGCTAGACTTGACTAGACTAGACTTGACTTGAGCTAGACTTAAGCTAGACTTAAGCTAGACTTGAGCTAGACTTGATTTGACTTGATTTGATTTGACTTGACTAAGCTTGGCTTGAGCTAGACTTGACTAGACTTGAGCTAGACTTGAGCTAGACTAGACTAGACTTGACTTAAGCTAGACTTAAGCTAGACTTGAGCTAGACTTGAGCTAGACTAGACTTGACTTGAGCTAGACTTGAGCTAGACTTGAGCTAGACTTGATTTGACTAGACTAGACTTGAGCTAGACTTGAGCTAGACTTGACTAGACTTGACTAGACTTGAGCTAGACTAGACTAGACTTGACTAGACTTGACTAGACTGGACTTGACTAGGCTAGACTAGACTAGACTTAAGCTAGACTTGAGCTAGACTTGACTAGACTTGACTAGACTAGACTAGACTTGACTAGACTTGACTAGACTAGACTTGAGCTAGACTTGAGCTAGACTTTTTTGCTTTCCAAGTCTTGCCATAAAACTCTAAGGGATTCTAAAGTCTGGTCTGGTCTAGGAACAACCTGGTCATGACAAGCTTTGCAAAACTAGAAGTTAGGATAGCTTCTGGATAACAGACAGCTTTAGGATAGCAGACAGTCAACTCTCCCGACCCAGGATTGGTCTGGAAAATTGCCTTTAAAACATCTCTGACACTATTTTCAACACTTTTATGGGTATAAAGAAGGATCGGAATTGAAAAGAGAAAAGAAAAATTCAAATTTGAACTTTTATAGGATAGGGATAAGTTAGCGAGGGGTGAGAAATTTCACAAAAATCTAAATGCTTCTGTAAAAATTCAGATCTGGTTAAACTAGATAAATCAGTAGTTTTTAGGCGCTGATGATGTGATCTGAATAAACGGATGCATCTTGTAGATCATCTAGATCATCTAGATCAGCTTATAGATCAGCTTATAGATCATCTAGATCAGCTTATAGAGCATCTTCTAGATCAGCTTATAGATCATCTTCTAGATCAGCTTATAGATCATCTTCTAGATCAGCTTATAGATCATCTTCTAGATCATCTCATAGATCATCTAGATCAGCTTATAGATCATCTAGATCAGCTTATAGATCATCTAGATCAGCTTATAGATCAGCTTATAGATCATCTTATAAATCATTTTATAGATCATCTTCTAGATTAAATATCAAATAAACGTGGCAAAAAACGCAGGGATTAATGAGGGAAACTCGATCTTTTCCCTTGATGAAATATTCAATGATCCGATGGGAAAAGTTTCAAGAAATGAGGAAAAGGATCGGAATTGAAAAGAGAAAAACAAGATTCAAATTTGAAGAGAATAGAAATGAACTGAAATTGAAAAGAATTGAAAAAGAAAAATTGAAAAAGAAAAGAATTGAAAAGAGAAAAAGATTAAAGAAAAAGAAAAGGTTCAGAATTTGAAGAGATAAGTTAGCAAAACTTGAGAAATCACAAAGATCTTAATAAGAATTGATGCTAGAGTGGAAAAGGATTGAAATAGAATCAAAATAGAATCAAAGTAGAATCAAAATCTAGCCTAATCCTTGAAAACTCGCTTAAATCAACACTATTTTTGAGACTCACATCGCTTTATCGACGCGCACCATGCGCTGATCGTGTTGATGCGCGGAGAGGGACTGAATGCGTCGAGCAGCCAGATTATTGATAGGAAAATGATGAGATCAAGGGAATATAGTTGAATCTAGAATCTAGGAAATGGATGGATGTGTGGAATAGGATAGGGAGGATGGGAGAGGAGAGGAGAGGAGAGGAGAGGGCGTTGACGCTTAGGCTGGGGGGCAGGCCCAACCCTGAAGGCTCCCCTGCTCTCTCCAACTCTCCATATGGCTAGACAGACTCTCTAGCTTTTCCTCTATTCCTTAGCTGAATATCTTTTTCATAAGCTCTTTCTCTTTCTCTTTCTCTTTTTCTTTCTCTTTTCTTTTTCTTTTTCCTTTCACCTGGTCATTTTTATCCTTGCCAGAAGTTTTAAGCTGTTTTTAACTGAATATCTTTTCCGATTTGATATTGAGCAGGCTTACAACCATTAGAACAATCTGTTCAGAACGATAGAACTTGGTTCAAAGAACCTTCGTTAGACAAAAGACAAAAGATAACAAAAGCCTGGACAGATCATCGTTTAGGTCTCTAGCGGAAAGACGTGCTTGATCTTCAGTTCCGCTGGAATCTAAATTGACAAGAAAGCTGAAGTTGATATGCTTCGAAAAGAAGCTCTAGCCAGCTTCAAAGTTCAAGAAGTTAGCTTTAGTCTCAAGCGCACTTTGGTGCCAATAATTGGGTTTTTCAACAAGACGGTGCTCCAACACACAAGGCTGTTAATACACGAGATTGGATCTCCAAGAACAACTCCAGGAACAACTCTAAGAACAACTCCAAGAACAACGCCGAGAACAACTCCAGAAACAACTCCAAGAACAACTCCAAGAACAGCTCCAAGAACAGCTCCAAGAACAACTCCAGGAACAACTCCAGGAACAACTCCGAGAACAACTCCGAGAGCAACGCCAGGAACAACTCCAACAACTTTTTCGCGCTCTGAAGCGTTTCAAAGAAACAGGCTTTAATGAAGATCGTAAAGGACCACCAAAAACTGCCAACAATCATTGAAAGATTTTTGATCCAAAAGAAACCCCAACTTCTCAAAGAATTCTTCGAAAAACAGCCAGTCAAGCCAATCTAGGGATTTAAAAATTATCTAAATCTAATTTAGATAAATATCTAAATCTAATTTAGACAAATATCTAAATATCTAGAGTATATCGAATCTAAAACTTGACTTAAAAATAACTATTTTGATATTCCTTTCTCGAGAAAGGTTTACAAGTTTACAAGAAAAGGAAAAAATGAAAGGATTTGCTGCTAGATGTCTGACAGATCATCTATTACTGATGATAGAATATTTCTATCTATTTGATATCTTAGAATCTTATTGCCTATTGCTTTTTTAAAAAACTATTGCTTTTTAACCTTAAAACCAAGTAGAGTACCATTTGGTTTCAAAAATCGTTAAAATCGTTAAACTCTGCATCTCCAGACGTCTCGAGCTTCTAGTCCTCTAGCTAGTTCTCTAGCTAGTTCTCTAGCTAGTTCTCTAGCTTCTAGTTCTCTAGCTTCTAGTTCTCTAGCTTCTAGTCCTCTAGCTAGTCCTCTAGCTAGTTCTCTAGCTTCTAGTCCTCTAGCTAGTTCTCTAGCTAGTTCTCTAGCTTCTAGTCCTCTAGCTAGTTCTCTAGCTAGTTCTCTAGCTTCTAGTTCTCTAGCTTCTATTTCTCTAGCTTCTAGTTCTCTATTTCCTACTTCTCTATTTCCTACTTCTCTATTTCCTACTTCTCTATTTCCTAGTTCTCTAGTTTTCCCTTTTTCTCTAAAATCTCTACTGAAATCCAACCCTATCTATAGTCAAATGGAAAACTTAAAGAGAAATGCTGGAGAGATATGGAAATGTTGTAGAATCGTGGGAAAAGAAAGAGATGGAAATCGTAGAAAAGAGAGAAGAGATCCCAGGGGGATCCGATGCCTCGTCAGGCGTAAAATCTAATACTCACTCTATAGGGTCAGGCAAGGGTACCCTGGGGTTAGACTTTTTACTTTTCCCTTCTTTTTTTGGGTCATGGCATCTCCCGGAAGCTTTTTGAGCTATTTGATGGATTACTTTAGGGATTTCCATGGATTTTCTCTGGCTTTTCACACCTCGGCTTTCAACGTCTTTTCCCGGGATTTCTTTATATGCAAAATGCTGATCGAAAGCTGTTTTTTGAAGATTTAATCCTTTAAAATATATAATACAAAAATTATCAATGAAATAGTAACGACGACGCGACTGTACGCTCAAATCCAGATCCAGCTCTAGCTCTAGCTCTAGCTCTAGCTCTAGCTCCAGCTCTTAGCTCTAGCTCTAGCTCTAGCTCTAACTCTAGCTCCAGCTCTAGCTCTAGCTCTAGCTCCAGCTTCAGCTCCAGCTCTAGCTCCAGCTCCAGCTCTAGCTCCAGCTCCAGCTCCAGCTCTAGCTCTAGCTCTAGCTCCAGCTCCAGCTCCAATAATTACCCATAGAAACCTTTACCGTAATCAAAGAGTCTATTTTTAAAGCCTTAAACTGAAAATTAAACCCAAATTTAGATTCAGCTAAAGTTTTCAGTTTACTAATCTTTACCAAACCCTGCATTAGAGCCTGTGGCACTCCAAACAAACAAATTCCTCAAAACCCTAAATCGAAATTGAGTTTTTCTGAGTAAAAGAAAGGAGAAAGAGGTAAATCTGAAGTTGAAGGGATCCATAACTTTTCTCCAAATAAAAGAGAAAAAGGAAGAAGAGGACCAATTGAATATTCGAGTGCTTTCGTCGCCGCGTCGACTCCAGACTACTTTAGGGAGATTTTTTCCCTTGCAGATTCCAATACATTACATATTTTCGAGTTACGAGCAAGATTTGCATTTAGAAAAGTTTGCATTGAGCTTGGTCAGTCTTGAATCAGAATTTGAAATCTGCTCCGATTTGAGTCTGGTTAGTCTTGAATTCTTGAATCCATTCAGATTTGAAGCTTTATTTTTAGTTTAGTGATTTTTCGTTAAACTCTGCTATTTAATGCGTAAAATTGTTCCATTTGGACCTTCAAGTCAAGTTGTTCTGGCTTAAGTTGTTCTGGTTTAAGTTCTTCTGGCTTAAGTTCTTCTGGCTTAAGTTCTTCTGGCTTAAGTTCTTCTGCTTCTGTTCTGTTAAGTTGTTCTATCTGGCTTGCAAACTAGATCAGACCAAAGTCCGGTTCAAGTCAGATTTTGGCAGACTAATATTAGGTTGGTGAATAAGGAATGGCAAAGAAAGATTTCCGGAGTGGGAATTGAACTCTGGATCTTCTGGATCTGGATTGACCTCTGGATCTGGGTTGAATCTGGACGAAGAGAAAAGATCTGGATTGACCTCTGGATCTTCTGAACGAAGAGAAAAGGTCTGGATGGAACTCTGGATCTTCTGGACGAAGAGAAAGGATCTGGATTGAACTCTGGATCTTCTGGACGAAGAGCAAGGATCTGGATTGAACTCTGGATCTTCTGAACGAAGAGAAAAGGTCTGGATGGAACTCTGGATCTTCTGGACGAAGAGAAAGGATCTGGATTGAACTCTGGATCCTCTTGACAGACAGATTTCTGAGCAAATTTCCAGGCAAATGCTCTAACCACTGAGCTATTCGGTATCTTCTTGCCAGAGAAAAAGGGAATACAAAGGAAGAAAGAAAGAGAAAGAAAGAAAGAGAAAGAAAGAAAGAGAAAGAAAGAAACAAGGAAATATTTGGAGTAAGCCAAGTCCAAGACAAATCAGGAAAATCCAGGACAAAGGTATGAAAAAGTAAGGTCAAAAGCAAGACCAATCAAGTTCTTTCGTAAAATTTATCACTTCTCAAAAACAAGAACTGATTAGCCTTTAAAATAGTCGATATCAGACTAAGTTTACTACTTAAGTAAATCAAAACTCGAATTCCTTTAGAGCTTGTTGCAAAAAAAGCTAATCTCTTCCAAAAGAAAATGTTTGAAAAGAAAAGAATGTTTATATTGAAGCTTTTTCTTGTTTATATCGGCGTTTTTCCAAATTTGGCATGTTGGGTGAGGGATTTGAATAAAAAGAAGCATTTCGATGGGAAAACGAGAATCTTAAGAGAAATTTTAGAGAATCTTTGATCAAAAAAAAAACAAAATAAAAGATAATATTGGGTTGGTGAACTACCGGACTTTGAACTAAAATTTATTCAACATAAAACCATCAGTTCATTCCAAATAATTTCCATTATTATTGACGACTTCTGCCCATTTTACAGGCAATTTGCGGATTCCTCTTTCGTGGTAGGATTTTGGTTTGTGTGTGAGACAAGGGTGAGACTCAAAAATGGAGGACTGGAGACTCAAAAATGGAGGAATGTCCCAGTTTGAGCACTTTCTTCAAAAGAAACCCATTTTGGTGTCAATAGAAAAGTTGTAGAGAATCAAAAATGAAGCTTATAGCCAAATTTCCAAAAAGATACACAGAGTAGTTTCGCTTCACTATTTGATTCCAATACAGTTCCAATACGGTTTCTATTTGATTCCAATACAGTTCCAATACGGTTCCAATAAAGTTCCAATACGGTTCCAATACGGTTTCTATTTGATTCCAATAAAGTTCCAATAAGTTGATGTTGATTTTCAAAAAGATACACTTAGTAGTTTCGCTTAAAATGCAAGTTTTGTGAAAATTCGTAAATTTGGCATTTCTTGAAAAACAAAATGAAAAATTGGTCAAAATACGGCTGGAAAAATGCCCGTACAGTAAGGCAGACAGAAAGACAGACAGATACCGTAACCCCCTCCCCCTCCCCCTCCTTTTCCGTCATTTCATTTGTGAAAATTCGTAAATTTGGCATTTCTTGAAAACCAGTTTTTGAATCGTTCTGAAAATTTGGATATAAGCTTCATTTTTGATCCTCTACAACTTTTCCATTGACACCAAAATGGGTTTCTTTTGAAGAAAGTGCTCAAACTGTCACATATGACAATAGCCGGCAGTTTTCAATTCACCAACCCAATAAATTAAAAATAATAATAAATAATAAACAATTAAAAAAGTAATTAAACAAATTGGGTTTAATTTCATTTTACTTTAAATCAATTTAAAGGAATTCTCTCTTGAAATAATGAAATTCTGACGACAGATGCCTTTCGGACCGTCCACCGTACACTTTGCCTTTCAGACGTTTCCGCGCCAAACGTCGGAAACTGGTCAATAGCTTTAAAAATGACAAAATATAGTGTAAATAAGTCATGAAATCTCTTGTAAAAGCTAAGAAAACAAGAGGTCAGTTCAAAGAAAGAAAGAAAGAAAGAAAGACGAAAGAAAGCCGAAGAAAAGCTCAAAAAGCGAAAAAAGAGAAATCTCGTTGAGAAAAGATCGAATTTCCGGTCGATTTCAGGGTGATCTTTGAAGAAATTTTGTGAAAATTGAAGAGATTTCGTGAAAATTCGAGAAAATTGAAGAGATTTCGAGAAAATTGAAGAAAATTTGCCAAAATTCAACTAAAATTGAACAAAATCTGCTTTACAATGATCTTTTTATGTAAATTTAGAAGATAATAGCGTTGTTTACTTCGTTTTTCATTCAAAAAAAGCTTTCAGATTCGATTTAAGATGCGAAAACAAACGTGAAATCGCGAAAAAAGTCGAGAAAGTCGCAAAATAGCAAGATTTAGCGAAGGAATTTGGAAATAGTGACTTTTAATTCAAGTTTTACATTTTATTTACTTTAGATATCTAGAAATAACTATAAAGGAAAGAAATAAAGAAATAAAGAAATAATTCCATTAAATACTTCTTTTTTTTTGTTTGAATCGTTCCGCCACGGGAGGATGATTCAAAAAGGAGGGAAATGTTTGTGAATGACGTCATTTTCACACAAAAAATCGCTCAAAACCGCTCAAAAGCAAGGAAAATTGAAAAATTAGAAATTTTCTTAGTTTGGCTAAGCTTTATCTAAGGCTCTTTCCCTGAATCGTGGTCCCTTGAAAGTTCCCTGGTCCTTTGAAAGTTTCCTGGTCCTTTGAAAGTTCCCTGGTCCCTTGAAAGTTTCCTGGACCTTTGAAAGTTCCGTGGTCCTTCGAAAGTTTCCTGGTCTTTTGAAAGTTTCCTGGTCTTTTGAAAGTTCCCTGGTCCCTTGAAAGTTTCCTGGTCTTTTGAAAGTTTCCTGGTCCTTTGAAAGTTTCCTGGTCCTTTGAAAGTAATGTTAGCATCCCAGCAAAAGCTGGCACCCCTCTCGGATCTGCGATCCCTCGGACACGCAAATGTTTGTGAAGCAAACGCAAACCCCCGTCACCACCAAAAAGAAACTACCGGCAATAATGCAAACACTGATGACGAGATGGACGCTGAAGCTGATAACGATGTCGTCCTACCTCTACAGGCTGGAGTTGAAGGGGTCCGTTGAAGTTGAAGAGCTCCGTTGAAGTTGAAGAGCTCCGTTGAAGTTGAAGAGCTCCGTTGATGTTGAAGAGCCTAAGCCTAAGACCACGAAACTTTCAAAGGACCACGATTCAGAGAAAGAGCCTTAGATAAAGCTTAGCCAAACTAAGAAAATTTCTAATTAGACAAGTGTCAGTGGCAGAAAATTTCATAAAATTGACGTTGTTTTCACGGAAAGTTTGGCAGTGAAAGTGGAATCAAGGAAATAAGCACAAAATCTTCACTGGCCACTCTTTTCTTATTTTACATAAAGTTTTAAATTTATTTAGCTATACTTTGTGCTCAAATCTTGTAAAAAATCCTATTTGGTGCACGTAATTCTTTGTTTTTCTTTTCAGAAATTCATTTTTCTTTTCAGAAAAACGCTTTTCTTCTTCTCGATTCCTCGTTTTCGCTTTGGTGGCGCGAAAAACGACGAATCAAGTGCACGAAACAAGGTTTATTTACAGGAATTGATCAAAAAGTACATCAAAATCTTTTAAATATCAGATTTTAGAGATTATATATTAGAGATTTTAGTTTAAAAAAAGAAACAAACCTCCATTGATGCTCCTGAAAGCCGCGACGACACCCACCGCATTCACGATTTAAACATTTGCGCCCAATCTAAAGTTTATAAAAATAACGAATTTGGTATGATCAATATTATAAAGTAAGATTAAAATAGATTAAGAATAGATTAAAATAGATTAAAATAGATTAAAATTAAAATTAAACAGATTAAAAATATATCTAGATTAAAAACAGTGCTTTTTAAAATATTATTATGTTGGCAACCTTGAAATTTCCTTGAATTTCCGTTATCAGTTTTAAATTTGAGATTTTCAACATAACTTCTTAACAATAAAAATTGTTGGACCGTATTGGAAGGATTGGAACCGTATTGGAACCGTATTGGAAGTATTGGAACCGTATTGGAAGTATTGGAACCGTATTGGAACCGTATTGGAAGTATTGGAACCGTATTGGAAGTATTGGAACCGTATTGGAAGTATTGGAACCGTATTGGAACCGTATTGGAAGTATTGGAACCGTATTGGAAGTATTGGAACCGTATTGGAAGTATTGGAACCGTATTGGAACCGTATTGGAAGTATTGGAACCGTATTGGAAGTATTGGAACCGTATTGGAACCGTATTGGAAGTATTGGAACCGTATTGGAAGTATTGGAACCGTATTGGAAGTATTGGAACCGTATTGGAACCGTATTGGAAGTATTGGAACCGTATTGGAAGTATTGGAACCGTATTGGAACCGTATTGGAAGTATTGGAACCGTATTGGAAGTATTGGAACCGTATTGGAACCGTATTGGAAGTATTGGAACCGTATTGGAAGTATTGGAACCGTATTGGAACCGTATTGGAAGTATTGGAACCGTATTGGAAGTATTGGAACCGTATTGGAACCGTATTGGAAGTATTGGAACCGTATTGGAAGTATTGGAACCGTATTGGAACCGTATTGGAAGTATTGGAACCGTATTGGAAGTATTGGAACCGTATTGGAACCGTATTGGAACCGTATTGGAAGTATTGGAACCGTATTGGAAATATTGGAACCGTATTGGAAGTATTGGAGCCGTATTGGAACCGTATTGGAACCGTATTGGAAGTATTGGAACCGTATTGGAAGTATTGGAACCGTATTGGAACCGTATTGGAAGTATTGGAACCGTATTGGAAGTATTGGAACCGTATTGGAACCGTATTGGAACCGTATTGGAAGTATTGGAACCGTATTGGAAATATTGGAACCGTATTGGAAGTATTGGAGCCGTATTGGAACCGTATTGGAACCGTATTGGAAGTATTGGAACCGTATTGGAACCGTATTGGAACCGTATTGGAACCGTATCAGATCAAAATAGGAACCATATTGGAACCATATTGGAACCATATTGGAACCGCATTGGAACCTTATTAGATCAAAATAGGAACTATATTAGAACCGTATTGGAACTGTATTGGAACCGTATTGGAACCGTATTAGATCAAAACAGGAATCATATTGGAACCGTATTGGAACCGTATTGGAACCGCATTGGAACCGTATCTGATCAAAATAGGAACCATATATAACAATGTCTTCAACATAAAATTCAATCGTTCCAAAATATATTCACTATTATTATCGATGATTTGATGATGATATCCCTTTAAATTTGGGAGACCTACAATTATCACAAGGATTGACCGATGATCGTGTAAAAGATCTTGGTATACTGTTAGTTCCCCTCTCTAAAATTTGATCCTCACATAAACTACATATCCAAAATCCAGCTATATACATATCCAGCTTCTAGAATTTCTAACATAATACTTCGCGCCATTTGTTTCCCTAAAATCGCGACTTATCGCAGGGCTTTTATTGGGCTTTTATTTATTAAATTCCAAGCAATTCCAATTTCAGCAGACATTTCTAGGTTGTCAACGTAATAGTTAATTCCTAACCTCAACATCGACCACGTGAACACTTCGCATCGCTGTCGGGGTTCCCGTTGCCGAGAGTGGAGCTGATGGCTGAAAAAGAGCGATTAATTAGATCGGAAATTAATTAGTTAATTAGATAGATAATTAATTTAATTAGATATTGATTTTTTAAAAAGAGCTTTCAAAGATTTGATTAGATTTTCGATTTTATAGAATAAAATAATCTTTTAGATAATTTTAGAATTATAATTTTCTTGTGGTGTCCCGTCGGAACACTTAAGCTCCCCAACATAAGATGGAATTTCAAAAATGAGCTCCATTCTATCCTATTTTGTTCAGTTTTTCACGACCTTTTCGAATCTGTTTTTAGTTTTTTTCTAAGTTGCTTTGAAAGGCAAAAAATTTGGGTTTAAAGCTTTAGCTGAAAAGTTTTAGCTTTTTTTGTGAGACGTTCTGCCTTGCGGACTTGGTTCTCCCTCTGGCCGGTAGTGCCTTGACTAGAGTGTGTTCCTCGCGAGTAAGTAATTACTTGAGTAAATTTGCATAAGTAATTCTTTACTCGAGTAATAGCTCGAGTAATTGTCGAGTAATGCGTTTTCTAGAAAGTGCGCCTGCGCAAAAGAAAATATAAAAGCAATTTTTTGCGAAGCCTTTTCAAAAATAGTCATTTTTTACATTGGACGGAAATTTCCCACCAAATCAGTTAAACGGCTGAGTATCTTTAAAAAGTGTTGTATATAACGTGAGGCTCGTGATTTCTGGGGGGTGGGACCTCGCTGACACGTCAAATTTGGGCTAAAAGGCAAAAACTGCGGAAAAGCGTTAAGTTGCGTAGCTTTTGCCTTTTAGCCCAAATTTGACGTGTCAGCGAGGTCTGATTTGTCGAAATTCGGAATCTACGCATACGATTCCCTTCTGCGAAAACATTTTTGAAGCTCTACGACCTTTCCTAAGGCCTTTTCCAGCAAAAAAAAGATCGCATTGGTCCCACCCCCGATGTTTGCGTCTTTTTTGCGTCATTTTTTTGCAATAATTTTTGCTAAAGTAAGGTAATTTTTTCCCAAGTGTGCGTTTTAAAAAACGCATTACTCGCGAGGGACACACTCTAGTTTGTAGCGCTTATTTTAGGAAATACATTAACAGAGAGGAAAACACTCTAGTAAATTAAGTAAAAAGTAAAGGGATGTCAAATTTAATCTCTAGATTTTAAACTGAGCTAAAAAATTAAATAAAAAAAGTTAAATAAATAGTTTTTAAGATATAAGATAGTTGAAAAATGAAATAAAAAATGAAATTTTTCTAAATTTTCATTACATTTTTAAAGCTTTATCTTTACATTTTTAAGCTTTATCTTTATCATCTAACAAAAATTAAGCAATTAAGCAAAAAAAGACTTCAAAAGTGTCACGCAAATCACTTTTGTGAGCTCTTTGAGAGAGAGAGAGAGCTCTTGTAGCTTTCAGAGAGAGCTCTTGTAAAGTGCTCCTCTTCAAAGTCCGATAAGTGGCAAAAGGAATTCTCAAAAGAACTTTGTTTTCAAGGAAAATTCAAATTTCAAATGTTTAGCGAAAAAGAAATGCGAGGATTTTGCTAATTTTTTTGGAAATTTGGCAAATTTTGGCAAAAAAGCAAAAAAGTAAAAAAAGCGCTTGAGTGGTCGTGTTTCCGGTGGCAAAAATTTGATCCCCAAAAAAGTTGGGCAATTTTTTGAAAACTTTAAATAAAGACTGAAAGGTTTAGTCAGTTTTTGGGTAAAACTTTGTGAAATTCTTGAAATTTCAATTTTGGAATCATTTTTGGAAAGTTTTTGGAAAGTTTTTGAGTGATTCTTGGTGAAATTGAAAGAATAAAGCGAGATTTGGGTGCGATCAGGGTCAGGGTGCGGCTCAGGCAATAGCAAAAAGTATTGGTTACAAGGTTGTAACATTGATTTAAGAAACTGATTGATTTTTATTTGATTGATTTCTTGCCAAAGGCTTTTTTTCTTAATTTGAATCCTTTTTAGATTATGTAGCAGTTTTTAAGCATTTTTAAGTTTGGACATAATGGCGAAGGCTTCTCCCAACCGTGCCCCTATTCTTCAACTTGGAGCACAAGGACGATCCACTTCGGATATTGCCAAACTGCTGAAAATGCATCGAATGACGGTATACCGCATTGTGCAACAAAATAGAGTCGAAGAACTTCCTAAAAGTGGACGTCCGCCAAAAATTGATCACACGAGGCTCAAGAAAATCATTAAGAAACGAATCAAGCGCAATCCTGCCCGGAGCATGAGAAAAATGGCTCCCCAATTGAATGTTTCTGATAGAACTATCCGTCGTATCGTCAAAAAGGATCTGGGTCTTCACCCTTACAAGTTAAGGAAGCACAATGGCCTGACAGATCTTCAAATGAGAAACAGGAAACAAAAATGTGTTCTTCATCTTGCAAGGGCCGCAAATGATGAGCATCTGACGATGCTTTTTACCGACGAGAAATTATTCAACATTGAGCAAGTTTTCAACTCTTAAAATGATCGAATTTTGGCTCACAGCCCTCAAGAAGCAAATAGAAGTGGCCGATTTGTGGACTGGAACTCAAATCCAGCAGGAGTCATGGTTTTTGCAGGGGTGTCAGCAACTGGTCGCACACCGTTGATTTTCGTTGATAAAGGGCTGAAAACTAGCACAGACGTGTATCTGGACGTTTTCACAAAACATGTACAGCCGTGGAGTCAAGGACATTATCAAAATCAGCGCTCAACGTTGATGCAAGACGGCGCCCCAGCGCACAAAGCAAAAAGACTCAAGAGTGGTGTCGAAACAATGAAAGTCTGAAAAAGGCTCTGAAGAAAGCCGGAAATTGCACAAAGTACCCTGCGGGCTGCCGTGGAAAGTTATCCAAAGCGTCTTAAAGCCGTTATCAAGAATAAAGGTGCCCATATTGAATAATTTGTTATTTTTTAAATGAATATGATTACTGTTGTTAATTTTAAATAAAGTTTACACGAATCCGTTCAGATTTCGTTACGATACACGGTTCTGAGTCTGTACTTATGTCCATACTAATGCCACACCCTGTATATTGGTCTGACAAGATATGGCTCTATGATCTTATCCAGAAACCTCTCATCTTTGGACTACCAGAAGCCAGGCCAACTCTTGGCCTGACTTGACTGACCAGATCTTGTCCAAAAGATCTCTTGATTCATCAGAAACCAGATCTGAACCGGCAGATAGTAATTAAACAAGAGAAATTTAATATTATTAAAATTCATTACATGAATCCGTTCATATTTCATTACGCTACACGGTTCTGAGTCTGTAACCATACTTATGCGGCACCCTGTAGATGTGACAAGAGCGCCAAAACGTAAGCATTCTGGTACACGGAATTGTTGGTTTAAACTCTTGCTTTAAATAGCTGCTTTTCCTCGTAATATACAAGTCAGTGCACCAAAAATATGCGTTTTTTGAAAGCACAAAGCACGAAGCAAACGATTTGAAAGATTTATACCTGTCGAACCGACAAATACGTCATTTTCATCGTGAAAATCGCTTAGAAATGTTTGAATCCGAAATCCGAAAGCATTTTTAATAAAATATTCATCTATTTAAGATAAAATATATAGATATTTAAGTAAAATATTCATCTATTTAAGTAAAATATTTAGATTTTCATATTTTGAATGCGATTTGTAGCATGCTCGATTGGAGGATTGGGAAATGGGACGGAAATGAATGAGGGTTCGAATCCCCTTGGGGGATTTTGCTTGGGAAAAAAAGATTCCCTCTATTTTCACGATAGTAAAAGAGAATTTTTAGAAGTTTTTAAAAGTTTAGGTATATTCTAACGAATTATAAGCTCTTTTAAATGATACTAGCTTTTAAATAAACCGCCTTTTTGCGCCTTGCCACTTGCCTTTCTCATGGGTGGGCCCTGGGTTATGGGTATGGGTATGACCTGGGTTATGGGTATGGGTATGACCTGGGTCATAGGTATGAGTATGGCCTGGGTTATGGGTATGGGTATGACCTGGGTCATAGGTATGAGTATGGCCTGGGTCATGGGTATGGGTATGGCCTGGGTTATGGGTATGGGTATGACCTGGGTCATAGGTATGAGTATGGCCTGGGTTATGGGTATGGGTATGACCTGGGTTATGGGTATGGGTATGACCTGGACCTATGATGGATTTTATTTTCTTCACCCCTAAATGAATCGAACCCGAGACCTTTCTTACTCAAAAAGTGTAAAAACAATGAAAGGAAAAAAGCTTGTATCGGGCCGGGATCGAATCCGAGACTAACCCAGCCCAACGTTGCTCAACTTGGCAGATCCGGCGCCAAGACGCACTACCAATCGGCCACGCGGTAACCCGAACGGTCAAATTATGCGTCAAATATTATTAAATTTTTGGAAACTACAAAGTTAGGTTTATAATGTCAAACTTTCAAATCGATTGGTTCAGCCGTTTTTTTTTTAAAACAGCTGAACAGACACACATACCGTATTTTCTCTAATAGTAGTGCACCCCGGGGAGCCGAGTTGGTCACTATTTTACGGTTCCCAAGCTTTCCCAGAAGCTCAACACTTTAATCCCCCACTAGATCTCATTGTCAGCTACATTTTCCGACCCCACATCGATAGGTTCTGATAAGCGGCTTTTGAGATTTCGAGGAATTTAGGCAACGCTCAGGGTGCACTAGTATTAGAGGGAATACGGTAGTTAGAAACGGTAGTTAGAAACGATAGATATGCTGTCTCCGAATCCTAACTAAATCCTTGACTGTCTGCGTCACTTTGCGTGCCTGTATCTCTAAAACTAGTGAACCGATTTTGATGATTTTGATGTCATTTTGTAGAGCAAGACTTATCAATTCTTAAAGTAAAATTAGTTTTTTTCAAAAACACAATTGATGCTTTAGGCGATTTTTCGATTTTCTTCGATCTAAAGTACAGGGTGTCCCACAATTATGGTGATGTACATACTACGTTTACCGTATTCCCTCTAATACTAGTCCACCCTAAGCGTCGTCTAAATTCCTCGAAATTTCGAGAACCGCTTATCAGAACCTATCGATGTGGGGTCGGAAAATGTAGCTGACGATGAGATCTTGTGGGGGATTAAAGTGTTGAGCTTCTGGGAAAGCTTGGAAACCGTAAAATAGTCACCAACTCGGCTCGCTGGGGTGTACTACGATTAGAGAGAATACGGTAAACAGGATATAACCTCGAAAACTGATTTATCTACACCAAAGAGATCTTATAGAGCAAGTGGAAGAGATTCAGTTACATAGATTCAGCTAAAGCACAATATAAGCTAGAGATTATGAAGCTAAAGATTATGAATCTAAAGAAATATCATAAATCGACTCTACAGCTTTCTGCACATCATGTATTTGAATTTAAAGACTAAAAACTTTTCTCACCGCCGTTTTACATGTGACTTGATCTTGTCGGGGAAAAATTGTGATCACTTCCATTAGGAGATTAGAAAATATTATTGAAAATGTTAAATATTTAGGAAAATATCTAGAAAAGTATCGAAATTATGGTAGTCAAAAATTAAGCCAAATTCAGGCCAAATTTTCAGTAATAAATCCTGAAAAATCCAGGCTTTTCCACGTTTTTTTTTGAATTTAGATCAAAGTCTGAAGAAAGTGGCTTCAAAAAATCCGTTAAAATAATAGGTTTTCCAATTCGTTTTTCCTTTAGAAAATATTCAGCTAGCTGAAAATCGGCACTTGTTTTTCCCAATTCAAAAGAGATTTTCGGGAATTTTTGAGCAATCCCAAATTTTTTTCCAAAATTCCTCGCGCTTCACCGATGATTTGTTGGCTGGGAATGGGGAAAATAAAAAAAAGTTGCGGGAAATTGAAGAAATTGAAGAAATTTTATTGCTATCTATAGGATTTTATAGTTGTCTATAGGATTTTAGAGTTATCTGGAGTTGTTTTAGAGTTGTCTATAGTATTTTAGAGTTGTCTATAGGATTTTATAGTTGTCTATAGTATTTTAGAGTTGGCTATAGTCTTTTAGAGTTGTCTATAGTATTTTAGAGTTATCTATAGTTGTTTTAGAGTTGTCTATAGTTGATTTTAAAGTAGTCTATAGTATTTTAGAGTTGTCTATAGGATTTTATAGTTGTCTAGGGTTGTTTATAGTATTTTAGAGTTGTCTATAGTATTTTAGAGTAGTCTATAGTATCTTAGGGTTGGCTAGAGTTGTTTTAGAGTTGTCTATAGTATTTTAGAGTAATCTATAGTATTTTAGAGCTATTTATAGGCCTTTAGAGTAGTCTATAGTATTTTAGAGTAATCCATAGTGTTTTATAGTTGTCTTTAGTATTTTATAGTTGTCTATAGGATTTTAGAGTTATCTATAGGATTTTAGCGTAGTCTATAGTATTTTAGGGTTACCTATAATTGTTTTAGAGTAATCTATAGTTTTATAGTTATCTATAGTCTTTTATAGTCATCTAGAGTTGTTTTAGAGTTATTTATAGTGTTTTAGAGTAATCTATAGTATTTTAGAGTTGTCTATAGTATTTTAGAGTAGTTTATAGTAGTTTTAGAGTAGCCTATAGTATTTTAGAGTAGTCTATAGCTGTTTTAGAGTTATTTATAGTATTTTAGAGCTATTTATAGGCCTTTAGAGTAGCCTATAGTATTTTAGAGCTATCTATAGTCTTTTATAGTCATCTATAGTTGTTTTATAGTTATCTATAGTATTTTATAGTTATCTATGGCCTATATTATGTATTATATCTACAGTTTATCTAAGAGAATCAAGATTTTCATTTTTTCCCACACAACTCACCCAAAATTCGAGCATTTCCAATGGGAAACGTCAAGGAATTAGCGAGAAATTTACGCAAAACGCAAAAAATGGGCAATTCTGCAAAAAAATGCGCCAAAAAGTCCCAAGGAGTCGACTTTTATAAACAAAAATTCTTTCTCAGAAAAGTGCTCCCAGTCATTTTTAGTTGAGACGTAAAAAAATGAAAAATAACAAATTCTGTTTCACTGATAACTTGGTGAAAAATTCAAAGAAAAACAAAATTATTATAATCATTCGATAGCCCGAAATCTCTTCTTCAAAACTAGTACAAAATTATCCAAATTTTTCGCAAAATAAATAAGAAAAGTCTTTAAAAAATTGAGCTGACATAATTGTCTTTGGTACAGCTCTATACGTAGATTTAGGCCAATTGGCCAATTGGGAAATTGGGACAATTTTTGAGGCCAATTGGGCTGAAAATTGCCGCCAAGGGGTTTTCGGGGGCAAAGATTTCGAATCTGGTATTGGTTTTTAAAGAAAACTGTCTATTTTTGAATATTTTATTCGGTTTTAAAGTTTTAAAATTTTTGATGGTCGGAAATTAAAATTGCTTAGGCTTAGGCTTGGATTAGGCTTAGGCTCAGGCTCAGGCTCAGGATTAGGCTTGGGCTTTGGCGTGGGCTTAGGCTTAGCCTTAGGCTTGGACTTAGTACGAAGGCTGGCGGCTAGAGTCTCGCACTAAGTCTATTAGGGTTGGGGCTGAACCCCCAATTTCCGGATCTTAGCCAGTTTTCGGAGCTTAGGCTTAGTTTAGGCTCAGGTTCAGGCTCAGGCTTAGGTTTAGGCTTTGGCTTGGGCTTAGACTTAGTGGGAAGGGTAGCGCGCTAAGTCCACGAAGGTTAGCAGCTCGCACTAAGTCTATTTGGGTGTAGGCTGAACCCCCATTTTCTAGATCTTCACCAGTTCTCAGAGCTAAGGGACAACCGGTTGCCCTTGCGCCTTGGAAGCCATGGCGAGTATCCTTTTAGACTTAGGACTTAGGCTTAGGGCTTAGACTTAGCAATTGAAATGGAATTCTCAATGAAATGGAAACTAATAACGGATTTAGATCCTCGATCCAAAAATTTCTTTGGTTACAAATTTTCGTCCAAAGCTAGTAAATCTGTTGTCCGAAATGTCAACCAAGCCAAAAAATGACTTTGGAACGGAAGTAAAGGAAGAAACGAAAGGATTTATCCATTTATTTAATAGAAATCAATTGTTACTAGTGGATAAAGATAAAGAAAGCCGAAAGTAATTAATTCTAGTGCTTGACTTGTTTTCTGGAAGAGAACACTTGTTTCCAAGAAAAACTCTCTCAATTTCTTATTAATACGCGTCATGTAGCTATTTTGGTATAGAAAAACAATAGAAAACCGGAGAAAATGAAATAAAAAGTACACAAATGTTCTAAAATAAGTTTCATACAAATGAAATACAAATGAAATCAAATATTCAATTAAAGGAGCTCATTTAGGCTTAGGCTTAGGCTTAGGCTTAGGCTTAGGCTTAGGCTTAGGCTTAGGCTTAGGCTTAGGCTTAGGCTTAGGCTTAGGCTTAGGCTTAGGCTTAGGCTTAGGCTCAGGCTCAGGCTTAGGCTTAGGCTTAGGCTTAGGCTTAGGCTTAGGCTTAGGCTTAGGCTTAGGCTTAGGCTTGGACTTAGTGCGTAGGCTAGCGCTAGCGCCTAGCACTAAGTCTATTTGGGTTTGGGCTGAACCCCCATTTTTTGGATCTCAGCGAGTTCTGGGAGCTAAGGCACACCCGTTTGGGGTTCTGCATCCGCCCCTCATAGGAGCATCCTGACAAATTTTCAGGTCGATCTCATGTCTGGAATTTGAGATCTGACATGTCGATTTTGGGATTTTTTTGACATAGCCTAAAACGTCGAGATAGGTCCAGCTGAGTCTCCCAAAGCGGTTAGAAAAAAAATTTTTTTTTGGCCCATAGTTAAGGTTGCAAAATTTTTTCCTTTGATGTTGCCGACACCGCCTTTGATATTGCCGCCATTTTCCTTTCATCTTGCCGCTATTTACCTTTGATCTTGCCGCCGCAAGACCCTACGAAGGTTTTGAAATGTTGAAAAAATTTTCCTTTTTATCATACCAACGTCAGCGTTGATCTTACCGCGATTTTTCTTTGAGCTTGCCGCCATTTACCCTTGATCTTACGGCCGAAGGGTGTTTTGACACCTGCGGAAATTTTCTTGCCACATAGCTAAGGCCTGAAAAATTTTCCCTCTGATGCTATCGACACCGCCCTTTGAACCTACCGCAGTTTACCTTCACCCTACCCAAAATCATTTGTTAGCACCATAACAAGACGTTTCAACACATTTAGCGAATGTTGATTGATGTTGCTGACACAATCCTTTGGTCTAAGCTAAGCAAAATCGGCTCCAAAGACCATGAAATGGTTTAGACGCTTTAGAAAAGAAATTAGTAGAAATGCCTTAAAAAGAGAAATTTTCAGCTATATAGGCTCTTTTCATGGATATACCCATTCACGTGAATACCTCTGCAATCACATCGAAACGGTCCAGAAAGATTCAATTCTGTTCCGAATGGAATGAAATTCGTTCCTCGTTCATTTTCATTGGTATCGTGGATCTTTGTTTTACTGTGGAGCGTCTCTGACGGATTTGCGTTTCTTTAGTGAAATATATGTCATGATGGGTTTGTACTTTTAGCTTAGATATTGGCTAGCCGAATTGGGCTTGGACTTAGTGCGAAAGCTAGCGGCTAGCGCCTCGCACTAAGTCTATTTGGGTTTGGGATGAACCCGGAGCTAAGGCTAAGGCATAGGCGTTTTTTTGTCCACATCGTGAAACGTCGAAATAGGTCGAGCTGGGTACCGAAAATCAGTTAAAAAGGATTTTGCCGTGCCGGCAAACCCCTGAAAGCACTGTTAGAACAAAGAAACTCGTGGCTTGCTGCTCATTTACTAAGAAAAGTACCGGCAAACCCCGAAATTTAGTGCTCAGAACAGTGAATTCAGGTTTTGCCCGCCGTTTACTACGAAAAGTGCCGGAAAGCCCCGGGAATCACTGTTAGAACAGCCAATTCGGGGTCTGGTCGGCAATTTACCAAGAAATTTGCCGACAAATCACTAAGAAAATTGCCGACAAATCCCGACAGAACAGTGAACTCGAGCTTTGCCGGCCATTTATTGAGAAATGTCCCGGTAAACCCCGGAATTGACAGTTAAGAAAAGTCAATCCGGGGTTGCCAGTCATTTATCATGAAAAGCGCCGACAAACCCCGGCACACATTGGTCAGAAAAGTGAATTCGGGGTTTTGCCGGCCATTTACGAAGGACAATGCCCGCAGACCCCGAGAATCATACCTCATAGTTCGCAAGGGGCTCTGCTGGGTTTGTTGACATTCATATTAAGGGGTCTAACATTCCTTTAAGGTTCCGAAATTCTTACTAATTTATGCAATCTAGCCACGACAAAACGAACATTCCATCAACATTATCTCGAGTCAATTAAATTTATCAACAGTGATAATAACAAAATTCCTACAAAGCATCACAAATTATCACTTCTACCTTCTTAAGTTCCCCCAGACTCCCCAATCTTTCCATTTAAAGAAAACAATACAAAATTTATAACCTCGACTTTCGCTTAATGTATTAGGTTGTTCGGACATAAACGAGCGTTTTAGTAGTCGACAAAATTTACCTTAAAAACAGAAACACCACAGTTTAATCCAAAGTATATTCACCATTATTATTGATTGCTTCTTGCCATCTTTTGCGCAAAGAATTGATGCCGCGCTTGAAAAACTCAGCCGAAAAACTTGGCGACCTAATTTTGGACATCTTCACGGTTTTTGAATTTCTCATTGACCAAGAAGTTTTGAATCGACCGGAATCAATGGTAATCTGAGGGAGCCAAATCGGGAGCATACGGCGGATGTGGTAAAACCTCCCATCTTAGATTCTCCAGTTTTTGCTGAGTCATCTTTGCAACGTGAGGTCTAGCGTTGTAATGGATGAACTTTATCTTTGATGTGTCTACTCCTTGACGAATGAGAACTTCATTGACCCAATCAAGTTGCTGTTTGTAGAGGTGGGATGTGACTGTTTGGCCGGTTTGTAGAAGCTCGAAATACCTTGTTATTCTCACAAGGACCTTGTTATTCCACCATACTGAGAGCATGATCTTTTTCCCATGAATGTCAGGTTTCACGGTCGGATTTGGCCGTTCTCCTGGTCCTAGTCATTTCCGTTTTCGAATAGTATTATCGAAATGGATCCACTTCTCATCTCCAGTAACGAGAGACTCAAAAGAGCCATGATATCTAGCGTGGCGGATGAGGATTCCGGCAGTAGCGACCTGTGAAGCCTTTTTTGCACTGCTTAACTCGTGAGGAAGCCATTTCCCGCATCTGATCGTCTTTCCAATGACGTGGAGATGCTCATCAATAGTAGAATTGGAACATAGAAACTGTTGAGCAAGTTTGACAAGGATCCGGTTCGATTGCAGCCCTCAAAATATCGTTGTCTACCGCTTGAGGTCGACGAGAGTGTTCATCATCCTCGAGACTTTCATCACCATTCCGAAAGCGTTGGAACCAAGCTCCGCATCGGCTTTTGGAGAATACATCATTCCCCAATGCTTTGACCAAATCTCGATGGAATTCCGCGGCTGTTTTGCCCAGTTTGAAATCGTGAAGTAGGCAGACACGAACTTGATGTTCGAAGTCGGTCATCTAAAGCAAGAAAAACGGTCTTAAAAATAACAAATTATCCGTTTAAAAAGTTTCCAAATATTCGCAAGATAACGTACTTTTGAATACAGAAAGATATGTTTTAAAAGCTTCTCTCACAACAAAAAGTTCAGCAACGCTTGTTTAAATCCGAACAGCCCAATATTAAGCAATTTAACTAGCGGAAAACGGACACTGCCATCAACATTATCTCCAATGAATTAACCTTATCAACATTGATACTAATAAAATTCCAACAAATCTTGACAAACGAATCACAATAGTTCTCAGTTACTATTAGGGACTTGCAAAAGAAACTGCGGGTTACTTCCGAGGACGAAAGTTTTTTTATTTGAAAGTGTGATGGTCCGGTTTCAATTGTATTATATTGTATTACTATTGCTTATTCATTTTAATTATTTTCACAACTATTGCTATCATTAAATATTACATAATCTTCGGTAGAAGATGACGGATCAAAAACTCATGTTGCGAGCGTGCCTTCTCTATGACCTCAAAATGAGGAAATCAGCATCGAAGTCGCACCGGGATCTTTGTGAAACATTCGGAGGAAACATTTTGAGTGAAAGGACTTGCCAGGAATGGTTCGACATTTTCGTGAAGGGGATGGCAGCTTGGAAGATGGATATTGTCCAGTTGTCTTCGATGATGCGGAGTCTTGTCGACTGGAGATTGTCGAGTTGGATCCAACTCAAACTTTGCCCGAATTAGCCGAATACTTTAAATGTGATTCGAGCCTAATTTCTCGACACCTTCCACTTATTGGAAAAAGGAATCGTTGTGGCCAATGGGTCCCACATGAATTGTCCCCTGAAAACAAAGCCAATCGAGTTTTATTGTCTCGGATTTTATTGAAAAACGCTACGGGCAGTGCTTTTTTTGAAAGCATGTGGACGATGGACGAAAAGTGGATATATTTCAATAATTCAACTCGCAAAAGACAATGGTTGAGCAAAGGAGCAAGGCCGATTCCGACATCACATCCAGAAATTCACGGAAAGAAAGTTATGCTGTCGGTCTTCTGGAATATCAAAGGAATCGTTTATTTTAAACTACAAAAATCTTCAAAAACTATAACTTCTCAAAGCTACGCCGAAGAGCTGAAGAAAGTTGATGAAATTCTACGAGAAAGAGGTGTTAATCCCAAGACAATCCATTTACTCGCTCACAATTTCCGGGTACACACATCAAACTTGGCTCAAAACACCAGAGCAGAATTAGGCTGGAAACTTGTGCCTCATCCGCTCTATTCGCCTGATATAGCTCCCTCAGATTACCATTCGTTCCTGTCTATGCAACACTTTCTTGCGAAGCTAAAGTTTAACAATCCTGAAGAAGTCGAAATTTGGGTCCAAGACTACTTTGCATCGCAGGACCCCGAATTTTTCGAATCAGACATCCGAAGGCTACACAAAAAAATGTAAGAACATAGTTGATAATAATGGCAAATATCTTTTGGAGTAAAGTTAGTTTCTTATTGATTTTTGCGTTGTTCAAATGTTGGTTATAATCCGCTGTTTCTTTTGCAAGGAACTAATAACAATTACTTCCGTTCACTTGATTTAACTAACGCCATTTATTGAAAGCCAATAATGTGATACAAACAAAGGATACATAATAAGACATAACGGTCTAAATACACAATTTTTATGGCACTGCGGCCGTTACCCCTATTATCCCTATTACCATCTTAAGGAATCTTCTACAAATCTCAATAGAGCCCGTTACGAGCCATAATTTTCATTCATTGAACAAAACCAATAGGGTTGTCAGAAACCATAATAGAACTCTTCACTATTCATTGATATCTCTTATTACTGATTGTTATTATTATTATTATTGATCTTATTACTCACAGAAGGTTTTAGTAGTATTGAGTGTAACCTTTTATTATTCCAAACGCGCTGTGGGTGCAACAGAATATTATGTAAACCACAGCATCAAATGTCCCTTTTAATAGGTTGTCCCATAAAAAATTGCCGTTTTTCAAAGTTTTTATTTTCAACACAAAACAAAAAGTAACAACGTAGATCAAACAATATATTTTCCATGATTATCATAGACATTTAACCAACGTTTTGGTAACTTTGCAAGTCCATGCTTGCAAAAAACCGGGTCGGCGTAAAAGAAAGTAACCCTCCAATTCGTCCTCGAGGTCACCTTGGTTGTTGAATTGCTTGCCTCGAAAGAAATCCTTTAGCGACAAATATAAATAGTAATCAGATGAAGCAATATCCGGGCTATAAGCGGCATATGAAAGTACATTCCAGTGCAAGTTGTTTTCCATAAAAGCCTTCGATTTCCTCGATTTGTGGGGATGGACGTTGTCTTCAAGCACAAAACCAATCCATTCATTCTGATAGACCAATCGAAGAATTTTCTGCTCAACTTGTTGCATATGACGTCTATAAACATCACTGTGAAAAGTTTTACCCTTCTGGAGCAGCTCCCAAAAAAGTATGCCAGAGGAAAACCAATCGACACACAGAAATCGTTTATTCCCATGAGTATTTCGTTCTTCCACCACTTTTCCCAATCGACCTTTCTTCAACCATTGTCGTTTCAACGCTCGACCATCATAGAATATCCACGATTGATCATGAGTCATAATATTGAAAAGAGGAAACCGACCGCGTCGATATTCGTTCAGTAGTTGACGGCATGACCGCGCTCTTTGGCCCTTAATCTAATTTTTCAAATGATATGGAATTTGCCGCTGTTTCAACCACTTTCTTCGGGTTTTTTTGAGCCAACGCCATACTGTCATTCTTCAGCAATAGCTTTGTGCCAAAATCCGAGTCGATCCTTCGGGATTTTGCTGAATTCGGCGCCTCAACGTCTGTCGATTCACTTTTCTGAGACGACCGCTTCCTCGCTTTCGTATGAGCCGGTTGTCACGCTTTCGGAACTTCTGAAACCACCATCGTGTAGTCCTTTCCTTGACGATTGTTGGCCCATAAAAGAATTGATTTCTCTCGCTGCTTTGGCCGCGGAAATCCTCTTCAAATATCTTTGATGGATTATTGATGGATTTCTTTACGAGACAGCGCCATGTGATCGATCACAACTTTTTGTTTTTGATTCCTAAAACAGAAAAATTAGCACAGAAAACTAGAATTGGAAAGCAGTATAATAAAAAAAAGAGAAAGAAAAAGCGTTAATTTGTCGCTGAATACGAATCAAATGAAAAAAACGGCAATTTCTTATGGGACAACCTAATATTTTTCCAATCCTTAATTTCTCTGATTACTAATTGTTATTATTATTTACCTTATTACTCACAGAAATTTTGAGTAGCTTTCAGTGCAACCTTTTATTGTTCCACCCCTATGTTGTTGATCCAAACGCGCTGTGGGTTCAACAGGCCATAGGCACTAGCCGCTAGCCTCGCACTAAGTCTTTATTCCACAAATTGATTCTATTTTTTATTTTCAAAAACTAAATTTGGGCTGCTAACGCAGCCCAATAAAAGTCCTGAAATCCTAAACCTGAAGCCTCAAGCCTAAGCGTTTTAAGGCTAAGGCTTTTGGTTGGGTAAAACCCAACCAATAAAAGAGTTATTTGGGTTTGGTCTCAACCCGTTCCAATTACTGATCTAATACAAGTAATGATGGGGCTGAAATGTCCCAACTTGAACAGCTTCTTTGATCCGATAAAAGTACGGAAATCATAGGGCTGAAATGTTCCAATTTCCACCGTCGCCTCGATTCAATAAAAGTACAGAAATCAATTTGCAAGGATCCCCACTAGCCCAAACCCAAATAGCCGCCTTTTTTGGGGGAGGGAGGCCTGAATATTTGAGTGACCTTGAAATATATTGACAATCACTAACGCTTAGTAATCGATCTATTCACTTTCACTTCACAATTTATAATATATCGATCATATAGTGGATGATAGTACGTGACATCAAAAGAACTTTCAGTAACCATGAACCATGAGACTATAGAATATCGACTATATCTCTATAGCCCTTCACTATAGAACGATCATATGGATCATCATAGAATCGGAATTCAAAGGAATTTCGCAAATCATGAATCTCAAACTGACCTCAAACTGGTACGTTGGCTCGAACAGCCTATACTAAATCGAAATCTAACATTAAGTTGAGAATCTCACATGAAAACTGGATGCTACTTCAATTGACCCAGATAACCCAGACAATCAAGGTCACAAAGGGCAAATTTAGTTTTGAAAATCAACTAAAGCTCATGTTAGAAATAGAACCATATTAACACAAGAACCCAAAAAAGGCGGCTATTTGGGTTTGGGCTAGTGGGGATCCTTGCAAATTGATTTCTGTACTTTTATTGAATCGAGGCGACGGTGGAAATTGGAACATTTCAGCCCTATGATTTCCGTACTTTTATCGGATCAAAGAAGCTGTTCAAGTTGGGACATTTCAGCCCCATCATTACTTGTATTAGATCAGTAATTGGAACGGGTTGAGACCAAACCCAAATAACTCTTTTATTGGTTGGGTTTTACCCAACCAAAAGCCTTAGCCTTAAAACGCTTAGGCTTGAGGCTTCAGGTTTAGGATTAGGCTTAGGCTTAGGCTCAGGCTTAGGCTTAGGCTTAGGCTTAGGCTTAGGCTTAGGCTTAGGCTTAGGCTTAGGCTTAGGCTTAGGCTTAGGCTTAGGCTCAGGCTCAGGCTCAGGCTTAGGCTTAGGCTTAGGCTTAGGCTTTCCTCACCTCACTCTCATCCGATAAGACGATATCAGATAAAACAATATCAGAAATTATAAATTCAGACATGTTTTTTGAAAGAAAATTGGTTTAGATTTGAATATAAGAATAGATTTTTAGATAATCTGTTTTGTAGAGATTTTGTAGAGATTTTGGGATATTTTGTAGAGATTTTGTGGATATTCTTGCTTTTCTAACTGATAGAATTGTCAATTTCGTGGTTAGACATAAAATTGAGCATTTTATTTGGTCATTTCTCTAGATTTGGGTCGAGTAATGGTGATTGTTTGAGCAATTTCCACCACTTGGGCACTAGTTTTATAGAAAATGAAATGAAATAGAAATAGAAATGAAATAGAAAATGAAATAGGCAAAGGAAATAGGGAGATTTGCTAGATTTGCTAGAGATTTTCTATCTTTTTTAGATCTCTATATGTTCAGCTGTGCTCATTCTTTGCCTCATTCCCTTTCAGCTTTTATCTATCAATTTCTATGACCATCTCTGGGTTCTATTTGGTAGAGAAACATGGATTTGAGTGGAATTTAGCTGCTTTTATATCTTTTTTGTTTTTTTATCGGGTTTTTTGTCTTTCTCTTTGTCTAGGGTCTGTCTGTCTTTGGTCTAGGGCCCAGATTGGGCTGGTTGAGAGGCCCAGGGTCGGCTCAGGATCCCTCCTTCTAAACGAATATCTCTTAGAACGAATATCTCTCCAGAAATTAGCCCCTCTTCTTCTTCTAAAGCTTTTTCATCAATCTTAATCTACTCTCGCGTCTTTTTACTAGATCATTCCTGTTTTTTAGCTTTTTTTCGGAATTAGAATTTGAGAAAGAGCTTTTGCAAGAGTAATCCAATAAAATAAAGCTTTTGCTTAGGTTTGATTTAATATTCTAAAGATTCTAGAGATTATTTCAAAGATTATATAGTATATCCTAAAGATTATATAATATTCTAAAGATTAGATACGATATTCTAGATTATATTTAATTTTCTGAAGATTAGAGATCATCCAGAGTGATCCAAACCAGTTTTTGGCAACCAATTTTTGGAGAACCTTTTCCAAAAAACTTTCTATAGAAAATAGGATGTATTATATACCATTTGAAAGCTCTAATTCTCAGCATTATTAATACATTAAAGATTTCTTTGCTAAAGCTAATTTTTGACCCTTACAGGCCTTTGGAATCACCTTGCCAGCACTGTCACCAGTTTTTGGCAACTAGTTTTTGGAGAACCTTTTCCAAAAAACTTTCTATAGAAAATAGCATGTACTATATACTATTTAAAAGCTCTAATTCTCAACATTATTAATACATTAAAGATTTCTTTGCTAAAGCTAATTTTTGACCCTTACAGGTCTTTGGAATCACCTTGCCAGCAATGTCACCAGTTTTTGGCAATCAAATTTTGGAGAACCTTTTCCAAAAAACTTTCTATAGAAAATAGGATGTATTATATACCATTTGAAAGCTCTAATTCTCAGCATTATTAATACATTAAAGATTTCTTAGCTAAAGCTAATTTTGAACCCTTAAAGCCCTTTGGAATCGCCTCGCCAGCACTTGTAATTCTTTTGTCCGCTGATCTGTCATTTTTCGTGGTTTTCTGAGTAAAAATTTCGAGAAAAATAGGAAAAACGATTGAATTTGTACATATTTTATCAAACTTAATTGAATTCGATACTTTAAAACCAAAATGGCAATCTAAAAGTGCCTCAATCAGCAGAACCACAAAAATGGCAGATCGCCGTGGGGTGCTCGAACTCATTCCGAAGGCCTGTATGGGTCAAAAATTAGCTTTAGCGAAGAAATCTTTAATGTATTAATAATGCTGAGAATTAGAGCTTTTAAATGGTATATAATACATGCTATTTTCTCTAGAAAGTTTTTTTGGAAAAGGGTTTCCAAAAACTAGTTGCCATAATTTTGAACCACCACAAGACTCTATATTCAAAAGCTAGATATAATATTCTAAAACCTGTCCAGAAAGGATAGTATCATAGCACTTGTACTTTTCGATAGAAATTCTTAATGACTTCTTAACACGAAGCTTTTCATCTCAATCAGGAAACTCAATACCATTCTAAATTGAGGCGTCTTCGTGACGCGAACTGTGCTCGCCTCGCAGACTCTAAAAAGTTCAACTTTTAAATGTTTTTGAATTCTTTATACCTTTATGGCTATTGATTTAAATTTTAGATTGTTTAAAAACCTTGGAATCGATGGTGGTTTATCCAATCGACAATATTCGATCATCGCTCCTTCTTCCGGCTCGTCGACCTCACCTCCATAGTGAGAGTACTGAAAATGGTTGTAAGATATGATTACAGTACTTTTGACTACAGTAATATCTCTAGCAGCTACAGCAGGAGCTACAGGAGCAGCAGCTACAGGAGCAGCAGCAGCAGCAGCTACAGGAGCAGCGACAGCGGCAGCTACAGGAGCAGCAGCAGCAGCAGCTACAGGAGCAGCGGCAGCAGCTACAGGAGCAGCAGCAGCAGCAGCTACAGGAGCAGCGACAGCAGCAGCTACAGGAGCAGGAGCTACAGGAGCAGCAGGAGCTACAGGAGCAGCAGCAGGAGCAGTAGCTACAGCAGCAGCAGGAGTTACAGGAGCAGCAGCAGTAGCAGGAGCTACAGGAGCAGCAGGAGCTACAGGAACAGCAGCAGGAGCTACAGCAGCTACAGGGGCAACAGCAGGAGCTACAGCAGCTACAGTACCCTATATCAATTTAAAACAAACCTCCGGATCATCAGTAACATCCTCGATTTTGAACGTGTGATTGTTATTGCGTTGACCGCCTGAATTTCGGCCATACGGAACCGCGGCGAGCATATTTGTAGAAGGAGTTGTTGATGGGTGATCCTAGAAGTTACAAATAATATATATCATAATAAAATCAAATAAAGTTTTAGGTACAAATTTAGTATAGCATAAAGTGTGTTCCTTTCGGTTAAAGTTGAACAATTAAAGTTGTTGAACGAGTTGAACGATCGATTAATGCGTGCTTTTCCTAAAACAAGCCATCGCATTGGCCAGCTATTCAGCTAAAAACTACGATACTTTTTCTAGACGGGATTACGGTACTTTCGAGTTGGGAGATGGGAGATGAGATTACGGTACTTTCTAGACGAAATTACAGTACTTTCTAGATGGGATTACGGTACTTTTTCTTGGAGAAGTCTTTTAGAAAACGTATTTATCACGAGGAACACACTCTACTACAGAAAATCAAATAGCAAAACAGGAAATAATGTTTTTTGCTTTATAAGAAATGAGTTTAAAAGCTGTTTATGAAAAGAAAGATAAAAGTTAGATTGAAATTCGTAGAGAATGCTGTATCAGCAGTGTTGAGTGAAAGCAGTGAAATATCTATCATTTTCAGTTCAATTTCCATGATCACAATGGAGCCATTAACAGATGATGAATGGGATGATGCGGATATGGATGATTCCGATTTAAAAGAACTGCTCAAAAGGAAACAACAACTCGAACAACAATTGCAACAATGTAAGATAAATGCTATTTTCCGCGAAACAGAATTCAGGCGGTCAAAACGGTTTGGAGAACGGAGATGAGGATGAGAGTTTAAATGGGTGAGTTGTTGAAGTTTGAAGCCTTGTCCTGGATGAGTATTGAGCCAACAAGACTGAAGATTTTCAAAGTTTTCAAAGATGATACTCACAAGGAAAGGATGATTGGGTCTTGTGGCCTTTTCCATTCGAAGCAGAATTTTACTTATGATATATAAGCCATTCGAAGCAGAATCGTGTAAAAGCGTTGGAATCAGGGTAAAATTCTGCGTCGAATCGTCTAATGGTCGAATGGTCGAATGTTATATGTTCCGATCTAGAAATCTGTCGGATCTAGGATGTAGTGAGATCAAACGTTCGATCGAATCAAGCCGATCACTCTAAAACAGACATCCAGACTTACTAGGGAACGACCAGAGCAGAGTGGCGGCTCGGTGGGACAATGGTAGTGCCCCCACTTTTGCCAGTCGGATTCGACCCCCACGTGCGTCTTTGTTTTTGCTATTTTTTTGTTCTAAAAGTGGCAACCAGGCACACTACAACTGTCCCACCGAGCCGCCACTCTGCCCTGACAAAGGTGAGTAGCGGAGTAGCGGCTTGGTGGGACAGTGGTAGTGCGCCTGGTTCCCACTTGTCCCACTTGTCCCACTGTCCCACTACCACTGTCCCACTGCTCTGACAAAGGCAGCCCTTATATACCATGAGTGCTGCTTGCACTAGGTGGTCAAATTTCAAATGCGTTTTTACAGAAATCTAGAGCATTTGGAGAAAAACTAAAAACGCCATCGTGTTGCCCGTTTCCGACTTGGGTAAGTCATTTAGCTTTGGTTGGGATTGGCGAAATCTGGTCGTAGTAAGTCTGGTGGGATGTCTGTTTTATAGTGATCGGCTTGATTCTAGATTGAACGTTTGACCTCACTACACTCTAGATCGAACGTCGGACCCAGAATCAGTTTAGATGGTCGAATGGTCTATATATCATCGGAAAAGGCCACAGAACGGATTTCTAGATCGGACAGATTTCTGGATCGGACGGTTTTCTAGATCGAACGGTTTTCTAGATCGAACGGATTTCTAGATCGAACGGATTTCTAGATCGGACGGATTTCTAGATCGGATGGATTTCTAGATCGGACGGATTTCTAGATCGGACAGATTTCTGAATCGGACGATTTTCTAGATCGGACGGATTTCTAGATCGGACGGGTTCCTAGATCGGACAGATTTCTAGATCGAACGTAACATCTATATCATCGGAAAAAAACCACAGGATCCATCCTTCCCTTGTGAGTCTAATGCTTCCAGCATCGAAACTCTAGAAGTAAATCAGATGCTACACAAGGCAGGAATTCAACTATCATTAATTCAAACATCATTAATTCAAATATCATTCTAAAGAAACGAATTTAGATGCCTATAAGGCAAATGAGAAGAAAGAAATGATATAAGACAAATTCGTACGTGAAAAATCGGCCGGAAACTTTGTCCTGATTAGGAGTAAAAATGGTTTTTTTTTGTGCCGAACTCAAGGCGCCACCCGGGCGCTCAGATCTCTCAGTTCAGACTGTGCTCTCACTTAAAACTAGGTTTTTTCGGAAATTGAAAATCTGGGATATCCGAAGCCGGATGAAAAATAAAATGAAATGAGAACTTTTTCCCAATTCGTCTAATTTGATGAGGAAGCAAAAAAAAGCAAAGATTTTACAAGGGTTTACAAATTAAAATACGCTACAGTAATCAAATTTAACTTTTCTCTAAATAACTAAAAATCTATTAGGTTGGCAAGTTATAAATGTCTGAAAAAGTTCTAAAATAAAACATTTTTCAAAAATTCAACAAAAGCCATTTTGTAGATTAAGGATAGGGCTTTTGAGTCAAGCAAACCGTTTTTGATTGGATAAGCCCTGTTTTTCAGAAAACACATTACCAAAAAACGATCGTTTATAACTTTGCCAACCTAATAACTCAAATCCTAAGCTTTTATTTGTTAAAACAAAAAAAAAACCAACAAGAAATCCATTGAAAAGTCCTTGAGTTTATCACTAAAAAATGACCGGAGGCATGGGAAAATATTGAGAAAAGTTTTTTCAACAAAAACAATCAGAGAAATCAGAGAAATTGATCCAAGGTCAGAATTGGGAAAAGAAAAAAATCGAAAAGAAAAACGTGAGTCTTTTTTGAAAAAAAAATGGAAAAAAGTGATCAAAATGAAATTGGAAATCAATCAAATGAAAGAGAAAAAAGTTCAAAGAGAGAAAAGTTATGAAAGTTTTGAGAGGATTTGCTCAATGAATTTGCAGAAAAATAAAGAATTGAGTACACTAGAAAGGTGCGTTTACAATACAAAGTACAAGTAACAGTACAAGAACAGTACAAAGTACAAGTAACAAATAAGATTTTAAAGTCTAAAAGATCTAAGAGAATTGTTAATCCAAAAGATCTAAAAAATCTAAAAGAGCTTTTGTTTGAGAGATTTTGTCTAAAAGATAAAAACCAAGGTTTAGATATTTATAATCTGTAAAATTACTGATAAATGTTCTTAAAGTACAGTTCTTAAAGTACAGTTCTTAAAGTACAGTTCTTACAGTACAGTTCTTACAGTACAGTTCTTAAAGTACAGTTCTTAAAGTACAGTTCTTAAAGTACAGGTCTTACAGTACAGGTCTTACAGTAGGGCTCTTAAAGTACAGTTCTTAAAGTACAGTTCTTAAAGTACAGGTCTTACAGTACAGGTCTTACAGTACAGTTCTTACAGTACAGTTCTTACAGTACAATCCTTACAGTACAATCCTTACAGTACAATCCTTACAGTACCAGTTTAAATTCAAAAAATCCAAACAAATCTTTAGTTATCCAGGAATTTCTCGAAATTTCCTTAAACTGGCCTCTTTTCTAATGAAAGAGCAGTAAGAAAGCTCATTAGTTTAGGGAAAAAAAGAGAAAACGAGAAAAAAAGAAGCCGTTCAGTCCACTCAAAATAATCCTATCAGAACAGAAGAACGGAAAAAAAGCCAGTTAGTGAAAAAATGATGAAGAAATGAAGAATGACGTAAAAGAACATTAAAGGATACAAATTGACATTCAGAAATTGTTAAAACTCTTTCAGCTTTAGCAATTTTTAAATACCAATTTGTCATTTGTACTTACAGGAGTTCTAGCTCAAAAAATCAAATGTTTAAGTCATTTTTCAGCTATTCACCAATGCTGGGATTTGTGTACTTTGTGTACTAAGAAATTTGTGTACTAATAAATGGACTTTGTGTACTAAGAATCGCTAGTGTACTAAGAAATGGACGTTTAAATTAGCACAAACAAGATAATGCGCGCCTTCTGGCATGCAGAATTTGGAGCTATTTGTGCGCTAGAGCGCTAGAGGGGCGAGTGGGGAAGACCGAGGGGCGGGTGGGGGAGACCCGAGGGGCGGGTGGGGAAGACCGAGGGGCGGGTTGGGGAGACCCGAGGGGCGGGTTGGGGGAAGACCCGAGGGGCGGGTGGGGAAGACCGAGGGGCGGGTGGGGAAGACCGAGGGGCGGGTGGGGGAAGACCGAGGGGCGGGTGGGGAAGACCGAGGGGCGGGTGGGGAAGACCGAGGGGCGGGTGGGGAAGACCGAGGGGCGGGTGGGCGCATCTTTACGAGGCAAAAAGTGCCTAAAAGTTTGGAAACATGTCGGTAACTTGAAAAAAAAAACAGCATTTCCATTATTTTTTTGGTGAATGGTGGTCAAATGGGGGAACCTCAGACGAAAAAAAGACAAAAATAGGGATCGCGAAGAGAGATTAGTCTGTAAGGACGAAATTTCCCTTTTTTTCCAAAATTTTCGTCTTTACATCTCTTACTGTGAATTTTATGTCGTCAAAGTGATTAAAAGGGTCTGAAAAGTGCCTTAAAAGGGATTTTTAAAATTCAAAGCCTTGTTAACATATTCGCGTCGAAGCCATTTTTCGCTTAATTGGACATTCAGAGGACAGAGTTCAGATCAAAACTTGTGCGCAAACGAGACTCGAACCGGCTACCTTTCGCTTGACAGGGGCAACTGTGCTAACCATTACACACCACAATGCATTTGATCTCAACGCACTTGATCTCGCACTAACTCTCTCTCTCCGCCAGAGAGAGTTAACTGGACGACAGAGTTCTACGCTAGCTGTAGATCTGAAAATTTTTACCCAGAAGTTTTTTGGGGGTGCGGAATTGGGGTCGAATTCAAATTCGGTTTTATTTTTCAATTACAGTAACCCCAAAGGCCGGAAATAGCAATAGCGCGTAATTTAGCTGAAAAATGTGTTAGAAAAAGCTAAAAAATAGGTTTAAAAAGCTGAAAACGTGCACCCGGGGGTTTTTCCGTGGTCGGAAAACGGCATACAACCGAAATATTTAAGGGAAATATCTACGGAAAACCGAAATACCTGCGCAAACACTAAATTTTATGTTGCTAAAGGAAAGCTGCGTATTTCAACCGAAAGTGATCAAAAAATGACGAAAAAAATGAAATAACTGATAAGTTGATTGAATTTTTTGATCACTAAATCTGATTTATTGGGTTGTCCAGTTATGAATGCGCGTTTTTTACTATTCTGTAAATTTCTCAAGATACCGAAATCAAGAAAAAGATGTATATGAGTATTATTCGAAAGCTGAAGATCTCCACTAGATGTGTTTGGAACAAAGTTCCAATATGGTTTCAATATGGTTCCGATATGGTTCCAATGGGTTTGGAACAAAGTTTCAATATGGTTCCAATATGGTTCCGATATGGTTTCAATATGGTTCCAAGTGCTTGGAACAAAGTTTCAATATGGTTCCAATGTGCTTGGAACAAAGTTCCAATATGGTTCCAATATGGTTCCGATATGGTTTCAATATGGTTCCAATATAGTTCCAATGGGTTTGGAACAAAGTTTCAATATGGTTTCAATATGGTTCCAATGTGCTTGGAACAAAGTTCCAATATGGTTCCAATATGGTTCCAATATGGTTTCAATGGGTTTGGAACAAAGTTTCAATATGGTTCCAATATGGTTTCAATGTGTCTGAAACAAAGTTTCAATATGGTTCCAATATGGTTTCAATATGATTCCAATATGGTTCCAATATGGTTTCAATATGGTTCCAATATGTTTCTATATGGTTATATAAAATCTTTGATTTTTTTCTTTGATATAAAAAGCTTTTGAATTTGTCGAGCTTTTGGGCAAATTGACTGGACAGAAGAAGAGGTGGCCAAAAAATGGAAGGGTGCCTTTGGATCAAGTTTTGGCTCCGCTCAAATTGCGTTAACCGTTTGATGTTTGGCCAATAGATATATCAATACAAGTTTTTTTTAAATATAACAATTTCAGAGCATCTTTACTTTTCTTTTCTTTTCTGGGCGGTTATTTTACACCATAAAACTTGAGGAATAGTTAAGCTGGAATGGTTTTTTTTTTGAAAACGACCTCTCCCTTTGTGCAGTCAATTTCCCAAAAAGTTGAATGAATTCAAAAACTTTTTTATTCGAAAATGTAGAGGAGATCTTCAGCTTTCGAATGATATATAACACTCGTATAAATCTATTCTATATCTTGAGAAATTTACAAAATAGTAAAAACGCGCATTCATAACAACCCAATATATCTGAAGAGTTGAAATCTTTAAAGAGCTGAAGTCTTTAAAGAATTGAAATCTTTAAAGAGTTCAAAGGAAAATCTATATTCGAAAAGATTAGTGGAAAAGTGTGAGAGTTTTCTCGGTTCTCCGGATGGAAAATGAGTGGATGAGGAGCCGGTCGAGCCTCTGCCTCAGCCTCCTTTCTCCCCATCTCCTTGTCTTCCACTCTTCTTCCATTTTTCCCGAAAATGATTAGGATGATAGAAATCGAGTATCAACCCCCAAAAAGACACAAAAAGACATGATCAAATTGATGGAAAACTCCTTTTTCGCCTCGAGAAAGGAAAAGCTAGCCTCTGAAATTCTCCTGAGACAATCGATTTGAAAATGCATTTAAATTTTCTTGTCTAGCTGTTCTATTTGAGCGAAAGCCTAAAATCAATATTAAGAGCGGGAAAATGACAAGTTTTCACGTGAAAATGAGTCCAATTATTTATTAAATACTAAAAACTGGTGAATACCGTTTATTCTAATAAACGCTCCCTCCTCGACCAACTTTAGAAGCCTCGTTCTCAGCACCATTTTGAGATATTTTTATGTTTAATATACCAAAAGATAGCCCTTAATGTCTTCTATCTTTTGGTATATTAAACATAAAATACCTCAAAATGGGAGAGTGAGAAGGAGGCGTCTAAAGTTGGCCGAGAGGGCTTCTAATAAATCGCCCGACCGACTTTAGATGCCTCGTTCTCAGCCCCATTTTGAGATCATTTTATGTTTAATATACCAAAAGATACCCCTTAATGTCTTCTATCTTTTGGTATATTAAACATAAAAATATCATAACATGGAGCTAAGAACGAGGCATCTAAAGTCGGTCGAGGGGGGTGACGTTCATTAGAATAAATCTGGTAGCTTCCCCAATAAATCCGCTAAATTTTGGCAAACAAACAATGCCTCAAAAAGTGGACTAAAAAAAAGGAAGAAGTTTATTTTAATGTTTATCAAAATTAGAGTAGTTTAAGAAAGACTTTGATGGATCCAGGTGGAGTCCAGGAAATCTTTTTGGTGTCCTTGACTTGTGTGGACTTTTGATTAAGACAGCTGGGCTAAATCATTCAAAAATTTGGCTCAATCACACCTGATGGCCTTTAAGAAATGCGAAAGTTTACGAAATTGCTAAAAAAGGTGAAATCTATTGAATGCGGCCTTAATAAGGCCTTCATAAAGGCCTTATTAAGGTTATTAAGGCCCTTATTAAGGCCCCCGCCCTTCTTTCACCGTTTCTAAATTTGAGCTTGCAGTCTAGTGGATAAGAGTCTTGTCTCTGAAATAAACTATAAAGTTTTTGCTCAGGAGCCTAAGCCTGAGCCTCGGGTTCTATCCTGAGCCTCGGGTTCGATCCTGAGCCTCGGGTTCTATCCTGAGCCTCAGGTTCGATCCTGAGCCTCGGGTTCTATCCTGAGCCTCGGGTTCGATCCTGAGCCTCAGGTTCGATCCTGAGCCTCGGGTTCTATCCTGAGCCTCGGGTTCTATCCTGAGCCTCAGGTTCTATCCCGAGCCTCAGGTTCGATCCCTGCCTTTTTTATTCATTATATTTTGATTTTTAATTGAAATTCGCTCTATTTGAACTCTATTAGAGTAAAGTTTTTTACAGAATGAATAATTTCAATTGCGGACACAGGGTAGCTAAGCTTTTGGCTTTGGTTTTGGCTATAAAAAGGCTACAATTTGACTATAGTGCATAGAAGATGGCAAACACTCCGGTTACAGTAATCAACACTGGCTAATCAATACTAATACCCGTACAGCATCGATAAGAACGCTAAGCATCGCTATAGCTAAGAACACAGCACTAAAAACACTACATTCAATAATTCAATTTATTCAATAATGTTGTACAAACAATATACAAGATTCTACCGTACAAATGTCGAACAAACAATATACAAGCTTTCTAATAGCAACTTCTAAGCCCTGAGAAGTTGCTGTAGGAAAAAATGTAGGGGAAATGTAGAAAAAAAGATCCAAAAATCCAACGAGCGTAATCGAACCCCCGACCCTCCGACTCAGAAACAAGGCTCTTAACCACTCGGCTATGGCTGCCGTGACGACGTCTCGCTTAACTCGGCTTTTTACTTCAAAACTTCGATTTTGTTCAATGAAAAAATCTCACTGCGGAAAAGGCCGTGACCCGACATATAGGGCGCTACGCCGAAGGACGACAAAAGCAGCGGTGGCCTAGTGGTTAGTGTGCTAGACTGGGAAACCTACACGGTTTTTGCTCGCGAGTTCAATCCCACTTGCCGCCAAATTCTTTGTTTTTATGCTTAGGCTCTTAGGCTCTTAGCCAATCTCTCTTAAGCTCTTAGTCAATCTCTCTTAGGCTCTTAGCCAATCGGTCATGGCGGTAACGGAAAAAGATTTCAATCAACATTTTTCTAAATCAATAGATTTACATTTAAAAACAGAAATCCAGAAAAAGTGAATGGTCATTTAGGTTACCCATTCAAAAAGGGAATTCTTTAGGGAAAAATGTGTTCCATCGGGTTTAACAGGGCAAAGAAAAGGGAAAGAAAAGGAAAAAGGATCAGGTTTTGAAAGGAAAAAGAAGGTTTCGTTTAGAAAACATTAGAAAATCCTTTAGCCAAGGATTAGTCTCATTTTGAAAGCCTTTTTTTAGTACAGTACTTTTGAAAAAGACGTTAAGAGTACTGTAATCATTGACTGTAATCATTGACAGCAATCATTGACCTAAGAATACAGCAACCCTTTTTGTACTTACAGTAATCCTTAACACAAGTACTTTTTATACTTTGAGAATACAGTAATCCTTAATATAGATACTTTATTCAGGACCTAAAATAAAGTGCGCTAGATTTAAGATTAAAACACATGAATTCATACACATAACACGAAAAGGGCCGATAAAAAGCAACACGATATAATATATGTAGTATATGGGTAGCAAAGATACTAACAAAGATACACTATATAATGTAGCACAGATAACGTCAAGAATCCACTAGAGCTTCAGGATCAAGATCAAGTTCAAGATCATCTACAGATAATTTAAAGATTCCGAGACTATTGGACTCTCTCAAAACTCTGGGGAGTCGATTCCAGCCGATCCAGTCGACTCCCAAATCGATCCAGTCGACTCCCAAGCGATCCAGTCGACTCCCAAGCGATCCAGTCGACTCCCAAATCGATCCAGTCGACTCCCAAGCGATCCAGTCGACTCCCAAATCGATCCAGTCGACTCCCAAATCGATCCAGTCGACTCCCAAGCGATCCAGTCGACTCCCAAATCGATCCAGTCGACTCCCAAGCGATCCAGTCGACTCCCAAGCGATCCAGTCGACTCCCAAATCGATCCAGTCGACTCCCAAGCGATCCAGTCGACTCCCAAATCGATCCAGTCGACTCCCAAGCGATCCAGTCGACTTCCAAGCGATCCAGTTGACTTCCAAGCGATCCAGTCGACTCCCAAATCGATCCAGTCGACTCCCAAATCGATCCAGTCGACTCCCAAATCGATCCAGTCGACTCCCAAGCAATCCAGTCGACTCCCAAGCGATCCAGTCGACTCCCAAGCAATCCAGTCGACTCCAAATTCTCGCAGTTCTTATTGGAAAAGAGTTATGCACAAACTTATTGGAGGTGACTGGAATCTCTAAAACGAAAGAACCTCTCCTTGAACTAACCGTGGGATTAACTTTGAATAAATCTCGAAAACTAAGACTTAATTTAAAGATAGAGTAATTGTAAGGAGTTTTTTTAACAAACCTAATACTTTCACAAAAAAACACGTGATTTTTGAACCATTCAAACTTTCGCAAAAACATTTATGGGCTTTTTTGAAAGGCTCTTTTTTTGAAACTCGTTGAGGCTGGGGAAAAAGATGGGAAATAAAAACGATCAAACGATCGGCTTACTTTTGAATTACTAAGGTGAATAACAAGTTTCCTATATAAATACTTTATTTAGAAAGAAATAAAGTGCGAAAACGACATGAAAAATGTGCTAGATAAAAGAAAAAAGAAAAAAGATAAAAGAAAAAAGATCAAGGATAAAAGATCACAAAGTCACTTAAAATGCAGAACTTTAGCTCTTTTAAAGTAGCCCTTTTAAAATCAGACAATCAGGTGGAGATCAAACGCAACTTTTCTGGATTAAACGCAACGATCAAACGCATTCCAAACTTTAATCACACGATTTACAATAAAAAAAACTCTAGAGGATTTAGAGAAAGCAGATTCGGGATGTAAAAGAGCCACGTCTAGTCGCCTATGTTTTCTATATGTAAAAGTATGTAAAAGTTTTGAATAAAAAAAGGTAAACAAGTAAATTTCTAACATTTTACTTTTAAAAAAGTCTTTTCTTTCTATGAAGACACTGAAAAAGAAGTTTTTGTTTGTGTGTGGTGAAAAGAAAAAAAGAAAAAGAAAAGCCGTGAGCAGACAAACATTTCAAATTTTCGGAAGGAGAATATTCGGAAGAAAGGAGAAAGAAAGGAAAGAGAGGAAAAAGAAAGGAAAGAAAGGAAAAAGAAACGAAAAAAGGTACAAAAGACACAAATTTCCCTTTTCTTCCTCTTTTTCGTAAACTATTTGAGCGACTATTTGAGCCAGCGACTATATGCCGATTTTTGGGGGTTCTTCTGGATGAAAATTGGTCTTGAAAGTATCTCAATTAAACATAAAAATATACCAAAAGATAGCCTTTAATGTCTTCTATCTTTTGGTATATTAAACATAAAATACCTCAAAATGGGAGAGTGAGAAGGAGGCGTCTAAAGTTGGCCGAGGGGTCTTCTAATAAATCGCCCGACCGACTTTAGATGCCTCGTTCTCAGCCCCATTTTGAGATCATTTTATGTTTAATATACCAAAAGATACCCCTTAATGTCTTCTATCTTTTGGTATATTAAACATAAAAATATCCTAACATGGGGCTTAGAACGAGGCGCCTAAGTTGGCCGAGGGGTCTTCTAATAAATCGCCCGACCGACTTTAGATGCCTCGTTCTCAGCCCCATTTTGAGATCATTTTATGTTTAATATACCAAAAGATACCCCTTAATGTCTTCTATCTTTTGGTATATTAAACATAAAAATATCGTAACATGGAGCTAAGAACGAGGCATCTAAAGTCGGTCGAGGGGGGTGACGTTCATTAGAATAAATCTGGTAGCTTTCCCAATAAATCCGCTAAATTTTGGCAAACAAACAATGCCTCAAAAAGTGGACTAAAAAAAGGAAGAAGTTTATTTTAATGTTTATCAAAATTAGAGTAGTTTAAGAAAGACTTTGATGGACCTAGGTGGAGTCCAGGAAATCTTTTTGGTGTCCTTGACTTGTGTGGACTTTTGATTAAGACAGCTGGGCTAAATCATTCAAAAATTTGGCTCAATCACACCAGATGGCCTTTAAGAAATGCGAAAGTTTACGAAATTGCTAAAAAAGGTGAAATCTATTGGAAAAAGAAACGAAAAAAGGTACAAAAGACACAAATTTCCCTTTTCTTCCTCTTTTTCGTAAACTATTTGAGCGACTATTTGAGCAAGCGACTATATGCCGATTTTTGGGGGTTCTTCTGGATGAAAATTGGTCTTGAAAGTTTTGCGGAAATGTAAGAATGGTTTAAGAAATTCTTGATAGAAAGATAAAGTCTACAGGACCCGGCGAAAGTTCTTTTCTTTTTAAATTCTCTTTAAATAAAATCTCTCTGATTGTTATTACTTCATAAATGTAGCCAAAAGATACCCAATTTTCCACAGAATTGAAAACCTTTTTTTAAATAGCTTCTTTAAATTTTGTTATTATGTTTTGAGTTATCACGATTTGCGGCTACCGTTCTCACAGTTAGTTCGTTATCCCACAGTTAGTTCAAGTTACAGTTTACGGCTGCAGTAATATAGTAAAGTAAGGAATGGTAAAGAGAGATCCCCGGAGAGGGAATTGAACCCTCGACCTTTTCGGAGCAAATAGAGTACCAAGTACCAAGAATGTACCAAGTAAATTGTGATTTTCTATAACCAAATTTCATGAGGATAATTTTAAAACCAACCCCAAGTCGATGTGACAATTGGAAGTCGAGTTATAGAGTAAAATAGAAAAGTCCTCAAACTCCTAGACTCCTATTTGGAAGGTCAACTTTGACACTAATTTTCTCTATGTTTTTATCGGTGAGTCTACAAAACAAAGTCTACTTTTCTATAACCAAATTTAATGAAGATTCCAATAAAACCAACCAGAAGTTAATTCAGCTTCTATACCTCGAGTTATAGACCATCCAAGCTGATCGACTTTTCTTGAGTCGATCAAAGTTGAGCTCCAGTTGGGTAGCTCAACTTTGACACAAATTTTCTCTATGTTCTTACATCAGAGTGTACCAAGTAAATTGTGGTTTTCTATAACCAAATTTCATAAGAATCATTTTAAAAACAATCCCAAATCGATCTGACAATTGGACATCGAGTTATAGAGTAAAATAGAAAAGTCCCCAAACTCCGAGACTCCTAGTCGATCTGGCAATTATCCGGTATCTTCTTGCCAGAGAAGAAAGAGGAAGATAAGGAGGAAGAGGAAGGAAGAAAGAAGAGGATAAGAAGGAAGAGGAAGGAAGAAAGAAGAGGATAAGAAGGAAGATGAAGGAAGAAAGAAGAGGATAAGAAGGAAGAGGAAGGAAGAAAGAAATCCAGATTCTTAAAAATGAAAAGTTTCATCAAAAAGAGTCGCAAGTTCAACAAATCGAAGTACAAAAATATCTGTGGTCACTTTTTATCAAAAAAATGAGTGCTAAACGATGTCCTTGAAAAAACGGAAAAAGAGAAAAGAGAAAATTTTAAAGTTTTGAATTTCAAAGGGAACTTTTGAGAAAACAATTTCCCTCAATTTTTCAATTTTCCAATTTTTCAATTGAATTTCGAGAGGACCGTTCAAATTGATCAAAAAATGAAAAAAAAAATGAAAAACTGGAGAATACAGTGGTGTCTGAATAGATTTGTGTACTGAATCGTTCAGAAAAAATGTTATTTGACAACAGGAAAAAGTGGCGATGATTGGAGGAAGATTTGAGTCTGCGAAAGAGGAAAATTTGAGTCTTTCAGTAAACAATCCGAAGAGAAAACACGGGAATTCAGCGGGCGAAATCAGATCAGAGAAAAGAAAACAGGTACAGCACAAGGCTTGGCCTTTGCATTGACGTACTACAAGTACACCGATAGTTATACTTGTACACAAGTACACCAGTACACAAGTACACCAGTACACAAGTACACAAGTACACCAGTACACAAGTACACCAGTACACCAGTACACCAGTACACCAGTACACAAGTACACCAGTACACCAGTACACCAGTACACCAGTACACCAGTACACCAGTACCCAGTACACCAGACACCAGTACACCAGTACACCAGTACCAGTACCCAGTACACCAGACAAGTACACCAGACACCAGTACACGTACACCAGTACACCAGACCAGTACCAGTACACCAGTACCAGTACACCAGTACCAGTACCCCAGACCAGTACACCAGTACACCAGTACCAGTACACCGTACACAGTACCCAGACACCAGTACACCAGTACACCAGTACCCAGTACCCAGACCAGTACCCAGTACACCAGTACACCAGTACACCAGTACACAGTACCCAGTACACCAGTACACCAGTACACCAGTACACCAGTACACCAGTACACCAGTACACCAGTACACCAGTACACCAGTACACCAGTACACCAGTACACCAGTACACCAGGAATACTGTATACAGTTCAATTAAGTACTGTATAGGGTTCAATTAAGTACTGTATAGGGTTCAATTAAGTGCTGTATACAGTTCAATTAAGTACTGTATAGCGTTCAATTAAGTACTGTATAGGGTTCAATTAAGTACTGTATAGGGTTCAATTAAGTACTGTATACAGTTCAATTAAGTACTGTATACATTCCAATGCCATTCCAAGAAGCACCATCAAGAAGCTAGTTGACAGCATGCCGAGTCGAATATTTCACGTGGTCAGTTTTCAGGGACAGACAACAAAATATTAAACTGTTATTGTTATTAAACTGTTATTGTTATTAAACTGTTATTGTTATTAAACTGTTATAAATAAACCTTGTTATCATAAAAATTGAACAAAAATGCGACAACGACACCAAAATTTGGGGGGGGGGGGTGGCGTATGGTTTTGCACCGGGTGAATTTTCGTTTTTTTTGGCTGTTACATTTTCCCTATTCATGCTATGTCGATGATTTTTGGAGTTTCAGGGTTATTTTTGGTCCTGAATCTAACTACGTTTTCAGTTTTTTTGTCACTGGCACCGGAGCCGCAGAAAATTGAAATTTTGGGGGGTGGCTTATGGTTTTGCACCGCGCTGTAGAGCTTTCTAAAGAATAAACTTCAAAAATGCTACCTTAGTTATGTAAATTTGTTTTTGATTTAAATTCTTTTCCAATTTTTTTTCATTCATTCTTTTCCAATTCATTCTTTTCCAAAGGAACCTTTTCTCATTTTTCATTTCTCATTTCATTTCTCAATTCTTCAAAGAGCTCTTTTTTGACAGATTATTTTAACCCCACATTTAATTAATTAACATGCCAACATTAAAATTAACACAAAAAATTAACACAAAACATTAACACAAAACATTAACACAAAAAATTAAAATGCCAAAAATTTGCATCTAATCGTATGCTATTTTTCCCAAAGAAGAAACAAATATTTTTCGATTCTCATTTTCTACCGCCGCCGGGTTTAATGTTCTCTTTACCCACCACAGAGGATACGAATTGTGGATTGTATTGGGTTGGGGAGAATGAGTCGGCGCCGAAAATCAAAAAAATGTCTAAAACTTCTATTCGACTTCGTCAAATAATATGCGTTTGATATGAGTAGAATGGTTAACTAATTTTCTACAAAATGACATTTAAAAGAAAACTCAAACAGCGCCTCCGCTCAAGAAAAGGCCATTTTTTCACAAAAACTACAAACTGTCATCTAGAAAAAACCATTGGTGGGATCTTCCTGCAAATTTGGCAACTTAAGTAATTGAATGTGCTCTATCTTTTTTATATAAACACCAAAGAAGGTTTATGTGAAAGAAACTGTTCAAATGATGAGTCGGGCTCTTTGCCATTTTGACTAGCTGTGTTTGGGAGTCCATAAACTCCACGAAAGAAAAGCTTTGTGGAATCTCTCAAAAGTGATTTTGTAGAGAAATAGTGGATCCTTTTGATGAAACCAAACGTATGTTTAAAGAAGGCTTTATGTGTGCAAAAAGTCCCTTTAAAGTTTGGCGCCGAGTCATAGTCCCCAACCCAATAGTTAGAAAAGTTTTTTTTAAAACCTGCCACTTGTGGGGGTATAATAGGATTGATGGAAACTAAATTTTGTTGTTTTTTTGTTAAAAGTTAATTTATTTAAATGTGGGGTATAACGGGAATAATGCTGTGGGGGTATAACGGGATTGACGATGTGGGGGTATACTGGGAATGATGCTGTGAGGGTTTACTGGGATTGATGCTGTGGGAGTATACTGGGATTGATGCTGTGGGAGTATACTGGGATTGATGCTGTGGGAGTATACTGGGATTGATGCTGTGGGAGTATAATGGAATTGATGCTGTGGGGCTTAGGCTCAGGCTCAGGCTCAGGCTCACGCTCACGCTCAGGCTTGGACTTGGGGTGGCGGGCGCGCCAGCACTAAGTCTATTTGGGTTTGGGCTGAACCCCCAATTTTTGGATCTCAGCCGGTTCCCGGAGCTAAGGTGCAAGCTTTTGGTCTTGTGCATCCGCCCCCCATTAGGTTTAGGCTTGGGCTTAGGCCATTATACAATGGGAAAGTACCAAAAAAAAAACAAAAGAAAACTTTCTATTAGGTTGATGCAAAAGTCTTTTTCATTTTTTTCGTACTTCCGTTAAAAAGTAACAAATGCACCAATTGAACAACGATTTATTGCATTCGAAAGGCCAATTATTTTTCTGCAAAATGACATTAAAACGAGTTTAAAATGTCTTATGTCTAGATTTTTTTGAGAGCCTGAAGTCGGGTAGTCAAAAAAGGCGACGGCTCGATGATGCATTTTAGACGCTTTAGCTAAGGAAATCAATCTTGATGTTAATAAATAAAAGATAGAGCACAAAAAGTTAGATATTTTTTCAGATTTTCAGAGAAATTGATTCAGCCAATTTCTTTATAGAGGTTTTTATAGATTTTTATGAAAAACCCGTTTTCACTCTCGAATTTGCTTGAAAGTGAACCCAAATTGACTTAAAAAGATGGGAAATTGAACAATAAACACTTTTCATTTAGAGCAAACCATAGGTTAATTGATGATTTTGTTATTTTTCAAAAGAAGTACGAAAAAAATGAAAAAGACTTTTGCGTCAACCTAATAAAACAAATTTCTTAAATAAAAAACTTTCAAAAACGAATTTCTTAAACAAACAAATTTCTAAAACGACTTTCTTAAACATCTACCAGAAATTTACATAAAAGAATCTAGTTTTGAGATAGATTAATCTCAAAAATAATCTAAAAGAATGATAGAAAAGCATAGAAAAATAATATAGAATGAAATTCAATGGATGAAAGTGAAAGAGAGAACTTAATTGTCCACTCAAAAGGCTCTAGAAAAAAGAAAGGAAGAAAGAAAAAAGAAAAAAGAGAAAAAGGAAAATGACTTGAAATTGCCTCAATATAAGCTAATATTCTAGATATTGGGTTGGGGACTATGACCCGGCGGACAAAATGTCATATGTGACAGTTTGAGCACTTTCTTCAAAAGAAACCCATTTTGGTGTCAATGGAAAAGTTGTAGAGGATCAAAAATCAAGCTTATATCCAAATTTTCAGAACGATTCAAACACTGGTTTTCAAGAAATGCGAAATTTACGAATTTTCACAAAACTTGCATTTTAAGCGAAACTACTAAGTGTATCTTTTTGCAAATTTGGCTATAAGCCTCATTTTTGATTCTCTACAACTTTTCTATTGACACCAAAATGGGTTTCTTTTGAAGAAAGTGCTCAAACTGGGACATCTCCAGTCCTCCATTTTTGAGTCTCACACTTGTCTCACACACAAACCAAAATCCTACTACGAAGGAGGAATCCGCAAATTGCCTGTAAAATGGGCAGAAGTCGTCAATAATAATGGAAATTATTTGGAATGAATTGATGGTTTTATGTTCAATAAATTTGCCTTTCTTTTGTCCGCCGAGTCATAGTCCCCAACCCAATATTTTAAGAAACAGTAATCCTGAACTTATTTTCAACTTTTCAAGATATTCAGCTGACTTACCGGCTCATCTGATCGATTGGCTGAATTGAACCAGTTTGAGCTCATTTTTTCGGGTTTTGAGCTCTCCTAAAATTGATTTTTTTTTTGATGTATTAACTTTTGATGTCTTAACTTTCTACCATTTTAGATTTCTTTTGGCATTCTAGTTTTTTTCTAGATCATTGTAAGAAAAGCTAGATTTTCTTTCTTAAGAAAAGCTTTCTTACAATAAATTAGATTTCTAACAGCTAGAAAAGTTAGATTTCTATAGTTTTTAAGGTTTGGTAAGCTTTTATAGCTTTTGTAAGCTTTTGTAAGCCTTTGTAAGCTTTGGCAAGCTTTTGTAAGCTTTTATAAGCTTTTCGTAAGCTTTTGTAAGCTTTTGTAAGCTTTTGTCAGCTTTTGTAAGCTTTTGTAAGCTTTTGTAAGCTTTTGTAAGCTTTTGTAAGCCTTTGTAAGGCTTTGGCAAGCTTTTGTAAGCCTTTGTAAGGCTTTGGCAAGCTTTTGTAAGCCTTTGTAAGGCTTTGGCAAGCTTTTGTAAGCCTTTGTAAGCTTTGTAAGCTTTTGTAAGCCTTTGTAAGGCTTTGTAAGCTTTGGCAAGCTTTTGTAAGCTTTTGTAGGCTTTTTGTAAGCTTTTATAGCTTTTTGTAAGCTTTTGTAAACTTTTGTAAGCTTTTGTAAGCCTTTGTAAGGCTTTGGCAAGCTTTTGTAAGCCTTTGTAAGGCTTTGTAAGCTTTGGCAAGCTTTTATAGCTTTTGTAAGCTTTTGTCAGCTTTTGGAAGCCTTTGTAAGGCTTTGTAAGCTTTGGCAAGCTTTTATAGCTTTCGTAAGCTTTGGTAAGCCTTTGCCAGCTTTTGCAAGCTTTTTATCATCTACAGTTCTCAATTTTTCAAAAACAAACCTCTTTTTGCTGATTTTGAGTCTCCTCCTCTTCACAAATGACTGGTTTTCTGAATTTTTAGAAGTTTAAATGGATTTAAATGGAATTTCTAAATCTTTAATTCAACATTTAATCCAATATCCAATAATTTAGATAGATATTTAGACTAATTTGATAGATAGATTAGATAGACATTGCTTAGAAATTGCTTAGACATTTCTTACGTATCTTCGCTGATAAGTGGCTCTCGTTTACTGTAAATATCGTCGTTTCCGTCAACTTCGATTGTTTGCTGAAACGAAAGTAAAGTAAGTAAAGTAATCGTGAAAGTATGATTATACTTTTACTGGTATACTGTAGTTGTACAAGAGTTGGGATTTTGATTTTGACAGATTTTGACAATGGGATTTCGACCTGAAACCAAAACCCCATAGGGTTTTGACTACGCTGAACACGATGGTGAAATCCGTTTTTGTGAATGAGCAATACTGGATTCTCTCTACTAGTAATGCACCCCGGCAGAGCCTGAGCCTGAGCCAGAGTTGATGACTATTTTACGGTTTCCAAGCTTTTGCAGAAGCTGCTTGGTCCATAGATTACACTTGGTCCATTGATTGATTACATTTCCATTGATTACATCAAAATATACACTACTGGACAATGAAATATCATATTCGAAAAAAGAGATCGTCACATTCGCGCGTCTGTAACTCCATTGTCTTTACCGTATTTCTAAATATTCATATTACCATTGTGTAGCCCTTGAAAAGAGCTTTCATAAAATGTAGAACACTAATAGTTTAAGTTCAAAGACAAGGGAGTTACAGACGCGCGCAAGTGACGATCGTTTTTTCAAATATGATATTTCATTGTCCAGTACTGTATATGTCGTAGCCGATTATGAATGAAATTTTTTGGCAAATCTTTCTAGTAGAGCAACCCTTTAATGTATGAGGACAATATTATATGATCTTGTAGCGAATTAAATTCTGCGTCGATTGGTACCAAATTTGTGAGTTTAGGTTAAAAATTGCCGGCGCTACAACGTTTCATTCAAAATCGGCGGGACCCCCGTAGCCGATTATGAATGAGTGGGTCTAGGAGCGTCCAACCATCAAGTATTTAGTATCATTCAACGTAGAATCATTGATAATTATGTTAAATTTTTAAAATTAGCAAGATTTGATAAAAAGAAAAAAAATTAGAGCAAAAGCAAAATTTTTGTTCGAAAGAGAACTTTGAAGCTCCGTAAATTCATTTCTTTTTATCAAATCTTGCTAATTTTAAAAATTTAACATAATTATTAATAATTCTGCGTTGAATGTTACTAAATACTTGATGGTTGGACGCTCCTAGACCCACTCATTCATAATCGGCTACGACATATAGACCACAAATAGCTTTATGTAGCATTTTCATAGCTATTAGGTTGTTATTAGGTTGTTCGGATATAAACAATCGTTGCTAAACTTTTTGTTGTGAGAGAAGCCAATGAGAAATTCAAAAACCGTGAAGATTTCCAAAATTGGGTCGCCAAGTTTTTCGAGTCACAGCTTTTCCGGCTGAGTTTTTCAAGAGCGGCATCAATTCTTTGCGCAAAAGATGGCAAGAAGCAATCAATAATAATGGTAAATATACTTTGGATTAAACTGTGTTGTTTCTGTTTTTAAGGTAAATTTTGTCGACTACTAAAACGCTCGTTTATATCCGAACAACCTAATAAAATGAATCATTTAGCTTTTCCATATCTTTTGAACTAAGAGTTTTATGAAATCTTATTTGAGTGTGGAAGTAAGCTTTAAAAGTGTGGAAGTAACCTTTAAAAGTGTGGAAGTAACCTTTAAAAGTGTGGAAGTAACCTTTAAAAGTGTGGAAGTAACCTTTAAAAGTGTGGAAGTAACCTTTAAAAGTGTGAAGTAACCTTTAAAAGTGTGGAAGTAACCTTTAAAAGTGTGAAAGTAACCTTTAAAAGTGTGGAAGTAACCTTTAAAAGTCTGTATTTCAAGAATGAATGGATTCCATTGAAAATGGTTCCAATTATAATGACATTGGATGTCTATTGACATTGGATTGTCTATTGACTGTTATTAATTTTGTTCTGGCGAAAATGAAAGGCTTCTGGCAGTTTTGAAGGCTTGAACAAAATCTGAGAAAAAGGACATTACCCTTTTTATGCAAAATTAGCTTGAAAAATTCCAAATTCCATCAAAAATCTACGAATATCATTTTAAAGCTCTCATAAGCTTTTAAAGCTTTAAAGCTCTCTTGAAAGCTCGCTTTAAAGCTACAAAAAAACTAATTGGAATCGACTTATCGTATTCCCTCTAATAGTAGTGCACCCCGCCGAGTTGGTGACGATTTTACGGTTCCCAAGCTTACTCAGAAGCTCAACACTTTAATCCTCCACTAGATCTCATCGTCAGCTACATTTTCCGACCCCACATCGATAGGTTCTGATAAGCGGTTCTCGAGATTTCGAGCAATTTAGGCAACGCTCAGGGTGCACTAATATTAGAGAGAATACGGTAAACGTAGTATGTACATCACCATAACTCTGGGACACCCTGTACTTTGCAAACTGTACTTTGCAAACTGTACTTTGCAATAAGAGCACAAAGATCTGTAAGTATTGCAATGACGATGCTTTCGAACACAAATTTGATTCGAAAATTTGATTTCTGATTCGAAAATTACCGATTGGAAGGGGAAAGGGATGTTGAAAATTCACGTTTGACAGGAGAAAGGAAAAGAGAACTCATTATAGAGGAAATATTTGTGCAAAGAAGCTATTTCAAAGCTAAAGAAGAACAACAATATATCCCGTATTTTCTCTAATAGTAGTGCACCGCGCCGAGCCGAGCTGGTGACTATTTTACGGTTTCCAAGCTTTCACAGAGGCTGAGCCTGAGCCTGAGCCTGAGCTCAACACTCAAATCCCCCACTAGATCTCATCGTCAGCTACATTTTCCGACCCCACATCGATAGGTTCTGATAAGCGGCTTTTGAGATTTTGAGGAATTTAGACGACGCTCAGGGTGCAGTATTAGAGAGAATACGGTAGTTAGAAACGGTAGTTAGAAACGGTAGTTAGAAATGGTAGATATGCTGTGTCCGAATCCTAACTAAATCCTTGACTGTCTGCGTCACTTTGCGTGCCTGTATCTCTAAAACTAGTGAACCGATTTTGATGATTTTGATGTCATTTTGTAGAGCAAGACTTATCAATTCTTAAAGTGAAATTAGTTTTTTTCAAAAACACAATTGAAGCTTTAGGCGATTTTTCGATTTTCTTCAATTTCAGGTCTGGTCCCTTGTCCCCTGTGGCCCCTGTGGCCTGGCCTGGTCATTCTTCATGTTAGATTTTAGGTTTACAAGTTTGTAACAGTTGTTCTATGCAATTTTTTGATTTTAAACTTTTCGAAAACTCACCGCTCCCGATTTATAGCAACCACAGAGGAGCTTAGAAAGCGGTTTTTCCGCTGATGGCATCACACCGTCGAAGAGAATCCTGCAAAAAAATAAATCAAACAAACTTTATTATGTAAATAGCGTATTTATTGGGTTGGGGAGAGAGTTTTTGCGGATTTTTTGGGACTTAAACTTGTCCGATTGGACTTAAACTTGTCCCGATCTGGACGTGAATTTGTCCGATCTGGACGTTTACTCATTCAAAACCCAATTTTCTACCTAAAAATCTGCAAGACCGATTTAGAAAATGCTTTCAGCTTCATTTTCAGCACATTTTTCAGCGTTAAATGACTATTCAAACGTAAAAATTCGATAGAAAACACATTTTTGTGGGTGATCTTTTATGAGAATCTTAGGTTTTTGCTAATCTTTTGGGAAATGAACTTAAATTTGTCCGATTTGAACGTGTAATAGCTCATTCAAAACCCAATTTTCTAGCGAATAAACAAAACCGTTTAAATAAAGAAAACCGTTTTTAAATACCCTAAAGTCGCGGGTTTGGTTTTTTTTTGGTTTTTTCGAGCGGGTTTGGGGGGTTTTCCTGGTGGGGGGGGGTGGGGGGGTGGGCCCCCCCCCGCGGCACTTCCCTTTTTTTTTTTTTTATAGTGTTTTGTTTATTTTTTTTGTTGTTTTTTTTTTTTTTTTTTTTTTTTTTTGTGTTGGGGGGGGGGGCCGGCCCTCTTTTTTTTTTTTTTGGTGGGTTTTTTTTTGGTCTTTTTTTTTTTTTTTTTTGGGGCGGTCGTGGGCGGCCGCGGGGGGGGGTTTTGTGTTTTTTTTCTTCTCCTTCTTTTTGTTTTGTTTGATTTATTTATTGTTTTTGGGGTGTTTTTGGCTTTTTTTTTTTTTTTTCCCCGGCCCCAAAAAAAAAAAAAATAAATAATATTTGTAATTATTAAAAAAAAAAAAAAAAAAAAAAAAAAAAAGAGGGAAGGTGGGGAGGGGGGTGAGGGGGGGAGGGGTGGGTATGTTGATTTTTGACGGGGGGCGGGGGGGTAGATCAATTTTTAAAGTTTTTGCAGTCGTTTTACTAAGGGGTGTCAGATCAGTCAAAAAAATGAATTTTTTTCGTTCTTTTGTACGGAAACCTAGGCTGAAACCATTTTTTTCGGAATCAGCGTTGAAAATTACCCTAGAAAACGCAAAGCTCGCTATTTTAGTAAAGTTTTTTCAAAAAAAAATGCGGCTCGCGGGAGTCGAACCCTCGACCCTTAGATCACCGCTTTCAGGGCTCTAAAAAAAGGGAAATTGTTTTAGCTATTGGCTATTGTCTTAGCCTAGATAAGGAATACATGAGAAACTATGAGAAATTATGAGAAATTTAACCAAAAACTCACAAACCAGCTGACTAAACAGACTAAATAGACTAAATAGACTTATTTAGTTAAACTTATTTAGTTATTTAGTTAGACTAAACAGTTAAAGTTAGACAAATAGACTAATCAAATCATTGAAAATCGATAAATTTACCATTTTCCCGGTTTGCTTGAATGAAAAATTCGAAAGGAACACAGAAATGGAAATGGGAAAAAAAAGAATGGATGGTATCAAATCTTTCAAAAAGGACAAGTCACTTTTTTTCGATTAAAAGGCAAATAGACAGACTCACGAAATAACAAATAAATGATAGATGGATTTGAGATTGGGGGAAAGACTTGGGATTGGAGGAAAGGCTTGGGATTGGGTGTGAAAACGATTAGTCAATCGCTCTTTTTTGGGAGTGGTCCGTTTCTCTTTTTGTCACGTTCACTTTTGCATAAAGATCTAAAATCCACGAGTTTACATAGAAATTCTATAGAAACTAATAAAATTTTATATTATCTAGTTTTATATTATTCGATATTATCTAGTTTTGGTAGCAGGGATTACGGTAGCTTAGGGAATGAAGCTTAAGAAATGATGCTTAGGAAATGAAGCTTAGGAAACGAAGCTTAGGAAATCTGGCTTAGGAAATCTAGCTTAGGAAATGATGCTTAGGAAATCCGGCTTAGGAAATGATGCTTAGGAAATGTAGCTTAGGAAATGATGCTTAGGAAATCTAGCTTAGGAAATGAAGCTTAGGAAATGAAGCTTAGGAAATGAAGCTTAGGAAATCTAGCTTAGGAAATGATGCTTAGGAAACGAAGCTTAGGAAATGAAGCCTAGGAAATGAAGCTTAGGAAATGAAGCTTAGGAAATGAAGCTTAGGAAATCTACAGTACTGGACAATGAAATATCATATTTGAAAAACGATCGTCACGTTCGCACGTCTGTAACTTCCTTGTCTTTGAGTTTAAAATATGAGTGTTATACATTTTCTGAAAGCTCTTTTTAAGGGTTACACAATGGTAATATTAATATTTAGAAATCCCGTATTTTTTGACGCATTTCAGCGCGCGCGAAAGTGGCACTCGTTTTTCAAATATGATATTTCATTGTCCAGTACTGTAGCTAAGGAAATGAAGCTTAGGAAATGAAGCCTTAGGAAATGGCTAACAGTTAGAAAAAACAAGCAGGAATGAAGCTTAGAAGCAGGCTTAGAAAAGTTGTATTTAGGAAATGATGTGGGGAAAAGCTTAGAAGCACACAGAAAAGTTGTTCCCCAAGGCTCACTTCTCACTCTTTGCGGCTCAAATCTGTAAACGCATCCTTCCTAGTGCCGTGTTTTCTTTATTTCTTGTGCGACGGAAAGAGTGTGTTTACAGATTTGAGCACAAAGTACACAAAAAATACTCGTGATTTCTATATGGATGACTCAAATATAGGCAAAGAGTCGAAAAACAATGAAAAATTTGGAAAAGACAAGAGCGGGGAGTGGTCGATTTTTCTTTTTTCCATTCCATTCCATTTCTATCATGAACTCTTATTTTGGCATAGGGTTACTCAAAGGCGTGGCAATGCTTATTTACGATTTGAGGACTCTAAAAAAGACTCTAAAAAAAGCCTCTAAAAACCTGGTTAACAGCGGGTTTTTCTGGCTTGGCGCTTTGTCGTCGTGGCGCAGTAGGGAGCGCCCGTGTCTACGGCCTACAAGATCCGGGTTCGACTCCCGGCTGTGTCATGACTTTTGTTTTTCAACAAAACAAAATATGAGATGGATAACTACATAAAATTCCCTATCTAACAAAGAAAAAATTATTTAAATCGGTTCATTGGGTGCTGAGTTAGGGGCGGACGAACAGACAGACACTTTTCTTTGATATATAACAGATTTTTAGCTAAATTTCAAAGAAAATACTGTGTCTTTATGTGCTCTGTGCTCAAATTTGCAAACGCGTTCTTTCTGGCGCAATGGATTCCTCGTTTTCTTGAAGAATTGCGTTCTGTGTTTACAAATTTGAGCAAAAAGCAGCTAAACCAAAAACTGGATAACAAGATGGTGAAATCATTGAAGAAGTTTGGAAAAACATGAGCAAAACAAGAAAAAGATTCCAAGGGAAAGAAGGAAAGAAGGAAAGAAGGAAAGAAGGAAAGAAAGGAAGAAGGAAAGAAAGGAAGAAGGAAAGAAGGAAAGAAGGGAAAGAAGGGAAGAAGGAAGAATGTGAAGATTGCTGCTATTGATAGGGATGAGGAGAGGATGGGAAAAAGAGTGACAATTCTATTTGGAAGCGTTTTTTTGGAAGCGTTTGGAGATTTTCGGGGAGTGATATTCAAATTGTTTAAGGGAACTTCAATCATTCCCCTTGGCTAAAGGGGAATGATTGAAGTTCGGCTTTAAAAGAAATCTTTAAACTAAGCAGAAAGACTAGACCATAGTTACCGTAAATACTGTAATAGTACCCCACCCCCATAATGACGGTGCGGAGCGTTGCGTAGTCTAGCTTTGAACGCGTTTTTCTCGACACTGGTTTATGCTACAAGGGGCGCTTAGGTATCAAAAAATAGCTGAAATTCAGGGCTATTTTTTGATACCAAAGACGCATTTTTTGGAAGTACGGGCGCTTTGAAAAACAATGAAATACTAAAAAACTTTTGCGACTACGCGACTGTACGAGGGGGGTGGGGTACTATTACAGTATTTACGGTATACTAAAGGTTTATGCTTTTGGCAAAAAGTTCTCATGGCCAGGGATCGAACCGACGATGATTTAGCTGCTAAGCGCGCGCGCTCTACCACTGAACCACTGTGCCAAGCACCACCACTGAACCGACTGTGTAAACGAGCGAAAAAGCGCTAATAAACCTATTAAACAATATCAATCAATCTCAGAAGCATAAATCACATTAAGAATTGATGTAATGTGAAGAGAAAGTGAGAAAGAAATGAGAATGGAAATCGGAGTGGATGAAAAGGGAAATGATGACCTAAATCCCATCTCGAGAGTCTCTTTTCCAAGAGAATTTATGTGAATACAATAAAAAAACAAGTCTTATCTCATTATCTTATAAAAATTTGCATAAAATTAAAATTAAAATATGGAACCGTATTGGAACCGAACTGGAACCGTATTGGAACCGTATTGGAACCGTATTGGAACCGTATTGGAACCGTATTAGATCAGAACAGGAGCCGTATTGGAACCGTATTGGAATCGTATTGGAACCGTATTGGAACCGTATTGGAACCGTATTGGAACCGTATTAGATCAGAACAGGAACCGTATTGGAACCGTATTGGAATCGTATTGGAACCGTATTGGAACCGTATTGGAACCGTATTGGAACCGTATTCGATCAGAATAGGAACCGTATTGGAACCGTATTGAAACCGTATTGGAACCGTATTGGAACCGTATTAGATCAAAATAGGAACCGTATTGGAACCGTATTGGAACCGTATTGAAACCGTATTGGAACCGTATTAGATCAGAACAGGAACCGTATTGAAACCGTATTGGAACCGTATTGGAATCGTATTGGAACCGTATTGGAACCGTATTGGAACCGTATTAGATCAAAATAGGAACCGTATTGGAACCTCGTCTTGGAACCTTGTCTAGACTTTGCATGAAATTTTGTAGCCTATTTTGCACAAAATCCAAATCTGTTTTGCACAAAATTCAAATCTCTTTGTTTGCTAAGCCTCTTAAAAATCTCTAAACTTTAATTTAATCTCTAAATTTTAATTTAATCTCTAAATTTTAATGTAATCTCTAAACTAATTTAATCTCTAAACTTTCATTAGGTAAACTTGCATATCAAGTTGTTCATCAAAAAGTTTGCGAAAAATTTGCGGAAGCATCGAAGCGGTGATGTAGTCGGACATTTTTCTTCAGTTCTTCAAGTACCTCCTTCAAATTTTTGCCGGGGGACCCAAGGAGTGAAACTAAAGTCAAGATTTTCATTTGAAAATGATAAAAGGGAAATTTGAAGAAATGCAGGTTGGCAAATGGATGGCATCTTAGATCTTAACGATCCAAGATGACTAGATCTTAACAAATTCACGATAAAGTTAAGAATAATACGAGGCATTCTACCCCTGTCAAATACGCGATTCAACGTGTATGGGATAATCTCGACTTGGATATAAAACTGGACTTGGACTTGGATATACATTTATTCAGCATGAATAATGTGAATTTTCAACATGAATGATGTGAATTTTCAACATGAATAATGTGAAACACAAATAAATCCACAACTCAACGCACAATCCCTAAAGATGTTGCAGAGAAAAACCCATGCAAATGGGAAAAAGAGCGAAATTTTCTAGCCGCTGGGATTCAATCAGACCAGATCTAAATTGAGTCAGATTAGATCCAGATTCAGGCAGATCAGATCCGAATTGAGTCAGATCAGATCCGAATTCAGGCAGATCAGAACCGAATTCAATCAGACCAGACCTAAATTGAATCAGATCAGAGGACCGAATTGAGTCAGATGAGATCAGATCTAAATTGAATCAGATCAGATCCGAATTGAATCAGATCAGATCCGAATTGAATCAGATCAGAGGTCCGAATTGAATCAGATCAGATCCGAATTCAATCAGATCAGATCCGAATTGAATCAGAATTTTTTTGGTATAAGACTTGAACCGGCTTGGTTTTTGAGATGTTAGAAATTTCACGGCGCTGCTTTGAACGATTTCTATTATGGCGCTGCTTTGAACGTTTTCTATTATGGCGCTTTTTTAATATTCCGTTTACATGGGCTAATTAAGTTTCAGGAGGCTCAGGCTCAGTGAAGCAAAGGTGAAAGCCAGCTAGTTAAAGCTAGGGTGAAAGCCAGCTAGTTAAAGCTAATGTTAAATCTTATTAACAATATAAAGTTTATAAAGTATAAAGTATAATAGCAATATAAATTTTCAGTATCAAAACTGAATAAACGTTGGCTTCAACTAAAGAATTTGATTGATTGTTTTGATCATAAAAGCAAAAATTTCAAAGATTTTCGAAATTCTTGAACTCAGAACGTCAAAGTTTTCCAAAATTTGATGAGTAAGTTTGTTGAAAAAGTTAACAGTTGCAACTGTTTGGAAAGTTCATTTGTTGAAGGAAGGGGAGCAAAGAGAGGCAGTTAAGCTCTCCCTCTGCCCCAAATTTTCCCTTCTTTACTTTCTCAATAATCCTTTTTACGTCCCAAGTTCAACTGAGGAAAAAGAAGAGCTGTTTATTTTTCTGAATTTCTGAATTTCTTGTTTTTCCACTTCGATTTATTAGGGGCTTTTGAAATAATGAGATTTTAATTTTCTTTTTTTCTTTCTTTAATATTTTTAACCTTCTTTACTTTCTGCTATTTGTGCTATTATATTAATATTAATCTAATTCAGGTAATGGAACGAACAAAAAAAGAGAAGGAAAAGAGAATCGATTTGAATCTGGAGAAGGAAATCGAACACTCGACTTCAAAAGAATCAAATGAATTGGCAAAGCATTTTCGGCTTCCACAATCGACCATTTCTACGATTCTTGGCAAGATTTCGATGATTTTGATTACCTTATTTGATTCGATGATTACCGTATTTTCTCTAATAGTAGTGCACGCCAGCGAGCCGAGTTGGTGACTATTTTACAGTTTCTAAGCTTTCCCAGAAGCTCAACACTTTAATCCCCCACAAGATCTCATCGTCAGCTACATTTTCCGACCCCACATCGATAGGTTCTGATAAGCGGTTCTCGAGATTTCGATCAATTTAGGCGACGCTCAGGGTGCACTACTAGTGGAGAAAATATGGTAACAAAGAAAGTGAAACAAAATGGGGCAACTAGTGCGTTCATGCCTTCATGGGGAGTTTTTGCGTTTATTATATACGTTTTTGCTCTTTTAGCACGAAGTCGTTCATAAAATGCCGATGATTCAATTGAAACATCTATGAAGAAAAGCGACAATTCGTACGCCAGAAGGACCAGCGTGCAAGATCTTGTTGTTGCAAGAAGTTGTTAACGAATCGATGATGGACATCCGTATGGAGGGATGTACCGATGGCAATTTTCTTAATCTAGATATGTTTTAATTAATCTAGATATCTAGAATAATCGTTCATAAAGTGCCGATGATTCAATTGAAACATCTATGAAGAAAGGTGACAATTCGTACGCCAGAAGGACCAGCATGCAAGATCTATTCTTAAGTTCAGCATGTATTGCTTTTAGAATTATTAAGTATTTCGTTTGTTTGTATTAATAGATATTTGTACTAATGTATCTTAAGTAAAATTGAACTTATTCTGATCTTTTTGTTGATGTTATTTCGCACCTCTCTCGCAGCGCTTTTTTCAAACGCCTTTTCTTTTGTTTTATTATTCTTTTTTTCAAGCTTTTCTTTTAAAAACTTTATTCAAATGAATCAAAGGGAAATTTGCGCAAAATTTACCAAATCTGAGTCACAGGAGTGTACAAACAAGCATCACAAAAACAAAAAAAAAACATTGCAGAAATGGAGAAAATGGGAGAAAATCAATTATTTTGGGGGAAAGTAGAGGAGAGTACCCAGAAGTTTTGTAAAAAAAGTTCTCAAAGTTCTTATCACACAACTAAGTAATCGCAAAGAGAACATCATTTTTTTTTGATCCATGTGAGCAATTTTGTTGAAAGCAAGAAGTAAAGGAATGTTTTAGGGGGGAAAAGGCAAAGAAAAAGGAAGAGCAGAGCGCGGGATCGAACCAGGGATTTGTGGGCCAGTGTTTTACCAATACGCTTTGATTTTATAAGAAAACGAATAGGAAACTAGAAAACTAGAATCTATAAAGCTAGCGGTTTTAAAAAAAATGGCAAAGTGGTTTAGAAATCTCTTCTTTAAAAGCACACAAAATTGTTGAGCTGACTAAAATGGTGAAATTGGGGGACAGAGCAGAGAGAAAGCAACAATTGCTTACAAAAAAACAGAAATCAAAACATTTTAGAGTATATATGTTGTGTCCGATTTAGATTTCCGTCCGATTTAGATTGAACTTATCGCCGACGTTCGATTTAGATTACAGTCTATATCTGACGTCCGATTAGATTCAATCTAAATCTTATATAGATTGAACAATAATATAAACATGCTTAATATATGTTCTTAAGCGTTTTCTGTAGTTTTCTGCATTTTTCAAAGGTCTTTTATTGATTACAGTCTATATCGGACGTCCGATACAGATCGAACAATAATAAACGTGCTTAATATATGTTCTTAAGCGTTTTCAATTTTCGCCTTTAAAGAATTCAGGCCAGCATTTCAAGACCAAAGAAATCAACCACCGACCAACCAATAGCAGCAAAAAATAATTTGTCTCCTTTTTTGTGTTAAGTTTTTTCATAGTTGGGTTTTCTTTTCAGAAAAATACAGTAACAGACCTTTGAAAAATGCAGAAAACTACAGAAAATGCTTAAGAACAGCATATATTAAGCATGTTTATATTATTGTTCAATCTATATAAGATTTAGATTGAATCTAAATCGGATACAACATATATAAGTTTTTTTGCAGAAAAAATTAAAAAATCGTTATGGACACCGGAATCTATTGAGAAATAGACAAAAGTGATTAAAGAAAATGAGAAAAATTTGAATTTTCTTTATTTTTTCTTCTTTGTTTTTGTTTCAGCTAAAGACATCAGCGCTGGTGACAAGGTTGGACTGAAATTTGAATATTTTCAAGTTTTATTATGCAATTTAAAGTGCTTTTTGTCTACCGTAAAAACTCTACTAGAAGCTCTGATCGAGCGTCGAGTAGTCTAAGTATACTCTCAAACAAACGCTCATATCTTGACGCCAGTACGTTTGTTTTTAGGCGTTTAGATATCAAATTAAAGTAGAAAGATAGGGGAATTTTCTGAGCTATAACACATATTTTTAGCATTAACCAGCACTTAGAAAAACGTGATTGAAAATGATGAAAAATCGGCTCTTTTGCCGATTTTCAATCATTTTTTCTACGCACTGGTTAATGCTAAAAAATTTGTGTTATAGCTCAAAATAGCACCCTTTTTCTCTACTTTAATTTGATATCTAAACGCATAAAAACAAACGTACTGGTGTCAAGATATGAGTGTTTGTTTGAGATGTTGAATTGAAGTTTTAGGAAAAATCGGCTCTTTTTGCCACTTTTCAATCATTTTGTTCTAGGCACTGGTTAATGCTAATGATATGTGTTATATCTCAAAATATCACCCATTCTCTCTACTTTAATTTGATACCTAAACGCATAAAAACAAACGTATTGTTGCTAAGATATGAGCGTTTGTTTGAGTGCAAACTTAGACTACTCGACGCTTCTGTCCTATAAGAGTTTTTACGTTAATTTCTTTTCTAAAATACACCAATTTTAGAAAACTACCGTAATCCAATTGCTAGTTTACATTCAATAAATCAATTTTTAGTAATTTTGGACTAAATTTTGTGATTTTCTCATTAAATGAAACCAAAATTGGGCTTAGGCTGAATTGGGCTGAATTGGGCTGAATTGGAGATTGGTGATCAGAGATTTATCAACTCCAAAATCCAGATCGTTCAACAAAAAAATCTAGCGCTCAATTCTTGGACTTAAAGTTGAAAATAGATTTTGAATGTAGTTTGGGAACGTGGGAGTTCAATAGGGAGAACTTTGAGTCCAAGAATTGAGCGCTAGATTTTTTTGTTGAACGATCTGGATTTTGGAGTTGATAAATCTCTGATCACCAATCACCAATTACGGTTTTCTTGGATTACGGCTTTCTTGGATTACAATAGTTTTTAAGAAAAACGCAAGTGAAAAGAGTTTCTTCAAACTTTCTTCAAACTACTTCAAACAAAGCGAACAATACCTAAATTCTTTTTAAAGAAGCATTAGAGTTTAAAATTAAAAAGCAAATGAAATATAAAACAAAGCATTAGAGAGAGTTATTGCCCGAAACTCACTTTTGATATCGATCTTTCAACTAAGAGATTCACTTCTAGAAATAGCTTTCATATAGTAAGTATCAGATAGTTTTAAGTATCAGATAAGTATCAGAGGTATTAGATAAGATACCTATTAACAGTTTTAAATCTATTAACAGTTTTTAAACTATTTCTTAAAGCTTTAGAAGCTTTAAAACTTGCTTTAGAACCTTTAGAAGCTTTAAAGCTTGCTTTAGAAGCTTTAGAAGCTTTAAAGCTTACTTTAGAAGCTTTAAAGCTTGTTTTAGAAGAACTTACACAATCGGAATGCTTTCGGTACGGTTGCCAAGAACGGGAATCGGGATTGGACGAGCCTGGAAATGGGATAAGTAGAAGTTACTGTAGTTAAGTTTACACTTAGAGTATAAAGGATGAAGTGTATAGTATAAAGTGTATAGCATAAAATGTATAGTATAAAGCGTTTAGTGGATAGTTTTTGAGTGTGCTTTAGTTCATTCGAAAGCTCTTGAGATTCTCTATGTTTTGAGCTATAGATCATCACAATCCAGTAGATTTAAAGCAAGTTAGAAGCGTTTCTAGTGTTTATGCCCATTTTCAAAGGATAGAGTACCATAGCTGGCGGAGCTGTTCGGCGATCTTCTCTCAAATTCGCGAGATTTCCCCCAATGAGCGTCTCTTTTTCCATCAAAACTCTCCATCTTTCCTCGAGTTCCGTCTCCTGTTTCTTCAGTTTATCCTAAATTTATAACATTTCATTATTTAAATGTATTGAGCAGAAAAAGAGAAGAGAAAAGCAGAGAAAGGAGCTTAAAATGGAAGTAGATTTTTGTCCGGACAGTTTGTTGGACTGAAACTGGACTGTAAAATTGTAATTTTTTGACAATTTTATGTAAAAGAATCCACTAATAGTAGGAAATAATAAAATATAGAAATTAGATAAAAACTGGGATTAAGATTCGATAGTTTGTCAGACTTTACATATTCTAGAAGCTGATCAGCTTGCTCAAGGTGCTGGGTAGCTTTAAATGAAAGTTAAACTAGTTAAATTCTTAGTTAACTAGTTGTAATTCTTGGTTAACTAGTTAAATTCGTAGTTAACTAGTTAGATTCTTAGTTAACTAGTTAGATTCTTAGTTAACTAGTTAAATTCTTAGTTAACTAGTTAGATTCTTAGTTAACTAGTTAGATTCTTAGTTAACTAGTTAAATTCTTAGTTAACTAGCTAAATTCTTAGCTAACTTCGTAGTTAACTAGTTAGATTCTTAGTTAACTAGTTAAATACTTAGCTAACTAGTTAAATTCTTAGTTAACTAGTTAAATTTGTAGTTAACTCGTTAAATTAACGTTAAACTAGTTAAATGAAAGTTAAACTAGTTAAATTTGTAGTTAACTAGTTAAATTAAAAGATTCTAGAATAGAATTATAAACTATATCTATAATAATACCAATAATACCTCTAATTGCGTTTTTTTGTCTAGAAAATCGTCTCGATCTTGATTCAACCGTGTCTCTCCTTCTCTCAGCTCTTGTTCTTTCCGACGAAGTGCCTAGAATTAAAAGTTATCTATAAGAAACATTTATAATAATTAAATTTCATATAAAATATTGAAGTTTTAAAGTTTAAATTACCGTAAATACTACAGTAACCAAAAGATTCGATAATCTGGGCAATAGAGCTCTAGAACTGCTCTAGAACTGCTCTAGAACTGCTCTAGAATCTGCTCTAGAATCTCAATCTGCTGCTCTATACTCTTTTCTAACATCTAAGAATCGAAATTTGCTTGCTTATTGCTTAAATTCTACTCAAAACTACTTCTACTAAGCACCCTTTGAGTTCTTTAACAAAAGCTAACAATATTCTTCCGTTAAACTCTTAAATACATACCGTAAATACTGTAATAGTACCCCACCGCCCTCGTACAGTCGCGTAGTCGCGAAAGTTTTTTAGTATTTAGTATTTCATTGTTTTTCAAAGCGCCCGTACTTCCAAAAATGCGTCTTTGGTATCAAAAAATAGCTGAAATTCAGGGCTATTTTTTGATACCTAAACGCGCATTGTAGCATAAACCAGTGTCGCGAAAAACGCGTTCAAAGCGGAGCGTTGCGTAGTCTAGCTTTGAACGCGTTTTTCTCGACACTGGTTTATGCTACAATACTGGCTTAAGTATCAAAAAATAGCTGAAATTCAGGGCTATTTTTTGATACCAAAACGCGCATTGTAGCATAAACCAGTGCCGAGAAAAACGCGTCCAATGCTAGACTACGCAACGCTCCGCACCGTCATTATGGGGGTGGGGTACTATTACAGTATTTACGGTAAATTTTAATTCGTTTTTTAATTTATATCTTTTTTAATATAAAATAAACCTCATGCGTTTCTGAAGATGAAACTGATGAACCGGTTCCGTTTGCTCCCAACGGCGCCACTCGCGATTTCTCGTACAATGACAGCGCTGTTCTACTCCTAGAAAGTTGAAAAGTAAAGAAAAAGAATACTAAATAAGCTTTTAGAAAGAATTAGCTATTAGCGATCTTAGCTAATAGCTATCTTAGAATTAGCTATCTTAGCTATTATCTTATTTAAAATCTTATTTAATATATTTTAATATATTGGGTTGGGGACTATGACTCGGCGCCAAACTTTAAAGACACTTTTTGCACGCATAAAGCCTTCTTTAAATATACGTTTTCTTTCATCAAAAGGATCCACTATTTCTCTACAAAATGACTTTTGAGAGATTCCACAAAGCTTTTCTTTCGTGGATTTTATGAACTCCCAAACATAGCTAATCAAAATGGCAAAGAGTCCGACTCATCGTTTGAACAGTTTCTTGCACATAAACCTTCTTTGGTGTCTGTGTAAAAAAGATAGAGCACATTCAATTACATAAGTTGCCAAATTTGCAGGAAGATCCCTTCAACCGTTTTTTCTAGATGACACTTTGTAGTTTTTGTGAAAAAATGGCCTTTTCTTGAGCTGAGGCGCTGTTTGAGTTTTCTTTTAAATGTCATTTTGTAGAGAATTAGTTCACTTTTCTACTGATATCAAACACGTATCATTTGACGAAGTCTGCTAGAAGTTTCAGAAATTTTTTTGATTTTCGGCGCCGAGTCATAGTCCCCAACCCAATATTTATATCTGAATATCTGTAATATCTGAATTTCCTAACTCACATTGCTAAATCGTGCTTTAGCCGATCGTTTATTTGTCTGAGCTCGGCGTTTTCCTTGATGATTTGTGTGGCGGCTCGTCTCGCGCGGAGGTTCATCGTTAACTGGAAATCAGGATTACGGTATTCAGATGTGATTAATGCGCTTTCTAAAATGTGCGTTTCAAAAAGACTTTAGAAAGGCTTCTAAAAGCTTCCAAAAGTTTCTAAAAACTTCCAAAAGCTTCCAAAAGACTTCAAAAAGTTCCAAAAAGCTCCAAAAAGTTCCAAAAAAGCTTCAGAAAGCTTCGAAAAGGCTTCAAAAGGCTCCAAAAAGCTTAAGAAAGCTTGAAGAAGCTTCAAAAAGGTAGTTATATAAATTTGTTTATACGCAACTTTCTTTAAATGCAAATTTATGGGCATTCCAAATGTCTATTCAGTTTTTGGCCAAATTAAAATCCTGGCAAGTAAAATGCATTTGAAGTTTGAAGAAAAATGCCGGATTGCAGAACAAAAATCGCTCCCAAATCAATAAGAGCGTGCCACAAACGAACGGGAAATGAACGGTGGTGGCTTAGAGGTTAGTGAGCTCGGCTAGAAAACTGGTCCGGCGGCTTGGTATGGGTTCGAGTCCCGCTACCGACATCGACAATTCTTAGCTTTTTTTGAAAAACGGACAAATACCAGACAAAATCGATTTTTCGAAATAGTCGGAACTTCAAATGCATTTCTCTGCAGGATTTTAACTTGAGAAAAAGCTGAATAGATATTTAGAGCGCCTATCTCCGACTAGTGTTTTCACTCCGAGTTTTTCCGGAAACCTTGGTCCTAGTTTGAATCATTCGCTTGTTGGGAACGCTTTCTAATCCGGATACTGTTTTTTATATTACTAAGTACAGTAGTACACTATTATCAGTGACCTACCGGCAATCGTTGAGTCTTCTGAACAATCTCCCGATTTCTCTCGCGCGTTTTCGGACTTTCAGGAATGCCCTGAAAGTTAAAATATATCTAATTTTACTGATCAATAGTTAGATAAGCTATTTTTTTGATTAATGTAGATCTAGTTGAAGATTTACGACACTAGGAAGATTAAAAAATACAGTAATTAGTACGTAAAGTACAATACTTTGTACTCACAGATTTTGGGATTGTAGAAACGGGATATTTCCTTTTTTCTGATTTCTATCACACTGAATTACGTCAAATTTTCTTGTGATGAAATCAAAAGAAAACTCGAGACTTCAATGTGCCAGAAAGGGTGCGTTTACACGTTTACAGATTGTACCACCAATTGTACCAGATTGTACCACTAATTGTACTAGATTGTATCACCAATTGGACCAAATTGTACCACCAATTGGACCAGATTGTACCAGATTGTACCACCAATTGTACCAGATTGTACCACCAATTGTACCAGATTGTATCACCAATTGGCCCAGATTGTACCAGATTTTACTAGCAATTGTACCAGATTGTACCACCAATTGTACAGATTGTACCAGATTGTACCACCAATTGTACCAGATTGTACCAGCAATTGTACCACCAATTGTACCAGATTGTACCACCAATTGTACCAGATTGTATCACCAATTGGCCCAGATTGTACGACCAATTGTACCAGATTTTACTACCAATTGTACCAGATTGTACCACCAATTGTACTAGGTTGTATCACCAATTGTACCAGATTGTACCACCAATTGTACCAAATTGTACCACCAAACCAAAGTCCAATTCCCAATGCTGACCTCTTTATTCTGTTCCTCGTCACTAGTCACTTCTTCCTCATCATTTTTCTCCTCAATTTCTTCATCTTCTTCTTCCATTCTCAGCGTTGCCGTTTCCAATTTAGATGTTGATGAAGTCGATGCTCCGTGAATCATTGAAGACATTTTTGGAACAGTTGTATGACGACGGAATGATCCTTCTAAAGCAGAATTTATTTAGAAATAATTTTTAAAATTATTTAGACAGTTATTGTTTAAAAGAATCAGCTTTAGAAGTAAAAGAATCGCTTTTTTTCAGCTTTTTTCAAGGCTTTAAACTTGCTTCTCATTCTTCGGCTTTCGAATTTTACTTTGCCTAAAAAGATTCACTTTTTTAGATCATTTAGAAAAAAAAACTAGATGAGAAATGTTATTAACTAATCAAAAATGTTGATAACTAATCAAAAATGCTATTAACTAATCAAAAATAAAATTCCTTTTTGCGTTTACTATTAGAATCGAGTTTTAAACTCTTCAATAAACAAGTCTACGTAAACAAGTCTCTTCAATAAAGTGAATATTTTAGGCATGCAAGCTTTTGATACTTTTTCCTGATTTCATGACTCCTCAATACATGAAATTTCTAAGCCACAATCATCACCAGCACCATGAGACTCTTTGCCATAAAATCTTGCCATAAAACCTTGTACTAAACATCGTACTAATACATCGTGATGCATAATCAACACTTAAAAATTTCATTTATAAGAAGAGCAGATTATAGAGCAGTTCTAGAGCAGGTTCTAGAGCAGGAAATCGGGAAAAGGTGAAAAAGTATCAAAAATTTGCCCGCTCAAAATATTCACCACAAAAACCTCCAAGAACCACTGGAAATCCTGAGAAAAGTCGAGCTAAACTAACTTTTTTTTTTGGAAAACCCTATATTTCTTTATTATTATTGTTTATATTATTTCTATATTATTTCTATATTATTTCTATATTATTTATATATTATTTATATATTATTTATATTATTTCTATATTATTTATATATTATTTCTAATAGGTTGATGCATAAGTCTTTTCGTTTTTTTTGTACTTCTGTTAAAAAGTAACAAATTCACCAATTAATCTATAGTTTGCTCTATAAAAAAAGCGTTTTTTTGTTCAATTTGCATCTTTTTAAATGAATTTCGGTTCACTTTCAAGCAAATTCGAGAGTGAAAAACGCCTTTTTCGTAAAAATCTATAAAAAACTCTACGGAAAAATTGGCTGAATGAATTTCTCTGAAATTTTGGCGAAACTTTTTCAAATTTAAACCGCGGTCAGGGCCCAGAAGTGGCTCATTCCTTTTGCAAATTCCCTTTGCTTCCAATGCCTCTTTATCAAATTCATTTCCCGTTAGAGCCGCTAGATTATGGAACTTGCTCCCAAACGACATACGAGAAATTCAGTCGCTTTTCATATTCAAGAAACGTATCGATGCTTTAGATCTAGTGGCTCTTTGCCGTAAGTAATTGGCTTATTGATTTCAGTATGTATTGTATGATTAAGTATCACTGTGCATTTCTCTATGATTTCTTTCACTTTATCGTTTGAATAAAGTATTATTATTATTATTAAAATATCAAACGTTTTTTTTCTCTATCTTTTATCTATTGACACGAAGATAGGTTTTCTTTAGCTAAGGTGTCTAAACCGCATCATCGAGTTAGCCCTTTTTGACTACCCGACTTCATACTCTCAAGAAAATCCAGGCATTAAAATATTTTTAAACCCGTTTTAATGTTATTTTGCAGAAAAATAATTGGTTTTTCTAATGAAATCAACCGTAGTTTAATTGGTGCATTTGTTGGCTTGAAACGGCAGACGAAAAGGAACGAAAAGACTTATGCATCAACCTAATATATTATTTATATATTATTTATATATTAGTGGCCCTCATGGTGTATTGGTTAAGTTCTCACTTCCAAACTGAGGGTGTGGGGCTCGGCCCCCCTAGGGTTCTCTTCCCTAGCCCGTGCGCCCAGACTAGAGGTCTCTTCTCTAGAGCTGACTAGAGATCCCTTCTCTAGCGGAGTTCACTCTTCCACTGGGTTGACCCATTCATGGTCTGAGGTTATTAAAGCAAGAAGCCTATCTTCTTTTCTCCCCGCCTCCACATCGCCGAGGAAAATATCTCATCTTTCTCTATGTATTTATGTGTAGATTTGTGTATTGTCTGACTGATTACGCTTTATTTCATGTCCTGAATAAAGTATGAATATAATATATTATTTATATATTATTTCTATATTATTTCTATATTATTTATATATTATTTATATATTATTTATATATTATTTATATATTATTTATATATTATTTATATATTATTTATATATTACAAACTTTCTCTTTTCGGTGTACTCATCCCGTGAAAAGTCTGAACGCGTCGTGGCAAATTTTTCCCTTCACTTCCCGACGTATCCGAGCCCGAATCAGAGTCCAGATTTTGAATCTAAACTTTAAAATACTAAAACTAAAATAAATCTCAAATCAGAAGCTTTGTTTTTGGTGCAGCCACAACAGAAAATCGTTGAAAAAGCTGTTTTTGAGAAATAAATTTTAGAAGAGGTCACAGGAAATGAGGAAATTCGGGTAGGCTAGTTTCCGCAACAGAACCATTTGCGCAACTCGCCATAACTTTCTTCTAAATGGGCTAATCTTTGTGCTTTTGGTGTCATTTTGTAGATCTCAATAAGCGCAACAGAATGACACCAAAAGCATAAAGATTGGCCGACTTAGAAAAAAGTTATGGTACAGCCAAAGCACAAAGTACGGGCATAGTTGACTTGCCTGACTTGACAGTTTTGGCTTGATTCAAAGTCTTGGTTTTGGTGTCATTTTGTTGCATTTGTTGAGATCTACAAAATGACACCAAAAGCATAAAGATTGGCCAGCTTAGAAGAAAGTTATGGCGAGTTGCGCAAATGAGCTTTGGCTGTACCATAACTTTTTTCTAAGTCGGCCAATCTTTATGATTTTGGTGTCATTTTGTTGCATTTGTTGAGATCTACAAAATGACACCAAAATCATAAAGATTGGTCAACTTAGAAGAAAGTTATGGCGAGTTGCGTAAACGATCCAGTTTCGCAAATGGTCCTGTTGCGGAAACTAGCCTACCCCAGAAAATTGAAAGGGAAGGGCATTTGGGTGTCTTTGAAACAGGTTTTTCTTTTTTTTTTTTTTGAAAAATAGATAAATGAATATGTTTAAAAGTTTATGCTAATTCTTTTTTTGATTTTATATTCTATGAATTTGATGCAAAGTTTTTTCTCAAAGACACCCTCGAAAATTGTCATTTTTACATCGTTTTCTGTCTTCAAGCGCGCGTAGACAATCTAAAGGGTTTTCTTGATCGAGAAAAGGTCGTTTTCTAGATCAAAAATCGTTTTTTTAGATCAAAAATCGTTTTTTTAAGATCAATAATCGTTTTTTAGATGAAAAATCGTTTTTTTTTAGATCAAAAATAGATAATTTACTTTAGATTTTCAATAAAGATTTGAAAAAATTGTTTCATTTTTGTTTCAAGCAAATTTCAAATGTTTTGAACACTTTTAAAAGCTGAATCAAACCTCGGCAGTGTCGTCGAAAAAATCGATAAGATCCTGGTCGCGCGCTTGAGTGCATTTGGCGACCACTAGAAAAGTAAAAATGATTTATAAACGCCCGTTTTATTATTTACATTTATTTACAAACGGACAGACGAACGGCTTTATTTATTTGGACAGACGAACGGCTTTATTTGGTTGAACCGAATGAAATCATTTGCAAAATCTTTTATCGTTAAATGTTGATTACTGGCTTTGTATGCTTTGATCATGCTCGATGCTCATTGGATTTAAAATATTAGATTGTAGCTACAGTAAGCTAAAGCAAGCTACAATAAGCTACAGTAAGCTTATTGTAGCGGACTGTAGCGGACTGTAGCGGACTGTAGCTTGTAGATATGAGTTCTTCAATTGTAGATAATAGATTTGACGGTATAATTTTAGATTCTTGTTTAAGATTGACTCACATTTGCTAATCGGTTCGACTCGGAGTTGACGGAGCTCGCGGAAACGCTGTCGAACCGTGGCTTTCACCTTAAATTTGAAATTTGAATCATTGTAGCTTGCTGTAGCTTGCTGTAGCTTGCTGTAGCTTGCTGTAGCTTGCTGTAGCTTGCTGTAGCTTGCTGTAGCTTGCTGTAGCTTGCTGTAGCTTGCTGTAGCTTGCTGTAGCTTGCTGTAGCTTGCTGTAGCTTGCTGTAGCTTGCTGTAGCTTGCTGTAGCTTGCTGTAGCTTGCTGTAGCTTGCTGTAGCTTGCTGTAGCTTGCTGTAGCTTGCTGTAGCTTGCTGTAGCTTGCTGTTTGTCTACATTTTGTCTTGCTAAAGATTTCAAGTAATGAAAATGAGCACTGCACGGCGTTGTACAACAATTGCACAACAAATGTACAAAGTTCCTTGTGCTGTTTTCCATTAAACTTAAAAAGTACTTAATATTTCTGAAGTTTACCTTTTCTGGGATCTCCTGTCGACTCTTGAAGGGCATCTCACTGACGATTGATCGTAAACGGTCGAACCATTGCATCCGTCGATCCAAGTACTCAGCCACCACTCCTTCCGAATCTCTGCGCTCTTCTGCAAGTTTAGAAAGTGATATCAGATTATCAGCTATCAGAATAATGAAAGTACATCAATTTTTCTTCAACTTTATCACTAAAACAGCTAAAAAAGTCGCCAAACGCAGAAAAACCAGTTAGGCGTTAGGCCTAACTGGTTTTTCTGCGTTTGGAGCTTTCTGGTTTGGAGGTTTGGAGGTTTGGAGCCTTTCGAGTTAAAGGATTTCCCCTCCCGCCGCCTTTTCGAGACTCTTGTAACAATATTGGGATCTATCTCTAAGTAAATCAAAGCTTCAAAGCAATATCGTGACCCTGATATCCTCCGAAGCAACACCAACATCTATACCGGAACACTTGACGCGACTAACGTCGTGCCTCGCGCTCCTCCGAGACCCCTGTAGCTATAAGTTTGCTGCAAAGCAACTCAACTTCAACTCTATGCCTGATACTCCAATACATCAACTCCATGCTTAAAAGCAAAAAAAATTTGGCCGGAGGGGAATCGAACCCGACAGTCGCTTAGGGGAATCGATTTGTAGACGGGACGCTAACCGCCTCGACCACGCCCGCTTAAAAATGGGCCAACATAAAAAGCTTTTTGTCATCAAGTGGTGTGGTTTTTTGAAGTGATTGTTCTGATTTCTTTTGATGAAAAACTTAAGAGTGGGTTTTTCTGGCTAGCGTTTGGGCTCGGCGTGGTGCAGTGGGGAGCGCACCGGTCTACAAGCCACACGACCCGGGTTCGATCCCCCTAGGGTCAATCAGTTTTGATTCTTTTGAGTTTTTACATTAAATGACACAACTATATTATACTTTAAGACTTTTTAAAAAATTTCAGTTTTTTCGCTTAAAGATGGCTGAGAAAAGCTCTCATATGTTTTATTTGACTCTTTCCTGGTTAAAAACTGGTTATTTGACTCTTTCTGGTTAAAGAAATGTTTTTCATTAAAAATTTTTGGCTAAAAATCTTCGGATAACTTTCGGCTAGCCGGTAGATCAAATTAAATTCATTAGGACTTCAAATCTCTCATCTAATTCTTACCAAAATGTGACTCAAGTCGTCGCACCCAATGTTCTTCGGCGTCTCTTTGTCGTCGCTCTTCTTTCTCTCGCTCTTTCGCCGTTTGTGCATCGGGTCGACGAGGAGGCAAACGAACTAAAAATGATTGAATTTGATGATCTTTGTGATGTACTTTGTGATCTTTGTGATGATCTTTGTGATGATCTTTGTGATGATCTTTGTGATGTACTTTGTGATGTACTTTGTGATGATCTTTGTGATGATCTTTGTGATGATCTTTGTGATGATCTTTGTGATGATCTTTGTGATGATCTTTGTGATGTACTTTGTGATGATCTTTGTGATGATCTTTGTGATGATCTTTGTGATGTACTTTGTGATGATCTTTGTGATGATCTTTGTGATGATCTTTGTGATGTACTTTGTGATCTTTGTGATGATCTTTGTGATGATCTTTGTGATGTACTTTGTGATCTTTGTGATGATCTTTGTGATGATCTTTGTGATGATCTTTGTGATGATCTTTGTGATGATCTTTGTGATGATCTTTGTGATGATCTTTGTGATGATCTTTGTGATGATCTTTGTGATGTACTTTATGATGTACTTTGTGATGATCTTTGTGATGTACTTTATGATGTACTTTGTGATGATCTTTGTGATGTACTTTATGATGTACTTTGTGATGATCTTTGTGATGTACTTTATGATGTACTTTGTGATCTTTGTGATGATTGTGATGTACTTTGTGATGTACTTTAAGCAAAATGTAAACACACTCTTTCTCGCAAATCTGTTTTACCTATTTTGCTGATTATTGCTAGGGAATAGCTCAAAAGAGCACAAAGGCTTAAAGGCTTAAATTAAAGAAAAGCTTACTTTAAAGAAAAGCTTAAATTCCCTTTCTAGCATTGAATTCCTGAAATTAGTATTCCAGAAAGGGTACTTTTAGAGTACAAGGTACACAAAAGTCAAGCTATATTGACCAACTTATATTGATCAAGTTATATTTTGCCAATAAAGATCAAGTTATATGGTTATATGCCCATTCCAACAACTCCACAAAGCCCATTTCAACAACTCCACAAAGCCACAATCGATAGAGGGGTTTTATTTGAAGAATCAAATTCGATATTCTTCAATAATTCCTCCATTTCCATTCCCCTTTTGATAGATGATTAGAAAACGATGTGAAACTGGGGGGAAAATGGAATTTCTGATGGCATTTGACGATTTTCTTGATGTTTTTGATGTTTGTCCGGTGTTTGTCCATTTCTTTTCTCTCTTTTTTCATTTATTTTTGTTCTCGTTTCTCGTTTTTTGCTATTTTTGAAGTAATTTGTCTGGATTTGTTTAAAGTGAGATAAAGGCTTTGGTTCTTGTGAAGTAAGTGAACAAAAGCTTTGATTTTCGTGAAGGAAATGTAGTCAAGCTTTGGTTCTTGTGAAGTAAATGAACAAAAGCTTGGTTTTTGTGAAGTAAATGAAGTAAAGCTTTGTTTTTGTGAAGGAAATGAAGTAAAGCTTGGTTTTTGTGAAGTAAATGAACAAAAGCTTTGTTTTTTTGCGAAGTAAATGAAGTAAAGCTTTGATTTTTAGGAAGTAAGTGAACAAAAGCTTAGATTTTTGTGAAATAAGTGAATTAAAGCTTGGTTTTTGTGAAATAAGTGGAGTAAAGCTTGGTTTTGGTGAAGTAAATGAAGTAAAGCTTTGATTTTTTTGAAGTAAATGAAGTAAAGCTTTGATTTTTCAAGTTAATCTTGCTAAAATTGTTATTTATCACTTAAAATAATCATCAATGTCAGTTAAAATTGATCCCGAACAGGCTTGTAGACAGAAAAAAGCAGAAAATTGAATATCTTTTAAGAAAAAGTCAACAAATGGACAGCTACGCTTTCTTTAGCCGTCTCAACTGTTGGATTTTGTTTTGAAAACGAAGGGATTCAATTTTCCGTTTTTTTCCGCTTACAAGCTGATCCTAAAGATTAGATTCTTCCTTTCTTCCTTAGTTAACTCTCTCTTGAGTCAGAGAGATTGCAGAGAGTCAGAGAGAGTGCATTGTGGTGTAATGGTTAGCTGCCCGGTGGTTAGCGGTATAATTTTTAGCGAAAGATCGCCGGTTCGAGTTCCGGCAGCGCCCAAGTTTTTGATCTGCTTTAGTTCTAACTCCTTTCTTCTTCCTTCCTTCTTCCTTTCTTTATCTTTCTTTTCTTGGCAAGATACTGAATAGCTCAGTGGTCAGAGCAATTGCTTTGAAAGTAAAAGGTCGACGATCGAGTAAAATCGAGTAAAAGTTCAATTCCGTCTTCAGAAATCTTTTTCTTGTCAATTTCTTTACTTCTTTATTACTTATAGTAATGCTAGTATTACAGTATTGATGTTAGTCAAGATCTCAGCCAGTTAGTACACTAGAATATACCGTAAATACTGTAATAGTGCCCCAGCTCCATAACGATCATGCGGAGCGTTGCGTAGTCTAGCTTTGAACGAGTTTTTCTCGACACTGGTTTATGCTACAATGCTCGCTTAGGTATCAAAAAATAGCTGAAATTCAGGGCTATTTTTTGATACCAAAGACGCATTTAGAGCAGATTCTAGAGCAGATTCTAGAGCAGTTCTAGAGCAGTTCTAGAGCAGTTCTAGAGCAGATTCTAGAGCAGATTCTAGAGCAGATTCTAGAGCAGCTTCTAGAGCAGATTCTAGAGCAGTTCTAGAGCAGTTCTAGAACAGTTCTAGAGCAGTTCTAGAGCAGATTCTAGAGCAGCTTCTAGAGCAGATTCTAGAGCAGTTCTAGAGCAGTTCTAGAACAGTTCTAGAGCAGATTCTAGAGCAGCTTCTAGAGCAGTTCTAGAGCAGTTCTAGAGCAGTTCTAGAGCAGTTCTAGAGCACTATTGCCCAGATTATCGAATCTTTTACTTACTGTAGTTTTAGAATCTATTTCTCTTATCAAATTCAAAAAAATAGCTTTTCCTAGTTCTTTTGAATCTACTTTGTGCTCAAATCTCGAAACGCACCCTCTCTAGCGCACTGGGTTCTTCATTTTCTTGCAAAAGCTAGATTCCTTTACTCTGAAGCCTCTAAATCCTTCATTTAAGAAAAAGACAAAGAATCAAGTTTGCCAGAGAGCTTGCGTTTACAGCACAAAGTACACAAAGTCTAGCCAAGATTTGGTTAGTCAAAAACGATGAAATTCAAAAGCTGATTAGTTTTTTCAAAAAATTTTTTAATTTGTTTCTCTGTAGAATATTTATATACAAATTGTGTAGAAAAAAAGGTACAAATCATGCAAAAAAAAAGGCAAATTTTGGCCAAAAAAAGGAAAAGTAGACCCGTTTCCACTTTTGGAGAACATTTGGGCGATTTTTGATGAACGATGATCGAGTTTTTGGATAAACAAAAGCGAATCGAGGCAAAGAAAATAACAAAACATGCAAAACGTGCAAGAAAAAGACGAAAATTCAAATCAAAAATCACCATTTTTTTTAAGGGAAAAATTCGAATCCTAAGAGAAATTTTGAAAGTTTTTTTTTGACTGACGGGAAAACTACAGTAGAATGTCTGCTTTTTCTTTTACTACTCTGGGATACTATAGCTTTATTGCTGTCCTCCGGTATCTATAGCTTTTGCATGCATTTTGTTCTCTTGCAAAAGCGCGAGCTCGATTTCTGACAAGAAGACATGGGCACAAATTATGAAAATGACGAACTGTCACGCGACAAACGCTTTTAACTTGCTTTAAATCTACCAGATTGATATGATCTATAGCTCAAAAGATAGAGAAGCTCAAGAGCTTCTGAATGAACTAAAGCACACCCAGAAATATCAATCCTAAAGAAAGTTACAGTGGTTTGTAGTCTGACTACGCGTGAGTACGGTTACTTCCACTACAAGCCACTGTAACTTTCTTTAGCATTGACATTTTTCAGTGTGCTTTAGTTTATTCAAAAGCTCATGAAATTCTCTATCTTTTGAGCTATAGATGATCACAATCTAGTAGATTTAAAGCAAGTTAGAAGCATTTGTAGTAGACTTGTAACGAAAACATCTGTGGTCTTTTTGCCATTGGCAATTTAAGGTTTTTCTCAGCACCAACCCTTCGATTTTGACTATTTTGACTATCATTCAATGCAGAATAAAATTCTGCGTCGAATGATACCACAAATCAACTCAAAATGTCATTTCCATGCAAAGTTATGAGGCAAAATGTTAAGTCCCACCCATAATGGACAGGGTTTAGGTTTTTAGCCAATAACTTTGCATGGATACTATATTTTGAGATGATTTTGGTATCATTCGACGCAGAATTTTATTCTGAATCGATTGATAGTTAAAACAGTCAAAAGCAAAGCGTTGGCGCTGAGAAAAAGACAAAAAACTAAAGGCAAAAATATCGACAGACAAAATCACTAGTAAAAAAGACAAAAAAGGACTTCTGTTTTCGTTAGCAGTCTATCTTTGTGCCCATGTCTATGACTAAAAAGACTACAAAAGACTACAAATGACTGACAACACCGTCCTGTACGGCCTCCTGTTCACTCTCCACCAATCTTTCCTCATCTTTTCTTGCTCGACTTCCCAATTGTTTCCCATTTTTCTCTCCAAATCCCAATCCACTCATTCTCCTCACAATTCCCGTCAACATCGTCTCTCTTTTTTCTTCGTCCACCGTTTTCCTGGATTTCTCTGAAGCCGGCCTTCTCACCAAAATCGGTGACATCATATCGGGCGGTGTTGGAATGTGATCAGATTTTCTACGAATACAATTCTTTCTCTTTAACCCAGCACTAGCCCCCAGCACCTCTTCTAAAGGAATGAAAAAATCGACGACTAATGAATCGATTGTAATTGGATAAGCTTTTAAATGTCTTGCTTTACAAGAGCAAATTGTTGAATGTTGGGGTTTTGGGAGAAGTGGCAGGAGTTTTGAGAGAAGTTTATATGGGTTTTGTGAGCTTTGTGAGCTTTTTGGGCTTTGGCTTTGTGGAGAATTTTGTGTTTTCGGTCGAAGGGGACAATCGGGAACACACGAGCATTCCTTACCCTGTTTTGGGGCACGAGAAATCCCTTTCTCGAAGACGTCCATCCATTTTGCGCGATCGGATTTGTTTCGGAATTGCAACTCCATCAGCATTGGCTGAATTTAAGCATTATTGAATAGCAGACATCTTCTAGATCTTCTAGATCTTCTAGGTATCTGCTAGAGATCTTCTAGAGATCTTCTAGATCTTCTAGATCTTCTAGATCTTCTAGATCTTCTAGATCTTCTAGAGATCTGCTAGAGATCTGCTAGAGATCTTCTAGAGATCTGCTAGAGATCTTCTAGATCTTCTAGATCTTCTAGGTATCTGCTAGAGATCTTCTAGAGATCTGCTAGAGATCTTCTAGATCTTCTAGATCTTCTAGATCTTCTAGATCTTCTAGAGATCTTCTAGGGATCTTCTAGAGATCTTCTAGATCTTCTAGATCTTCTAGAGATCTTCTAGAGATCTGCTAGAGATCTGCTAGAGATCTTCTAGAGATCTTCTAGATCTTCTAGATCTTCTAGATCTTCTAGATCTTCTAGAGATCTGCTAGAGATCTGCTAGAGATCTTCTAGAGATCTGCTAGAGATCTTCTAGATCTTCTAGATCTTCTAGAGATCTTCTAGATCTTCTAGATCTTCTAGAGATCTTCTAGAGATCTGCTAGAGATCTGCTAGAGATCTTCTAGAGATCTTCAAGATTTCATTGAACTTTTATAACCATTTTTTCTTTCAAAGCTAAAGATTAATTTCTGAATTTGTTATTTGATGGAAATACGAAAAGAAACGAATTTTCTGTCAGTCTTTTTGAACACTTTTTCTACCTTATTCTATAACTAACTATTAGATATAAGATCTTAGCTTAGCTTAGCTTAGCTAACTTAGCTAACGAACTTAGCTAACAATAGCTAACATTTAAGCTTACTTTAAATGATGAAGACATCAAATGAGTACTCCATCCACGCTCGATCGCTCTTGGATACAAAGTAGCGACAGCAAAAACAGCTTGTTCCTGAAAGATTTAGATTTAGAACTAGATCTAGAACTAGATCTAGAATTAGATCTAGAATTAGATTTAGAATTAGATCTAGAATTGGATCTAGAATTGGATTTAGCTCTAGATTTAGATTTAGAATTAGATTTAGAATTAGATCTAGAATCAGATCTAGGATTAGATCTAGAATTAGATTTAGAATTAGATCTAGAACTAGATCTAGAACTAGATCTAGAATTAGATCAAGATTTGGATCTAGAATTAGATCTAGAACTAGATCTAGAATTAGATCTAGTTTTAGATCCAGAATCAGATCTAGAATTAGATTTAGATTTAGCTCTAGATTTAGCTCTAGATTTAGCTCTAGAATTAGATCTAGAACTAGTTCTAGTTCTAGAATAAGATCTAGAATATTTAAATCTAGAATCGTAAGATTTCAAAACTAATTCAAGATCTATATCTAAAGATTTCAATATCGAAACTATGAATTTATTCAACTCGACCTGTGGAAAGAAGACGTATCTCTGTTGTCTCTTCTGGAGAAAGACGAGAATGTCGTCGAAAAGGATCAAAGTACCTATGGAAACAATTGATTGACGATTACTGTAGATTACTGTAGACTACTGTAGACTATTGTAGACTATTGTAGACTATTGTAGACTATTGTAGACTATTGTAGACTATTGTAGACTATTGTAGACTATTGTAGACTATTGTAGACTATTGTAGACTATTGTAGACTATTGTAGACTATTGTGACTGCCGGGCGTAGACATGTCTACTGCCGGCTGCTGTAGACTTGTGACTGTGCTTTGTGACTTTGTGCTACTGGCTTGAGACTATTGTAGACTATTGTAGACTATTGTAGACTATTGTAGACTATTGTAGACTATTGTAGACTACTGTAGACTATTGTAGACTATTGTAGACTACTGTGGACTAATGTAGAACATTTTTTTAAATATTCAGCTAACTTACAACTTGTGTCCCCATTGAATTTATCGGAGCCAATCGGTTTCACGGTCACTTGGCCGATTCCGAGGATTTTTCGGCCTTCGCCCTCACTTTTGTCCGAGCTTAGGTCGGTCATCTAAAATTTTTGATTTGCAAAGTATTTATGCAAATTTAGGAAGCGCTACTGCATGTAATTAAGACTACAGTACACTTGGCGCCGATTGTGAGACATTTGATACGCGCCTCGCTCCTTTTTGACAATCTAACTTTCTAACTTTGAGCTCAAATATCTTGATGTTAAGTTGTCCAATTTAAATGTCCTTGGTATCATTTGATGCGCCAAGTCTTTCTCTTTCGATTGGTACAAAAACTGTTTAAATTGGACACCCGAACACCGAGATATTTGAGTTCAAAGTTGGATATTCAATGGCAAAGGGGCGGGGCGCCTTTTATACCCGGCAAAAGGGGCGGGGCACGTATAAAAGGCGCCCCGCCTCCCAGATCTAATTTCTTTTAATATCTAAGACTTTGTATCGAAAAAAAACTTACATAAAAATCGACTAGCGGCATCGTGGCATCGTTTGTGGCGATTTTCGTCCTCGCCGTCCAGTCAATCCGTCTGAAAATAAGATTTTTCAGAAACACACATTATTTTATCTAAAGATTTAGGTTTCTATTAGCTAGATATACAAATTTTATGCAAATTTCATGTAAATTATCCAAATCTCATCCAAATCCATCCAAATCCATCCAAATCTTATCCAAATCCATCAAATTTCATCCAAATCTCATCCAAATCCATCCAAATCAATCCAAATCTCATCCAAATCTCATCCAAATCCATCAAATTTCATCCAAATCTCATCCAAATCCATCCAAATCTCATCCAAATCTATCCAAATCCATCCAAATCCATCAAATTTCATCCAAATCTCATCCAAATCCATCCAAATCCATCCAAATCTTATCCAAATCCATCAAATTTCATCCAAATCTCATCCAAATCTCATCCAAAGCTCATCCAAATCTCATCCAAATCTCATCAAATCATACAAATCCATCCAAATCTCATCCAAATCTCATCCAAATCTATCCAAATCTCATCAAATTATACAAATTTCATTCAAATCCATCCAAATCCATCCAAATCCATCCAAATCTATCCAAATCAATCCAAATCAATCCAAATCTCATCCAAAACCATTCAAATTCCCTTACTCTCTAATAATCTCCCAGGTTTTCGTCATTTGCGACACGCAAAGCGCTTGATCGATCCGAGACGCGAAACCCTTGGCTGCCTGAAATGGAAATTGTCATTATGCAGATTGCTTATGCAAATTTATCTAAATATATTTAGAAAATAGATTTAAACTAGACTAAACTATATTTAAACTAGATTCAAACTAGATTGAAACTAGATTCAAACTAGATTCAAACTAGATTTAAACTAGATTTAAACTAGATTTAAACTAGATTTAAAAACCCTACCATAACCGCCGCGTAATTGAGATCTTTTCGAGCGTCATTGAGATCATTTTTCTGAATGTCTTGAAGAATCAGATGGTAACGCGTTGTTCGGGCCATTGCCTGGAAAAAATTTCAGATTTTATTGAAAATGCATATTCACAAGGAGAGGAAACTGAAAATGAATATACTCAACTGAATGTGGTCAAATCAAATGAGCCATTCGACGCAGAATCTCACGCTGATCATTCTGCTGCTTTCTTTTTGGCTAGAGAGCACTCTGTCAAAAGTTATCGGGGTTTCAAGTTTTGTAAGGGGTTTCAAAAATCGAAGCGCGACATTAAAATTGTCTTCCTCGGGGTGACCTGTTGCAGCAAAATGGTGACCAGTTGCAGCACTGGCCGAGTGGTAGTGGGCCAACCGCAAGGCTAGGGCTGAAGGCCAGAGCTCTCAGGCTCGAGTCCGGTAGTTGCCTTGAGCCTTGAGCCTTGAGCCTTGAGCCTTGAGCCTTGAGCCTTGAGCCTTGAGCCTTGAGCCTTGAGCCTTGAGCCTTGAGCTATTAGTGGTGTGCCAAATGATATGCGATTGTGCGACACACAGAGAACACACAAGGTATTAAAACCTAAAAAGAGACGAAAGACAATCAGCTACCGGACTCGAGCCTGAGAGCGCTGGCCTTCAGCCCTAGCCTTGCGGTTGGCCCACTACCACTCGGCCAGTGCTGCAACTGGTCAACTGCAACTGGTTCAACGTTCAGCGGTTTGATTTTTCAGAACCTTCAGTTTTTCAAAACAAAACCTACAAAACTTACAAAACTTTAAACGCCTATAACTTTTGACAGAGTGCTCCGTAGCAAAAAAGAAAAACAGCAAAATGATCAGCGTGAAATTCTGCATCGAATGGCTAATTTGATTTGGCCACATTCAATTGACTTTTCCTTGTCAGCCATAATTTTATATAGATATTGAGCTAAAACTCACTCTTGTCATTAGTGATTTGAACTTCTCAAACTTTCGATACCAAGGATCGGATTGAACGAGGTTCTGGAAATGTTTAGTTTAGAATGCTTAGAATCAACTCGTGCATTTTGTGCTCTCATCTAAACCCATCCTTTCTAGTGCACTGAATTTTTCTGAATTTTTGTGCCTTGGAAAATGAAGAATTCTATACGCCAGGAAGGGAAGTTTAAAGCTTAGAGATTAGAGATTAGAGATTAGAGATTAGAGGTTAGAGATTAGAGATTAGAGGTTAGAGATTAGAGATTAGAGCCTAGAGCTTAAAGCTTAGAGCTTAGAGCTTAGACCTTAGAGCTTAGCTTAAAGCGTAGAGCTTAGAGCTTAGAGCTTGGAGATTAAAGCTTAGAGCTTAAAGCTTAGAGCTTTAAGGAGCTTAAAGAAGTTTGCAGAGAGTTTAAAAGCACAAAAGCTCAGTAGATAAAGCCTTTAAATGATAAATAACCAATAAAACGTACATCAAGATATTTCCTAAACAGCGCTCTTTCTTTCAATTCCTCCAATTTCTTCTCGCTTTCTTCTTTGTTTACCCCAAATGTCGTATAGGCATTGACAGCACGAGCTGTGTGTTCTCCAGACTCGGAGAGCTGAAAATTCAAGTTTATTGGGCTAAAGGCCAGATTTTTGAAAACAGATTTTTCTAATATCTGAGATCTTTTGATCTAATTTCTTTCTTTGATCTTTTGTCTAATATCCAATTCTTATAAAACTACAAAGTGCGTTAAAATCACGGCGACACCTTTTCAGCAAATTGAATGCCAAACGCCGCAATCAATTCCAAAACCTTAACTCTTATATAGAGAATTAAAGCCTGAATCCTTGCCTACATTTCTGTAGAAAAAGATCTTTGATTCGAGTTATGCAGCCGATTTTTCAGACCCTCAAATGAGCTCACTCTCACTCCCCGACTGGTCGGTTAGGGCTCATTTGAGGATCTGAAAAATCGGCTGCATAACTCTAATCAAAGATCTTTTTCTACAGAAATGTAGGCAAAGATTCAGGCTTCAATTCTCTATATAATACTTAGGGTTTTGAATTGATTGCAGCGTTTGGCATTCAATTTGCTGAAAAGGTGTCGCCGTGATTTTGACGCAGCCTCTCTTATCCAATTCTTTAGTCTAATATCGAATTGCACTCACAAACCTCTTCAACAATGATGTCAGCGATCGTCTCAACTTGATCTTTTTCCTTTTGTCTCTCCGTCAAGCGATGAAGCAAATTGATATGGAAAACGAGTAATGCGTCAAGCACATCGGGGATCAGGATGTCGATCTGAAATCGAAGATTGTTTAAGATCGAAACAATCCAAAAAATTGGATATAACAATGTGAATTTGCATTGGATTGAATTTGGATTGTACATGACGTTGCCAGCTCCTAAAGCCAGCTCTTGACCAGCTCCTGAAAAACGTTAGATTGGCTGGATTCCGAGTGGTACAAAGGATTCCTAGTGGTTCCAGTCAATCTAACGTTTTTCAGGAGCTGGTCAAGAGTTGGTCCAGAGTTGGCTTTAGGAGTTGGTCAAGAGTTGGTGAAGAGTTGGCTTTAGGAGCTGGTCAAGAGTTGGCTTTAGGAGCTGGTCAAGAGTTGGCTTTAGGAGCTGGTCAAGAGTTGGTCAAGAGTTGGCTTTAGGAGCTGGTCAAGAGTTGGCTTTAGGAGTTGGTGAAGAGTTGGCTTTAGGAGCTGGTGAAGAGTTGGCTTTAGGAGCCGGTGAAGAGTTGGTCAAGCGTTGGCTTTAGGAGCTGGTCAAGAGTTGGCTTTAGGAGCCGGTCAAGAGTTGGTCAAGAGTTGGCTTTAGGAGCTGGCAACGTCATGTACAAACAGCAAAAATTTCCCCTCCACGATTAGGTTTCTCTGTGTTTCTTATTCTTATTGAATGCAGAACAAAATTAGCTACATTTTTTTATACTTATATTAATACTTCTATATTAATCTAGAATAGAGAGTTGACTTTAAATGCAAATTTCCCCAACCTCATATTGTCCAAGGGATAAATCGTGAGCATCTTCTAGAAATCGAGTTCGATATGCTTGCTTGAGAAAAGCCAAATTTGCGCAATGTTGTTTTTCCGTTGAAATCAATTCTAAAAGAAGAATTTAGATCAATATTACGATAAATATATAGATATAGTACAATAGTACAAGAGTACAAGAGTACAAGAGTACAATAGTACAATAGTACAAGAGTACAAGAGTACAATACTTTACTCTTTACTTTACAATAGTACAATCGATTTTTAAACCTTTTTTCATCAAAAATTGTATCAGATTTGGTCGACAAAGAGGCCTCCAAAGGAAAGAAAAGCCGTCTCGAAAGGGGAGACCGGGATGCTCTTGTGGCCGAGTGGTTAGCCCTTTGTTTTCCCGTCCACTCATCGCTGGTTCGATCCCAGTCGGCGTTTAAGTTGAACGACATTTCGGCCAATAAGCCAAATGTACGTGGGACAAAAACGCGAAAGCTTACGGTGTAGACTTTACGTATGTTGGAAAAGCAAGAACTTTCTAACATCCCGGGTTTACGCAACATTTTGCGATTAAAGAAAATAGCTTTTGGATAAAGATAAGCTTCTGGAAACTTTTTGAAGCTTTTGGAGGCTTTTGGAAGCTTTTGAAAGCTTTTGGAGGCTTTCTGATGCTCTTGGAAGGTTTTGAAAGCTTTTGGAGGCTTTTGGAAGCTTTTGAAAGCTTTTGGAGGCTCTTGGAGGCTCTTGGAAGCTTTTGAAAGCTCTTGGAAGCTTTTGGAGGCTCTTGGAAACTTTTGAAAGCTTTTGGAGGCTTTTGGAAGCTTTTGGATCAGATTTTTCAAGAGATTTTGTATTTTTAGAGATTTTTCATCAGTTTTATCATCAAATTCAACTCTTTACCGTATATTTTATCCTGTCTGAGCACTTCTTTTGCCACCATGGAATCAGTGCGAAATTTCTTCGACCAAGAATTGTATTCATCGGCATCAAACAAGCCAAAACGTGACCATAAAGGCAGTTCTCTGAAAAGAAACTTCTATTCAATGCGATTTGAATCTAAAAAGTTATCTAGACCAAAAAATTATTCAAAAATTCGCTTAAAAAGAGAATAACAATACTGTGATAGAAACACTACCGTGATAGAAAGCTAAAATGAGTCCTTAGATGTCCTTAAACATGGTTAAACTATTCTTAAACATTCTTAAACATTCTTAAACATCTTTAAACATGTTTAGACATGTTTAGACATGTTTAGACACCTTTAGACATCTTGACTTTTAGACATCTTTAGACATCTTTAAACGTCCTTAAACTATTCTTAAACTATTCTTAAACATGCTTAAACATTCCTAAACGTTTTTAAACATCTTTAAAGCATTCTTAGACATTCCTAAACCATTCTTAGACATTCCTAAACCATTCTTAAACATTCTTTAAACATCTTTAGACATTCTTAAACATTCTTAAACTATTCTTAAACATTCTTAAACATTCTTAAACATTCTTAAACATGCTTAAACATTCCTAAACGTCTTTAGACATCTTTAGACATCTTTAGACATTTTTAGACATCCTTAAACTATTCTTAAACATGCTTAAAGCATTCCTAGACATTCTTAAACATTCTTAAACTATTCTTAAACATTCTTAAAGCATTCTTAGACATTCCTAAACTATTCTTAAACATCTTTAAACATCTTTAAACATCTTTAAACATCTTTAAACATCCTCAAACTATTCTTAAACTATCCTTAAACATTCTTAAACATTCTTAAACATTCTTAAACATCCTTCAACTATTCTTAGACATCCTTAGACATCCTTAAACTATTCTTAAACATGCTTAAACATTCTTAAACATTCCTAAACGTCTTTAAACATCTTTAAAGCATTCTTAGATATTCCTAAACCATTCTTAAACATCTTTAGACATCTTTAGACATCTTTAAACATTTTTAAACATCTTTAAACATTTTTAAACATCTTTAAACATCCTCAAACTATTCTTAAACTATTCTTAAATCATTCTCAACCTTTTCCAACTAAAATAACATGTTTAGCCTGCCTATAATCAAACAAAAACGAAAAATCATCCAAAAGTACTTGACTTTTCGTTCTATTCTATCAGAAATTTAGAAAAAAAAGCTTACAATTGCAATCTAGACGGCCTCTCGGGCATTCCTTCTTCAAAATCAGTGAGCGGACCACTGCTAGTTGGGGACATGCACGAAGCGAGATCATCAGGAAGGCCTAAAATCATGTCAGTAATGCAAATCAAATTGTTTATCGAACAAGGCACAGAGTCAAGCTGACTTCCCAAGTTCAGCTTAGGTCAGTGGAGCTGACCTCGAATCAAAAAAAACCAGCTTAACTCTCTGTGCCTTGTCATCTTTTAAAGTAATCCTAAAGCTTGGCTTTTTCCGCTTGGCTTGGCTTATACTTTGTGCTTCAAAAGGCAACCTTCCTAGTGCACTGAGATCTCTATTAGATCTCGATTTTCTCGTGGAATCCCAAGAAAAGCAAGAAACCAGTGCACCAGAAGGTTGTGTTTAAACATTTTCTCAACACAAAGTACAAAGTACCAAGTACAAGTACAAAGTACAAAGTACAAAGTACCAGTACCAAAGACAAAGTACAAAGTACCAAGTACCAAGTACAAAATACAAAGTACCAGTACCAAAGACAAAGTACAAAGTACCAAGTACCAAGTACAAAGTACCAAGTACAAGTACAAAATACAAAGTACCAGTACAAGTACAAAGTACCAGTACCAAGGACAAAGTACCAAGTACAAAGTACCAGTACAAGTACAAAGTACCAGTACAAGTACAAAGTACAAAGTACAAAGTACCGGTATCAAGTACCAAGTACAAAGTACAATGTTCGTTTGAGTATTGAGTACAATTTCTGAGTCATTAAATCAAAAAGCTGGTCATTTTTGAGCTCTCTAAAACCCTTGCCATTCTGTCGATTGAGACTCGGGCGTGGCAACGAGAAATAGCTAGAAATCGATGTATTCGCTGACGACTGGCTGTCCCTTTCCGATCGTTTCAAATGTTGTCGAAGGGTTGAAATGTGATTGTGATGATCGTCGTGTCCATTCTCCGACCCGTCCTCTTCTTGGGACACCTCTTTCTTCACTTTTCCAATTCCCAATGACTTTTTTAAGCCACCAATCGCCAGTGAGACGACCCGCCTGGGCAGAGGTGGAGCGCTGCTGTCCCGGCTTTGGCTCTGAGAATTCAGAATTACAGAATTAACAAGGTAACACACATTTCCAAGCTAAACCTAATTTCACCTTCATTTTCTCAACCATTTCTTGGTCGATTACTCTCAAATTTTGTCTAGAAGCTGAAAATATTGATTTCTATCTGTAGACAAGAGCAATCGGTGAAGAAGCAATCAGAGCAATCGGCCAAGAAACGGTTGCAGAAGAGGAAATACAGATGGAATTAGGTTTAGCTTGGAATTTCTCATGTCTACCATGATCTCAAAGCACTAGAGCTCAGAGCAAAGCTCTAGAGCTCAGAGCAAAGCTCTAGAGCTCAGAGATCAAAGCTCTCAAAGCTCTGAAATCTAAAACCAAACCTCTTCCTTGTGCTCGGGTGATTTCGATCGACTTCTGCCAGTCGGATCGCTGACTCTTAGCGGCAAATCGCCCAGCAATGGCCTTTCCCTTAGAATCGGTTGTGACGCTTGTTTCTCCAACTCTTTCACCTCTTTTCCATCGCTTGTTTCCACGATTGGCCCGTGCTCATGCTCGTGCTCAAACGATTTTGCAAGACTCTCAAAGAACTCCGGTGATACAGTGCACTCGAATTCTCCAATCACCACTCCATCCGGGATACAAATGCAAGTCTTCGCCGGCAATGGGAAATCCTCTTCGGCCGCATCAATAAGGCCATATTTGTCTAGAATGCTTGTCCTCTCGCTGACCTCATCCGACGAAATGCAAAGCTCCGAATCGCTTAGCGCTCGTCGATTCAAGAAACCAAAGCCATCACAATTTTTGCGGAAACATTTCCTCTGCAATTCGATCATTTCCTCGTGTGGATCTTGATCTTGTAAAGATTCTTGTAAAGAATCGCTTTTTGCGCTTTTATTCGATAATCTCTTTCGAGTTCTAGATAAAATCTGATCAACGTAAGCTCTTCTTCTTAAGCTTTCCAATCGTTCAATATCTTCATCAAGACTTTCATTGTCACTTTCTTGATCGTGTCCACTGTCTATCTCATCTTTATCCTTTAGTTTCTTATATCTTTTCAACATTTCTTGCGTTTGTTCATTGCATCCATATTGATATGGTAAAGAATTTCTTCTGCCAGTTTTACGATCTTTCTCGCGACGCTTTTTCTCCTTTTTCTGAAGACGGAAAGTCGAAGTAAGCCAATTTGTAATCAAATCCGCCATTTGATTCTAATTTGAATATAAGATTTGAATTTGAATCTGAATTTGATTTGTATCCGAATTTGATTTGAATGCGAATTTGATTTCAATCAGAATTTGATTCCAATTAGAATATGATTCCAATTAGAATTTGATTTCAATCAGAATTTGATTTGAATCAGAATTTGATTTCAATCAGAATTTGATTTCAATCCGAATTTGATTTCAATCCGAATTTGATTACAATCCGAATTTGATTTCAATCCGACTTTGCTTTCAATCCGAATATGATTCCAATCCGACTTTGCTTTCAATCCGGCTTTGCTTTCAATCCGAATATGATTCCAATCCGACTTTGCTTTCAATCCAAATATGATTCCAATCCGGCTTTGCTTTCAATCCGAATATGATTCCAATCCGAATTTGATTTCAATCCGGCTTTGCTTTCAATCCGAATATGATTCCAATATCCTCTTTTTTCGCTTTTCTTCTTGATTCTAAAAGTTAAACTTGTAAAAGTACGAAAGAATTCAAAAAAAGCTGAAAGAATTTCATTTAATTGAAAGATGAAAAGCTCTTGAAAGGTCAGCTCTTGAAGGGTCAGCTCTTTGCCAATGTAAATACAGTCCTTCTGGTGCACTGAATTCCTCGTTTTCTAGAGAAAATGAGAAATCCAGTGCACCAGAAAGGTGACGTTTACAGAAATAGGCTAGGTCAAAAGCTAGGACAAAAACAGCTAGGTCAAAAGCTAGGTCGTTTCGTCTCAAAAGATTTGTTTCAAGGTTGGCTCTTCTTTTTTTTTGATAAGAAACAGATTCAAAACCGTAAAAAAAAGTGTTATTTGATTGAAAATGGCGAAAAGAAAAGTGCTACGAGTTTTTCTGAATTTGAATTTGAGTTGAAATCGAAACAAAATAGCTTTTTCGGAAAAGTGATAAGGAATTTTGAAGGAAAAGGGAAAGAAATGGAAACATAACCTTTCTAGTGCACTGAATTCCTCATTTTCCTAGCAATAATGACGTAATTTAATGAAGAAAATGAAGAATTCAGTGCACTAGAAAGGTTAAATTTAGAGATTTGAACATAAAGAATAGACAAATAAGTCAAAGAAAAGGTAATGAAGGATTCAGTGCGCAAGAAAGTACGTCAGAAAGCGCGCTAGAAAGTGCTAGAAAGTGGGCCATTGGCTTGACGATGAGAAGCTAGAAAGTGCGCAAGAAAGTACGTCAGAGGCGCTGGGCTAGAAAGTGCGCCATTGGCTTGACGATGAGAAGCTAGAAAGTGCGCAAGAAAGTACGTCAGAAAGTGCGCTAGAAAGTGCTAGAAAGTGCGCCATTGGCTTGACGATGAGAAGCTAGAAAGTGCACTAGAAAGTGCGCCAGAAAGGGCGCAAGAAAGTACGTCAGAAAGTGCGCTAGAAAGTGCTAGAAAGTGCGCCATTGGCTTGACGATGAGAAGCTAGAAAGTGCGCAAGAAAGTACGTCAGAAAGTGCGCTAGAAAGTGCTAGAAAGTGCGCCATTGGCTTGACGATGAGAAGCTAGAAAGTGCACTGGAAAGTCCCAGAAAAGGCCCAAGTAAGTACTTACAGGAAGGCTTGGAAGTGCTAGAAAGTGCCCTATTGGCTTCACAAAGGAAGTCTCAAAGTCTGGAAGGATCTCTAGTTATTCTCCAAGGAGATTGGAAGTCTGGAAGGATCTCTAGTTATTCTCAAAGGTAGTCTCAAAGTCTGGAAGGATCTCTAGTTATTCTCAAAGGAGATTGGAAGTCTGGAAGGATCCCTAGTGGTTCTCAAAGGAAGTTTGAAAGTCTGGAAGGCTCTAGTTATTCTCAAAGGAAGTCTCAAAGTCTGGAAAGATTCCTAGTTAATTCCTAACTACTAATCAAGTTCCTAGAACGAAAAAAATGAAAAAGAAAAGCAATCGATATCACTTTTTAGTGTGTGAGTGTTCCGAATTCGCCAAAAACGGGAAAAGATTTTATTTTGAAAGCGAGAAAAAAGTCTCGGCGGAGGTGGAAATTGGCGACAAGGACACACACAAAATAGGGGCAAACTCGAGAGATAAAACCATGATTTTGGGGAAAAAAGAAAGGAAAAGTGATCGAACAAATCGCGGGAGTGAATTTAGCCAAATTTTACTAGTTCACAAGGGTTTACAAGTGTTTACAAGTTCATTTTTCTCTCGATGAAACGCGTTTCGAAAAACGTGTCGACTTTCTCGACTACCGTAACCTTTTCTTTAGTCGAAAATGCGAAAGATTACGGTATTTTTCTTCAAAATTCATTGGCTATTCTATATTTTTAGAATACGGTAGTTTTAGTGCATTTTGAGAGGATCTTTCTCTTTAAAATGATTCAATTTTGAGAGCATTTGCAACAAAACCATTTGCGAAACTGGATCGTTTACGCAACTCGCCATAACTTTCTTCTAAGTCGACCAATCTTTATGCTTTTAGTGTCATTTTGTAGATCTCAACAAATGCAACAAAATGACACCAAAAACACAAAGATTGGTCGCCTCAGAAGAAAGTTATGGCGAGTACAGCCAAAGCACAAAGTACGGGCATAGTTGACTTGACAGTTTTGGCTTGATTCCTATTGTTCTGTAAGTCCTATTGTTAGCTTTATCAGTTTTATATAGGCTTTTATATTGTCTCCTGGAATAGTTGCTGTAGTCTGCTAGAAGACTTGCATTTTTCAAGGCATAAACGCCAGCGCTATGTCCGTACTTTGTGCTTTGACTGTACTCGCCATAACTTTTTTCTAAGTCGGCCAATCTTTATGCTTTTGGTGTCATTTTGTTGCGCTTATTGAGATCTACAAAATGACACCAAAAACATAAAGATTGGTCAACTTAGAAGAAAGTTATGGCGAGTTGCATAAACGATCCAGTTTCGCAAATGGTCCTGTTAAGCAAAAAAAGCTGCGGAAACTAGTCTACCCCAATTTACCTACCCCAAAGTGGAGATAGAGTTTTTTTGGTTTAAAAATAGATTAGCTCAAGTTTATGGCTTACTAACTAATCTATAAAGTGATTTTTATTGAAATAGGGGGCTAGTTTGCGTCAACGTCAACATCAACGTTTGCACAACTCGTCATAACTTTCTTCTAAGTCGGTCAATCTTTATGTTTTTGGTATCATTTTGTTGCGCTTATTGAGATCTACAAAATGACACCAAAATCACAAAGATTGGCCCATTTAGAAGAAAGTTATGGCGAGTTGCGCAAAAAAAAAACCATAATCTTAGCTATTTCTTAATCTAATTTTGCTATTTTTGCCTTAATTCTGCTAAAATTCTGTAAAAGTTATTGAAGAATGTAAAAAATAGATAAATTGACTGAAAAATAGCTAAGATTACGGTAATTTTAGGAAATGAAGACGTTTTAGAAAAGGAAGAAGTCCTTGAATTCTTAATTAGACTTTTAACTGTTCCCATTCTTTTCCTTCATCATTTCCCCCCACTTTAATAGCCAATGAATATTCAAAAAGGCTTTAAATTTTGAAATTCTTTGATCATTAGTCTCTGTGATGTCTAGAATGATAATAGACGTTCTGTTTTGATAAAATATACTAATTAAAGTGCCAAAATTTTGTATTGAATGAAATTTACGATGCTGAAAATAGTAAAATTCCTCTTTTCTTCTCAGAAATATCCCTTTTTTCCTTAAAAATATTCACTTATTAAAAAAGCAGAAAGAGATTTCGAAAAAAAGGCGTTTTTTTGGGGAGTTGATCATGGGAAAATCCATTTTCAAGGCACAGGTAAACATGTGTTTTTGGTGAGGATTTTGAGCTAAACAAAGTAGACTTGAAAGCTTTGGAGTTGAAATAATAGAAAGAAATGAAATTCAGGGGCAAATATGGTTTGAAAGAGCTTTGAAAGGCAAAAAAAAAGGACAACTAGTAAAATTTAACTCAAATTTAGCTCAAATTTCTTGGCGCTGAGCTGTCCAATTTAAATAATTTTTGGACCAATCGAAAGAGAAAGACTTGGCGCATCAAATGATACCAAGGACATTTAAATTGGACAACTCAACACCAAGATTTTTGAGTTCAAAGTTGGATTGCCAATGGCAAACGGAGCTGGACACCTTTTATACGCGCCCCGCCCCTTTTCCCATTGACAATCCAACTTTGAACTCAAATTTCTCAGTGTTGGGGTCTTCAATTTAAATAGTTTTTGTACCAATCGAAAGAGAAAGACTTGGCGCATCAAATGATATCAAAAATATTCAAATTGGACAGCCCAACACTGAGAAATTTGAGTTCAAAGTTAGATTGTCTTTTTTTCTCTGCATGAAGGCATGAATTCTACTAGTTGCCCCAAAAAATCAAAGCCAAAGCTAAGCCAAAGTCTAGCCATAGCCAAGCTAAAGCCTAAGCCTAGCCAAATCCTAGCCAAATCCTAGCCAAGCCAAGCCTAAGCCAAGCCAAGCCTAAGCCTAGCCAAATCCTAGCCAAAGCCTAGCCAAATCCTAGCCAAAGCCTAGCCAAAGCCTAGCCAAAGCCTAGCCAAAGCCTAGCCAAAGCCTTAGCCTAGAATTTTAGCCTTATCAGTTAGATTTAGTCAAAAACCTTGACTTTAGCTTGACTTGACCTAGAATTTACGGAAATTTGAAAAATATTTGGCTTAGCTTTACTTTGCTTAGCTTTGGCTTAGGCTTAAGCGCAAGAATATGAAGAAAAAATTTCCCAAAAACGAATCGAGTGCTTTATTTATTTGTCAAAGCTTTCAGGGAAAGATTTCCCATTTGTCGAGCTCCTCTTTGCCTCATTTTCTCACCTGATCATATCAACAAAGGGCATTCGAATAAAATGTCGAAAGGATCACGAAAAGAAAGAAAAGAAAGAAAAGAAAAAGGAAAAGGAGTCAGTTGTGCTGAAAATGAGAGAAAGATTTTGTTGACTTTTAAAAAAAAAAGAAAAACAGAGATCTAACGAGGGATGTAGCTTGGATTTTTGATTTCGACCTTTCAAAAATACAGTAAGAGTCTAGTCCAGTCTAGTCTTACTGTAGTCTAGTCCAGTCTAGCCTAGTCGTACTGTAGTCTAGTCTAGTCTTACTGTAGTCTAGTCTAGTCCAGTCTAGTCTTACTGTAGTCTAGTCTAGTCGTACTGTAGTCTAGTCTAGTCCAGTCTAGTCGTACTGTAGTCTAGTCTAGTCGTACTGTAGTCTAGTCTAGTCCAGTCTAGTCTTACTGTAGTCTAGTCTAGTCTAGTCTTACTGTATTTACAGTAAGATACTAGTCTTACTGTATTTTAGTACTATTTTTAAGTATAAGTCTATAAGTAGAGCTAATTACCTTTTAAAGATAAGAGTGAGAGCGTTTGTAAGCTGGAGAAATGTATTCAGTCTGTGCAAGGAGCTCTAACTACTCATTTCACTAGAGAACTTCAAATATAGCGGCCTATAAGGGTGCGCTAAGCGGGAAGGAAGGAAAAGCAGCGATAGATCGAGAAAGGAGCCGAACTACCGACCATCGGACTACCAGCAAAGGCTTTTAACCACTCGGCCGCTCGGCTACCAGTTGCCCGCTGTGAGAGTTCCCTTTAAACAGTGCCTTGTCCCCCTGTCCCTTTAAATCCTCAAATATGTTTAATTTTAAGCTAAAAGAGTTTGAAATCTTGGATTTCAGTTATTTCTAGCATTTAGTAGCTAAAAACTTTAGAAAACTCGTCACCTACAGTACTTTAGAGTGATGTAGAGTACTGTAGAGTACTGTAGGGCACTGTAGAGTACTTTAGAGTACTGTAGGGCACTGTAGAGTACTGTAGAGTACTGTAGGGCACTGTAGAGTACTTTAGAGTACTGTAGGGCACTGTAGAGTACTGTAGAGTACTGTAGGGCACTGTAGAGTACTTTAGAGTACTGTAGGGCACTGTAGAGTACTTTAGAGTACTGTAGGGCACTGTAGAGTACTTTAGAGTACTGTAGGGCACTGTAGAGTACTTTAGAGTACTGTAGGGCACTGTAGAGTACTTTAGAGTACTGTAGGGCACTGTAGAGTACTTTAGAGTACTGTAGAGTAGTGTAGAGTACTTTAGAGTACTGTAGAGTAGTGTAGAGTACTTTAGAGTCCTTTAATAATACAGGTACGGGATCAAAAAGACTGAAAAATGGTGTACTTCTAGCTTTGACTCTGATAGTTAGATTGAAATCGATTTTGATGATGAAAAGTGTGGGCAATGACTCTAAACTTCAAACAATCATTTGCAATAAAAAAAGAGATTGTGAAATCTCTCGAAAGTTTTATGGTTTGAATTCTCTTCCAAAAATTAAGTGCATTTGATTGGATTAACCATTCGACCCATGGAAAACTCAAAAAATACGAAAAACTCTTCAAATTGATGACAAATAGGGAGTGTCTGAGAAAGGAAATGAAAAGAAAAGTGGAAAAGGAATGGGAATTTGATTTGAGTGAGTCTTTATGTACGTACTAAAATGTAAACGCAATCTTTCTAGCGCTCTAATTCTTCATTTCTTCACAAAAGAAATGAAGAATTCAATGAGTTATGTTAGGTTTACGTTTAGAGAATAGGTTTGGAGAAAACAGAGAGAATTCTAGAAAACAGACAGCACAAAGTAAAGCTTGAAAAGCAGTTACTGCTTGTTTTCTAAAAGATAGCTTTAGATTCACCAGATGTCAAAACTCTCTTTTGATTTTTTTCTAATAAAGTTTAAATAAGTTGGAACTAGGGTAGATCAAAAGGTTCCCTTTCGGTTTTTATTTGGCTCGATTCCGATTTGGATCCAATTCCGGGCCGATTTGGTTCCAATTCTGGGCCGATTTGGCTCCAATTCCGGGCCGATTCGGTTCCAATTCTGGGCCGATTTGGCTCCAATTCCGGGCCGATTCGGTTCCAATTCTGGGCCGATTTGGCTCCAATTCCGGGCCGATTCGGTTCCCATTTGGGGCCGATTTGGCTCCCATTCCGGGCCGATTCGGTTCCCATTTGGGGCCGATTTGGCTCCCATTCCGGGCCGATTCGGTTCCAATTCTGGGCCGATTTGGCTCCAATTCCGGGCCGATTCGGTTCCAATTCTGGGCCGATTTGGCTCCAATTCCGGGCCGATTCGGTTCCAATTCTGGGCCGATTTGGCTCCAATTCCGGGCCGATTCGGTTCCCATTTGGGGCCGATTTGGCTCCAATTCCGGGCCGATTTGGTTCCAATACGGTTCCTATTTTGTTCCAATACGATTCCAATACGGTTCCTATTTTGTTCCAATACGATTCCAATGCGGTTCCTATTTTGTTCCAATACGATTCCAATACGGTTCCTATTTTGATCCAATACGGTTCCAATTTGGCTCCTATTTGGTTCCTATTCAGTTCCCATTCGGGATCAAGAATTTGTCCGCCGCCGAGACTAGAACCCGTGACCTTTCGCTTATCGGGCAACTGTGCTAACCATGATCTTGATCACTTGATCTCCTTGACTTCAGAGGGAGTTTACTTATAATCAGCTTTGAATCAAGCTTTTGAATTAAGCTTTTAAAGGAAGCTTTTAAGCTCAAGCTTTTGAATCTGGAGTAGAAAAATAAATAAATATAACAAATAAAGAATAAAAAAGCTCAATCCAATCCAAATCAATGCCAGAAAAATGTAAATGAGTCCATCAGAAAATAGGTGCTTAGAATCTAGTAAATCTTGTCGAATCTAGTTGAAATTATAGAAATTTCTTATTCTATTTCTTATTCTACTTTTTATTCTATCAGTTAAAAGCTCAACAACAAATTTCACCTCATTTCAGGCACAGATAGCTCTTTCAAAATCAAGGTATCAATGTACATTGTCCTTTTCAAAAGCACATCAAAGTTAAAATGTTTTTTGGGTGTTTTGATGGATTGAAATGGGACGTCAGGTGTGCCCTTTTCAAAAGAGAAATATCACCTATCAAAAAGGTAAACCAATTTAGAGCTTAAAGTTATAAATTCTAGATAAAAATGAGTTTGTTTATGAGTGATTCGATGTACAGTACTGGTAGTACAGTACAGTACAGTAGAGTACAGTACAGTACAGTACAGTACAGTACAGTACAGTACAGTAGAGTACAGTACAGTACTGGACAATGAAATATCATATTTGAAAAACGATCGTCACTTTCGCGCGTCTATAAGTCCCTTGTCTTTGAGTTTAATTAGTGTTATACATTTTCTGAAAGCTCTTTTCAATGGCTACACAATGGTAATATTAATATTTACAAATACGGTAAAGACAAGGGAGTTACAGACGGGCGAAAGTGATGATCTTTTTTCAAATATTCAAATATGATATTTCAATATGATATTTCATTGTCCACTAGTGTAAGTGCAAGGTAAAGCCGGAGAAGAGATCAAAACGCTCAAATCTCAAGACTCATCAGTTCATCTCAATCATCTTGTGTCTATTTGGGGTTCTTTTACGCATTTTCCAAGAAAAGGAAAGATTTCAATGCGCCAGGAATGGTGTGTTTACAGATTTTAGCCCAAAAATAGGAAAACTTCAAAGAAAAAGCTTTTTGCCAAAAAAGGAAAGCGAATATAAAGCGAATCTAAAAAGAAATCTATTCTTAAAATAAGTTTTCCTAATGTTTATCAAAGTGCTCGAGTGATAAATGCAAATCTCCATCCAAAAATTGCCGTCAAAAATCCGCCAAAAGGTCAATAGGCTTTCCCGAGAAAATCCCCAAAAAGGAAAAGCTTAAAAATTGCAGAAAACAAATTTCAATCAACGAAATGATGGGAAATAGAATTTGGTGAAAAAAATCGGAAACGTGCCAGAAAACGCGCGATTATGCAAAAAAAGAACAAGTACAAAGTAATCAAAAACATTCAAAAACAAACAAAATCAGACTGAAATCTTTTGAAATTCTAACAATAAATCAAAAGATTTTTCTTTAACCCAACCCTAATATATTGAAGTTTTTCGGTCAAAATAAATATTTTCCATCAAAAAAAAAGCAATTCCTTTGGGAGTCTGAAGCTTTTTTTGGGGTTAAAATTTGAGAATTGATGACTTTGCACTGTTAAAGGGTATTCAGGAAAAGAAATGAAAGGAAATGAGATAAAAGAAAATGAAAGGATATTAAAATAATGATACGTTATTCAGATGATAAAGTGAAAGCCAATAAAGCATAGAGCACAGCGAGTCATAAATGTAGAGATAAAAGAAAGGTATGTGGATATAAGAAGAAGATAAGAAGAAGATAAGAAGAAGATAAGAAGAAGATAAGAAGAAGATAAGAAGAAGATAAGAAGAAGATAAGAAGAAGATAAGAAGAGGATAAGAAGAAGGTAAGAAGAGGATAAGAAGAAGGTAAGAAGAGGATAAGAAGAAGGTAAGAAGAAGGTAAGAAGAAGGTAAGAAGAAGGTAAGAAGAAGGTAAGAAGAAGGTAAGAAGAAGGTAAGAAGAAGGTAAGAAGAAGGTAAGAAGAAGGTAAGAAGAAGGTAAGAAGAAGGTAAGAAGAAGGTAAGAAGAAGGGTAAAAAAGCCAATCATCAGATTACCTAGAGAGAGCCGTTAGATTTAGAGGTTTCTCTTTTTGTTTCTTGAAAGATCAAATTAAATTCATTAGGACTTCAAATCTCTCATCTATTGGGTTGGTGAATTGAAAGCTTCGGGCTATTGTCATATGTGACAGTTTGAGCACTTTCTTCAAAAGAAACCCATTTTGGTGTCAATAGAAAAATAGGTTGAAAAAATAAAACACGACGAAAGACTGAAAAATTCTTTGTGGCGGGGTCTTTTTATTGCGTCGGGTTACGGTAGTTTCCGACGTTTGGCGCGGAAACGTCTGAAAGGCAAAGTGTACGGTAGACGGTGCGAAAGGCATCCGAAAGGCAGAATTTTATTATTTCAAGAGAGAATTCCTTTAAATTGATTTAAAGTAAAATGAAATTAAACCCAATTTGTTTAATTACTTTTTTAATTACTTTTTTAATTATTATTTCTAATTTATTAGGTTGGTGAATTGAAAACTGCGGGCTATTGTCATATGTCAAAGTTTGAGCACTTTCTTCAAAAGAAACCCATTTTGGTGTCAATGGAAAAGTTGTAGAGAATCAAAAATAAAGGTTATATCCAAATTTTCAGAACGATTCAAAAACTGGTTTTCAAGAAATGCCAAATTTACGAATTTTCACAAAACTTGCATTTTAAGCGAAACTACTAAGTGTATCTTTTTGAAAATTTGGCTATAAGCCTAATTTTTGATTCTCTACAACTTTTCCATTGACATCAAAATGGGTTTCTTTTGAAGAAAGTGCTCAAACTGGGACATTCCTCCATTTTTGATTCTCCAGTCCTCCATTTTTGAGTCTCACCCTTGTCTCACACACAAACCAAAATCCTACTAGGAAAGAGGAATCCGCAAATTGCCTGTAAAATGGGCAGAAGTCGTCAATAATAATGGAAATTATTTGGAATGAATTGATGGTTTTATGTTGAATAAATTTTAGTTCAAAGTCCTGCAGTTTTCAATTCACCAACCCAATAAAAGAAAATAATGGGATTTAAAAGTATTAGAATATGATAGCTCAAACTTTGACATATGACAATAGCCCGCAGTTTTCAATTCACCAACCCAATAAGTCTCTCGATTCGAAATATTCAATCATTTCAATTCGGGAAAAGAAAACTTTTCGACTTTTCGATGTTAATCAAAAGAAAAACTTTCGGAGACGACAAAAGCAAAAGAAATGTAAATAAAAATTGAGAAGAAGGAAAATTTAAAATAAAATATACTTTAAAATATAAATAAAACAAAATGAATATTTTTCGAAAACTTTCAGACATCAGGAAGAGAATTTTTGCAAAATTTTCTAAAAGAAAACCTCTAAATCTAAAGAATAGAGACAAAGATTGGAAAAAAGAATAAAAAGAATAAAAAGAATAAAAAGAATAAAAAGAATAAAAAGAATCAAAAGAACAAAGAGAATAAAAAAAAGAACAGTTGTGGGTGGGCAAATAGATCCGAAAATCTTCGGGATTTCTTGAAAAAAACTCCTGAAAAGATTCAGAAGTTTCGCTTTTCACAAACACAAAAAGGTTCTTTGCCCGAGAAAAAACTCTGAAAATCTCTGAAATATCTCTGAAATATCTCTGAAATTTCAATCTCCTCTAATGAAAAGAATTTCGTTTGTCTGGTTTTTGGGGCAAAAAAAATGAAATGAAATTGAAATTGAAAAATCCCGATAAATAGAGAATCCGTTAGTTGGGGTAAATTCGATTTTTTTTTCAAAGCTGGTTTCATTTTTGGGTAAACAATTGATGGGTAAACATGCATTTAGTGATGTTTTTCAGTACGTTTTTTTATAGAAAAAATGGATACTTTAAATAACTATCGTATCGTGAAACATAACTACCGTAAAAACTCTAATAGAAGCCGCCAATAGGAGCGTCGGATAGTCTAAGTTTACACTCAAACAAACGCTCAGATCTTAGCACCTGTTCGTTTGTTTCTATGCGTTTAGGTATCAAATTAAAGTAGAGAGAATGGGTGATATTTTGAGATATAACACATATCATTAACATTAACCAGCGCTTAGAAAACATGATTGAAAAGTGGCAAAAAGAGCCGATTTTTCATCAACTTCAAATCAACATCTCAAACAAACGCTCATATCTCGACATCAATACTTTTGTTTCTGTGCGTTTGGGTATCAAATGAAAGTAGGGGAAATGGCTGATATTTTGAGATATAACATTTATTTTTAACATTAACCAGCACTTAGAAAAACATGATTGAAAAATGATGAAAAATCAGCTTTTTTGCCACTTTTCAATCATTTTGTTTTAGGCACTAGTTAATGCTAATGATATGTGTTATATCTCAAAATATCACCCATTTTCTCTATTTTAATTTGATACCTAAACGCACAGAAACAAAAGTATTGATGTCAAGATCTGGGCATTTGTTTGAGAGTAAACTTAAACTCTGCGACGCTTCCATAGGAGCCGTTCTTTTAGAGTATTTACGGTAGTGCTGTGTTTTTGAAGTGAAGGAACTGGGAACGTATTCTTAGGTATAACTACTTCAAAGTCACAGGAAAATGAAAATTGAATTGCAAAGGATCCTTTGAGACAAAAAAAAGTGGTTCATTGAGAATTTCTTGACGTAAAGACTCTAGTTTTTCTTCAGAAAATCCCCATTGCGATTTTCATTCGAATTTGAAGTGGAACGTTCTCATATTTCCAACATTAAGCGCTTAAAATTGGAAAAAAGAAATTTCTGAGAAGCGAATTCTAAATGTTTACAAAAGTTTGAAGAAAAGGAAACATCTGGATAAATAGAAAAGAGAAAATGTGTGTGTGAAAATCTGGAGGAGATGAGTCCGATTGAGTTTTGAGGGAAAAAAATGCAAAAAATCCAGTGATACGACTCTGTTTCACGATTTGTGAAGAGAAAAGATGTAAAAGAAAGTATGCAAATTCATTTCACTAATCAAAACCACGTCTACTATTGTATAGACGAAAGTTCTAGGTTCTAGACTAAAGACTAAGACTAAGACTTCTAGACTAAAGACTAAGACTAATAAATCTAAAGGTTTTCAATTTTTTGCAATACAAATTATACTTCTGAAAATGGTTTCCCTTTAATTTACCGCTGATGAATTAATATGAAAGTAAGGTTAAGACAAGAAAAGACAAGAGAAGACAAGAAAAGACAAGAGAAGACAAAGAAGACAAGAAAAGACAAGACAAGGCAAAACAAGACTAAGACAAGACTAAAACAAGACTTAAGAAAATGTAAAGAAAAGACAAAGGTGACTGGATCGAAGATGGGTAAAGGGTCCAAGAGAAGGACACAACAACACAATAGAAAGCGACCGTCAACCCTTTTCTCGAGAATTGACAAAAGACAATGAGTGGATAGGAAAGCAGAAAAGGAGTGAAAAGAAAAGGTGAACATGAAGAGTCAAGTGACAAGAAGAATTTCTGGAAGTTAAGGCTTTGATGCACTTGATTCGGCCTCTATTAACGATCTAGATTGTTCCGAACAGAGAAAAGCCATTGCTGGCAAAGTAAGGTAAGGCTAGACCAGGTCAAAAGTCAGATCAAATCAATATTTGCTCTGGTCAAGCTTTGTATCAGAAATAGGGACTAGGTAGGCAAGGCCAGGCTAGTAGACTTGATATCCGATGGGTCGAATTAGAGCGAATAAATCGGATTAGAGCGAATCGGATTGCCTCGGGTGATGAGCCGATTTAATGACCTCATTCATTGGATTGAATCCGATCCGATCCGATAAAAATTAAGGCATAAGGCTCCACTCTGGGGCCTTATGCCTTAGGCCACCCAACGGGATACGTGTCGGCGTAGCTCATTGGTAGAGCGTTTGCCCGGTAAGCGATTCGAAGCCGCGATCTCAACGGGTTCGAATCCCGGTGCCGGTCACGTATTTTATTCCCAGCCCAAACCTATAAAAGGATCTCTATCCAACTAAAAGCCTCTATTGGATTGAATCTATCGGCTCGGCTCGGCTCGATTCGATTCGATTCGATTCGATCCAATCCCATCCAATCCGATCCAACAGAATTTCGCTCCAATAGCAAGTCTACAAACCAGTCTACAAACCAGTCTACAAACCAGTCTACAAACCAGTCTACAAGCCAGTCTACAAGCCGCACAAGCCAGTCTACAAGCCAGTCTACAAACCAGTCTACAAGCCAGTCTACAAGCCAGTCTACAAGCCAGTCTACAGTCTACAAGCCAAGTTCTTAAGCTTTTAACTGACGTAGAGCTTCTTCAAGCCAATTTTTCTTGGCTAAAAACTAAACTAGGCTATTTTGCATTTACCGTTTCCCAAAATAAACCATCCAAAGATTTGTTTTGCTTGTCGAAATTCGAAATTTGCATGTCAAGTGATGCGTTTTTCTTTTGAAAAGAGAGATTTTCTTTACAAGATCCAATAATGTCAAGGTCTTTTTCTTTTCATTTCTCGATTTCTCTCTCTCTTGTACTTTATAAATACAGTTATTTCAGCTACCTTGACACTGTAAAAGTGAAGTTTTGTAAAGTTTTTGTTAAACAATAAGCTAATCTTTAATCAAAAAGCTTATGAATTAAGCTTTTTGTTCATTTTATATCTAATGAATCGATAGACTAAAGGAGAAAATCCAAAAATATTCAATTCTTCTCCACTGATCTCACAAATCAACTGAAGATATGTGAAGAAATTGCGCGCATTAGAAAGGGTGCTTTGACAAACAGCACAAAGCACAGCAAGTAAACAATGTGGGAGAATAGGGAAGCAAATTTAGAGAGATAAGGAACCAAATTTAGAGAGATAGGGAACCGAATTTAGAGATAAGGAACCAAATTTAGAGAGATAAGGAGCCGAATTTAAAGAGATAGGGAACCAAATTTAGAGAGGTAAGGAGCCGAATTTAGAGAGATAAGGAACCAAATTTAGAGAGAAAGGGAACCAAATTTAAAGAGATAGGGAACCAAATTTAGAGAGATAAGGAACCAAATTTAGAGAGGTAAGGAGCCGAATTTAGAGAGATAGGGAACCGAATTTAGAGAGATAAGGAACCAAATTTAGAGAGATAGAGAACCGAATTTAGAGATAAGGAACCAAATTTAGAGAGATAGGGAACCAAATTTAGAGAGATAAGGAACCAAATTCAAAGAGATAGGGAGCCAGATTTCAAGAAATAGGGAACCAGATTTAAATTTAATTTTCAAAGAAGTAACTCAAAGATCAAAAGATTCAAAGAAGTAACTCAAAGATCAATTAAACCAGAGAAAATCGGAATTCTTCAAATTTTAATTAAAATCACGAAAAGAAAGAAAGAAAGTTAAGGGAAAAACGAGCGGAATTGAAAGAAATTGAAATAAAGCAAAGAAAATGAAAGAAATCAAAGAAATTCGTGGCAGGAAATGACAAAAGAGAAGAAGTTTTCAGAGAAAAGAAAAATTTTTGGGTGTCTGAAAACATTTTAAAAGTAAAACAGATAAAAAACATAAAAAATTCAAAAAATCTAATGTTTTTTGAATTCAATATTGATACCATTTTCCCAAAATGACCAGCTTTTTGATAGTTTAATTTTATAAAACAAAGCTATTCACCTAATAAAATCTGAATTTCATAAAACAAAGCTATTCACGGGAGCGTTTTCTAAAGGATGCCCTTTGAAGCTACCGTAAGCGAATTTTTCAACCAAAATGCAACCAAAATGTTAACCAGCTTTTACGGTAGCTTTTTCCTAGACACACTTTTTAGAAAACACTAGAACCCAGTCTGATTAGAAGCCACATATTTAACCAACCTTCCATATGGGGACCAGCCGGAATGCCATTCGTCAACCCCTCGGCGTTCATCGTTGGACGATGCTGAAAGGTATATAAATATTATAAAACTAATACATAACAGTGGCAACGGCACCCTTCTACAGTAACCTACAGTCGCTACAGTAACTCCTATTTCCGCTACAGTACCCCATACGGTCTCCAGTAACCTCTATGGCAACTTTAATAACTTCTCCAGAGTCGCTACAGTAACCCCAGCCTTTACAGTAACTCCTATTTCCGCTACAGTACCCCATACGGTCTCCAGTAACCTCTATGGCAACTTTAATAACTTCTCCAGAGTCGCTACAGCAACCTAGAGTCGCTACAGTAACTCTTATGCCCACTACAGTACCCCATATGGTCTACAGCACCCCATATGGTCTCCAGTAACCTCTATGACAGCTTTAATAACTTCTCCAGAGTCGCTACAGTAACCCCAGCCTTTACAGTAACTCCTATTTCCACTACAGTACCCCATACGGTCTCCAGTAACCTCTATGACAGCTTTAATAACTTCTCCAGAGTCGCTACAGTAACCCCAGCCTTTACAGTAACTCTTATGTCCACTACAGTACCCCGGTCCCAGTAACCTCTATGACAGCTTTAATACTCTCCAGAGTCGCTACAGTAACCCCAGCCTTTACAGTAACTCCTATGTCCGCCACAGTACCCCACACGGTCTACAGTAACCCTTGTGGCAGTTACAGTAATCTCCACAGTCCTTTTGCCTCATAACTTTACATGAATATTACATTTTGAGTTAATTTTGGTATCATTTGATGCGTTATTTTATTCTGCATTGAATGATAGTCAAAATCAAAGGGTTGGTGCTGAGAAAAACATGAAAAACCTTAAATTACCAACGGCAAAAGAGGATCGAGAGAGGTTTTCGTTAAAAGTCTACTACAAACGCTTCTAATTTGCTTTAAATCTACTGGATTGTGATGATCTATAGCTCAAAAGATAGAGAATCTCAAGAGCTTTCGAATGAACTAAAGCCGACTGAAAAATATCAATGCTAAAGAAAGCTATAGTGGTTTGTAGTCTGACTACGCGCGAGTACGGTCCATCAAATCATATATCCATATATTAGAGAGCATAAAGAAGTCGAAATCATGTACTTATCTAGATTTTATCTTACAAATAGAATCAATAACGAGCACAAGATAAGGTAAAGTACTAAAAAGTGTGATCACGTGAATAAACACTCTTTGTCACTAATTTTTCTCGAGCCAACTGCCATTTGTACTTGTGTCTTTTTGCAGCAACAAGTTGCAACAACAACACCTGAGCTATTCAATCCGATCAAAAATAATTCGATAAAAACTAGAGACAAGATTACAGTAACCTCCACAGTCGCTACAGTCGCCTCCACAGCCGCTACAGTAACCCCTATTACCGCTATCGCTACAGCTAGCTACCCCGTACGGCCTACAGTAACCTCTACAACAGCTACAATAGCTCATCCCGTCGCTTAAGTACCCTTGTAGCCTCCTACAGTATCGCTGAACTGCTACAGTACTGTTTCCGGTGACTACAGTACCCTATGCTAGTTGCAGTAATGTTACTTCGATTGGATTTTATTGCAAAACTCGTTTCATTTTCATTTCAAACTCAAACCGTTTGTTGTGCGGGCGCGCTGCCACTTCGATTCGTCATGAACTCAACGTCGTGTAAACGGGGTCGATTGTCGCCTTTCTGAAAATGTTCAAAGAGTTAGATCTGGAACTCACTCTGGCCTTGGCTGGCAACAAGTCAAATTCCCTAGTTACTTTTCACTTTTTCTTAAAAAATTACTAAAGCATAACTACCGTAAAAACTCTAATAGAAGCCACCTATAGGAGCGTCGCTTTGTCTAAGTTTACTCCCAAACAAACGCTCATATCTCGACATCAATACGTTTGTTTCTATGCGTTTAGGTATCAAACTTAAAGTAGAGAAAATGGGTGATATTTTGAGATATAACACATATCATTAGCATTAACCAGCACTTAGAAAACATGATTGAAAAGTGGCAAAAAGAGCCGATTTTTCATCAACCTAAAATCAACATCTCAAACAAACGCTCATATCTTGACATCAATACTTTTGTTTCTGTGCGTTTAGGTATCAAATTAAAGTAGAGAAAATGGGTGATATTTTGAGATATAACACGTATCTTTAGCATTAACCAGCACTTAGAAAAACATGATTGAAAAATGATGAAAAATCAGCTTTTTTGCCACTTTTCAATCATTTTGTTTTAGGCACTAGTTAATGCTAATGATATGTGTTATATCTCAAAATATCACCCATTTTCTCTATTTTAATTTGATACCTAAACGCATAAAAACAAACGTATTGATGTCGAGATATGAGTGTTTGTTTGAGATGTTGAATTGAGGTTGATGAAAAATCGGCCCTTTTTGCCACTTTTCAATCATGTTTTTCTAAGCGCTGGTTAATGCTAAAAATACGTGTTATATCTCAAAATATCACCCATTTTCTCTATTTTAATTTGATACCTAAACGCACAGAAACAAAAGTATTGATGTCAAGATATGAGCGTTTGTTCGAGAGTAAACTTAGACAATGCCGCGCTCCTATAGGAGCCGTTCTTTTAGAGTTTTTACAGTATGTAGACCTTAATAATTTTTTAGCAAAAAATGAAAGGTAACTGAATTTTCTCGGCATGAAGGCATGAATTTTACTAGTTTCCGCCCTAGCTTAAGCTTAGATGCTCTGGCCCAGAGCATCCAGGCGTGCTTTGTGCACTCCTCTTTTCTCCTCTCCAAAAGCGATGACGTGAAAAGAGTTTGTGCGCCAGAAAGGGTGTGTTTTACATTCGAAAACATTAAGAGCACGCATTAAACGCTTAAAATTCCACCAAAAAACCAACCCTTTTATTCTTTCTTTCGCTGAAGAAAAGATTCTGCAATATCGACGTTGTCCCTTTCTGTGAAAGTTCTTTTTCTCTTTTTTTCGCCACTCGACTCTCACCAGGCCTAAAATATGCAAATTTTTCAATTTTTAAACAACAACAACAACAAACAACTTTAAAAGAAAGGAAAATTTTGAAATTCAGCTAAATATCAGAATTTTCCCTTCTTTTAGAGCGTTTTTTTTTTTGAGATAAGCGATTAATAAGATTAATAAGCGGTAATCAAGAAGCCACACTTATTTCGTGAAAAGTTTAGGTCAAGAAACGAAAAAGGGGCAAAGAATTCTACGAGGATTCGAAAAAGCAAAAAAAACATCTTTAAGTGAATCGAACCACGGTGGTTAAACTGGGAAACTAAGCTTACCAATAGGACTATTGCTTTGAAGCTTTCTTTGAGCTTTGAAGAGTGTGCCAGAAGGTTTTCGTTTGGCTCAACGTACTTTGCGCTTAGCAAAATTCTTGCTTTTCTGGCACAAAATACCCAAAAGATCTCTTAAAATGAGAATTTGTACCAAAAAAAAGTACCGTAAATGCTATAATAGTGCCCCAGCTCCATAAAGATCATGCGGAGCGTTGCGTAGTCTAGCTTTGAACGAGTTTTTCTCGACACTGGTTTATGCTACAATGCTCATTTAGGTATCAAAAAATAGCTGAGATTCAGGGCTATTTTTTAATACCTAAACGATACCTGTAGCTTAAACCAGTGTCGAGAAACACTCGTTCAAAGCTAGACGACGCAGTCTAGCTAGTCTAGCTCTGCGTAGTCTAGCTTTGAACAAGTTTTTCTCGACACTGGTTGATGCTACAGGTATCATTTAGGTATCAAAAAATAGCTGAGATTCAGGGCTATTTTTTGATACCAAAGCCAGCATTGTAGCATCAACCAGTATCGAGAAAAACTCGTTCAAAGCTAGACTACGCAACGCTCCGCTTTGCACGAGTTTTTCTCGACACTGGTTTATGCTACAATGCTGGCTTTGGTATCAAAAATAGCCCTGAATTTCAGCTATTTTTTGATACCAAAGACGCATTTTTTGAAAATACGGGCGCTTTGAAAAAAAATGAAATACTAAATACTAAAAAACTTTTGCGGCTACGCGACTGTACGAGGGCGGTGGGTACTATTACAGTATTTACGGTAAGTGTTTATGAGAGCACAAAGTACAAAAGGATTTAGCCTTGCATGGTCTATTGGTAAAGCTCTTGTTTCCAAAAAAAAAAAAAAAAAAAAACCCAACCCAACTTTCAATTCCGAAGTCAAAATTTTGATTCAGAATTCATTTTTAGAATTCATTTTCAGAATTTCCGAATACCTATAGAATTCTTCACAGAGTATTACACAAAAGTTTAGCAAAAAAAAGCGAAGAAGAGCGAATTTTTGTCGGCCAAAAGATTCGAAATGTAGTTGAAAAAGATTTAGATGTGAAAATCTCGATTTCCTGAAAAGTTTCAGGATTTTTGTGAATTTTCAGGAGAAAATTTGTCTTTTACAGATCTTTTTTGTCTTTTAAGATCTTTTTTGTCTTTTTTTCAGGTCAAGAGAGTTAATTTTTGAGAGAAAAAGGGGGGGGGGGAATAGGCAAAAAAAAAGCCGGCTTTTCTTTGTGCTCTCACAAACGTACACTTTCTAGCGCACACACACTAGATTTTTCGTTTTCCTCCCAAAATTACGTCCAAATGACCAAGGAAAAAGCAATGATCAGTGTGCCAGAGAGCGCGCGTTTCCGCGAAGAGCATAAAGTAGGCGTCTAGAGGCGTCTAGAGAATGAGTATGCTTTAAAAAAGTATCCAGTTACATTCTAAATATATTTCTACATTCTAAATCCTTTAATTCACCGCCCAGCAATGATCAGTGTGCCAGAGAGCGCGCGTTTCCGTGAAGAGCACAAAGTAGGCGTCTAGAGAACGGGCATGGTTTCAAAAAAATATTCAGTTACATTCTAAATATATTTCTACCTTCTAAATATTTCAAGTTATCTAGTTTTAATAGTTCTAATAGTTCTAATAGTTCTAATAGTTCTAATAGTTCTAATAGTTCTAATAGTTCTAATAGTTCTAATAGTTCTAATAGTTCTAATAGTTCTAATAGTTCTAATAGTTCTAATAGTTCTAATAGTTCTAATAGTTCTAGATAATATTTGTTATTTTAAAAACAACAAAACAACGCGAAAAACAAAGCGATAGAAAGGGTGAGAGAGACGGAAAACGAAAGAAATTCAGTGAAAAAAGCGAAAGGAGTCAAAAAAAAAAAATTCTAGAATTTCTGAGAAAAAAGACAAGAGAAAGCCTTAAAATTAACAAAATTAAAGACTTTTCAAATTCACAAACTTTACAATAATTCTAGTTTGAATAGCTCAAATCTCTTGTCTCTTTTATCTCAACCAATATATACGGACCATGAGAGATTGGGCGGAGGGGAGAGCTCGCGAACCAGAGTTTCGCTGAATATTTCACCGATTTCAGAGAGAAAAATAGAAAAATTTCATACAAAAATCGATTATTTCGTTAACTAAGCAGTACTTGCATGCACTAGAAAGCTTTTTTAAAGCGCTTCGTTGTCAAAAGAATCTTTTCCTGAGTACTCATTGTTAGTTCGTCAACTAATTCATTTAAAGCTATCTTATGAAAAAGTATTCAAGGTATTCAAGGTATTCAGTCTAGATTAGAGTATTCAGTCTAGACTGTCTGGATTAAGGTATTCAATCTAGAATGGGATATTCAGTCTAGAATAGCTAGATTACGGTATTTAGTCTAGATTAGAGTATTCAGTCTAGATTAGAGTAATGTCTAAAAAGCACCCAGATATCGTATCGTATCGTATCGTAAAAGTATTGCAATCCTTAGTCGGAAGCTATCGGAGCTAGGAATCTTACTTAAAAGCATAAACCTACCGTAACCAAAATAAACTTATAGTAGTGCTAATGAGCTAATCGTAAGAGCTATCGTAATCCAGATAGCAAATGGCTAAAGGCAAATGGCTAAGCCTCAAAGCTACCGTAACCAAAATGTCGCTAAAAGTCACCGTCATTCCCAACTACCGTACTCTAAATCGGGTTGATGACTAAAGACCACCCGACATTATTGTAATCCAGATTTAAAGGCTAAGGGCAACCTAAGCCTAAAAGGCATTCAAAGTTCCGGTAACGGCTGCTAAAACTACTCAATTGCATTAGTCTAAAAGGCACTTAAAGCTACCGTAACGGCTGCTAAAAGTACTTAATTGTCGTTAAGCTAAGGCACTCAAAGTTACCGTATCCTTTCGATAAGTAGTCTTTGATTCAATAGTCTACATGTACTTAATTAGCTACGCGTACTTAATTAGCTACGCGTACTTAAGTAGCTACGCGTACTTAAGTAGCTACGCGTACTTAATTAGCTACGCGTACTTAAGTAGCTACGCGTACTTAATTAGCTACGCGTACTTAATTAGCTACGCGTACTTAAGTAGCTACGCGTACTTAAGTAGCTACGCGTACTTAATTAGCTACGCGTACTTAAGTAGCTACGCGTACTTAATTAGCTACGCGTACTTAATTAGCTACGCGTACTTAATTAGCTACGCGTACTTAATTAGCTACGCGTACTTAAGTAGCTACGCGTACTTAATTAGCTACGCGTACTTAATTAGCTACGCGTACTTAAGTAGCTACGCGTACTTAATTAGCTACGCTTTACTAAACAAAATATTTCCCCTATCAAGCTGTGCCAGTGTTCTCCTACAGGCATGCAGTGAAATCTCTCTCACACACTCACCTCGCCTTAAATCGAATCGACTCATCTCTCTGTAAACCCTTCTTTCTCAACGTGACTGAAGTGGAGAAAGTTCTTTGCAAGCCGATCTTCTCCTCATCTTCCTCAACTTCGATCACCGATTCTCGTCTCGTTTGTGCGAGTGTGTCGCCCGTTATTTTCCCCTTTTCATTCGAATTCCCGCGAATAAATCTCAACGATCTTCTCATCACGGAAACGACTCCATTCGAAGAAACGGATCTCATCAAAGGATTCGATGTGAACGATCTTCTCGTCATCGGCGTCTCCAAAGGATTTCTTTCCAATGACGTCACTCCGAATCCCGATGTTGTACTTGTTGAGCTCGCTGATCCATTTGGTCTCAGCCTCACCTCGTCATCATCCCATAAATCGTCCTCTTCACGTATCGTCAAGCTAAACCAAACCCTGTCAACAAGGCCAAGCAAAGAAAATGAGTTTGAAAACGAGATGGATTTGAGAGATTCCTAATGGGCTTTTGCTAAAACTGAAAGATATTCAGTCTTGACGTTTCGCGAGTCACTACTGCTATGCGAGTCACTGCTACGAGTCACTACGAGTCACTACTGCTACGAGTCACTACGAGTCACTAATCACTACTGCTACGCGAGTCACTACATCACTACTGCTACGAGTCACTACTCACTACTGCTACGAGTCACTACTCACTACTGCTACGAGTCACTACTCACTACTGCTACGCGAGTCACTACTGCTTGTCTACGGATCGAATTTTGTAGTGTGAAATCAAAAAATGTCTTTATAAAAAATAAAAATTCAAGTTTTTCAAGTGGAGGATTCGAACTCACCACAAAAAAAACCCCTCGAATTGTTCCGTAAACAAGCACACTATCCGCTACACCACGGTGGTCATGGTGTAGCGAAAAGCTGAGAAAAGCGAGCTGAGTTGACGCGTTCGAAAAGAACGCGTCAACTCAGCTCAAGAGTGTATAACAAAAAGAAATCTCGTCTTTGCGTTTGATGCGAGAAATCTCGCATTTTCGATGTATTTCGCAGATTTTGATTACAAATTCGGATTCGCGCTTTGATTTTCTATCGGATGGGCTAAATTTCGTTTCGAAATCCTTTTCGAAATTAGTACTTTTCCCAAAATCAAGCAATCAACTCTCAAACACCACCTCGAAAGTGAAAATGGAAACAATCTGTATCTAAACTTGATAGACCAATGGGTACTTTGTGCTCACACGAACGCATGCCTTTTGGTCCTTTCCTTTTCACCAAAAATGACTCGAGTATGCCAGAGAACGAGCGTTTACAGTGGAAAGCACAAAGTACGGTCAGGCTACAGGGAAATGCGCTTCAAAATCTCGATATCACATGCAAATTTTCGGGACCTTATATCAAAAAGCTATAAAGATAGAGCAAAAATGATTAATGAAGAAAAATAAGCTGAACTGGACGATACCTGAGAACAAAACGACGGGACAACGCAAGAAAAAGGCTATTTGGCTGACTATTTAGAGAACTATTTAGAGAAAAATGAGAAAAAAATAATAATAAAAGACATGGAGTTAGAAAAAGAATCGAAAGAAAAATGAGAGAAATTTTAAAAATTTTTGCTTTGAGAAAAACGATATCAACAAGGCTTTTAGTCTACTTTGGGCTCGAAAATGTAAACGCAACCCATCTGGTGCACTGCATTCTCCGTTTTTCTCGTAACATCAACTGTTTTCGAGCAGAAAATGAGGAATTCAGTGCCTTAAAAAGGTGCATTTAGAGGAAAGCACAAAGTACAAGGGTTTAGCTAGCATGTACTGTAGTCGTTTTCTAATAGATGCATAAAGCTACCGTAATCCCAGCGTGGATTTTAGATAAAGCTACCGTAATCTCAGCCTAACACTCAAAGATTTCTAAAACCCGTATCAGTTCAGATCAAGCTACTGTAACTTTCTGGTATGAAGTCATCGGAATTTGTTAAAACGTAAAGCTACCGTACTTTAGCCTCAAAAAGGATCAATCAATTTAACCGGCTACGGCTTTTACAACTAAGACACCTTTTCGAAAACGGTTTAATCAAGAGCAAGACAAGAATTCTGATGGCTTTCAAACTAAATCTTGATATCATTTTTCTCCGAGCCTAAATATCTATTGTGTACAAACCGATTCGCGTTCACATCAACCGAATTCGACGAAATGTGTGATGGAGTCGGGGGTGGGGTGCCCGATTGAGGCGAGACCTAGAATAAATCAAATAATAATAATACTTTATTCAAACGATAAAGTGAAAGAAATCATAGAGAAATGCACAGTGATACTTAATCATACAATACATACTGAAATCAATAAGCCAATTACTTACGGCAAAGAGCCACTAGATCTAAAGCATCGATACGTTTTGTATTATTAGATTGGTGCATAGTTTTAGTTTTTAGTCATTAGTTTTAAATATTATTAGATTGGTGCATAAGTCTTTTCCAAATTCTTTCCAAATTTTTGTTTCCATAGAAAAAAAATTCTTTATTAAATTTGCTGCGTTCTAAGCTATCAAAAAAAAGTCTATCATTTCTCTACAAAATGGTTTTTGAGAGTAAGCTTAAGCTTATTAGCTTAGGCTCGCCTCAACTCGATAAAAAACCATTTTTTGTATGTAAAATTTCAATTGCTGTTTTAAAGAAAATCGCTGAACGGATCGCTGAACGGTTTTCAAATTTTACAGCCTTATGCAATCAAATAAGCTCTATCTTTTTTACTTTTGCACAAAAATCGGTTTTTTATTGAAGAAAGTGTCCAAATTACGACTTCGACATTGGAGCAGTTTTGGGTGCTCATCTTTGCGCCCTCGAAAATCCACAAAAACAACTATTTTCAAGAATTTCCCAAAAGCCATTTTGCAGAGAAATAATTAACCTTTTTAACAATGCAAATAGAAATTTTGTTGGTGGTGGCATTATTTTTAAAAGACGTTTGGAAAAAAAAACTTGTAAAGACTTGCACCAACCTAATAGATAATTTAAAAATTGCTCAATGTCAGTGTCAGTTATTTCGAATCAATTGCTTTTTTAAATTGACCAAACTCACCTCTCTCAATCTCGCATTCATTTCGGCCATTGTCGTGTTGATGAACTGAAAAAGTGAGAGATTCTTTTGGATTTTAAAAAAAACCACAAAACACAGTACAACCACTAAGACGATAATTGCTTACTTAAAGAATTGAGACTTCGATGACCTGGATAATTTGAATAATTTTATCTACATAGCTTGTTTAGGTGTTCTTTGGTTTACATCACGCAAACACAGTCTGTCTGGCGCACTGCGTTATTTAGTTTTTTCAGTGGAACAATCTAGAAAAGGCGAATTGCGCCAGTTGACGTGATTTTACGAGTGAGCACAAAGCACACCGCAGCGACAAGCCTAGATTACTCTGCTGTAGATTTCATTTAACACATTCTCGATGACAGTATTTTCGGCGTACAACTAGGGTAGTTGTTAACTGTTTTACTGATAATTTAGTGAAAATTCAAAGATAAGCTAAGCTATTCGATAGCCCTGAATCCCCTCTTGAAAACTAGTACAAAGTTACCGAGAACTTTCGGCGAAATAGATAACAAAAATCTTTAAAAACTTGCGTTGACACACTAAACATAATCGTTATTAGTACGGCCCGTATCATCGTGAATGTATTAAGCCTTTAAATTTAGTGCTAACCGTATGCGATGAAGTGGACACTGAGGACATGTAGTTTTTCCACGATGATCCGTTCGCTTTTCGCATGATTCGCACGGGTGGTGGCTGTTCTTGGGGTTCTGAAAGTGAAAAATAAGTCATGAAAACGAAATTATCTACTTTTTTATGAAGTTATTACCCAAAACACCCTGGTTTACCTATAATATTGTTTTATCAGATAGTTCAAGATGATGTGGGTGATTGCTAAAACGCTAAAACTATAACTTAAACATAAAGGGTGGCTAATAAGTATTGTCGCGTGCTTAAATGCGTGCTACTCCTCGAGATTTTTGCTAAATTTCATGAGTAACATACCAAAATGTTGCTAAGAGTCTAGGGAATCTAAATAAATTTTTAAAACAATGACTATGAAAGATTTTATTGCGATTCCTATGCTTTTCAAAAAAGCCACTTTGCTCAAGGTTAATTCTAAGCTTCTCATATAAGTAGAATTCTTATAATATAGCTTCAAACTACCTCCAGTTCGCCTTTCTTGCGCTTTTTCATTCAACGCCGGATCGGAGTTGCTTTGTGTCCTTTCCAATTTCTCAATAATCATCGCATCCTCAGAAGTGGAAGCTTGGAGAAGGGGATTGTGACTGCTTCTCTGTAAAAAAAATATCGATAGATGCGGAAAGAATATCAATAGACGCGGATAAAAATATAGGCATTAGGCTGTCCAGAAAATCTTTTCGTTCTTTTTCGTACTTTCGCTTAAAACCAACAAATGCACCAATTGAACTGCGGTTTTTTTCATTAGAAAGGCCATTCCATTCCATTATTTTTCTTCAAAATAACATCAAAACGGGTTTAAAATGTCTTATGTTTGGTTTTTTTTGAGAGCGTGAAGTCAGGTAGTCAAAGATCGGCTCGATTTAGCCACTTTAGCTAAGGAAACCTATCTTGGTGTCACCAGATAAAAGATAGAGCACAAAATGTTGGGCATATAGGCAAATTTAGAGTGAAATTCATTCAGCCAATTTCAGGTTTTTATCGATTTTTACGAAAAAGCACGTTTTCACTCTGAATTTACTTGTAAGTAAACCGAAATTGACTTAAAAAGATGGGAAATTGAACAATAAACACTTTTTATTTGGAAGAAACTATAGGTTAATTGGTGAATTTGTTATTTTTCAACGGAAGTATGAAAAGAAACGAAAAGACTTTCTGAAGATTAATCTTATCAAGATCAAGATCAAACTTATCAAGATCAGATCAGAAACTTGTCTAGTTAGGAACCATTTAACCTTACCCAATACCTTTTAACTCACCAATCCTTTTTCTAAAAAGAAAAAGGATTGGTTCTTTTTCTAATTAGACACCGAACCCAAGAAGAAAAGCCCCAATAAGATCGCGCAGATTTGATTTGATAGATTTCGTGTTTTAGTTGAAAGAGAATTGGTTAAGCTAAGTTTATGCAGCACGTAAAAAAAGATTCGAAGGCAATGGAGTAGAAGGGAGCCGAGAGAAACGAAACAAAACCATTTTAGAAATTTAAACAAGAAACATGGTCGGAATATTATAACGAACAATGCAACAAATACGACGAGAAGGGAATGTGGGGAGCAGGTAACCAAAAAACGCGCTACAAAGAGGATAGCTTTTACAGAATGGGGCGGCAGAAGAAAACGGTACAAAAAACCGAACAACATTCACGACTTCACCCTGGATTCGGAAAATGAAAAGAATGGCAAAAGGAAATTTTTGTGCGGGGTACGGTAGCGCATCCAGGCTCTAGAAAACGCCCGCTCCGTTTTAGCGTTAGTTCCTTAAACGTCAATAGGAATCTAACTACCACTTTCTCATCTATTTCACTTTCAGTTCAAAGGCAAGATCAATTGGAAACTTGTCTTGGAAAAGTTCTGAGCCATGAAATTTCACTCACTTGACTGCTCACTCGTCTGGCCACTGCTGACGTCGGTTTTGGACGAGGCCGGACATCCTGTGAATTCAGAATTGAAAGTTTATGCCCAACTTTTCCCACCGATATCTTCGATTCATCAAATTCCGGATTTCTTTCCAATTCATGGCCACAATGATCGGAGATTGCTCGTCTAAAAATTATCGGACATTTGATATTTTGCCATTAGCAATCTAACTTTGAGCTTAAATTTCTTGGTGTTGGGGTGTTCAATTCAAATATTTTGATATCATTAGATGCGCCAAATCTTTCTCTGTCGATTGGTACAAAAATTATTTAAATTGGACAGCTCAGCGCCAGGAAATTTGAGCTCAAAGTTAGATTGCCAATGGCAAAGGGGGCGGGTCACCTTTTATACGCGTCGCGCCCCTTTTGCCGGGTATAAAAGGCGCCCCGCCCCTTTTGCCGGGTATAAAAGGCGACCCGCTCCTTTGCCATTAGCCATCAAACTTTAAGCTCAAATATCTCGGTGTTGGGGTGTCCAATTTAAATAATTTTTGTACCAATCAAGAGAGAAAGATTTGGCGCATCTAATAATATTAAAAATATTTTAATCGAACACCCCAACACCGAGATATTTGAGCTTAAAGTTAAATTTCCAATAGCAAAAGGGGCGGGGCGCGTATCAAATGTCGTAAGCTTAAGCAGAAGCCTCCGAAAGGGAAAGTTCATTCCTCCAAAGCTTCACTTACCGATGATGAGAGTTTGGCTGAAAAAGAGGCGATCGATGCGATTCATTCGAGGAATCTATTGAAGGCTCTCTAAAAAATGGGAATTGGTACAGTAATCCATCTATATTCGTGCGTTCTTTGTTCTTCTTTTCTTTCTATCACACTGTTCTTCATTTTCTTGAAACAATTACCATAAAAATCAGGAATTAAGTGCACCAGAAAGGGTGCATTTCCATGTTTAAGTACAAAGTAGTGCACTCAAAGAAGTTCTTAACGGATTCAAAGGAAATCACAAACTCTAAAGAGCAAGTCTAGTACCATACGATGTATTTATTCAGCTTTTAGGTTGGATAAGTACATATTTTGGTACTTTACGATACTATTAAATATAAATAAATAATATAAATATTATTTATTTATTAATTACCTGCTACTTAATCGTGTTGGCGCCATCTCTTCGGGTTCATCGGGCGTCAAGATCTCCGAGAACTGCAAATCCAACGTTGGAGCTGATCGGCGAGTGATCCCGAAACGGCGCAAATCTCCCTAAAAGTTAAAGATTAGAAAACTAAAACTAAAGATTAGAGAACTTTAATCTAAAATCTAAAAAGAAAAGCAGAAAAGCTGGCCTTTTTTTACTCGAAACTAACAAGAGGATGCCACAAAATGACAGATTTTAACGCCGTTGAGATTCAAACGCCTATCGGACAAAGGGAATCCGATGCTGTATTCAGTTTTTGCTCATATTCAGCTTCTGCTTAAGCTTCTTAAGCGTATTCTTAAGCTTCTGCTTTGGCTTGAACCTTTACGGTTAACGGCGGGGGGTAGCGATTAACTTGAACCTTAACGGTTAACAACGGGGGTCAATTTTTTGACCAACTTGCATCCCGCTTTTAGATAGGTTTATGTTAATAAATTTTGATAAAACAAATAGTTTCCAAAAGCTAACGTTCTAAGCTATCTAAATCTTATTAAAATTTCCTGATCTGACAAGTTTAAGGTGCTTAAAAATGAGCTGCGAGTTGGCCCAAAAAATTGACCTCCGCCGTTAACCGTAAAGATCCTTCGGCTTCTTAAGAAGCTCAAAATTCCCTATGGATCCCTATTCCCTATGTCAAACATCTCGCGTTTCGCAAAGCGTTCTGCAAAAATTAAAAACGGATTCAAGATCCCGATTGCCGACTCTATAAGATGGAGGCAGAAGGTCAGCTCTTTCTCTCACTTGTTAGAAGATTTTTGTACTCTTGAAAGTACTTTAACACTGTAAAATAAAAGATTAAAGACAAATTTACCATTTCACTTTCTTCTCCAATCGGTTCTAAATCAGAGAGCCGCTTTCGGGCTTCTAAATTCGCAAAAACTTCGTCGACAATTGATCGCTCTTCATTTGCATTTGAAATGACTAAAGATCTTCGCATAATTATGTTTATTTAGTTTTATAAAATCTACTTATTATAAAATCTAGTTATAAAATCTACTATATTTTTACTTAGTTATAGCTAACAATTTGCAATATTAGCCTTCAATTAATACTGGTTTCAAGAAGTTTTGCTGGCGTTGATTTCAAGCAAATTTGTGTCCTTCAAGGTTCTGGACTTATGCTATATTACATCACAGTAATATAGCATATGTCAGGTATCACAGTATACCCTTAAATTACAGTATACCAAGGTATTACAGTCTATGCTTAAAAGTATACTGTAGTGTACTGTAGTGTACTGTAGTACTTCATTTAATATAAAATATTCAACTCACTTTGCTCATCCCCATCTCGCCAGGACATTTCCCGTTGCAGCTCTTGTAGCATAGAAGAGGTTTCCGTTGGCTCCTAAAGTTTGAAATGACTTTAAAACTACTGTAACTAATGTCTAGGTATCGGTACACGATTTTTAGATAGATATATAGGTAGATAAGTACACTATTTTGTGCCTCAATTGTAGTCGGACTCGTCTCAGGTGTCTGATAGTTTTCCATTGTCGACTCGTTCATCAAACCCGGTGTAATCGAGTAGTCCAACTCTTCAACTTCTTCTAAAGAAAAATTCTTCTTCGACTTCTTCTCCTTCTTTAGATTGGCTATGAAAATCCTAATACTGTCTGATCATTATCATAAAGCTCGTCCAATATCTACCGTAACGGATCTTGGCCAAGTCCGATCAGCTTACTGGCATAGGATTGACTCCTTGCATGATCTAGGCTGGCTTCAAGGTGGCTTGGCTTGGCCAATCTATTGATAATGAGCTTCTACCAAATCTGTAGAAAAAAGGAACCAAATTTGTAGAGAATAAACTAGAGAATACTTTATGATAACGATCAAACAGTATTACTATTTGGGTTGGCTTCAAGCTAGACTTGTGTAGGCCAGCTCAAGATCTGTCTAGGCCAGCTCATGGTTAATCCTATCCCAGATCTCATCAGTCCTAGCCCTATCTCAGATCATGGTAAATGAATATTCAAAAATGGCCTTGCCTAGCTTTGCTTTCAGCCTAGAACAGTTGTTGGGAGCTATGGAAAAGTTAGCAAGTTAGAAAAGTAAAGAGTCAGAAAGTTAAAGATTTTATAAGCTTTCGTTACGGTAGATATTTACAAGGGAATGTTCTCAGCTCAAAGATGAGAATCGATTTGAAACCGGGTGCATCATAGAATGAGAAATGCTAATTCCGAATCTACAAAGCTCCCTTCTGAACCTATATTTTAGCCTACGTTTTACTCGATTAACTACTTTGAAAACTAAAATTTTTATGAAAAATCTTTAGAAGCTGCAAACTACATAAATATTAACATATTAACATTGTAGAAAAACATAAATATGGATCAAAAATGGATCAAAAATCAAATGTATCAAAAAAGGATTTTCCAAGAAAGCAAGGCTAGGGGAGGATTCGAACCAAAGCCAAGAAAGCCAACCAAAGCCAAGAAACTTCATAGGTTTCATAGACAACCACACTATCCGTTAGACCATAAAAGCTATTAGAACAATTCCTTGTAGCTCAGCTTACCTCTACGCGTTTCATCAAACGATCGGTGATCCTCGGACATGGATTTTTCTTCATTCAACCCCTCACTCAACTCGTCATCACTTTGCGGTGAAGTGACGTAATCTTCTGAAAATCCAACAGATCAATCGTTAATTCTTATAGATCTTTAAAAACTTGATAACTAGACTTAGTTCCTATTAGTTTCTAACTTTTAAACGATTTCAAAACCAGCTATTCAACTATTTTCACTCACCCGAACTTGTCACATCTTTTACTTCATCGAAATTTTTCTCCGAACTCTCCATCGATTGATGCTGAAACAAATTAGCATATAAAAGCATGAAAAAGAATAAATTTAGTCTATAGTAATGAACTAGCATCTCTTCTTTAAATAACTTCATCTCTTTTATAGAAACTTGCCCCACCCGATTCTCCTTTTCATCGCCTTCGATGTGATGCTCGATTTCAGGGGATCTCGAAGCTAAAATAAATAAAGAGATAAATGTTTAGATAAAAAAAATATATCTAATAATATACAGTATTTTCTCTAATAGTAGTGCACCCGAGTTGATGAGTATTATATATTTCGCAGAAGCTCAACACTCAATGCCTCACTAGATCTCATCCTAAGCTACATTTTCCGATCCCACATCGATAGGTTCCGATAAGCGCTTTTCGAGATTTCGAGGAATTTAGGCAACGCTCAGAGTGCACTAGTATTAGAGAGAATACGGTAATAATATAATAAATATCTTAAATATCTAAAATATCTAAATATTAAGTTAGCAGCTAAATAACTCACCAAGATCCATCCCAACTTGAGAAGTCTTCCGGATGAAAGTTTGGTGCAATTGATGAGAATCTAAAATGGTTTTGATAGAAAATGTAAAGTAAAAATGTAAAAATGTAAACAAGAAAAAAAATGTTAATATTCTTTTAGTTTCAATTATAGAATTATATAGAATTCTAACAGTTATATGATTTTTGAAAATCGTTTAATTTTCATTTTTTAAATTACGATTTTGGCGTTGAAACCATTCAAATAAGACTTTCGATTTTGAAATCTTTGAAAGCATTTTATCTTTGAAATCTCTTTTTATCTAGTAAAAGTCATTTCACAAAGAATTTTATTCAATTTTTGGTACTTTTTGGTATACATCCACAAAGACTCAACTCGGTTAAGCAAAAAGCTGACAACTGACCACAGAGACTCAACTCAGTTAAGCAAAAAGCTGACAACAAGTGGCGTAGAGTGCTCGCCTGAAGTGATCAGTCGAACGAAAATCGATAACCGAGAAGACTCGGATGGGGATGCTTAACCGAGATGAGTCTTTGTGGATGTATAACCGACAAGTACCCACCAAGACAAGTACGACAAGTATTTTTCAACAAGATCTTTTCAAAAAGTCAAAAAGCCTTAACGAAAGGTTTACCTTAAAAATATCGAAATTACGAAACGAAAAGACTTTCTAAAAAGCCTAATAGTTAGTTTAGAAATTTAGATACGTTTATCCACTTGAAACCAGCTAAAGAAACCTATCTTTATGTCAATAGATAAAAGATAGAGCATAAAAAGCGGTTTATATAGTCAAATTTTCAAAGAACTTGCTTCAGCCAATCTCTTCGTAAAGGTTTTTATCGATTTTTACGAATTGCACGTTTTGACTCTGAATTTACTTGTAAGTAAACCGAAATTGACTTAAAAAGATGGGAAATTGAACAATAAACACTTTTTATTTAGAAGAAACTATAGGTTAATTGGCGAATTTGTTATTTTTCAACGGAAAGATGAAAAGGAACGAAAAGACCTTCTGGAGCTTAATCTTATCAAGATCAAAATCAAACTTATCAAGATCAGATCAGAAACTTGTCTAGTTAGTAACCATTTAACCTTACCCAATACCTTTTTACCCACCAATCCTTTTTCTAAAAAGAAAAAGGATTGGTTCTTTTTCTAAAACAAAAAAGGATTGGCTCTTTTTCTAATTAGACACCGAACCCAAGAAGAAAAGCCCCAATAAGATCGCGCAGATTTGATTTGATAGATTTCGTGTTTTAGTTGAAAGAGAATTGGTTAAGCTAAGTTTATGCAGCACGTAAAAAAAGATTCGAAGACAATGGAGTAGAAGGGAGCCGAGAGAAACGGAACAAAACCATTTTAGAAATTTAAACAAGAAACATGGCCGGAAGATTATAACGAACAATGCAACAAATATGACGGGAAGGGAATGTGGGGAGCGGGTAACCAAAAAACGCGCTACAAAGCTTTTACAGCTTAGAGGATAGCTTTTACAGAATGGGGAAGAAAACGTATGCGGCATGAAGAAAACGGCATAAAAAACCGAACAACATTCACGACTCCCCCATGGATTCGGAAAATGAAAAGAATGGCAAAAGGAAATTTTTGTGTGGGGTACGGTAGCGCATCCAGGCTCTAGAAAACGCCCGCTCCGCTCAGTTCTTTAAACGTTCACTAAACTACCACTTTCTCATTCTAATGTAGAGATTTTTACAGTTTTTACGAAAAAGCACGTTTAGACTCTGAATTTACTTGTAAGTAAACCGAAATTGACTTAAAAAGATTGGAAATTGAACAATAAACACTTTTTATTTAGAAGAAACTATAGGTTAAGATCTATAAGATAAATATTACAGTGTTTTCTTCTCATTGGCATTTTGCGGTCCGCGGTCGGCAATGGTCGGCGATGGTTGTTCAATTTCCAATCTTTTTAAGTCAATTTCGGTTTACTTACAAGTAAATGGTCGGCACTATTGCCGGATATTGTAAAGACACGCTATTGCCTTTTATGCCGGATATTGTAAAGACAAGACTCGCCGCAGCACTCATTTTTAATCTCGTCAACCATCCGACAAGAATTAATGATCTTTTTAAATCTTAGAAGACATTTAGAAATCTTAGAAGACATTTAGAAGACATTAATCTTGTTTTGCAGAAAAATAATTGGCTTTTCTAATGAAATATTTGGTTCAATTGGTGAATTTGTTGATTTTAAGAGAAGGAAGAGAGAAAGAAGAGAGAGAAAGAATAGTCTAAAGCTTTATTCAGTTAGTGTACAGTAACTTTTAGCATCTTTAGCTTCTTTTAGCAATTTAGAAAACGTTTAAAAAGGAACACAAGCGTACATCTTGTACCTAAATAACAAAAAGCTTTGCTCATCGTTTTCTCCTTTCTTTTTTTTCTGTTCTTACCCGTTTCCCTTACAATTGTTAGCTACAAAAAGGATTTTTAAAAAAAGGCGGTATTTCCTTGTCATTTCTCCCCATTGATCACTTAAAGAAAAAGAAAAAGAAAAAGAAATGAGGAAATTGGTTTAAAATTGGTTTAAAATTGCTTTAAAGTTAAAGTTAAAGTAAAACTAGACTCACAAATGAATGAAAACTGTTCTGGAACGCATAAAAGAACAGTGAGAGGTGTGAAAAACGAAAGAAAAAACAGAAAACGAAAGAAAAGTAAAAGAAAAGTGCAAAAAACAGCAATCTTTCCTTGTTAATCGATCTAGATCTAGATCGATATTGATAAAGAAGCTTTAAATGTACAATCTGGAGTTATTTAGATGAGGAGAGATAAATGAAGAGCTTTTTTTTAGGCTTTTTTAAGGTATCTTTTGAGATTATTAATATAAAAAGTTGAGTTTTTACTTGAAATCGCAAAAATTTGACTTTAAAAGTGTTCATTCATGGAAAAGAACAAGCAAATGATAAAGAAAACGGAATTTGATCCAAATCGAAGCGGTCAAAAGGGGAAAAAATGGGGGGAAAGTAAGGGGAGATTCGGAGGAAGCAACAAACAATGCAAAAGATTGATGAAATTTTGTGTTTTTTAACTTTTAGACGAATCTAAATTCGATTAGATTTACTTTATGCTAAAAATTTGAGCTTAAAAATGCTAAAAAATTGAGATAAAATGTTAAAAAGTTGGGATTAAATGCTAAAAAGCTACGGTTTCTATTTTTGATCCAATACGGCTCCAATACGGTTCCTATTTGGTTCCTATTTTGATCCAATACGGTTCCAATACGGTTCTGATTTTGATCCAATACGGTTCCTATTTAGTTCCTATTTGGTTCCTATTCGGTTCCCATTCGGGATCAAGGATCAAGATCAACTTGTGCACCGTCTGGACTAGAACCTAAAAATTTGAGCTTAAAAATGCGAAAAAGTTAGGATTAAATGTTAAAAAGCTAGGATAAAATGCTAAAAGCTACGGTTCCTATTTTTGATCCAATACGGCTCCAATACGGTTCCTATTTAGTTCCTATTTAGGTCCTATTTGGTTCCTATTCGGTTCCCATTGGGTTCCCATTCGGGATCAAGATCAACTTGTACACCGTCTGGACTAGAACCTAAAAATTTGAGCTTAAAAATGCTAAAAGCTAAGATAAAATGCTAAGAAGCTAAGATAAAATGCTAAAAAGCTACGGTTCCAATACAGTTCTTATTTTGATCTAATATAGTTCTTATTTTGATCCAATACGGTTTCAATACGGCTCCAATACGCTAAATTAACAGATTTTGCAATTGAAATGATTGAAATGATTGAAAATTGAAATTAAAACGATTGAAATGATTAAAAATCAAAATAATAAACAAGACTTTGAAGCAATAATGCATAAAAACCCTTCTAGAATCTAGGAAATCGTTTTTGATTCATAATGAAATTGTTATGATTGTTAGGATTTCAAAATAAGCAAATAAACTTGTAAAAATCAGGTCATAGGTCGAAGGGAGAGTGAAAGAGAGAGAGAGAGAGGGAAATGGGACGGATTGTTACACACAGATGATCTCCATTGTCCACACGTAAAAAGGAGAAAGGAGGGGGGAAAGCTAAACTATTATGAGGGGATATAAATAACCGATGACTGAGGGTAGACCCTGGAAAGCCGGAGAGAGCCGGAGAGAGCCAGGGAAAGCTAGGGAAAGCCAGGGAAAGCTAGGGAAAGCTAGAGAAAGCTAGAGAAAGCTAGGGTGAGCGATGTGTCACCAGATGTTCTCCCGTTCCCCCTCCCTCCCAACCAAACAACCCTAAAAATCTCTTTTTGCTGATGTTCAACATCATAAGCTCAATTTCATCAAAACATTTAGCATTTAACCTATCGTAAATACTCTAATAGAACGCCACTTTCTCGTACAGTCGCCTAGTGTAGTTGGATTTAGAAAATCATTTTTTTCTCAGCTTCTAGATTTGATCCAACTGCACTTTTGGTATCAAAAGATAGCTGAATTCAAGGGCTATCATTTGACACCCAAGCGAAAACTGTAGCTTAAGGAAGTGAGGAGAATTTGTCAATTTGACTACAAAGGTCTTGATTAGATCCAACTTTTTCCCAGGCCCATGGCCAACTGGCTTGTTGCCATGGCCAACTGGCTAAGAGTCCAGTATCTTGGACGGGAGGTCGAGGGTTCAATCCCGACGGACGTCTTTTCATTGATTGATTTTGGTTTTCATTAATTTTTTTTATTGATATTGATATTGATTGATATTTATTGATATTTATTGCTATTTTATTGCTATTTTATTGATTTCTTTTCTAGCTATATATGGGTTTTTGTTCCTACATTTGGCTTTTGCTTAAGACTTTTGTTTAAAGCTTTTGCTTAAGACTTTTGCTTAAGTCTTTTGTTTAAGGCTTTGGCTTAAGGCTTTTGTTTAAGGCTTTTGCTTAAGGCTTTTGCTTAAGGTTTGTTAAAGCTTTTGCTTAAGGCTTTTGTTTAAGGCTTTTGCTTAAGGCTTTTGCTTAAGACTTTTGCTTAAGGCTTTTGTTTAAGTCTTTTGCTTAAGGCTTTTGTTTAAGGCTTTGGCTTAAGGCTTTTGCTTAAGGCTTTTGCTTGTATGTTGTACTTTTTAAGCCCCACCACTTTGTTGCTCAATGCCAGTGTGATGTGTGGATTGGGGTAAAGGGGCGACCATTTCAACAGCGCTCATCCCCGTTCTCCATTCCACGATTCGTAAGCCTGAAATCTCATTATCTAAACGGTGAAAATGATCTAAATCATCTAGATAAATGGGTTAATAATCGGAAAAATCTCGATTTTATTCCCGGTTTTTTTAAAGCCAATTTTGTGGTTGGCTATGTCGTAAATAATGAATAAAAGATAAGAAAAAAAAGAAAAAAACAATAAAACTTGAACAAATCGATCTAAGAATATGAAAAGAAATTGCTGTTTAGCTATCTTTTAATGAGCTAGAAAAGAAGTGTTTGCAATTATTGAATACCGTACAGTACAGTACAGTACAGTACAGTACAATACAGTGCAGTACAGTACAGTACAGTACAGTACAGTACAGTACAGTACAGTACAAAGTACGCTTTAAAGAGTAATCCTACAGGATAAAGCATAAAAAATGCAAATCGAATGCAAATTATTGAGAAAAATCATGAACTGTGAATCATTTTGCGAGGGAATTATGGAATTATGGAATTCTCGGCGATGAATCACAGATTTTCGCTGACAATTGTCATGATTAGGAGAAAAATACAGTTAGCTTTTGGATATTCTAGTTGAAAAGAAGATTTGCAAAAGCAGATATATAAAAGAAGATCTTTAAAAGAAGATATTCAAAAGAAGATGTTTCAAAGGAGATCTTTAAAAGCAGATCTTTAAAAGAAGATCTTTAAAAGAAGATCTTTAAAAGAAGATCTTTAAATGCAGATATTCAAAAGAAGATGTATCAAAGGAGATCTTTAAAAGCAGGTCTTTAAAAGCAGACCTTTAAAAGAAGATTTGCAAAAGCAGCTATTTAAAAGAAGGTCTTTAAAAGCAGATATATAAAAGAAGATTTGCAAAAGAAGATATTCAAAAGAAGATCTTTAAAAGCAGATATTCAAAAGAAGATCTTTAAAAGCAGATCCTTAAGAGCAGCTATTTAAAAGAAGATCTTTAAAAGAAGAGCTCTAAAAGCAGATATTCAAAAGCAGATATATAAAAGAAGATATTTAAAAGCCGATATTCAAACGATATTCAAATTATCAAAAAGAATATCTCGATTTAAAATAACTAAAAAGTACAATAAGGATTTTATATTTTTGAGGAAATCCTTGAGGACTTTGCTCAATCTAATGAGAAAACATTACGGATTTGCGAAAATTGGAAAAAAGAAAGAAAGTGAAGGACAAGGTCAAAATTTGGACGTCGAAAAACAAGGGAACACGGAATAAAAGAGAAAAGAGAAAGAGAAAGAGAAAGAGAAAGAGACAAAAAAGGAAAAGTATGGGAAAATTGAAACGAGAATCGGAAGAAGAGGCTGGAAGTAATGTTCTGTGTTCTAAAAGAACCAAAAGGTGTTCTAAAAGATCTTCCAATAGATCTTCAAACAGATCTTCCGAAAGATCTTCCAAAAGCAAGGTAGTTAAGCTGCTTAGTCTGGCTTGGTCTTGCCTCAATATCAGCTCGGGTTCTAGAGCTAGAGTTCTAGAGCTAGAGTTCTAGAGCTAGAGTTCTAGAGCTAGAGTTCTAGAGCTAGAGTTCTAGAGCTAGAGTTCTAGAGCTAGAGTTCTAGAGCTAGAGTTCTAGAGCTAGAGTTCTAGAGACTTGAGCTAGTCCAAGATTGAATTCCATCGAGCTAAAGATTCTTGTAAGCCTGGCTTAACTGGAACTTGTTTGACTGGCTAGCTTTGCTGCTAGAATTATCGTATTCTAGACTCTAATTTATTCTAATACTTTTATTCTCTAATAGTTCTATATTACTGTATTTTTTGACTACATTTTTCTAAAATGTGCTTTTATTTTTCAATCATTTCACAAAATTTCTTCTATTAGAGGCTGTGCTTCTATTTTTCATTGACAGTCATTTACATGAGGCAAGACCAAGCCAGACTAAGCAGCTTAACTACTAAGTCTTTTAGTCACTAAAAGACTAAAAGACTTAGTAGTTTGTAGAAAGAAAGAAAGAAAGAAAGAAAGGTTGACTTGCTGCCTGGCTTGACAGGATTTTGTCTAGGTTGTTCTAAAACAATTTCCGAATCAAGATAGGCCAGGGCAGGACTAGGATTGAGCCTGTTCTGACTTGAATTTGGCTTAAACTTGGCTAAACCAGGAGATTTTGGTCTAGAAGCAGTCTAGTTCTAGAATTTTCGGTCTAGAAGCAGTCTAGTTCTAGAATTTTGGTCTAGAATCAGTCTAGTTCTAGAATTTTGGTCTAGAATCAGTCTAGTTCTAGAATTTTGGTCTAGAATCAGTCTAGTTCTAGAATTTTAGTCTAGAAACAATCTAGTTCTAGAAGTTCTAGGTCTATCTAGCTTTCTGGTTTGTTCCTGGCCTAAAATACTGCTACTCAAGCCAGGAAATGCTTCAGAGCAGGACCAGGACCAGGCTTGAATCCACTTTTGGCTTAGGCTTAGGCTTACCTGGAACCTGGAAGCTCAAAAAGCACAAAACTTCTATGAACTTCTATCGATCAAGAGTCAAGTTCTTCATTTTTCTTTATGCAAATCGGCATTACACCACAAAAAAAAGCTCAAATGGGTGGACACGGTTGAGAAAATTCGAGCAAACAAATAGCAAATAGATGTAAAGAAATCGGCAGATATAAAAAGGCGTTCGAAGGTCGAAAAAACGATGGGTGAATATTTCTCGAAACATTTCCCCTTCTCGTCGCTTGAAATTCGAGAAGGTGAATCATTTTATCAGCACAAACGAGACGAAAGGAGGATTTTTGAAAGGAAATGCGTTTGGGTGTGGATGGGATGTTGATGGGTGCAGTGTGTAGTCGATGAGTGACGAGAGATTCCTTTACAGCCACTCCTAGAGTAAATACTGATCCCATCGAAAGGTGCTGACAAGGGAATGAACCCAAACTGAAGTTCGGAATAGCTTCGCGAGATGGTGGAAGTTATAGAATCGATTCAGAAAATAGAATCGATTACGGAGATTACAAACCGTAAAAAACTTCTTGCCAAAGGCTCTGCAAACGCGAGATACCGGATTTTCTTTAATACTACTATTAGCACTACTATTAGTGCCCGGCGAGCCGAGTTTATGTCTATTTTACGGTTTCCAAAGCTTTTCCAGAAGCTCAACACTCTAATAGATCACTAGATCTCATCCTAAGCTACATTTTCCGACCCCACATCGATAGGTTCTGATAAGCGGCTCTCGAGATTTCTCGAGTTCCGATAATTCGAGCCCAGGGCTCTAATATTAGAGGATTTGCTTTGAAAGTTTTTGGGGTCCACTTTTAAGCGCTCTTGGAGCGGTAAGAAAGTGGTTTCAGTGGCGCAGTCGGTTAGAGGCTGGCCTTTAAATAAATATTATTACTTTGAGCTGAATATCTTTCACTTATGAATCACACTATATAAAGAAGGCGTTAACGTTTCTTTTTCACTTTGTTTTTCTCAATGCTTCTTACTATTAGTTTTTTTTTCTTTATGCTTTTTTCTTTTACTTTTTCTTTTCAATTAAATAAGTTTCATTTTTGATGAAAGCAGTTGTCCAAAGCTGTCTAAAGCGATCCAAAAAAACAGCTGCAATTTAAACGGTGATTATTTTATTATAAATAGGGGAACGATCAGCTTTCGCAAACGTGAATCCGAAACAAAATTATATGACTATACAAAACTATACAAAACTATATGATACGGGCAACACGATGGCATTTCTAGTTTTTACCTAAACGCTCTAGATTTTTTCTCGACACTGGTTTATGCTACAATGCGCGCTTAGGTATCAAAAAATAGCCCTGAGTCTCAGCTATTTTTTGATACCTAAGCCAGTATTGTAGCATAAATCAGCTTCGAGAAACACTCGCTCAAAGCTAGACTACGCAACGCTCCGCTTTGAACGAGTTTTTCTCGAAACTGGTTTATGCTACAGGTATCATTTAGGTATTAAAAAATAGCCCTGAGATCTCAGGGCTATTTTTTGATACCTAAATGCGCATTGTAGCATAAACCAGTGTCGAGAAACACTCGTTCAAAGCTAGACTACGCAACGCTTCGCATGATCATTATGGAGCTGGGGCACTATTACAGTATCTACGGTATGTGGAAAGTGCCAGAAATAAAACTTGTTTGTTCTCGCAGCGGCACTACTTTGGCACTACATCACTTTGAGCCTGAGCCTGTATTTAAAGAAATTTACATAACAATGGTAACCTTTTTGAAGCGCGTGCTTTAGAAGCTTTAGCTTTAGAAGCATTAGTTCACGAGGAACACACTCTAAGCTGTCTTAGCCAGTGAACAATCTCCGAGCTGGCCTTGGGTTGGCCTTAGCTAGCTATTTGATCCAATCTAGGCTCACCCAATCTAGGCTGACTCAATCTAAGCTCACCCAATCCAAGCTGAGCTAATAGTGGACCAATCTAATTGTAAGCTATGATGCCAATCTAAGCTATGATGCCTAAGCCTAAGCTACAGCTCGATCTAGGCTACTTGGCAGCCTAGACAATGACTCGATGACAATGATAACCAACGACAATGACAATGACTCGATTTGGACTGAGCTGACCTAGCTCTTTGTTCAAATCCTGGCTAGCTTGTCCCCTACTTGATCCAGATCAATCACAAAAAGTACTGAGAAATGAAAATTGATTAAATCAATCAAATCAAAGCTAATCAAATCAAAGCTGATCTCAAAAATAGAATCAAATCATCTAATGTTGCGATACGATTTTAAGAGCCGCAGAAAACATTTCACAAATCGAACAGCTGATTTTGAAAGTGTTTTCGATAATGTTTTCAATAGGAAAAAAGCGAAAAAGGCTTCATAATTGTCAACAAAAACGGCTATATCGAAAAAATCAAAAAAATAACACTCATTATTTCTAAATCATCGAAAAAAATGGGGAAAAGTTCGTCAAATGATTGTCAAATGATTGTTGAAGGGTGTGCTTTGTGAAAAAGTGGAAACAAACCTTTCTAGCGCACTGAATTCTCTTTTTTGCACCAAATATTACTAAGAAATGCAGAATTGAGTGCCCTAGATCTTTCTAGGGCACTCAATGCTCGTTTACGCTTAGCACAGCTTAGCAAAGAGCTTAGCAAAGAGCTTAGCACAAAGTATAGGAAAGTACTGAGACATCAAAGCTGATCCTCAATCAAAAATAGAATAAAAGGCAATGCAAAACGGTTTATTAGGTTAAAGTAAAACAAAAGAATCAACTTAGAAAGGATGCGTTTACATCAGCACAAAGTACACAAATTGAGCTGAATTGGTGGAAGGCTTAGGCTCAGGCTTCGGCTTCGGCTTAGGCTTCGGCTTAGGCTTAGGCTTAGGCTTGGGTTTGGGCTTTGGCTTAGGCTTGGATTAGGCTTAGATTTGGGCTTAGGCTCAGGCTCAGGCTTAGGCTCAGGCTCAGGCTTAGACTCAGGCTCAGGCTTAGACTCAGGCTTAGGCTTAGGCTCAGGCTCAGGCTTAGACTCAGGCTCAGGCTTAGGCTCAGGCTTAGGCTCAGGCTCGGGCTTCGGCTTAGGCTCAGGCTTAGGCTCAGGTTTAGGCTCAGGCTTAGGCTTAGGCTTAGGCTTCGGCTTAAGGCTTGGGGCTTAGGTAGATGCTTAGGCTCAGGCTTAGGTTCAGGTTTAGACTTAGGTTTAGGCTTAGTCTTGGGCTTAGGTCTGGGCTCAGGCTCAGGCTCAGGCTTCGGCTTAGGCCCAGGTTTAGGCCTAGGCTCAGGGCTTAAGCTTGGAACAAATTCCAAAGAATTCTAATCAATCAACAAAGAATCTTTGGAATGGAATCATTGGGAAGAAAAAAATGTGATTAGTGTCGGGTGGCCGATAAATTGGTGACCGTTCCGGAGCTTTGAAAGGAAAAAAGGAGGAGAAGAAAGGGAAGAAGAAGGGGAAGAAGGGGAGGAAGGGGAGGAAGACAGAAAAGTCCCGTGCAAACAAATAAACGGAGAATAAAATGAAGAAGAAAGAGAAGAAGAAAGGAAAAGAAGAAAAGAGACAAGATGGAATAATGATTAGATTTATTTAAATGAGTTAGTTTCTTTGAAAAAGGAGATTGCTATCGCTTAAAGGGAAGCCAACGAGTCAAGCTTGCTCTTGAATCTAATCAATCAATTTTTAGTTTTTGCAGAAGGTAAGATCTAATTTCGGACTCTTGCTGATGCTGGCTGAACAACTGCTCCGATGGTGTAGTGGATAGTATGCTAGACTACGAAACCTGTTGCATTGATTGATCAAAAATGTTTCTTGATCACTTCTACAAGCTAGCCTAAGCCAATCCCAGCATATTTAGGTTTAAAATTGAAATTTTAAGATACCTTAGTCTCACTTGGCTTAAGAAAAATCCTAGTTTGTGTCCTTTGTGCTCTTCTAGTGCTTCTTTTCCTTTTCTTTAAAGTAATTTTGGTGTTACAGAGAGGATGTTTGGGACTTTCTAAAGCTTTTAAAGCCTCTAAAGAAGCACTAGAAGAGCCTGAAATAAAAGTTTTGAAAGTAAAGCTTCGAAACGTTTGAAATGAAAGTTTTCAACTGAAAAACCGTTCTGATTTCAGCTTTTTCCCCGTTGTTAATCGATTTTGCAATTTGAAAGTCAAAACGATTTAAAAACATCAAAGGAATTTGATTATCGGATCAGAAAATGATCTTTTTCTCTCAAAAACGTCATCGTTCATCGAACATAACGAATAAATAAGTTTGAGGAAGCTTTAAAGCTTAAAGAAAATAAGCTTGAAGCAAATAAGCTTGAAAGATTTCTGCTTGAGAAATGAAATATTCAGTGCACCAGGAAGGGTGTGTTTACAGTTTGAGCATAAAGTAGATCAATGTAGATTTGGCCTTGAATACAGATGCCTGCCTGCCTTGAGCAGATGAGCTTTGTTGTTTGACGTAAAGTTTCAACATCTGGCGCACTAGAATGGGACTAGAATGGGGCTAGAATGGCGCTAGAATGGCACTAGAATGACACTAGAACGGCACTAGAATTGCTTGAAGATTCCAGTGCACCAGGTGCTGAGAGTTTACCGTAAGCAGCACATCTGTTCTTTGTGCTCAAACAAACAAATCTAACCTAGTGCACCTGTTTGTTCTTTTCTGGTCATCGGCTAGAAAAGGTAGTCGGCGGAAAACCAAAAATGGTGAGCGGAAAATCAAAAATGGTCACCGCAAGGATCCGAACCCGCGGCCTATCGCCTCCCGGTCACTCACCAGGCAAACACTTTACCAATGAGCTACACCAACGCGTGTCTCACGGCCGCCAGGAAGGTCTTTATACCTTACCAGTTGTGTTAAAAATTAAAAAAGTGAAATCAAGATCAAAATGCCGATATCTTTTTCTATTTTCGTGTTTTTGTGTGAAGGATTGTGAGGAGAAAGAAGAGATTTTAGAGGTGATAGCAGAGTCAGACAGTCCAGAGTCCCCTCAGCCTCTGTCACCCATCCGGTGACATTAAATTCACCAAAAACATATCACCTTTCCAATGGATGATCTCGATCTCGATAAAAGTGCTTTTTTTTTGTATTTCTAGTCTTTTCTTTTAGTTTTCTACTAAAAGTAAAACTTCTACAAGTCATCGTACAGCTGAAAATTCGATATAATGAACCTCGATACAACGAAACGTTCGATAAAACACTGGTTTGAAAAACACTGGTTTTTTTGGTTCGAATAAAGGAATTTAACGAACTTTTTAGCCGTTCAATATCGAAGTTTTACTGTGTTTCAAATTAGAAATAGATTTCCCCTGTCAACTTGTCAAAAGCTTACAATTCTAGCTTAAGCCAAAACCTTTCTATCTGTTATTAGTACAAGTTTGTCTTGAGTAGAAAGAAGATTTTTAAAAATCAAAGCTCTAGCCGACTTGTATGCTATTTTCAAGTAATTAAACACTAGAGAACATTTCAAAAACAAACTTCAAAGTTTTCAACAAAAATTGGAGCAAAATTTACTTCAGACTTGACTAGTATTGGTTCAATAAACTGAACCAACAAGCAAGGCAAGAACAAGGCAAGAACAAGGCAAGAACAAGGCCAGAACAAGGCCAGAACAAGAACAAGAACAGGCCAAAATCTAGCTTCTTAGCTTTTCTGGCTATTAGATCGAAGAGCTACTATTAGACAATGATGCCAAGAAGAGCTACTATTAAACAATGCTGCCAAGAAGAGCTACTATTAGACACCATTGTGTCTACTATCTACAAAAGAGCAGTACAGGCTTTTTCTCAGCCATCTTTTGGCCAAAAAAACTAAAATATTTTTCAAAATTCTTAAAGTATAAGATAGTTGCATCATTTAAAATAAGAAATCAAGAAAAAAAATTAAAATAATGGCACTATGGGGAGTCGTGAACCGGGATCGTGTGGGCCGTAGACAAGCGCGCTCCTGGATGCGCCACGGCGACAGAGGCAAGTCGACCGTCAAAATGCGTTAAAATGAAAAAAAAATGGCACAAAATGGAAGAAAATGCTTCAAAACGAGTCAAAACGCGTCAAAATGGAACAAAATGCTTCAAAACGAGTCAAAATGTGTCCAAACGGGTCAAAATGCTCAAAACAGGTTAAAATGCTTCAAAACAGGTTAAAATCCTTCAAAACGGGTCAAAATGCTTCAAAACGAGTCAAGATGCGTCAAAATAGGTTAAAATCCATCAAAACAGGTTAAAATGCGTCAAAACAGGTCAAAATGCTTCAAAACGGGTCAAAATGCTTCAAAACGGGTCAAAATGCGTCAAAACAGGTTAAAATCCATCAAAACAGGTTAAAATGCGTCAAAACAGGTTAAAATCCTTCAAAACGGGTCAAAATGCTTCAAAACGAGTCAAAATGCGTCAAAACAGGTTAAAATGCTTCAAAACGGGTCAAAATGCGTCAAAATGCTTCAAAACAGGTTAAAATGCGTCAAAATTGGTCAAAATGCGTCAAAACGAAGTCAAAATCGTAAGGTTTTTGACCGTCACTGATTCAATAGGTCCACTTTGTGCTTAAAAATGTAAACGAATCATTTCTGGTGCACTGGCGCAACTGGATATCTTTAAATCTTTAACAAACTCTATAGAAGTGTTAAATTCATTTAGAAAGAAACTCTATAGAAATGTTTAACATTAAATTTGATCAAAAGGTAACATCGAAAAGTCACAAACTCAGCAATATAAAGTAAAACAGGTAGGTAACAATATAAAACAATATAAAACAATATAAAACAATATAAAACAGGTAGGTAAAACGACTAGATCAAATTGGAAACCGATTAATTAATTAATTGGAGAAAAAATGAAGGTGGGTGATGAAAATTTGAGCCAAAAGAAAAGACTGTGGATGGATTGGGTTGACCCGAATTGAGGGATCGAATGAAAAGAAAAGAAAAGAAAGGAAAAGAAATGAAATGAAATGAAAGGAGAAAGAAGATTGATGAAAATGAGGAGAGTGTTTTTGGTTCTTTTCCTGCAAAATTTCCCTCTTTTCCTGAAAAAAACGAATCGCTTTCCTTTCAAATCGCGCGAAATGGTCGTAAAAAGTGCGTTGGCCAGGTGCCCCGATTGGCCCAAAAACAGTTTTACTTTTGAATTGTGCTGGATGCGCCAGCTGGCTCTTTTACTGAAGTTTTGACTGCTATGGATTCATTGCTCGAAAAATGTAAATGAAATCTTTTTGGTGCAATTGAGCAATCGATAGCAGTCAAAACTTCAGCAAAAGAGCCAGCTGGCGCATCCAGCACAATTCAAAAGTAATCTTTCTGGTGCAATAAAGATCTACAGAATAACCGCGAATTATAACGACGTCGCATTCCAATTGACGTCGCATTCCAATTGACGTCGCATTCCAATTGACGTCGCATTCCAATTGACGTCGCATTCCAATTGACGTCGCATTCCAATTGACGTCGCATTCCAATTGACGTCGCATTCCAATTGACGTCGCATTCCAATTGACGTCGCATTCCAATTGACGTCGCATTCCAATTGACGTCGCATTCCAATTGACGTCGCATTCCAATTGACGTCGCATTCCAATTGACGTCGCATTCCAATTGACGTCGCATTCCAATTGACGTCGCATTCCAATTGACGTCGCATTCCAATTGACGTCGCATTCCAATTGACGTCGCATTCCAATTGACGTCGCATTCCAATTGACGTCGCATTCCAATTGACGTCGCATTCCAATTGACGTCGCATTCCAATTGACGTCGCATTCCAATTGACGTCGCATTCCAATTGACGTCGCATTCCAATTGACGTCGCATTCCAATTCCAATTGACGTCGCCGCCGTTCGGAGGTAGTCGATGGGAGCGACGCGTCGTCGTTTCTTTTTCATTTTCAAATCATTTCTTCTGATAATTCAGAATTGAGTGAACCAGAAAGAATGCATTTTAAATTTTCTGATTCAAAAATACACTTAAAAGAACAAGTTAAAGAAAATGAGCTGGCTTTCTTTGTTTCCATTCAACTCCGCAAACCATCTTACAATTAGTTTTGGCCTTCATTGTGGTCCGGCTACGAAAAGTTCCAAATTCTCCACTCAGCTCCCAAATAGAAATCGATTTCTTTCTCATCTAGACTACAAGACTTCAAGACAAGAAATAGACTTCAAAGGGAAACGCAAAATTTATCGCGTCTCTACCAAGATTCATCCCCAGAACGGAATTGAACGAAACGATTGGAAAACCACAAAGAAGAACGATGAACGCGAAGTTGGACGAAGAAATTGGACGTTGTCAAGATGGCGAGAGATGTTTCTATTCACCTCCTGCAATCGATGTTTATCTTGATTGCTTTGTCTTGGGAAAAACTATCTTCAGAAGTGATTGCCGAGTCTGTGGAGTAGGAATGAATTGTTTACGATGGAAAAGAAGTTCCAAATTCTCCACTCAGCTCCCAAATAGAAATCGATTTCTTTCTCATTTCAAAGAGAAACACAAAATTTAACGCGTAAGTGTATTTTTGAATCAGAAAATGTCAAATGCATTCTTTCTGGTTCAATCAATTCCATTTTGCAATAAAATGAAGAATTCAGTGCTCAAGAAAGGCTGCGTTTACGCGTAAAAAGTTCAATTGAGATTTTTGAGAAAAAAACCAAAATCATATCAAATTTTGAAATGTTCGACTAAGTAAGGAATTGATTTTACGATTTTTTTTACGATCAGTTTTCAATTTTACGAAATGTTCGCAATAAAAGGTGAAAAGAGAGAGAAATCAATTAGAGAATTAAAGGAAATCGCGGTATTTTAGGAAATGGATTGAATTGTGGATTGAAAAGAGATTGTGAAAAGAGATTGAAGAGAGAAAAGAGATTGTTTTTGAAAGTTTTTTTCATTCATCTCAGATTTTGGTGTACTTTTTGGTGAAAGCACACACAAGCTTTTGTTCATTTGTAAGCACAAGCTTCTAGTGCATTTGATTCGCATTCGACATTCGACATTCTTCATTTTTCTTAGCATATCTTAGCAGATCTTTTTCTTAGCATATGGCATAGGTTTAAAAAAATACCGACTGGGGCTACCAGTGGTGAATTTATCGCATACACGAGATATATCAATCACAATACAACGACACACACAATACTAGGCTATATCTTAACTTAACCCACGTCATGACAGACGGCTCCCTAACCCTAAGCTCAATGGGGAACTAAATAGCTTTTTTGGTGGTGAAGGGAAGATGACGATGAAGGAGTGGCTTGTCACTTTAAAGAACTGGGGCCACAACCACCAGACTGCCCTCCAGAAAACCTCCCAACCCGAAGGGAAAGGAAATCCGAAGGGGGTGACCATGTCGCATGTGGGGTTCGAACCCTCGACCTTTCGATTAAGATAAAAGACAGTTAACCAGTCAGCCACACGTGCCACACGTGCACGTTTATGCGAGATAAATGGACAAATTGGTTGGTTTAAATGGGCAAACTGATTGTTTTAAATGGGCAAAGTGATTGGTTTAAATGGACAAACTGATTGTTTTAAATGAACAAAGTCGTTTATAAACTAAAAAGCTCAAACTGCTCACTTAAAATGGCAAATTATTCGATTCGATCAAATTATTCGATTTATTATAGATAAAATAATGAAAAATTTGCTTAAATTTGCTTAAATACTGACAAATTATAGATAAAATTATGGAAAAGTGTGCTTAAACTAATAAATTATGAATGAAATTGACATTGAATTGAATTGGATTGAATTGAATTGGAAATAAAAACCTAAAAAGGACTAATATAACGAACACTAACACTAATAGCTAACACTAACAACTAACACTAACAACTACCAATAACTAACATAAACTAACATAAACTAACATAACGAACTAAAGAACTAGCTGAAGAACGAGCTAAAGAACTAGCTAAAGAACTAGCTAATGAACTAGCTAATGAACTAGCTATAGAACTAGCTAATGAACTAGCTATAGAACTAGCTATAGAACTAGCTATAGAACTAGCTAAAGAACTAGCTAATGAACTAGCTAATGAACTAGCTAATGAACTAGCTAATGAACTAGCTATAGAACTAGCTAATGAACTAACTTAAGTACTGAGTAACTTAAGAACTTAAGAACTTAAGTTACTCAGTACTCAACTCAACAATTTTCTAGTACGTTGAAGTGGCCGGCTCTCAGCTCGCTCGGCTCTCAAAGTGGCTCTCAGCTCGCTCGGCTTTCTCGAAAACGTTGAAGTGATCGAAGTAACGCAAACTTTCGAGTAACGCAAAGTAACGCAAACTTTCGAGATCGAAAGTTTCAAAGGTATTCAGCCAATCTAAAGCTTAAAGCTAAAGAATAAACTAAAGAACTAGCTAAAGAACTAGCTATAGAATTAACTAAAGAACTAGCTTTAGAACTAGCTATAGAACTAGCTATAGAACTAGCTAAAGAACTAGTTAAAGAACTAGTTAAAGAACTAAAAGAACTAGCTAAAGAACTAGCTATAGAGCTAGCTATAGAACTAGCTATAGAACTAGCTAAATAACTGGCTAAAGAACTAGCTAAAGAACTAACTAAAAGACTAACTTATTCAAGTTTCTATTGAATAAATGATGAGAGAAATGTGATAAGAGAAATCAATTATCCAATCATCAAAGAGATATAAAGATATTCAATTAAAAAGGTGAGAGATTTTGCTGAAAAGGAGCCACGCAAAATCCCCCTCAAAACCAATCAAAAGATACAAAGAAAAAGGAAAAGACAATCGTTTTTCCACACTTTTTTCTTGTCTTTGCTCGAAACAATGATGAGATTTTTTTGGGGAAAAAGAGCGAAATTGGACAATTCGAGATAACAAATTATGGATTTTCTTCGTTTTTCTTTTTTTTCCATCTCTTTTTGTGTCTTTTCTCTTGGAAAAGCAATAAAATTGCATGAAAACTTGTTGCTGAGCCTTTTTCTGATTTCTGATTGATTTTTAATTGAAAAATCAATTGAAAAATCAATCATACTGATTCAAAAATCAATTATTATAATCTTTTTTCTATTCTCTGCTTAAACTTTATCCTTTTTAGCTTAAGTTTTCTCAAAAAAAAGCTAAAAAAATGTAAAATCTAGTGCTGAGAGCTATTTTTTGCATAAAATGATCAATTTTATTCTAGAGTTCTATTAGAAAGCTTTGAATGAATGCCAAAAGTCCGAAATTGAACAAAAAACACCTTTTAAAACAATAAAACTAGAGCAAAACCCTAGTAAATACTATAATAGTGCCCCAGCTCCAGAAAGATCATGCGGAGCGTTGCGTAGTCTAGCTTTGAACGAGTTTTTCTCGACACTGGTTTATGCTACAATGCTCATTTAGGTATCAAAAAATAGCTGAGATTCAGGGCTATTTTTTCATACCTAAACGATACCTGTAGCTTAAACCAGTGTCGAGAAACACTCGTTCAAAGCTAGACGACGCAGTCTAGCTAGTCTAGCTCTGCGTAGTCTAGCTTTGAACAAGTTTTTCTCGACACTGGTTTATGCTACAGGTATCATTTAGGTATCAAAAAATAGCCCTGAATCTCAGCTATTTTTTGATACTTAAGCCAGCATTCTAGCAGAAACCAGTGTCGAGAAACACTTGTTCAAAGCTAGACGACGCAACGCCCGCATGATCATTATGGGATTGCGGTACTATTACAGTATCTACGGTATGCTAGTCTTTAAGCTAGAAAAACTATCTAAATAAAAAACTGTTAGCTGATAACTTAACAAACAATGATTTTTGGGCATGTCAACAAAAAAAAGTGAACCATTTTCTAGCTGAAAGAGCGGGCGAAAAGCCGTTCCGCAAATTTGCGCAAAAAGATTGACAAGAAAAAGGAAAATGAGAGAAAATGAGAGAAAATGCGAGAAAATCACTCGATTACTCGATTCTGGTTTTTTGATTTTTCGATAATTGATTCAAGAACTGGAATTGAATTGGGGTTTGAGGCTTGTAATGTCGAGTAATGGCTAATGGTAAGTAATGGCTAATGTCAAGTAATGGCTAATGGAAAAAAATACCGACTGGGTCTACCAGTGGTGAATTTATCGCATACACGAAATATATCAATCACAATACAACGACACACACAATACTAGGCTATATCTTAACTTAACCCACGTCATGACAGACGGCTCCCTAACCCTAAGCTCAATGGGGAACTAAATAGCTTTTTTGGTGGTGAAGGGAAGATGACGATGAAGCTAATGGTAAGTAATGGCTAATGTCAAGTAATGGTTAATGTCAAGTAATGGGTAGTGTCAAGTAATAGGTTAGTGTCAAGTAATGGCTAATGTCAGGTAATGGCTAATCTCAAGTAATGGCTTATCTCAAGTAATGGTTAATCTCAAGTAATGGCTAATGTCAAGTAATGGTTATTGCCAAGTAATGGTTAATCTCAAGTAATGGTTAATCTCAAGTAATGCCCAAGTAATCCACACTTTAAGTCTAGATCCATTTCCTGAATGTATTATTTTTCAATAAAAGTACAAAAAGGAAGGAGAAAGGATAAGCTATTAGGCTTTGAAAAGCTTTGAAGCTGATAGCTTATCAATGCTAATAGCTTATCAATGCTAATAGCTTATCAATGCTAATAGCTTACCAATGCTAATAGCTTATCAATGCTATGAACCTTATCAACTGATCTAGACTCGTTTTGCCTCAAAATTTAAGTCCAAGAATCACCTTGGTGCTCAAAACTTGTACGATTATAATTACTGGTATAACTGAAAGTTATTTATGATATTATAATGATATTATGATGATATTATGCATGAAATTACCGTATTTTCTCTAATATTAGTGCACCGCGAGCATTTTCTCTAATGCACCGTGAGCGTCGCCTAAATTCCTCGAAATCTCGAGGATTCTATTCTCGAAATCTAAATTCCTCGAAATCTCGAGAACCGCTTATCAGAACCTATCGATGTGGGGTCGGAAAATGTAGCTTAGGATGAGATCTAGTGATCTATTAGAGTGTTGAGCTTCTGGGAAAGCTTGGAAATCGTAAAATAGTCACCAACTCGGCTCGGCCGCGGTGCAGAGAAAATACGGTATGTATGCACATATAGTATATAGCTTTATTAAGGCTATGGGTTGCAATACTCGATGGCTAAAGAATGGCTAAAGAATGGCTAAAGAATGGCTCAAAAGCTCCACAATTTCCTTTGGGCCAAAGGCCAAAGCTTTCTGAATAGCACGGATGAGATAGTCCAAAATCTAAGCATGGAAAGGATTCAAAAATCGTGAGGAATTGTAGGAGAAGTGCATTGGAATAGGTCAATTGAGAAAGCTAAGACTTAAGCTAAGGTATTGTATTAGAAAAAATCGCTTACCCTCAGGTGTCCTTGAGTTCGGACTTCTGTTTGACGGTGGTGGACTGGTGGGCAAAGGGAAACTCGGTGAACTCAACGGAATCCCTGGACTTCCCGTTAAACCATCAAGAAATGAGAACTCGTCCGAAACATTTGATGGGCTAAATTGAGAACTTGAGCTGGATCTGGATTTTTAGAGGTTTTGGTAATAACTTACACCTACAGTAGACCTACAGAGCTAATGTTAAAGCCGGTTAAAGCCGGTTAAAGCCGGTTAAAGCCGGTTAAAGCCGGTTAAAGCCAGTTAAAGCCGGTTAAAGCCAGTTAAAGCCGGTTAAAGCCGGTTAAAGCCGGTTAAAGCCGGTTAAAGCCGGTTAAAGCCAGCTAAAGCCGGTTAAAGCCGGTTAAAGCCAGTTAAAGCCGGTTAAAGCCAGCTAAAGCCGGTTAAAGCCAGCTAAAGCCGGTTAAAGCCGGTTAAAGCCAGTTAAAGGGAAAATGACTCATGATCAGCACAAATAAGAGATTAGAGATTTGTGCTTGGAAATACAAAAAACAAACCCCTCCAATCGCTTCTCCGACCCCAAAAACCCCTGGGTACAAATTTTTAGCTTTAAATCTTATCTGGGCAATGTTTAGAACAAAAGAAATTCCTTTGTAAAGAGACGGCGAGGTGTTCTTTGTGCGGTCTTTGTGGGGTCTGGTAAACGCTCACGGTCTGGAGCAGGGCGCAGGGCTAAGAGAGGCCGTTTCCCGCTCTACTAAGTCGTCTGTCCGGTCCGCAATGGATATATGAAGGCTGTGGGTTGCAATACTCAATAGCTTTTATATGATGAGGATTATAGCTAAACAAAGAGTGGTTAAAGAGTGGTTAAAGAATGGCTAAAGAATGGCGAAAGAATGGCTAAAGGATGGCTAAAGAATGGCTAAAGAATGGCTCAAGAATGGCTAAAGAATGGCTAAAGAATGGCGAAAGAATGGCTAAAGGATGGCTAAAGGATGGCTCAAGAATGGCTCAAGGATGGCTCAAGGATGGCTCAAGGATGGCTAAAGAATGGCTAAAGAATGGCTCAAGAATGGCTCAAGGATGGCTAAAGAATGGATAAAGAATGGCTCAAAAGCTCCACAATTTCCCTTGGGCAACAATTGCTTTAAGCTTTTTTTATATAATAAATTATACTTCAAAATATTTCCATATTAATCGTATAATTTATATGAAAAGTTTGAAAAATAAAGGAATTGAACTATCCGAATTTTGGCGTGAATGCCGTTGCGGTAAATCCCGTTGCCGTTGATTATCAATGCCGTAAATGACTCACCTCACGGCTGAGCTTCCACTCGAGAGATGCTCCGGATGAAGAAGATGATCACTAAAAATTTAATGATCAGTTTATAGATCAGTTTATTCTATATAAAGCTAGTCTATCCAAAGTCTACCTATAGTCTAGCTATAGTCTAGCTATAGTCTAGCTATAGTCTAGCTATAGTTTATCCAAAGTCTAGCTATAGGTTATCCAAAGTCTAGCTATAGTTTATCCAAAGTCTAGCTATAGTTTACCCAAAGTCTAGCTATAGTCTATCCAAAGTCTAGCTATAGTTTATCCAAAGCCTAGCTATAGTTTATCCAAAGCCTAGCTATAGTTTATCCAAAAAGTTTATCCAATTTCCGTATTTTAAAGTTTATGGTCTATTCAGCTTATTCAATTTCTGAAAAAGCTTTCTTTTTTCGAAAAACTGATAACTGAAAGCGCAAAGTTCTTTGTTTTGAAACTCCGAAATCACCGCTTTTCGGAAAAATTGCGTAAAATTCGCCGCCTGGAGATCATAATTGAATAATTCGACATAATAGAGTTGATTTCAATAAATTATAGTTTTTTGCGGTGATCCGGAAAAAAAATGACGTTTCAGCGGGACGTAATCGCCGGATTTTGACAGCTCAAAAACGCGCAGTGCCAAGAAAGATGACGGTTCTTGGACAAATTTCAAGGGAAAGTTCAGGGTTTTTAGTAGCTGGATAATAGTAGATCATTGCATTGAATTGGTCAAGCTGGTTAAGCTTAAATGGCTAGATGATTAAGCTTAAATAGCTGGTTAAATGGTTAAACTTAAATAGCCCCCATAAGCCCCCGACCACTTGGACGCTTCGTCCCCCCATGAGTATTTTATGTTAATATATCAAAAGATAGAAGACATTAAGGGCATCTTTGAATATTAAACATAAAATACCTCAAAATGGGGCGGAACGAGGTCCAAAGGGTCAGGGGGTTATTAGGGAAATACGGTAAATGGTTAGGCTGAAATAGCTAAATGGTTAAGCTAAATGGCTAAGCTTAAATAGCTAGATGATTAAGCTTAAATAGCTAAATGGTTAGGCTTCTTTGGCTTAGCTTCTTTGGCTAGTTTTGTTCGTACTTTGGTACTAAAATAGAAACATATTTAGGTACACTTTCTTAGCCATCTGATACATCATTTTTCCATTTTCTTATACTGTTAGAAGAATCGAGAAAGAATGGTTTTATTTTGGCACAGAATTCAAAAAAGCTTTGACAGCTTTGCTTTGCTAGCTTTGCCTTGCTTTGATTTGCTCTTCAAGCTTTGCTCTTCAAGCTCTGCTCTTCAAGCTTTGCCAGCTTTGCTTTGCAAGCTTTGCTTTGCTTTACCAGCTTTGCTTTACCAGCTTTGCCAGCTTTGCTTTGCCAGCTTTGCCAGCTTTGTCAGCTTTGTCAGCTTGGTCAGCTTTGCTTTGCCAGCTTTGCTTTGCCTGCTTTGCCAGCTTTGCCTGCTTTGCCAGCTTTGTCAGCTTTGCTTTGCCAGCTTTGCTTTGCCTGCTTTGCCTGCTTTGCCAGCTTTGCCAGCTTTGTCAGCTTTGCTTTGCCAGCTTTGCTTTGCCTGCTTTGCCAGCTTTGCCTGCTTTGCCAGCTTTGCCTGCCTTGCCAGCTTTGCCAGCTTTGCTTTGCCAGTTTTGCTTTGCCAGCTTTGCTTTGTAAATTATAATCAACCTCTCCATTCCAAGCTTTGCCCAGTTCCGTGATTCAATTGAAAGCTCAGTGTAGAAATAAAATTTATTAATTCTTGGGAAGTAGTCAATGAAAAGATGAGGCAAGCTTCTTATCTTTGCAAGAAAAAGGCCTTATTTGGGGGTACTCATTTGAAATTTCTGTTTGAAGAATTTTCTGACAAGCTAGAAAGCACAGAAGCAGAAAGAAAGAGATTTACGATAAACTTTTTTTGATATGGAAATTAGATATCGAAATTAGATCGATCGAAAGATCGAAATCAAGATCGAAATTAGGAAATTAGATCGAAATTAGGAAATTAGATCAAAATTGGATCAAAATTAGGTCAAAATTAGGTCAAAATTAGGTCAAAATTCCTATCGAATGCTCTTCTTATTTATAAATCAAATTCGAAAACAATAAAACAATAAATCAAAAACATTACAAAAGAAATGCATCATGTTTTTCATCGTACAGTCGCGTCGTCGCAAAATTGTTTTTAGTATTTCATCTTTTTCAAAGCGCCCGTACTTTCAAAAAATGCGTCTTTAATATCAAAAAATAGCCCTGAATCTCAGCTATATTTTTGATACCAAAACGATACCTTGTAGCTTAAACCAGTGTCGAGAAAAACGCGTTCAAAGCTAGACCACGCAACGCTCCGCTTTGAACGAGTTTTTCTCGACTTTTTTTGGTTTTTTTTCTCTACATTTACGGCTTAAGAGTTGTGCTTATATACGGTTTTTATCACATTATTCGCATAAATAAACGTATTTGTGAAAAACCCATTCACAAACCTCCAACACGAGGGCAATGGTGGCAGAATGGATCTAATTCTTTCCATCGATTTTCGTCGTCTCATTTTTCAATCTAAATCATAAATCAAATAAGATATTCAATTAATATAAAAGCCACAAGTGTTTAAAGCATTTAAAGGTTTAAAGGCTTTAAAGGCTTTAAACCTCTAAAGAATTTAAAGCCTTTAAACCTTTTAGGCCTTTAAAGTCTTTAAACCTTTAAACCTTTAAACCTTTAAAGCCTTTAAAGTCTTTAAGCCTTTAAAGTCTTTAAAACCTTTAAAGCATTTAAGACCTTTAAAGCCTTTAAACCTTTAAAACCTTTAAACCTTTAAAGCATTTAAAGCCTTTAAAGCATTTAAAGTCTTTAAAGCCTTTAAAGTCTTTAAACCTTTAAACCTTTAAACCTTTAAACCTTTAAAGCCTTTAAAGTCTTTAAACCTTTAAACCTTTAAACCTTTAAACCTTTAAAGCCTTTAAAGTCTTTAAACCTTTAAACCTTTAAACCTTTAAACCTTTAAAGCCTTTAAAGTCTTTAAAACCTTTAAAGCATTTAAGACCTTTAAAGCCTTTAAACCTTTAAAACCTTTAAACCTTTAAAGCATTTAAAGCCTTTAAAGCATTTAAAGTCTTTAAAGCCTTTAAAGACTTTAAAGCATTTAAAGCCTTTAAAGTCTTTAAACCTTTAAACCTTTAAAGCCTTTAAAACCTTTAAACCTTTAAAGCATTTAAAGCCTTTAAAGTCTTTAAACCTTTAAAGCATTTAAAGCATTTAAAGCCTTTAAACCTTTAAAGCCTTTAAAAAACAGAGAACTTTCTATTAGATAAATACTAAGAATCTTTCAAAGCACCACTCAAAAACAAGCCATAAAATGCGAAGAAAAACAAGAAAGATTTCAAAATTTTTTTTTGCATCGATTGACTGATTTGATTGTGACACTTTGAAATGACAAATGAATGAATAAGAATAAAAAATATAAACACTCAAATTTGATCAAAATTTTTGAAACAATTTCGTTAAAGAGTTTGATGAAAGTTGAAACGGTGAACGTTGAGCTGGGTAAATAAATATTTTTTTTCTCTTTGGCGTACTCTAGAGCACAAAGGAGTCCTCGTAGAGTTCTCTAGCGTACTCTAGCGTACTCTAGCGTAGACGTACTCTAGCGTAGGCTTACTCTAGCGTACTCTAGCGTACTCTAGCGCACTCTAGGGCACTCTAGCGCACTCTAGCGTACTCTAGCGTACTCTAGCGTAGGCTTACTCTAGCGTACTCTAGCGTAGGCGTACTCTTGCGTAATCTAGCGTACTCTAGCGTAGGCGTACTCTAGCGTAGGCGTATTCTTGCGTAATCTAGCGTACTCTAGCGTAGGCGTACTCTTGCGTAATCTAGCGTACTCTAGCGTACTTTAGCGTACAAAGAAGCCCTCGTTGAGTTAAAGGTGGCTCAAAAAAGAGTTTATATGCATAAAAAGCGACCATTCTTGGACAAAAATCGATGATTTTAGTTTAAAAATCGATCTTTTAGCTTGAAAATCGATCATTTTAGCTTAAAAATCGAGCTTTTAGCTTGAAAATCGATCATTTTAGCTAAAAAAACTCAAAAATCGATCAAATCAGGTGTATTCATCGAATAAATTCTTCAGTTTGCCTATTTATTTTGCTTTGCTTTTCTTTTCCCCCCTACTCTTCTCATTCAAAATGACTCATTCTTTCGAAAAGTCACCATCAATTGACCCATTCTGTCTTCTCCTTTTCCTTGATAACAAAAAACCCGATTGAAGTGAGGAAAAGAAATAAGAGTTGAGAAAAATCTCGTGTAAAAAGGAAAGTTTTATTCCTGAAAAGCATGAATCCAAATTAGTGGGAATAGGAAATCGAAATACCGTAAATGCTGAGCCTTAGAGCTAAGCTAAGAGCCTTAGAGCTAAGCTAAGAGCCTTAGAGCTAAGCTAAGAGCCTTAGAGCTAAGCTAAGAGCCTTAGAGCTAAGCTAAGAGCCTTAGAGCTAAGCTAAGAGCCTTAGAGCTAAGCTAAGAGCCTTAGAGCTAAGCTAAGAGTCTTAGAGCTAAGCTAAGAGTCTTAGAGCTAAGCTAAGAGTCTTAGAGCTAAGCTAAGAGTCTTAGAGCTAAGAGCCTTAGAGCCAACGATTGCTCGATACATGAATCCGTTCATATTTCATTACGATACACGGTTCTGAGTCTGTAACCATACTTATGCCGCACCCTGTAGTCCTTCGAGAGTCTATTAAACGAAGTCGTTCGATTTTTCATTCCTAATTTTAAAGAGCTATGTCGGATTTCTATTATTTCTATTATTTCTATTATTTCTATTAAAATATTATTTCTATTAAAGTAAATTTCTCATAACATTTATTGAATATTAACAAAATTAAAATAAATAACAATTATGAAACGTAACAATTAACCAGCAAGATCAAGAGGAATATTAAAGTCGAAAGGAGTCAAATCATCGCTTGTATCGTTGATTTCTTCAACGTTTGTAGCAATGTTTGTAGCAACGCTTGTACCAATGTTTGTACCAACGTTTGTAGCAATGTTTGTATCACCGTTTGTGTCACCGTTTGTGTCAATGTTTGTACCAATGTTTGTACCAACGTTTGTATCAACGTTTGTATCAACGTTGGTATCAACCTTGATAACAAAAACCCGATTGAATCAACGTTTGTACCAATGTTTGTATCAACGTTTGTAGCAACGTTTCTATCAACGTTTCTACCAGCGTTTCTACCAACTTTTGTGTTCAATTCTCCTAAAACCTTGGCCATTTCTTAATCAAAATAAGCATTCTTCAACTTTTCTTAAATAACAATTATGAAAAGTAACAATTAAACAGCAAGATCAAGAGGAACATTAAAGTCGAAAGGATTCAAATCATCGCTTGTATCGTTGATTTCTTCAACGTTTGTATCAACGCTTGTATCAACGCTTGTATCAACGCTTGTGCAAACGTTTGCATCAACGTTTGCATCAACGTTTGGATCAACCTCTCCATCAGCGTTTCTATCAACGTTTGCCAACGTTTTTTGCCAACTTTTGATTCAATTCTCCCCAAAACCTTAGCCATTTCTTAAGCAAAACAAGCATTCTTCAACTAACCTAAAACCTAAAACCTCGTAACCTTCGTAACCTAAAACAAGAGAAAAAATTGATAACACATCAAATTGACAACAATAACAAAGCTACCCATTGGAATGGCCCAATTCTGCTTGAAACATTGAATGAGATGATCCTCACAAGCGGAGATTCACGATTAACCGTGGCCTTTCAACACAAATGTATAACAAGAAAAGATCTGGTGGCCAAATGACAGAGCCATATGATATTTTTCAAATAGTATTTGTATTTGGTATTTTGTCTGTCTCTCTGTTTTTCATCTGTTGTCTGTTTTTCTGTCTATTTTTCAAAAAAGCAAAGAACCTTGTCGGTAGCTGGACTCGAACCCACGGCAAGGAGAGGGACCGAATTCATAGGCCAGCTCACTATCCTCTAGGCCACCGCTGCTCTTTCTTCCCTCGCCCTTATTGGCTCGAAAGTGATTTTTCGAAAATGTTCGGAACTTGAAATGCATTTTTCTCGTCAAGTTTTTAATTGGGGCAAAAACTGACAAGTAAAGTCAACCGGTTTTGTTAGCGAAATGACATCGGCCATAAACCATTTGAATTTCACGATGATTTCGATGCTGCTATCTTGCTGCTGCTATAGCTATCCGATGCTGCTTTCTTGCTGCTGCTTTAGCTATGCGATGCTGCTTTCTTGCTGCTGCTATAGCTATCCGATGTTGCTATTTTCGCAACTAGAGTGTGTTCCTCGCGAGTAAGTCGAATAAAATTACTCATGCAAATTTTACTCGAGTCAAATTTGCATGAATAATCTTTACTCGATTAATCAGCGTTTTTGTGGTCGAGTATGTGGCCGCATAATCGCTCTTGACCTGGCACACGTTCCCGACGGATAGGTGTTCCCTTTTGGAAGCTTTAACGGTAGTGTCGCCGTGGCCGAGTGGGTAAAAACTATGGTCAAATTCCTTGTAACCCTGGTTGGATCCCCGACCGTGCAAAATCTTTTTACCTTTTTTGTCAATAGTTTTCTTGGTTTTCGTTTTATTTTTAGATTTAAATGGTGTCGTTTTTGTTGCGTTATTACAGGGTGTCCCAGAATTACGGTAACCGGCTCTGCCCCGCTGCTTTGCCCGTTTTTGAGTTTTGAGTTGCCTGTGATTTAGCTTTTTTTGGTTTATTCTCTTTTTTTGAATGTTTTGTTAATGTTTACATCAAAATCTGATTTTAAATTTAGAATGACGAAGCCTTCTGCTCATCGTAACTCGATCATTCAACTTCACAAAGGCGGGACCCGAGCGATTGATATTTCAAAGCGATTGAAAGTCTCGAATGAAGCTGGTTTCGACGACTATTGCAAGATTCAAGGAACTGGGCACCAATTTCGATCGGAAAGGACGAGGTAACAAACGATCTGTTATCAACAAAGCCATCATCAAGAAGGTGCGCGACCTTGTCCGTGAATGCATTAAAGTGAATGCGCAGAATTATCTGGATATTTTGAAAAATGAGCTTCTTCCTTGGAGCAAAAAACACTTTGGGAACAGGATTTGGTGCTTCCAACAAGACGGGGCGCCGGCGCATAAAGCAAAATTGATTCAGGATTGGTGTGCTAACAACTTCCCAGACTTCATCAGTTTCAACCAATGGCCACCTTCGTCCCCGGATCTCAATCCAATGGATTTCTCTGTATGGAGTGTTTTGGAGTCCCAGGCTTGCGCAAAATCACATAAAACAGTGGAATCGTTGAAGAAAGCGCTTCAAAAAGCGTGGGAGGCGATCGATCCACGATACCTTCTCGCCACCGTCGACGCTTTTCCAAAACGTTTACAGGCTTGCATCGACGCTAAGGGATCTCACTTTGAAAAAAATTGAATTATTCTGTTGAATAGTGTTAAAAGAATAAATTTGTTCGTTTACTTTTCGTTCTTGGTCAATTTTGGCTTTCTAGTCCCGCTCCTTACAGGTTACCGTAATTCTGGGACACCCTGTAGTCCAAGAATTCGCGAAATATTGCACCGAAATACTGCCTCGAAATGTTATGCGGATATTTCTTTAACTCAAGCGTCTTGTCTTGATTTTCTTAAGATATTTTAGTCGAATTGAATCCTATTTGATATCATTTGAAAGCCTAGAGTGTCCTCTTTAAAACTATAAAACAAATCAATAATAATATTCTAAGGAAAGCTTCTAAGCAAAGCTTTTAAGCAAAGTTATGAATCTTCAAAGTCTGGCTCTCAATTTCTTTATTCCTTTACATGTAAAATGGTATTGAAGCTGGAAAATGATACCGAAGCTGAAAAATGATACCTGGGAAAGCTAGAAACTTAGCAATAAACAAAATAATGACTTTTCTACTAAAGTTTTTTGAAAGCTTTGACCTTATCGATTTCCGCCAGACAGATCTTTTTCTCTAAAGTGCAATTGCTAGTACGATACACTGCCATCGGAAAAATAGAGGGGAAATTTCCATCCGATCGTTTGTTTTTGATCAAATCGAAGAGATAGGACAGATGTTCACTTTTTAAATGTTTTCTCCGATCTTCTTTTGTATCAAAATTGTCATCGTAAAGCAAAGAATTCATTTGATCTATTTGATTTGATTTTGAATTTGAATTTGAATTTGAATTTGAATTTGAATTAATCTCGATTTAATCTCAATCTCCGTCTCAGGCTTTATCGAGCTTTAAAAGCTTTTAAAGCTCGATAAGCTTTCAACTTTAGCCTTCAAATGTTAGCCTTGATCTTTTAGCCTTTAACTTTTAGCCATCAGCTTTAGCCTTCAAATTTTAGCCTTGAGCTTTTAGCCTTTAACTTTTAGCCTTTAACTTTTAGCCTTTAACTTTTAGCCACTTTAACTTTAGCCTTCAACTTTTAGCCATCAACTTTAGCCTTTAACTTTTTGCCTTTAACTTTTGGCCTTTAACTTTTTGCCTTTAACTTTTAGCCTTTAACTTTAGCCTTTAACTTTTAGCTTTCAACTTTTAGCCATCTGCTTTGGCCTTTAACTTTAGCCATCAGCTTTAGCTTTCAGCTTTAGCTTTCAACTTTTAGCCTTTGCAATAGACTCTTCAAGACTTTCAAGACTTTGATTTCTTAATGTTTTCCAATATGTTTTCCAATATTCTCCAATATTTATCCCATTGTTTACCCCCATTTCCCTGAGTTTCCACCGATTTTCCACCGATTTTCTTGGCATTTTGCCGAGTTGTTCTTTGTAGTCGAAAGGGAAGCAAAACGGGACGATTTTGCCCGCGAATCTGTCATTTTTTTGCCTCAATCTTATCAAATTTCTTTTTTTTGCTTTAAAAATATTTGATTTTGTTTTGGTTTTGGGTTAATCAACTTGCTGTATTGATTAGAAGTTAAATTAGCTTCTAATCAAGCTTCTAATCAATTTTCTAATCAATCAATCGCTTTGAATCAATTGAGGTAAACCAAAAGAAAATCAATGGCTTTGAGTTTTTGAATTTTTGAACTTTGGACTTTGTCTGAAGAATTTTGAAATCTTGAAATCGTTTTTAATCAACTTTCTGTACTCTTAATTCTTTTTTTAAAAGCTAGAATCGTTTTTTAAAACGATCCTTCGATCTAAACGATCTTTTTTTAAAACCTACAAAGTACACTTAAAGTTTTAACAAATTCCAATCAATTTTCTTACTTTTTACATTTTCATTTTCATGTTTTCTTCTTTTCAATCTTCTTTTCAAGTTTCTCTGAAACAAATCCACTTTCTAAAAGTGACAAAGAGGACGGGGCGCCTTTTATACGCGCCGCGCCCCTTTTGCTGGGTAGAAAAGGCGACCCGCCCCTTTGCCATTGGCAATCCAACTTTGAGCTCAAATTTCTTGGTGTTGGTGCGTCCAATTTCATTAGTTTTTGTACCAATCAATAGAGAAAGACTTGGCGCATCCAATGATAACAAGAATACTTAAATTGTATGACCCAATCCCAAGATATTTGAGCTCAAAGTTAGATTGCCAATGGCAAAAGGGGCGGGGCACGTCTCAAATGTTTCACAATTTCAAAAGTCTTCAAAAGCCTTTCAAAAGCCTATCAATTCAATTTTCAGTTCAATCCGGCACGCTGAGTGCTCAACGAACTTCAACGGATCAATCAAAGGAAAAGATTTCTCAACAGCAAGAACAGCAACAAGAACAAGAACCCAAAATGCCGAACATCAAAGTTTTCTCCGGCTCATCTCATCCCGATCTTTCCGCTCGTATTTGTGATCGTCTACAACTCGATGTCAGCAAGGCTTCACTCAAGAAATTCTCGAATAAAGAGACGAATGTCGAGATCGGCGAGTCGGTGAGAGGCGAAGACGTGTACATCATTCAATCAGCTTGCGGCGAGATCAATGACAATTTGATGGAGCTTCTCATCATGATCAATGCTTGTAAAATCGCGTCCGCGTCTCGTGTAGCCGCCGTGATTCCGTGTTTCCCATACGCTCGACAAGACAAAAAGGATAAATCTCGAGCGCCAATCTCGGCAAAACTCGTCGCCAACATGTTGTCTGTCTCTGGAGCTGATCACATTATCACAATGGATTTGCACGCTTCACAAATTCAAGGCTTTTTCGATATTCCGGTGGATAATTTGTATGCAGAGCCGGCGATTCTCAAATTCATTCGAGAATCGATTCCGAATTGGCAACAATCAGTGATCGTTTCACCGGACGCTGGTGGAGCGAAGAGAGTCACGAGTATTGCAGATCGGCTCAATGTCGACTTTGCGTTGATTCATAAGGAAAGAAAGCGCGCGAATGAGGTCGAGAAAATGACTTTGGTGGGCACAGTGAAAGATCGAGTCGCAATTCTCGTTGACGACATGGCGGACACTTGTGGAACGATTTGTTTAGCAGCTGACAAGCTCGTGGAAGCCGGCGCGTCAAAAGTCTTCGCTTTCTGTGTTCACGGGATTTTCTCTGGTCCAGCGCTGCAACGATTGAATAATTCGGCTTTTGAAGCGGTTGTCGTCACAAATACAATCCCACAAGAGGAAAATATGAAGAAATGCCCGAAAATTCAGTGCATCGACATTTCGATGATTCTAGCTGAAGCAATTCGTCGAACGCACAACGGAGAATCTGTTTCGTATCTTTTTAGTCATGTTCCAATTTGTTAGACGCATTTTGGGGTTATAATATAGGTTCCAGACTTCAATCTAAACATCTAACTTCGATCTAAACATATAACTTCAATCTTAACTTCAATCTAAACTTGTAAATTGAAGCTAAATCTAAAAATTTTAAGAGTTTTAGATCATTAACACCGGTTTTAGATCATCAACACCGGTTTTAGAAGCTCTAGATGCTGTTTTAGACCATCAGGGTTATCTAGGAGCCTTCTAACCATCACCAATCGATTCTCCGTATCACTTTACATAAAACAAGTAAGCTAAAAATTTGATTTAAAGCTTTTGGAGCGAGCTAGAGGGGCTTGAAGTTGGGCAGAGGCGCAAGAAAGCCATGACAACCCAACTTTGAGCACCTCTAGCTTACTCCAAAAGCTTTAAATCAAATTTTTAGCTTGCTTGTTTTATGTAAAGTGATACGGAGAATCGATTGGCGGTGGTTAGAAGGCTCCTAGATAACACGGATGATCTAAAACAGCTGCTCATGATTCCAAAAACGCTGCTCATGATTCAAAACGAATATTTAGCTAAATTTTCTTTTTGAGTGTAAATTGATTGGGCGCTTGTGGACGGCTATGGATCTAGCTATGGACCTAACTATGGGCCTAGCTATGGATCTAGCTATGGACCTAACTATGGGCCTAGCTATGGATCTAGCTATGGACCTAACTATGGGCCTAGCTATGGATCTAGCTATGGACCTAACTATGGGCCTAGCTATGGATCTAGCTATGGACCTAACTATGGGCCTAGCTATGGATCTAGCTATGGACCTAACTATGGGCCTAGCTATGGACCTGCTCCCGCCCCCGCCTAGGCTTAGGCACTTTTAGCTAAAACTGTTATAGCTAAAAGAATAGTTAGACTAGAAATTTACGTAAATTTATGATAAATTTATCCACTAGTACAGTCGAACCTCTCTATAACGAACCTCGATATAACGTAAACCTCTCTATAACGTAAGGCGTGACCGGTCCCGGCCAAATGTAATACAAAATGTCTATAAAAAAACCTCTATATAACGTAAACCTCTATATAACGTAAACTATAGCCGGTCCCGTGAGTTACTTTGTAGAGAGGTTCGACTGTACTTGTATAACCCCAAAATCTTCTTAAAACAGTAGCTTCAGGGTTAGAGATTGGTAAAGTTATTATAAAGTGTCAATCTCTTGTCGTACAGTATACTGAAACTAAAAGTCTTTAACTTTTAGCTAAATAGAAGCTATTGTCAAGTTTTTGTCTACTTTTTGTCTACTTTTTGTCTACTTTTTTCAGAATACTGTAATGAGACAAGAGACTGAGCCTTTGCAATATTAAATTAGTTCAGTAGATTACTTATATATTTTGTTTTTAATGTTTTTTAATGGTTTTTAATGATTTTTAATGATTTTCTAATAGTTTTTAATAGTTTTCAATTCTTAAAATTTGTTTATTCAATGAAATGTTCAAGTAGAAATCGCTGAAATCTTTTTGTTTTTGTTAGCATTTTCCCATCATCGACTTGACGGTTGTTTTCCTATTTCGATTGTTCTTTTCGTTTTCTATTGATACCAAATCATTTCACGTTTACAATTGGCTTTGTAAACGCAAAGAATCTAGTGCACAAGGTTCGATTTATGCCAGAAAATCTAAAGCTATTGTGGTATTTTCTGCGTTTATTTATTCTAGATTTTATCCGAAGCCTAAGCCTAACCGAGAACTGGCTGAGGTACAGAAAATGGACTTAGTGCGAGGCGCTAGCCGCTAGCCTAGGCCTAAGTCCAAGCCTAAACCTAAGCCTAAGCCAAAGCCCTAAGGGTCATCTTTTATACGCGCCGCACCCCTTTTGCCGGGTATAAGAGGCGACCCGACCCTTTGCCATTGGCAATCCAACTTTGAACTCAAATCTCTTGGTGTTGTGCTGTCCAATTTAAATAGTTTCTGTACCTATCAATAGAGAAAGACTTGGCGCATCTAATGATACCAAAAACATTTCAATTGAACAGCCCAACACCAAGAAATTTGAGCTTAAAGTTAGATTACCAATGGCAAAGGGGCTGGGCTCGTCTCAAATGTTCCACAATTTCAAAAGCCTAAGTCTAAGTCTAAGTCTAAGCCTAAGCCTAAGCCTAAGCCTAAGTCTAAATCTAAGGCTATGGCTAAGCCTAAGACTAAGTCTAAGCCTAAGCCTAAGGCTAAGCCTAAGCCTAAGCCTAAGCCTTAAGCCTTAAGCCTAGGCCTAAGCCTAAGCCTAAGCCTAAGCCTAAGCCTAAGCCTAAGCCTTAAGCCTAAGCCTAAGCCTAAGCCTAAGCCTCCTAAGCCTAAGCCTAAGCCTTAAGCCTTAAGCCTAAGCCTAAGCCTTAAGCCTTAAGCCTTAAGCCTTAAGCCTAGGCCTAAGCCTAAGCCTAAGCCTAAGACTTAAGCCTAAGCCTGAGCCTAAGCCTAAGCCTAAGCCTAAGCCTTAAGCCTTAAGCCTTAAGCCTTAAGCCTAAGCCTAAGCCTAAGCCTAAGCCTAGGCCTAAGCCTAAGCCTAAGCCTTAAGCCTTAAGCCTAAGCCTAAGCCTAATTCAGGCCAAACCCAAATAGACTTAGTGGCGCTAGCCTTTGCACTAAGTCCAAGCACAAAGTTTCAATGGCTTTTCGAACACTAGATTCTTCGCCTTTCCAATTCCAATCCAATTTTCTACCACTTTTCTTTGCTCATTCCTTGCCTCTTCCAATTCTAGCTATTTTAATGATTGATTTGTTAGTGATTCTCGTGATTGTTTTTTTAAATAAACTAAAAAAAAATTTAGACAATGCACACGATTCTCTTGATGCAACCGACATCGAAGCTTGATAGCCGAACGTGGAGTGACTATGAGACACTTCGAGAGTGCTTGGAAGGTAAGTGATGCTCAAGCAAATAAGCAAATAAGCAAATAAGCAAATTGAAGCAAAGTTGACTTTAAACCAATAATAGATGATCTATTATACCATGCATAGATAAAATAATCATTTTAAACCATTTTTATTTATCCTATTCGACTAGAAATCTTTTCGTTCCTAATTTTGTTTAAAACCAACAAATGCATTACTTTAGAAAGCTAATTCTTTTTCTTTTTCTTTCATCAGAATGTTTTAATGTTATTTTACAGAAAATTCAATCATTTTTCTGTAAAATAACATTAAAAATGGCTTGAAATGGCTTATTTTTAAACTTTTTTGAAAGCCTAAAGTCAGCTAGTCAAAAAGCGATGATGCGAACACTTTAACTTTAGAAAAGACACACTTTTAGCTAAAGAAACCTATCTTTATGTCAATAGATAAAAGGTAGAGCATAAAAAGTTGAGTATATAGCCAAATTTTCAAAGAAATTGCTTTAGTCAATCTCTTCGTAGAGGTTTTTATAGATTTTTTTTTGCTTTTATAGAAAGCACGTGCTTTCACTCTCGAATTTGCTCGAAAGTGAAGCAAAATTGACTTAAAAAGATGCGAAATTGACTTAAAAGATACGAAATTGAACAATAAACACCTTTTATTTAGAGCAAAACCCTAGTAAATACTATAGCCCCATCCCCATAATGAGCATGCGGAGCCTTGCGTAGTCTAGCTTTGAACGAGTTTTTCTCGACACTGGTTTATGCTACAATGCTCATTTAGGTATCAAAAAATAGCTGAGATTCAGGGCTATTTTTTGATATTAAAGACGCATTTTTTGAAAGTACGGGCGCCTTGGAAAAGATGAAATACTAAAAAAAATTTTCGACGAAGCGACTGTACGATTATTACAGTAATTACAGGAGGTTAATTGATGAATTTGTTCTTTTTTTTGGAAAAGGAACGAAAAGACTTTCTGGAGAGCCTAATATGACTAATATGACCTTTTTATTGAGCCAAATTCATCAATTTTTAGCAATCTGCAAGATCTATGAGGAATTTCTTAAAAAGCACAACCCTGGCCAGCCATCAATCACCTACGATGTCTCGAATCTTTTTGATTTCATTGATAAACTCACCGATCTCTCGTGCATGGTGCTTAATGGTGTAAGTTTTTAAAAAAAATCAACAACTTACACAACTTGTACAACTTACAAGAGTAGCTGAGCTTCTTCTAGTGTTGACAAAAGAAACACTTACTTTTTGCTCTCCTTTCTATTAGGATTTGGTTACGATTAGGTAAATGCATAAGAAATGCGGATTTTTCATCAATTTCCAACGATAGAAACCTGATATTGATAAGCTGATATCGATGAATGTTATAAACTATTTGAAAGTTGTAAATCTCCCCTACAAAATAGGCTAAAACGTGTTTCAATTGATCGAAGCATCGAAGAAATTTCGAGGGCGAAATGCGAGTGACCAAAAAAGGAATCCAGTCACTTTAGGGACAAGTTTAGTGTCGTCAAAATAGAGTTAGCTTCCCAAAATTGAAGATTTAAAAAAAAAGAAAGGATAACTATATATGAATTCATTAAAAAAAGCCTAACGGAAATGCATTTACAGAAATTTAGATAGAGCGTAAGTTCGAAACCCTCAAAATTGTCAAAAAACCGGCTTTTTCACCAAAAAGAAAAACTATTGTAAAAAAAAAGTTTTCTCATGAAATGATCCCAACTCTTAATTATTTTGAATGATATTATTTTGAATGATTGAATGATGAATTTGAATGATTTTAGGGCGCTCATTTTCCACTATATAGTCAAAAACGAACTCTTGTGAAAGTGGTGAAAGTGGGGTTTCAAAAAGTGCCCAAAAAGCCCAAAAAGTGCTTTTATGGTCACTCCATTTCGCCCTCGCAACTTACGCTTTATCTAAATTTCTGTAAATGCATTTCCGTTAGACTTTTTTTTAATGAATTCATATATAGTTATCCTTTCTTTTTTTTTAAATCTTCAATTTTGGGAAGCTAACTCTATTTTGACGACACTAAACTTGTCCCTAAAGTGACTCGATTCCTTTTTTGGTCACTCGCATTTCGCCCTTTTCTTCAATGCTTCGATCAATTGAAACACGTTTTAGCCTATTTTGTAGAGGAGATTTACAACTTTCAAATAGTTTATAACATTCATCGATATCAGCTTATCAATATCAGGTTTCTATCGTTGGAAATTGATGCAAAAGGTTGAAATCCGCATTTCTACATGTACAGTACTAGACAATGAAATATGATATTTGAAAAACGATCGTCACTTTCGCGCGTCTGTAACTCCCTTGTCTTTGAGTTTAAACTATTAGTGTTATACATTTTCTGAAAGCTCTTTTCAATGGCTACACAATGGTAATATTAATATTTACAAATACGGTAAAGACAAGGGAGTTACAGACGCGCGAAAGTGACGATCTTTTTTATCAAATATGATATTTCGTTGTCCTAATAATACACTTCTTTATTTCTTATTTCCAGAGAAACATTGCAGTTTTTCTTATTTCTTATTTACAAATTGAAATTTGTGAAAATTAATGAGAAATCTACTAGAAAAAGTCTCAAAAAGCAGCGTTTGTGAGAGCGCAAAGTACAGCCAGAATTGGATAGCTTAAAATCAAAAACAAAAAAGATTCTCTCAAAAATCTCTCAATTTTTTTGATCGCTAATCTTTGAGCTATTCTTGCCTGCTTTTATGCTAATTGGTCACTTTTCTTTTATTTTGCTAATTTAGAACTTAAAGAAACCGGGAATGGGACAAATGCTACCTTTTTTGCGCACCTGGACATTTGCGCACCTTTTTTTTTGCTGGAAAAGGCCAGGCCGTAGAGCCTACGGCCTTAGGCAAGGCCGTAGAGCTTCAAAAACGTTTCATATAGGCAATCGTATGCGTAGATTCCGAATTTCGACAAATCAGACCTCGCTGACACGTCAAATTTGGGCTAAAAGGCAAAAACTGCGGAAGAAAAGCGTTAAGTTGCGTAGTTTTTGCCTTTTAGCCCAAATTTGACGTGTCAGCGAGGTCTGATTTGTCGAAATTTGGAATCTACGCATACGATTGCCTCAACGGAAATACTTTCGAAGCTCTACGACCTTTCCTAAGGCCGTAGGCTCTACGGTCTTGCCTTTTCCAGCAAAAAAAAGGTGCGCATATGTCCAGGTGCGCAAAAAAAGGTCGCATTTGTCCCACCTCCAAGAAACCATAATATTATCAAAATAACTCTTTCTCTTTCAGCAAAAGACTTACACTCCACACAACAAAGAGTGGATCAAAGAGAAAATTTTCGCCATGCTCCGAAGTCAAGCCGAGGGTCAATAAAGAACAATGAGAACGTTAAAGAACTTAAATAAGAACAATAAGAACAATAAAGAACCTTAAAACTTAGAAAAAAATCCTTTTCTTTACTCAAAATTATCACATTTTCTTTTAAAAATATCGAAATTTATTGAATTTCATAAAGAAATGATCTCTCTGAAATGATCTTTCCCAGCAATTCCCTTTTTTGTTTTATTGATCTTGATGAAAACTACCGCGAAGACTCGACATCCACGTCTCATTCAGTTTCTCCTGAATTTCTTTTATGATTTTATTTCTATTCTCTTTCTTCCCATTCTCTTTCTTCCCATTCTCTTTCTTCCCATTCTCTTTCTTCCCATTCTCTTTCTTCCCATTCTCTTTCTTCCTATTCTCTTTCCTCCCATTCTCTTTCTCCCTATTCTCTTTCTTATTTCTTTTATATCTTATACAGGTTTGTATTTTGATGGGTATTAGTGAATAAATGAGACTTTGTATTTGATAAAAAAAATCGCCAAAAAAAACAATCATTCGTGAAACCCTTAGCTAGCTAGTTAGTTATTAAGTTTAAGAAGTTACCGTAATCAAGAAAAAGCTAAGCTAATAGGTTCTTCTAAAAATTCGCCTAGCAAAAGGTGCCGTTATTCGAAAAGATCTCCATAAAAGTAGTCCTGAAAGATATTAGATCCAAAATTACGGATGCACCTTTTCAACAAATTCCATGCCAAACGCCACACTCAATTCAAAAACCCTAAGTGTTATATAAAGAATTGAAGCCTAAATTCTTGCCTACATTTCTGTACCAAAAGATCTTTGATTGGAGTTCTGCAGCCGATTTTTCACACCCTCAAATGAGCTCACTCTCACTCCCCGACTCGTCGGTTAGGGCTCATTTGAGGGTCTGACAAATCGGCTGCATAACTCGAATCAAAGATCTTTTGATACAGAAATGTAGGCAAGAATTCACGCTTCAATTCTCTATATAACACTTAGGGTTTTTGAATTGATTGCGGCGTTTGGCATGCAATTTGTTGAAAGGGTGTCGCCGTAATTCTGGCGCACCGTGTACAGTGATCCCACTAGGTTCCCTTAAAAAGTATGACTAGATCTTGAAATCAAGAACCATTGCCAGATTTGTAAGATGTTGCCATTGCCAAAAGATGTTGTAATTTTTATGACTAACTTGTTCTTCTTTCGAATCCCTTCCAGCGGGTTCTTGTTGAAAATCGTGTTTATCATAGTCGAAAGTCGTATCTGAATTTGAAACAATAAGAATTTTCGTTCTTTACAATAGCGAGAATGATTATAGTTATCTTATAGTCGATTATCAACGGCAATGATTTAGGATAAGGGAATGCAGGATAAGGATAAGGGAATGCATGATGTGTGGATCGTTGTGGATCGTTGTAGATCGTTGTGGATCGTTATAGACCGTTGTAGATCGTTATAGATCGTCGTAGATCGTTGTAGATCGTTGTGGATCGTTGTAGATCATTGTGGATCGTTATAGATCGTTGTAGATCGTTATAGATCGTTGTAGATCGTTGTGGATTGTTGTAGATCATTGTAGATCGTTGTGGATCGTTGTGGATCATTGTGGATCGTTGCGGATCGTTGTGAATCGTTGTGGATCGTTGTGGATCATTGTGGATCGTTGCGGATCGATCGTTGTGGACCTCAATCGTTTGTGTGTGGATTGTTGGATCATTAGGGTTTATAAAATTGACCAAATGGTTGACCCAGTTGAAGCTGGATAGCCAATTATTGGTCTGACTTCTATTCATCAGATCCATCTTGCTTCTAGAAGCAATAAACAGATATTTTTGTGCATCTCTTATTCTCGCCGCTAATCGGACATGAAATCATTTCCGCCGATAATCGCTATTCCCGCTAATCGATCGACCGTTATCCATAAATACGCAGCCTTTAATTTTCGCACTAATCGATATGTTATGAAAGTTATGAAAGCAATAGAAAGCTATTAAAAGTTTAGCCTTAAAAGTTGAGCCTTAAAAGTTGAGCCTTGAAAGTTGAGCCTTGAAAGCTGAGCCTTGAAAGCTGAGCCTTGAAAGTCAACCCTTTCTCACCAACCATTATTCCACGGTGGTCGTCCAAGTGGATCCGGTCGAAGACTCTCCATCCAACTCTGATTCAACGCCTCCTAAACAAAAGATTTCATTTAATCTTCCCATTCTTTCCCAGCTACCTGTTCTTCTTTCGCTTTTTGCAGCGCTTGAGGATCGGTTTTGATCTCGAATTTCTCGTAGTCAATCGTAGTGTCTAAAAATGTATTGAAAAATTGAAGAAATAGATGTTACAAGTCAAAGTTTAAGGGAAAACTTTTCAGAGTTCAGAAAAATTAAACAAATCCAAAATAAAACAAATCCGAATTTCCCAACCATTGTTCCACGGAGGTCTTGCAGGTGGGCCGTTTCGATGTCTCGATTGAGCTGTCTTTCCGCGAGATAGCTTCTTTCTGCTTTCTGATCGATGTGCCTAAATTTTGGGTTTGAAATTGTAAAGAAAAGCTCCTGCTTCATTCTGTAAATAAAGCAACATAAGTGGTTAGGCTTTTCAGAAATTCTTTTCGCTCTTTTTCCTATTTTAAATTGAAATAACATTGAAATAACGTTGAAAAATAACAAAACAAAGAAGCGAATTTGTTATTTCTCAATGAAAGTACGAAAAAGAACGAAAAAAAACTTTACAAATCCTAGTAATTAACATGTTTTACATGCCTAATAGTTTACAGTTAATCTTATTTTTTTTAAACTTTTCAAACCTCCGAATGAGCGGTGTGTGGCGGTTGACTCTTCGATCTCGTTTTCGTCGTCATTCTTTCAAAAGCTTAAGTTTCCAAATCTAAAGTATTCGAAACTATTCGAAAAGATATTCTCAAATGCACAACAATGAAAAATGATAAAATGAGTACAATTGATGTCATCAAGTTACTTGCTCGAAGAGTTACCTCATCATAAATGCAAACTTTTCCCCCTCAACTGTCAATCATTAGAGACTAACAAAATTTGCTACACTACTTTCAGAAAAAATGTCACTAAAGAAAGCAATCTCAAAAAAACTACAAATTGTAGTTACGCAGCCTCATTTAAACGGGCTAGTCTAGAAATCCATGTCGTAAAAAGCTGATTAAAATGCATGAGCACAAGCGAAAACAATCTCGAAAAGGAAGCCTCCCAGCTAGTCGAAAACATTCCAAAAAGATGTGCCCTTTTTGTGAATAAGAAAATTAGCGAGCCGACCAAAAACACAGCAAATATCCTATTCTTTAGCTTTGCTTTGTGTCGACATGCAAAGGGCCAGCATTTCCATGGAAGCACCATCCTCACATGAACAGTTATTTTCCTCAAAAATTTCAACAGAAAACTCAAACAAGCTAAACTAATAGCAATAGCTTCATAGCTGTGCACGACTAACTAATGCCTTTCTCTTGGATGGCTTGCAAATCTATGCCAAGACTAGAATGTGATCCATGTTTGCATTTTTGATAAACCAATAATTAAAGCCCATACATTTATCGTCAACAAAATACATATACAGTGTGCAAATGGGCAATGATAAATAATAAACATGCGATCGCTCAATTAGTTGCCACCACGGAGACGAAGGACGAGGTGAAGAGTCGACTCCTTTTGGATGTTGTAATCCGAGAGGGTACGTCCATCTTCCAACTGCTTTCCTAAACAAAATAATTAGTAAGAGCTTTTAGGTAATAAACACACCGGCAAAGATGAGGCGTTGTTGATCGGGTGGAATGCCCTCCTTGTCCTGGATCTTGGCTTTCACATTCTCGATACTATCCGAGGCTTCCACTTCCAATGTGATCGTCTTGCCGGTCAACGTTTTCACGAAGATCTGCATACCACCTCGAAGTCGGAGCACAAGATGAAGAGTCGACTCTTTCTGGATGTTGTAGTCGGAAAGAGTGCGACCATCCTCCAATTGCTTGCCTAAAAAAGAAAGCTTGAGTATTGTTTTAGGGTAATTGTACACAAAAACCATATAAAATTTTGATACCTGCAAAGATCAATCGTTGTTGGTCTGGTGGAATTCCCTCCTTATCTTGAATCTTTGCCTTGACGTTGTCGATGGTATCCGAGGCCTCAACTTCCAGCGTGATCGTCTTGCCAGTCAACGTCTTGACGAAGATTTGCATACCACCTCGGAGACGGAGCACAAGGTGAAGAGTTGATTCCTTTTGGATGTTGTAGTCGGAAAGAGTGCGACCATCCTCCAATTGTTTGCCTAAAATAAAAGTGTAAAAGCTTCAAAATAAACATCTGGAAATTAAGTTTGTTTACAGCATGGTTTTTCCCAATAATCATGGCTCCGACGGAGCTATAACAGGATAAGGAATATGCCGCACCGGCCGGGCATCTTCCAATAATGAAAGCGCCACACAACCAGTCGCTCTAGGATTTTGCAGGAGAGCACCAAATAAGTTGGGTTTCTGTTTGCTCGTAGGTTAAACCTACAGGAATCCATAAATTTTTTCAAAAGACTGCTATTTAAAACATTGACAGGTAAACCAGTAACTTTACCTGCAAAGATCAAGCGCTGTTGGTCTGGTGGAATGCCCTCCTTGTCCTGGATTTTTGCCTTGACATTATCGATGGTGTCCGAAGCCTCCACTTCTAACGTGATCGTCTTGCCGGTGAGTGTCTTGACGAAGATTTGCATGCCACCTCGGAGACGGAGTACAAGATGAAGAGTTGACTCCTTCTGGATGTTGTAGTCGGAAAGAGAGCGGCCATCCTCCAATTGTTTGCCTAAATAAGTAATGTTTTTGTAAAGGCTTAAAAAGTAGATTCAGACTAAATCAAATGATTTTTTGTTCACGGCATGGTTTCTCCCAACTTTCATGGTTCCGACGGAACTAAGAAAGGATAAGGAATATACCGTTGCAATCGGGCATCTTCAAGTAGCGGAAGCGCCACACAATTGATCTTTCTAGGATTCTGCAAAGGCCACCCCATTAAGAAGCTACCATTTCTTGCAAGTGAAATTACTTCCACAGAAATCCAATGTTTTAGTAAGTCCTATTCTTTAAAACAAAAGAATACCTGCAAAGATCAATCGTTGCTGATCTGGTGGAATTCCTTCTTTGTCTTGAATCTTGGCCTTGACATTCTCGATAGTGTCTGAAGCTTCCACCTCCAACGTGATCGTTTTGCCAGTCAACGTCTTGACGAAAATTTGCATGCCACCTCGAAGACGGAGCACAAGATGAAGAGTCGACTCTTTCTGGATGTTGTAGTCGGAAAGAGTGCGACCATCCTCCAATTGCTTGCCTAAAAAAGAAAGCTTGAGTATTGTTTTAGGGTAATTGTACACAAAACCAATAAAATTTTGATACCTGCAAAGATCAATCGTTGTTGGTCTGGTGGAATTCCCTCCTTATCTTGAATCTTTGCCTTGACGTTGTCGATGGTATCCGAGGCCTCAACTTCCAGCGTGATCGTCTTGCCAGTCAACGTCTTGACGAAGATTTGCATGCCACCTCGGAGACGGAGCACAAGGTGAAGAGTTGATTCCTTTTGGATGTTGTAGTCGGAAAGAGTGCGACCATCCTCCAATTGTTTGCCTAAAAGTAAACATAAACTTGATCAAACAAACGCTTCTTAATGTTACTCAAAACTAAACTCACCGGCAAAAATAAGCCGTTGCTGATCTGGTGGAATGCCCTCCTTGTCCTGGATCTTGGCCTTGACATTCTCGATGGTGTCAGAAGCCTCCACTTCCAACGTGATGGTTTTGCCAGTGAGCGTTTTCACGAAAATTTGCATTTTTCTAAAATAAAAACAGATTATCAGTAGCTAAAAAGTGAAACTCGTAAAAGCAAATGATGAAAAACGAAGAAGGGAATGAGAAACTTTGCGAAATGATACGAAAGGTTGAATGGCGATACGAAAATGATTCAGATTCAGCGCGGGAATCAATAATTGTTTTACGAGAGAGCAACTACGGTGAAAGAGCGCAAAATAAACGTGTTCGAGGCAACTGATCGGCAAAATGTAGAGAATGAGAAATGAAAATTTCGCCTGAAATTTTACTTTTAAAAAGATATCACGACTTAAAAGATATTTCAGTGAGGGAAGTGGCGCATTTTTCTAGCTACGGTGTTTAAATTTGTTCCCACATTTTAGAATACAGAAATTTTTGCTGCTTTTTACAGGGTGCGGCAAAAGTTCTGACACTTTTTCTGTAAGCAGTAATTTTTTTGTCTTCAAAAACCCGTGAATTTCAAAAAACTAACGCCGGATTCTAAAAATTTAGGCAGTTTCACCCCAATATAGCCATTTTCATAAAAAGATTTCAACTCTCAATAACTTTTTGACGAGAATTTTTTATATCCCGGTCTTAAACTTTGCAGAATGAAATTTTTTCCAAAAACTGCTGTTACCATTTGATAGAACTGAGTTTTTTCTTGAAAACAAGCCACAAAAAAACTTTATATCTCAAAAACGAAAGATTTTCGAGCGATTCTACGAAGGGCACCCAAATCTCAACAGCAAAAAAAACGGCTGTAATGACCTTTAAACATCCTCATCAAAAGGTTGTTTAGATGGCAATTTTTGTGCAAAAAAAGTATATTAGGGGGTAAAAATATCTGAATTTTTATATTCCGGTGTTAGTTTTTCAAAAATCGCGTCTTTTCCAAGTCAAACTGCCCGTTTACAAAAAGTGTCGGAACATTTGCCGCACCCTGTACAATCGCACAACTTCTACAACTTCTACATTAATAAAAGTCCCTATTTTTAATTTTATTTTTATTTTATCCATTTCGTATTTCAGTTCAAATCGTGTAATCGAATCCGATAAACGATTCGACTCTAAAAGTGACACGATGTCGAACAGTATTGCTGACAAATGAAATGTTTATATTACAGGCGATGCTTCGAGGACACTTTTGAAACATTTTGACTGAAGAGTTTTACGAAAAACAAAGTGGAGATAGAGTTTTTTGGTTTAAAAATAGATTGGTTCAAGTTTATAGTTGACTAACTAATTTATAAAGTGCTTTTTATTGAAATAGGGGGCTAGTTTGCGTCTAGTTTTTCGTTTTTTGCACAACTCGCCATAACTTTCTTCTAAGTCGACCAATCTTTATGATTTTGATGTCATTTTGTAGATCTTAATCAGTACAACAAAATGACACCAAAAACATAAAGATTGGTCGACTTAGAAGAAAGTTATGGCGAGTACAGCCAAAGCACAAGGTACGGGCATAGTTTTGACTTGATTTTTGTCCTATTCTGTCCAAACTAGTCCTATTTTTGGCTTTATCAGTTTTATATAGGCTTTTATATTGTCTCTTGGAATAGTAGTCTGCTAGAAGCTGTAGTCTGCTAGAAGATTTGCATTTTTCAAGGCACAAACCCCAGCGCTTGGTTGATATTTTTGATTCAAAGTGTTTAGATTAGAACGTTTGTTGAAACGATGTTGATTTATTTCAAATTTAACCAAGAATTGGTAGATTATTGTTATTATTATTGGTTAGAATTATTATTATATTATTATTATATTATTGGTAGATTAATCTCCCCTTTACCACAAGAATTATTAGTAGATTGATCTCGTATTGAAGTGAGAGACATATGGTCTTGATGAGTGCCTATTAAAAGACATTGAGAACAATGAGGATGATGGGGAAAAGACATTGACTAGGAATTGTTGTGTGTAGAAAGATTGCCCCCACTCACACATCAAAACAGATCATATCTAGGAGAGGGATCCTTGGGGATTGACCACGCGTCGCACTCTATAACTGCTCAAGATCGATGAGGTTGTTTTGATACAGTAAGGAAATGCAAGTATTGTTTGGCGAAATGTTTGGCGAAATTTTTGGCGTTGGAAACAATTTTAGAAAGTGCAAGAAATTAGGCGTCACTTTGAATCAGCTCCACTCTTCATTGAGCTTCTTGCTTTTCGTTTTAAAAAGAAATAGGCAAAGAAAGAAACCTTGAGGAGAATTAAACCCTTGACTTTCTGCTTTCGGCTCTGGCTCGCTTTTCGAAGTTCTACCATTTAGCCACAGACGCTTTTCTCGGCGACCAGAAAGAAGACAAGAAGAGAGAATCTCTCCTCAGCCCCATCCAAAGAATTGGTGTAGATGTCATGATATCAAATCTCTTGATATCAAACTGGTCATCATATCAAATCCCTTGATATCATTTACCAACCCCCTAATGAACAGTAACCTTTTCTGTCCTCCTGTCAAACAGTTGCTATTCGAAAATCGAACATAAATCAAACGAGTCAAGTAAGAACGAGCCATTACCAATCCCAGTCCTATTAACTTCACTCAACCACCACTTGGTGTCAAATCAATTTCCGAATTTTTACGTACACAAAGAAACACGTGTTGCAGTGAGTTATTGACGACTTTTGTGCAAAGTCTGTGTTTGAATGTGAAGGATTTTAAACAGTCAAGATCTTAGAGAGTATTAAAGTTTCAACTTTAACATTAGAGTTTTTATTTCAACTTCAACATTAGAGTTTTTATTTCAACTTCAACATTAGAGTTTTTATTTCAACTCCCCCAATCTCCCTTTATCAACTAACAAATCAACTCAAGAGAAATAACATTAGCATATGCTGTCTTGAAAAGTGAATGGCCTTGGCATTGATCGTTCCATTTACAATTGGATCCTCTCAACTGAGCAAAAGACAACTGAGCAAAAGGCAGAGAGATCCCAAACTTGCGCAACGCAAAACTTTCTCCTCTACAGTATACTGTCCATTTTTTGTGTAATAAAGTTGAGCAATGTTTCTGGATGAGTTTATTTGAATGAATTGAATTGAATGAGTTGAATTGAAAGGATTGAATTGAAAGGATTGCTAACAAGTGAAGTATTGGGTTGTCCAGTTATGAATGCGCGTTTTTTACTATTCTGTAAATTTCTCAAGATATCGAACAGATGTATATGAGTGTTATATACCATTCGAAAGCTGAAGATCTCCTCTACATTTGAGCTTAGAGCTAGAGCTGCATCTAGAGCTAGAGCTAGAAATCTCAAGTAAATTTCTCAAGAATCAAGAAAAAGATGTATATGAGTATTATTCGAAAGCTGAAGATCTCCTCTACATTTTGATATAAAAAGTTTTTGAATTTATTCAGCTTTTGGGCAAATTGACTGCACAGAAGAAGAGGTGGCCAAAAAATGGATCAAGTTTTGGCTCTCAGGACTCAGAGCCAGCTCTCGGACTCACATTCAGCCCTCGGAACTCAGAGCCAGCTCTCAGGACTCAGAGCCAGCTCTCAGGACTCAGAGCCAGCTCTCAGGACTCAGAGCCAGCTCTCAGGACTCAGAGCCAGCTCTCGGGACTCAGAGCCAGCTCTCAGGACTCAGAGCCAGCTCTCAGGACTCAGAGCCAGCTCTCAGGACTCAGAGCCAGCCGAGGTGCCTTTGGATCAAGTTTTGGCTCCGCTCAAATTGAGTTAACCGTTTGATGTTTGGCCAATAGATATATCAATACAACTTTTTTTTAAATATAACAATTTCAGAGCATCTTTACTTTGCTTTTCTTTTCTGGGCGGTTATTTTACACCATAAAACTTGAGGAATAGCTAAGCTGAAATGGGTTTTTTTTGAAAACGACCTCTCCATTTGTGCAGTTAATTTCCCAAAAAGTTGAATGAATTCAAAAACCTTTTTATTCCAAAATATAGAGGAGATCTTCAGCTTTCGAATGGTATATAACACTCAAATACATCTGTTCGATGTCTTGAGAAATTTACAAAATAGTAAAAACCCGTATCCATAACTAGACAACCCAATATTTCAGCTGGTATTTGTGGCTGAGTAGATCAGACATCTGTACACAAACAAGTGCCTAGTTAGAGTACTAGTTCTAGTTCTAGTTCTAGAGTTGCAGCCCTAGCTCTAGTTCTAGCTCTAGCTCTTGAAGTAAAAGCCAGCTTTTGAAGTAAAAAGCTAAAAATCTTTCAAATTTAAAGCTTTTTCTAAATCAAAGCAAGTTCTACATAGTTAAAGCTTTCTTATCTAAATTAAAGCAGTTAAATCAAAAGCAGTTAAATCAAAGCAGTTAAATCAAAGCTTTCATAGTTTTTCCCTATCCCCTCAAAACCAAAGTTCATCTTCTCAAATCGATGTTGCGAATGTCTAGGAATGTCCTCTCCAATCCTCTCCAATCCTCAATTTAATGGTTGTTCAATGGACAATAAAAACGAGACAAACATCGATAAATGTCAAGAAAAGAAAAAGAAACAAATGATTGTGATCATTCTTTTTCTTTTCTCGAAACATTTCCCTTCCACATCAACCATTTCATTCATTTACTATCACTCCTTCTAGAAATCTAGTGAACAAATGTTAGCATTAAAGTGAATTACGAAAAAGATTACTATAAAGACTCTAATAGAACGTGGCTAAATACTCTAATAAAACGTGGCTAAAGACTCTAATAGAACGTGGCTAAAGACTCTAATAGAACGTGGCTAAAGACTCTAATAGAATGTGGCTAAAGACTCTAATAGAGCGTGGCTAAATACTCTAGTAGAACATGGCTAAAGACTCTAATAGAACGTGGCTAAAGACTCTAATAGAATGTGGCTAAAGACTCTAATAGAATGTGGCTAAAGACTCTAATAGAATGTGGCTAAAGACTCTAATAGAATGTGGCTAAAGACTCTAATAGAACGCCACCTCTTCGTACAGTCGCGTAATCTAACTTCTTTTATCGGCGGTGTTCTATTCGAGTATTCTATTAGAGTATTCTATTAGAGTGTTCTATTAGAGTATTCTATTAGAGTATTTACAGTATAAACTATTTAAATCAAATCCCCTAAAATCCATTTTCACTCGAAAACGTTTGTAATGTGTCAGAGAAAATGTGTGTATGTGTTGGATAGAGAACAAAAAAAGCTATGAATCGAGCGAGAGGATTGGCTGAATAAACACACAACACAGAGACACATTGTCATTTTTTGGGAAAGCAGATTGCAAAAAGCTTCGAATAAGACTAGGAATTAGATTCTAGTGCCTCGAAAATGAATCTGACCTGAGCGTCATCTGATTTTGACTACCGTATTTTCTCTAATAGTAGTGCACCGTGAGCGTCGCCTAAATTGCCTAAATTGCTCGAAATCTCGAGAACCGCTTATCAGAACCTATCGATGTGGGGTCGGAAAATGTAGCTGACGATGAGATCTAGTGATCTATTAGAGTGTTGAGCTTCTGCAAAAGCTTGGAAACCGTAAAGTAGTCACCAACTCGGCTCGCCGGAGTGCACTACTATTAGAGAAAATACTTACCGAAAATTTAATTCTCTTCATAATCTGGAGCATATGTAAGAACAGGCGTTTGGGAAAAGATTAAAATTATTAGTTTTTAGCTAAAAATCTGTAGAATTATTGTTTTTCTGTTTTTTCTTTGCTTAGTTATTAGATCAATTCAAGAATTCAAAAGAAAATGCTTGAAAATCCCCACTTCTAGAACAAAGAACTGAGTCTAGAACTAGAAAACCCTGAGTCCAAGAATGAGGAATGATCCGTTTTCCACCCCGTCATAGATTTATTATTGTTATAGAACTCATATTTTAATAGTTTAGCTATATAAACATCTAGTTATATGGCAATTTTAACAATTTCTAGCAGATATGCCACTCGGAGGGGCGGCAAAAACGGATGCGCCCGGCTCGGTGGCTCATGGATACGCCTGGGTGTCTGCAGGGCTCACCCGCAAGAAGGTTGGCTTTATTTTGTTCGAATCTAAAACGGGAAACTAGTAAATACATGCTTCATACCGTTTTTTTCGTGCCGACAAAATTGATGACTATAAAAGCGCATAAATGGGCACATTGTAGCATTTCAACATTTTCATAAACATAACTCTTTTCAATGAGAAAAAAAATGAACCCAGTAGCCGTTCTCGATCTCTTTAAACCCTCATTTTTAGGGATGTCAAAACGCATTATGAGATGCACTTGATTTCACGTAGAAGCTATCGTAAGCTATTGTCAGCTATTGTCAGCTATTGTCAGCTATTGTCAGCTATTGTCAGCTATTGTAATGCTAGCCAATCAAATTACTGTAGTTTTTCTAATTGATTGATGTCTTTTGATATGCATTTTTCAATAAAATGCAATCAAAGCTGGAGCTGGCCTGCAATCAAAGCTGGAGCTGGACGGGAAAGCTGGACCGGCCATTGGGGGTCTGCAATAAAAGTTTTTACAAGTTTTTTCTTGCAATTTTTTGTATTTTATAGTTTGTTTTACAATTTTTTGTACAGTTTTTGTACAGTTTTTTGTATTTTACAGCTTGTTTTACAATGTTTTTACAGTTTTTGATAAGTTTTTGTGTACAGTTCTTGGTTTTTTTTTCAATTTTTACAGTTTTTTGTGGACATTTCTTTGTTTTTCTACAATTTTTACAATGTTTTCCACCAGTTTCACCTTTCAAAATGCTCTTTATCGCATTTCATTTTCCAGAAAAACCTCAAACATAAAACTCAGTCACAAAAAAAAAGAGAAAAAAGATCAAAGTCAAAATATTGTTTGTCATGGTTTGGAGGGAAAGAAGTCAAAAAAAAAAAAACAAAAACAAACTCTATTACACTGTATTTGATGGAATTTTGCATAAAATCTCAAGAAAATCAAATAAATATCCTATTTTTTAAAGAAAGATTGAAGAAAGATAAAGAAAAATTAAAGAAAAGTAAGGAAAGATTAAAGAAAAGTATTGAAAAGTAAGAAAAATTGAAGAAAAGTATAGAAAGATAAAGAAAACTTAAAGAAAACTTAAAGAAAGGCATAGAAAGATTAAAGAAAAAGCTCCCAAATCAATCCAAAAGAATTCCTTGTTCACATAAATCCTAAATTATGTCATTTTGTAGGGGAAATAGGGCCGACAGATCACAGTCTATTCAAACAAAAATCAATTTTTATCTATTTTCAGATTAAAAATGGTTACGGTAGAAAGTTTTTTGACTTAAAAGGCTTTAAAAAAGGGTTACGGTAGATATTTTATCAAATAGAATTACTCAAATTCAAGAAAAATTCGATTTAATCGAATTTTGATCAAAAGAAATTCGAAAGAGTTCATTTTTTTGAAAAAAAACCAAGCCAAAATCTATTGTAATCATGTAAAATTGAGAAAAAAACGAGCTTTTTCACAAAATACGTTAGCTTTTGCATAAAATAGACCATTTTACGAGGGTGGGACATTTGCGCGCCTTTTTTTGCGCACCTGGACATTTGCGCACCTTTTTTTTGCTGGAAAAGGCCTTAGGAAAAGTCGTAGAGCTTCAAAAACGTTTCATATAGGCAATCGTATGCGTAGATTCCGAATTTCGAAAAATCAGACCTCGCTGACACGTCAAATTTGGGCTAAAAGGCAAAAACTGCGGAAGAAAAGCGTTAAGTTGCGTAGTTTTTGCCTTTTAGCCCAAATTTGACGTGTCAGCGAGGTCTGATTTGTCGAAATTCGGAATCTACGCATACGATTGCCTATATGGAAATATTTTCGAAGCTCTACGGCCTTTCCTAAGGCCGTAGGCTCTTAGGAAGCTCTTCCTAAGGCGCAGAAAAAGGTCGCAGGTGCGCAGGTCGTCCAGGTGCTCAAAAAAGGGCGCGCAAATGTCCCACTCCCCATTTTACTCTTTTTAAAATAACAAAAATCTTTACTTCCTTAAAACCTATTCTTTCAATTTCTTAAAACCTATTCTTTCAATTCAGACAATCTACCGTAACCCTGAACTCAAAGAGATCCAAGAATCTCGAAAAAACATTCAACAAAAACACAAAAACACATTTGAAACTCTTGATATGCTAAAAAGAGCCTAATGGATATTCCAAAGATACAGTATTCCAAAGAAATAAGCTCAATATGAAGACAAAAACAAAACAAAACAAAACCGAAAATGCAATAAACGAGTGAAATGCGAGGCCTAATACTGTAATGTTAACGGAATACTTTTGAAAATACTGTTCACACGTCATGGCGTCTCAAACATCAGAAAAAAAAACATCAGAACCGGAAAAGAGAAAAAAAAGCATTTACATTTACATTTGAACTAGTAATTTGAGATGTCAATGGTTTCCCTTTGAATCGTCTTGAGAAGCGGCTGAATGATTGCTTGAGGACGGGCTTGGAGATTGGCCTTCGGACCAGGAACCTGAAAATTTCGATTAGAATGGAGAGAAATATCGATCGGAATTGGACCGAGATTGATTTAGACCGAGATTGGATTTAGATTGAAGATTAATATTGAAATCTAACTACAAAAAGCTTGAAACCTAGCCCCTCAGAACTCCAAGAAACACGTTATTAACCCATATATGACAAAAAAGATGCAATAATCTAGACGCCGGGATTGAACCGTTGATCGCCCGACTAAGAGCCTGGACTCCTAGCCACTCGGCTATGACCGCCACGACGCCCTCTCGCTTAACTCGGCTTAAAAGGCCTCTTACTTAAAAGCTGGCTTAGGACGCGACCTGCCTTTAAGAGGGCGTCTCGCCGAAGGGCCACAGAAGCCCCGGTGGTTTAGGGGATAGTGAGCTAGTCTTCCAAACCAATGCTCACGGGTTCAATTCCCCTTGTCGCCAAATTCTTTGCTTTTTTTGGAAAACTTTGTGAAAACACTTCTTTTTGGTTATTATAGTGTTTTTAAAGCAGTAATTAGCTATTTATTAGCTTTCAGAGACGGAGATAGCTTTCAGAGACAGTAATTAGCTATCCATAGCTTTCAGAGACATTTATGGGTGCTTTACTTACAAACACGTTTCAAAAACTTAGATCTAATCAATAATCAACTCTATTATCTAGCTTATCCCCAAATTGCTAGCTTCATCTTCCTTTATTTCCCTTCAAAGCATCGATCATCGATTCCCAATCGAGGCCAATATTTCTCCCTTCTTTTTCTTTTGCGGTTACCCAAATCAAAAGCAAATCCTCGGTGTCTTGTGTTTCACAGAAATGTGAGAACAGTTGTCTATTCTTTTTTCTATCTCAAATTGGAGAGATCAACGGGCATGATAGCACATTCGATCAGTTGTTCACCCATCCGTCAATTCGCCTAACACCAACCAAAACGATTTGAAAACTATTGAGATGTTGGCTCTGCTAATGAATTTGTCTGCTAAATGTTTGCAAGTTCTTACAGGAAGCTACAGTAAGCTACAGGATGCTACAGGAAGCTACAGTAAGCTACAGGAAGCTAGAGGAAGCTACAGTAGCTACAGTGAGCTACAGTGAGCTACAGGAAGCTACAGGAAGCTACAGAAAGCTAGAGGAGGCTACAGTAAGCTACAGGAAGCTGCAATCTAAAACAAGGCTATAGTAGCTACAGTAGGCTTAGTCTATGGCAAGCTACAGTTCGCTTCAATCTATAGTAAACTATCTACAGTAAACTAAGCAGTCTATCTACAGTAAACTACAAAGCTACCGTAGGCTACAGTCTACATTAAACTACAGTCTACAGTAGACTACAGTATGCTTCAATCTACAATAAGCTATCCTTAAAGTTTAGCCAAATTTCAAACAAACATTCCCAGCGTTTCCAAAGTTTCTCCAATATTTGCCGGTCCCTCCCGTTTTATGGACAATGACACAGCCATAAAACGTGTTTACAACCCCCTTTCCAATCGGTGACATTTCAATTTACAGTCATTTACTTTGCCCCCTTGTAACTGCACAGCATTCTTTGGTGGGGCAAATAACGGGAGCCTCCTTTTGACTGATAGAGGGGGGAAATGATTTATGAGGTGTTGCTGCCTCTTTCACTGCTCTTATCTTTCTTTCTTTCACTTTGTGAATCTACAAAGTGTGTATGTTTCCTATTTTACAGGATAAACACGAAAGTTTTTGAGAAAAAGGTGACTTTTTTCTGGTTCTTGACCGGTTCTTGAAAATTAGACGATAAAACAAAAGCTCCTGCGCCGCCGGGACTCGAAACCTCGAGCTTTCGCTTACCGGGCAACTGTGCTAACCATTACACCACAACGCAACTGATCTGAGTTGCTCCAAAGGGAATTAACTTTAGGAAAATGTAATTTCCTATCAGCCGAAAAACGGCTGGGCCGGCTGGCTTAAGGGCCGATTTTTCGGTTGCTCAAACAGTCGTCGCCGTGGCCTAGTCGGGAGCGCGCTGGCCTACAAGCCAAAACATCCGGGTTCGGCTCCTAGCTGTGACAAGAGTTTTTTTTTTTTAGAAAATGAAATATCAGATTCAAAACTACATAGAATTCTAAGGCTAATAAACTAAAAATGATTTAAATTTGTTTCAAGGAGCCGAGGACTCGAACGAACGGACAGAACAGACAGAACGGACGGACACTGCTCTTTTATATATAGTATTCCCTGAATATTCATCTTTCCGTCAAGAATTCCCGATGCAATCAGTACACCCCTTGTATTCCCCGCTTGTTAATCGCCTTAATTCCAATCTTTCCCCACTCTTTTTCCAATATTCCCAATATTCCCAATATTCCCAATATTTCCAATATCAGACTTTCGTCAGAGAAATTCTGAAGGGATTATGACTGATAATTCGAAGTGAGTGAGATTCAAAGTGTAAAAAAAAAAGCAAGTGTTCCTTCTTTTCCAAATAAACCCTTCTCCATAAAATCGGCTTATAAAAGCCAACCGTTTGAGAATAATAAAAAAAGAAGGATTTATGAATGAAGGCTGAATGAATGCTGAAAAGGATGAACCAATTTCAAAGGGGGAAACCGACAATGATCGTGAAGAACTTTGTCACATAGGAGTACGGTATTAAGTGAGTTTCTGAGTAATCGTACGGTATTAACTTAGTTTCTGAGGGATCGATTTCGATAGTAATCTCGATAGTAATCGATAAAAACCACTCACCATTCAGCTGAGGAACTGTTGTTTGTTGGGGAGATGACTGAGCGGCAGCGGCAACGGCGGCGGCGGCGGCTTGTTGTTGCATTTGTTGCAGAAGGAGCATCGGGTTGAAAATGGCAAGTGGCGGGAAAGCTGGACCGGCCATTGGGGGTCTAGAATTGAAAATTGATTCTTTAAAGTCCTGTAAAACTCGATGAACTCAATCCTTTCAAAGAATCAATCCTTTCAGCACTCACCTAGGAAATGCGGGTGGCAAAAGACCGGCTCCAGGCACCGATCCGAGTCTTTGCATCATGGCCATGTATTGTTGCATGGCTAGGAACGGATTTCCACCCATTGCTGCTAAACCGGCCAATGGAGACTCATCAGATTCCTGAATAAGAAAAAAATTATACTCGTCCCGGATTCGCCATTGGCAAGCTAACTTTGAGTTCAAATATCTCGGTGTTGGTGCATCCAATTTAAATAGTTTTTGTACCAATCAATAGAGAAAGACTTGGCGCATTCAATGATACAAAGAATACTTAAATTGGATGACCCAATCCCAAGATATTTGAGCTCAAAGTTAGATTGCCAATGGCAAAAGGGGCGGGGCATGTATAAAAGGTTTCTGGACCTTTGTTTCTGGACAAGATCTGTCTGGACAGCGTAATAATACATCTCATAGTCAGATCAAAGCCAAAATTCCAAAATTTACATTCTAAGGAAACGACAAAAGGGCTGGGGCGCATATAAAAGGCAACCCACTTCGCCATTGGCAATCTAACTTTGAACTCAAATATCTCGGTGTTGGTGCGTCCAATTTCATTAGTTTTTGTACCAATCGATAGAGAAAGACTTGGCGCATCAAATGATGCCAAAACATTTAATGAATAAGTCAAATTGTAAGGATTACAGGCTTTTTCAAGCACACCCTTTTAGAAGCCATAAAAGCAGTACTGTAAAATCAATTCTCTCCACCAAAACCCACCTTTTTACTCGATCCAGCCTCATCAGGACATCCATTTTCTTCTCTTGAATCATTTTCCTCATCCTTTTTCATCGAAATATCAGCAATACTCCAAATTTTCGGCTTTTTCGGTGACTCAGTCTCTGCTGATGATGGAGAGGCCAACGCTTGTGAGGAGCCGTTCGCATTGTTGTTTGATTCTAAACAAATATGATTTATAGATGAGAAAAATGTATTTATAGAGCTAAAAACTCTTGTAACTCACCATGTTTCCTTTCTCCATTCTGTTGGGGTAAACTGATGTCGGAGATGGAGCTGGACGGGCGTTCGTTTGCATCAACGGTGTCCAAATCGTCCTGAAAGAGTTGGATTTTAGAAAAAAAGATTGAAAAGATATTCAGATATACTGTAGAGATATACTGTAGATATACTGTAGAGCTTTTTACGCACATCATCATCCTGTTGTCGATTTCTCGGTGACCACTCGTTTTTATGCTCTTTTTTCAAGCGTCGGCGCGCATTCGCAAACCATGTGGAGACCTGAATCAGATATATAAGAAGGTCTAGAAGGTCTAGAAGATCTAGAGGATCTAGAGGATCTAGAAGGTCTAGAAGGTCTAGAAGGTCTAGAAGATCTAGAGGATCTAGAGGATCTAGAAGATCTAGAAGATCTAGAAGATCTAGAAGGTCTAGAAGATCTAGAGGATCTAGAGGATCTAGAGGATCTAGAAGATCTAGAAGATCTAGAAGATCTAGAAGGTCTAGAAGATCTAGAAGGTCTAGAAGATCTAGAGGATCTAGAAGATCTAGAAGATCTAGAGGATTTAGAGGAGCTAGAGGATCTAGAGGAGCTAGAGGTTCTAGTAAATAGCTATAATCTCTCTAATTCTTATAATGTCCCTTCCTTCATTTCTTCAGATCTCTTCCAGAATTTCCCCCTACATTTCTCGGGTGTCATTTTACAGCTCTCCTCTCCCTCCACTAATCCCTCACATGCCATTGTTTCTCACCAATTTCCCCAAAAAAATTTCAAATCAGATTTCAAATCAAATCTCAAAAAAGCCTCTCTGACACTTGTCGACATAAAAACCAAAAAAAATACACACAAATTTACAACCCCCATCAATTAGAGGAAAAGATAAGAGACTCTGGAGTTGCTAAAGGACCAAAAAATGGCAAGGCAGTCTAGAAGGCTGGCTTTAGCGCTTTAGATCTTTAGAATCAATCCCTAATAGCTAGTACTCTTAAGTAAAATAGATACTGTAATAGCCAGTATTCTTAGACTGTAGAGTATACTGTAGAGTTCTCTTGAAACTGTAGAGTTTACTATAGAGTCTACTGTAGAGTCTACTATAGAGTCTACCGCAGAGACTACTGTAGAGTCTACTGTAGTCTACTGTAGAGCCTACTGTAGAGTTCTATTAAAATCTAGTAGAGATTGATAAAGTCTATTCTGAGCCAAGTCTAAAGCTACTTCTAAAAGCTGTGGTTCAAAGTACAGCAAGATTTGCATAGGATAGCATCCAGTAGAGTCCAGTAGAGTCCAGTACAGACCAGTCCAGTACAGTCCAGTCCAGTACAGTCCAGTACAGTCCAGTCCAGTACAGTCCAGTCCAGTACAGTAAACTATCGTAAACTTATACGCAAATTTCAAAGCGAATCCCTTCATTGCTCCCTCAATCTTTCCCTAATCGATCTAGCTATTTAGTCAATTTCCGGGGGTCAATATTGCGCCACTCAGGACAAAGGTGCCGTCTTCAAGTCTTACGTAAGGCCAGTAGGGGCTCGATTTCCTTTCCTTTCTTGATTTCCTTTCCTTTTTCTTTATCCTTTCCCTCATGATCCCCAACAGGTTCCCCAATCAAACACTTCTGTCAATTATCATGTCAACTACGATGCCGAAACCCTTTTCCCGGCGCCAATGAAATGAATATAATCGCCGCCAATGAAATGGGCAGTGACCCGAGTCCTTTTTTTGTGGGGACATGGCGGTATTTCTCTCTTCTCTTCAAGGGGAAATCTCTTCAAACCACTTGTCTCATTCACACGATACTGTAAACAAATGCCGGAGTGGACTAGTGTTGACTAGACCTAGACTGGACTGTAATTAAGCCTATGCCGGATTTGTAGATGGCTTTAGAAAGGCAATTCTATAGAATGTGTACTTTGTGATGATGTAAATGATTGTTCTCTAGAGTACTCGTACTTTGGGCTTATGTAAATCGTACTTTGTACTTATGTAAATCGTACTGTGCTTATGTAAATCGTACTTTGTGCTGATGTAAACGAACTTTAAACCCCTTTAAACCCCTTTAAACCCCTTTAAACATGTAAACGCAGGCTTTCTAGTGTGTAAACATCTAAACAAATGGTTTCTAGAACCTTTTGAATCAAACTGTACCCTGAAATTGACTGGATAAAAGCTGTTAGAGTTATGAAGTTGGGTGTACTTTTGCTTAAAAGTCGAAAGGTTCCTTCTAGTGCATCAATTTAAGCAAAGAAATACATTCAGCTTATTAAGTCTAACAGATTTTATTGGAATTGTTGCTTTGGAATTGTTAACAAGTTACAATTGATTTTAAATTCGATTTTAAACCCAATTTAAACCAAATTCTAAACCCAATTTAAATTCAATTTTAAACCCAATTTAAACCCAATTTAAAACCCAATTTAAAACCCAATTTTAATCCAATTTTAAACCAATTTAAAACCCAATTCTAAACCCAATTTAAAACCAATTTTAAACCAAATTTAAATCCAATACTAAACCCAATTTAAAACCCAATTTAAACCCAATTTAAAACCCAATTTAAAACCCAATTTTAATCCAATTTTAAACCAATTTTAAACCCAATTCTAAACCCAATTTAAAACCAATTTTAAACCAAATTTAAATCCAATACTAAACCCAATTTAAAACCCAATTTAAATCCAATACTAAACCCAATTCTAAACCCAATTTAAATCCAATACTAAACCCAATTCTAAACCCAATTCTAAACCCAATTTAAAACCCAATTTAAACCAAATTCCAACCCCAATTCCAAACCCAATTTAAACCCAATTTAAACCCAATTCTAAACCCAATTTAAATCCAATTCTAAACCCAATTTAAATCCAATTCTAAACCCAATTTAAACCCCTAAAAACCAATCGTTGACTAGTTGTCTTTCTCTCCAAAAAAATAAGATAAAATCTTTGTACAAATAGTCAGTGTATAGTTCCGACAAAGAACTCACAAACCTTTATCTTAAAAGAGATACAAAGCTGTCACTTTGCACTCAACTCTTAGTCAAAGATTTCTTTGGGTCTTTGGAATTCAAGAAGATTTGAATTTAAGATTACGAGGAGGTGCAAGAAGTGTGTCCAACCAAACGCGCCTGTTCCTCGACTCAAAGGAAATAGGCATAGATCTCTAAGAGTGATAACAGACAACAGATTGACTACTCAAAACAAAAAAGAGACCTTCAACTAAGTAACTAGTCTACAACTAACTAGTCTACAACTACTGCTCAGCTGTTACCCCAGCTGAGAGCTGTTACCCCAGCAAACTCACTTGTGTCATTGACATCTTTGTCAAAACAGCCAGCAAAATCTTCTCTTGTTTCGTTGGATAGGGATTCTTTTTGTGCTCGAGAAGCCAAGCCTAGAAAATCCTTTGGTTCAATTACCCAATTGTTATCACCTTTAATGGAGCTGTTGTTTCTCTGGTGGCGTTCTTTCGTCGTTCTCCATTGTATGGATGATAGCCCATTGGATCGAAAAAGATGTGAGGCATTGGCCCACCGCCACCACCGCCTCCAAGGTCCTAAAAATTGTTTGATATTGATTTTGATCGTTTTACGAGTTGATTTGTAGAGATTTTAGATATAGAGCTGTACTTTAGATCTACAAGATACTCAATAACTTTAGATTGAGATCTACAAGACACTCAATAAAGGTTAGAACAGGAATTCCTTGAAGAAAGGGCAGGGAAAAGCAGGGGGGACAAGCTTGTCCTCATGGTGGATTGCCCGAGCGTCAGTCTCTTAATCTGAAGGTTCGGTTGGGTACGGTTCAATCCCGCTTGGAGCTTTTGACGAACAACGCGGCCTTGTTTTCTTATATTAAGGGCAGGGAAAAGCAGGGGGTCAAGCTGTCCTCATGGTGGATTGCCAGAGCGTCGGTCTCTTAGTCTGAGGGTTCGATCGGGCTCCGCGGGTTCGATCCCGCTGGCAGCTTATTGATGAATAATCTTTTTTTTCTCCGGCTTTTTTTTCAACTGCTTATCTTTGAATATCTTCTAGTACTTGTATTATCTTGTCTTATATTATATTATCTACTATATATCAGAAAAGACGTCCGTTATAAAAAAACGTGGAAAACGCGAACGTTAGTGAGCGCTGGTAATCCTAAGCGAAGCAAGAATGACATTTGACATCAAGAATGACATTTGACATCAAGAATGACATCTTAGCGAAGCAAGAATGACATTTTCCTCATATCTAACTAGGTTCTTCAAGCTTCTACAGCTTTTTAAGCCCAATTTTCTACACTACATACTATTTGTACAGTACTGTACTACTAGTACTTAGTAAAGAAAGCTTAGTAGTACTGTACTGCACTGTACTGTACTGTACAAGTACTACTAGTACTGTACTGTACTAGTACTTAGTAGTACTTAGTACCTCTAACATTTCCCCGTTTCCCCAAACCACTCAAAATGCTGTCAATTCCCCCCCTCAAAGGTGTCATTTCCCGATTTCTTTAGTTGCTTAAAATCTCCGTTTACATTTCATTTTCATTTTCTTTTTACACACATAAAACAACAGAGAAAACGAAGGTCATTTTCGGGGAAATAACGGAAATTTTTGTTGGGGTGGGGCATTTTTGTGCGCTCCAAAAAGTTATGCTAACTGAAAGAAAAGTTGAGAAAATCGAGGCGAGCATTTTCTTTATTTCGATTACATATAGACAAGGTCATAGAAATGTGAAGAAAAAAAAGACTTCACATTCAACTACTTGTGTCATTAATTAATGACACTGCTATCGTTTTTCTCTTTTTCTCTTTTTTTCTTTTTTTATAGATCAATCTGGGGTCAATCAGGCGTTTTTCTCCCGTTTTTTTTTCTCGTTTTTCGTTGAGAAGTGATACTTCCGATACACTGAATCGATGAGAGATTTGATTTGATTCATTTTTATACTAGAATTAATAGATTAGGGTGATTAGAGGATAGTATTAGAGATTTTATTAAAGATTCTATAGCCAGATTTAATATTAGATTGATTAGAGGATAGTATTATAGATTCTATAGCCAGATTCTATAGCCAGATTTAATATTAGCTTGATTAGAGTATGATATTAAAGATTCTATTAAAGATTCTCTTATAGATTCTCTTATAGATTCTCTTATAGATTCTCTTATAGATTCTCTTATAGATTCTATATCCAGATTCAATATTAGATTGATTAGAGTAAAATAATTAATAGAAGAGATTGATTATAGTATTCTATTATAGATTCTAGATCTAGATTCTAGATCTAGATTCAATATAAAAACTTCCTATACTTTCCAAAGTATTTCAAGTATAAAATGTTAGTCTAATAAGTATTCTAATACTTGTAACAAAACTAAAATCACTCATTACGACAAAATATGAAAACTTCGATACCCAGAAAGCTCTAGCTAACCTCTAACTAGCCTCTAGCTAACCTCTAACCTCTAACTAACCTCTAACTAACCTCTAACCTCTAACTAGCCTCTAGCTAGCCTCTAACTAGCCTCTAGCTAACCTCTAACTAGCCTCTAACTAGCCTCTAACTAGCCTCTAGCTAGCCTCTAACCTCTAACTAACCTCTAACCTCTAACTAGCCTCTAGCTAGCCTCTAACTAACCTCTAACCTCTAACTAGCCTCTAACTAGCCTCTAGCTAGCCTCTAGCTAACCTCTAACTAGCCTCTAACTAGCCTCTAACTAGCCTCTAGCTAGCCTCTAACCTCTAACTAACCTCTAACCTCTAACTAGCCTCTAGCTAGCCTCTAACTAACCTCTAACCTCTAACTAGCCTCTAGCTAGCCTCTAACTAACCTCTAACCTCTAACTAGCCTCTAGCTAGCCTCTAACTAACCTCTAACCTCTAACTAGCCTCTAACTAGCCTCTAGCTAGCCTCTAGCTAACCTCTAACTAGCCTCTAACTAGCCTCTAACTAGCCTCTAGCTAGCCTCTAACCTCTAACTAACCTCTAACCTCTAACTAGCCTCTAGCTAGCCTCTAACTAACCTCTAACCTCTAACTAGCCTCTAGCTAGCCTCTAACTAACCTCTAACCTCTAACTAGCCTCTAGCTAGCCTCTAACTAACCTCTAACCTCTAACTAGCCTCTAACTAGCCTCTAGCTAGCCTCTAGCTAACCTCTAACTAGCCTCTAACTAGCCTCTAACTGGCCTCTAGCCAGCCTCTAACCTCTAACTAACCTCTAACCTCTAACTAGCCTCTAGCTAGCCTCTAACTAACCTCTAACCTCTAACTAGCCTCTAACTAGCCTCTAGCTAGCCTCTAACTAGCCTCTAGCTAGCCTCTAACCTCTAACTAACCTCTAACCTCTAACTAGCCTCTAGCTAGCCTCTAACTAACCTCTAACCTCTAACTAGCCTCTAACTAGCCTCTAGCTAACCTCTAACCTCTAACTAGCCTCTAGCTAACCTCTAGCTAACCTCTAACTTTCTAGGATCCCCGTTTATATAATATTTCCGTTTGATAGTGAGAGAGACAACAATTTCCGTTATCCATCACCCAATAGATATCATTTTGGGGCAGTGCTCGTTATCAGACACACACACAATGGATCATATCCTAAAGGAATGGGTTCATATAGAAATCACTATCAGAAAAGGACATGACATGCTTTCCCAATCATCTCCTTTCACTCAAGCTGTCTGTTTTTACGCATTTCTCTTGAGGGGTGACATGATAAAGAGATTGCCGAGTTTCTCGATTAGGTCTAGGATACAGAAGTTACTGCACAGCATCAGTTACTGTACTATTTCCCCTTGTCTTTTCTTCTTTCTCTCAGCCATTAAAGTCCCAAATAGCTCAGCGCAATTGCCTGGAAAGCAAAAGCTCTTCTCTCCTCTTCTCTCAGGGTTCAATCCCTTCTCCGGAACTTTTTCTTGCCAATTCCTTTACTTCTTTATTATATCTAACCTTATTGTATATAGGAATAGGGTAGAAATATAGTAGCGCATTACATAGGCTTTACTAGCCGCTCTACTAGCTGCTCTACTAGTCGTTCTAGTAGCCATAGACAATTTTAAGCAATCTGTTACAGCAAATAACAGTTACAGTAAGCCCAACAAGTCTACAATGATAGTAAGCCTAAGCCCTATACAGTTACAGTAAGCCCAACAAGTCTACAATAATCGTAAGCCTAAGCCCTGGACAGTTACAGTAAGCCTAACAAGTCTACAATAATCGTAAGCCTAAGCCCTGGACAGTTACAGCAAGCCCAACAAGTCTACAATGACAATAAACTATTGTACTTGCTCTGATCGAAGTCTTATCCAAGTCTTATCCAAGTCTTATCCAAGTCTCTTTATCGAAGTCTTATCTTTCTCAAAACCCTGTACCCTTTCCATAAAATCTCATCTAATTCGTAATTCAGCACATAGTTGTCGAATCGGACACCCCCAAATCGTAAATCCTTGCTCATAACGGAAATATTGGAGAAGAGAGAGCAGGAGGAGGGAGGAGGAGAGGAGAGGAGGAGAGGAGGAGAGGAGGAGAGGAGGAGATTGCGGTTGGGGAGATTGTTTGCACAGCCTCCACTCTTCCCGAATTTGCGGCTCTTCATCGTTTCTGTGCTCTCCATATCCCCTTTTTGCTACACATGTGAATCCCAAGTGATGCGTACAAATAGCCAATAAATTTACTGTAATAGGGGAACATTTTAGTCGAGATCTTATCTTATTTTAGTCGATAGCTTATCTAGTCGATAGCTTATCTAGTCGATAGCTTATCTTATTTTCGTCTTAGTTTAGAGTTTAGTTGATAGATTTCCGAGCTAGAGATGTTCATTTGAACATTTGAACGTAAATTAGTGAAAAGTTAATTTGAAAAGTAATTTGCTAGAGTTCTAGAGTAATGATCTAGAGTTCTAGAGTAATGGTCTAGAGTTCTAGAGTAATGGTCTAGAGTTCTAGAGTAATGGTCTAGAGTTCTAGAGTAATGGTCTAGAGTTCTAGAGTAATGGTCTAGAGTTCTAGAGTAATGTTTATGTTTTGACAACTTAAACTGACTACTGGCTACTTAAACCCTACTTAAACCCTACTTAAACCTTCCTTAAACCCTACTTAAACTGGCTACTTAAACCTTAATTAAACTGGCTACTGGCTACTTAAACCCTACTTAAACCCTACTTAAACTACTTAAACTACGACTTAACCACTTAAACTAGGGTTTAAGTAGTTAAACCCTACTTAAACCCTACTTAAACCCTCTTAAACCCTATTTAAACCCACTTAAACCCCACTTAAACCCACTCAAACCCTACTTAAACCCACTCAAACCCTATTTAAACCCACTTAAACCCTACTTAAACCCACTCAAATCCACTCAAACCCTACTCAAACCCACTCAAACCCTACTTAAACCCACTTAAACCCTAGTTAAACCCTCCTTAAACCCTCTCTCACTCTTTAAAACGTTTCTTATTGATTGAAAAAATGAATTTCCAGGTTTTAGAAAGATACGGTAGCTTTGCAATGTTGATACATCGATTCTAGAAAAGCGAAAAGCGAAAAGAGAGAAGTGTGAGAGAGAAAACACGAGTTAATGGAAATTGTCGCCGCTTTTCCTGTTCCTTTTTCGTCTAGATAATGAAGAAAAGGGTCAAACCGCTTGTTAATTAGCATTTAAATGAATCCACTCCGCTTTTCGATCGAAAAAGATACCACATTTTCTCTAGATAATCGTCGAATTTATGTCTCTCGGGACTTTCATCTCAGCTAAGGCTTTTCAGAATGAAATGCAATGGATTAGTTGGGGAGATCCTGCTTTTAGGAGATCGCTTTTAGGTTTAAATGGAGATTTGGGTAATAGAAAAAAGAAATTGAGCTTAACTAGAGTTCTAAGAGTGAAAGATGCTCAAGTTGTGAACTTTCCCAAAGAATTCTCTTGCTTGATTCATTTACCCGACTTGCGCTGAGACAAATACTATAGTAAACATAGAAATATAAGATTCTATGGAATAAATATAATAAACAGAGATGATCCTATGTCATAAATTTATATTACTCACCAATGGTATGCCTGGATATGGCCCAAGTTGTAGGGGAAAGCCTGGTGGAAGTCCGGCTGGGAGTGGAAGACCGCCGGGGAGACCGGGCAGGCCCTAGAAGATTAGAATTGGCTCAGAATTGGTCTAGAATTGCCTTGAATTGGTCTAGAAATGCTTAGAATTGGTTAGAATTGCTTAGGATTGTTTAGGATTGCTTAGAATTCCTTAAAATTGCTTAGAATTGGCTCAGAATTGTTTAGAATTGCTTAGAGTTGTTTAGGATTGGCTTAGAGTTGCTTAGAGTTGTTTAGCATCGTTTAAAATCGTTTAAAATGTTCAGAATTGTATAGTGCACAGCGTTTTCCACTATATTAGTTGACCAGTATCAGATAATCGCTTGAAATCTTCAGTAGTCAGTTCTCTAACTGAATACTGAGCCTGAGCCTGAGCCTATGCCTAAGTCTAAGCCTGAGCCTAAGCCTGAGTCTACAAGTGGCCAAGAACGCCAAGAATGTTATAGCTTAGTGCTAGGGAAGCTGGATTCAATGACTGATTGACTATTGAACTAAAATTGAAGAAGTTGCCTGCTTATCGAGTTTGAAAAGACTGATTGCCTGCTTATCGAGTTTGAATTCAGCTATTTGATTAACTATTTGATTCGCTATTTCTAAGCCTTAGAATTCTTTGATTACTTGAAACAATGGTCCATTTGCAGCTAAATATCTCATCGTTTCGGGCAAGGATGAAGGAGTCGAGGCGTCTTCAGACTTGACTGGTGTGCTCGGTTGGGTCGTTGCGGCAAGGAGTTGGGCCGGATTGAATGGAAAGGCCATCTCCAATAGAGAATATTGCTCCAATAGAGAATAGGGACACCCAAATAAAATCTGAAATAGAATAGAATTGTAAGAAGATTAACTGTTTTTAAAAAAACTCTCAAAAACTTGATTCATTAATAAGAGATAGATCAAAAGTGATAAATAAAAGAAAAAAAAGGAAATGAAGTGAAGGAAATGAATGAAATGGGGTAGATTAGATTCAAATGAATGCATTGAGACAATCCATTGAGCTCTAATCAGATCTGAAATGACAAATCAATCTAAAGCAAGGTAAAACGTTGACGAGAAGTGCCGGATATGGAAATGTTCTTGTTTAACGGATGTCTTCTCACGATTCATGATCACTTTTGTCTTATTCCTAAGCCTTTCGGTCACAAATCTCAGTCTTTCTGATGTGATTTCGAGAGATAATTGTCCCAGAAAAGGGGATGACTATTTAGTAGGTGAATAATTGGGTTAAACTTTTAGACAAGTGATTGAAAAGATTGCTGGACAAGTGGTTGAAAGACAAGCATTGCTTACGGCTTAGCATTGCTTAGGGATACTACTGCTGCTTTCTGGGGGAAAGCTGGTTTAGATGTAAATTAAGAACAGGAATGGATTACAGTAATCAGGGATTACGGTAAGCAGGATTACGGTAGCCAGGGATTACGGTAAACAGGATTACGGCAATCAGGGATTACGGTAAGCAGGATTACGGTAACCAGGGATGACAGTAACCAGGATTATGGTAACCAGGATTACAGGAACCAGGATTACGGTAACCAGGGATTACAGTAACCAGGGATTACGGCAATCAGGGATTACGGTAACCAGGGATTACAGTAACCAGGGATTACAGTAACCAGGGATTACAGTAACCAGGGATTACAGTAACCAGAATTACGATAAACAGGACTACGGCAATCAGGGATTACGGTATTTCAAAGCATTACAGATTCCAAGCATATTCCAAGCAATTCCAAGTAGCTACGGTCCAAGATTACGGTTTTGCAAGGGATTACGGTATTTCATGGGTATTTCAAGGGTAACTAGATCTACTGTACTATGCGTTCTCTGTGCTAGAACGCTTTGCGCTTAGAAACGCATCCTTCCTGGTGCACGGAGAACTTCATTTTCTGCACAAGACTTCAGTACGCTAGAAGAGATGTTCCCGACTTTTCCCAAGAATCCAATGCACTAGAAGGGCTCTGTTTACATAACTACAAAGAGCCAGAATCACAAAGAATCTACACTAGATACCTACTCAACTCTAATCAATATCAGTAAACAATTCCAGTAATCACCAGTAATCAATATCAGTAAGTCTATCTTCTTTCTTCTTTCTCCTTTCTTCTTCCTCCTTCCTCCTTCCTCCTTCCTCCTTCCTCCTTTCTTCTTCCTCCTTTCTTCTTCTTCCTCCTTCCTCCTTCCTCCTTTCTTCTTCCTCCTTCCTCCTTCCTCCTTTCTTCTTCCTCCTTTCTTCTTCCTCCTTCCTCCTTCCTTCTTCCTTCCTTCCTTCTTCTCTAGTTCAATAGTTTCCAGTTCGATTTCTTTTCTTTTACAATAATTTTCTTATAAAATCAGAGAAGAAAAATGGTTGATTGAGCGAAAAACGAATCGGTTATTGAAAGAAGTGTGAAAATTCTCGAGAAATAGAGAAATGATGAGACAAGAGTAGACAAAGAAAATCAAAAATGATACGCAAGATGATCGGATGAGAGGAGAACGAGATTGAAATTGGAGATTTGTCAATGTAAAAGGAGAAGAATGATTGGATGATGATGATCGGATTGTCATGTGAGATTTGAAGTATTTGGGGGGAACAATTGTCATTGTCGGGTGGTGCAATCGGTGTACACAAAGTACGTACAAAGTACGCACAAAGTACGTACTTTTGTAGGTACTTTGTACGTTTGTAGGTACTTTGTACGTAGTTTTTAGGTACTTTGTACGTTTGTAGGTACTTTGTACGTCTTTGTACGTACTTTATGCGTACTTTATGCGTACTTTGTGCTCGTGTAAACGTGCGCCTTTTGTACATCAATTCAGTAGGCCAGGAAAGTCTCTAGTTTGAAGGGAAATCGTGAAAACGCATGCCTTCTAGTGCACTTGAGTCTTTCTCTTTTTTTCGAGTGAAGTTATAAGGAATTTGGGTGAAGAAGTGAAGATTTCAGTGCACTAGAAGGTGTGTGTTTACAAGAAAAAGCACAGAAACGGAAATAATGGAGAAAACGGATGAGAAAACGGAAAACGGATCGGAAAACGAATCTAGATATCTAGGAATGTATAGCACTTGAACAACTGAACAATCTTGATCATATCAATTCAAAAAAAAAGAGCAATGCAATGTCGATGGAATGATTTGATGTCTTTTCCCCATGTTGACATCAATCGGAGATGGATAAACATGAGAGAAAGAAAAGAAAAGTCTTCTAGTTTGTTGACGGTGTTGATACTGGATGAATGAATGAGAGTACACAACTTTTATGTGATACGGTAGGATTTAAAGGTGTTAGAAGTGTTGAAACATTAAAATCAATCAAAGTTAAGTCTTGAATCATCAAAATCAATCAAATTTAAGTGTTCAAAGATCGAATGAAGAAATCAGGGAGAAAAAAAAGGAGAAAAACAAAGGCCGGAACCGAACCCAAGCAAAGAGATGAAGTGATCGCTTTGTAGACAAGCCCTCTATCCACTGCGCCACCAAGCCACATTTTGACCGGCACTGAAAAAGCCTTATGACGCAATTTGAGCCTTAGCCTTATGACCAGAAAGACGCGAGAAGGTATAAGACTATTTCGGCCAAGCAAGGTATAAGACCCTCTCCTAGGGGGTTGGGAGACGTGCCGGTGTAGCTCATTGGTAAAGCGTTGGGTTGGTAAGCGAGAGGTTCGACTCCGGGCGGCGGGTTCGAATCCCGGTGCTGACCAATCCACTTTTTCATTCCATATTCCATCTAATTTTTTATCTTCATTTCTTTATTCTTCATCTCTTTGAAGAATTTCTTCTTTATTCTTTCTTCATTTCTTTATTTCTAATCTTCATATCACATATTTTCAGATTTCTCTTACTTTCTTAAATCTAATGGTTAGTCAGAGGAATTGGAAGGTTAGTCAGAGCAAGTGGAAGGCGTGTATCATTAGAGAGCAATGGATTGATTGTTTGATTGATTGATTAAAATTGATTGATTGAAATTGATTGATTGAAATTGATTGATTGAAATTGATTGATTGAAATCGATTGATTCAGAATGGATCAATGGGTTCAGAATGGATTCTATAACCAGTAAACGAGTCTAAAAGCAACCAGCCTAGTTCTAGATTAGTACTAAATAACAAAGCTACCAAGAAAATGACTCGAATCGATGTCAAAGTGATAACACGAGCAAAAACCGGTTCAAAACTGTGTCCGACAAAAATTTCTCTGATAAATCCATAGATAAACATTTTTTTTCTCTACAAACACCAAATTTTTCGGTAAATCCGATTTCTTCCTTTTTTCTTTTGCTGAAAAGTGACACGAGAGCCGCGTGAAAATTCCCGCACCTTTCATTTTTTGGGATTGAAGAAATGATTGATGATTTTCTTTTACTTAAATCCAAAAGACAACAATCCCAAACACCAGATATTGTCTATCGGATGTTGAAAAAAGGATAAACAAGAGTTGGAAAGTGATTGGGAAGGAATTGGGAAGGAATTGGGAAGGAATTGGGAAGGAATTAGAGTTGAATCGACTATAAAAGTAGTAGAGTTGTAGTAAAAGGAGCAAATAAACAAGTAGACATAGATAACATAGATAAAAAGCAGATAGATATGGCTATAATATGGCTATAAGTCTATACTACTTTGAGTCAAATCATATGTATGATGATATTTATAGTATAAGGTAGTACATAGTATTTATAGTACATAGTAGTACATACTATATAGTACATAGTATATAGTACATAGTATAAGCCTCGAACAATCACCTACTGTACTTGGAACCGTTTTTATAGACTGTTATAGAACAATCTCATAAAGAACATAAAGAACATAAAGAAATTGAAATTGTAATAAATACAATGGATCTAATAAAATGGATCTATAGCAGATCTCTTTGTAATATAGTACTAAGGTTACATAGAAATACTCAATAACTTGTGGAAACCGGTTAAAAAGCTAAAAACTTGAGCTATCTAGCTGAAAATGGCTGAAAATGGCTGAAAATGGCTGAAATGGATGAAAATGAATGATAAAACCTGGTTTCAATAGTCAAATTCTTAGTCTATCGAATAGAAAATAGAAAAAGTAGACTTTAGACTAGACTTAGACTAAGATTTAGACTATTCAATAGTAAAAAAAGTAGACTTAGACTAAAACTCAAAGGATTATAGCAATTTCAAGTTTCCATTAGTTTTAAATCGACTTTAGATCCATTTAAATCGACTTTAGATCCATTTAAATCCATCCAGAAGTCTAGAAGATTCATTTGAACTCAAGTTTACCTAGAAAAATTGCTATAAGCAGGCTGTCAAAGCCTGTAGCAGGTTGTCAAAGCATGTAGCAGGTTGTCAAAGCCTGTAGCAGATTGTCAAAGCCTGTAGCAGACTGTCAAAGCCTATAGAAGGCTGTCAAAACTTTCGAACAAAAAAACAAACAAAAAAACAAACTAGAGAAAAACAAAAGAAATAAATAAATCAAAGAAACGAGGTAAATCAAGGAAAATCTTTGGGAAAAACATTTGGTTGAGTGAGGAGAAATGAGGAGCAAATCGAAGGCGGGGCTTACCCTAGTCTCAACCTTTCCTATTCTTTCTACAAGAGCTGTGTTCTCTTGTCGGACACTTGTCGCTACAACGGGGAGATCGGAGAGGAAAGAGGAGCCCCGCCCCTCTTTCTCTTCTCGCCGATCTCCTCCCATTTCTCTCATCCATTCCCCGCTAGTACCGTATGATTTTGAAAGGCTTGTCTGTCTCTTGAGACAACTTGGCACCTGGAATTTGAAAAATACATCGATTCACACGAATATTGACCGGAAAAGAATAGGAATTGGCTAGAATAGGCCAGTTTCAGTCTAATCGACCAGAACTGGCCAAAGTTTCAGTCTAATAGGCCAGTAATAGGCCAGTTTCAATCGAATCGACCAGAACAGGCCAGCTTTCAGTCTAATACACCAGTAATAGGCCAGCTTTCAGTCTAACGTCAGCTTTTCAAGGCTCTCCCAATAAATTCTCGAGTTTTTAGGTAGTAACAATTGATTTTAGAAAGCTAAGACTATGATTTACAGAAAATAGAGAAGATTTCAATAGAAGGGTTTCAAAAAATGAAAAATAGTTGTCAATCTAGTTTTCAAGATTTTCGAGATCAAAAGTTGAACAAAAAAAGTGAAAATAATCAAGTTTAAACGAAAGGACAGGGCACATTGAAGAACAAAAGGCCCGAAAAAGCAGCCGAGTCAAGTTGCCCTTGTGGTGCATTGCCAGAGCGGTGGTCTCTCAATCAATCAGACCCCTGGGGGGTACGGGTTCGACCCCGCTGGCTGTCATTTTTCTTTCCATTTGCTCATTTCTTTTATTTTTTAGTTCTAAAACTGAAACCTTAGGTAATTCGATATCTAAATATCGAAATCTAGTAACTTTTCTCTATCTAGCGGCTTACCAGCTTCGGATTAGCAGCTAGCAGCTTCAGATTAGCAGCTTAGCAGCTTCAGATTAACAGCTTAGCAGCTTCAGACAAGCAGCTAGCAGCTTCAGATTAGCAGCTTAGCAGCTTCAGATTAGCAGCTTAGCAGCTTCAGATTAGCAGCTTAGCAGCTTCAGATTAGCAGCTAGCAGCTTCAGATTAGCAGCTAATAGTTTCAGAGTAGCAACTTAGCAGCTAGCAGCTTCAGATTAGCAGCTTCAGATTAGCAGCTTAGCAGCTTGAGATCCAAATACAGCTACTCTGGACATTACGATCCAAATAGGAGCACTGTACAATTATGATCCAGATCCGAGTACTGCACAATCCTAACAAATCTTTGACCGCCAAGCTCTAGCGTGCCATTATCCTGTAAAATTCTAGGCTTTGAGTCAAAGATTTGCTTCAAAATGTCCAAAGTTTTTTAGCAAAACCCACTACTGTCTAAATTCTCGATTTTTTGAATCGAAACTTCTTGAAACGCAAATAAAAAAAAACCTTTTGATAAAGTAGAAAGAAGGGAAAATTGGGGGAGGGGAAAATTGTGGAAATCGGATTAGAAGCACTGTAATCCCTAATCCCTAAATCAATTGATAAACGCCACACTGTTTCGAATCAAATAATCAAATAAAATGTTTGGGGAAATCAGAATTTATGGAAATCACATGAAAAAGGGGGCAAAAAAAGGGCTGAATAGCAGTTGATATAGCAGGAAAATAGCTAGTGATGAATGGAGGAAAAAAAGGGAGTGAAAATGGGGATGATGAAGGGGTGAAACGGGGTGGTGAAATGGGTGAAATGGGGGTGTGTTTGCGGATGTTTTTGAAGAGGCACCGAGTAAGCAAAGTGAATCTATAGATTTAGAGAACTAATGCGGCGTACTACATGATGTGACCAGCTTAAAATGCTTACCTTTTGCTAATGCTTAGCTACAGTATACCTTTATTCATGAAACTAGTGGACTGGATTAGTTATTGCATTAGTTATTACATTAGTTATTACAGTAATACATTAGTTAGCTGGATTAATTACGTTCGTTATTGAATTTTGTTCGATTCCGTTTTGAATTTCGTTTAATTACTTTTTAGAATCGATTCAATAGATAATATAGATTTCAAACGGACTTTCAAACGGACTTTACTTTGTTAGGCTTAGAATTCTATGTATTGATGCATCCTATCTTTCGTTTTTCTAAAAAGCAAAAGTCACGACGCGGCCGGGAGTCGAACCTGGACCGTCTAGGCTCTAGGCCACCGCGCTCCCGACTGCGCCACGACCGTAATGAACAAACCCCATCTCATAAGGCTTTTGATTGCCTTGAAGCAAAAATCTGGTTAAAAGTTTGTCTCAATGCTCAAAACGGCTATTAGAGTCCAAATTTTGGCACAGGAAAACATGGGCTGATGGCCGAGTGGTCTAAGGCGCCGGCACTGGGGCGTCGGTTCGAAGGTGAGGCGTGGGTTGAAATTCTCGTCAGAAATTTCTCTTTTTCTGCCTTTCTTTCTTTCTCTCTTTCTTTCTTTCTTTCTTTCTTTTCCAAAAGTTCTCCTTGTCACTCATCATTTTTGTCACTTTTTGTGCAATGAGGCAAATCGATTGAGAGAATTGTAAAGGTGGACGTATTGTCTCGATCAAGACTATTATGATAAGATTTTTGTGTAAAATAAAGAGAAACAATTGATAAACAGAGATCATTAATCATTTGATAGAAGAGAAAAGAGAGAAGAGAGAAGAGAGAGAAGAGAAGAGAGAAGAGAGAAGAGAGAAGAGAGAAGAGAGAGAAGAGAAGAGAAGAGAGAAGAGAGAAGAGAAGGGAGAAGAGAGAGAAGAGAAGGGAGAAGAGAGAAGAGAGAAAAGAAAAGAGAAAAGAGAGGAAATCTTCAATATTTAGAAACTGAAATGGCGTTGAACTTCGAAATTTCGTGTTTGAGTGTGGGGGAAAGCACAAAGACAAGTCGTTTGGATAGGTCAATGGCATTTTTGTTGGGCAAAAGTTACTTAAGGTTGGTAAAAGCTTTACAGCCCTGCTTACTTACAGCTGCTTACTGCTTACAGCTCTACAAGCGATTGAACATCGATCCGATCAAGGATGGCCTCAAGTTTCAGTTTCAGTTTCAGAAAATTTGCGAATGTTTTACGAAATTGAGTGTAATTTCCTCAAAATCCAACTCATTTTCTCTTTTGGTGACTTAAATGGGAATTCTGTGTCATTTACAAGGTTCTCTGGTGTATTTAGAGTTTCAAGAGCTTTTACGACAAGCAATTAGATGTGGATTTGAGTGAATAAAGGAAAGGAAAGGAAAGAAGGGAAAGAAAAGAAGAGAAAGAAGAGAAAAAGGATAAAATGGTCATGAGGATGCATTGTTTAATCAGTTTTTCCTAAAATTCCAAAACTCCAAAAGTTTCGCTGAAAATATTGACACTGAGCTTTGAAAATATTGACACTGAGAATTGCTTACAGTTGCTTAGAATTGCTTAGAATTGTTTAGAATTGCTTACAGTTGTTTAGAATTGCTTAGAATTGCTTAGAATTGCTTACAGTTGCTTAGAATTGCTTAGAATTGTTTAGAATTGTTTAGAATTGCTTACAGTTGCTTAGAATTGCTTAGAATTGTTTAGAATTGCTTACAGTTGTTTAGAATTGCTTAGAATTGCTTAGAATTGTTTAGAATTGCTTAACAGTTGCTTACTTTGAAGAATTTTTAATGAATTAGCAGTTTTATTTGGGGGAATTGTACTTTTTGATGAAATTCTTTTCTTCTTAAGTCTTTCAAATACTTTTTAGACTAGCTAGCCTACTGTATAGGCTACTGTATCAGCTACTGTATAGGGTTACTGTATAGGTTTACTGTATAGGCTTGCGGTATAGGCTTGCGGTATAGGCTTGCTGTATAGGCTACTGTATAGGCTACTGTATCGGCTACTGTATAGGCTTTCTATATAGGCTTACTGTATAGACTTGCTGTATCGGCTTGCTGTATAGGTTTACTATATAGGCTACTGTATAGGCTACTCTATAGGCTTGCTGTATAGGCTTATTGTATCGACTACTGTATCGGCTACTGTATAGCCTTACTGTATCGGCTAAAAAAAAGGCTATAGCTTACTGTATAATGTTAGTATACAAGTATTACTATAATTATACAACTATTCTAACTGCATTCTACAGTATTCTATGCAGCTTGACTTGGATTTGGCTGGATTTGCCTTGATTTGCCTGGATTTGACTAATTGATTGGCTTTTCTATGTTATAGTGCTAATAATCTACAGTAATTTATGCTATAGTGCTAATAATCTACAGTAATCCAAGCCCAGTATGCTTTAGTGTAGAAGGCATTCAAGAAAAAGTCATTTTCAACCATTTTTAGCCATTTTTAGCCAGTTTTAGCCAGTTTTAGCCAGTTTTGGCCTCTTTTGGCCTCTTTTGGCCTCTTTTGGCTAGTTTTTGACCAGTTGTTAACCATTTTTAACCATTTCTAACCCTTTTTAACCATTTCTAACCGTTTCTAACCCTTTTTAACCATTTTCTTTGAGCAACTTTAGCTCCCAAGCCAATACCATCATCACAAAACCTTAAAAATTTGCGTAACTAAACAAAATTAGATGAAAAAAAAACGATTCTCGATTTGGACGGAGTTCTGGCTTTAAAATGAACCTTCAACTGCTTGAAATAGTGAAAAATAAACTAAAGTTTAAACTAAAAACGAAAGTTACAAACTAAACTTTATCGTGAAACACTTTTCGCTCTATTAAGGCTCGAAAAATGAAAGGAAACGAGTCGAAATCCGATCCGAAATCACCCCCATTTCAATAAAATGTGATTGAAAGCTGAGAAAACAGCCATTTACATGAAGACTGCCAGTGAAATGGAGTGCATTTCGAGCTGGGGAAAGCATCGATAGAATCTGAATGGACATCCATCCCCTAATACCCTTTAAAGCTCAAATTTCACCCCCAACCACTTCAAAATCTCTTCTTTACGGCAATTTTTGTTGATTTTCTTTAAACATACAGATAGATATAGCTTTAGAAAGGTAGGAATAAGATAGGAATAAGATAGACTAGAGATTGGACTAAGATAGGACTAAGACAGGACTAGTCTAGGCTCAGTCTAGGCTTAGTCTTAGTATTGCCTGAGTCTAGGCTGTAGTGTAAGACTAGCTGTTGTCAGACTAACTGTTGTAAGGAGGACTTTAGTTTGTGGAAACATTGGATAGGATTGAATGGAAAGTTACAAAAGAAAATGGATAGGATTGGATGTAGTTTATGGTAGATAAAGCGAGATATAATCAATCTTTCGTTATCTGGATCTGTAAACTAGGTCCAGGTCTGACTCTTGAAGATAGGATCTTTATGAGCTTAAGCCTAAGCCTAAGCCTAAGGCTAAGCCTAAGCCTAAGCCCAAGCCTAAGCCTAACCCCAAGCCTAAGCTTAAGACTAAGCCCAAGCCTAAGCCCAAGCCTAAGCCTAACCCCAAGCGTAAGCCTAAGCCTAGGCTCAAGCCCAAGCTCAAGCTCAAGCCTAAGCCCAAACCTAAGCCTAAGCCCAAGCCTTCAGCAAAGCCAGGTTAAGCCCTGGACTGACCTGTGCAACCTATCAGGACAGACAAGGCAAGCCTTGTCTCGTTACTCGTTCGCAAAGTGCCAGTGACGAGAATTTGAGAAAGTTTAGGCAAAAACCCCAAGCAACATATGTTCAAAGGGGATAGCGGGATTGACACATTCCAACACTGACACAATCCCGTTTCTCACCTCAAACTAAACGTCTCAAATTTCAGAGTTTTCACTTGTTAGAAATCGTGTAAGGAGGAGGACAAATGAGGGAAAGAAAGAGGGAAACGAAGGGATTAAAGGGAAGTTAATTCCTTTTGGAGTAAGGGGGCAAGTGCGTTGTGGTGTAATGGTTAGCACAGTTAGGCCAGTTGGCCAGTTGGCCGGTAAGCGAAAGGTGGCGGGTTCGACCGTGTACAAGTTCTGCCCTGGAACTGGAATAGGAAAGCTTATGTATGAGCTAATAGCTTGTGTATGAACTAATAGCTTATGTATGAACTAATAATAGTATGAGCTTGTGAAAGATTGGAGAAGGGACAAGATACGACAGACAAGGCAGATTTTATCTAGTTAAGATAAGGCTTATCTACTTAGACTTAGACTTAGATTTATCCTAATCAATGTTCAATCTTTACCTTGCTTAGAGTTGGTTAGAGTTGGTTACAGTTGGTTAAAGCTGCCTACAGTTGCTTACAGTTGCTTAGAATTGCCTACAGTTGCTTAGAGTTGCTTAGAATTGTTTAGAATTGCTTAGAATTGCTTAAAGTCGCTTAGAGTTGCCTACAGTTGCTTACAGTTGCTTAGAATTGCTTAGAATTGCTTAGAGTTGGTTAGAGTTGGTTAGAGTTGCTTAGAATTGCTTAGAATTGCTTAGAGTTGCTTAAAGTTGTTTAGAATTGCTTAGAGTTGCCTACAGTTGCTTACAGTTGCTTAGAATTGCTTAGAATTGCTTAAAGTTGGTTTAAGAATGAGTCTATTGAATGAGAATGGGCAATTGATCACAGCATTGGACTTCGAAATGAATCCTGTGATCTAGATCTAGATCTAGCTCTAGATCTAGATCTAGCTCTAGATCTAGGTCTAAAGTGAAGTCTAGATCTAGATAAGATAAAGATAACAAGATAAAAGATAAATAAAAGTAAAGATATAAGCTTGTTTGTTTAGTAGAATAAGAGTTTAATAAGCTGAAAGTACATTGGAAAGAATTGGAAAGAATTGGAAAGAATTTCCCTGATAAATTCCCCTCAAAAAACCCAACCAGCCAACCAAAAAGCTAATCAAAAACAAGTTGTCGACAGAATCAACAAGATTACAGCTTGTAAACATGTAAAGAACATATAAAGAACATATAAAGTGACAAGTAACAAGTAAATCAAAACAATTTGTTTCTAGGAATTGGAGGATAAAGTGGTTGAACAGAGTGAAAGGAGGAGGGAACAGAGGAGGGAACAGAGGAGACTCCGCCTCTCCACCACTCTCGCCCCACCCCATCTCAATAATCTCAGGGCTAAGGCACAGCCTACCCCCACCCCAACTCAATAATAGACTCACAGATCTACAGATCTGTAGATCATCTAATAGATCTACAGACTCACAACAAGAAATAGTTGCTTCTTCGTAAGTCTTCTCAATCTCTTCTCAATTTCTTCTCAACTTCTTCTCAATGTCTTCTCAATTTCTTTTCAATCCTCTCTACCAATCTCGAAATGATTGGAGAATCGGAGCCACTCATCACTCACTCTATGTGTGATCATCAAACAATCAAAGAAGCTTCCGCCTTTCACTTCTTTCGTTCACTTCTTTCGTTCAACTCCGATCATTCTACTTTTCTCTTTCTTTTATCTTTCTTCTCTCTTTCTTTCTTTTCATTGAACCCCGTCAATTGTACTACTGTACGTGAACAAATACTTGTGAAGGATTGGGGTTTGATTGGGATTCGATTGGGATTGGATTGGGGATTCGATTGGGATTCGATTGGGGTTTGATTGAGATTCGATTGGGATTCGATCGGGGATTCGATTGGGATTCGATTGAGATTCGATTGGGATTCGATTAGGATTCGATTGGGGTTTGATTGGGATTCGATTGAATATTGAATATTGAAGATTGTATTGAAGATTGAAGATTTTATTGAAGATTCTATAGACGATTGATGCTAGTTAATCTAGCTAAAAGAGAGGAATGACAAGATTTCTGTAGAGGGGATTGAAATCTAGATTTTAGATTAAACTAGACTAGACTAGACTCCCCAGAGACTAGACTAGATTAAACTAGACTAGACTCTCCAGAGGCAGATGCTTTAACTCAGCTATCCGGGATCTATCTGCTAAAGAAGAAAGAGGGAATACAAGGAGGAAGAGAAAGGAAGGAAGGGAAGGAAGAAAGAGAAGGAATAGAAGGAAGAAAGAGAAGGAAGAGAAAGAAGAAAGTGAAGGAAGATAAGTTAATCATTACAGAGTGAATCAGAACATCAGAAACAGATCTTCTCTACTCAAAAAAGCATTTAAACACTTCCTTGCTATTGGCGAGAGATTAAATAATCAAAAAATGGTAATGGATATGAAAGATTTAAAAGCAATTAGTGTTCGCCAACTTTGACTTCCTTTTGAGCCCGTTTCGTTCACAAAAAAGAGTCGGATGCGCGAAGTGACACCCCCGAATGCCAAAGGCTAACGAAAAAACCCTTTGTCGGTTAGATCTAAACATTTCGATAAGTGTTCTACAAAGTCAACGATCTAATGCTTGGTGTCAACACTTTCTTCCCAAAGAACACCTGTCTTTTGGCCTGGATTTGAGTAAAACAAAACACTCGGGGTGCCAGGATTTCCTCTTTTCATTTCCGGGAACTGTAATGTCTAGGTATGTGATGATGAACTGTGAGCTCCAGGTCCAGATCTATGTCTATGTCTAGATTCAGGCTCAGGCTTGGCTTAGGCTTAGGCTTAGACTTAGACTTAGGCTTAGGCTGGCTCTCGTCCAAGCCCAACTTCTGATTTGGGTCTTGGTCTAGATCCAGGCCTAACTTCAGCTCCGGCTTCAAGTCTAGCTTCAAGTCCAGCTCCAGCTCTTGATTCAGATCCAAGTCTAAAGCCCAGACTCAAGCCCAGATCCAGATCCAAATCCAAGTACAGACTCAGGCCCACACTCAGGTCCAGACTTGGGTCCATACTCAAGCCAAGGCACAGATCCAGGATCAAATCCAAGCCCTGACTTTGGTCCAGGCTCAGGGCTAGGCTCAGGCCCAAATCCAGATTCAGGCTAAGGCCCAGATCCAGGTCTAGATTCAGACCCAGATCCAGGCTCAGATTCAGGCCCAGGTCCAGGCCTAGACTTGAGCCTAAGCTCCGGCTTAGGCTCAGGCCAAGCCCCAGACCCAGATCCAGGTCTAGATTCAGACCCAGGCTCAGGTCTAGATCCAAATCCAGAGATCTAAGTCCAGGTTTTTCTTTTGTTTCTAAGCTTCTAAAGCTTTCTAAGTTTGAAGGGGGTTTTGAAAGCAGTCTTTACTTTTCTTTTCCAGTTTATAGAAAACTTAGCTTCAAAATTGTTAGAAATATTGTTAGAAATATTGCTCTTTTCTTTCTCGAACACTTTTTGCTTTCTGCGTTTAGTGGTTTTGGGGTATAAACGTGTGAGTTCCGGGGAAAGGGAAAAAGAGAAAAGACAACAAAGGACACCGACAGATGGCAGATTGGACACACTTTTTTGAAAGGGGAAAGAGACATGAAAAGTTGAAAGCAATAAAATATAGAAATAAGATTTGCAAAGGTGACAATGTTAGCTATTAATCAATGTCTATCAATGTTGGTTGTCTATCAATCCACAGGCTACACAATGATCCAAATTACAGGCTATCAAAAGAAACAGTTCTCTGGACCCAATGGCCCAATAACCCTAAGCTTTAAAGCTTCATTTCTTCAGCTTCAGCTTCAGATTCATTTCTTCAGCTTCATTTCCCAATAAGTGTCCCAATGAGCGTCCCCAATGACCCAATGAATGTCCCAATGGCCCAATGAGTGTCCCAATGGCCCAATGAGTGTCCCAATGGCTCAATGAGTGTCCCAATGGCCCAATGAGTGTCCCAATGACCCAATGAGTGTCCCAATGACCCAATAAGTATCCCAATGGCCCAATGGGCGTCCCAATGGCCCAATGGGCGTCCCAATGGCCCAATGAGTGTCCCAATGGCCCAATGAGTGTCCCAATGGCCCAATGAGTGTCCCAATGGCCCAATGAGTGTCCCAATGGCTCAATGAGTGTCCCAATGGCCCAATGAGTGTCCCAATGACACAATGAGTATCCCAATGGCCCAATGAGCGTCCCAATGGCCCAATGAGTGTCCCAATGGCTCAATGAGTGTCCCAATGGCCCAATGAGTGTCCCAATGGCACAATGAGTGTCCCAATGACCCAATAAGTATCCCAATAGCCCAATGGCCCAATAAGTGACTCAATAAGTCCCCCAATAAGTCCCCCAATAAGTTTAATGACTTATCTGATATCAAGCTATCGTCAAATTCCCACCACCTTTCTTAGCATAAAGCCTTTATCTTTATCTACTATTATTGAGATCCCATGGTTTAAAAGGAATGAAAAGGAATGAAAAGGATGAAAAGGATCGAGTTTCCCTTCCCCTTTCCCTTCTTTCTTTTCTCTTTTCATCTCTTTTCTTCTCTTTTCTTCAATTTCTCAATTCTTTCCCATTTAAGTGCCCCCTATCGCTCTCGGGAATCCCATATATCGTACACTTGAACAACCAATTGAGAGCTTTCCTTTTAAGATCGAAGAATTTTGATGAAAACTCTTTCATTGAAAACTCTATTGAAAATTTTGTGAACTTTTACGGGGAATTTGATGGGAAACAGTGGGCTTAGAACAATGTCTGAATGCAGAGGAGTGTGAGAGTTTTTTGAATCATTGAAAAGCTAATGATTTCATGGAAATCGAGGTCTGTGAATCGGGAAGCAGAAAAGTTTTGAGAGATAATAAATTCGAGAAGTTGGACTAAACAAACAGCCAACTAGAAAGGCTAGACTTCGATTCACTTCAAGATTTGGAGAACCAGATTTGGAGCCAGCTGGAACCTTAGCCAGAGGTCTTACAAGTAGTTATGGCAAGTTCAAGACCTTGGCTTAATCTAAGCTTGTTCTAAATTGGTCTTGAGGATTCGGAGATTTAAATAGAACTAGAATCCTATCTTCGCTTGAATCCTGGATCTTTGGAGATCTGAACCTGGGCCTGGACCGGATCTAGATCTTGACCTGGATCGGATCTAAATCTTGGCCCAGGCTTGGACTTGGATCTGGATCTAGATCTGGACTTTGACCTAGACTGGAACTAGACCTAGATCCAGGTCTAGGCCTTAGCCCAGACCTGGGCCTGGATCTAGATCTTGGCCTAGACCTGGATCTGGATCTTAGTCTATACTTGGGTCTGGTTCTAAGCCTAAGCCTTGCCCTAGGCCTGGACCTGTGTCTGAACCTGGGTCTGGACCTGGGTCTGGACCTGGGTCTGAATCTGGATCTTGGCCTAGAACTGGACCTGTATCTAGATCTTAGCCTGGACCTGGGCCTGGATCTAGACCTTGGACTAGAGTTGGACCTGGGTCCAGATCTTGGTCCAGGCCTGGATCTTGAAAAAGATAGATTGAGTGACACTACGGGGGGTCGAACCCGGTTCATGTGGTCTGTAGACGAGCGCACTCCTGACTGCTCCAAAAAGTTGGGGAGCTTATCGCTGGGAAGATATCAGACTTCACCGCTGATAAGACCTGGGTTTGGGCAGAAAACATTGGTTTGGTCAATCTTAGATCTGGGTTTAAGCCAATTCTAGACCTGAACCAGATATCTAGAGCTGATCTAGAGCTGGATCTAGGCTAGATCTAGAGCTGGATCTAGGCTAGATCTAGAGCTGGATCTAGGCTGGGACTTGGATAGGCTTAGGTTCAAGTCTGATTCATGACTCAGAAGTGCTGAATCAGATCAGAGAAAGCTGATAGTCAGCTGGAGTCAGCTGGAGCTGGAGTCATGCATCGCAAGCAAATCCATCACTCACAAAACAAGCCAAAAAATCTAGACAATCAAAACGATCGAAAAAAACCGATGCAGCACAAAAATTTGTACTCGTATGTGTTTTCTAGAGCAAGATGGCCCACTTGAAATTCTTTGAGTTGTGCCTAAAATGCTTTCCATGTTCCCACCGCTGTCTTCTTTCTTTTTTTCTTTCTTTCTTTCCTTCTTTCTCGTCTTTCTTTTCTGATTTCTTGAGTACTCGTGTTAACAACAGCTCACTTACAACTAACCCCAACAAGCAGAGAAATGAGGAAAACCAAACAAAACCAAACAAAACCAAACAAATCTCTATCACTTTAGCCGATCACTTCAGAATACTGAAAGAAAGACAGCTCTATCTGATAGAGTGAAGCTCTGACAGTCATTTCTTACGTTCTGTAAACCCCAGTTTCTCCAGTCATTCCATACGATTTGTAAAACCCCGTATCTTATCGAAACAGATGTCGTTTTTGTGTTTTTTCTGAGTCAATCTTTTTTTTTTGGTATTTCATGGCCATGATCATGACATTTGACTAGGTGGTTAAGAGGGAAAAGAAAAGAAAAAAAAAAGAAGATTCTATTTGCACAAGAGTTTTCTCTTTTTAGTTTTCTCTCTCATATCACTTGCCTTTCTTTGTACGAGACCGCCAATGGCAAAAGAAGGGATTATTTGTTTGCAGTGAATAAACACTTGATCATCGTTTGTGGAAAAGTTTTTGCAAGGGTTAAAAGTTATCGAATCAATGATATCAATATGTTTTCAGAGTTCTAGTGGACACAAGACGCAGCTTAAGCTCAGCAGCTTTAGCTTAGCAGCTTAGGCTTGGTCTAAGCTTAAGCTAGCCTATACCTAAGCCAGTCTAATCCTGAGTCTAAGCCAACCTAAGCCAGCTTAAGTCTAGGCCCAAGCCTTAGCCAGCCCAAGCCTAAGCCAACCTAGGCCAGCCTAAGCCTGAATCCTTAACCAGCTTCAAATAAATCCTATAGGAGATAAATCAAGTCAACCAAATCTAACAAAAAATCCAACAAGTTGAGTTCATTTATCTAGCCCAGCCCAGCCTAGAATTCTCTTGGATCTCCTGGATCTCCTGGATCCCCTGGATCCCCTGGATCGACTTCTGGATCTTCTGGATCTCCTGGATCGACTCCTGGATCTCCTGGATCTCCTGGATCCCCTGGATCGACTCCTGGATCTCCTGGATCTCCTGGATCCCCTGGATCGACTCCTGGATCTCCTGGATCTCCTGGATCCCCTGGATCGACTCCTGGATCTCCTGGATCTCCTGGATCCCCTGGATCGACTCCTGGATCTCCTGGATCTCCTGGATCCCCTGGATCGACTCCTGGATCTCCTGGATCTCCTGGATCCCCTGGATCGACTTCTGGATCTTCTATTGCAAGTATTACGGTATCAAGGCTACCGGATACTCGATCATAGGCCTTGTTCTATTACAAATATTACGGTAACTTTTAGCGCAAACCATCGATGAATCGGATCAAGTTCCGTTCAATTCCACTGAATGACATCAAATTTGTGTGTTCAATGAGAAATTGCCCGATCCAATCGCCTCACCACAATCTCAAATTCGAATCAGATTTTCGATTGTCAAGAAGAGAGAAAAGCAGAGACGCATTTTTTCGCGGACCAACCCATCGATCACCCATTCTTTTTCTCCAATCTTCGCCTAGGTAAGACGTTGAGATCATTATCTCTTGAATTGACACCTGTTCGATCGAAAGGTGAACACATCAACAATTGCGAGAGATATTCGTCTGTTTATGACCCAAAGAAAAGGCGAAAATGCAGAAAAAGGAGAACAACGGGATTTGACAAATTTGACAGATTTTACAGCTATTTACATTTAAATTGGCTGTTTAAATTTAAATTAAACACTGGCAGACAACAGTGTTTAATTAAAATTCATAAAAGAAACCAGTGTATTGCTGATTTTGAAATAATATCTGGAGTTTGATTCGGGATTGATCTGGGATTCATTTAATATTTTAATAAGCCATTGTACCTCATAATAAACGATTGTAAAAGCTGTTTATGATAAGAAAGATAAAAGTTAGCTTGAAATTCGTAGGGAATTTTGTAGCAGTGTTGAAAAGGCAAAAATTCTCAACGGAAAAGACTTTTTCTCAATCGAAAGAGGAAAAGATCAAGAAGATCAAGGGTTTCTTCGTGGATCAAGACTCTGGAAGTTTATGGCAACTACTTTTACAGACGATTCTTCGACCTTCCAGCCACAATGTTAAAATTAGGCCAAGTTAGTTGACAAGGAAGTGGAGGGGTTCTCTTGGCCATAATGATAATGTAGGCTAAGTGGCATTGGCACCCGCATAAAAGAGCATCTCGCAAAGCTGTACAGACTGTTTAACAGGAAACGAAAAAACAGTTTCTTGTCCTTCGTGATGTTGGAGTTGGGAAAGGTGATTGACCGGAAGGAGAAAAGCCCTTCTCGCATGAAAATGGTGAAGTAAGGTAAGTCGTGTTATGGACTGGCCGTTGGCTGATGGGGACAGATTGCTTACGAGAAACCGAAAAAGCCCCTCTAATGAGAAAGCCCTGCGCCAGACGAGGAGCGATTGTCTTGCCGCACAAAGAACACCTCGCGGACGGGACAGATTGCTGACGAGAAACCGAAAAAGCCCCTCTAATGAGAAAGCCCTGCGCCAGACGATGAGCGATTGTCTTGCCGAACAAAGAACACCTCACCGACCGCGACAGATTGCTTACCAATTCATTAACCAGGAAGGAAAAAGCCCCTCTAATGAAAAACCCCTGCGCCAGACGATGAGCGATTGCCTTACCGCATAAAGAACACCTCGTGGACCGGAAGTCGATTCCTTACGAGAAGTCGGAAAAGCCCCTCTAATCAAAAAGCCCTGTGCCAGACGGCAAGCGATTGTTTTGCCGCACAAAGAACACCTCGGCGTCTCTTTACAAAGGAATTTCTTTTGTTCTGTAAACATTGGAAAGAAGAGATTTGAAGTTAAAACTTTGTACCCAGGGGTTTTCGAGGTCGGTGAAGCGATTGACTGGGTTTGTTTATTGTATTTCCAAGCATAAATCTCTAGTTTTGCTTCTCTAGTCTCTAATTTGTTCTGATCAAGTCATTTTCCCGTATTTTCGCTAGAAATCTCAACCAAATACAACCAAATACAACCAAATACAATCCAAATAAAAAAAGGGTTATGAGAATTGCTATTATACGATATAAGAACCGCTTTGTATACTATAAGAACCGCCGTACACTATAAGAACCGCCTTGTACACTATAAGAACCGCTCTGTACACTAGAAGAACCGCCGTACACTATAAGAACCACTTTATACGGTAGAAGAACCGCTCTGTACAATATAAGAACCTCTATCATCTAAAGGTTGGCTTGATCTTGAAAAATTGGGTTTTAATCCATGTTTTTCAGTATAAAATCGGTTTTGAATCGAGGTTTTGAATCGATTTGAATCGATTTTTTTCGATTCTTTATCACTAAAATCTCTAAAATCTCTAAAAATTTCAATCCTCTATCACTAAATCTTCATTTCGTGAAGAAGAAGAAGAAAGATTTCGTGAAGAAATCTCTCCATTGACACCGGATTATGTAAATCTTGTGTGCCCAGCGTTGAATAGACTTTTGTGGATGAGCAAAAATGGCGTAAGTTTATTGTGCTTGAAGAGAGAGAGAGAGAGATAAGTGGGGATGACCCGAGAAGAGAAATTCGATGAGTTATGGGGATATTGTTGATGATGCGAAAATGACACAAACAATAGGGGGATAATCTGCGAGAGATTTTTGGAGGGGGAGTGGATCTGTCAATTCCGCACACACACAAACACACACACGAGATATCTGCAAACATTTGGAGGAGAAGGGGTTAGAGTGTGAGCAATGTGTGCCATCTACACATATGTGTGATCCCCATTCGATGTTTATACGAAACGAGAATGTTTACAGTATACAAAAGACTCCCAAGAAGATTTGTGGGAAACGAAATGGAAAGGTTGGCCTTGGAATCGAAATGGAAAGGCTTTTGAAAGAATTTCAAGGTTTTAAATGAAGTTTAGTCTTTAAGATATTGATTTGCGAAGATTTTAAGATGCCGATAAGATTCATTGAAAGATTCTAAAAGATCTGAACTGAAGGATCCTTGAAATTCAGTTTTCAGTTCAGATCTTTGAAAATTTTTCACTTTTGATCTAAAGCTTACAGTTTTTAAGAAGCTTAACAAGAAAAAGCAAGAAAAAGAGAAAAATGGGAGAATAACCGACGCTGAAGGGACTCGAACCAGGGATCACTGGTGCCGAAAACCAGGACACTATCCACTGCGCCATCCGGTCGTTGGAGGCGGACGAGTAATTTTCGCGTACATCGCGGCGTTTGGGCATTTTTGAGGAAAGTTTGAGCGGATAAGGACACCGCCGCGGTATAAACGGAAATTACTCGCCCCAGCCAATGACCGGTTAGCGCAGGGGATAGTGTCCTGGTTTTCGGCACCAGTGATCCCTGGTTCGAATCCCTTCACCCTCATTCCGTTTTTGCTAAGCTTCAAAAACCCATTTTTAAGTGTTTATAGACATTAATAAGCTATAAAGAGCTCAGCAAAATTGAGATTTGATGATGCCTAAGCCCATAACGAAAAAACGCTATCTAGCTCTGGTACACGCTTTTCAACCGTTTAGTTACCCAAGTGGCCTAGTGGATAAAGTCTTGATGGCCTAGTGGGCCTAGTGGGTCTCACGGGCCTCAAGTCTCGGGAAAAAAGCAAAGATTTCGAGGAGAGGTCTTTATAAAGGATTTCTCACGGGCCTCCAACGTGGCTTGATGGCCTAGTGGATAAAGCGCTTGCATACAAAACGATCGTTACATTGCTTTGCTCTAGTTTGACTTCTTTTAAGCAAACTTTCTTTTGCTAGCTTTGTCGTGTTGTGTTTTTTTGTTTCAATTTCTAGTCCAGTTCAGTTGTGCGTTCTCTGAGTGTTTAGGAACAATCAGGATTTGGAACAATCAGGATTTGTTTAGCAGTGATTTGACTGATTTGTCTCATCATATCTGATCAAAACGATTTCTCGATATTGATTCTCTTCATTCAAATCTTTTCAATTGGTTTCGCCGATTGGTTTCAATCATTTCAATGATTTGCCTTCTCGAATTTCTCCTTTGATATTGTCTATCCATTGTTTGCACGCTTCTCACTTTTGCACACATTTGAGTGGTGGGGGAAATGAGATGAATCGGTCAGCGAAAAGCGGTGAGATGAGTGCAGTGGAAGCAATCTCTCTCTTCATCAGCAATCTCTCTCTCTTCATTGAGATCATCTACAGTAACCCATCATTTCTCATCTATTCGGTACACATTGTTTTCTCTTTAGACTACCGGGGAAGTGAAATCGCTATTGTTCAGCTAGGGATGGGTCGATTTAATGCAAGCTTTAGAAACAATGAGTTTTAGGTGATAAAGACTGAAATCTATAATTTTTGTCACAAATCCGAACGCTTACATGTTTCAAAAACATTGCCAATCGATTCCTCGACCCTGAAAACCCCTGGATACAAGGTTTTAGCTTTAAATCTCATTTGGGAGTCATTCTAAAGACAAAAAGAAATCCAATGCGAGATGTTCTTTATGTGGGTGCGTAATCGCTCGCAACCTGGCAAACGGAAAGCCAAGGCAAGACGTTCTTAGTGCGGGTACGAAATCGTTCTCGACCTGGCAAACGGAAATCCAAGGCAAGACGTTCTTTGTGCGGTTGCCTAATCGCTCGCGAACTGGCAAACGGAAATCCAAGGCAAGACGTTCTTTGTGCGGGTGCAAAATCGTTCTCGATCTGGCAAACGGCGACGACATAGGGAACTTTTCTTTCTTGCTTGCCGGGCAGGCAATGGCCAGGTGGTTAGCGCGCTCGCACTGAGGGCGGGGGTTCGAGGCGAAGGGGGAGGGTTCGAATCCGCCTCCCACCAAACATTTGATTTCTTTACCAAAATCCTGAATACAATAGATACAATAGATTAAGCAAAAATGAGCCGCCAACTCTGCGACTCGCCTGCATCATTCCCAAACCACCAGTGCTTCTACAAAGCTAAAAAAACGCTTCTACAAAACAAAACCATTGCGATCCAACTCGAGCATCTTGTTCTGTTGATTTTCTTATCGAAAATTCGAAATTTCTAAAGTTCTAAAGCTTTCTAAAGCTTTCTAAAAAGGCCTTTCCTTTCCATTATCCCTTTTCTAAGGATTTTGAATCCTTTCTTCTCATCCACATGACCGGTGCTCATTTGCATATACTGGCAACAACATCAGCCTTTCATTAATTAAAAATTCAATCAAATCTTGAACAATATCTGATTTGAATCGAAAAAGAGCACCTGTAGTTAATAATCGGGTTCACATGACATAAAGAGAGTTCGGGGGATCTTCTTGAGTCTTGCGCAACTGCTTAGGAATCTCCTTGAACTCGATTTATCCCACCTATAGGCTTTCGGGAAGAGCTAAAGGAATTCTTTCTAATTAGAGTGGATTTTCTTTTTCTGTGAGGAAAGGGATTGAGACGTTCAACATGAACTGGGATCTCTTGCAGAGTTGAGCCGATTGTTGGGTGGAATGGAAGGGTCAAGGGATGAGTTTTCAGGGTGATGCTGGTAAAACATCACCTAAAATAGCTAGATATAGGAATCTATAGCGATCTATAGGATCTATAGCTATCTATAGAGCTATCTGTAGAGTCTATAGCTATCTATAGAGCCTATAGCTATCTATAGAGCTATCTATAGAGTCTATAGCTATCTGTAGAGTCTATAGACATCATAGAATCTAAAGCTAACATCAACTAGAAACACATTTAGCTTCTAGTTTTGGCAAAACTTGGAAAAGTCACGTTGAAGCCGATCTCGACACTTTTGCAGCAAATACTACATTTTAGCTTGAAGATAGGTACGCTACAGTACACAGTACATAGGCTACTAACTACATCAACAGTATCATCATTCTTTTCAATCTATCTTCATCAATTCCCCATCCCATCTCTCCAATAGTGTCTGTTCTCTGAAAGGCGATCCATTCCTCTTTTCTCACTTCATTCGAGTGGGCATTAGCGCATCATTTCGATCTGAATACTCCCCGCTGAGTGGAATCGGATGAAACAAGAATCAAGATGAAAAGAAGAGAAGAGGAAAGAAGAGGATAGGAAGAGGAGAGGAAGAGGAAAGAAGAGAAGAGGAAAGAAAAGAAGAGGAAAGAAGAGGAAAGAAGAGAAAAGAAGAGAAAAGAAATGAAAAGAAATATTCCAACACTTTGACTCAAGAAAAGCCCATCACTGACACTTCAACAGTGTCAACAATGCTTCTCTAAAGCTTCTCTAAAGCTTCTCTAAAGCTTCAATGCTTCTCTAAAGCTAATGAATGCTAGGGAAAGGTGGAAAATAGAAATCGCTGATTATATTGATTATATAAAAAAGAAAACTTGTGCTGATTACAGTGAGGATTGCTGGGCAAGTAGTTAGAGTACAGTTTGGCTTTAAATCTCGTTGGATACGGTAGCTGGGACAGTTACGATAGCTTTACACCAAGCTACAGTAGTTATAGGATAATTTAGACTTTAAATCCTTTTTGGATACAGTAACTAAATCGAGAATTTTACTATTTCAGTAAGGAATAGACAAAAGTAAAACTTTAAAACAAGATTAAAACTTTAAAACTTTCAATAAATAGTTAATTGAATCTCTTAAGATATGTTAAAGGGTTACGGTAACTGATAGTGATAGCTTTGAGAGCTGATACTGATAATTTGAGAGCTGATACTGATACTGATAGCTTTGAGAGCTATTACTGATAGCTAATACTGATACTGATAGCTGTGAGAGGTGATAGCTAGCTTTGAGAGCTGATAGTTAGCTTTGAGAGCCGATACTGATAGTTTAAGAGCCGATACTGATAGCTTTAAGAGCTGATACTGATACTGATAGCTGTGAGAGCCGATAGATAGCTTTAAGAGCTGATAGATAGCTTTGAGAGCTGATACAGAGCCTGCAGAGCCTACAGAGCCTACAGAACCTACAGAGCCTACAGAGCCTATAGAGCCTACAGAGCCTACAAAGCCTACAGAGCCTACAGAGCCTACAGAACCTACAGAGCCTACAGAGCCTATAGAGCCTATAGAGCCTACAAAGCCTACAGAGCCTACAGAGCCTACAGAACCTACAGAACCTACAGAGCCTACGGTAACTGTTATCTTGCTGGGTACGGTATTGGATAGATTTTGTGACTGGATCCTGCTTGGATCGATATTGGATAGGTTATACCTTGCTGGGTACAGCATTAAATAGGTTCTTCTCGTTCATTATCCTTTCCAAAGTCTTCCTAGCTTTCCTCCTTTCAAAATGACTCTTTCCGATCATTGAAAGACATAAACTTCCCCAAATTTCTTGTTGATTCGAAAAAGAAAGATTTGTTACAGCAAGTGTTCTTTCTCTATTCCCTTTTTTTTCATTCTTTCAATACATATGTTTTCTCAGCCACCACAATTTGGACTTTTATTTTCAAATGACCGCAAAAAGTGGCACAGATGCGTAGGATCGGATTTATTAGAACTTCTTAAGGGTTTCATTTGAATTTTTTACTAATTTAAAAGCAGTATTGTCTTTAGTATTGTCTAGTATTGATTTATTGACTTACAGTAACCTGGAAGGCAATACTGGGCAATACTGGAAGGCAATACCTTAAGGTAGGTTTGCTAAGAGTGTACAGGAATCTTCCAGTGTATGTCCTGACACTAGAAGATCATCTTCACCGATGGGAAGAAGATCTTCCATTGCTTTGATATTGAGCAGGCTTACGAAAACGATCGAACTTGGTCTAAAGAAGCAAGATCTAAAGAATTCAAGAATTCAAGACTTCAAGACTTCAAGACTTCAAGACTTGAAGACTTGAAGACTTAAAGACTCCAAGACTCCAAGCCTTCAAGACTCCAAGCCTTCAAGCCTCCAAGCCTTCAAGCCTCCAAGCCTTCAAGCCTCCAAGCCTTCAAGTCTTCAAGACTCCAAGCCTAGCCTTCAAGCCTAGCCTTCAAGCCTAGCCTTCAAGCCTAGCCTTCAAGCCTAGCCTTCAAGCCTAGCCTTCAAGCCTAGCCTTCAAGCCTAGCCTTCAAGCCTAGCCTTCAAGCCTAGCCTTCAAGCCTAGCCTTCAAGCCTAGCCTTCAAGCCTAGCCTTCAAGCCTAGCCTTCAAGCCTAGCCTTCAAGCCTAGCCTTCAAGCCTAGCCTTCAAGCCTTCAAGCCAAGACAACTTTCCATCACCGTACCCATCAATCAACAACACCCAAGCATCAACCATCAAACTCAGATCTCAGAGTGACTAGATTAATCATTATCTCAAACTCTTTAACCCCAATCAATATAAAACTTTGCCAGCAATCCGTGAATGTTTGCGAGAGTTGATGTTGAAGGGGAATCAAAAAGGGTTTTTGGCAGATATTTGCACAGCTCGTCTGCTAATCCCCCATCTCATACACAAGCATTCCCCTTCTTTTTTCCCTAATCGATTCACACTAAACATTTCCAATTCACAAACAGAGATTGCTGGTTTTCCCTTTCCCACAAAATCGCACCTTGTTTTAAGTCAACAGATATTTCGGGGCAACCGATTGGCACTTTTGAATGGGGGGAAAAAAGGAAGTGTTGAACTGGAGGGGAAACAAAACTACTGTAACTTGTTGGAAAGGATTGGAAGGGGCTGGAAGGGGTTGGAAGGGATTCTAGGGGATGCAAGGGATTTCTAGGGGATTCAAGGATTGAAATCTTAAAGGGATTGAAAAGAATTAGGTGATTGGAATTTCGAATTGAAGCTAGAAGATCGAAATGATCGAGATTCATTGTTTTGAACTTGGAATAAAGGGGAATTGGAATTGGAATTCTGCAGCTGGATTCTAGAGCCGAACTCTAGAGCTAGATTCTAGAACTAGAGCTAGGTTCTCTAGCTAGAACTGGAGCTAGGTTCTCTAGCTAGAACTAGAGCTAGGTTCTCTAGCTAGATTCTAGAACTAGATTCTCTAGCTATTCTAGAACTAGAGCTAGGTTCTCTAGCTAGATTCTAGAGCTAGCTTCGTAATCTCTACGACTTTCAGTACACAATAGCTAACTAAAAAGACTCAAAACAATCTCAACAGCTAGCTAAACCTAGCAAGACTTTCCAAATCTTCATTTCGTTAATGACCCATTTCTGATCTAATTTTTAAGCTGCATCTCTTCATTCGAACAGCTGTATCTCTTCAAGTACTCCAAGGTGAAATGAACTGATCGATTGAAATGAATGAACAGATTTGTGGTGAAAATACCCATACACAACATAAGGATGATCACAAAAAGAAGAGAGACATCTGCTCACAAAAATTTCATGAAGAGATACGGATCATCCATCCCATTCACACAATTGACTCTCTCAAGGGGTCATGCTGTTAGGGAAGACTGTTAGGGAAGACTGCTAGGGAAGACTGCTAGGAAACACGATATTTGGCTGGGCTTTGGTTGGGCTTTGATTGGGCTTTGATTGGGCTTTGGTTGGGCTTTGCTTGGGCTTTGGTTGGGGAAAGTTACGTAGTACTGGAAAGTGGAAAAAAAAGCGAGGTGTTCTTTGTGAGGTCTTTGTGCTGCCCCGTAATCGCTCTCCATCTGGCACACGTCGCCGATAGATACCCGCTCCCTGGAATCTTCGCCAATTCGAGATGTTCTTTACGCGGACGCGTAATCGCTCTCCATCTGGCACACGTCGCCGATAGATACCCGCTCCCTGGAATCTTCGCTAATTCAACCGTCATCTTTTAGGGCCTCATCACCGATACGAAAAAGAAGCTCAATTCACTCAAGTTGGACACAGCTGTTCCAGGAGGAATGACCAAGTAAATTCAACCGGCTGAACATGGGATCACCCGTTCAAGGCCAAGATCCCTCACTTCTACGAGGACTTCTTCTACGGTGTTTCCTAAAGAACGACCAAGTACATTCAACCGGCTGATGTCACTTGGAATCACCCGTTCAAGGTCAAGATAGAAAGTGCTACTGCCTACTTTGAATCCCCATTCATGAATCCCATTCATTCTCAGTGCACACAGAAATTCTCAGTGCTCACAGAAATGCTTCCTGGCAAACCCAATCGTGCGCTAGATTTGGTTTTCGGGAATTTGCGTAAATGAATTGGATCACCAGACCAGAATGGTGTGCTAGATCCCCATTTTTGAACAATCAACGCCATTTTTCCATCTACCATAATCCTTGAAAGCTTAGAAAATATCCTGCTGTGTTTAAAGATTTGACGAAATCTTTGAGGAAACTTGAAAACATTTTTACGGTACTTTGTCATCTAATCGGATCTTTCTTTGGATTGGAAAGACCTGTTTTTGACCTTAAAAAAGTTCAATCCATAACTCGTCACTGAAAATCTTGCGAACTTGAACTTCTTTGTCTTCTTTGCCTTCTTTTTCTACTCCTTTGTCTACTTCTTTGCCTACACAGCATCTTGGATAGCTACAGTAACCCTAGAAACTGCATTTACAAGTATTATAGTAGACAGTAAGCTACGGTAAGCTACAGTAAGCTTGGACGCTAGCTTTGAACCCTAGCTTTGGGCCCTAGCCTTGGATTAGCAGACTATAGTAAGCCAATGCCTAGCCAATGCCTGGTCAAAGTTACCGGGACGCTAGCTTTGAACCCTAGCCTTGGTTTAGCAGACTACAGTAAGCCAATGCCTAGCCAATGCCTGGCCAATGCCTAGCCAATGCCTAGCCAATGCCTAGCCAATGCCTAGCCAATGCCTAGCCAATGCCTAGCCAATGCCTAGCCAATGCCTAGCCAATGCCTAGCCAATGCCTAGCCAATGCCTGGTCAATGCCTGACCAATGCCTGGACTACTGTAGTCAATCAAATCTGTTGTCAATCAAATCTGTAGTTAATCAGTCAATCTGTAGTCAATCAAAGGCTAGAGTAACTCTTTGATTGACTACAGTAGTCTAAGGCATTGGCTTACTGTAGATAGACTGTAGATAGTTCAAGTATTGTAACGATAACTAAAGAGAAACCTTTACTCGAGTAAAACAGAGCCTTTACTCGAGTAAAACAAGGCTTTACTCGAGTAAAACAAAGCTTTTCTTGAGTTAAAATAAACATAACCTATTGAAAGACATAAAGACATAAAGAAAAGAGAAAAAAAGAAAAACTCGGTCACACTTAGCCCCCGATCGAGGTGGTGAGAGATTTGGCACCTGGTAGCAAGTCAAAAAGGGAAAGGGAAAGGAGAATGGATATGGATTGGATTGGATCGGATTGGATTGGACTGGATTTAGAAAGAGAAAAGAGAAAAGAGAACAGCATGTGCTTACACACAAATGAAATTGATGGCCTTTTTGATGGCCACCATTTAGAATCAATGCCAAAAAAAGGAAGAGCCCATTCAGCACATTTGGACTCGAGTGATTGATCGACTTGCTCATTCGTTTACTCAACTCAAACTTGACCCCGATCATGGTTGAGTGCCGAATTCTTGGACTTTCTGTGCGACAAGGGATTTTCCTTAATTCTTTATTTTGTTAGCAAACTTGATACAGTTCATTTTGATGACTAAAATTTGAATTTGCAATAACAAAATTGAGTTTAAGAGGCAAATTTCGAGTTTAAGACACAAATTTCCCACCCAAAAATCCCTTTGCTCTTGCCGCTAAACTTGCACGTCAAAAGCTATGGGAAACTTGAGATTCTTCGACGTCTACGAGTCCATAGAAGTCTTGTGATTCGTGTAGTTAAACGATACAAGCAGCTGAACTTTAAACTTATCATTAGGATTGCTTACCATTAGCTTTTGCTTATCTACCCGAAGACGGTACTTGTATACTGTACTAGCAAACATTCAAAGTGTACAAATAGACAGACAGACAGATGGACAGACAGATGGACAGACAGATGGACAGACAGATGGACAGACAGACAGAGAGAGACAGACCGGCGGACAGACAGGCAAACAGTCAGACAAACTGACAGACAAACAGACAGACAGATAGATGGACAGACAGAGAGACAGACCGGCGGACAGACAGACAAACAGTCAGACAAACTGACAGACAAATAGACAGACAAATAGACAGACAAACAGACAGACAAATAGACAGACAAACAGACAGACAAACAGACAGACAAATAGACAGACAGACAGACAAACAGACAGACAAACAGACAGACAAATAGACAGACAAATAGACAGACAAACAGACAGCAGACAGATAGACAGACAGACAGACAGACAAACAGACAGACAGACAGTCAGTCCCTTTAGTCCCTTTATCTAGTAGTTCTTAAGAAATTGCTTTAGATGTTTCCTCCTGCCAAAACTGGTTTCAAATAATCCTAGATTCTCAATTGAATGCCAGAAATCTGATCAATTGAGAGGATCCCTCTGGGGAGAAATGATAGCACAAAGCTTACACAGGTGAGAATTGATGGGTGAAGTTGGGGGAAAAAGGTGGCAATTGGCCTGCTCCAAGCCTCAATGCCTCAGGCAGGTACTCCCCTCCTAAATCATTGAGAAACGCGTCGACACCGTGTCGGACACGGCCCCAAAATGCCAAATTATCAGCCTCTCCCTTTTCCCGAGATTCAATTGGTGTAAGCCTTAATCGAAGGTTGAAGAAGCAACTGTTCTCACTCTCTTTTCTCGCTTTTCTCGCTTTTCTCGCTTTTCTCTCTTTTCCCCATCAAATCCTCATTCATCTTCTCAGCTATAGAAACACCTATGCTCTATTGGCTTGTTAGGAAAGGATAACTTGATTTTGGGAATATTTGGGAGATATTGGAATGATCTTGGAATGATCTTGGAATTTGGGAGATCTTAGAATTTGGAATAATCTTGGATTTTGATCAAAAAGGAGCTTTATACAGAAGAAACTCTAGCTAAACTCTAGCTAACTCTAAACTCTAGCTAAACTCTAGCTAAACTCTAGCTAAACTCTAGCTAAACTCTAGCTAAACTCTAGCTAAACTCTAGCTAAACTCTAGCTAAACTCTAGCTAAACTCTAACTAAACTCTAGCTAAACTCTAGCTAAACTATAGCTAACTCTAGCTAAACTATAGCTAACTCTAGCTAACTCTAGCTAAACTCTAGCTAACTCTAAACTCTAGCTAAACTCTAACTAAACTCTTTAGAAACAATCTTATCTTCTTGATAACTTATCTAGTCTTATCTAAGTCATATCTAACTCTAGTTCAACAAATTTCTTGAGCAACAATCTCTTATCTACAGCCAACCTAACAGAAAACTCGTAAATCTCATACAATTCTGATCAGATCTAACCTTCAACCTTTTTCTTTTCTTTTCTTTTCTTACTCTTTTATCCACTCAACTCAATATGTCAAATGTCCACGCTCTCAGTTGTAAAAACAGTGATTACCGTTGTTGTGTGTGCTTGGAGAAGTTTAGGGACTTGCACAAAATGGATATAGCTTTGGTTGTAAGAAAAGTATAAGCTCAAGCCTGAAGACAAACCAAGGCAGGGTACAAGTTTAGATTAAAGAACGTACTTCAGCTAGAACTTAGGCTAGATCGATGATACTGTACTTATAGAGAGGATTGTTGTACTTAGACTGTTGTTGTACTGTTGTACTGTTCTACTGTTCTACTGTTGTACCGTTGTACTGTTGTACTGTTAAACTGTTGTACTGTTGTACTGTTGTACCGTTGTACTGTTGTTGTACTATTGTACTGTTGTTGTACTGTTCCAAGATTGCTGACTTACAGTGCAATAATCTTGGCTTAGACTAAACTAGACAACTAGACTAGACTAAGAGCACTAAAAATAACCAAGGCTACTGTACTAGTCATGGCTACTGTGGCTACTGTAGCCAGGGTTATTCTACTAGCCAGGGTTACTGTACTAGCCAGGACTACTGTACTAGCCAGGGCTACTGTACTTGCTTTCCTGTAGAAGGTTACTGTAGATGCTTTGTCACTTGCCGTAAAGACAAGACAAGCTAAAGCTAAAACAAGTGGAGCTACAAGCAAACAAGCTAAAAAAACAACTCTTCCATCTAAAACCTCAACCATTTTAAGATCTAAGCACCAGTATGCTTAGATCTTAAAAACTAGTTTTCTAGCTTAGCTTTAGCTCAAGCTCAGGCTCAGGCTCAGGCTCAGGCTTAGGCTTAAGGCTTAGGCTTAGGCTTAGGCTTAGGCTTAGGCTTAGGCTTAGGCTCAGGCTCAGGCTTAGGCTCAGACTCAGGCTTAGCTCATATCTATTCATTGGTTCTTTCATTGCTTTCATCTATTCATTTCTATGTTTCATCATCTTGATCTTGATCTTCATTCATTCATAATCAAGAGACAAGTGTCACCAAATCAACGACGACCTTTCTACATTATGCAAGAAATGATCTGTGATGGCCTTCCTGTAAATGATCTGATTGAAAAGGGGAAAAGAAAAACAGGCAGTTGTTTATAGCAGAAAATACTATCCACTTTCCCCCCTTCTTTGTTATGCAATTTTGAGAAAGAGAAATGGCCAGGTGGGATGAGAGAAAAAGATCAGAGACGATGTTTAAAGTGGTCAATAGCATTTAGGGAGCGGTCGAAATTTAAATGCTAATCTTTATCTAATACTAATACTAAATACTAATCCAAAAGTATTCAGAGTAAGGCGATTCTCAGTAAAAAGAAATTATTGCCAATTTTTGGTACAAAGATTACATCTATTTACAGCTCAATATCTTCTTTTATCATCAAAGAAGCAAAAGAGAAAGCAAAGTAAATGACTGGCGAGGTGACCTTTGTGTGGCCGCGTAATCGTCCTCCATCTGGCACACGTCGCCGATAGATACCCGTCCCCTGGCTCAATGGTCATCTTCGCTAACTCGATCGTCATTCTCGCTAACTCGATCGTCATTCTCGCTAACTCGATCGTCATTCTCGCTAACTCGATCGTCATTCTCGCTAACTCGATCGTCATCCTTCAGGGCATCAGCGCCGACACGAAAAAGAAGCTCAAGCCACTCAAGTTGGACACAGCTGTCGTAAACTGCTCTCGTAAACTACAACTTCAGCTAAAAGTTACCGGATTCGTAACTTCATCTAAAAGTTACCATATCGATGACTTCAGATCAAGGTTGTTGATCAAGGCTATTCAGAATTCAGACACTTTGTTGAATAGCTGGCTTTTGACCCAATTCCGACAGTAGAGACCAAAGCTATTCAGAATTATTCCAATTTGAATCATTCTAGTTTATTCGGCGAGCTGATTTATGATAATTCGATCACTTTTCGAATAATTCGATCACTTTTCAGTATACATATAAAAGAAAGAAAGCTACAGAAAGAAAGATGAGATCAAGGCTATTTAGAATTACTCCATACGATTTGTCATTTCTTTGAGCTACCCAAGAATTGCTGTAGCCACAATACTCGAGACTACAGTGGCTTGTCTTAGCCTGAGCTCCTTTACTATCGTAACCCAAGACTTTTCTAGTTTATAGCTGCTGTAGAAGCTTGCTGTAGAATTCTTTTGCTGTAAGCTAGCTGTAGCTGTAAGCTTCTAACTAACAACTAAATCGGTTTAATTACCCAACTCAACTCAAAATCTACAGCTTGAAAAGCAATGGTAAAACCTACAGCCTGAAAACCTACAGTTTTTCTACAGCCTTTTTACTTTTCCCACATCACCAATCATTCAGTTATTAAAACCCAAAGCATCTGGCTTTTTAGAGCTAATAGGCAAATTGCTAGATAATGGGGTAAACGGGAAATGAAATATGGGAGGAAAGGATTGAAGGGAAATCGGAGAATCTTCAAATCTCTATCTTTCTCTTTTTTTTTCTCCAATTCATCCAATTCACACCATATGATCCATTATTTGGAGGCTTTTCCCACACAACAATATACGGTCATCCAATCCGAGGATCGCCTATCGCTTTCAAATCCTCTTCACCAGCTCATTAGCTAAGCTGAGAAGGGAATTTTCTTGAAAATACCATTAAAAGCGTATAGAAGGGAGAAATTGTATAGAAATCTGTAGAAATATGTAGAAAATTAGTGTTACTCGAGTTTATAGAGTGCTAGGATCACTCTACAGTCCTCTACAGTCCTCTACAGTCCTCTACAGTCCTCTACAGTCCTCTACAGTCCTCTACAGTCCTCTACAGTACCTACAGCTCTACAGTATTCAATCGTTTAGCTTTAAAACCAAGCAACTGTGATTTCTCTGGGTCGAGACTAATTGTGCAACACGAGTAATGACCGATCACTGTCAGGAGAAAGACAAAAAGACAAAAGTTATCCGTAAATCATTCCCCATTGTTCGATAGGGACAATGGGAGAGAAGTGAGGTGTAAAGTGAGCTCTTAAGCCTGTCTAGGCGATCTTGAGTTGCGCCAGACGTTGTATAACTCGTAAAAGTTCAACTCTCGATTTGGTTGACCCAAAAATTTAGGTAAATATTGAATTGAGGTTTGTGAAAGTTATTAAGGGATTAGAAGATTTGAAAATAAAGCCAACAAAGCCCAAAGCTGAGCCTAAGAGGGCCATAAGCGTAATACTGTACAAGACTGAGCTGGATTACTGTACCAAGATTACTGTACAAGGCTTTTATAGTATTAAGCTAACTGTCTCAGGCTTACTGTACTGACAACGAACTGTACTGGGGGTTTTACTGACTAGTTTTACTGTATTAAACCCACATTGTGGCAGTATTACTGGGTTTTCCCTGATAGCAATGAGCTGTAATATAGTGGACTTGGCTTTAAACTGTACTGGGGTAACGGCTTTTGTACAGTGCTGGGATTCCTACGATAATGGACGGACTGTTTTCGTACGGAGGTTTCCTTGATTCTTGTTTGAACGACCAGGACAAATTGCTGACGGAAAAAGGGAAAGGGCTCAACGGCAATTGTTGAGCTTTTGTGCTATATTGTTCAGCTATCATTTTCATCGTATAAAAGCAATTTAGTATTGCTGGAGTTGGTTTCTTGGTCAAAGGAAAGAAGTAAGTCCATGGCATTGTGGTACGTACTTCTAGGGACTTCTAGGGACGGTTTCTTGTCCTTCATGATGTTGGAGTTGGGAAAGGTGATTGACCAATGAATAGATATGAGAAGCCCTTCTAGCATGAAAATGGTGAAGTAAAGTAAGTCGTGTTATGGACTGGCCGTTGGGGACAGATTGCTTACGAGAGGGAGAAGAAGCCGTTCTAATTGGAAAGCCCTGCGCCAGAAGATGAGCGATTGCCTTGCGAAGAACATCTCGCGAAAGAACACCTCGCGGCCTGGGACAGATTGCTTACGAGAAGGAGAAAAAGCTCTTCTAATGGGAAAGCCCTGCGCCAGACGATGAGCGATTGCCTTGCCGCACAAAGAACACCTCGCGGAGCGGGACAGATTGCTTACCAATTGGTTAACGAGGGGAAAAAGCCCCTCTAATGAAAAAGCCCTGTGCCAGACGATGAGCGATTGCCTTGCCGCACAAAGAACAGCTGGGTTTTTTCCCTGTAAACCTTTCTCAGATGAGATTTGAAGCCAAAAATTTGTACCCAGAGATTTTCGTGGTCGGGGAAGCGAGTACAATTGTTAGCGAGTATAATACAAGTACAATTGTTCTTCAGCTTCTTTTTAAATTGTTCTTTAGCCACTAAATCTCTTGCAACTACCTTCACTCGATCGCTTTCAAATCTAATACCGCCTTTTGCATTGAATTGAAAGATCTAATTGAATTGAAACCATCAAAGAATCCATTTCACTCAAAGGGACGAGTAATTATCTAGATTCTTATAGAAATGGGAGATCTGGGTGTCATTTTAAGACCACCCGGGAGTGGTTTTGTGACCGTTTTTTCATTCAACCACACCACTCGCTCCATTCATAACTTGAGTCGAAAAAAAAGGCCTTCTTTTAACTTTCTTTTGACTTCTCTGACTGGTTCTCCTCTTTCTCCTCTTCAAAATCTTAAAGCGGCTTTCTTTGAGGTTATTTTTTTGCTTCCAGAGCAAGGACGGGTGGAAATTTGTGGCTGACAGCTCTCTGGGGATGGAAAACGAACGATAATAGGGGAAAGAAGCTACAAAAATAGGCAAAGAAACTACAATAATAGATAGTTTACGAACAATAATAGGCAACAAATCAGATTGTTCAGCAAATTCAGCAAAGCTACCGTAATCTAGGCCAATCCAGTCTACCGTAGTCAAGTCTAGTCTACAGTAATCAAGTCTAGCCTAGGCTAATCCACGATACCGTAATCTAGGCTAATCCAGTCTACCGTAACCCAGCTCTATTCAGTCTAGTCTACAGTCTACCGTAACCCAGTTCTAATCTAATCATGTCTACTTTACAGTAGTCCAAGTTTTTCCAGTCTATCATTACCCAGACTATCCAGTCTACCGTAATCCAGACCCCTCCAGTCTACCGTAACCCCGGTATCCAATCTACAGTAATCCACAGTAGTCCAAGTCCTTCCAATCTACTCTAATCCTACTTTTCCATATCTAACAAGCAAGTTTACCGTAATCCAAGCCTACATCTACCGTCTCTACCTACCGTAGAGCTTACTATACTTCAAAGCAGCAATTCAAGGCAATTCAACGCACCCGAGGCCCGTAATCTAATTACGGGCCTAAACCTAAGCCTAAGCCTAAGCCTACTATAGATAAAAGAGCAGTTTCTGTCCATCGTGCGGATCGTCTACAGGGATCGAACCCACATAGTGTGAGGCTGTAGACAAGGGCACTCCCGACTGCGCCAAGCCAGGGTCAAGCCAGGGCCAAGTCAGGGCCAAGCCAGGGCCAAGCCAAGCCAGAGCCAAGCCAGAGCCAAGCCAGGGCCAAGCCAGGGATCCAGAAAAACCCGCTATTAAGTAGTCTATAAGTTACTATCAATAATCATTATAATAGTCATCCAATCCTACCGTAACCAAAGCCTAAATCCTACTGTAATTTGACTCTTCCCGTTTACACTATCAAGTGCCTTGAGTACCTAAGCAAAAAGCATATTATACCCTCTATTGAAAGGTTACATCTGGCGCAATGATGTGGTCAAGAGAGAGGATCTCAAGTGTCTTCCAAGATATCTCGATGGCTACAGAGAGACAATGTGGATGACTCTTTTCCTTGAATGACTCTTTCCCTTGAATGCCTCTTTCCCTTTCCCTCTTTCAATCCATATCTACTTCACTTAATTATCCCCTTCGTCTTAGGGTCACAAAAAAACACAAACAGACTCCGTTTAGGTAAGTGGCTTGGGTTGGGAAAGGGAAAAGATGGAAATGGTGTTGGAAAGGGATTGATTGAAAGAAAATTAGACTCTGAAGATTTAGATTGATCTATTTCGCGTACTGTAGTAACAATAGGGTTTAGTATAGTTCACGGTAAATAGTAAGAAGTTTTACTTTAAGTACTAGTGATGAGTGCAGAATTAGGACAGTTTTAAAGGTACAATTCAATTTAAAGGTTTTAAAGGTACTTTCAAAAGAAATCTTCTTGGGTTTATCTGGTCTTCGTTGGCCCAAAAGCTTGTCAGAAAACTAGGACTGGTTTCAGCAAACTATTGAAAGTTTATTGGATTGATTGGATTCATTGGATTCATTGGCTTCATTGGATTCATTGGATTCATTGGATTCATTGGATTCATGGGCTTCATTGGCTTCATTTGCTTCATTGGCTTCATTGGCTTCAATTCCTCCATCTGCTTTAATTCCTCCATCTGCTTCAATTCCTTCAATTGCTTCATTTCCTTCATTCACTTGAACCTCACTTGCCAAATTTTCGCTTGTACTACAGTACGCGAAATAGATCAATCCAAAAGAACGTCCAAGTCCGAATCTACAATTACTTTTTTCATATCTTTCTTCAGCGCTGAAATCTATGCGTTTTTCTTGGAAGAAAATGGACAAAAAGAGTTTCTAGACAGCTTACTATTTAGCTTACTATAAAACAAGTATTTGAATTGAATAAAGATATAATATAATCTAATTGAATCGAATAAAAATTTAAAGTTTAGTTAAAGAAGCCTTTAAGAAAGAAGCCTTTACGCAAAGAGCTAGCCGAGAGCTCAAATAAATCGTTTCTTTTCTCGAATTTTTCATTTATAGTGCATTAGTTGTTAGGCGGCTTTGAAAACACGGATTTATAGGATTTTATATTTATAGGATTTTCAATTTCGCTAATTTTATGAGATTTTCAAGGAGAAATTGCGAAATTTATGGAAATTTGCATAAAATTGACAACTTTATGGGGTCTGCAGGGATTTGGGGACAATTTGAGTGTTCCCGTAGAAGAGAATTTAGAGTAACGAGCCGATAATGTAATCGAATCATTTAGGAAACTCGTGCTTGATCGAGATTTCGGATTACGGTCGAATTACGGTCGGATTACGATCGGATTACGGTCGGATTAAGGTCGGATTACGGTAGACTACAGCATACGATAGGTTTTATCGTAAAGTTTTGTTTTCTGGTGCAGTGGGATCTCCAGAATCTGTGGAAAAGCAGACATCATCTAAATTCCTCGAAATCTCGAGAACCGCTTATCAGAACCTATCGATGTGGGGTCGGAAAATGTAGCTGACGATGAGATCTAGTGATCTATTAGAGTATTGAGCTTCTGCAAAAGCTTGGAAACCGGAAAATAGTCACCAACTCGGCTCGCCGGAGAAAACTACTATTAGAGAAAATACGGTATTATTACTTGTAAAAGCTTAAGGTTTTATGTTTTATAGTACTTGTAAAGGCTGTAGTTCTTGAGGAGTATAAAGTGCTACAATATGTGCTATACCTTTTTGAACCTTGGGAATTCACTCCTCCAAGAGATTCTAAGCCAGAGCCAAGTTAGAGCCAAGCCAGAGCCAAGCCAGACACAAGCCAGAGCCAACCAGAGCCAAGCCAGGCACAAGCCAGAGCCAACCAGAGCCAAGCCAGGCACAAGCCAGAGCCAACCAGAGCCAAGCCAGGCACAAGCCAGAGCCAACCAGAGCCAAGCCAGGCACAAGCCAGAGCCAAGCCAGAGCCAAGCTAGAGCCAAGCCAATTGTCAGATGAAGGCTTTGTCTTTCTTTCTTCCTTTCTTCTTTCTCCTTTCATTTCCTTCTTTCCTTGTCAGGTACGTGTTTGGCTTTTCCTTTCTTTCTTTCTTCCTTTTTTCTTCTTCTTCTTCTTCTCCTCCTTCTTCCTTTCTTCTTCCTCCATTTCTTTCCTTCTTTCTCTTGGCAAGTTAAGGTACCGAATAGCTCAGTGGTTAGAGTAATTGATTAGAAAGCAGGCTTCAATCCCTTGATTCCCTTGCTTGATTCCCTTGCCTTATTCCCTTGCTTCCTGCTTAAACCCTAATAGCTTTTGTATGATCTAAAATTATTTACGATCAACGAAGCTTTAACTCAAAGATTGAGCAACATTGAGCATCTAGAAGCAGCAGATTGAGCAATTCAACGATCAACTCAAAGACTCAAAGATTCTGCATCTAGAAGTGATCAATGTCTTGGTTTTAAAAAGAACAGTTGTTGAACGAGAGGTCGATTAGGACATATTTTAGAGTTGGAAAGGGTGTGGTGTGGGAAATGGGGCTTTTGTCGTTCTCTTTTTCCTTTAAATAGGTGACTCCACCTGTGACATTAATCATAAGCTGTCACCAATCTCATTTCCTCACCATCTCCATTCGGATTAGCCTCAAACACTCATCTCCTTTGTCACTGTTCACCCAGTTTATAGGAATTCATTTTCTAGGGATTATAGAGATTCTAGAGATTCTAGAGATTCTAGGGATTCTAGGGATTCTAGAGATTCTAGAGATTCTAGAGATTCTAGAGATTCTAGAGACTCTAGGGATTCTAGGGATTCTTGGGATTCTAGAGATTCTAGGGATTCTAGGGATTCTAGAGATTTCAAATTTGAAGACAAAAATGAAACGATGCCAAAAATGAAGACAAAAATGAAACAATGCCAAGAAGTATGCCAAGAAGTATGTGTTTCTGAGAGCAGAAAGAACACTGGAAAGAAACAGCAGAAAGAACACTGGATAATGATAAAGCAGTGAGATAACAAGTGCACTAGATGATGAGCGTTTCTAGGAGCACAAAGGATTGCAAACCTAGATGGAAACTCAGATAGAAAGCTTCAGCTGGAACTCAGAATCAAAGGAAAGAGGAAATCAAAGGAAAGAGTTAAAGCTAATAAAGAAGAAATCGTTTGTATCGATCGATTGATTGATTGCAAAACATTTTTCTCATTGTAGAGCTCTCTTGTCTCAATGTAGAGTTCTCTCTTGTCTCATTGTTGAGTTCTAAACCGTAAAACTATCGGAACAAATGTGTTTCACATTGTTTTTGATCGAGGACACATGGAACATCGCAAATCTCGTCTCAAATCTCCTCCCAAATCTCCCAAATCTCTCAAATCTCTGCTCAATTCAAAGCAAACATCTTGTAATGATGACATGTTTACGAGATTGAAATTAAAATGAGATTTTATTATAGAATAAAGCTATTTAGTTACTAAAGATTCAATTCTAAATCAATTCCTAAAGAACAAGAACGCTTCAGACTGCGTTTTAGATCCTTAGCCGTTATCTAGCAAACTTCTAACCATCACCAATCGATTCTCCGTCTCAATTTACATAAGATACTTCAGCTAAGAATTTGATTTAAAGCTTTTGGAGCGAGCTAGAGATGCTTAAAGTTGGGTTGCCACGACTTTTTTTTCGCCTCTGCCCAACTTTGAGCCTCTCTAGCTCGCTCCAAAAGCTTTAAATCAAATTCTTAGCTGACGTATCCTATGTAAATTGACACGGAGAATCGATTGGCGATGGTTAGAGGTTTCCTGGATAGCGGCTAAGGGTCTAAAATCGCTGCTAATGATCCGAAGCCTCCGAGCCTCTAAAGCTTCTAAATCTCCCTAAGCTTTCTTGCAAATTTTTCCGACTGAATTTGATTTAAAAAAAATTTCATTCTATCCATGATGTAGCTTAGATATTTAGCTAAATTTTCTTCTTTGATTGTAAATTGATTGAATGCTTGTGGACGAAGCTTTAGCTATTCGAAAACACTGAAATCTTGGCTAGGGGAAGCTATGGATCTAGCTATGGACCTAACTATGGACCTAACTATGGACCTGGCTATGGATCTAGCTATTGATCTAGCTATAGGCCTGGCTATGGACCTAGTTATGGACCTAGCTATGAATCTAGCTATGATTCTGGCTATAGACCTAGCTATGGACCTAACTATAGACCTGGCTATGGATCTTATTCCAAAACACTGAAATCTTGGCTATAGGCTTAGTAAGCAACAAAAAGTTAACAAAAAAGCAAGAAAAAGTCCTGTAAACGAACTAAATCTGATAAGAAGAATAAAGAAAAGAAATTACAGTATACAAGGCACATACAATAGGTTTTAGATTACAGTAGACAAGGGATATAAAATGAAGTCTAAAAATAAGTGTAGAGGTAAAAGAGGAGAGAGGGAAAGTGCCGCCAAAGCGACCTCCAATCGCTGCCTTTCAGGGTTGGCTTAGGGGTTCTTTTTGAGTAAAAGAAAGAAGACAAAGATCCAGAATTGATCCACCAAATAAACATTCGTCTACAGTTACGGCTTTAGGCGATTGGGGCACCGATTGGGGCACCGATTCGGTCAACGATTAAAGGAAGATTAGGAAGGAATCGTGAGTAAGACTGGATTCGTTTAGTCTACTGCTTGCTACTGAATTCATATGAATGGACTTACGGTATCGATTTATAGGCCTACTGTAGCCATTTGAGCAGACTTACTGTAGCTATTTGAGCAGACTTACTTTAGCTATTTGAGCGAGCTTACTGTAGCCATTTAAGCAAGCTTACTGTAGCTATTTGAGCAGACTTACTGTAGCTATTTGTAGGCTTACTGTAGCTCTTTAATCAGCCATTTAGGTATCAGACAGTCCCAATTTGACCTACTGTACTAAGTCTCGGGAAAAAAGCAAAGATTTCGAGGAGAGGTCTTTATAAAGGATTTCTCACGGGTCTCCCAACATGGCTTGATGGTCTAGTGGATAAAGCGCTTGCATACAAAACGATCGTCAAATTGCTTTGCTCGAGTTCGATTCCTTTTAAGTAAACTTTCTTTTGCTCGCTTTGTCGTGATGTGTTTGTCAAAGTTTTACTTGTTTCCAGTCGTTTTCCTTTGCAAGCTTAGTTCTTTTCTCTTACAGTATCCACAGAAGTTGATTCCTGAGACTTCTAAAGCTTCTGAAACTTCTGAAACTTGTGAATCACCTCTTGAACTCAGCATTTCAATGTTCTGTTCAATTTCCTTCACCTGCATTCACAAATCCTTTCCATATTGAATAAATGAATGGATAATATGGATGAGATAATGGTTGGTTGCTGGCATTGAAAAGAAAAGAAAGAGCCGCCTTTGAACTCGAAATTTGGATCAGATTGAAGGACATTTTTCGAGTAACGACTGGGGTTTTGAAAACGGATTTTGAATTTTTGGACAGCTTAATACTTTGTTCAATACAGTGGAGTAGAAGCTGGGTTACTGTAGGGTCGGATTACGGTAGGATACAGCATATGATAGGTTTTATCGTAAAGCTTTGCTTTCTGGTGCAGTGGGGTCTGCAGAATCTTTGGAGAAGCAGACGCCTCAGTGCACCAGTTTACGGTTTACGCTAAGCCCTACCGTAGCCCGTAACCTACCGTAGCTTGTAGCCTACAGTAGCCCGTAAGCTACCGTAGCCTGTAAACCGTAGCCTGTAGCCTACCGTAGCCCGTAACCTACTGTAGCCCGTAAACCGTAGCCCGTACCTACCGTAGCCTGTAACCTACCGTAGCCTGTAACCTACCGTAGCCTGTAACCTACCGTAGCACGTAACCTACCGTAGCCCGTAAACCGTAGCCTACACAACCCAAAGTCTACTGTAGTTCTGTAACTTGTAACTTGCTGTAGCCGTGACATACCATAGCCCATTACAGTAATCCTCTTATAGTAATACAGTTACAGTAATTTTTGACGATTTTTGACAACTTCCAGACTATTCCAGATGATTCCTAGATCAAAAACAGATATTAATAGATAGCTTTAGCTTTTCTAAGCCTTTCTAAACCTTTTCTTTTCCTACTGTACTCCACAGAAAAGCTGAGAAGTTGGAAATGCTCTGGAAAAGAGCCAGCAGAAAAGCTATTTCCCAATTTCCCTTTTTTCAGGACACTGTAGCCTCTTTTCAATTCAATTTTCCCCTTTTCTCAATCCAATCGAAAGCCATAGACACGCAAAATTTGACACGAAATCCGGTTAGACAAGATATTTGTGGGGGAATGGGCAGACTTCAGCCGATTTAGAAAAGAATAGTACAGTTGGAAATAGGGCAGAGCAAAAGTTGTGCACCGCCGGGAATCGAACCCCTGACCTTCCGCTTACTGACCAGCTGTGCTAACCATTACACCAAAACGCACTTGGTCTCCGCTGCTCCAAAGGGAGTTAAGTCTACTACTCCTACTAAGACAAGAGCGATTTGTTCTTTGTGCGGCAAAGTAATCGCTCGTCGTCTGGCGCAGGGCTTTTTCATTAGAGGGGCTTTTTCCTCCCTCGTTAACCAATTGGGACTTTGGCTTTCTCGTCGTCAATCCGTTCCGTTTCATCAATAGCTTGATAAAGGCTTAAGGTTCCAATGCTCAATGACTTTGATAGGGTGATGGAGCAATAGCAATAGGGCAATGTCGGAGCAATTGGGCCCAAAGATGGCTCAAATATAGCTTAAATATAGGTCCAAAGCTTAAGAACCTTAACAGCCTTAGCTTAACAACTTCCTTTAGGCCTTTAAGCTTTCTGAATAGCCTATAGGTTACAATACTGAATGGCTTTTATGTAATGATAGGTATAGCTCAACAATAGCCTGGGCCTCAGCTCAACAGCTCAACGATAGCCTGAGCCTGAGCTCAACAGCTCAACAATAGCCTGAGCCTGAGCTCAACAGCTCAACAATAGCCTGAGCCTGAGCTCAACAGCTCAACAATAGCCTGAGCCTGAGCTCAACAATTGCCGTTGAGCCCTTTCCCTTTCTCATCAACAATCTGTCTGGGTAACACTGCTAATCGGAATCAAGCAAAACCTCCGTAAAACAGCCCATTATTGTAAGAATCCCAGCACTATAAAGTCCGTTACAGTACCTCAGTACAGTTCAAAGTCAAGTCTAGTATAGTAAAAGCTATTATAGTAAATATTATAGCTATTATAGCTTATTCTTAACAGAGCAAGCCTAGGGTAGAGTAGTAAAATAATACTGCTACAGTAGGTTTAATACAATAAAACTAATCAGTCAAAAAGTTCTAATAAAACTAAAAGTTCCAATAAAACTCAAAACAAAACTCGTTTTCTCTGAAACTTTTCAAAAGTTTTCGTTGTCGTTTTTCGGTGATTCCCAGGGAAAAAGAAATGGTCATATTTTAGAGAAAAGGGATAATTTGGTGTGACATCACACAGCAGGGAAAGGAAGAGAATCGTTGAAACCATTCATTTCAACTATTCATTTCAACCATTCATTTCAACCAATCCCTCACAACTATGGATTTGAGGGGATTTAGCTAAAATTTAGCCAAAACTAGGCTAAACTAGGCTAAACTAGGCTAAACCCAAAACTAGGCTAAACTAAACTGTAGGCTAAACTCAATTACTTCTCAATTACTTCTCAATAACTTCTCAATAACTTTTCAAATCTTTGTTTTCCTAAAGATCTCCCCAATCGACTTGTTTGTTTCGAGTAAACGATAGGAATTGTGATACGGTATCTGTCATTTAACCCCCCAACAATCTCAGGTCAGAAGCTGATCAAAGCCGGCGAAAGTTAATCGTTTGAAAGGCGGTGAGGAGTGGTTCGATGATTGAATGATTGGTGGTAGAAAGAAGTAGAAAGAAGTAGAAAGAAGTAGAAAGAAGTCCTTCTATTTGTCTCTTCCAATATCTGACCGCCTTTTCTCCATCCATTCCCTCTGTTAATGAGGGTAAATACAAGAGAGTGCTTCTCTCTTTTTTCCCTCTATCTTTACTACAACGATTGAACGAAATGAGGGACTTTCTAAAAAGATGATCAAGCTCTGAAGGCTCAGGTTGTAGTATTCAAAGTCTGGACAAGGCCAGGTCAGGCCAGAGTCAGGCCAGGTCAGGCCAGAGTCAGGCCAGGTCAGGCCAGGTCAGGCCAGAGTCAGGCCAGGTCAGGCCAGAGTCAGACCAGGTCAGGCCAGAGTCAGGCCAGGTCAGGCCAGAGTCAAGCCAGAGTCAGGCCAGGTCAGGCCAGAGTCAGGCCAGAGTCAGACCAGGTCAGTCCAGGTCAGGCCAGAGTCAGACCAGAGTCAGGTCCAGGATCCAAGTCAGCCAGATCTAGCTGAACCTGAGCCAGGTCTAGGATAGAACCAGACGTTCATCCAGAGCCAGATCAAGGTCCAGGCCAAAGCCAGATTCAGATTCAGATCCAGACCAGATCCAAGCCAAGTCAGATCAAGTCAAGCTAGAGCCAGGTCTAAACCAGAATCAGGTCAGGCTAGAGCCAGATCCAGGCTAGAGCCAGGTCTAAACCAGAGCCAGATCTAAACCAGAGCTAGATCTAAACCAGAACCAGGGCAGGCTAGAGCCAGATCTAAACCAGAGCCAGATCCAAACCAGAGCCAGATCTAAACCAGAGCCAGGTCAGGCTAGAGCCAGGTCTGCACCAGAGCCAGGGCAGAGTAGAACCAGGTCCAAACCAGAGCCAGGTCCAGATCTAGGTCCTCTCCACTTGCAGGCCATTACAGTACCTGTCACTTAAGTGTAAAGCACTTCGATACTCTTTTTCTTTTGGTCATCAAATCGACTGTTCTCGCTTGAAAATCTATTGACTTTCTTTCCGATTCCACCAAATGATTGAGAGAAGATGACGATTGTCAGAGAAGAGGAAAAAAAGAGAAGAGATTAGCTGTTGATTGCTGGTGGAATATCTGTTTGAATTGGAGGGGAGTGGTTGAATGGGGAAAGGGAAAAGAAGAAGACAAATAAGAGAAAGAATCGAATCAAAGTGATCCGATCGAGAGGCGACGATCAGATACAGTACAGAAGGAAAGGGGAAATCGAAGGGAGGGGGAAACCGGGAGAAGGCAAACAGGCAAACACTTGACAATGAAGAAGCATTTCAAAAGGGATTAACAGTAGTTCGATTTGGGGACAATGCTGAAGAAGGGGTGCGCTTTTAAGCTGAAAAAGATCTATGACTGCGATCTATGATATCTATGAGTGAGAGAGCCCAAATCTCGATGTCATTCGCACTCACAAACATCGCCAATCGATTCCCCGTCCCTGAAAACCCCTGAGGACAAGTTTTTAGCTTTTTTAGCGGATTTGGGAGCTGTTCTTAAGGCAGTTTTATCTAACTAATGAGATGTTCTTTGTGCAGCCGCATAATCGCTCGCGATCTGGCAAATGTGACAAACAAAACGGGCTTTACTTTCCCTGGTTCCAGCGATTTGTTCTTTGTGCGGCAAAGTAATCGCTCGTCGTCTGGCGCAGGGCTTTTTTATTAGAGGGGCTTTTTCCTCCCTCGTTAATCAATTGGGCCTTTGGCTTTCTCTTCGTCAATCCGTTCCGTTCCATGGATAGCTATAAAGGCTTGAGTGGTAATGGCCGAGTGGTTAGCGCGCTTGGATGGAAGGGAGAGGCCAGGCTGAAGCTCAAGTTCGAATCCGCCTTCTGCTTTGGCTTCTATTTTGGAATTAGAAAAAAAGCAACTTTTTCTATCTACATTACCTAGTTCTATTTGCATTACCTACTTCTATCTAACGGTATTCCCAAAGAGCTATTGTCCTTTCCCTAGGACTTGTTCGAAAGCATGTAAATGGGATGTGAATGAATGAGAAAGGAATCGTCGACTCGTGAAATCGACTCTCATTGAGTAGACAACAACATTTTTCTCTCTACAATGGGATCTCTTTCATCTCGGAACAATGCAACACTCATAATAGGCTAAAAGACATAGGCCTACACCGACTACAGTCGACAAGCCGACAAGGCCGCCAAAATTCATCCTAGATCACTTGCAGTTCTAGGGACTTCCAATAAATGAAACTATTGAAAATACAACTAAATATAATGCTGATTTTTGGTTGTGACGGTGAATGGACAGATGTTCAACGGATTTGTGTGAATCTGTTCGATGAATGTGTCATCGAGATGGATGATTGATCACTGGCCTCAACAAAAGATGATTGATCGAATTGATTCTACTTTAGAGGTATCACAAAATCAATCGATTTCAGTGAACACATTAAAGATTAACAAGATTTGAGTTATCAAATTGTTCAGTATTTGATTTAAGTTCAGTGTCTTGCTATCCAGTAGATAGGCTCTTTCAAATCCCAAAACAGCGAGAGCATAAACTTCTCAAGCACATTTAGGTTGACGTCGAGTTTGGGCTTTTCTTGGTTTGGGCTCAGGCTCAGGCTCAGGCTTGGGCTTAGGCTTAGGCTTAGGCTTAGGCTTAGGCTCAGGCTTAGGCTCAGGCTCAGGCTCAGGCTTGGGCTCAGGCTCAGGCTTGGGCTTAGGCTTAGGCTTCGCCGAAAGTTGATTCAGAGTTGAGCCTGAGCCTGAGCCTGAGCTTAAACCTGAGCCTGAGCCTAAGCCTAAGCCTGAGCCTGAGCCTATCCATCATTGCAACGTTTGCAATAAACAATAAACGAGTTTGCACTTGTCCGTAGTGAAGCCGATCCTTTCACATAAACATTCTCAATATTAACTGAGCACTAGAGATCTTTGTATCCTTCTAGAATCTCGTACAACATAACATAGCAGATAGGGATAGATTTTCAATAGTTAGAGTTCGAAGTAAAGCAAAAGAAACCTGTGAATTGATATTCATATTGAAGGTTATCAGGATAGTTAAATCTTTCAATTTTTAAACATCGATTTACGGTTGCTTGTTTACCAATAAATTCCAGGTCAAATTCGTTCAAATAAGTCAAATATTGTCTATATTGATCAAGGAAAGGTCAAAATAAAGCGACAAGATCAAATTACAAGTGAAACGGATTGAGCAATGTAAGAAAATATGGAGAATGTTTGACAATTGATGGCGGTGAAATGAAAGAGAGAAAAGATTTGGAGGGGATTTACACAGGAAAGGCGAAAGGCAATGACCCTAAACGATTGCCCAACATCACTTCACAAGTGTCAACAACAATCGAAAAGGGATCAGTTTTTAAATATATTAGCATTAGAGCACTAATATTAGAGAAAATGAAACAAATTCTTTACAAAAATCGATCGACAAAGATCATTTAAGTTTATTTAGAGCTTTTGTACACGTTGAGAGCATTGGCAAATGGAATTAGTAAAGGAAAGTAAAGTAAAGTAAAGGAAAGTAATGTTGAAGTAAAGCTTAATGTAATTAAAGCAAATTTCCAACAGAATTAGAATCATTTTAAGCTGATTTAAGCACTCAATTGCTTTATAAACACATCGAAATCACTGTCAAAAGGTTTCTTCGCGTTTTTACTCATTCAAACTCGCTTTTTCTCAAACAAATCCTTCTCGAATTGATGGGGAATTCCAACGTGCATCTTTTGACATAAAAACGAGCCCAATCCGTTAAAGTATGGCTGAGAAATAGCCAAAAAACTGAAGCTATTAGGTGTTCTTTGTGCTAGCACATAATCGCTCACTTTCTGGCACAGGGCGATTCCATAAGGGAAGCTCCTTGCTCTTCGCGAGATTTAGGGAAACCGCTGATGTTCGTGAAAGTCTTGATGCCCATGAAGCCGCTGATGTTCGTTAAAGTGGTGATGCTCGACCGCTGATGCTTGTGAAGCTGTTGATGTTCTTGAAGCCGCTGATCCTTGTGCAGCCTCTACTTTTTCTCAGTGCCACATGGAGGGAGACAGAATGGTCTTTTGCTTGTAAAGCTTGCTTTGCTTTTGCTTGCTTTTGCTCCATTCTCAACAAGACAACCATCTCTCAAGGCTTTTGATACAAAAGATTGGATCTCCAACAACTTCCCAGATTGCATCACCGTGGAGAGGTCTGTGCTCGTTGCTCAGGCTCAGGTCTGTTGCTCGTAACCGGATTACATTATGCTTCCTTCCGGCTTGCGTCAGCTATCCGCTACTTGACAGTCTAGATAGAAATTTGGACACCCCATTGGAACCGTGAGGTTGTTCAACCGACTGGGATCTGATCAATCCCTTCCGCATCAACAAAACGTAACTTCGGAGCTTTCTCCTACTAGAAAGCCGAGCATTCTTTCAGCGGGAGTCGGTGCCATTTAGTTTTAGCTTTAGTTCCTTTATAGTTCCTTTAAAGCTCCTTTAAAGCTCCTTAATAGTTCCTTAATAGTTCCTTTATAGTTCCTTTATAGTTCCTATTTAGTTAAGGGCCAGACGTGGACCTTGGATCGCAATCTTGGGTGTCCAACCTTGGGTGTCGCAATCAGCTGTCCAACCACCTGCTTGTGGTGGTTGGACTGATTTTTCTGGAGGTAAATCTTAAGTATATTTCCTGAAACGGTGCCAATTATCTAATCGATTCAAGCTTTCCACTTTTTTATACAACCTTTCAAAGTTGGCGTTTCGCTTTAATTTCATTTTCATTTTATTTTCATTTTTTTCTTTTCATTTCATCTTCTATTTAAGTATGACTTCTATTTACTCATTCTATTCTTTTAAAACGATAAATCGATTCGTTCTGAGGCTAACGATGAGGCTCTGAGGCTATCGATGAGGCTCTGAGGCTAACGATGAGGCTCTGAGGCTATCGATGAGGCTCTGAGGCTAACGATGTGGCTCTGAGGCTATCGATGAGGCTCTGAGGCTAACGATGAGGCTCTGAGGCTAACGATGTGGCTCTGAGGCTATCGATGAGGCTCTGAGGCTAACGATGAGGCTCTGAGGCTAACGATGTGGCTCTGCGGGTTAACGATGTGGCTCTGAGGTTAACGATGAGGCTAACATCGATAAATCGATCTTATTCTCATTTTTATGTTACAGTAATTCTCAAGTGATTCAGAAAAACAAAAAAAACACTTCTCTTTCTTTCCCTTTCCCGTCCAAGTTGACAAATGAGTGCACGGAATTGCTTTACTTTTCCCCCCAAAGCATTCACATTTTCTCAGAACTTTTAAAGGATTACTGGGGTCGTTGGTTGGGTGGTGGTGGTTGGGTAATCCCCTTGTGTTCCCATTGTCTATTTCAAAAAGATCTTTCAAAGATAATTCCCAAGGCTTACACCACAAGTGAACAGGTTGTTTGTTGCAGCCAAAATCTTAAGACGAAACTTTAGGGATGCAAAAAAAAAAATTAGGACTTTAATTTTAAAAAAGCTGGATACGCATTACGATAAGAGGACATTCTTTTTAACAAAATTCTCAAAATGAACTGAAAGTGAACTGAAAATCACTGAAAATCACTGAAAATCAATGACAATGAAAATCAATGAAAATCAACTCAAAATCACTGAAAATCCCTCAAAATGAATCAAAATGAACTCTAAATCACTCTAAATCCCTCAAAATGAACTCTAAATCACTCTAAATCACTCAAAATGAATCAAAATGAACTCTAAATCACTCTAAATCCCTCAAAATGAACTCTAAATCACTCTAAATCACTCAAAATGAATCAAAATGAACTCTAAATCACTCTAAATCACTCAAAATGAATCAAAATCACTGAAAATCAACTCAAAATCATTGAAAATCACTCAAAATCAACTCAAAATCCCTCCAAGTCACTCAAAATCACTCAAAATCACTCAAAATCACTCTAAATCACTCTAAATCACTCTAAAACACTCTAAATCCTTGCAGAAAAAAAGAAAAAGCAAGATAATAACGAGAAATTTATCGAATTCTATAAAATTAAATAAAATTTAACTTCAAACGTGAAACCGAAATAAAATAAAAGGAAATAAACCGAAATAAAAGGAAATGAAGCAAATCAAACAAATAAAGCACAAAAAACGGCTCAAATCATGAAATGCAAGAGTCAAAACGATAAAAAAAACGATAAAACATTTAAACATTTCGAGAAATTATTGGGTGTCGAAAAAGAGATGAAAAGACGCCGAAATGGGACAGTTTTAAAGCAACAAAAATGCCAAAAATGGGACAGTTTAAGCCAATGAAAATGGTCATGTTTTTAAAAGAAAAGAAAGGATTTTATGATTGCAAAAGTTTTCATAAAAGAAAATTACTTTTTTTGACAATTTCTTTTGCTTTTTTTGGTTTTGAGTTTTGAGGAAATTGAGTTTTTTTGAGGGAATTTCATTGGAAAAGTCAGTGCTAGAGGGATTTTAAATGAAATAAAAGCAAATCAAGCAAATCATGACCGTGAGTGAGTGCTAGAGGCATTGAAAGTTCTAAAAGGGATTAAAGAAAAGTACAGAAGTTTACTGTGTACAAAGTAGCCAGTGTACAAAGTAGCCACAGCATAGCAGCTATTCTAACCACCAACAAATAGCAAGTAGAGCTTGAAGGCTTCCTTAAGTAAACTTGAATTCACGTTGATACTTTGGAAAGCTGGAAAGCTGGAAAGCTGGAAAGCTGGAAAGCTGGAAAGCTAGAAAGCTGGAAAGCTGGAAAGCTGGAAAGCTAATGAGCTAGCTGGAAAGCTAATGAGCTAGCTGGAAAGCTAATGAGCTAGCTGGAAAGCTAGTGATCTAGCTGGAAAGCTAGTGATCTAGCTGGAAAGCTAGTGATCTAGCTGGAAAGCTAGGGATCTAGCTGGAAAGCTAGTGATCTAGCTGGAAAGCTAGTGATCTAGCTGGAAAGCTAAGCTAATAGAGCCAGAGAGAATCCACGAAACTTGGCAATTGAACTGGGAGTTGTACTTGTGCTCTGTGCTGTGCAGCTCTGTGCAACCCAACTTCTGCCCAACTTCTGCCCAACTTAAATAAAAATAAAACCCTAAAATTGTTTAGTTAGGGTCTCTACATCACTACACAAAAAGCAAAAAATGCCGGGTTCAAACTTGCGAGGCAAAAACTGACAAGGCTGAAAAAAGGCAAGCACACTAACCACTAGCCTAAGCCACGAGGCGTTTCCAGAGCTGCGCAAAAACAATTTGACTATCCATAGTCGAGCCATACGCAAAAAATTTTTGAAACTTTGAAGCTGAATACCTTTCGAATTTCAACACGTTTCCCAAATGATCTAGATATTCTAAATCAAAAAACTGCACCAGAAAAACAGAAAAACACCACCCAGAGATGGCTGAACGTCGAGCTGGACATCGAGTTGGACGTCGAGCTGAACGTCAAGCGGACGAGCTGGACGTCGAGCTGAACGTCGAGCTAGACATCGAGCTAGACATCGAGCTAGACGTCGAGCTGAACGTCGAGCTGGACGTTGAGCGGACGAGCTGGACGTCGAGCTGAACGTCGAGCTAGACGTCGAGCTGAACGTCGAGCTGGACGTTGAGCGGACGAGCTGGACGTCGAGCTGAACGTCGAGCTAGACGTCGAGCTGAACGTCGAGCTGGACGTTGAGCGGACGAGCTGGACGTCGAGCTAGACGTCGAGCTAGACGTTGAGCTAGACGTCGAGCTGAACGTCGAGCTGGACGTTGAGCGGACGAGCTGGACTTACTTAAGCTACACACAGCCATAGTGGCCTCTAGGGGGTTGTGGGGTTAATGCTAAAGTTAAGCTGAGTTAGTTAACTGTCCCCTTTGCCCCTTTGGATCCGTCCAGTGTCACCCGGACGGAACAGATTGCCGGCAACCAGATTGCCTAACGACCAGATTGCTGACGACCGGATTGTCGATGACCAGATTGCCTAGTGCCGGGATTCGTGTGATAATGGATAAACTGTTTTCGTACGGAGGTTTCCTTAATTCCAATTCGAATGACCAGTGTTACCCGGGCCGACGAGACTGCTGACAGAAATTGTTGAGCTTTTGAGCTATATTTTGAGCCATATTGTTCAGCTAAAGTAGCTAAAGTTCTGCTAAATCATCTCACTATCTGCTTGATCTCTTGCTATACACAGTACTCTTTTAGCAACTCGATCTTTAGATGAATCGATTTTAGAGCAGATTAGAGTAGAGCAGATTAGAGTAGAGCAGAGTAGATTAGAGCAGATTAGAGTAGAGTAGATTAGAGTAGAGCAGATTCGATTCGATTTTAGATTCAATTTTAGATTCAATTTCTTATTCAACTTTTCCCTGAGACATTTATTGAATAAAAATCTTTTGTCAATGAAAAGAAAAACTTCATTCTTTCGATATTCAAATGAATCATTCCATTTAAAGACAAAATAAAAAACAAAAAATGAATAAAAGAGTCAATTTTGGAGAAGTGATGAATGAAAACAGAGGAAATAAAGGGGAATTTCTCTTTAGAAATTCTCATTTTCCACAAAAATGCGTCTACTGATCGTTTTTTTGGTCTTTTTTTGGGAAACTTTCGCTGAATTGAAGTAAGGAAAAGGGATTTTATGATTTTTATGTACTTTTTGATGATCTTTATGTACTTTTAGCTCTTCGAGAGTTCATCGACAGGCACCAGGTTTGTTTGAAAGCTTTAAGTTTGATTCTTGTAGCTATTAGGTTGTTCGGATAGTGTTGTTCCGTTGTTCGGGTATAGACAAGCGTTGCTGAAGCTTATTGTTGTGAGAGAAGCTTTTTTAAAACAAGCTTTTAAAAGCTTTTCTTTCTGTATTTAAAAGCACGTCATCTTGTGCATATTTCGAAGCCTTTTAAACGAATAGTTTCTTATTTCTAATTTCTAACCGACTTGAAATATTGGGTTGGTGAGTTGAAAACTGCCGGACTTTGAACTAGAATTTATTCAACATAAAACCATCAGTTCATTCCAAATAATTTCCATTATTATTGACGACTTCTGCCCATTTTACAGGCAATTTGCGGATTCCTCTTTCGTAGTAGGATTTTGGTTTGTCTGTGAGACAGGGGTGAGACTCAAAAATGGAGGACTGGAGAATCAAAAATGGAGGAATGTCCCAGTTTAGGCACTTTCTTCAAAAGTGTTTTGGTGTCAATGGAAAAAAAAGAAAAAAGACTGAAAAAATAAAACACGACGAAAGACTGAAAAATTCTTTGTGGCGGGGTCGTTTTATTGCGTCGGGTTACGGTAGTTTCCGACGTTTGGCGCGGAAACGTCTGAAAGGCAAAGTGTACGGTGGATGGTCCGAAAGGCAGAATTTTATTATTTCAAGAGAGAATTTCTTTAAATTGATTTAAAGTAAAATGAAATTAAACCCAATTTGTTTAATTACTTTTTAATTATTAATTATTTATTATTATTTTTAATTTATTGGGTTGGTGAATTGAAAACTGCGGGCTATTGTCATATGTGACAGTTTGAGCACTTTCTTCAAAAGAAACCCATTTTGGTGTCAATGGAAAAGTTGTAGAGAATCAAAAATTAGGCTTATAGCCAAATTTCCAAAAAGATACACTTAGTAGTTTCGCTTAAAATGCAAGTTTTGTGAAAATTCATAAATTTCGCATTTCTTGAAAACTAGTTTTTGAATCGTTCTGAAAATTTGGATATAAGCTTTTTTTTGGATTCTCTACAACTTTTCCATTGACACCAAAATGGGTTTCTTTTGAAGAAAGTGCTCAAACTGTCACATATGACAATAGCCCGCAGTTTTCAATTCACCAACCCAATAAATTAAAAATAATAATAAATAATAAATAGTTAAAAAAGTAATTAAAAAAGTAATTAAACAAATTGGGTTTAATTTCATTTTACTTTAAATCAATTTAAAGGAATTCTCTCTTGAAATAATAAAATTCTGACGACAGATGCCTTTCGGACCGTCTACCGTACGTTCAGACGTTTCCGCGCCAAACGTCGGAAACTACCGTAACCCGGCGCAATAAAAGGACCCCGCCACAAAAAAATTTTCAGTCTTTCGTCGTGTTTTATTTTTTCAGTCTTTTTTTTTCTTTGACACCAAAATGGGTTTCTTTTGAAGAAAGTGCTCAAACTGTCACACATGACAATAGCCGGCAGTTTTCAATTCACCGACCCAATATATCAAGTTCGCGTCTGCCTACTTTACGACTTCAAACTGGGCAAAACAGTCGCGAAATCCCATCGTGATTTGGTCAAAGCATTTGGTTAATTTGGTTGAGTTAATTGAATTTTGGTGTTACTGCTGTAGAATTGAGTACTGTAGCCAAAAAAGAATTCAGTTTTATTGCAAAAACATCAATATCACTGAATAATCATTTCTGATCAATTCCTGATCAATTCCTAATCAACTGATCAATTTCCAGGATGGGAAAACTCGAATCTAAACAACTTTGGTGAACCGGAGCTGTTGGCGAGGTAGAAAAAGGAATTGCACAGAAAATATAAGGAAATATCTACAGTATACCTCGTATCAAGCCTTAAAGACTGAATTGAGGCTTTAAGTTTATGAAAAATTGAGTTTTGACTAATAAGAGAAGGTTGAATCGGTCAAATGATATACAATTTATACCATTCGACGTAGAATTTTCCGCTTATTCCGAATCTGCTTTCCGTTTTTGATATGGAGCATTCTGTCAAAAGTTATAAGCGCTCAAAGTTTTGGATGGGAAATCATCCCTTTATGAGCGGATTTCCCAGGGCTTTTCAAAGCAGTAGTGGCTGAGTGATAGTCTGCTAGAATACAAGGCAAGCCTACAAAGCAAGCTCGGTTCGAGTCCGCAGTTTAACTTTCTTTTGTTTTTTTAGAGGTAATTGATTGATTCAATCTTTTTCTAACTACTTTTCATCCAAATTAGTATATGGCTTGTATTCTAGCAGACTAGCACTACCGCAGACAAGAGCCATATACTATTAACATTAAGTTAATATGGCTCTTGTCATTTAGCCACCTTGTTCACTTGCTCTTCCCTTGTAAACACTTGCTCTTCCCTTTACTTTGGCACATTGTAACCCTTCCCAAAGCCTGTCAGCTTTCAAAAACTACCGTAATCTTGGCTTTAGTTTAATCTAATCTATCAATTTTTTACATTTTTTGATCTCCTTAACAAAATCAGATGAAAGATTGATAGGCTTAGGCTTAGGCAAGCTTACCGTAACCTTAGAGCCGAGCCTACCGTAACCCTAGAGCCAAGATTACGGTAATTAAGCCTATGGTAAAGCCAAGCCAAGCCAAACCAAGCCAAGCCAAGCCAAAGCCTTCTCAACACTTTCAGAGCTCAAACGCTGATCTCGTTGTGCCGGAGTGGTCGTCAATTCGTTGGATTGGGCGCCTGTTCAAGGACTTTTCTCGAATGTTCCCCGGAAAGAGATCGCTTTTTGTTTCGAAACTGTCCCGGGGATCTAATGGTTCATTTTACCCTATATTTTTCCCAATTTTCGATAGGTTTTCTCTGGTGATCGCTGTCGATCAACGGAGAAGGTTCCAGAATGTTTTGACACTCAAATGAACACAATGAATGAGGAAACGAGACAACTTGTTGAGGTGAAGACTTGGCTCTTTGGCTACAGTAACCCTAGCCTACAGTAACCCTGGACTACAGTAACCCTAGCCTACAGTAACCCTAGCCTACAGTAACCCTAGCTAACAGTAACCCTGGACTACAGTAACCCTAGCCTACAGTAACCCTAGCCTACAGTAACCCTAGCTAACAGTAACCCTAGCTAACAGTAACCCTGGACTACAGTAACCCTAGCCTACAGTAACCCTAGCCTACAGTAACCCTAGCTAACAGTAACCCTGGACTACAGTAACCCTAGCCTACAGTAACCCTAGCCTACAGTAACCCTAGCTAACAGTAACCCCAGCCTACAGTAACCCTAGCCTCCAGCAACCCTAGCTAGCAGTAGCCCTAGCCTACAGTAGCCCTAGTCTCCAGTAACCCTAGCCTACCGTAACCCTATCTTAGCTCTAAACTCCCTTTCAGAAAGATCAATTCTGTACCCATGGAGGTGCTGTGTATTTTGGTCGATCGGTTCTCTCTCGACAAGCGTTGGTTTGTCATGAGAATCTCCGCGATCTCATCGTTGCCGGATGTCCTTTTGGTGAGTTCTTTTAGATGAACGTAGCTAGCTACAGTACCCCTTCTACAGGGTAATGTAGTTGTTTTAGAGCTACAAAATACAGTGGCTATAGTAGCTATAACCCTACAGTAGCTACGATGCTATGTAGCTCATAATCTACAATTCCCTTAAGAACACAGTACCCCTGTGACTTTGTTCTGAGCTCCTAGAACTCCTAAAACTTCCCGATTACCCTAAAACAGTAACTAAAGCAATTACAGTCACTTACAGCAGCTTACTGTAGCTGCGAACTAGAAGAACTAGCGCTACAGTACACCTGCTACATAAACTACCGTACTCTTTCTTCTCTAGGCACTTTCATCAACACCGATCTTCAATGCCAGCCCATTCAGAAGCATTTCGGTGACACAAGCATTGAATCTTTTGCCCCAATTCGACAATTCTTCATCAAGAGACACTGTGGTGCGTTCAGATACTTTGATTTCTTTGATTTATTTAAATTTCATCGCAAACTATGCAACTAACTAGAAATTTACTATTATTGAAACTTTTTTATACTTTAAAAACATCTTAATACTCACAAAAAAACGTTTTTTTTATATTTAAAACAAAAGAGGAAAACATCTGGCAGCAAGAAGGATTGAACCCGCGAGCATCCGTTTTAGAGTCTAGCACACTCTCCCCTAGACCACCGTTCCTTTTCTGTAAGGCAGCGTGGAGCCGTCTTATAGATAAGGGCGAGGTTTGCCATTGAACAAAATCGAGAAGTTTGAAGTAAAAAGCCGAGTTAACCGGTCGGCTTCCGTTGAGGCTTTGGCCGACTGGCTAAGAGGCTGGTATCCCAGTCGAGAGGTCGAGGGTTCAATCCCGCTGGCTGGATCTGGCTGTTTTTTTTGCCTGATTTGTTAAATCAAAAATTCGTGTTTCTTAGAATTCTACGGGACTCTGACGGTAATCCCTTTTTCAAAATAAAGTTGCTAGTTTGAACTAGTTCCCGAAGTTGTTGAAACCCTAAATTGAGAAGTTGAAAGATGTCCTTTAGATCGAGTGCGGAGCCCCTACGTGCACTACGGACAACACCAACAACAAGGCCAAGATTTCTATCGACACGACAATTGCGCTACTTGGTAACTAGCGATTATTACATTGTATTGTACATTGTCTTGTACATTGTACTGTACATTGTATTCTACATTGTATTGTACTTTGTACTGTACATTGTATTGTACTTTGTGTTGTACTTTGTATTGTACTTTGTGTTGTACTTTGTATTGTACATCGTATTAGTCATATTTTTATTATCCAAAATCTAGGTACATCGATTGTAATGGATATCCGAGTCTCATCCAATGTGGAGCCGGCGAGATTTTCGAGCCCAAAAGTGGCTATTGTCGTCGCTGGACGCATCAAGATCTTTGTCCGGCTAGAGGGCTTTGTGTGTGAGTTCGTTGAAAGGATTATTCCAGTTACAGTTACAGTTAAAGATAAAATCGTAAATGATTCCCAGATTGGCTGACTCAATAAAAAGAATATTCGATTCCCCTACCTCGAAAATCCCCCGAGAAATTGACAGCTGAAATTCAAGTAAATGATTGGAGATGTTCTTTGTGCGGTCGCGTAATCGCTCTCGACCTTGAAACCGGCTCCGCTATAGAAGTCTTCCCTTTTGGAATCGGTAAAGGGGAAGGAGCCGATTCGAACGGAAAACTAGGTCCACGAAAACTAGGTAGAGTACTGTAGCGGTACTGTGGACGGTGCCACAGTAGCAGAAGAAAGGGTTACTGCAGCAATTGAGTCGGAGTATTGAGTAGACATGTGCACTCGGTTCGATCTCGATCTCGGTCCGGAAAAACCCCAACTTTTCAATCCGATCTTGGTCTGGACCGGACTGAAGCCTCAATTTTTCGGTCTGAGACCGGAACGAGACCGAAAACCGGACCAAAAACAGGACCAAGGACAGGACCAAGTACAGGACCGAGGACCGGACCAAGGACCGGACTAATGGCCGGACCAAGGCCAGAACCAAGGACCGAACCAAGGGCCGGACCAAGGACAGGACTAGGGACCGAACCAAGGACCGAACCAAGGACCGGACCAAGGCCAGGACCAAGGATCGGGCCAAAGACCGGACCAAGGCCAGAACCAAGGACCGAACCAAGGACAGGACCAAGTACACATGTCTAGTATTGAATCGCTGTAAAGGATACTGTAGCTGCAAATGATTACTGTAGAGGCGATTGCAGCTGTTATGGGTACCATAGTTAATTTCAGTGGGCGTGAATGGACGATGTTTCCACTTGTCGAAAAGTGTTCCGCACAATTCGTCCGATGCGAGGGACAAGAGGTGATAGACAAGTTTAAGGAAGCTATCGAAAATTGACAGAAAATGAGGGAAGAGAATTTTATTCTAGGCTCGTTTCTACCAATGCCCATCCGGTCTCTTTTTTAATGGACATGAATGTGCCCGAATGAATGATTGTATGGCTTGTGTGCAAGGCATGAAACGTGAGGATTATGCGCAATGCAATAAGGTTGAGTATTCGATTTTGGTAACTAGTTCTATGAATCACTTACAGTACTCTCAATGTGTGAGTGGAAAACCGATGCAATGGGCGTCGATGAAATGCAAAGCACAACGGGGATACAATGATTACATGCAACGATGCGAGGATGGATATCAATGCGCTGCGCAGAGACAAGTATTGTTGTGGTTTATTGTTGTTGTTTATTCTTTATTCTTTATTGTTTATTGGAAAGTTGAGTGTTTGGTAAAGATTTGATTACTTTTACGAGCCATATACTAAATAGGAACCAAATAGGAACCAAATAGGAATCAAATAGGAACCAAATAGGAACTAAATAGGAACCATAATAGGAATCAAATAGGAACCAAATCGGAACCAAATAGGAACCAAATCGGAACCAAATAGGAACCAAATAGGAATCAAATAAGAACCAAATAGGAACCAAATAGGAATCAAATCGGAACCAAATAGGAACCAAATAGGAATCAAATAGGAGTCAAATAGGAACCAAATAGGAACTATAAGAAAATAAATAGGAACCAAATAGGAACCAAATCAGCATAATTATTAATCATCATTAATCATTCAACTTTCGATCTTTCGACAATCGATTAATTGATTAGTGGCGACTCTAATCTCTAATCTAACACTCTAATCTCTAATCTAACACTCTAATCCTTAATTCCAGTGTCAACCCGGTGACTTCTATCAGCTAAATTGTCACATGGTTGCCGTTTGTCAAAAAGGAAAGTAAGGGAATAGTGTAGAATTTCTACAGCAGATCTACAGCAGATCTACTGTAGATCTTTAAATACCTTGAAAATCTTAGTTATCAATGGTTCTCTTGCCCGCAAGCGACTCGATGGGATGCGCAAGCGAAAGTCTGTGTATCTGACGCAAATTGCAATCGAGGACAAGAGGTGAGACTAGATATGAAATAGATTAAAAGTTACACCACCGTAAAAACTCTAAAAAACGCCATGAACATCAAGAACAACTTACCAAGCATTTCAAAGTTAAATTTTTAATCGATTCGTGCTTACGAAAGCTTCAAGAATCCGCCGGGAATTGAGCTGTCCTTGCTGAAACAGTGGATTTGATCGTCCAGTCACATTGTTTGTAATTCCACAAGTCTTGAAAACCTTCTCAATGAGCTTGGGAGACTTTTCCAAGCATCCACGACCCATTGCAAGGTAAACTTCCATCGTAAAGTTCCCGGACTTTGTCTGCTCGTGATCACCATCATTCCTCGTAGAAGTGACGGATCTTGGGCTTGAATGGGTTCATGTTCAGCCGGTTGAATTTACTTGGTCATTCCTCCGGGAACAGCTGTGTCCGACTTGAGTGACTTGAGCTTCTTTTTCGTATCGGCGATGAGGCCCTGAAAGATGACGGTCGAGTTCCCGGAGACGACGGTCGAGTTCCCGGAGATGACGGTCGAGTTCCCGGAGATGACGGTCGAGTTCCCGGAGATGACGGTCGAGTTCCCGGAGATGACGGGAAACGGGTATCTATCGGCGACGTGTGCCAGATGGAGAGCGATTACGCGCCCGCGCAAAGAACATCTCGCCAGCCATTTACTTGGATTTCTCCTTGCTTCGTTGATGATACAAAAAGAAGATATTTAGATATTAGTCGAGCCTTCGGCATTCCTCGAATGAATGACTTCTGATTGGTTGATTGGTCATCGGTCCTAAAAATACCACATTAGTAATTTTATTAAAGAAGCAAGAATGATAAAAGATATTCAAATAATGAATGCGCAAAAAAAATCTTTGGTAAGCTAGGGAGAGAATTGAAAATAGACCTTTAAAAAAAGGTATTTTCATTAAAGTGCAATAGGGTAGGCAGGGAAAATGAAATAATAGAATAATAGAAAATGCGGTGGCCGTCAATTAGAGTTTTTACGGAGTAATCCTGCATTGTACTCTCTTGTACATTGTGCATAGTATCCTCTTGTACATTGCATTGTATTCCGCATTGCCTTTTGCCCATTTCAGACACAACAATGCCGCGAGAATGACATCATCGAGACAGCCGATTGTCAGGTTTGAGTCATAGACTTTTTCTTCTGTTCTTTGTGCTTTTTCTCTGTTCCTTGTGTTCCCTTTCTAGCACGTTTAATATTTCAATTCTAAAATTTAATAGCTAGTGAAGAGACAGAGGTTTAGACGTTTTCAATGTGCGAGCGCGGGAATTTCGTCTCCTACTCATGTCGTGATCAAAAAGGAAATTTGCAAAGTAAATTCTAGAATACTTTAGAATACTTTAAAATACTTTAGAATACTTTAGAATCTATTTTCTAGAAAATTTACATCTAATATAATCATTTTAAAATCTCTTTTAGCTCTTTTACTTTTAGCTCCTTGTGCAAGATGCCAAAATCCTGAACAACAACGATCAAACACTCCAATCCCTGCACAATGTCAACAAGGGAAATTTAAAGTCTGGGTTTACTAGACTTACTAGGTTTACTAGACTTACTAGGTTTACTAGGGTCTACTAGACTCCTTGCTAGACTAGACTTCTTGCTAGACTAGACTTCTTGCTAGACTAGACTTCTTTCCGGAATAGGCTTCTTGCTATAAGTGTATTGATTGATGTTGTAGCCGGTTTGATTAGTTGATTTCTTATAAAAGAATGATTTACTATGAAAGCATATCAGCTAACCAATTTTCCTTTGAAAAAATTTCACTAGCCAATTTGCGAATTTTTGATCGACTCCACTTGTTTCTCTTTTTTTCCATTAATCAAACAAACAAAAATCGATAATCTAGAAATTCCATGATATTCTCCAAGTGCTTTCCACATAATGTCTCGTGTCAATGTTGTTTGTGAATCATCACATCGAGCTCCTCTCTCTCTCGACGACTTTCTTGCGGGTGCTTTCGCTCCGTTATGCCTACAAAGAACACGGCGTTTTACCTGAGCTATCGTCTTGCAAAATGCATTCTAACAAACAACTTTGTTTCATAAAACGTCGATGCAATGTTACGCTTTAGAAAACAAAAGGCGTTTGCTAAAATGCATTTGGCGATTCGATGGTAAACGGCGTTTGGTTGTTTCAACCATAGACTGAGCCTAAACCTGAGCCTGAGCCTGAGCTTAAGCCTAAGCCTGAGCCTAAGCCTGAGCCTGAGCCTAAGCCTGAGCCTGAGCCTGAGCCTAAGCCTAAGCCTGAGCCTAAGCCTGAGCCTGAGCCTAAGCCTGAGCCTGAGCCTGAGCCAAGCCTAAGCCTGAGCCTAGCCTGAGCCTGGCCTAAGCCTGAGCCTGGCCTGAGCCTAAGCCCAAGCCTGGCCTAAGCCTGGCCTGGCCTAGGCCTGGCCTGGGCCGGCCAGCCAAGCCTGGCCTAAGCCTGGCCTGAGCCTAAGCCTGGCCTGAGCCTGAGCCTAAGCCAAGCCTGAGCCTAAGCCTGAACCTGGCCTAAGCCTGAGCCTGGCCTGGCCAGCCCAGCCTGGCCAGCCCGGCCGGCAAGCCTGAGCCGAGCCGAGCAGCCAAGCCTGGCCAGCCTGAGCCGGGCCAAGCCTGGCCTGGCCTGGCCTAGCCTGGCCTGGGCCAAGCCTGAGCCTGAGCCTAAGCCTGAGCCTGAGCCTGAGCTTAAGCCTAAGCCTGAGCCTAAGCCTGAGCCTGAGCCTAAGCCTGGCCGAGCCTGGCCTAAGCCAAGCCTGAGCCTAGCCTGGCCTGAGCCCAAGCCGGCCTGGCCTGGCCAAGCCAGCCTGGCCAAGCCTGGCCTGGCCAAGCCTGGCCAGCCTGAGCCAAGCCTAAGCCTGGCCAGCCTGAGCCTGGCCTAGCCTGGCCTGAGCCTGGGCCAGCCTGAGCCGAGCCTAAGCCTGAGCCTGGCCAAGCCTGGCCTGGCCTGAGCTAAGCAGCCTGGCCAAGCCTGAGCCTGAGCCAAGCCTGGCCTGAGCCTGAGCCTAAGCCGAGCCGAGCCAAGCCTGGCCTGGCCTAAGCCGGGCCTGAGCCTGAGCTTAAGCCTAAGCCTGAGCCTAAGCCTGAGCCTGAGCCTAAGCCTGAGCCGAGCCTGAGCCTAAGCCTGAGCCTAAGCTCAAAAGTGCCAAAGAGCGAAAGAAGACTCTTTGCCAGTCCACTGAAATCACTTCAAAGGCAATCTTGGATTTCAGTGGCCTTAGAATGGAATTTCGCTAAGAGATCAATATATTGTAATCTTGTGATCACCATCGGGAACAGATTATAGATCTTGGCATTGCTCATTGATCATGCATTGATCGACTTGACATTGCTCGCTTTGCTCTGTGACAATCGGCTTGATGACAATTCGATTCTTTGGGCTCGCCTTCTTTAGCAAAGTTTCAAAGCAAATCAGCTAGCTAAATAGCAAATCAGCTAGCAATTCTAGCAAACAATATGCTCTCATAGCAAATCGGCTCGACAGATAGAACTATATAAGCTTTTGTAGATCTTTGCATTGCTCATTGATCATGCATTGATCCACTTGGCATTGCTCGCTTTGCTCTGTGACATCTGTCGAGTTACTCGTACCCAACTTCTTTCTCAACCTACCCAACTCCTTTCTAACCCTAGTTTCTCATGCCTGCTTTCAGTCAGATGAAACCAGCTGTGGATCGTACTTCGTATGTCAGAATGGACAATGGATTGCGCAGAGGTTTTTTTGAAATAATTAGTTAGAAAGAATTTAATATTAAGCCAATGCTGTTAGAATATTCAATTATCTCCTTCTAATTATCTAATCTCCTTTATAACTTTATCTAGATGCCAAAATGGCTGGTTCAACTTGAGCGTGGGAAGCTGTGTGCAAGATGGACGAGTCGAGTGCGGGAATGGGCATCAACTCGTTTGTGAGCACAATTCGGTGAGCGAATGAGCCAGTAATTAACCAGTAACTAATACAATAATCAGATAGGCTTAAAGTAAATAGATCTACATTCCAAATAGATGAATCCATTCCGGAAATACTAACTACGGCCTGGCCACGTTGAACGGGATCCCGTCAGATCGTCAGAAGTTAAGCTGGGCTCGTTTGGGCTCGGTTAGTCTCTGGTTTGAATCCAGTAGATGATCTGGTTCGAATCCAGCAGAAGCAGCAGCAGGGCTAGCTTCCCTGACTGTGCTGTAGGTGAGTGCTGTAGATGAGTGCTGTAGGTAACCGCACCCATATGGTGAACTGGTTGCCAAGACTAGTCCCCCTAGGCCCCTTTCCCCTCAGGATTAAGATAACCAGGGATCCAAATGGGTAGACTTGTCTAAGACGCAAGCTCATAAGGCGGATAGCCTTCTCCTACATCGACTCCTACATCCTCCCATCCTCACAAACGATAGAATATTCCTTAGAATAACGGTAGAATATTCCTTAATGTGTAGATTGTGATTGTTTGTGGAAAATAAATGACCGGTGACGGTATACATTATTATTCTAGATCAAACTATTGTCAAACCATTGTCAAATTATTGTCAAACCATTCAGTTCCTTGTCCCGAAACCCAACTGCGGTCGTTTTCTCGTTTGCAAGCATGGTCGATGGATTGAAATGGAGTGTCCAAAGGGATATATTTATGGTAATTAACTGAAACTTTGTATGGAAACCTAAGCTGAAACCATGTTTTTCGGAATCAGCGTTGAAAATTACCCTAGAAAACGCAAAACTCGTTTATTTAGCAAGATTTTTCTAAAAAACTGCCGTGGGTCGGAGTCGAACCCTCGACCCTCGGATCACCGCTTTCAGAGCTCTTTCAGTTTTCATTTTTAGCGGCGATCCGAGGGTCGAGGGTTCGACTCCGACCCGCGGCAGTTTTTTAGAAAAATCTTGCTAAATAAACGAGTTTTGCGTTTTCTAGGGTAATTTTCAACGCTGATTCCGAAAAACATGGTTTCAGCTTAGGTTTCCATACAAAAAAAAACGAAAAAACACATTTTTTGATTCAAAATGCTACTAGTTTTTTCTGCGTAGCCCAATTTTTATGTTTTTGGTATCAAAATGCTCGTAGAGTATAGGTGAATAAAAGTAAGTTGAAGGATTTTTGTTTATGGCCACCTTTTGCGAGGATTGGCCTTAGAAACCCGGTGAGTCGGGCTCTCTCTGTGTAAAATTATCGGTTTTTTTGATAGAATTCTATTTTTTTAAATGTATCAGACGGATTTTGATAATTTTTACCTAATTGAATCCAGCATTTTTCACCATTTCACCATTTTTCACCATTTTTCTGCGTCAAATGGTTATTCAAACATGGAAAACCGATAGAAAACGCGAAAGCGCAGATGTAGATTATTAGAAGTTTATTAGAAGCTCTATTAGAAGTCTATTAGAAGCTCTATTGGAAGCTCTATTAGAAGTCTATTAGAAGTCTATTAGAAGCTCTATTAGAAGCTTTATTAGAAGTCTATTAGAAGTTCTATTAGAAGCTCTATTAGAAGTTCTATTAGAAGTCTATTAGAAGTTCTATTAGAAGTCGATTAGAAGCCGCATCTAGAAGTTGCTCGAAAGAATAAAAGCTATAAGATAAAATATAAAATAAACCTATTAGAAGAAATACGGTCCTTTAAAACTTAAAAACTAAAAACTAACTACGTATCCAACTTTGCAGATGAATCCTCTCACAATTGCATCGCCGGTGAATGCGATCAAAACAACGGCTATGCTCAATATCAACAAACCTCGCAACGAACTAGAGAAACCTACGGGATTCGTTAGTATTTAAATCTACGGGATTCGTTTTAAAAAAAGAAATTGATCAATTATATCTAATACCATAAATATCTAATAGCTTTGAACCAGGAATGGCATTGATTGAGCCAGGAATAGCTGAGCCAGGAATAGCTGAGCCAGGAATAGCTGAGCCAGGAATAGCTTTGAACCAGGAATAGCTGAGCCAGGAATAGCTGAACCAGGAATAGCTGAACCAGGAATAGCTTTGAACCAGGAATAGCTTTTTTGTATGACTAGGCTTAAAGCTTGAACGCAAACAAATCCTAACGCTTATGGAGTGCTTTTTCTTCTAGTCTTTCTTTTCTTTTAGTCTTTTTAACACTCAGCTAACCTAAATAATCCTTGAAAATTAACCTAATCAAGAAAAATTTGTATATTCATGAACGTCAAGACCAAATTTGAGATCTTAATGGCTCTCCTCACTGTTGCAGGTGCAAACTTTTGAAATTAGCAATTGGAAAATTAGCAAATGCTCAATCATAATGAAAAAAGAAGAGATTTTAAGACTGAAAGATTTTCAGCTGAAAGTTTTTCAGCTTCGAATGTTCAACCAAAAGTACAGGAGCTCTCAAAAGTCTACCGACAACCGATCACTGGGAATTGGCAGGGACAAGGCTCTTTTGGCCCACCAGCACCGCCTGTGAGTTGAACAATCAATTTACAAGGTGGCACAGTAATCAATCTACATTTTGGAGACAACTGAATGCTCCAGATACAGATGATTCATATATTTCATAGACAAATTTCACCGTAACCGTAACCCTTTCTATGGCGAAAGTACAGGAGAAGGCGAGTACCGAGACCTAACCTAGCCAGCTTTATAGCTTGTTCGCCTTGTAGTGTAATAACTTCAGCCATCGAGCAAGATTTAGCCAGTCAGCCAGTCAGCCAGTCAGCCAGTCAGCCAGTCAGCCAGTCAGCCAGTCAGCCAGTCAGCCAGTCAGTCTGATCCAGTCAGTCTGATCCAGTCAGCCTGAGCCAGTCAGCCTGAGCCAGTCAGCCAGTCAGCCAGTCAGCCATTGAACAAGCTTTAGCATCTGTTTAACTTCACCATATGAAGCCCTCCAAAATTTCCTATTTTCCTATTTTCCTTAAATTGCAAAGGATTAGGCAAAAAGCTGATTGCATGCTGATTCAGCTCAAATTAAGTAGAACGAAGTACTTCAAGTACTTCAAGTACAAGTACAAGTACTTCAAGTACAAGTACAAGCACTTCAAGTACAAGTACAAGTACTTTAAGTACAAGTACAAGTACAAGCACTTCAAGTACAAGTACAAGCACTTCTCCTTCTTCAGATTTCTCCTTGTAAGCATTGATAACAAAAGAAAGCAAAAGAAAGCAAAGAAAGCAAAGAAAGCAAAAGAAAGCAATTCTATGCTTTAGCCAAGCACTGATCAAACAAATTATCTGTGCCAAGGAAACGACAAAATCGTCGACCCGGTCGATTGCACCCGTTTTTATCAGTGTACACAATATGGACGGTTTGATTTGATAAATGAAATTACAGTAGATTTGTATAAGTCTTTGTATAAGTCTGTGCTCTAATAAGCACTTTTTTTGGCTCACTAGACTATTAGAGTTGAGTTTTAGAGTCGATTCTTTCAGTTACACAATGATGCAATGCCCATCCGGTTCCTACTTCGATCCATCATTCAGAGCTTGTGTGAAGGGGTTTGTTTACAAAAATACTAATAAAAGGAACCTTTTATTAGTATTTTTTTTGAAAGCTTTTAGTGAGAATTGTGGAAAAAAGACAAACTGTGACAATGGTTGGTATCATCCAATGGAACAATGCGGGAAATATCGGTAATTGATCGATTGTTTACCGTTTAACCTTTAGTTAATCAACTCTAATCAATTACCGTAATCTTTTATCTAGTATTTGCTATAATGGTGAATGGGTGGAAGGACGGTGTCCAAACTATCAACCATTCATCAATGGACAATGTGATGCAACAAGGATTTGCACGAAGATTGATGGTAGACCGTTTGGCACTCTAGCTTTAGCCTCTAGCTTTAGACTCTAGCTTTAGCCTCTAGCTTTAGCTTTAACTTATCGTTAAGCCACAGTAATAACTATCGTATTGCTTTTAAAAATATTGCTGGTTTCCTGTAAAAGCTTACAAAGAAGCTTACAAAGAAGGAGAAGGAGAAGGAAGCAGTTTTTTAAAAAGCAAAACGATTTTTCGAGGGTGGGACTCGAACTTTAGGCTTGGAGTGGTAGCTTGTACTTGTAGTCTAGCAGACTATCCACTAGACCATCCAAGCAGCTGAAAGGGGAGCGTGTGAAACCTTCTTAATAAGCTAGATACCCTCTTTCCCTTCTTAGATACAGTACTGGACAATGAAATATCATATTTGAAAAACGATCGTCACTTTTGCGCGTCTGTAACTCCCTTGTCTTTGAGTTTAAATTATTAGTGTTATACATTTTCTGAAAGCTCTTTTCAAGGGCTACACAATGGTAATATTAATATTTAGAAATACGGTAAAGACAAGGGAGTTACAGACGCGCGAAAGTGCGAAAGTGTTTTTTCAAATATGATATTTCATTGTCCAGTAGTGTACCTTCTTTCCCTCTCCTTCCCCTTCCCTTCCCTTTCCCTTCCCTCTCCTTCCCTTCTCTTCCCTTCCCTCCTCTCCTTCCCTCCTTCCTTCCTTTCCTCTCCCTTCCCTCCCTTCTCTTTCTTCTCTTTCCCAAAAACCAATACAAATTGTACTTTCCCTGAATTGTACTTCCCCTTCTCCTTCCCAATATTTTCTCTTTTCTAGATCCTTTCCCCCAACGTGATTGTCAATTCGGCAGCGTTCGACCACACCCACAAAACTCGCGCATTTATTGGGTTTGCGAGTTGGGTGGATGGGTCGAGAGAAGCTGTCCGGCTAATTCGATCTTCAATTGGAAGGTTTGGATAAACGTTTAAGTATTTTCATGTTTACTTTTAACCTTTTTAATATTCTGTAGAATTGATTTTAAAACATTACTGTCTTTTTTGCATCTTTTTTGAGCCAGTATGCGCTATTTCATTGGATTTGCGATACTTTCGGTTTTAGCTCGGGTTTGTAAGTTGTAGCTTTTCATTTGTAGCTTTAAAATTGATCTCCAATCCCCCAACGATCCAAATCTCCAATCTCCAATCCCCCAACAATCCAAATTCAGTCCTCCCAATGCGTTTACGATCAGCCAGCTCCACCTCAACCCCCACAAACATGGTGCTATCAGGGACAAACTCGACCAATTCAAGGACAATGTGGAGCGTTTGTTTCACATTTTATTCCAGTCTATAGCTATGAAATCTTTAGCTATGAAATCTGTTACAATGGACAATGGCAAATGCAGACTTGTGAGTACGGTAGCGGGTTCTCGAATGGGCGATGCATTCGTGGTGTTTGCCAGGATCAGATTCAACCGGGAGCCCCGTGTACAGTGAGTGGAGAAAAAAGAAAACCAAGCTACAGAACTGTAAATAAATCAAGTAGAAATTTGGGTACTTGTCGGTTACAAATCCACAAAGACTCATCTCGGTTAAGCATCCCCATCCATTGGATATCGTGGTCAGCTTCTTGCTGTCAGCTCTTCTTGCTGTCAGCTCTTCTTGCTGTCAGCTCTTCTTGCTGTCAGCTCTTCTTGCTGTCAGCTTCTTGTTGTCCTTCTTGCTGTCAGCTTAGCCGAGTTGAGTCTCTGGATAACCGACAAGTGTGGGATAACCGACAAGTACCGAAATTTCTAATCAAACTATTTTCAGCAAATTTCCGGTGCAGCCAATTATCGTCTCGATCCACAGTCGTGTGATCACTTCTATCAGGTGAGACTCTCAATTGCGTTTACTGTATCCACAATACCGTAAACTTACTGATACTGAACTTACGTAAACCCCAGAGTACTTGTCTTTAAGTTCTAACTCTTTAAGTTACTTATCAATATCCCCGCAATCAATTAATGAATCGATTAAAGTTCGACGATGAAAGCTTTAATCGATTAATTGTCGATTAAAACTTTCATCGTCGAACAACATCGAACCTTAGTGCGTTTTTTAAAACGCGCTCTTGCTGTTCAGCTATTCAGCTAAGTTAAATTGAAGTATTAAAAGCCGTGGCAAAGTTTTACGCTTATTTTTTATATTTTATAAATTTTGTCTTCTTTTTTTCTCTATTTTTACATTCGCATTTGCATGAATCCGATCCGGCGATTAAATCGGATCTGGGCCTGAACGTTCGAAAGTTTAGGTTGGATTCGGACGTCCAGATCCGAACCTGACCTCCAGCTCCAATCCGGACCTCCAGATCCAAACCTGGCTTCCAGATCCGATTCGGACCTCCAGATTCGATCCTTCAGATCCTTCAGATCCCAACCTGGCCTCCAGATCCGAACCTGACCTCTAGATCCAATCCCGGACCTCCAGATCCGATCCAGACCTCCAGATCCAATCCGGACCTCCAGATTCGATCCTTCAGATCCGAACCTGACCTCCAGATCCGATCCGGACGTTTGAATCCGATAATTTTTGATTTTCAATAATTTTAAATGCAAGTTCCATAAAATTAAATCAAAATTTCAATGCTAAATATCAAAAAAACAAAGTTTGTTAGGAAAAACAAAAATATAAGATTAATGATTTCATTTCGGGAGAAAAAGATAATATATACCCGATTCACTTGGAAAAAATGAATGGCTTAGGTGCATGATATCTGTTATTATTGCTTGGTAAAGACTTGGTTCTAGTGAAAAAAGAAGAAAGCTCTCTAATAGTGATGCAGTCTGTAATAGTAGTGCAGGCTGGAGGGGGGTTGAAAAAATAGTATTGCTCACTACTACAGAAAAACGGTATCTTGAATTTTGCCTTTTTTTCTCTACGAGATTACAAAACTTTTTCTCGGGTGCGTTTTAGAAAACTTATTAATTAGAAAACGTATCAATTGCGAGGAAAACACTAATCAGAATTATATTTTCTATAGTGTGCCCCAGCTGGATGGACTTTGATGCCATGTGCGGCAGGTACCGTCTGGAACCCAGTGAGCACCGTTTGTGATTGGCCACGAAATGTGCCCCAGTGCAATGGACAGGGATATTATGGTAAATACTCTACTTTTTCAATATGTCGCGAATAGTTTGGTAAAACTACTACTCCAGTACTCCGCTTTGAACGAGTTTTTCTCGACACTAGTTTAAGCTACAGTGCGCGCTTAGGTATCAAAAAATAGCTGAAATTCAGGGCTATCTTTTGATACCTAAGCGAGCATTGTAGCAGAAACCAGTGTCGAGAAAAACTCGTTCAAAGCTAGACTACGCAACGCTCCGCTTTGAACGAGTTTTTCTCGACACTGGTTTATGCTACAATGCGCGCTTAGGTATCAAAAAATAGCCCTGAATTTCAGCTATTTTTTGATACCTAAACGAGCATTGTAGCATAAACCAGTGTCGAGAAAAACTCGTTCAAAGCTAGACTACCCAACACTCCGCACCGTCATTATGGGGGTGGGGTACTATTACAGTATTTACGGTAATTATTAAGGATACGGTTTCTGTAAAGCTACCATTCGTTCTTTCAATTCAAAATTAGATTACCCGCTGATTTTGTCAATATTTAGGAGCTCAGCCACCTGGTTCATCTGCCTAAAATCTCGAATGAAATAAATTTTCTCATGCAAAATGGTATCAAACTACACAACATACAGATGATTTTTTGATTTTTTGATTTTTTGATTGATTGCTTTCTCGGATGAATCACTCAAATTACTCAACAATTTGAAACATTTTATCTGATTTTGACTTTTGGCAATGCTAGCTGTCCTTTTCGTTTTCACGATAACAATTTTTACATAGAAAAGTCGGACAGATGTAAATGGGCGAAATTTTCCCGCTCAAAAATTTCCCCTCTTTGAAAACGTGACAGATTTTTCTTTCCGACAACAGATGTCTCATTGAGTTGTTCTGGAATTATTCTTTTTTCATTTTCGAAAACAATTATTTTGACTCTAAATATATTCTCCTGTGTTTTCTCATCAATTTTCATCAATTCTTATCAATTCCTTTCGCCTTTTCCTTGAATTCTAACATTTTCCATCTTTTTACTATGAAAATCTCTTACTCTTTGAGTTATTAGAAAGATTGAAAACCTTGATTACATAGGAAATTGAGAAATTGATGAATCTAAGTTATTCATTGAGGTTTTAAACATTAAACTTCGGGGGTGGGACAAATGCGACCTTTTTTTTGCACACCGGGACATTTGCGCACCTTTTTTTTTGCTGGAAAAGGCCTTAGGAAAGACCGTAGAGCTTCGAAAATATTTCGAAAATTTTTCCATATAAGGGAATCGTATGCGTAGATTCCGAATTTCGACAAATCAGACCTCGCTGACACGTCAAATTTGGGCTAAAAGGCAAAAAAATACGGAATTAACGCTTAGTTCCGTATTTTTTGCCTTTTAGCCCAAATTTGACGTGTCAGCGAGGTCTGATTTGTCGAAATTCGGAATCTACGCATACGATTCCCTTATATGGAAAAATTTTCGAAATATTTTCGAAGCTCTACGGTCTTTCCTAAGGCCTTTTCCAGCAAAAAAAAGGTGCGCAAATGTCCCGGTGCGCAAAAAAAAGGTCGCATTTGTCCCACCCCCTTAAACTTCTGTTCAATGAACTTTTTAAAACAAATTTGTCCTAAAAAGATATTTAGCTAAAAAGCTGGCGATCCTTTACTGCCTATTTAAGCCTATTTAAGCTCTAAATTTTGTTTTAATGCCATTTTTGGGAGTGGGACAATTGCTACTTTTTTTGTTGCGCGCCCAGACATTTGCGCACGTTTTTTTTCCGCACTTAGCCCATTAGCACACCTTTTTTCGCGTTTTAAAAAAGCTCTAAAAGCTAATGTTAACCAATTTCTATTCCAAATTGTTTTTCTAGGTAATTTGAGGATGTCGAATTCAAATTTTGACATAACAGAGCTTGTGGAACCAATTTGAAAGACAAAACGGCTAGGTCAAATTACAGAAAATTGTTGATTTTTCTCTTTGTATAACTCCGTCCGTTCGCTTCCACAAGCTCTGTTATGTCAAAATTTGAATTCGACATCCTCAAATTACCTAGAAAAACAACTTTTGGAATAGAAATTGGTTAGTATTAGCTTTTAGAGCTTTTTTAAAACGCGAAAAAAGGTGCGCTAATGGGCAAGGTGCGGAAAAAAAGGTGCACAAATGTCCGGGTGCGCAAAAAAAAGGTCGCATTTGTCCCACTCCCCCATTTTTCATTCAGTGAACCGAGGTGTTAGCAGAAGCTCCGCGTTTTTTGCGCCAATTTGCGCTTAATAAAATCATTATGAAAAATCACTTTTCCCCAACTTTTTTCAGTTTTTTGCTTCACAATTTGTTTTCACTGTTTTCAATTAGAAAACACGTTTAAATACCTATACAGACCCCAAAAACTGTCATTTTTGTGTCCCCGATTCGGCTTTTTACTCTCGATATCGATCAGAGCCGGTGAAGGCGGCAAAATAGCATCGTCGACGAGGAAAAACTGAAAAAATATAAATGGTCAATCAGAGTTGGTAGGAAATTGTGTTGAAAATCGCAAATTTGGCGCTTTTGCTAACATCTCAATAAACCTAACGCGTTCCTTTCAGAAAATTATGTTGCGCTCACCTTTCGCCAATTCCCCTTTTCCTCTCCTCTTGCACTATTCGTATTGGTCTCGCAACGATTGCCTCTACTATAGCATATGACCTTCCTTTGTAAAGTTTCCGTGACGTCAGTCACGAGAAAGAGGAGAGCCGGTCACGTTTTATTTGTCCCGCTCTTGTTTATCGTTTTAATGAATCCCCTGACTTATCTACTTTTTTTGGCTAGACACTTTCGATCAGCTGCCAACAGAAATGTTGTAGCTCACCACAGTGCATTTGCACGCCTCTCTTTTCAACTGATGATGACATTTCTTTTTTCTTCACATATTCTTACCGTTAAACTTTCGCTTTTTTAGAATGGACGGTGCTTCAACTTCATCGGGGGCTCTGCGAGCGTTGGCGTTGGAGCTGAAAGGACTGCAATCTTCACCGGTTGAGGGCTTCACGATCAATACAAACGATGACAATCTCTTCATCTGGACAGTCGGCATCTTTGGTCCACCACACACTTTGTATCAGGTAACCATTTTATTTCTTATTAGGTAAAATTCCTACATTTTGGTGCGTAACTTTTGTGGTAACTTTCATGGCCATTGTTTGATCAAGTACACCATAATAAGTGCTTTAGCGTTTGATAGATTTGATAAGCTTGATGTCACAAACGTTTAAATGCTATTGGTCATCTTGCCAATTTTATAATGCAGCATTTTATTTTCAATTTTCAGGGTGGGTACTTCAAAGCCGTCATTCGATTCCCTCCAAACTACCCATACTCACCACCGAGCGTGAAGTTCTTGACGAAAGTCTGGCACCCCAATGTTTACGAGGTAATTTGATTACATCTATATTAGATAAACAGAATTTTTAAAAGTTTGATAGCACTAAAACATTAGCCTATCAAAGCATTATTATGTCACAACAAATTCATGTTTAGAATGGCGATCTCTGCATATCGATTCTGCATCCACCCATCGATGATCCGCAAAGCGGCGAACTTGCATGTGAGCGCTGGAATCCTACTCAAAGTGTTCGCACGATACTGTTGTCTGTAATCTCTCTGCTCAACGAGCCAAATACCTCTTCACCAGCAAACGTTGACGCGTCAGTCATGTACAGGAAGTGGAAAGAAGGAGTTGACGATCAATACGCTCAGATGATCAAGTGAGTTTTATTTCTTATTAAAGTTTATCAGTGCTTAAAATACGTTTGAAATTTGTAAGCCCTTAAACACATTTGACCAACATATTATTTACTTTTGCTTCTATAGGAAACAAGTCGATGAATCGAAAGAAGAGGCGGCTCGAGACGGGATCAAAGTTCCAGAAACACTCGAAGAATATTGTATCAAGACAAATCCCGTTGTTGATGATGCTCTCGACGATTTTGGTGAGCTTTTGATTTGAGCAAAATGCAAACAAGCGCACATATTTATTAATCATAAATTGGAAACAGAGCACAGTAAATTAGGAAATTATTTCGTTTGAGAGTTGAACTGTGGGAGAGGCTGGATTTTGTAGGAAGTTGAGTTCGGCTAGTAGTCGCATAGACTTCTTGCTTGTGCATCTTGGTGCGCCAACGGCGGATGATCCCCTGAAAGCGAAAAATGATGAGATAGTAGTGACTATTGTGCATGTTTAAAAGGAACTAAAACTTGCTTTCGCTGGATCCTTGGTCGCAATCAACACGGCGGCATGATTTTCGAATACGGCCAGATAGCTTTCCGTCGTAGTTATTGTGATGACTTGGCATGGGCGATTCAGGAATCCTTCTTCTACCGAGAACATTTAATAGAACAAGAAGATGGATGAAGTAAATACCAATTGCCGACCACGGATGATGGTGTGTATCTCTCGTCGTTTGCAGAATTCTTGAACATCTAATTCTAAAAACGAACGTGGTTAGCTAGCTAGGTAAAACCAGTGACCTGTGAAACTTGCTTGGCAGCTTATCGTTTTCATTTTCAGCTTCCAATCGCAGCACAGACCACTGTTTCCTGAAAAGTGTAATAAACACATTTACTTTGACTAGCTCCCGATCTTCATTGTTCTTGAATTGCCTTTGCACTTTTCTTAATTTGACAAGTTCTGAATACAAAGAATTAGAATCAGATTTTAAGAAAAGTAACCTCCAACACCCAGTTTTTCTGCGAATCCTCCGGGAATGCATAAGATTGTTTTGTTGATTGTTGCAGCAAGCGGGATTTGAGCCACTGTTTCCCAAAATGAAATTTAAAGAAGCAAGCTTAAAAGTCTCACTTTGATCTCTCTCCAGATGACTAGCGAATTCGGGTTGCAGTCTTTTGCCGGAATGATCCGCCTCTTGCGTGGTCCCAGAAGATAAATGAAAATAAATGCTAATGTACTTAGGCGGATTTATATTTTTGTTTTTAGATGATCTCTACAACTATGACGAGAGTAGTGAGGAAGAAGAAATTGAAGAAGATGACGATGATTCAGGACAAGGCGAGAATTGAAAAATTCCCTCAGAACGCTTCTCAAATTTGTCGAAACCCCAGCTTTATAACGTGGAGCTCTTTGAACAAAAACAAACCGTGAGATGTTCTTTATTGTGGTTTTTTGAAGAGCTCCCCTAAAAGTTGTTCCTAGCTCTTCCCACATCAGATTGTCTCCATTTCCCCCTCTCAACGAGTGTTTTGCCCGATTCACTTTTTTCTCACCGGATATTAGGTGTCAAACTGTTCCCCCTTATTGAATTGTAGGTATTTTTGAATATTTTCAAATTTGTGTAAGCTCCACCTTTTTCTCTTTCAGCTGTATATCTGTTTGCCATTTGGTGTACAGATATTCTGTCTTTACGAGTTTCTCAAACGTAGTTTTCATATTTTGTTAGCCCAAACTCTGGTCTGTAAACTCCTCTATTCATAGCTGTACACCTTAGCTTTTTATGTAATTTCGCTAATGTCCATACCCGTGAACAGTTTTTATTTTCGAATAAAGTCATTCTCTAAATGAACATTGATTAACTACGTTTATTAACGAGAGTTTTACTTATTAATCGAGAGTCGAAGATTTCTTTTATACAACAAGTATTCATCAGGGGATTTCATGGTAAATCCAACAATTCAACTACTATGCATATGTCAAGCGCTATTTTTAGACTAGATACATGGGCTTAATGTTTTATTTACAGGATGAGCAAACGACAAAATCCGTCCGAGTTCCTGAAGCAGATCATCGGGAAACCTGTGGTGGTGAAGTTGAATTCGGGTGTCGATTATCGAGGAATTCTCGCCTGTTTGGATGGGTAGGTTTACTTTTATTAGAGCTTTGTTGCTGCTAGATATTGTAGATTAACACCAACGCGGGTTTAAAATTTTGGTTTAATTCATTCTGGAAATAATAAAAAACAAATTAAGTAGGACTAATAGCCTGTTTTTAGTTTCATGAACATAGCTTTGGAACAAACAGAAGAATACGCGAATGGACAACTTCAAAATAAAGTCGGGTTTTTTCTATTTTTCAAATTCATTCTAGTTTTAGTATGGCGATGCTTTTATTCGTGGAAACAACGTGCTCTACATTTCGACGCACAAACGGTGATCATAACTACTGGGTATACTCTCTTTCACTTTTGACTTTGTTGTTTTTGCGTAGAAATAATTTATTGTGTCTGATCTCCTGTTATACGAATAAATTATTCAGTGTTCTGTTTAGTTCTGACTTTTTGTTGGTTTTAAAATGCCAATTCTTTTTTTTTCTTGAAAATATGTGAATTTATTTATTTCTGACAAATCGTTGAACCGACGTTTTGGTGGATGGTTGATGGTTCCCCTTACCATTGGCGTAATTCTGGGTCCCAAAACGATTTTCTGTTTACGGTTTACTCTTGATGCCGATTTTCTTTCATGAAATTTCGAATTTCAAATCCGATTTCAAAAAATTTGCCTTAGGTGACGGAAACTGCTCATTTGTTTTCGGAAATCCAAACGAAAGTTTTTATTCAGAAAAGGTTGGTTTTTTCTTTTGTTTTTATTAACGGCCCACTTGATTAAACAGTAAGTTACATGTAGGTAAGTAAGTTTTGACTGAGAGTCATAAAGATTCCATGAAGATTCGTTTTCCTTTTCTAGACTCTGGCTGTGCAATCTTCTAAAAATTCACCCTAGGGGCGAGCCTGAGGTTTGGCGATGACGGCTCTATATTGCAGAATACCCAGCAATTATGGGTTGCCCGCAGTAGGTCTCTTCAAAATTTTCATAGTCTTCTTCGTTTCTGAAATGTTTTCAATTTCTTCTTCTTACTTAACGTTTTAAATTTAGATGGTCGCAGAGGAAGTTCTGCGTTGCCCCAAATGTTCGGATCGCCTCATCCCGCAATTGCTTGACATCAACGAGCAAGGCGAGCAAAATGTTTGGTGGGTGTGCGCGGCGATGAATGAGAACGTAAGTATTTTTTTATTAAATCATTCCCAATAATTTCTGTGTATGCCTTGACGCTTTAAATTGCTATTTTTAGCCGAAGTCGTGCAATTTTCCACTGGCAATGCCTCCAGACGTCTTTTGGGTGAAACGGACAGCGAGAGACATTAGAATGAACATCATCCCACGTCCAAAGATTACTAAGCTGCCAAAGAAGTAAGCTTATCTAATTTTAATTTACCAGTTAAGCACTTTAGATTTCATTACCTCTACCCTGGTCTTTTTTCATCGAGAGAATCATCGCGCTCGTCCCACTCGTCGAGTTTAAGATCAAAGAAGCGGAAAGCATTGTAAGTTAAATCTTCCATAACTAATTTATTCTAAAGTTTTAGAACAAGATCCGATGGAATCTCGGCAGGCTCTTCTGACTCCGGTCATCGGCCTTTAACGGTATGTTTTATCTTTTGAAAACTTGAGGTCGATCTTTAATTTTTAGCCAATGATATCTTCTGAAAGATCGATATTTCTTGTTACACAGGAAGAAGTGACGCCAGTAGCAAATGTATCATTGGACAATAGCGCTTTTATGATCGACAAAATGACTGAACCTCTCTCTACTTCATTTGCCACAGGTAAATTAAATTTAAATACTTACCGTATTAGTACAGTCAATACTAATTTTTACATTTAAGTTTCTGAGTCTCCGCAACGCTGCGTTTCTCCAGGAATCGGTGAATTATTTGCCACTCCACCACAGAGCAGCAGTCTGTTTTACAAAACCAATATTAATATAAATGTGTTTAGAAAAAGGTGTTGTCGAAATAGTTGATCAAGCCAATGTGAGCACTACCGGCAACAGGATTGCACAAGACGCCAAAAAGTTGGAGAAACGCTTGCATAAACCGTTGAATACTCTACAACAAAGGTATATTTTTAGTAACTAGATTTTACTTTGAAAATAATTCTTGAGTTAAACATGTTTTTTTAGAAATGTTTCAAGACGTCAGGCCAAGGGACTAACACTTGCGCCAGCCCCTATGATTCTCAAAGCTACGACGCCCTTCGAGAAAACGGTATGGCTGACTAATTTTTAATTGTAACCTTTTTAATTTTAGAAAGCTGCTTTGACTCTTATGCACTCAGCTCCAACTGAAATCCCCGAATCATTCATTCAAGCAAGGTTGGTGAAATTTAAACCGATTTCGAAGTAAATTTTTGAAGATTTTGTTTAATTTACTGTTATTATTTGAAGATGAAATAATCTGTTCATTTTAGTCGGAAGTTGGCAGTGGCAGGTGGATACAAGCAACGGATTTCCCAGTGGAATCGCAACTCAGCGGTGGATCATTTGAGAAGCGAACACAGGGTAAATTGACTCATGAGTTATGATAATAAAGTTTATTTAGTCTAAGCCTCAAAAGCTGATCAAGCGGCCACGTGGTGATGCTGATTACATGGTAAGAAATAACGCCGATGAGATGGAGCTGCCTAAGCCCGAGAATGAAAACATGCAACACATAGAGATGGTATGTTGATCAAGATTCATTAGAACTAATGTGGTGCAGCTAAAATTTCCTGGTGCAATACAAGTTTAAATTCAGGAAGTTCGTCACAGGCTAACTGCGAAGATGTTGCAATATGGTTACGGCGGTGGAAAAGCGGCCGATGAAATGAACTATCTGATGGGCCACGAATATGGAGAACAATCGATGGCCTCGCAAACGAGTGAATTATCGAATTCTCAAGAACAACAAGTGGTATCCATGCAACCAGTGGTAATTTTTTTTTATTCTTGCTATTAAGTTATAATCTAATTTTTATTTCATGAAATTATTCTCTATATTTAGAAAAACGAGGAAGCAATGGAGCAAATAGAACACGAGAACTGGTTTAACGAAGTCGACAACTTGGATTTGTCTGTATATGGAGAGCAATCCAATTCTAATCGGTAAGTATGATGGGGTTTACATTATTTTAAACAACAAAGAATGCAAGTTAAATAGTCAAGTAAAAAGAAGGTTTACGGTAGAAACTTGCAAAATACTGATGAGAACATGCTAATGACTGTTTTTAGTTGGTCAACCCTCACTCAAGCATCCACTTCAACCACAGAGGTTTTCAGTGGTGCTTTCGAGGATTCAATAACAGATGATGATCAATTTGATGATCTCTACCCCTGGAATCATCATGGATAATAACTAGAGTGTGTTCCTCTCAAGTAATAGCTATAACACGCCCTTCAAAGGCGAAGATTAAAGATATTCAATGTCTTGAACTGAATATCTTGAAATTTCGCCTTTGAAGGGTGCGTTATAGAAAGATTACTTTATAGGAACGCACTCTAGTAATAACCCACCCTTCCCCCCATTCACCCCTTTTCATCACTGCCATATGATTTTTTTGTTTTCAATGTGCACTTGTGATATTGGGTAATTTTTTGGAAAATCTGTAATTACTTCTGTTTATTAACAGTGTGAATTTTTGGAGTTTGAATTGTTTTATATTGAATGCTCACAGTTTTTGGAAATCTATTAGATACCTCTGTTGTTTGGCTAATTGGGCTTTAATAACTCGAAGAGCTCGGTGAATTCGAGGCCGGGCAGATAACTTGTTTACCCTTGCGTCTCCTATCGTTGTTGTTGTTTTGCTAATATGCGCCTCATACTGAAGACGTGTTAATCTCTTTGTAAATGGGTTTCGATTTGTTATACCTTTATAGTATTGTTTTTCATGTTAATGTTTCAATGAAAATATATTTATTGCCTTGGCATACAATTGTTTAGGACTTGGCGCAGTTGACCTGATTTGTGCATTTCGAAGAGGTTTGACGCACCTAGAATCGGCTTTTGAAGTAGGGGAAATTGTACAAGACTTGAACAAACCTCCAATAAAGTCACCACATACAAAAATGTAGGGAAAAGTAACTTGTCCAGTCATCTGATGAAGGTCCGCTTGAAGCTGACGCTGCCAGTCTTCGACACCGACGAGTTCTATGAGAGAGAATTGGGCAGTTCTTTGAAAAGCTATTCTAATAGTACGAGTAAAATCTTGAAATCGAATTTTTAGGCTTTTTTTTGATGCTGTAACTCTTACCCAAGTAATGCGACGGTACATCGGGATATGTTGTAGCTAGAAGATGTTTCGCTCGATTACACGGAACGCATTGAACCAATGTGTAGATCATTACCGGATATCGTCTTGATTGTCGCTCAATGTAAGCTGAATTTTCTTTACGTATTTGCCATTGAACAACGGACTCACATCGATACGAGTATCCATATCCACCGTTTTGTCTCGCCACTCCCATATAGCCGCCGTTCATCGAAAATTTTGGAAATGTTAGGGTTTAGACGTACTACTGTTGAAATACTTCGATAAAAGTTATTTGTTACGGCTTTCATCAGGTAATAGAGCGGCTAGAACGCAGCTTTACTAGACTGGCCGAAAAATTAGCCTAATCGTCTAGACGGCTGAGAAAAAGCCTGTACAGATGGACACTGCTCTTTTAAATTGATTGAAGTTTGAAGCTCACCGGTATTTGCATTTGTGCTCCAGCTCCAGCTCCAGCTCCATAAGGCATATCGTAGTCCTGATTGATGGGGCCACGAAAATCGGCGCCTTGTGGCGGTTGGTCGCTTGGTTGTTGTGGATATCCGATTGTCGACCCGGGCCTCGTAGCGCCGATCATTTGTGGTGGCTGAGGTTGAGCGATCGCACTCCGGAAAGCGTTCGCGAAAGTTGAAACTGCAAAAATTGAGTGTTGGAAAAGTGTCAAAGTGAGATTGAGTCGATTGAAAAAAATGTTTTCATACGTGGATTCGTTCGAGCGATTGCGGCTGATCCTGAAGTGTGCGAGGGAGTTCGAGAACGCGATAAGCTGAAGGAGATTTTGGTCTCTATATATTGATCTCTATGAATTTCTAGTACAGTAACCCGTTTTGTCGTCTTCGATTACTGGACCAAGCTTTTTAGCCCACCAAACTCCCCTCATCAGCTACTTAGCAGCTACAGCATCCCTAGAAGCAAATATCCCTTTTAGCAGTTACAATAACCCTCCAATCAGCTATAGTAACCCTTTCAGCAGCTACAGTAACCCCTGTGACCAATGTTTTTCCTATACAATATCTTCTTCAATCATTAACAAGCTTGCAGACGGAAAAAAAAAGCCGAAAATTTAATATCTTTTAATTTTCAAAGAAAAAGAAAAGAAAAAAGAAAGAAAAAAAAAAGAAAAGAAAGAAAAACGAAAAAATTTCGTTTTTGTTTTGTTGCGTAGCTGCCCCAAAAAAATTTTTGGGGCAGCTACGCACTGCGACGGAAAAATGTCGGAAAAAAAATTGCGTAGCATTTTGTTGGATTTTATTTTTGAAATCATATGCTTAAATTTCCGCTTATTTTTTTCTTTTTCAGCTTACAGCCTGATCATTACCCATTCACGAAAGCACTATTCCCTCTCATCGATCCAATTTGTGCCATCGGTGCTTTCGGGGGATCAGTCTGCCACGACGGAGTGCTTTGCGCATTTGTATACTCAGGAATATTGACAAGTTGTGGATGATTGCGCACTCCAGGATTCCCAAAATTTCGATTTCTCGGCATTTGTGAAGGTCTAAGTTTCGAAAGTTTTTTGGTTTTTTTAAATTCACTCTTTCAAAACCTGTATCTAACTGGAGAATACGCGTCAACATCATAATTTGGGTAATCATTTTGGAGACCGATCGCCGAATCATTCTAAATTTCTTCTTCAAAATTCATTCTCTAACAAAGTTTTGGTTTTCTTCCTTCCTTCTTTAGTTCCTATTCTTCCTATTCTTTTCTTTTTGATTCAAGAACCAAGATCATTTGAGTTTAAAAGAAAAAAAAGGGGGGGGGGGAGGTAAAGAAAAGAGAAGTGAAGATGCGTGATTCGCGCGTCGTCTTCGGTGTCATTTCGCTAGAAGAGGGGATAAAAGAGGTGAAAAGAAAGGGGGGAGAAAGACACCATCAACTAGAGGTCGTTTAAAGAATTATTGGAATTCCAGGCGAAATCGAATAGTTGGATAACCTTTGATGCAAGTTTTCTAGTGAAAAGAACAAAATAGAACAAACCCTTGTTGGAGACTGTGGTCCAACTGGTTCCCCTTGTCGTCGTTTCGTGCGGGCCTAAAATAGTTTTTTACATTAGTTAATGAAATCTCGTTAATAAAGTGATCCTGAGCATTACATTTAACAGATTTAAACAGATTTAAACAGATTTAAACAGATTTAAACAGATTTAATCAGATTTATCAGATTGCTTTCCCCAAAAACGTTTCACAATCGAGCTTACTGTAGCAATAATGAAAAATCGGCTCTTTTGCCACTTTTCAATCATTTTTTTCTAATCAACCAGCAAAACAACCCCCACCCATGGCGCAGTGGATAGCGCACTCGCCTCACGCGCACACGACCCGGGTTCAACCCCCGCCAGTGAGCACCTACTTTGACTTTTTGCAAAAATTTTTTAAAAAGACACAACTACGTGAAATTTCATTAGAAATGTGTTTCAGCGTTTTTTAAAATACTCAAAGGGGACGGGCGTAGTGCGCGCACAAATAGACAGAGATTATTTTTTATACATTTTCTAATCAATCACTATTCAATCATCATCATCATTAACTTTTTTCTAAAATTCTCTCAATGTTTTTAAGGATTTTCAGTTCTGTTTAGAAAAAAACAAAAAATATTTAGTAAAGAATCCCACTTCCTAGTTCCACCTTTCACAGGTAAAATTTTCAATAAAAGTTCAGCAACTGCACAGTTTTATCAAAACCCACTTCAGACAACCCAGCGCTCTGTTGAAGATTCAAAAACAATAGCAAACAAAAGAGCAACTGTTGCCACATTTTGCAATGAATGTGAATACGATCTTTGAATGGATACGATATTCGGGAGAAAGGACTGGATGATTGAGGGTGGATCGGATTGGAGCTGGGGACAGGTCCCCCTTTCTTCACCTATTAGAGGAGAGGATTTCATTCCGTGCAAACAATGTCCCTCCTCTCACCTCATCGCTTTCTTTTCATCCAAAAGAAGTCGACGACCTCCTTTTCGTCACCTTTTGACGACAAAATGAATGAGACTGGATTCTGAACTTTTTTGGATCAAAAATTCCGTTTAATCGTTAATATAAAATTGCTAATGCTTTATTAAACAAGTGAGATTCTAGACAAAACACATATAAAACAATGAAAGACAACAATTGTTAAATTAACCCGAGGTTAGCTTAAGTGCACTAAAATCACAACCTGTAAATAGAACAAATTGGCCAAATTGGTCAACGCTTTGTACAAACAATAAAAGAAATTACCGATTATGACAAGCGATCACAATGTGATGATCTTGTCGACTTGAGGTGAGGATGTGGGCATGAAAAGACCGAAAACATTCGCTGAAACCAAGTTCCCATAGTTGAGCCTCCAATAAACGGTACATTGCCTCATAAAGCACCAAGTGTGTCATCGTTGATAACTAAAAAGATAACTTGTCTTGCAGATTTTAATTCACACTAGAGTTATAAAGTTTCAAATTGATACCTCCTTTCGATGTGCGTGCACCCAGGTAAGTGGATCCTCGTGAAATCGATCCGCTTCATCCAACCAACCGTCTTCAAGTGTTCCATTGCTAAAATTGCTAGATACACACAAAGACTAACGAAAAACCTTAAATGAAGCGGCGGAGAGCAATCTAGTGATCGAAACGTGGCGAGTTGATTGTGAAAATAGGCATATTCGGGCATCGAAAAGCACGGCATCAACGTCATCACACGGGATTTCGCAACAAGCGAGTCACGCAAAATGAATGAAGCAGCTGAGTAGGGTCCAACCTAAAAATACACATTTTAAAAAGTAATGAACAACACTTAGGTGTACTTAGGTATATACTATGGTAAAAGCTGCAACCTTGCTTTCATTTTTTACTCAAACTCAAAATGGAACCACAAAAATTCTTTGTAAAGTTAACACCAAATATGCTCACCTGATGCCATAACGAAAAGTAGATCGAAACACAAATATTTCCAATCAGAATCAATGCAGTGATCGCTCGTCGAATGGTGGTGTTCCGAAGAAGAGCAAACGGTCCAGTGTAGAGAATCAGAAGCGGAAGAATGGGCAACAAAAATCGGTGCTCTTTGTGCGGAAGAGCCGAGTGAATGAGAACGTAGACGAGAGACGTCCAAAGTGGAAGAGTTGTCGGAAAGCGAAACTTGGCTCGTTCGGGCAGGCAACCAAGTGATATCATCAATAACGGCAACATTTGCAGATGAAGCAAAGCCGGGAAACCCTCACTCAAGTACCACCACCAGGGATGTACCTAAAATTTTAACATTAAATTAGCTTGATAAAGAAAATGTTGACAAAATATATACTAAACTTTGAATAATGACAGAATTTAGCTTGTAGGCCCTATTTTGCTAAAGTTAAAAAAAACTCACCCCAAAAAGAGCACTTCCACCTTGAAAAACATTAAACGACAAGAAATTATAGAGAGCAAAAGTTGGTCGGCCATAAAATAAAGAATCGATGAGCAAAGCGATGGCGAAAATTGGAATCACCGTCAAAATTGCAACAATAAGCACGCGAATCCGTTCTTTTGAATGATAGAGATGAGAAAGACCGAAGATTGCCCAGATAATCGCTGCCGTTGGTCGAATGATGATCGAGATCGCTCCAATTGTCATGTAAGGCCAAGCAGTTTTCGATTGCCGAATTCCCTCAAATGGAAACCATCGTAGAGCGATCAGTGTCAACGCCGTTTCAACCTAAAAATAACAATTATTAGGCTGTTCAAAAAGTCTTTCCGTTCCTTTTCGTATTTCCGTTGAAAAATAACAAATTCATCAATTAACCTATGATTTGCTCGAAGTAAAAAGTGTTTATTGGCTAATTTCCTATCTTTTAAAGTCAAACCCGTTTTAATGTTATTTTGCGGGAGTGGGACAAATGCTACCTTTTTTTTGCGCACCCGGACATTTGCGCACCTTGCCCATTAGCGCACCTTTTTCCGCATTTTAAAAGAGCTCTAAAAAGCTAATATTAACCAATTTCTATTCCAAATGTTGTAATTTGGAATAGAAATTCTAGGTAATTTGAGGGCGTAGTATCGAAATTTTGGCATATCAGAGCTTGTGGAAGCGAACGGACGGAGTTATAAAAGAGAAAAATCAACAATTTTCTGTAATTTGACCTAGCCGTTTTGTCTTTCAAATTGGTTCCACAAGCTCTGATATGTCAAAATTTCGATTCTACGCCCTCAAATTACCTAGAAAAACAACTTTTGGAATAGAAATTGGTTAATATTAGCTTTTTAGAGCTTTTTTAAAACGCGAAAAAAGGTGCGCTAATGGGCAAGGTGCGGAAAAAAAGGTGCGCAAATGTCCGGGTGCGCAAAAAAAAGGTCGCATTCGTCCCACCCCCTTATTTTGCAGAAAAATAATTCGCCTTTCTAATGAAACAAACCGTATCTCAATTGGTGCATTTGTTGGTTTTAAACGGAAGTACGAAAAGGAATGAAAAGACTTTCTGGACAGCCTAATACAAGAGAATGGGATATTTTTGAATTTAATTAATTAATACACAACTGCCTCTTCAAACAGAGTTCTCGAAAAATTGGTTATGTTCTGAAAAAACAAAAACCCACCGAATTAGCAAGTGTTCTCGGGGAACAATAGAAGAGGAACCAATTCGAGAAGTACAACAGATTCGTGAAACGAGCACAATTGTGATTTGTTGAGTAGAAACGTCGGCTGAGATGCACAAATGAACAATCACCCAACGCGAAGAGAAATGCATGTTCAATTCGAGGAATCCAGAAAACGATCGATGGTGATAGAAAGCCGAGGATCTAAAACAAAACACACTAATTTTACTCAAATGTGCTTCTATTATTAAATGAAAGCCATAAACAAAGTTTGACACAAGATTAGGCTTTCTTTCTAGAGTTACAAAATTTTACTGACGTACACCTAAGGCCCCGTGGTCAATTTACTGCATAAACCAAAAGCTAAAGTTTAGCTCACAAAGATTTTTAATTTCAAATTTTACATCACCAAGATTTTTAACTTAAAATCGGCGCGAAACTACTTACCTTAAATGGCAGAAGTGCAATCACACAAATGAGTGGATGAAGAGCCGATCGGAGTCCATCTTTTGACCATTCCCACGTCAAATGACCGCTGCCGAAAAGCCAATGATGAGCTACCTAAAAGCAAAATTGTTAAGACTTTAATCAACAGCTTATTGTAACGACTTTGCTTAATGCTGCATAGCCTACGCATTTTCAACATTAAATTACACATTTTTACCAAACATTGTTTGCCCAAGTGCTTCAAAATACTCGAAATGGATAAGTGAATGCTTTCAGAAACAACTTTTTGTTGTATGACTTTAAAAAAGATTTACCTCCACAGATTGGAACAATTCATCGGGCACGAACCACGATCTCACGATGAACACAGCAAGGAGACGAAAGGCGAACACTTTCAGGAACAACAGCATCACTAAATTGAAAAAAGCATTAAAGAAATTACAGCAAGAGCTCGTTTAAATAATGAAAAGGTTAATGTATAAGCCGTTCATTCGGTTGGTTGAATATCAGCAGTTTAACTATATAAAGGGTCACTGAAAGGACGTAGTTTAATCCAGTTAACGCCCGATAGACAAGTTAAAAGATATTTAGTGTACATGATAGTTAAAAGTCCAGTCAATCTTGGCATTTATGTGCAATGAGGGGAGTGGAACAAATGCGACGGGGAAAACTATAGCCTTTTGTTTTTGTTTTTTAACTTATTTCATCGGTTTTTGATTTTATTTAATGGCTTTTATTTAGGGCGACGAAAGAAAAGATGTTGGATTTGAAAAGCTGACAGCTGAAACAACGCGAGTTTTGGAAAAAGCAATTAACGATGGCATTGGTAAAATTATTGTGCAAATTATTTAGTAGAGCCGGATTATTTACAAGGCCTAAGCGGTGAATGTGCCTGTCAATTCTTGGATCGCTTACCGTAATCGGTGATTCGTAAATTCGCCCACCTGACTTTTCGCAGATCTTTTCACTCTCATACCGCATTTGAAGCGCGGGATTTTATATGTGACATTTTCTGGGGAGGAGGGGGCTTATCCTTATCTTGCTATATACCATACTATTTATACAAGTCTTACATACCGCTAAGGCATCTAGCTACGTTCTTTACAAAGTACACAAAATGGCATTGACTTTTAGTGTATGATGAAAGTCTAGCAGAAATTATCTTTGACAATTCTCATGCAAAACTAGCGTCATTACCATTAATCTTATTATTTTCAATCGATACCATCGGAAATTGAGCCAACAATTGCCCTTCTTGCGCTATAATTGCCCACAAGTGCTATAGATTGGCCAGTTTTGCATAAAAGAGTATAGCAGATGTGCAAAGGACTGATTTTCTTCTATTTTTGGAGATTTTCTTCTATTTTTTTGTAGATTTTCTGTTCTTGAGCTGATTTTTTGATTGATAAGGCCACTGTAACCGTTACTTTGTATCGTTCTCGTTCAATCGTTCTCTATTTTCCACCATAACGTAATCTTTACAATCTACCGTTTTTCCAGGATGTCTGCACGACCATCGCGTCGAAGTGCGACATCAGCTGATGGTGGATTGAATCCAGCAACTATTCAATTCTTAGATCGAGGCCGGCTTGTGAAAGAGTTAGAGTCAAGAGGTGAGTTGGAACAAACAAATAAGCTCTATAACATTTGCATCGCCATTTAAATATCACCCAGTTTTCAGGCTTATCGTCGGTTGGAGCAAAAAGTGTACTCGCGGATCGACTCTACGAATTCGTCGTGAATGGAGTGCGAGATGAGCCAGAGGTTAGATCAATTTACATCAAAACAAGCCTGCCTTTCCCTTTTCAGTCCAGTGATAAATCCTATTTTGTTTAGGATATAAAACCCGATGTTCCGCTTCCGATTAAAGAATCTGGAAATGAGGAAACACCGGCACCACAAGGAAAGAAGAGAAAAGTGCGTTGCTCAAAAGTAGAAAAGCTTTATAACCAAAAGCTTTCAAAACCTATTGTAATATTGTCTAATGCTAATGTTCTGGTTCTGTCTAATGGTAATGCTCTAGTTGAATGTTCTTAATGTTAATGTTTTTGTTAATTTCAGAAAGCAGCTTCGAATATTGAAGAGCTCAATCAAAGTACAACAGACAATATTGTTGAGGTGAGTATTATTACTTTAAAAAATGCTTACTATAAATTTACAATAAAAATGTTGATTCTAAATTCTAAAATAGTAACGCATCAATTTTAGGAGCCAGCTCCATCAAAAGCAAAGCGTGGACGACGATCGACGAATAAAACTCCGATACAACTGGTAATTTTAGTTTAATCAATAGAATGTTGTGTACTTTATCAGCTAACTTAAGAGCTTACGATCAGCTAACTTTTCACAGTACCTGTTGCACTTTATAGGTCACAGAGAATCCATCAGTGAACCCATTCATGGCTTTCTTGGAACAAAGAGAGGCTGAGAAAGCGGCTGAAGTAAGATTTGATAGTTTGATTTATAAAATGAATAATTTAGGGACTCCAGAGAACCAGTGATGAATCAGTAGTTGAAGCAACGAAACCGGTAAGTATTGAAGAAAACTTACAAGGGAAAGGCAACGAGTCGAGGCTTTCTCGTTTTACAAAAACTAAAAACGGATTCAAGATCCCAATGATCGACTCTATGAACTTGAACTAAGATGAACTTGATCTCAAGTCAAGAGGCCAGCTTGACCTTTCCCTTGTTACAAGAAAACTTGTTAGAAATCCTTTCCCATTTAGACAAAAGAAAGAACACAGAGGAGAGGATCCCTGAAAGCTGTCAAAGAAGAACCGAAAGAACTTGAAGCACAGAAAGTTACAAAGGTAAGAGCACTTTGTACTCAAATCTCTAAACGTACCCTTTCTGGTCTTCAATTCATAGATTAATGTTTCAGAAATCTGCAAAAGCCGTTGAAAGTGTTCCCAAAGAGATCGCAATTACTCCATCGGTACAAAACTTGATGTTTAAAAGAAATGCAAGATATTTAGTTACTGCAAAAAGTCATCAAAGCTGATCCTGAAGAGTTGGAACCACAGCAATCAACGTCTGCAGAGATAATTCCAATCAAGACTGAGGTTGGTTTGCGTTACAAAAACGATTCTTTAGTCGAAAGATAGTTGTTTCATAAGCCAAAGTTTAGGAAGAGGTACAACCGGAGACAATTGAAAGTGGACGACCGAAACGGAATCGAATCGCTCGAGTCATTGCGACTCCGCCACCGGAAGAACCGGTGAGTGATCTTGAATAGAGTTGAGGATTAGCAGGATTAAACTGTAAACTAATAGAATGCAGGAATTGCAATCAATCCAATCAATTCAATCAGCAAATTGCATGGAAATTCTTATTGCAATTTCTGCAACTTGTTCTAGATTAATTAACAATTTTATCTGTTAGAGGACACAGAATCAAACTTACAAAGCTAACTTACAAATCGAACTTTTAGCGTCGTCGCTCTAAACCAGCTCCATCAACTGATTCAACTCCGAAACAAAAACAATCACCGGTCAAGAATAAAAGTGTTGAGGTTGAAATGGAAACCGAAGCACCAAGTGAAACAATTGAGCCATCGATTAGACCGGTAAGTGATAATTGGAGGAAAGTTATTTAAATCTAGATTTAAAATCTCTTTCTAGATTGATGACGTCTTCGATGACGGCCTTTCAAGTGATGAGGATACAAAACTTCAAAGCGCTTTTGATTCTCGAAAAGTGACTGAAGATAAAGACTATGTTCCGGAAAAAGAAATTCATTTAAAGGTAGGCAAATTTGAAAATATTTGAAAAATTTGTATACATTTACAGGAAGAGAAGGAACAAAAAACAGATCAAGAAAGGAAAAAAGAAAAGGAGGCAAGGAAAATAAAAGAAAAGGAGAAAGAGAGAAGACGATTGGAGAAAGAAAAGAAAAGGGAAAAGGAACGAGAAAAGCCGAAAGTGATTCCGATTACATTGAAATGGGCGGAAATGAGAGAAAAGGTAGGTCGCTTATTAAAATTCGATAGCTTTTACAGTACGATAGCAAGAAGTACGATAGCTTTTACATTGTTTGATAGCTTTTACATTGTTCAGACTTGTTAGACGATAGTACAAGGGTCCAAGTAAAATCTGAACATAAGAGGATTCAAGAACACAATGAATGAGCAATCTTATATTCAAGTTTTCAGCTTCTAAAGGAACAACAAGAGACTAAAACTGCAGCGGCTGAAAAGGCTGTAGCTGCTGAAAAGGCTGCAGCTGCATTAACATCACAACAATCAAACAATTTGGAGAGATCGACTACTACGAAAGAAGAGAAAGGTGAAAGGAGAAGAGACTGTGACTGTGAAAGAAGAGAATAGAGATAAGAAAATACTAGATTACTGGAAATACGGGATTACCTATCTAGCTGAATATCTTTAAAAATTAGCTAAATATTAGCTGAATATCTTTCAACTTTAAATTCAGGATCAAAAGAGCTTCCGAAAAAGCAAAAGGGCAGCGCTGCTCCACAGGCACATGCTAGAGAGGTGGGTTTTCAGTAAAACTGATAAAAGAAATAATTATAGACTATTCTAGACTATTATAGACTATTATAGACTATTATGGACTGTACAAATAATACTTACAGAATGTGCTCGACTCAATCCTCGGCGATCAACAGCAATTCATGGCGATTTGGGAGCGAAAAGATAAACCATTTGAAACGACACCCGACAAAATGAAAGCAAAAATGCAAGAAGAAAAACAGAAACAAGCGAAATTGTTGGAAGAGAAAAATCGAAAATGTAAGTTGATGAGGAGAAATTTTTACGACTCACTGGCTTAAGCTTAGGCATTTTTACGGCATTTAGCACTTTGTAATCAGGCAAATCAGGCAATGCTATCAAAATTTGCAATCAGGCTTTCTGTCTTTGTCTTTTGTCTAAAAGAATACATTTCAGCGCTACAAGAACGTCGAGAAAGTCGTCTATCAACGAGTCGATTTGATTTGGATCCTGAGAAGATCTCACTAATACCCATTCCACCACCAATGCCACAGGTGAGAGATAAGAAAAGCTGACTAAGCTGACTAAGCTCAGCTCTTTGTAGCTGAAAATGAGAATTCTAAAAGAGAATTCTTTTTTCAGTTGATCATCCCACCTCGACCTAAAACATTACCACCAACATCCAACGTCCAACCGTCTCCATCGTCCAGTTCAACGCCAGATACGCAAACAATTCGATTAATCCCACCGCCACCACCGCCGAAGTTAAAGGTAACAAGTTATATCAAGCTATCTTGCGTCCCTCGAAGATATGTCGTCGTGGCTAAGTGGTTAGTGCGCTGGCCTCTGAGGCGTCGGGCCCTGGTTCGAGCCCGAACTTCGTTAGAAGCTTGTTCTTTTGTAAAAAATTCTTGGTAAAGTTCGTCAAAACCTTGCATCTTGCGATCTGTAAAATCTCCGCATAGATGGCTATTCATCTAAAGACATTTATGCCAGACAGAAAAGTAAAACAGAAGCCAGATTAGGTGTTTCGGTTTTCAACGATTGCCACAAAAAAAGATTAATTTGAAGCATACATGTAAGTAATACTTGCTGATTTACTTAATAAAGTTGAACTTCGAATAACGATCCGCTCGGGACCAAAAACTTTGATATAACGAACGTAAAACGTGCTTCAAATCTGCTGCGTAGCTGCCCTGAACGGCCACTGATTGCATTTGGCTGGGGCAGCTACGCAGAAGTTTTGGGAACGTTTTAGAATTTCAAATTCGTTGTATCGAAGTTCGTTATATCGGAGCTCGTTATATCGGAGCTCGACTGTATTAAGCAAATCTATTACCTAGATATCCAAAACAAAGTTACAACATAAAAATTTTGGAAATCGCTTTTGCAAAGAGCAAGTTTTCCCTCAGTCGGGGCTCGAACCACTCGCTCGCTAGGCTCTCAAAAAGTTGATAGCCTAGCGCACTAGCCACTTGGCCACGACGACATATTTTCGTGGGACACAAGATCGCTTGATACTCGCGCGGTCAGATAATTCCTGCACGCAAAAACTCCTTTCTTTGCGCACAAACTTCAAACGGATTTCTATCAAAAAGTTGAACGCATTACACATAAATGACCTAGATATTCGGAATCAGCGAAAAATTTGCTATAAAATAGGCTAGCTTCGAGACTCGATCGTAAATAAAGTAAATAAACGATCCTAGTCAAGGGACGCATTGAATTTCAGCCAATCAAGACCGTTCCCCCTCCACCACCTCGAATCCCTCCACCTCCGCAAGTAAAACTTCTCCAAAGAATCCCTCCACCACCGCCTCGCCCAAACCTTATGAAAACGAATGTTGAACTACGAGATGCTATTCCCGAAATCGAGTCACCTGGTATTTAGTTAAATGAATCAATTTACATAAATCTAGATGATGAACCACCGATTCTTCTGGAAGAGTCGGAGTTTGAGGTGAGGAAATTTTGCTTTAAACTTTTTCTAACAGTTCTAAGTTTGGAGAAAAAGAAAAAGATACAACATTTTCAGATACGTCTGAGTGATCCAAACGCCGAGCCGAGCTATCAATCAGGCGAGCCATCAATCTCTGATCAATTCGTTGAGGTGTTGAAGGAGTTGAGAGGTAAATAAAAAGAATATTTTACACTTTACTAAAGTTTATACAATGTAAGTACATATTTGAAGATTAATCAAGAGTTACAAGCACTAAAAACTAAATCTTTTAGATCAACGAGATGTCGAAGAATGTTTAATGGATGTGATCGATTTTGTTTGCTCAATGGATGCTGTTTATTTGAGCACAAAGAGTGGATCAAACAGTCGAAAAGAAGAAAATATGGATGTCGTTTTGAAAGAAAATGAACGAGGGTCAACTGATCACAGTTTAGAAAACTCGGAGTCATTATCAGAAGTAAGAAAAAAGATAAAAGCCAACAAAGATAACAACCAAAAAAGATAACGACCAAATTCTCGTTTAGACTGAAAACGAAAACTCTTCTACTTCATCGACCCCAATTGAAGAGTCGTCTAAAGTTGAAGATAAAAGGTATTGAATTCATTTACACAAATTAAAGCTGCCTAATTTCAGGATATCTCCACAAAATGCAAAAGAAAATGAACAACGAAGAGCGAGGTGAGCGTTTTCTATTTTACGCTTTGCGCTACCGTAGCCTCGTTTAACGGCAATGTCTGAATTCGGCGAGGAAAATTTCATTCCCTCTTTCATTTCTCAAAGTTGTTTTTCGAAAGCTCAACTTGTACGTATTTGTTAAAACGAAATCCCTTAACGAAAAAAGCACTAGAGTAGTGGGGAGGGGGCAGTCTGGAATTTTTTTTTCGTTTTTTGGCAAATTGCTAGTATTCGAGTTTTTACTAAAAATGCTATTAATTAATAAAAAATGTATAAAAGTATTACTAATAGATTCAGCATAGTCAAAAACCCTTGTGTGTTTTCGTGGAAAAATTGATTTTGGGTCAAGTTGCAGACTGCCCCCCCCAACTATTCTAGCCCCACGAAAAATCACGTTACGTTGTTATTAAGGCTGATTTGTTGCTCTACATACGCAGGTTTTTATGCAAAAACGCGATTTTGTTGCTTTGGTGGTTGGGAGGGGCCACTTTTGGCTTGCTTTGTCCAATTTAGTCTTTTAAGCGGTTCATGTCGATACTTTTCTTCTATTCTAAAGAAAGAGATATGTTGAAGCGATTGGGGCTAATTTAAGCACGCTTTTGATAATCCTATTCGATTATTTGCTTTATCCAAGCCTGCTATACTTTAACCACCGAACGTTATCTCAAAGCTGAATACACTTGAAAAGCTGCAATAATAACTTGAAATATGTTGGAAATACTCTAAAATTAGCACCAATCGCTTCGGCATATATAATCACCCTAGAATAGAAGAAAAGTATCGACACGAACCACTCAAAACACTAGATTCGACAAAGCCAAGCCAAAAGTGACCCCCTCCCAACCACCAAAGCAACAAAATCGCGTTTTTGCATAAAAACCTGCGTATGTAGAGCAACCCACCTTTCATTTAGCAACAAATCAGCCTTAATAACAACGTAAAAAGCTTTGCATTGCAAGAAATTGAACACAAGTGCATATTTTTAAACATTTGGATAAGAACGTAACAAAAACTATCAAAATCATTCCCTAGATTAAGCAGTCTCAACGAGATTCCGCTAAAACCAGTCAATTACATAGTTTTTCATGTGTTTTTCTTTCAAATTCGACAATCATTCAATCGTTTTACTTTAGCATGGACGTGAATCTACTATCGGATCCGGTTCTGCTCTCGAAGATGCTGAAAACGGCAAACGCCGTGCTCACCAGCTTCCAAAAGCCGACTGAACCAAAACAAGGTAAAATTTTGATTTTTTATGAAAAATTAGGTACAGATCTTTACGTAATTTGTTATTTACTTATCATTTACCTTTAGAAGAAGTCTACGTACAAGAAATGCCAAACGAGGAAGAATTGGAAGCGTCGGTGATCGAAGAGGAAAGACCATTGCCCGAATTTCATGGCGAACCCGTGCCTTCGGACGATGATGATGCACTTTTTGAAGGTGAGTGAATTTTTAAATGAATTCTTTGCTTTGAAGAAACTATTTGGCTCTTTTAATTCATACGTCAAATATTTAGGCAGCTTGTGTTCAAAGTTAATAGAGTTACTGTCAGGCTGTCCAGAAAGTCTTTTCGTCCCTTTTCGTACTTCCGTTTAGAAATAACAAATTCACCAATTAACCTATGATTTTCCCTCAATAAAAAGTGTTTATGGTTCAATTTCCCATCTTTTTAAGTCAATTTGGGTTCATTTTCAAGCAAATTCAAGAGTGAAAACGTGTGTTTTTCGTAAAAACCCCTACGAAGAGATTGGCTCAAGCAATTTCTCTGAAAGTTTGGCTTATATGCATAACTTTTTATGCTCTATCTTTTATCTATTGACAAAAAGATAGACTTCTTTAGCTTAGCTTTAGTCTTTTCTAAAGTAAAGTGTTCGCATCATTGCTTTTTGACTAGCTGACTTCAGGTTTTCAAAAAAATCCAGGCATAAACATTTTAAACCAGTTTTAATGTTATTTTGCAGAAAAATAATTTTCCTTTCTAATGAAACAAACCGTAGCTGAATTGGTGCATTTATTGGTTTTAAACGAAAGTATAAAATGAAACGAAAAGACTTTCTGAAAAGCCTAATAATAATTATCCTTTTTGTAACAACTGTTCAACAATAATGAAAATGATTGTTGCGTTTTTGTAAAATTTATGTTTAGCCGCCGCTGGCATTCCCCCATCAAAGCGAACGAAGAAAAAGAAACGCGGAGAAGAAGAAATTGAAGAGGAAACGCTACCACCTCAAGAATCTTTTCAGCTAGATTATTGTAAATTTTTTTTTGTCAATATTTAAATGATCCTTTTAAGACAATGCTGATCTTCATGTGAAATGCGATAGCGATAAAGAACGAGAACGGTGGTGGATTATTCACCCGGATAACTCTGATGGCTTAGCGTTAATGTGGGGAGGTGTGTTTTATATTTTGATTTAAAAATTTGGGCAATAATTTATTCAGTTTTATGTTTTAGGAGTGAAGACAACGTTTGGCCTACCAATACCCTACAACTACGACTTTCCTGATCACCCGAAAAGAAAAGGAGTGCCCGATATTGAAGTAATGCATGGCTTAAAGCTTTTAAAAGCAGTTCTTTAGATAATTTCCTCAACAATAAATGGAGCAACAAAGGAGAACATGCGGCCGCGACGTCTTGCTTTTCAAATAAAGGTATGAAACAATACAGAGAACCCCCTTTAGGTTTAGTTGTTAAACAACCTCGTCGACGATGGATCTCTGCAGGCTGTACGCAGCTTTTGTAAAAAAAAAAACTTTTTGTTGAATAAAGAGCATTTCTGACTTTCTGTCGTTTTTATAGAATGTTGGTTGTAAAACCGTTAATGTTTGTTTCTGGTAATTGTTTTCTTAAACTGATCAACTTTAGATCCTTGAGAACACACCGATAAAACATGTCCCCTTCGAGGAGAGCGAGCCACATGAAGTCCGCGTCGGTTTCGCACTCGGAACCTCGCCAAATATTGTAGGTTGCGGGCGAGGGTTTTGAGCTATAAAATGAGCTTGCTGACGCTTAGACCTTTTGTGAAAAGAATTAGCGTCAACCTTTTCAACAATTCAGTTTTTGATAAAATTCTGTCACCAAAGCCTAAAATAAGATTATAAATTCTAGTCATAAAACCCAATAAAGCTTTATTTATTTTAGTTGGGCGAATCGGCTCGAACGTGGTGTTTATGCTCATCGGGAAAGAAAGCAACCAACAACGTTTTTACTGAATGGGGACGAGCCGGTTTTTCTGTGGGAGATGTGGTGACCACAGAGTTCGATCTGGATGCCCAATCGATATCTTATTGGATCAATGGAGAAGAACGAGGAGAAAGCTTTTCGAATTTATCCTTTGACGACGGTGATGTGCTATTTCCGACTGTGTCCGCGAAGAACTGCAAGGTTTTGAAGATATTAATTATTGCAAGTTATCTTGTTTGTTTAGATTGCGGTAAACCTTGGCAATTACCCGGATAAAAGTGAAGATTGGGGAAAGATCAACCCATTGTGGACTTTTCCGGCGTGGATTGATGGGAGAACTCTGGTGCGAGCAAAGACACCTCCAGAATCGAAAGCTGATTGCACCGTTTTGATGATGGTAAGTAGCTTGTAGATTTTGATTTGAATAACAAACTTATTTAGGTTGGTTTACCGGGTGTTGGAAAAACTACGTGGGTCAGACATTATTTGCGTGATCATCCCGACGAAGATTGGTCCTTGATATCGCCAGATACGGTACTCAATCAAATGAAGGTTTGGATTTCCACTTTTTACATTTCTGGATTTTTTTAGGTTAACGGTGTGCCCAGGTCTCGTGTTCATCGCGGTCGGTGGGATATGGTGATGGGATTGGCTGCAAAAAGCATGAATAGGTAAAAAAACCAAAGACTGCGTGCGCATAGCGGTGACTTTATAGATACATTACGTTCGCCTGTAGACGAAGAAGAAACTACATCATTGATGCTACAAATTGTGGTCGCGAATCAAGAAAACGAAAGCTTACAAATTTCAAGGCATTATTGTTGAGTTATTGATGTATTACAGGAACATATTTAGGACTTTCGCCGAAAATGTGTTGTAATCATGCCAACTGATGAGGAATGGCAAGGCAGATTGGCCAGACAAGCACGCCAAGACGCTAAAGCGATTATGCCAGTCGAATGCATGCTGGAACTAAAAGGTATAGGTGTTAGGGAAGAACTCGTAAATTCAAACACCGTTTTCTCTAGCAACTCTTGCCATACCGAACCCAGAGACCGAGCCACTCGAAGAGGTCCACTTCATTGAGCCGACTGCCGACTTTCTACAGCAAGCCGTTGATTTGGTGCAACGTTACAATGAGGAGGTGAGTGGGGAGATGTATAGTTTGTTTTCTTATGTCTGTCTGTTTAGTATGCACAAAGTTGAATCATGAACAAAGTTATACATAACCTTTAGGCTCGTCCATGGCTGCAGAATCAACATCGAAACAAGAGACGGCGAGGAGGCTATGTGCAGCAAAATGATAGTAGAGGCTATAACAAGTATGTGCCTTGTGTTCGTTTCTTTACCAAAGATCTTCTAGCAACTCACACTCGCATGATGGTACGCGTCCATCGTGGTCGAATCTGATGTCGAGTCTCCAAGCATTTGCCCATCCTCATCATACAACACAGTCAACCTCAACTGGCCCGCTAAGAGTGACGGTAATTTCCGTTATCTTGAATTCATTTTTACGATCTTTTAGATTACTGATCTGACTCTACCGTCTCCACAGCTGTCAGCCAGTACACCAACCACCTCTGCTCCAGATCCGTTTGCTGCATCAGCTGCTTTGGCTTCAGGAAAATCAGCGTTTGTTATATACTTATTTGTACGGAAGCTCATATAATTTTTAGAACAAGTCCTTCAGTGGTTCAAGGAGGCGTGACAACGCCGCAAAGTACACCGATCCCTGCATTGCCTCCTTTGTCTGTTGCAACGGATTCTCCCACGACACCTACTCCTGCTACGACGAAACAGGCAGAAGCTATTGCGGCAGCGGCGGTCAAATATTATAGGGTTGGTAAATTTTTACTTCTGAGTGACGTAATAAGCAACAAACTTTAGCCGGCTGGAATTCCGAGGTCACAATGGGCAAAGTTGTCTAAACAACGAGAAGATGCAATCATGGGCTTTCATGGTGTTGCTGAGCCGCAAGAAGTTCAGGTTTTAGATCTTTGGAACCCTGTGATAAATTAATCATTTTAGCCCCAAGTGGTTACAACTCCAGGAGCCAAGCCGACGTTGCCTTTATGCTCACCGATTCCGACAATTGGTTCACAACCTCCTCCAGGTTCATTTGTTGCAGCCACACGGCCCGCTTCACCACCTCTAATGACTTCGGTTGTTCAACCAACAGGTTTTGGTAGCTATGCTTTTTTAACTGTGTTTACTTTAGTGTCAACTCCGTCAGCGTCTGTGGTTGGATCTTCACATCACACGCCAATTGGAACTCCAATGGTAAGTTTATTCAGTCGTTATGGTAAAATTGTCTTCTTCCAGGCATCAATGCCATCGACTCCTGTTGTAACAATGCCTAATGCTCTTCCGGACTTTTCTCAACCTCCACCAATGATGTATGCATCACCAGGTTTAGGCATCTTAAAGTCTTTTAAAATTATTTTTCTAGTTGGTTCAGCGATGGGTGGTGGAATGGTCGACTTTTCAATGCCACCACCGAGTTTTGGAATGCCTAGTACTCCAACGTCAAGACCGATGATTTCTCCACTACCAAATGCCCAAACTCCTCAACAGGTAGTTTTTTCAACTGTAAAAGTAGAATGACTGGTTAAATAAATCGAAAAAGCTAACCAAAATTTATTTGTATAGCTTAAGCAGGATATGAATTGCATCTAATATTCACCAATTTTTTTAGATGCCAAATGCTCAGCCGCAATACCCAGGTCAAATGCCGGACTTCTCTCAACCTCCGCCAGCTCCCTCATGGCCAAACACATTCCAACAACCGCCTTTCTACTGATATGAAACATAAGTTAAAAGTATTCTTGATTTTCTCGTTTGAAACTCATTTTTGCCCGGTGTTTTTTTTAAAATTAGGTTTATTGAATTTTTGTATAATAATTTACACATTGTCAATTTGTTTCTTCTCGATTTGTTATGATTTTTCTTCATTTTCTTTGAGATCAAGGAAATCGATATACAGACTTGCTAAATTGTTCGCTATTCTCGTTATTTTCTTTTTGTTTTACTTTTGTTGGTAATTAAAGTTTGCAAATTTCGTGCATATAAAAAAAAGCAAAAGAGTTTGATGAATAGGCTGTTTTTTAAAAGATGATGGAGGAAAAACCTGTTTGCCGGAAATCAGAAAAGAGTGCTCGTGCCAAATGATTGAAATTTCAGTCGACTTTGCCAATTGATGCATAGCGATAAATCATTTGTTCAAGAAATGAACGTGAGATCTCGAAAGTTTTTTATTTTTTAGAAAATTTTAGAAAATGCACTCTAGGTGAGAACAAACTTGCAGTTAGAGCTCGCTTCGTATGATCCTCCTTCAATCACTCATCATCATAACATCGTGTTTTCTTTATGTCCGAACACAATTCTCTCGTTTTCTCTACTCTTGGAATCCTAAACGAGAGAGTCATAATCCTCTCCTTTTTTGTCTCTGAGTGAGGCGAATGATTCCCTTGTTTTAACTCCTCCCGGTCTCTTTTTTGTTCTCCATCCTTTTCTATTTTCCATTTCCCCCCGCCTTTCAGTGTCACGATTTTATCGATAGTGATTGTGTTTTTGCTACCCGAATTGAGAGAGTTTCACGTAAGGATTTAGTCCTTTTCCTGCTTTTCTTGCTTTTCCTCCTTTTTTGCTTCTTTTATTCAATCCTTTAGGCTTTTTTTTTTTGATCGAAATGGGCCTCAATCATGTCTACGTGGTTACACAGGTGAGAAAATGTTAAAGAATTTTTTTAACGAAATTTTAGGAAGATCGACAACACGATGCAGAAACTAAAGGAATCCATTGGGTGTTGGCGTCGACGTTCATTGTGGGAACGATGGTCGGCGCGGGACTTGTCGTATTGCCGAAAGCGCTCAGTGATACTGGTTGGTTTTGAGGGCGAGTGGGACACCGATTTTTTTTTTTTCTTGTCAACCGCGTTTTTTGGAAATTTACGTTTATAAATGAATAATTAGCGCCGATAAACGTGTGATTTGCTTTAAAGAAAAAAAGAGTAACGATTTAGCTAATTTTTAAGCAAATTTGAGTCCGCTTTAAGCCCAAAATCCGAGAATTCTTGTTTTTTCAAAAATCCTTACAATGGACAGATTTGGCGAAAAAGTAATGGCGGATTTGCTGTGAGATCGCCTTAAACTGCGCAAATCTTTACGAGTTTAGTCTTGTTTGAGAGCTGATATTCAATAGGAACACACTAGTGAAGAGCATTTGTTGATTTGCTTGGCTTTTAAATCTTTATAAGCATTTAAGTCAGCTCAGCTCAGTCTCAGCGCTCAGCTCAGCGCTCAGCGCTCAGCTCAGTCTCAGAGCTCAGCTCAGCTCAGCCGGCTCAGAGCTCAGCTCAGCGCTCAGAGCTCAGCTCAGCGCTCAGCGCTCAAAGCTCAGCTTGACGACTCGTTGATCTGAGGGTCGAGAGTTCGACTTCTTAAACGCAACCAATCTACACGTGTTATGGCTCATTCGAAAGCTGAATTCATGGTGGAAAAAAGAGCGGAAAAACCGTTTTTGAATTCATACGGTTTTGAAGTTTTTACAGGCTTTTTAGTCCAAAATTCAAAAATAGTTTTTTTCTTTCGTTTCGATAGTTTTTTGTTTGTCAACATAGGCTAAAAACACGTTATTCGCACTCAGCGCATTAAACTACCCTTAGAAACTCATTTTTGAGATTTTTGCAAAAAAATTCTAAATTTTTGTCGCCAACCGGAATCGAACCCTTGACCTTTCGAGTAGTAGCCGTGGCGCCGTTTTTTGTCCGTTTTCTTTGCTTTCTTCATTTATGCTTAAACCTTTTGCTTAAAAAAATAACAATAAACAGTTAATAAAACAAGAAAAACCAAATGAAATATCTAAATATAGAGCAATTCTCTTTAAAAAAGAGTAATAAGGGATTCGAATTCCATGAAAAATCTTTGATTGCAAATTTTCAGCTCAATCAGCTTTCAATCAGCTTTCAAGGCTTAGGCTTAGGCTTAGGCTCAGGCTTAGGGTCAGGCTCAGGCTTAGGCTTAGGCTCAGGCTCAGGCTTAGGCTAGCGGCTAGCGCCTAGCACTAAGTCTATTTGGGTTTGGGCTGAACCCCCATTTTCTGGATCTCAGCCGGTTCTTGGAGCTAAGGGACACCCGTTTGGCGGTGTGCTTTGGAACCCAATGGGAGTGTGTTGACAAAATTTCAGATCGATCTCGTGTCTGGAATTTGAGATCTGACAAGTCGATTTTGGGCTTTTTTTTACTTAGCTTTAGACAGCTTAGAAAATCATTTATGGTGCTAAAATCATTTATAGCTTACCGGTTAGCCTAGACAAGTGTGTTAAATGAAAAGAAAAATCTGAGAGACTGAGAGACTGAGAGACTGAGAGAGATCATACTGAGCGAACTTTCAGGATTGATCACCGGATTGATCGTTTTATTGGGCGGAGCTGTGTTCTCAGGTTTGAGATTTCGGTTCATTTTCTAGAAGTGTTTCCATTTCTCAGTTTATACGGGAAACCTTCTCGGCGAAAATTGGTTGATGATGAGGAAAAGGTGGAGAAAGTTCGCTCTTCATTGCCACGATCCGTACCCAGAAATGGCAACAAGAGCATTGGGGAAAAGAGCCGGGTGAGGCGTTTTTCCTTTTAGCTTTTTAGCTTTTAGGCTTTTAGGGAAAGTTGTCGAAATTTTAGACTTAAAATGATCAAAACTCGCTTTAAATCAAATCGAATCAAATCTCGCTTCAAATAGAATCAAATCTATTCGTTCCTACCGTAAATACTGTAATAGTACCCCACCCCCATAATGACGGTGCGGAGCGTTACGTAGTCTAGCTTTGAGCGAGTTTTTCTCGACACTGGTTTGTGCTACAATGCGCGTTTAGGTATCAAAAAATAGCTGAAATTCAGGGCTATTTTTTGATACCAAAGCGCGCATTCTAGCATAAACCAGTGTCGAGAAAAACTCGTTCATAGCGAAGCGTTGCGTAGTCTAGCTTTGAACGCGTTTTTCTCGACACTGGTTTATGCTACAATGCTCGCTTAGGTATCAAAAAATAGCCCTGAATTTCAGCTATTTTTTGATACCAAAGACGCATTTTTTGAAAGTACGGGCGCTTTGAAAAAAATGAAATACTAAAAAACTTTTGCGACTACGTGACTGTACGAGGGGAGTGGGGTACTATTACAGTATTTACGGTAGGTATAAACGGATGTGGACTAGAATTTGGGTTAAGTTAAAGAGAGTGAATCCTTTTGATATCCATCTCTAACACCCCGACAACCCAACTCAACTCCTCCAACGTATTAGAGGGGAGTCCCTGTGAAATGACCGACCTGTACTGCAGTTGCATAGACCTGGAAGACTGCATAGATGCATAGACTGCATATCTTTATTTACAGTAGTACAATAATACGAATAGATTACAAATGAGCGTAAGGGGAAGGGGGGACTCCAAATGAGAGTCTCATTTGTCCTCCTAGGCTCCTCACTTGTCCTTCTAGGCTCCTCACTGTCCTCCTAGGCTCCTCACTGTTCTCCTAGGCTCCTCACTGTCCTCCTAGGCACCTCACTGTCCTTCTAGGCTCCTCACTTGTCCTCCTAGGCTCCTCACTTGTCCTTCTAGGCTCCTCACTGTCCTCCTAGGCTCCTCACTGTCCTCCTAGGCAATCCCAAGGACCGCCCCTTCTCGGCAATAAAAGGGATAAGCACAGGGGAGAACCCATTTGCATAAGAATAGACAAATCATTCAATAATAACAATAGTAACGAAAATATCAGTTTGGCTCGGAGCTGACAAATCTCAAAATCTTCAGAATTTTCGTCCGTCTCGTCCTTTGCATCTCGCAATTCGGCGTGGCAGTCGTTTTTCTGATTCTTGCCTCGATGAACATCTCAAGGTATTGTAGGCAACGAGCTTGTGTCCAATATTTCAACACTTTCTTCAAGAAACCCTTCAGAAACCCTTCAAGAAACTTTTGTAAGTACAAGTTAAAATGAGAAAGCTGTTTTATGTACAAGTTGTACAAGTTAAAACGCACTAAACTAAAAGACAGACAAATCTGAGCATACTGTAGCTCAAGCCTATTTAAGCTCGTATTTTGTTGTCTCTATGAGGATTTTCGTCACAATTTCATCAACAAGTTCTTCAATTTTCTTTAATTTTCTTTCATTTTCTTTCATTTTCTTTCATTTTCTTTCATTTTCTTCATCACTCATTTAACTGATCAAATATTGTACAAGTTCACTCTTTCCAGAAAGTAGAATACCGTAAATACTCTAACAGACCGCCATCCCGACAATGACGGGGGTACAGTCGCGTAGTCGAACTTTGAACGCTCCCTTCTCCGCGCTGCTTTAAGCTACAGTGTGCGCTTGGGTGTCAAATGATAGCCCTTGAATTCAACTATCTTTTGATACCAAAATCATAGTTGGGAAAAAGTCTAGAGGCTGAGAAAAAAATGTTTTTCGAAAAAGTAGCTAGACCACGCGACTGTACGAGGCAGTGGCGTTCTATTAGAGCATCTATATTAGCTGTAGATCTGAAAATTTGTAACCAGAGCCATTCTGGGATGGAGAATTTGAAACCGTTATTAGTTTTTGAGTATTTTCAATTCCCCACCATCAGATCAGAGCCTCACCATCAGATCAAAGAGGTCAGCACAAAGCTAAAGACAAAGCTAAATGAGCAGCCTGAACAGCTAAAGCCTCTTTTAGCCTCCTCGAAATGGCGAAAATCCACATCGGCTTCTGCATGTCACTTCCCGCGATTTCATTGTTTCTTTGGCCACTCGTCATGCTTGAAAGTCCAAAGGATTTTTGGTGAGCTGAAAAAAGATATGCATGTATGTACCGTAAATACTGTAAAAGCACCCCAGCCCCATAATGACCGTGCGGAGCGTTGCGTAGTCTAGCTTTGAACGAGTTTTTCTCGACACTGGTTTATGCTAGAATGCGCGCTTTGGTATCAAAAAAATAGCCCTGAATTTCAGCTATTTTTTTGATACCTACGCGAGCATTATAGCACAAACCAGTGTCGAGAAAAACTCGTTCAAAGCTAGACTACGCAACATTCCGCACCGTCATTATGGGGGGTGCGGTACTTTTACAGTATTTACGATATGTAATGTAATATGGCGAATTGTAGTGAGGCCAGATTACAAAGTGTTCCTCATAATTAAATCTTTAATTGAATAAATCTGCATAAACAAATCTCTCATCGTTTAAAAGTCTACTTTCATTAAACGGTAGTTAGGCTTCCTTATCTTCCTTATCTTCGTTATCTCTCTTATCAGTTCTTTAGGCAAGCAGCCGTTTGCGCAGCGCTTTGTACAATGTGCGCAATTGGACTTCTCTTTTACGGAATCGCCATCGATCGTCCGACGTGTGGCCCCGTTATCGCATATAAAGATCCGGAAATTATGGTAGTTTTTTTTTGAGATAGTGCATCGAATCGAATTTCAACGATTTCGACAATTTCAACGATTCCAGGGAATTTTTCTCTCATTCGGCACGGCTCTTTTCGCTTTCGGCGGTCATTCTTGTTTTCCCACTTTTCAAAACGACATGAAGAATCCCAAGCAATTCTCGAGGGTTATCATCACGGCTTATTTAGGTTCGGATTTGTTTATCTACGTATCCATAGCTACAGTACATAGTACACTACAGTACATAGCACACTACAGTACATAGCACACTACAGTACATAGTACACTACAGTACACACATAGTACACTACAGTACACTACACATAGTACACTACACTACACTACAGTACACTGCAGTACACTGCAGTACACTATAGTACACTACAGTACACTACAGTACACTTATCAATAGCCTATCTTTACATTACAGTTCTCTAAAAGATTCAGCTTTTAGTAATCATTTTGATGTATGTCCCGGTTTCGGTGTTTGCCTTTTTGACCTACGGAAACTCACTATCGGTGAGTGGGTGAGTAGATTTGGGGATACGGTAGCTATTTGAGGCTTAGGCTTAGGGAAACGGCTGAGGAAACGCCTCAAATTCACGAAAATCTCAGGACGATGCCTCGAAGTCGATCCAAAGTGAATGGATACGCCACGGGGTGACCCTTTTGATCACTCTTCATGTCACAGCGGCGCTTGTCATTGTCATTGCTCCCGTTTCGCATTCCTTCGAGAAGCTCTGCAATGTGCCGAATCGTGAGTGCAAAATCTGAAAGAAAAAAAAGAGAAACTAAAACATTTCAACATTTAAAGGTTTCTGCGCGCGCCGGCTCATCGTTCGGTCGCTTCTCTGGGCTGCCGTATTGTTCATGGCGCTCTCTGTGCCTAAATTCGGCGTTTTTCTCGATTTGGTAAAAGATTTGGGGATTCCAGTATCTTTACAATAACAACAGGTCGGTGGTTCAACAATGGCGCTTCTTTCCCTCGTTTTCCCTCCTCTATTCAACATGTTTTTGGGAGCAGCCGAGAAAAAGAGACAAATGACTGATGATCGAGAAGAGAATGAAACGATCATTGCAAGCGTTTATGAGTTGGTTGAACTCTGAACTCTGATCAAAATGATTTCAGTGTTCTTCAATGCACTCCAAAACACAAACTGTTATTGAACACGATTTGCATTTGTAAGTGTCTTTACCCCAAAAAGCTAGTCTAGACAAAAACACCGCAGGTATTGGAGTGTTGAGCGGTGTTGCCGCAACAACGTCAGCGTTGCGTTCGATTTTCTCACTAGATGTCGCCACTCCTTGCTATATGAGACCATTTATGTAAGTAAACTGGGAGCTAACTTTAAAAAAAGACTACGACAAAAAAAGACTACGAAAAAGACTTGCCAAATAAATCTTTCCAGACATCTACCCGATTCATACTCGACCCCAGTCTTCAGTGGTGCATTTTGTTGTGGCGAGAGTCGCTCAATTCGTGCTCCTTTCTTCAATGGAACCTGTCTCAAACACTAAACATATTTAAAGCATTTTATAACGAATCAAAAGAATCGACGAAAGAAAAGAATAAACTCATGTACATAGGAAAAATAAGATCTACATGGGAAGACAAATCAAAACTAAACAAAACAACTAGACGAAACAATAATCACATTATGATTGGCTCACAATAATCAAAAGAATCACGGTTCGCTTTAATTTTCTACAAGAGAAGAGGAAAATATCAGAGCATAAAATGGGTAAACTATTGGCAACTTAAAAGTTGGTACACTTTTTCGTATTTTCCATAAAACATATTCGTTAATACGCCAATTTAATTAGATTTCTCTAAATAAAAGTTATATATTATCTAATTTAAGAAAAGCTTAAGCAAATTTGGATAAATTTTGAAACGAATTTGAGCAGAAATTCAAGTTTTTCTGAAAATTCTTCAAATGGAACTATAACAAAAACGATTGATTATATCTAGTTGAAAATTTAGCTATTTAACTAACTTGTTATGCTCTCTCTTTTTTATTGACACTAAAATAGGTTTATGTGGAAGAAAGTGCTCAAATCGTTTCATCAAGCGTTCATCATCTTTTGGTTCCTCAACTTCTTGCGCCCTAGAAACCTACAAAACCGAAGCTTTTCTCAATCTGTCAAAAGCCTGTTTTAGAGAATAAATGGGCTTTCTTATCGTATTTCTTATTGGTAAAAACTGTAGATTAATTGGTGCACTAGTTATTTCTAAAAAGTCCAATGAATAAGTGTACTAATTTTCAAGTTGCCAATCTAATAGATGTATCAAAAAACAAAGTGCACATTCATTTGGTTTTGAGCATTCTCTAGTGAACATAGATCATACAAATCTAACATGGAAACAATCTCAATGAACTCTCTGGATAGCGTAAGGTCAAACGTTTGGATTCGTTAAATTTTACCATTCAGAGAACGTCAACGTAAAAAATAAAATCGCTCTACCAAAGTTGAAGAAGAAAGTGAAGAAATAAGGCCAACATGACGATGAAGAACGATAGGACGGCTAGATGGAGACGAGATGAGAGAAACAGACGAGCTGATGCGAGAAGGGATCTTGATGGAGTTGCATAGTCTTCTGTCGATAAACCGGCCACCATTTTCCTGAAAGAAAGCGGTTTATATTTTTCTCAAGTCCAAAATGCAAAAAAAATGTTACTTACTTGAAAATAAGTTTTTCTTTTTCACGAGCCTCTTTCTTCTTCGACATTACCCGTTCGATCTCCCGTTGCAGAGACTAAAAAGTAAGGTTAAGGGTATCACAAAGATTCAAATTTACCAACCTTTTCATTTGGCTCAATACTTAAAGCTGCTCGCAAGTCGGCCAGCGCTCGATCAATCTCACCGCGTTGACCATAAGCAAGTGCTCTGAAAAAATCATTATAAAAAGCAAAAACCTTGTGAAAACCTGTGAAAATATGCTTTTGTGTTGAGTGCGTGAAGAGAGATAGCTGTCGATGCGTGTTCTTCAACCAACGTCCATTCATCTATCTAAAGATGATCTATTGACAACAACTTTAACCCCTCTTGAGACATAAAACAATTTTCTTACCTTTGAGTAACAAACAGCAAGATTCGAGTTGATTGACGAGAATAATTTTCTTAAACCCTCACTTTCTTCTGGTGTATCAACAATTGTAAGCGCTCTAAATCTTAAGGGTTACAATTATAGAAAAAGAATGACCAGCCTTTTATAAACAAAGATTGCTTTCTCATATTCCTTTCGCGAAAAGTAGAAATTTCCTCGATCTTTCAGCATCAACACAAAATCGCAGAGCTCATCTTCGGCCATTTGCATGTATTTTGGGGAGTCACCAATTTTCAGAATTTCAATCTAAAAAAGCAAGATTTAATCAATCAAAAATCGATAACCGATTGCGTCTACTCACCGTATATTCCATTTGCTGATTGGGTCCGATTGTCTTATTCAGTCCATTCTCTCCATACGCGAATCGAGACGACGTTCGAAGGGCACAAATTTCTCCTTCCACCATCAGTTTTGCGGCCAATTCCCAGGCTAAAAGAAATATTGTTAATCCAGTGTAAGCAATGAAAACAAGAAAGTCTGAAACTACTAACCATCTACCACCATTGAAAATCCAGTGATGAACGTGAGCAAATCATGCGAGTCGACTCCCCGCAATGTGTCTACTACCTAAAAAAAGGTTTATCGAATATTGGCTCTCTTTAAATCAACCTTAACGGTAATCCATTGTCCATCTCGGACTTTGTGATGGCCTGTCCCGTTCTAAAATTAAATTGTTTCAGATTTGCAAATTGACCCTACTCACCTTCAATGTCTTTTTGTACAGCTCACCACTTCCAAGCATGTCTTCCCAGTCATCGCCTCGTTCGCGTGCCTAATTCTCTTTATATTTTGTAAAAACTTTTACTGTACCTCGTGCTCCAGTCGACAACTGCTCTCGAGGTAATCACTGGACGGACCCTTCACTTGAGTAGCGATAGTCTAAAAGAAAATTATTAGTAACGTCCAATTAGTTTAAATACAAACCTGAGTCCGAGCAGCGTGAGTAATGTCGCTATCGGAGAGGGCTCCTCTTTCATCATCAATCGATCCATCTAACGACGGCTCACCAGAGGAGACACAAGCACGAGCCGACGGAAAAACCTAGATCAAATTTAAATTGTTGGTTTATCATATTAACCATAAAGTACACATTCTACTCGTAACATAACTATTGAAGCGCAGACCTCAACCAAGTCATCACTTTCGTTGTCAACCATCGAATAATTGTCGGCTGTTTGCGCGGCGTTCACGTCGGAGGACATCTAAATATAACTCGTATTAAAACCCCGCAAAATAGATGAAAAATATCACAACAAAAGAAAAATCACAAATTAATCAAGCGGATCAAACCAAGCCGAGACAGACATTGATGGAGTAAGAGATTTCACAAAATGCCAATAAGATTTTGGAATTAAAACGGCATCTCCTGGATTCACAATGACATCAACTGTTTGCGCTTCGGAGAATAGTGGATAAGAATTCAAATCTGGATTCTCTCCATCTATTTGACTCGTATTCTTAAGAATATCGTCCCTCGGATAAAGCTTATTGGTGTCCGATGGATGGGCTAATCGAAGGAATTTGCTGCCGACAATTTGAATGAAGAGATTATCACGTGGATCGTGGTGAAATGAAGAAATCGTTCCAGCCGGCCCAAACCAGACATTCCAATCAATGTCTTTTCCTATCATTTCCACTTCTTTTGTATCGATATCATCAAACAACTGTGGGATTTGTGTGAAGAGTCGATGTTGAGCCAAGTACCCTAGAGAAAAATCATATTAAGTAAGATAGTTTTTAAAAGCGCTACCTGGGAGTAGTTGATCGGATGACAACACAAAATCCTCCAAAAATTCGTCAATAGTCATCAGGGTTTGACTCCAATCCTCATCATCATAGCGACTTCCGATTTCTACCGGTACTGTCCTTCCTCCAGCAATCGACGACAGATATGAGAAACTCCATTTCTCAAATGCAGTCATATTCTTTGCAAACTTTCGAATAACACAAGGCATTCCCGAGTCCAAGCATTGCAGCACTGAAGACAATTCAAATTTAGGCATTTCCTTAATATTCCACCACGGTTTCACAAATGTTCTCTCCTTTGGTGCTTCAACGTTGTTGTTTCTTAGAGAATCCCATCTCAACTCTAGCCTTTGCAAGCGATTGTGTATATGATCTGCAATCTTTGTTAACAGTAGGCCTTCATAAGGTAAATTCTCTCGTCTTCCCATCAAAAGGCCATCATCGATTGCCCGTAAAGCTGTTTCATAATCACTTTCCACAAAAGCTTTCCAAACACCGTCGCAAAATTTTGTAATCGTATAAAATATTCTCCAACATTCTGGCACTGACGAGTAGAACCCAATGTTTAACATTTTCCAGCCAGACTTTGATAAATTTTCCAGTTCCGTTGAAACTGATTGGTTTTCGATGATATCTTCGTTGGGATAGTTTATGTCTTTCAAGAGTCCAGATTGCTTTAGAAGATGATTTTGCATTTGAAAAGCAAGCTGAATAAGTTTATTCCTTTCTAATCCACATCCGTCCGGTATTCGTTGAGCTAAAGCACACAATGGAATAAATGAAATTGATCCCAGCACTCTCTCGATTCGAGCAACCGTTTTCTGATCAAAGCAATCCCCCTCATACTCCGAATGCTGAACAAAATGTATCGACATTGTTGAATTTCCAAATGCCGGCAAAACCATCGTCTTATGCGGAATCACGACATCGTTAAGCTTTTCGAAAAATTCTAGGGAAATCGGTATGAATCCGAGTCGTTCGTAGAATCGCAACTTAGCCGTTTGAGCGTGAGCGACAAGAATTTTCCCTTGGAAATTTTTCAGAAAATAATTTACTCCCTCATTCACTAAACATTGTCCTAGAACGCCTCCACGGAATTCCTTCAGCAGTGCTACACGTTCCAACTTCACGTAGGTGCCACAAAGCTGAAATCGAAGCACGCCGACAACTTGTTGATTGTGGAAATCCGTTCCTTTCTCGATCACTTCCAAGACAAAGTGTTGCGTAATTTCATCGCTGTCCTGTGCATCGAATTCCTCATTCAGCGCAACACCTTGCTCTTCGACAAAAACGACGGTTCGTACCTTCCTGTAGCCCTCCCACCGGGGATCCGATCGATCAATTCTCTCAAAACGAGTCGATTTTCTGTAGGTTGTTTCTATTTCGATCGGCGTACCAATGATGTCGTCCATTGGACACCTAAAAAATAAGATTAGTTGGTCAAAGATGAGAAAGTTACTGGATGAGAAAGTTCAAAGTTACTGGACTAAAATGAATAAAATTTAGCCTTATTTAGAAGGTATAGAGTCGTCAAAAAATTCCTGGCCGGTCAGTGTTCACTTGGTCTATAGATTACATCAAAATATATAGACCACAAGTAGTTTTATGTAGCATTTTCATAAGTTGTTAAAATGAACCATTTAGCTTTTCGATATCTTTTGAACTAAGAGTTTTGTGATCGAAAAACCGTATTTGAGTATGATTTTTAAAAATCTGTATTTCAAGAATGAATGGATCCCATTGAAAATGGTTCCAATTATAATGACATTGGATTGTCTATTGACTTATTTATTAATTTTGTTCTGGCGAAAATGAAAGGCTTCTGGCAGTTTTGAAGGCTTGAACAAAATCTGAGAAAAAGGACCTTACCCTTTTTATGCAAAAGTAGCTTGAAAAATTCCAAATTCCATCAAAAATCTACGAATACCATTTTAAAGCTCTCATAAAATACTACAAAAAACTAATTGGAATCGACTTACCATATTCTCTCTAATAGTAGTGCACTCCGCCGGGCCGAGTTGATGACTATTTTACGGTTTCTAAGTTTTCGCAGAAGCTCAACACTCTAATCCCCCACAAGATCTCATCGTCAGCTACATTTTCCGACCCCACATCGATAGGTTCTGATAAGCGCTTTTCGAGATTTCGAGCAATTTAGGTAACGCTCAGGGTGCACTACTATTAGATAGAATACGGTATTTGAATGTGGTCTAACGGGAAAAAATGATAACATTGGCTGGCCAAGATTTTTTGAGGGCTGTATAATCTTTTTGCAAAATTAAAATATTCAATTGATTAGCTAAATAGCTCGGGATAATATTGAAACGATCCGAAAATTTTTCATTTCATTAGATCCGCAACAACGATAAAAGGGAAACCGATATCGATCTCTCTAATTTTTTTTGAAAAATTGAGAAATTGAAAAGAGAATGTTACATTTAGAGAAAATGTCACTGTTTTTTAACTTCAGACGACAAAAACAGAAAAAAAAAATGATTGAGTCAATCATCAGGCAGAATGAAACGCTACAAATGACGTGCATTTCGTGCGATATCTGTGCCGTATTTCCTGCCGTTGCTCTGAATTTCAATAAAATAACGGGGGTAACCAATTTCAAAAGTAAAATTAAAATTTGGATTACATTTTGGCCGTAAAAAAAAATTCCAGAGTTTTTTTGAGCTACCTCTTAAAACTTTAGCTACTGTTTAATCTCAGTCTTTCAATCTGTAATTACTTTCGATTTTGTTAACTTTGATTAGCCTCTTATCCAGTTTTTTTTGGCCTGTTGCAAAGATGGGCATTCGAAATCGTCTGGAAACGCTTCTTGAAGATAAACGAGTGCTTGTCGTTGGTGCAGGTAAGCTATTTTGCAAAAAATTTGACTTTTGTATCTTTCTCTACTACATTGTTTTAGGTGGTATTGGCTGCGAACTTTTGAAGAACTTGGTGCTGACCGGCTTCAAAAAGATTCACGTGGTAAGTTCAGCTTTAGTTTAATTAAATAAATGAAAACGTTTAGTTAGGCTAACTCTATCTGTCTTTTTAGTTTATTTTTTGTTTTTAGGTTGATTTGGACACGATCGACGTATCAAATTTGAATCGTCAGTTCCTCTTTCGCCGAGAGCACGTCAACAAGAGTAAAGCCGAAGTCGCTTCAGCCGCTGTTCAAAAGCTTCAACCAAACGTCAATATCACATTCGATCACGATTCAATCTTCAAGTAGACTTTTTAATCATAAAAAAAAGTGTATGATTTTTTAGTGGCGATAAATTTGGCATCTCTTTTTTCAAAGAATTCAACTTGGTGATGAACGCTCTCGATAATAGATGTAAGGAAGTTGTTTTTGCTTGAAATGGTGAAAATAATAATTTTAAATGTTTTAGCCGCTCGAAACCACGTGAATCGTCTTTGTCTCTCGGCTGGAGTGCCTTTAATTGAAAGTGGATCAGCTGGTTATATTGGACAGGTATTTTTATTAACACAGGTATTGGACAGGTATTTTAAAAATCTAAATTTAGGTTTCCGTCATTATCAAAGGGCAAACCCAATGCTATGAATGCACTTCTAAACCAGCGCCGAAAACTTATCCTGGGTATAGAGATTTTTATAGAAAAAGTCTTCACGAGATTTAGATGCACTATTCGAAATACCCCAAGTGAGCATATTCACTGCACGGTTTGGAGCAAACATTGTTTCAAGTAGGTGTTGTTCTTGAGGCTCAACTGTGAAACTCTCTAGTCAACTCTTCGGGGAAGTGGCAATCGATGACGATGTCTCACCTGATCTCAACGATCCAGAAAATAAGACCGCGGAGGAGGCTACGGAGACCATGATGAATGGAAATGGTCATACAGCAATGGTTGGTAGCATTTTTTGCATAAAGTTCTAAAAGACTTTATCAAAGAATCCGTTCTATTATAACATCGAGATTTAGGAAGAAGGAAATACAAATGGTTTTCACACAAATGGAGTCGCCGCTGAAGAATCAAATGTAAACTTTCTCGAAAAAAGTTGTTTGACGGAAAGCTATTTTAGAAGAATACGGTTGTTCCAAGCACCAGGAAATGGGCTGAAGAATCTGGCTACAACGCTAAATTGATCTTCGACAAGGTTTGTAAAGAGTTCCTTTTTTGTTTAGAATAGTGTTTCAGCTTTTCCATGATGATATCGAGTATTTGTTGACAATGAAGGATCTTTGGAAATCACGCAAACCTCCAACACCAATCACGTAAGATCGCGAGGGTAATTGGCTTACAAAGGCGCATTAAGGTTTGCAAATGTTACCGACGAAGCGCAAGGAGGTGGAAGTACCGAGATGACCGATGATGTCAACGATATTATGAAGGTTGGTTTCTAACTACATAACCAGGCTTAACCCCTACTTAGACATAAAGGGTTTTATTAATTTTACCTTTAGCAATGGACTCTCAAAGCTTGCGCACGTGTTTTCGTCGAATCGGTCGATGCTTTGAAGACTCGAAAAAGTGGTCTTCCTGAGGGACAACTTCTATCCTGGGATAAAGTCAGTATTATTAATTTAGACGGGGCATTTGAATTGATTAAATAAAACAATTTTAGGATGACGATGACGCTATGCGATTTGTTGCGGCTGTTGCAAACTTACGAGCCCACATCTTCAGCATTCCCGGAAAGAGTCTTTTTGAGATAAAATGTGAGTGACTTTACATTATCACTTACCTAATTCTTTTTAGCTATGGCTGGCAATATCATTCCTGCAATTGCAACCACGAATGCCATTGTGGCAGGGATGGTGGTGGTTGAAGCGATCAAGGTACTTCGTGGTCGAAAGGATCTTATTCGTACCGTCTACATCAATAGACAGCCAAATCCACGTGGTCAACTTTTGGTATGTCTCTCGTGATATCAATTTACATCATGCTTGAGATGGATGACGATCCATATCCACCACGCAAAGAATGCTTTGTTTGCTCATCGGATAAACGAGAAGTCTTCGTGAAAGTCAATCTTAACGTGATGACATTGAAGATGTTTAAAGACAAAGTTTTTATTATCTAATCTACGGGAAAAATATTTCTTTTAGGTTCTCACTGGTCATTTCTCTGTGCAAAGCCCCGATGTTTTGGTGGCCACCACCGGAAATATAATTATCAGCTCTGATCCGGACGATGACTTCTCAGGTTGAAATCGAATTTTGAATCTTTTAAATTCGGTAATCTTGTGCTTTAGAATTGGAGAATCGCACTTTCCAAGAAAACAATATTGCCGATGGAGCTGTGCTTGAAGTTGACGATTATCTACAGGATCTCAAGTTCAGCGCGGTGCTATTTCATGATGAGAATCAAAAAGATTCATTTGTGGTTGGTTTATAACTACTATGAATAATTGAAATCAATCTTTTTTTGCAAAAACTAATTTGATTCTAATCTGAAACATCTTTCTAGGTCGAACAGGATACGGGTGCCAAGCCAGGGGAGAGCCCGACAGAAGAAGAGGCTTCCGAAGCAAAGAGAAAGCGCAAGTCCGAAGGAGAGCCATCAGCATCGGAGGGACACGACGAAGAATCACAAGCCAAGAGAATGCGCATTGCCGCTGAATGATCTTCTGATGATTTGTTATTACCTATTTATTGTCTGTTTTTCGATTGTTATCAAAACCTATCCAATTTATACCGGTTTTTTTATTAGCGATTTTCCATGTTTGCATCGATTGGGCGTCATTTTTGTGCAACACGTATTTTATCCGTTACCGTTAAATTCTTTTGATCTCATTGATTTAGTAGTTGCGATCTAGAATAAAGATTTCGTTTCGGTGCTGTTTATCGTAAATGAGGGTTGGCTTCCTACTGCCTAATATTATAAAAAGCTAAACTGATGTCATTGCAGCCTAATTTAGCCACAGTTTTGATGCGTGAACTTTTGTTGATTGAACCGGGCCCAAATGGTTTCGAGGAGAAGATCGAAAGCCCCCAACAAATGGATGAAGGTGAGTCAACTACTAAATATTGAGCGTGAAGTCGGGAAGTGTTTCTCGCAAAGCAGTCTTAAAGAGTTTTGCATCAAAACACAATCTAAGCATGACCTTACTGAATTTTAATTTAAAAACCTCTAAACTCAAATTGATTTTTTAGCAAATAAAGTCAATCATTTAATATTAACTTTAGATGAAGATGGCGTGATTGGATGTCTTCCCTCTCATTTACAAACATCTCATCGTATCGAGATCCAAAATATCTCCACTAATGTCCGATTCGAAGATGAGAAAAATTTCGAGGTAAAAATCTGCTTCATCTGAGAAAAGAGACATTTTTAGAAAGTACAAGAACGCTTCAAAAAACTTCTCGAAATTTATGCCGAACAACCATCACTTCTGGACCCATTAATACCTGAGACTGTCTTCAATTTGTCTTCCGTCGTGAATTTGACAGCAAATGATGGGCACCCGAAAATGTTTGTGACTTTTCACGATCTATAATTGTGCAAGATTTAGTCTGGATGAACGATCGGCTCTCGCGCTCATGCTTTTGTTCACGCTTATTAAGATCCGAGGCTATAAAACTATTATGAAATTTCTCCCAAGAGAGGTATACATTTAATAGTTTAATCAATTTGTTTTGGGACTAACTTGTAGTGCCTTTATCGAAAAAGGTTGTAGGCTGGCCCAAAAGCTTGCAAACTTTTTTGATATTGTTGAACAAAATCGATCATTTTTTTAGATTCACCATCTCAAGCCGATAGTTTCTTGTCTCGAGCAATATGGTAATGCTTCACCAGCGTTGCAATCGTGTCGAATTTGTGAACGCACGACTCTCCTTTATTGGTTAACCATTGTCTGCATGAATCCATTTGACTTGAGGTTTCGAAAATTTTCAAAGCTAAATATGGAGTAAATTCAGACGACTCGATGCAAACGACCAAGAAACGTCAACACTGAAGAGGATCTTGATTATGGTGAAGCCACTTCTCAGCGTGACGCATAGCACAATACATGTGAGTTTAATTCATTTATTTATCTTTATAAACGGACTGAGACTTTTGGAGCTATTTTACTAACAAAATTTTGTATGTCTATTACATTTTTAGTTTGCTGCGGCTCGATTAATTGCCGAATGTATAGCAAGAGCGGAAGGTCAACATTTGTGTAAAGAGGTGCGATCATTTCTGGAAATCCATTTTAATGTGAAGTACAGGTCATCGATGATTGTATTGCTAAAATATGCACCAATGGCCAGAAGGAAAGCTTTGGTGAACTGATACTGATCTTAAATCTTCTAAAACATGTTCCTCGACAAGTGATCGCACCATTCGTTAACGAAATCTCTTCAATCGTCTCTCTTTTGTTTGAAAAACAGAAGAGCAATCCTTTAGTCAGTCTTATTGCTTGCATTGTTTTTTAAGGTCATCGTTTTAGATCAGAAAATATTTGTCGAAAGCAGCTCGACGGATATCACTTGTAATGTTATCACCAACTTTATGCCAGTGGAGATATCAAAGGTATTTTATGCTACTTTTAAAAGTGAGCAATGAAATTTTAGGGGTCGCAGAAAACTCGAAGAGAACATCACAAACAACGATATGTCGAGGATTAGCGAGTTGGAAGCAAATATGACTCAAGAAGGGCCTGAACAAGGCGAAGCTGCTCCCGATTCTTTGGTACTTTTGGTTTCGGTACAATTTTAAGTTATTTTTAGGTTCAACGGTGCATTGGATTATTAATGCAATTCTTAAATGATAACGATACGGCAGTGCGTTGGTCAGCTGCAAAGGGGATTGGACGGATAACAGAAAGATTACATCGGTGGGTAAAAGCAAAAACAATCTGGCTCAATTTTAAAAATGATTGTCAAAATTTATATTTTAGTGAATTGGCCGCTCAAATTGTTTCTACCTTGTTGAAGAACAATTTCCTAAGCACAAATGGTTTGAACTCACATTAGATTGATGTTATGGGTTTTTCAGGATATGCTTCTTGGCATGGTGGGTGCTTGGCGCTGGCAGAACTCTCATGGAGGGGTGCACTACTACCTGAACATTTGACTGCGGCCTTCAGCGTCATACAGAATGCTCTAACTTTTGAAGTAAAATTTGCTTTTTTAGTTTAATTATTAGAATTTTAGGAAAAGGTTGGCCGATTTGCGTGGGGGTCTTGTGTACGAGATGCTGCCTGCTTTGTACTTTGGTCGTGGGCCCGTGCTTATCGTCGAGAAGATCTGCAACAATACTTGGAAAAAACGGCGACAGGACTTGTAAAAAATTGTTGGCGATTGTTAGATGGCAGATTTTTAGATTTGTTGCGCTCTCTTTGATCGAGAAATATCGGTTCGTCGGGCTGCTTCTGCTACTTTCCAAGTAAGTTAGCAGCACTTTAAGCTTGTAAAACACAAAAACTATTTGAGCAATCAATGCTTTTAAACGTAATTGATTCATTTAATAATATTTGATTGTTTAGGAACTGGTCGGCCGTGTTGGTGGAATTTCTCATGGAATTGAGTTGCTCACGTTGGTCGACTACTTTGCTGTCAGCAATCGGCGAAAGTGAGACTTTGCCTTTTTTTTTATTTTCCAAAAGTTACAGATGTTTCTCTTTACTGTGTGTAGCTGTTTCCGAGTTTTACGAATATCTTCCAGCCCTACTGGATCACCTTATCGAATTTAAAGTAGTTTTTATGTGAGTTATGTTTTGAAGTTTTGATCAGGTATGTCATTGGGATGAAAAGATGCGAGTGATGTGTGGATTGGCTTTCGAATCGCTGGCAACAAGGTACAGTTACATTTTTAAAAAGTTTGATCAACTTATTTTAGGTACCCTCGAGAAACTTGGGCTAGAATACTTCGCACCGTGTTTCCGCTCTTAAAAAAGGCTCATGTGGTACTGTGTTTTTTTTATTTTGACTGAGATCACTTTATTTAGCCAGTTATGCACGGTGCTCTTTTCACTCTTGCTCATACACTTCGAGGATTGTCCAGCGTCAATTTCCAAATCGAATCTCACATTGTGAAAGAGCTCATCATTTTACCTCGTGCACTTCAACCTCAAGTCAATTCGAACAAAAACTTGCAAGGAGAACTTTTGCGTCTTGCTTTGTCTCACTATGTGGCCCTGTTGAGTGAATGTAATTTCCCGATCGATGCTGAAGAGGTAAGAACTAATATAAAAACTATTGCACCTTAAAAGCAAATTGAATTTACTGCATTTAGTTTAACTCCTGGATGTACATTGTTGAGTCATGCTGCTGCGATGAAAAGGAAGCAATACGCTTGGCGGGCAACGAGGCGGCAGAAAAAGTGGTCGGATTACTGCGAAATATCCCGAATTGTGCCCCAATTGTCATCAACAATTTGATAAGAGTGGTAAATCTACTTGTTTTATTGAAGACGCTCATTTCTCTAGCTCAAAGAGCCGTCCCGTGAGTGGCAACGTGGCGGAGCTTGCCAGATTCTAGAAAACTTGCCGATTTCTGTCCCGATTCACAGCGATTTAATCGATCTTTTTTGTACAATCATTACCAGGTACTTAACAATATTGTCATCCTTCAGAAGTTTGCTTTAGATCAGTCAAGGCTGAGGAGAAATGGGCATTTGCAAGGGCTTGTGCGGTAAAATCTTTGTCGCAAATTTGCAAACGACAACGATTCAATTCTGAAGAATGGGCGATGATCAAGAAAAAAATATTCAACGTTTTTATGGTTGCACTCGGTAAGAATTTTTCAAACTCTAATGCTAGTGTACCACCATTTTACAACGATCATTTCAGATGATTATACGGAGGACGCTCGCGGGGACATTGGAAGATTTGTGCGTTGTGAAGCGATGAAAGCCATGACAACGATGCTTTGCGATGAAAAAGAGACCATCACAAAGGTAATTTTTGAGAAGAAATAGCACGTACCTAATTCGGAGGAACAATTATTTTTTTAGGACGAAGTCACTCAAGTTCTTTGCCAGATTATACAACAATCTGCGGAAAAGATTGGACGATTGCGAGAGGTTTCCCCTTTTTTTCTGAACGTGATCGATTTTTATTTAGACGGCAGCAACTTGCATAAAAACAATTCTTGTTTCGACAACGCTGCCAGGGCTGAATAATGTTGACTTGTTAAGAGAGCTTTATGCGTGCCCAGATTTGTTTATATAGTAAGTTTTGTAGTTCCAAAACTTTGAGGATTTTAATTCTGAAATGAGCATTTAGCTAACATACTTTACTTTTAGCGACAAACAATTGTATTCGCTTCGTCCGTTGCTCTCCATCAAGCCTTATTCAGCTTCTATTTTACATGGACTCGTATTATCAGCTGGTCGGTTAATATTTTTTTAAGTTATCAAAAACATTTCTAGGTGGGATCTCGGAAGTGACTGCTCAGTTCGCCTTACAAGCCTTGCATGAATATCTCGACTCGGCTACAGAAAGTGAAGCTGAAGAAGCGATGGCGATTTTAGTGAAATTCATTCAATCACCAGCCTCTCCACGGCTGTCTCTTCCACTTCTTCGCGTTCTTTCAACGATCCTCCCACGAATACCCCATTTACTCACCCATCCCGATCGTTCCACGGAGATTCTGAACATACTTACATATTGTCGCAAGGTAAATTTGCATTTAAAGCTTGTTGAAGTAAACTTGATTTAGGTGTTATCGAATCCTCGTGTCTCGCCGGTGAATGCTCGCTTATGCCTCAACGCGATTTCACCACTATTGCTCTCGGAGCCACGGAGCAGCACTTGGAAGTTTACGATGACAATTGTAAGTTTTACCTATTTGTTTTGTTGTAAAATAGACGCATCAGATTGTAAGTTGCCTCTCGTGTCCATATCCGGCAGTAAGGTGTGCCTCCGCGGAAACACTAACCGAAGCCCTTTGCACAATGGAAATTGTGGATGACGAGGTAAGACATGGAGTTTCAGCTATATAAAAAACTTTTGCAGTTAATTGGTCTTCTTTCGGATACACAATGGCAAGGAAGTGGAACAATGGCGAAAGGTGGTGAAACGGAATGGCAGAGAGCCGCCTTGGAAATACATCAACGATTGATTGTCGGAGATACGCGAGCAGATGGATAATGGTGATTAAATTCGTTGCTTTTTATTTTTTTGTCAGAGAGAATATTTTACGGCATTAAATAAAAAATGTTTGTTTTATTGACTTTTATATTTTCTTTAATGTCTTGTATCGGGTTATTGATCATTTCTATTTTCGTTTTGTTGTTTGTAACCAATGATCTCAATGTGTGTAAACTGTTTCTAGTCTAAATTAGTAACGATATTAAGTGAATAAACAAATAGCAAAATATGTTTGAGTTGTTTTTATTTGGTTGAAAATATACCAATGAATTTCTTGATTTGCTGGAAATTTTCATGCGAAATTATTGCTGTACAATTCTAGTTCTTTGTTTAGAGAAATGGACGACAGCTCAGATGTGGATGATTCGATGGACGGCCTGCCCGCCTCAAGCGGTATGAAAGGAGACGATGATGCGAGGAAACACGCACGGGCACAACACAATGCGCTGGAGAGAAGGCGACGAGATAATATCAAGGTGAGTTGGGTGATTAAGTTCAACACAAAAGATATCGTATGCTTGTTTTTAGGCGATGTACGGGTGTCTAGAGGGAAAAGTGGCAAAAGGCGGCGAAAAGCTTTCACGAGCCGCGATTTTGAAAAGGTAACTTTGTCTAATCTGACTTCTGAATACCTAATTTTGGATCCATCGAAACAATCACGCAAAAGAGTGACAAGTACAGCGAGAAGCAAGCGCGGATAGCCGAGTTACGAGAGCTGAATCAACGGCTTTGTAAAGAGGTAGTTTTTGAGGCACTTGTACTATTATTCCGAGTTACAGACAAATTTTCATGTAAGGTCTGTGTAGTTCTAATGTGCGTGGCCAAAAATGTAAGCTTATCTGCTTTGAAATAAAATCGGGTGTTATAATGTGGAATTTATTCTAATAAATTCTAATAAATAAATTATTCTAATAAAAATATGATAAACAGCAAAATATGAAAACTCTTTTGAGAGATTTTGAAAGGTTTACAATTTTTTCAACAACATTTGCAGTTTTGATTTCCAGACCGAAATTTTGCGTGCCCGAAAGAAAGAAGCCGAGAGCACACAACTAGAAGATGATACAACATCGATACAACAGAGAATCAACGGAGAAGCAGAGTGAAAAGAAAAACACATGATCTCTGTTTTTTCTTCATTTGCTTGCTTACGCTAGAATATTCAAATGTTCTTTTCTCTTTTTCTCTGTTTATATTTTGTGTGATAATACTGTACATTGGTTTTTTGGTCTAATAAACATTGAAATATTTTTGGACGTTTGTCGATTTATATTGGATTCAAAAGTCTCCCTCTTATCTTTGCAAATTTTAAAACTGCTGCGCCATAGAAGACGTGGAAACTTTTAATCTGAACCTTTTAACAAAGCTTTAGTTTATAACACGTGGCTTGCTATTTTTGAAAGCGTTAGTTTTGAGCCATTATTGCATAGGTTTCACAAATAATTTAGAGCTATCTAATGATTGCCGGGATGGAAGACGCGCTGGACAAACTCAACTCTATGTTGATGGGCGGAACGGTGCCCACGCATAAGATCATGAAGGTTCGAAGTGTTTTTAATTTAAAAGACTCAGTAGGTTGCTAACTTGTTAAAAAATGATTGGGGCGTATGCTTTTAACTGATTTAACCTGTAAAATGTACCTTAAAATAGAGTTAATTCTAGGAATTCGAAAAGATGTTTGGCTTCTCAGTACCTTTAGACAAAGGAGGATTTAGACAAGTAGAGGACGCTCTACGATCACGAACGGATCTGGTGAGAGATTGCAGACTATTAATGTTTAAAAATTTAAATTTTAGTTCGAGCTGAGAGGGTTAAACTGGCATGCAATACCAACAAGTTCAACAGCAAGGCTGGCCAAAGAGATCGATCTTTCTCAACGAGTAGGTTGTTTGATGTGGGTATTCTGTGTTTAAGTTAGGCGTTTGGTTTAGGATTGAGTGGTGTAAATTGAAATTTGAGCTTGCAAGACGAGTGTTAAGATAAGAGATAAACGGGTTTTCCCAATGGGATTAATGCTGTGGTTGTACTCGAGTTTTTTACTTAGCCAAAAACACGATGTTTTTAGGGAGGTCGTGGAGGCGAACGAAGTGGTGGTGGAGGCGTTGGGGGACGAAATGGTGGTGGGGGTGGAGGAAGAGGCAACAGAGTAGGTGGAGGCGGATATCGGGGTGGTAGTCGTGGTGGAGGTGCCAGTTTTCACGGAGCATCGTTTGCTAGAGTGCCCCAAACTGCTCCAAACATCCCCCAGGTACAATATGCAAACTTGAAGTTAAAAATTAGGTCTACCCTTTTGACGAGGTTTTATTTAACTTTATTAGCCTGCATAAATAAGTTTATTGTTTTTTAAGACATTTTCGAAGAATTCTACATACCGCGGCGGTGACGCTGACAACACATCGAATGACTGGAAAAGTTGGTTTCATTTTTTAAATTAAATAATTTTTCGATTTTAGCATCCCAACGATCCTTGACATCATCTTTCCACGATTACAATTATTCGTCGACTAAAAAGTGAGTTTTAGAGCAGTTGTGAAATGGATATGGCTAAAGCTTAAAACAGTTGAAATACGTAAATTTCTTTTTAGTGATCGCTATGACAGTGATTACCGCAATCACGATCGCAATGAATACAATTCGAGGAACTACAATCGAGCAAATGACCGAGAGGACTATTCAAGAAGTCCCGAGAATAGGGAGAATGACTATCGACGACAGAGCAATTGTCAGTATTTGGCCATCTTTATTTTTAAACCGATGTTTTTAGAAAATGTTAGAAATTTTAGAAAAAATTTTTATTAGTATAGCTAATGTTTGTATGCTTCCATTGGCTTACAAAACTTTGAATGTTTGAATGTTATTTCCAAATCTTTGTTTTTAGATACTGATCAACACAATAACCGATATCACGATGATCGGAGAAGTTACCGAGATGATGCTCGCAACTACGGAAATCAAAGCGACAATTATCGGGATTATGAACGTCGAGACTTTGATGAAACTCAAGACTATGATGGACACCGAGACTATAATAGACATCGTGACTATGATGATTATCCCCAGAGCCATGGTCAAAATGATTATCAGTCTCGAGACACCACTTACTACAATGAAGCCAGCTCATCAAAGGTTTTTTTAAAAGTTGATAAGTAGCTGAACTAGATCGTACTCTTGTTGTGAGAGTGCAACCACGTACAAAGAACAGAAGCATAAAAGCGCATTGCGTTCAAAATGCTATAATCAATGAGAAACGAATGTTGTGTTTACTAAATCATTTGCATGTTTTTGAGGCCAAAAACTACCTAGAATTCCCCATATTAAAGATTTCTGTCACTAATCTAATTTTTTTTTCTTGAGGATTATCGGGATGATCGTTCGCAAGACCATTGGGAATCCGATGACAGACGCGAGTACTACAATGATTATGCGCCACAAAATCACCAACAACAATCAGCCGTCCCGCCACCTGGTTTAGCGGCGGTATCGTTTGAAATAATTAGCATTTCATCTGATTTTATTGTGATGCATGTATCTGATAACGAAACTTGTTCGTACATTAAACATGTATTTGTTACATTCTAAAAACGATAAAGAATTTTAGGGTTTTTTATTATGTAAAATGCTATTTAAGGTCCGACCTCCACCAGGATTTGAACCAAACGGACAAGAAGGGAGACAATACGAACGATCTCGTGCGAGCAGCGAAACGACATCACAGGTAATTTTCATAGTAAAGCTTGTTTATTTATCTATTGAGACTCCATCAATCACTCCATCAATGGTCCTTAATCTCATAGTTGATTTGTTCAAGGGACGTTCGAAAAGGTTGAGCTTCGCCGAATTGGATGCGCTCTTTGAACAGTATCAATTTTGATTATTATTTTAAAGAGATGATTTTGAGGAAAAACAATTCAATTGCCAAAAGCATTGCTGCTTACAAAGAAGCTCCTACTCTGGAGCTCTTCGTGAAAAAGGTTTGGGTTTTGAAGCTTTACAAGTGTTTTAAAAAATGGCACTTGTGATTTTAAATCTGCCACTATATACACAGCAATATTTGCATTCTAAGTGCTTTTAGGCGTAACTTCTAACGCTTGTTTAGTCATGACTCAGCCCTACCACAACAGCTTTGTTCTAGCTAGAAAATTTTATGAGTCTTAATAGTTTATTTAGTAAGTTTTAGTTCATTCACAAAGCCGAAGACAAACTACGCATCGAGGGAGACTTTCTATATTCACTCAAAATCCATCATTCACCCGAACCCGAATCTATCATTCACCCGAACTATCGGCAAGATTGGTGGAACTTCTACGTTCAGGTAACATAAAATATACTATCAATGGTGAATCGACTTAGCTTCATGAATACCTGGGAACTGAACCAGTGCTAATGGCATCTTTGTTGGCGAATTTGTCAAATCATGCCGATCAACAACAAAAGTTCAAAATTGCGCTGATCAAGGTGTACATGAGACCGGATTTATTGTCAAAGGTCAGTCTGGCTAATTAAAGAAAATATACTGTTATCGGTCAAATTTAGTTTGAGTTTTTAGGGTCTTTGTCGGTCGTTTTACTTTACGGTCGAGAAAAAACCTGTTGTGATTCAAGCTCTCGGAGAAGCACCAAATGAGGATATCTACCGAGAAAGTCGGTAGATTCTTGTTTTGTATAAAATAACTTAATGCATAAATAGAAAGAAAAAGCAACCAAGTGTATAATAGTGTATAACCAATTAAAACCAGCCAACTTTATCATTCCAGCTGTGATGTTCATGCCGGAGTTGTTACCCGAGGATCGACCAGCCCTCCAATTTCTGTAGGTTTTACCGTTATCTTGATGCTAACTCAAAAATTTTTAATCATTGATGTCGTTTAGGAGATCGGCCGATCGAACTCCGGTGGATCCAGCTCCATCAGTGAAAAGTGGTACTCCCTCGTATTGCTCAGCTATTACTTCTCCGACGATTGAACAAATGCAAGATTATGAGGCAAAGATATAACTTTATTGTTTCTTTTAGTAAAGTCAGCAAAAAAAAGTCTTGCACCATTGTCTCCCAAAGGCTTAAAACAAAAAATTTTTCGCAAAAATAAGCGCTTTAGAGAAAACTTATTGGCAACTAATTCTACCATTGTGGTCTAGTTTCCGAATGAACAAGTGAAAAATTTATTCGTAACAGTAAAATAGAAAAAATAACAAAAGAGTTAACGACCAACAAAAAAGAAAGCAAAAAAAGTCTTGCACCATCAAACAAATTCAACAAGTTTAATACTTTGTAGCAGCTCCTTTGGCTTGAATGATCTTTTGTAGTCTTCTGGGCATCGATGAGACCAATTTGTGCAACACATGTTGAGAGATCGTCTTCCATACTTCCAAAGTATTAAACTTGTTGAATTTGTTTGATGGTGCAAGACTTTTTTTGCTTTCTTTTTTGTTGGTCGTTAACTCTTTTGTTATTTTTTCTATTTTACTTGTTCCACATGGCCCCATAGTTCAGCCTTGTTTCGAAATTTTTGTCCTTTGAGTTTCCGTTTAACAATCGACCACAAATGTTCAATCGGGTTGATGTCGGGGCTGTACGGTGGTGTTCGAAGCAATTCCACTCCATTTTGATGAAACCAGCCGGGCATCTTTACAAAAAACCCCTTCGAATCTTCAATCGACGTCCCATCATAAGTTGACTTGTGTGCTTCAGGTCTCCATCTTGCATCTTTTTTTGCGCTCTAAACCGGGTGTCGCTAATAAAACTTATTTTTTACGTCAAAAGAAATAACTTTCAATAAAAATGAATAATATATTCGGAAACTAGACTACAATGGTAGAATTAGTTGCCAACAAGTTTTCTCTGAAACGCTTATTTTTGCGAAAATTTGTTTGTTGTAAGCCTTTGGGAGACAATGGTGCAAGACTTTTTTTGCTGACTGGATCTTTTTGAAATTAGAAATCCCCAATTCGAATTAAAGCTCTAATTTAAGAAAGCCATCCCACCTCTTCAACAAAACGATGAACTGCCCCCTGTGAGTCCAACCATAAGTTCTTAACTAAAAGTTGAGCCTTGAATGCTAATAAAAACTAAATAAAATATAAGTAACGTTTATACACTATTCACTATTCAACCGTTCGTTTAGATTATCAATGAGCGGATACGCCATGAACTCGTTCCGGGAAACGATGAGGCCAAATTCAACCAGTATGAAGGAAAAAAGGTTGAGTTTTTTAAAATACAAATAATGTTTGATTGTTAGATTCGTATTATGGGCCCTCTAACAAGTCTAGACGAGTTTTGGGTCATTTTCGAAGATGATGAGGATACGTACGCAACGATGCGAGAGGATGTTGAGTGAGTCTTGTTTTGTTGCGCAATAGATGCGTGGGAAAGTTGGATCATAAAAGCGCCGTTTGTTAATATGTTCTTTTTAGAGCGGCGTGGAAAAAGCCGGTGCCGTCGCTCTACAGCCTGTGGCGAGAGAATGATGCGGCGATCTACCGTGCCGACGGTCGGGGCAAATCTACAGGGTACCACAGGGCAAATCTTCGCAAGACTCCAAATAGGGAAGGGGTAATAATTTTAAATGTTGAAATTCTAGAAATTAGGAGAAGTTAACGACAATCCCTACTTTGTCGAAACTTCTATTACTATAGGGCAAATCTTTGCAGGTGGAAATTGAATTGGTTGATGCCGGTGGCCGCAAATTCGTCCCACTCAGAGACATCACTCCACTACCCAGGGATCTCAGCATTCAACCGGCGATTGCTTTACGGTGTGGAGTCCTACCGTTCAGCATCACCGATCCGGTAAAATTCTTTAATAACTGCATCGTTCTATTCTTTCACTTTTTAGGACAGATATCGCTCTATTATGAAAGAGGTGGAAGAGATGCAAGCGCTTCCTGATTACTCGTTGACGCTCTCAAAAATTCAAACGTTCACGGTGGGTTTTGAGTAAGTGTAATAAGTTATAGCTTACGATATCAAATTACTAAAAATTTTAGGATGATGGTCGTTTCATCGTCGATATCTCAATCAATAATAACGAAGATTTGAGAAAGAAATTTTTCATGGACAAGGCCATCCAACGGCTCAACATGCCTCTTTGCCTCTTTGAGAAATAGCTATTCAATGTTTAAAAAAACAATCTTTTTCACTTTGGGAAATAACTGTTTATCTTCTTCACTCATTAACATTTTCCCGGTGTTTTACGTTATCTTTATTTGTACTTGTATACGTGTACGTGTCGGATTTTAAAATTTTGTCCTCTTTTACTTCTTTATGAGTTATTTTTTATAGGTTGCAATCATTTAAATATTTCCTTGTCATGTATTAGTCAAGTCAAGATTGTTCGCATTTCTTGTACATTGCCGGCGTATGCAAAGATTTTAGCGGTTGAAATAAACTTTAAACATCTGACGCAGCTCGCGAATTGTATTGTATACTGTGTTTTACGTGATCTTTATTTGTACTTATATGCGTATACGTGTCACATTGTTAAATCTGGTCCTCTTTTACTTCTTTATGGGTTATCGTTGCAATCATTTAAATATTTCCCTGTCATGTATTAGTCAAGTCAAGATTGTTCGCATTTCTTGTAAATTACATTGCGGGCGTATGCAAAGATTTTAGCAATTGAAATAAACTTTAAACATCTGACGCAGTTCGTGAATTGTATGAAGGGGTTTTTATTTTGCCAAAAGCATTTTGTCTAATGTTTTAGAGCTAGGTGGAAGGGTAATACATACACATCTTGATTTTTATCATGGTGCATTTAACTTTTATGATCCTGCCCCTGTCTAAAAATTAAAGCTTGCCATTATTGCTAACAAGTTAAAAGACTTGTAAGAAAGCGAGTTCTTAAAAATTGCTTCTGTTCTGAAATCTTGTCACAATTTTGCATCCGCTTCCCTTCGTTGTCTCTGTTTATTTCATCTCACAGATCCATCGTTCTTTTCTATTTGCTGCTTTTTCGACAGGAGTCTTGTTTTTCTTTCTGCTCCTTTTCTTGTCAGAAACTTTGATCGGAGATAGACTTGGAGCTTTGGATCTTATCACTTGTTTTGCTGTTTTTTAAAATTGCTTTTTTTAAACCCAGGATTATTCTTTTTGTTTTCAGGAATGATTGCGGCGCGAAATCTCTTCTCGAAGAACCTCTCCAGCGCTGTCTTGGTGGGCTTGGGTTTCGAATTTTTTTTTGTTGTCCTACCAATGTCCTACTTTTTAGGCTTCTCGACACGGATCGACGCTAGTGATCGCTGAACACGATGGATCAAAACTATCGCCGATTACGCTCAATGCCGTCACCGCTGCTTCTCAAGTAGAATTTTGGCCCAGTGATTCTATAAAATTTCTCTTTTTATAGCTTGGCGGCGATGTCACGGTGCTAGTGGCCAGTTCGAATGCTAAAGCAATTGCAGACCAAGCAGCCAAGGTAAAATTTGGGAAACTCGGTGTTAATTAATTTGGAAACTAGATCTCTTCTGTGAAAAAAGTGTTCCTCGTGCAAGACGATAAGTTCAAGAACTCTTTACCAGGTAGGGTTTGTTTTTCAAATCGTGCGTTTAAGTTTAAACAACGTCTATCGTTTATTTTTAGAACGAGTTGCATCAGCAGTGCTGGCAGTCCACAAATCACACAATTTCTCATCGATCGTTGCGGGCTCATCAGCTTTCGGACGAGGCCTCATTCCTCGTGTCGCCGCCAAATTAGGTGTTTCTCCTATCTCGGACATCACAAAGGTGCATTCGGCCGATACTTTCACTCGAACGATGTATGCCGGAAACGCTGTCGCCAAGGTAGAAGAGTATGAGTTATAAAGAGTAAATATTAATATAAAATGTCTAGTAATCTCTCTAAAATGTGTATACTACAAGTTCGATCAGTTTTTATAGATCCAATCTTCTGCTGCCGTCAAAGTGTTGACTGTGCGTGGAACGGCATTCCCTGCCGCGAAAGATGGTGGAAGTGCGTCGGTTGAAGAAGGTAGAGAAAAATACCTACCCGTGAACCTAGTTTCAACTTGTAATTTTAGTGAAAGTGGATGATGTGAAAACGGATCTCTCCGAATTTCTGGGCCAAGAGCTGTCAAAAAGCGAAAGACCCGACCTTGGAACGGCTAAAGTAAGTACTTAAGTTGGGAAAAAATCAAACAACGATCAGTTTAGATTGTCGTTTCGGGTGGCCGTGGGTTGAAGAGCGCCGATAATTTCAAACTTATTTATGATCTCGCTGACAAGGTAGGGCATTTCAAAAATTTTTAGCAAATATTCCTTTAGTTGGGCGCCGGCGTTGGTGCATCGAGAGCCGCAGTTGATGCTGGCTATTGTCCAAACGATATGCAAGTTGGACAAACGGGAAAGATCGTTGCTCCTGTAAGTTTTACAATGTTACTCTTGAAGGCTACGTCATCTCCGTTCAATATTTTACTCCTTTTTAGGAGCTCTACATTGCCGTCGGAATTTCTGGTGCCATTCAACATCTCGCTGGTATGAAGGACAGTAAAACGATTGTCGCTATCAACAAGGATCCTGATGCTCCAATCTTTCAAGTCATACCCCCAGCTTTAGAAGTTTCTATCTTTATTTTTAGGTGGCTGACATTGGTTTGAAAGCGGACCTCTTCAATGCAGTGCCTGAAATGACTAAAGCCCTATCTTAGAAGCGTCAAATGGCATTTATTAGCGTGATTTTTCGTAGTATTTTTGTGATTGTATTGTGTACAGGTAATTTAATCTCTGAAATGTATTCTTAGACAAATTACACAATAAATTATACAGAAAATGACAATCACTAGATAAATATGAACCATAAATAGTCACGCATATCACAAAGAGACCAGTTTTGGAAGAAATATTGAAATGGACAATATCGATGTGCACAGATTCGAAGGGGGAAAAGCACCAATTAAACGGTAGAAATACACAAATGCGGTAAATGAAGCTATTTTTTTATTTAGCCGAGGCATGAGCACAACACATGATCTATCCAACGCCTAAATTTAACCAAAGACTTAAAATATTTCCCCCAACATTTACCTGGCAAACGGAATATAGGTGAGCGAATAATAGGCCATTGCCAAATATTGTAGCACGGTGAAAATGATTGCAAGCGGAGCATTGTTGAGCACCATTCCAGATATCTAAAAGGCAATCAAAGCCACTATTTGTTGTTATCTTTTAGAGTTATTAAACCAATGAAACGTACCAATGCCGCTAAAATGAATCCGATATAGGCCAGACTGGCCACCCAACGATTCGCCGCGAACATGCTCTTGCATTGTTTGATTGGACCGGATAAGAAACATGTCCTAAAGTTCAAAATTAATGAAACATGAAGTCCTTGTAGGAATTCAACGCAGATCAAACGTACCCTCCTAACGACAATAAACTGCCAACTGAGGTCAAGACGCAAAAGCCGGTGAAACGTCCAATCACCAGCAATGCGCTTGCCTAAACTCAACATTTTAAGACTCATTAGGGTTAAAAGCTTACGCATAGTGAGGAGACGCACGAAAGAATGAAGCAACCGGCAAAGCACTGGACTCGAGTGTCCCAACTGAGGCCCCAACTGCTTTCTTGAACCTAAAGTTAAAGCGTTAGTGTGGCAATCATTGGTATCATTTTAAATTTGTGGCTCATTGCACTCGTGAAATGCGTAAAACGGGTATTGCCTATCGCTAAGGTTTACGCAAAGCCTAACAAGTTTTGTTTCAAACATTAAAACACCTTACGTTATAGGCAGGATCGGTTGCCGGCGTTTCCGCATCGTTTTCCTGTTCGCTTGGTTGTCGACGAAAGTTGTCAAACATTCCTAAAACGGGTGGAATCTCGCAAAGTAGAAATAAAAGAACGACAACAAGAAAATAATCGAGTCAAATAAAATGTGGCCACCGGAATGAGCGTTTTGTCACAAAAATTTTGTGTTTCTTTTACTTAACAGGCTACGAATCGATACGCGCTATTTCACAATTTGAGTAACACGACGTAATGGAGAAGAAATGAAAGAGAGAAAGGAAAAAGATTGTTTATACGTTAACAAATGTTGTAAAAGATGTTCAATCAAAAGATTGGATATTTTATGAGGCTGTTATTTTTTATTTAGTGCTGTAGTCCATGATTTCATTTCTTCTTTTCCCACTTCAACTTATTGTTAAAACTTTTCGATTTTCTTTGCTTTTTTGTTTTACTTTCCTTTCATTTATATCTTTTTCATTTAGGTACCGATCCAAATTTGATGATCAACCCGGGAAACGGAGCATTGTGCATTTCGATTGTCGGAAAAGAGGCGCGTTTTGCCATTTTTCTTTTACTAATCAAAAAATGCTAAAATTCTAAAACTTAGGCACTTTCTCTATCGTATCGAAGCGTATAGCCTGTGCTTGGTCAATATCCTAGCACATGTGGAGCCATGGTCTAGCCTTATTATTAGCAAAAATGCATGGTTTTAGGCTGCTAAGATCCCCTTACCGGAATTGTACCGCTTTTTTAAGCGATGAAAGTATAAATGTTTCGTTAAAAGCTAGAATCTAGCTCTGAATCTAGGAAATCCGTTTTCCTCAAAAGTGGTTAATTAGATATTGAGGCCGTCCGTGGTTGTGCACCGATTTTCTATTAAGCTTTATTTCTTCATATGCTATGACGAGCAAATTCTGAATAAACAAAATTAAAGTTTATTGTTTAGAACGCTCGTTTATGGTCTGGATTGTCGGATGACGCGAGCCGGGTCGTTTGTGAAGTCGAGCTCTTCGCCCACGTTTCACTCGATATCGTCGATGAAAGAGTAATTTTGATTTTGAAATATTTGAAATGTCAAAATTTTGCGGCATATTTGTTAATCATCGATATCAAGGACGTGTGCTATCAAAATTGACTTCAATTTAGGCGACAAAGGCCACCGAGAACTATTTGGGACAAGTCTACAGCGATCATTTGTACAAGGTTTGGTTTCCTTTTAAGTTTTCAAAAGTTTATTTTAGTGTTTTGCTTACGTGAGCAGTACTGGAGTGAAATTTGTTCTAGTTACCGATTCAAAATCACAAGGATTACGGGTGAGTTTTGAGTAGTTTATTTGTGATTAACATCAGCCGTAGAGGAAAATAGTAAAAAATTTAGTAAAGATGCGATGTGATGTACTTTATGGTCAATAAAGACACAAATGCCTTTTGCTTTAATGTATTTCTAATTTTAAGTCTTTTAATTATGTCACCTTTCTAATTAATATATCTAAATTAAAATACATTTTCTGTATTTTCTATTCTTTTCTTAAACTTTATATTTTAGGACAGTGAAATGAGGGCGATCTTCAAGAAACTCCATCACGCCTACTGCAATGCAATCAGCAATCCGTTTTACGTGGTTGGACAGCCAATTAAATCGAAGTAAGTTCTTGCTCACTAGCATTTAAACTCTTAAGATATCAAAGCCACTAAATTAACAAGGACTTTTGAAAGTCTTAAACTTAAACTTAAAGAACCTATTTTTAGACATCTCACCGAGGCGGCCAAACAAATCTTCGCACAATAAAACACGAAATTTTCTAACTATTGGGTTGGTGAATTGAAAACTGCCGGCTATTGTCATATGTGACAGTTTGAGCACTTTCTTCAAAAGAAACCCATTTTGTTGTCAATGGAAAAGTTGTAGAGAATCAAAAATTAGGCTTATAGCCAAATTTTCAGAACGATTCAAAAACTGGTTTTCAAGAAATGCCAAATTTACGAATTTTCACAAAACTTGCATTTTAAGCGAAACTACTAAGTGTATCTTTTTGGAAATTTGACTATAAGCCTCATTTTTGATTCTCTACAACTTTTCCATTGACACCAAAATGGGTTTCTTTTGAAGAAAGTGCCCAGACTGGGACATCTCCAGTCCTCCATTTTTGAGTCTCACACTTGTCTCACACACAAACCAAAATCCTACTACGAAAGAGGAATCCACAAATTGCCTGTAAAATGGCAGAAGTCGTCAATAATAATGGAAATTATTTGGAATGAATTGATGATTTTATGTTGAATAAATTTTAGTTCAAAGTCCGGCAGTTTCCAACTCACCAACCCAATACTTTTGGTATTCTTTTTCATTTTCCACTTTGACGGGTAAATAAATAGTTCCTTGGTATTAGAAATCTGCAAATTGAAGTCATTGAACAATATTTTATCTGGCAAGCAATGAAAGAACAAAATTTGCCTTTTCCAGGTTGCATATTCAGTTTGCAATTTTAGTGATGGAATCCGGTGACGGTGGTGGTTTCAGTGGAGTGGTGAGGATATCAAACGTCAGTGACTTCATCGCCCCATCTAAAGTTCCTTTTTTTGACGTCATTAAATAAACCTATTTTCCTTTTAGAATTGTATAATTCCGCTGAATGAAAATACGAAAAGTGTGCCAATTGAGGAACCGTTAGTTGCGATTGGAAAAAGGAAGAGGAATGAGGAGAGTGGAGCTTTGGGCAAAAAGGTAGGCAAGTTTAAAGCGAGTCACGTGTCTCTAAACATAGTGCCGTATTTTGCAAAAGCACTTCAAACAACCATTGAATTCGTTTGTAAAGTCAACTCTTTTTGGGCTGTGAAAGTGACGCTAAACGATTGCCTTGCTTGTTCCGGGTGTATCACATCGGCAGAGACGGTTCTCATCGATGCCCAGTCACTCACATCGCTTTTAAATGGCATTGCAAAGGTTGTTTATCAGATCATGTTATAGAATGTGTCGTATATTTCTTATTGTAGCCTTTTTCTGCTCTAGTTTTCTCTCTTTGACCTATTTTGTTTAGAGTTCTCTATCCGTGGTCTCCGTTTCTCCACAATCCGTATGCTCAATCGCAGCTCAAAGAAGAATATCCGTTCCCGAAGCTGCTCGACTAATTGCCTCATATTTCTTTTCTAAGGTTAGTCCAGCTTCAGTTGAAGTTTGGTTTTATCAAATAGTTTAGGGTGTCCGCTTTGTGCTTGACTCGTCAGTGGGCCGACTTTTTGCTCTCGAACAGGAATGTGAAGAATTGGAGCGACGACAATCTAATAAGTAAGTAATAATTTTTATTACTAGATTTAATGCATGTTGTTGTTTTTGTCTGATCAATTAAATTTTGTTTATTCAGACCACCGATACTCTCCTCGATATGTCCGGGATTCGTTTGTTATGCCGAAAAATCACACGGAGAACTCCTTGTACCATTACTGAGCAAAGTTCGATCTCCGCAGGTACTACGGAACATTTCGATTTTATAATTAGCAAATTTCAGGCGATTATGGGTGCAATCGTGAAGCGTTTCTTGTCATCGAAGTTCTCGCTTTCGCCAAAAGAAATATTTCATGCTACAGTAGATTTGGATTTTTGTGTGCAATCTATCCATACTTTAGGTAATGCCTTGTTACGACAAAAAGTTGGAAGCGTCTCGAAGTGACTTTGAGATTGAAGAAAGTACCAAAGAGGTTGACTGTGTTATTAGTTCGGGTAAATTTTTTTTTAATGCGACCGATTCAAGTTTTTAGGCGAACTCGACTCTGCTTTGGATGGAATCGATAATTTTATAGAGAGCGTCGAAGCTGGATGGCTTGGAGATTTTGGAAGAGGTTTTTTTATAAACTCCACCCGGTTATTTAGTAGTTTTTAAAAACATAATGTTTCTCTTTAGGAAAGTTAATCAGCGGATCTGGCGGTTCCTCTGGTGGATATGCTGAAGCTGTCATAATGAATCTTACGCGAAAACACCCGAACCTACGAAAAGAAGTCAATAACCCGTAAGTGTTAGTATTTTTCAGTCCAAATAGATAGTATTTTAGTCAAAAGAATCTCGAAGTGACGCGCCTTTTTGATGGTGAAGAAAATCGTTGTCCGATCGTTGTCGCAAAAGTCTATGGATTTAAGAATATTCAGAATATGGTATTTTTTTAAAATGTTATGCAAGTCAAGAATCTATTAGTAGCCATTATTCCTTTAATTTAGGTTAGAAAAATCAAAACGGGCAAATGTGAGTATAATTACGTGGAAGTGATGGCCTGTCCTGGAGGTACATTTGTTTGGCTTTAATCTTTTGTATTTACATTTCATTTCGATCAGGATGTGGTAATGGTGGCGGACAAATTCGACGCGAAACCGAAGCTGATCGAGAAGCTGCTAGAATAGAGGTATAAATACGCAATTTTAAATGCTTTAGAGGTTTAAAATATTGAAAAATACGACTTTTTAAAACCTTTTTTTAGATCGAGAATCTCTACGCAGAAATGTATCCCAATTTGGGAAAAGAAACGCAAAATGAAATTTCTTTGGAATGGTCGAATCAAAATCCAGAATGGACATCAAATTTGAAGACGAATTTCCGGCCACTTCTCCGGACAGCAACAAATCTTGATTATTGATATTTGTTTTTGATGTGATTTCTTCTAGAATCTCCAAGTAGTGCCTTTTTTTCTGTGATTTTTAAAGTTTACGGTGATAAATATTCTGTACACGTCAAAATACCCGATCTTAATAATCAAGCAATATACTGTAGTAGGACAAAAGGTTAGGACTTGACAATGCCTTAGCGCTGGGACCATTTTTTTACCAAATCTTATTTGAGATTTTTGGCATACGGTGTTGATTGTTTTGTGACGCGGCTTTAGATTTTTCAATCTCTAATCCTCGGAGCTCTTCTGTTACTCCTCATTTATCTCAATCAAAATAGATCTCTCGCGAAAGGGATGGAAGATTCTTTTAATCTGTCATAGAGCACTAACGCTTTATTTGACAACAATAAGCATTGAATTTCGTATATCATCAACGTATGAGTCAAAGAAATTATAGAAAAGAAAAGAAAAGAAAATGTGAATGGTGATCATGATATGACAGACACTCCCTGATGTTTCTACTTTATCTGGCTTTGTAATAATAAAAAAACTCCATGCCCCCAAATCACCCAGAAAATCAACTTTTTAAAAAAAGTGTTTAATATTTAGTTTTAGGGAGCTTTTTTAAAACTCCGAACGCGCTTTTGATCGGTTGCGCAAAAAAAAGGTCGCAATTGCCCCACCGCCCCATCATCCACAAAATATATTTTTGAAAACTGATCAAATTTTTGTTTCACCTCGTATAAACATTTAGCATACTAAAAGCAACCGAAAGTAACTCAAATGTCCTTTTAAAGAAAATTCCGACTTACCCTAAAGTCTCGAGTATAAGTTCTGCCTTAATTTACATTCGCTTTAATTGCTTTGAATTCATTTTGTTGGGTTTTTATACATTTTTATTGTTATATAAACTTTTATTATTGTTCTTGGAATACTACAGGGTGACAGCCTATCACCATTGCTATTTGTTATGTGCATGGATACATCCAGACGATAGTGTTGAAGAAGACGCTGGAAAGCATCTCTTTCGACCGTCGACGTGGACTTTGGCCGGATAAAGAGGCCAGGGAGGGATCCATAAGACTGAGCACTGGAGAGGAGCAGGGCGGACGCGCCGAGCCACGCCCGGAGCAACAAATAACAGCATAAAATTGCTATAACCCTCAATAAATTTACTTCTATTATTGTTCTTAAAAAGCAAAAAAGTTATGCTGCAGTGGGGTTCGAATCCTCGACACACCGCACCGGAGACAGCCGTCAATTTGCATGCGAAAACCAAACAGAACTTATACTCGCGACTTTAGGGTACATAGTTAGATCACAAAGGAAAATCAAATAAAGAAGCACAAACGCGAAAAAAATCAAATTCCTTTTGGATTTTCTTGAGTTGGCTCGGAGTTAGGTCGGATTTCACATCGAAGTAAACACGCATCTCCTCGATACTCATACTCTGAATAAATATTTAAAATAATTAAAGCATTAGCAGATAACATCGGTAGATTAAGATAACTATGCGATCGACTGTCCACTATTAATTTATGAAAAAAAAACCTTGATATTGTCAGCGATTTGCTGAACCAGAGCTTCATAAACACCCTTCGCATCAAGGAAATTTGAAGCCTACAGAAAATTTGAATATAACACGAAATGGCCTAGTCTTTAATGTTTCTAGGTAACAACGCCTCTTGCAAACAAGAAGTACAAGAAGTTGCATATAAGAAGTTGCAAACAAGAAGCTGCAAACACTTACTTCAGCCATGTCAAAGAGAAGCGGTTTGGGAATCGCCTTCAGTTTCTTCTTCCATTCTTCCTAAACTTTTGTAAAAGATTTCATAAAACTAGGAAACCATTTTCACAAATTTTCCATTCGTCTGTTTGCCGTTTGTTGAAGCCTTTTTCTCCTTTGGCTCTAGCTTGGCCAGCTCTCGGCTCAATTGAAGCAACTAAACTTTATGAAGCTCAAATACATTTATAAAACGAACATTGATGAGAGTTTCAGTCTTGAAGCAAACCGGCATCCGCAACACGGGCATCGTCGAAGTTTCAAGGTTCAGATCTAATATAATATCGTTAAAATTTGGCAAATGAGAGAATAAACCTTGCAACATGCGAGTGACGGTGCCGAGAAGCAAGGCATCACTGCGATCGATAAAATGCTGCACACCATCTGTCGTCTCCAAAATCAACTAAAAGTAGCAGAATTTGTTGCATAACTTAAAAAAATCTCAAGCAACACCTGACTTCCAGGACTCTTCAGGATTCCCGTCTCCGGGAAGCTCGTCACGGCGGTGGCCGGCTAAAATGAATCATTAATAAGCTAGCATAAAACATGAAAAAATTTCTAGATTTCTAAATACTCTCTATAACAGAACTCTTTCGTCGTTCTGTTGACTCTCTATAACAGAACTCTTTCGTCGTTCTGTTGACTCTCTATAACAGAACTCTATATTGTGGAAAACTCTATATAACGTAATGGAATTTTGATCCCGGCCGACGCTAAGCTATATAAAAATAGCACTCTATTTAACGGAAAGCTCTATATAACGGAAAATTTTTTCGGTCCCTTCCATTCCATTATAGAGAGTCGACTGTAGCTTCTAAGGTGCTATAGTAGTTGGGGGAGGAGGCAAATTTTTTTTGCCAAATGAGCTGATTTTTTGCACCCAGAAGCTTTTGACTATGCTGAATCGGTATCAAGGGTGAACTCTGGGATAACCATTACTTTGAAGTGCTTTTGGAAGTGGCAACACAACACTGAAAACCTAATGTACTTATTCTGGGATGAAGTGACCACAAAATTGCTCGTTGTCTAGTCTAGTGTCTAGTCTAGTGTCTAGTCTAGTGCTCATTGGTAACTTGTTGACATATTGTTGTTGTTATTTTTGTTGCTATTTGTTATAAACGTTGTTAAAAGTTGTGAGATTTTGTGTAAAACCATCACCAATCGATTCAGCATAGTCAAAAAGCGCTGGATGCAAAAAAAATCAGCTCATTTGCCTAACCCCCAACTGCTATAGCCCCGCTTCTAGATCCTAATCTATGTAGTGGCTAAAATAGCATTGCCACACACAAAAATCCCAACCTTTTCAGTAATGGTGCTTGCTGTTTTGCTAGCCGAATCCATCGGAAAGTTTCACACAACGGAATCTAAAAAAACTGAATTTTCTAAATAAAAACGCAAAACTAACCTTGTAAAACCGCGAATAATGAATGAGGAAAAAGTGAAGTAAACTTTGCTAGACTTTGCAAATTTAAAATGCTAATTTACAAAAATGACGCAAATTTGTCGGAAAAGTTTAAGAAGTTCTTTTCAATCACCTTTCATTTTAAATTTTTAAACCCGCTCATCCTTTTTCTCATCAACCTTTAAATTAAATTTCTAAATAAATTTCTTTTCTATCCAATTTCTATCAAATCTTTAAATTTAGTTGTCAAGAAATAGCAACCAAAATGAATCATTTCCGATTAGATGAACGCGAGAAAAAATGGCTATCGAAAGCCGAGGATTTAACCGACGATTTTATCAGGTAGCTTTGGTGTTTGTTAAATCGAAATCTAGATCGAAAAAAACTTAAATTTGCGTGAATTTGAGCTAAGCGCACATTGCAAACAAGTGCATTGCGCTTTTTTTACTTAGAAATTTAAAATTGTTAGGTTTTTTTCAAATTGTTTCAAATCTTTGTTTGTTTAAATTGTTGAAAATGTTAAAGTTGCTTAGAATTTAAAATTGTTAGGTAGAAATACATTTTAAACGCATATTCTTAACGTTTTACTTTACAAGGTGGCTGAAAAGTTTTGATACCTTATGAAATAGTTCTTTTTGATGGTAAATATTGAGAAACTTTTAGAACTATGTTGTTTTTCCGATTCTTCACATATTTTTACATTATAAACCAACCTTTCAGCTCACTAGCTCTATTCGAAAAAGTTTTACGCTGATTTCTTTCTGATTTGCGCCAATGCTCGTTGGTCGCACCCTCATAGGCAACAAGGGGAAAAGGAACGTCACCAATTTTGTCGCGTGCCATTCCCTTACATTGGAGTACTTTTTCCCACTAAAAGCTTTTTTCAGTTAATATTAACAGTGAAATTAAGTAACAAAGACAATCAAAAAGATGCTTTATGGCACGCGACAAAATTGGTGACGTTCCTTTTCCCCTTGTTGCCTATGAGGGTGCGACCAACGAGCATTGGCGCAAATCAGAAAGAAATTAGCGTAAAACTTTTTCGAATAGAGCTAGTGAGCTGAAAGGTTGGTTTATAATGTAAAAATATGTGAAGAATCTGAAAAACAACATAGTTCTAAAAGTTTCTCAATATTTACCATCAAAAAGAACTATTTCATAAGGTATCAAAACTTTTCAGCCACCCTGTAAACTGATCTCTAATTTTGGTACTTCTTTAGTATGAGTAACGATTTTGCCAACCTTAACCCACAATTTAAACCCTTTTGTGATAGATTTTGAAAAACTCAAAAACTATTAGAATCTACAAAGCCTAAAATATCTAATAATGCTTTAAAGTCAAAATTGAAAAGTTGGATTGAAAAAATTGGACAATAACTAAATCAGTTTGCCAGTTGCCAGTGCAATTTTGCTAAAATCGTTACTCCCCTTCCGGATATTAAAGAAGTATCCTAATTTTAGACACACTCGACATGTGCTCCCCGTATTGGCTCGTTTATGCCTTGTCTCGACATTTTTCGAAGATGGATGTCGCATGTTTCAACAATGGAGCGATCAAGTCGCCTTTTATCAGGTGGGTATTTACGTGGCGGTGTCTTTAAATTGTCTTTTCTAGGAATCTTGGTATATACCTCCAATTCTCGGCCACCTTCTCGTCATTCACGGAGTTTTCGGACAAATCGGTTCCGTTTGTATGATACTTGCTCGTAAAAAGGTTGGAGTATCGATTGATGTCACTAAATTTAAAGCTTTCTTTAGATACCTTGGTCAGTGGCTGTGTTGGGCTCGGTGGTGTTGAGTCAAACGATTTTGTACCGAATCTTCTGGGAACCGAAATTTCTTCTGAGAAACGTATCCATCGCTGGAGCTCTAATTTTTTTGGTATGTTGACATTTCGATGAGTTTAGTGCCACTTTGCTTTTAGGCGGCTGAAACTTTTAAAGAACCCGAGTCACTCTTTGCTGGACTGCCATCGGGTGGCGATGAGAACAATTTGAGGTCGTTTACAAAAATAATCAATAAAACTTGTCAATACTTTAGGTGCATGTTGATGCTTGTCGGTCGTTGCTGCCTTGCGTTGATGTATTTGACAATGATTAAATTTGAATTCTCACTATATCGGGTAAGTTTTTCGAGTCGCTTAATTTTTTTTTTCAGCCATGCAAACGCTCAATTTTAGATGTTGAATCTCTTCATTTCGTTTGGCCTTATGAGTTGTGTAATTGTTGGTTATCGAACGCGATTGATGGCTCTGGTTGTGGCAATCTTTTTCTTCGTCATCAACTTTTATGACAATGCCTGGTGGACAGTGCCAAATGATAGCAATCGCTTCTACCGTGACTTCATGAAATACGACTTCTTTCAAGCTTTGTCGGTGATCGGAGGTGAATTTTTGAGAGTATACACATCATAGAAAAGTCAAATATACACTTGAGCAATTCTATAAGTAAATATTAAAAGTTACCGTATAAACCGTAAAATGCTAATGTTTAGGTTTACTTCTTGTGATCGCTTATGGACCAGGAGGAGTTTCCTATGATGACTTCAAGAAACAGTGGTAGATCGACTCAAACTTTTCTTGGCGATGCATTTCCACTCGTGTTATTTTCTTTCCCAATACAGTGCACAACATTCTGTTTGTTTTATTTGGCCTTTTTATGCAAAAATTCCCCCATTTTGTAGTTTCTCAGATGAACTCCTTTTAGTCGATCTTTTTTTGTAATATAAGTTTTTTTTCTGTTAAAAGATACAACCCTAGAACTACATGTAGGCATTCTGCTTTTGAAGATAACTTCTTATGCCGAACACCTACAAACAATGCACACTTTGCACTCATGCATCAATTCAAGCAAGCAAGATGAAAGTTTATTAAAATCTGAAACAAGCGTGAAAACAACAGAAGTAACACCTAGGCAAAAATTATCACAAAAATTCCCAAAAAAAAATACCTAAACGTTCTCACTTTGGTTTAAATAAAGCTCAAATCAATAGCAAACAAATTCTTACACACATTTTCAACAATCATAAAAGCTTAAAATTCAAAAGCCTAGATAGTGACTAGATTTTCATACCGCTGTCGATGATAATTTGAAATGAACGTTTTCAATTCCTCCGATAGTTCTTCACCAGGTGCCTCAGATCGGGGTAGTGCCTAGCATTGTTTTTTTAAAATTTTAATTTAATTTTCATTAGACTCAGAAAGCTTACTTTTATACTTTTATAATGACGTTGATAATCAAAAATTGCTTGACAAAGATGTCGATGCTCGAATTCTGGCCACAGCACATCGACAAAGTAAACGTGGGTATAGGAGCCCTAAACAGAAAGATCTAAAATAATCTAGATAATAAAAAATACCTGAATTAGCATAAAATCGGACCATCTGTATTCACCGCTCGTTCGGATGATTAGATCGGGATCTTTTGATCGTCTTGAATCCATGCATTCTCGAAGTAAGGATAAGCTTACTAAAATAAAGTAGTCTTAATGCTGTTTTTAAAAATACCTTGTTGATCGTCTACGAGACCTTCTTGTGCTGCTAACCTCATCACTTCTGCGGCTCGTACTGCTTCGTCTTTTGCAGTGTACGGCATACAAATATTTAGGCAAGACCTAAGCTGGAATTGTGTTTACAAAAGTAAATTTCAAACTTTGTATATCCGGCCGTGAGCCTTTCAACTTCAACAATCAGCTTTCTCAACTGAGGCCGCAACAGCTCGAGACGTCCCCAAAAACGAAAACACACTTGCTTCTCTTCGAGTTTTTCTCTAAATAGACGTTTCCATAACTCCTAACAATCAAACAAACTTTTCTTGTAGAAGTTTTTTAAACTGTTCTTCCGCCAATCTCATCAGTCCTTCGACTTCTTCAGAGCTTCGCTTGAAATTCTCAATCGAGAATGCATAAACAGTCAATTCACGAATGCCGAGATCACTGCACCAGCACAAGACCTAAAAGGATAATATTAATCTTGGTTAAGCCCATTAGATTACCTTCTGAAGTTGAACAAAACCACGTTCATGACCACGAACTATTGATTCTAGTCGATTTTCTCGTGCAAAACGTCGATTTCCGTCCATCACAACGGCCACATGTGCTGGGATTGGTCCGTTGATTTTGAGAAACTAAAAAAGAGAGGCCAGCTGCTTATTGCTTCATCTTTTTCTTTCAATTTCCCATACATTGTTTTTAATTTAACTTTTGCATCGTCTATTTTGTCTACTCAGCAGCGTCCATTCGGTGATCAACTGGAAACCAAAAACAAACCTTGGAGAGCGCTCTATGAGACCACGATGTTTTCTGATCATCCCACCACGACTTTGGCTCGTACTCGCTCAAAGGGTCTTCTGACACCATTTAGCCCCCAAAAAAACACGTTAAAATACGTATGCAACCCCTTTAACACAATAAAAATTTGGTCCATATGATCCGTTTGTCAAAATTACATGCAATAAATCAACTTTTATACATTTGCGTGAAAATAAACATCGACATGAAGTAATCTTGGGTGAGAAGTGAGTGTAAAGAAATACGAGATGCACTTTCAAGAGTGAGACACCAGAAACAATCCAAAAGAGATCATAAGCAAAAATATAATACCCGTATGGCTGCACAAAATATGTTACTTAATCAAACAAAATATTTAAAGTTTAATCCGAATTTTCTGAATCCTCTTCTTCGAGATCCTCAAGAAAAGCCCGCTTTTGCTTGGTCACCACCGCCGCGATTTTCTTTGGAGTTGCTCGAGAACCGCCGCCTTGTTTGACTCGTCGCTAAATTATCGTAGTTGAACATACACTTGGTTAAGTAGAAATCATAATTATGAAAGTTTACTTGAAAAGCTGTGGCCTTCTTTATGGTCTTGGCTGTATCAATGGCTTTCTCATAAATTTTAGTCATTTCTTCGTAAAGACGTTCAAGATCATCCTAAAGATTAAAGTTGAAACACCATTTGATTTTGAAAGGAAAACTACCGTAAAATGAGCATTTGATGATTGAATTTTTCGTAATTTTTCTATTGTGGCACTAAATAACTCCCAGACTCCTTCGACGTGCAAGTGTCGTTCAATAGCTTTGCGGTGATCACGAATCTAAAAAATTTAGTCATTAGCAATACGTTTATTCTTTAAGTATACTCACCTTTGAAAAACTCTTCTCATTCTTTGCGACCATGTTTAACACCCAAATCAAATAAAGTGGTAGCTGCTCGTTCTTGATCAATGATTCGGAACTAAAATAGAATGCTTTAAATGCAACTTCAAACTTTACTTACTCAATCGATTCGATTCGTTGCAAAACACGCAGAACCAAATCCTCGCTTTCCAAAGCTTCCAAATATTCAAGCAGGGGCCTACAAAGAACCATGATGTCAAAAATGTCAAAAAAGTTACGTCATAATTTTCTTGAAGTCCTCGAAAGAAACTTGATTGTTGTTTCGTGTCAAACGTGAAAGAAAATCCGGCATAGCGTTGAAGATCATATTTTTCTAAACATAAAAGTTAAAGATTTTTAGGGTTGAGTTCTTGCCTTCGTTGACAGCTCTGCAAAAAACATCTTTGCCATGATTTGAATGTCCTCGACCGGATCGACAAAACAACGAGCAATGTCGGCAACACCACTTCGATTCTAAGCATCAAAGCATAAAATAAAACTTTTGAGAGTTACTTGAACAAGTCCATCAGCCGTTACATGCAGCAACACGAGTAGCGCCGTCTCTCGAACACACGCATTAACATCTCGGCACCTAAATAAGAAAAATGTTAATGCTAAAAACTTAAACATACATATTGAAAAGCTCCGCCTGGTAGTTATCGAAAGATATTGGCACAAACTCGTAAATATCCACCATTGCAATAAGAAGATTCTCGCGGATCTAAAGATTGAAACGGTGATCAAACGAAAATAAAACTATTCTACCATTGGATTTTGCGATGCAGTCATCAAGAGAGTTAGCATAAACGACGCACGTTTGGCGTATTGTTGTCTAAAAAGGAAGACTTTTTATTTGGGTAAAGCATCATACGCCAATGGGACCATCTTTGCAAAAGCTGTTGCAGCTGCAGCTCGGGTTGTTTTTGATGTGCTGTTAGCTCGTACACAAAAATTCACAAGTGGAGCAATACGGCCGAGAATCTAAAAAAAAATGTAAAAATTTTAAATGTAACAAACATGTGGAGGAAGAAGTTGATTAAAAAGTTGTGCCCCTGCCATATCGACCGCTCCGGAATCATCTTGTCCAGCTAAAAATTTAATCACGTTTAACCATCTTTGTCGTTAACTGCAACTAACCATTATCAGCGGCTTTTGAAGATTGAATTTTAGGATGCAGTGCTTGAAATAAGCCTCGGTAGCAAGCACTGTCTGCTTCCCATGCAGTAAGAACTCGTGGAGTGAGCTCGGGAACAACCTGAAATTCTATGTAACAGTCAAGTCTGTGTGATACCTCAAAGTTTGTGGGGTTATCATCCAAATCATCCTTTGTCGCATCTTTCTTGCTTTGATTCTTCTTCTTTGAATTTGAGTTAGCCTAAATTCTTTTTTTGAACAATAATCAAGGATGTCATACCACTGTCGATTTCTTTGCGATTCCTTCGGAGCTTATAATTTCTTGCATTCGCTTCAATTCTCCAACCATAACTTCATCAATGTAAATGAAGATTTGTTGAGCCAGCTAAATTTGGTATTATTTTCTATATAAAAGCTAAAATCCCAACTTCGCCACAGAAGGTCAATGTTCGTTCTAGGATCTTATCGTGGTAGACTCGCCAATGGTGCCTGAACTGACTTCATTTGACTTTGCAAACACTACTTACAAAGCTTCAGCCAAAAATTCCCCTTTGGATCCAGTGCCTCCTTCTTTTCTTGAAGCCTTACTTGATTCAGCCTCATAAAAAGCCAAAACCCTCGTGGCTCTTTGCAAATACCATATTATCTATAAATTTATTAAATGAGTTTGCTACTTTTCCAACCTTAGCCATAAGACCGCATACGACACGACCCGATTGGCCGCACAAGTTGAAGTAAACCTCCAGAGTCAATTTTGTGATGTGGCCGTAATTTTCGCAATCATTGGAGAGAAACCCTAAAAAAGCTCAATTTATTAGCAGCAGCCTTAAAAATACGAGATATGAAATGTTCATCAATGTCAGTGAAGAGCGAATCGTTAGCTGGAATGCGAACCAATTGACGGCGAGGTCTCATCGTCACATCGCTTTCACCTTCTCTCTAAAATGTTTCCCCATTTTCATAACCCTTCCTTTTTACCTTGGTGTCAGTTCCACACTCAGCTACAACACCAAGAGCCGCCACAGCATTATTGATCGTTGCTTCACTAGCATCATCATCACATGCCATTGTAATCAAGCCTTGGAGAAGTCGCAAATTTTGTCTAATGTCTGCCGGAGCGATTCTAGGTTGCATACTATTACTTTGTTCCTAAAGTGATTGATTACCTCGCAAAAATTGACAAAAGTTTCAAAGCTGGCAATCTTGATTCTTTTGCTTTCTCACTGTCGCACATAATTGACTAAATATAGCGTGAAACAAAAAGAAATATATTTACTGACAGTAAATAAATGATTCAACACTCCGCCGCTAAGCTCAGCACCATCTTCGGCCGTAAATAAGCGCTTGATTACTTCGCTGATGCAAAGAAACTCGACCTAAAATCGAAGAAGTCTGCAAAAGTTCTTTTTGAATTACCTCATTTGTATCTTTTAAGACATCAATCATTCTAGTTGCAGTAGCTTCATCGGCAACTTTTCTTTGACTAAAAACAAAGTAAGTTAATTTGTAAGTTAAACTAAAAACAACCTATTCTGTGAAAGAAGCATTCGCCGAGCTGCACTCAGAACTTCTCGTTGAATCTCAATACTGTTTCGCCAAATCAACGCAAATACTTGTTTGATGACATCATCGACATTTCTAAAAATTAATTAAACAGTTGACAAAAGAAAAATTGCACCTAATCTCGAAATTCTTGCATTCAATGATGAAATTAATAGCTTCTTTAAGTTCTGCTGCATCTCCTTGCAATGCACCTAAAATTTTCTAATTTCGCCATCTACAAATCGGCAATGAACAACCAGCCTTCCTCTCCTTATAAACAAGTAACAAAATAATAAAAAAAAATCGGTCAAAACGTGTTTGTTGTCCTTGACGCATATTGCCACAGGAACAGCACAGACAAATAAATGGCCAACGGCAAAAAACTTACCACGAAGGGCCGATTGCAACGTATCAGCTAATGCCAGCTCGAGATGAATTTTATTCTGAAATTATGCATTAAACCCTTCCTATTCTTTATTGTTAGTTTACCTTTAGATGTGCAATGTTAGCGTTTGTTTTCTTTACTTTGTCAATCCAATCTGCACGCTGCTCTTCGGCTTGTAGTTGTTTTGTGTCGTCCTACAAATTTAAGAATATTAGTCACTGGGTTAATTGTATACTCCAATTGCGTTGATCATTTCGCATTGAATGAATCGTTCTTGCGTAACTTCTAGGAGCCTCTTGATTAGGACGTCTTTCTCTAGTCTAAATACAGGCAATGTAAATCTATATAACATTTATGCCCACTCAATATTAAGTCCTTTGTCAACATATTTCCCAAGACGAACAAATTGTAGAACTGCTGTTACAGTTGCGTTCAGATTTTCCCGATTTCTACTTTTAGCAGCCACTACCAACATTGGAAAAATCCTGAAAAGCAGTTATTTTAGAACCATTCCTCATCAAAATACCCTCTCAAGACGTCTGGGTCATCGATTTCTTCGTTTTCTACTTCCTCCGCGTCTTGTTTCAATTGAGCCAAGAACTAAACAAAAATAGCATTTGAAGCTCTAGAAAATAAATACTTCTTCAGCAATGACACTTTTAACGGCTCCAAATTGTTCTACCATTCGTCGCTGAAGAGCGAATTCTAAATGCAAAAGTTCAAAGAAATTAATTGCCTGGTTTAACCTGGATTCTCAGCCAGAAGTCCATCACGTTCAATCAGAACTTGTTGCAAAGCGTCTTTGTTGGCTTCAAAAGAAAACTGAAAGCTCGAATTAAATACAGGGGTCCAGTTCCGATAAACCCACGTCGTGGCCATAAGGGTTATTACGAAGAAAGGTTGACATGAATGCAATGGCCGGCTTTCTAACAAGCACTTGCTTATCTTCGAGACGCTCTCCTAAAACATTTCGAATAACAAAAGATTGAAAACTTCACCAATGTAGTCAATGATTCCAGCATCAATCACCGAACGGGGAATTCTTTTCTCTTCTGCCAATTGTCTCCACAATGAAACGACTTTTGCTCTAATCTGTGTTGCCTGATCACGCAAGTGCTTCTAAATAAGTAAATGGTTAATGCCATAAAGTTCGTAAATAGACCTGCAAAGTATCGAAAAACATAGCTCTTGCATCTCGAATCAACGGATTACTTTTGCAGCGCTGGTCAGTCATTTCTTCTGATAAAATCAATTCAGCCATTGCTGTCAAGACAGCTCCTCTCAATTGATAAGGCTAAATTCATCACTATCGTACAAAGACACGTGCAGCCAATAACACTTAAAAAAACTCACATCTTCTCGTAGAAATTTCACCATACTACCCATGTATTTAATCATAACGTGAGGTGCACGAGCGGAAATAGTCTAAAAGTAAAAATAAAAGTGATAAATTCTCAAACATACTTGAATAAAGCACACTAGTGCTCGAGTTGTGTTATTATTCGAAGAAGTTAGCTCTTGTGGACGAAAAGCAGCCATTTGAACAACCATACTCACTAGGACACCATCAAGTGCATCTAAAGCATGCATGAAACTTTTTATAACAACATTACAAACTTTTCTTTCCAAGCACATCTCCTGCTAGATTTGGCTTTCGCTGATCAAATGTTTGTCTCTGGATAGCCTCAATAAACGGAAACGAGTCTTTTATCCATTCTAGATGAATCGTCTTCTCGAGAATGAGAGCTCCAAGCGCTAAAAACTTTTAGACTGAAAGTATTAATATTCAATATAATACCTTCAGACTGTCCAAAACCGACCACAAGTGGAACCAATATACGACAGGCTTGCAAAAGCCAAGTACTTTGCTTAAAACGATGTTCTTCACTGTTCAACCAATCAAGGAAAATGCGAGAAATGGTTCTAAAAAAAAAATTAAAAACGCATTTCGTGCTCTTACTTGATAAACGATGGATCAACAATTCCGGAAGACCACAAAAATCGAATCGCGTTTCTGATCCTGGTTCCATTTTCGGCATCAACGGCCTCAGCGGACAATATGTGGCACAAAATTTCACAAATTCTCTGAATTTTTTCATTGAAAAAAGTAGTTATGTTTTTACCAATCGCAATTGTGGCCATCGACTTATTCCGTCAAGTTGCACATCTTCCATTCCAACATCGATTGGAATTGAGTCAAAGTCATCATTTTCTTCCTCTCTCACAACTCCCTTTTTGCCTTTTCCTTTTGTTCGATTCTTTGGCATTTGCATTCGTTGCTGAGCATGCCTTAAACAACATTTGCGGACGGTTAGTTATCTTTACAAATTTTACCATTTGATCCAAAGCGATTCCACTCTTGAATTAACACGCCAGAGTAAGTACAAATGCATCATCAAACTTGTTCGTGACTTCAAAGCCATTTGAATTTCCTAAACCTTTCTAGTGTTTCTAATCAATTTAATATGAACCTCTTTTTGTAGCTTTTCCGTAGACATTCTGATCATAAATGGTAGCCCTTCTAGCGAGTAGTTAAAGACGTCAGCCATTCCTGTATTTTTTCATCAATAGCTATCGTTTTGATAGAGCTACCTCCGGTTAACGTTTCGGCCAGATTCAGTAAGAGATTGGCATCTTTTACTTCAACATCGTCTGCAGAGGTGGGCTTTTTGACCATGAAAAAGAGCGAGTCAAAGAATTTCAGCATGCATTCGGGTCCCTCGTCCGAGTAACGTCCTTCGAACTCTAAAATCAAAGTTATTTATATCTAAACTTATTTTAATGTTAAAGTGGCAAAAACTTGAAATTGAATCACCTCGAAAATTCTCAATGCAAGTTTGCAAATCATCGACATTGGTGACCATGTAGGTGCCGGATCGCTCCATAAGCAGATCATCGTCACGATCAGGAATAACAAACCTAAAAAATCAATTATAGATAAGTTAACGAACGCCCAAGACTCACTTTATTTGATCCTGCATCACTTCATATTATGGCGCACAAATCGAATGGCTCAACTTGAATATAAACAGTGAATAACACTACTAATAAGGCATTCATGCAAGAACAACGTCAAACACAAATTTCCTTATTTCTCATTAAAAAAATTAAAGCTTTAACACGTTGCTGTACACGACTTTAAAATACCTAACCTAACTCCTCGCGGTTTTTCACCTTCAAAGTTTGTGGTACGATAGAAAGGGCGCAATATAGGAGCTCGTTAGGAAAGGTCGTGTAAGTGACCAACAACGCAAAAAATTAGAGAACCAAATTGTGTAGTGTGAAATTAAAATAACCAACTTTCTTCAAAATACAAGCGAGTTAAATCTCTGAAATATTTTTTTTGATGCAAACAACAGCAGTTTTCTCTCAAAAATAACATAAAATTTATTGAACACAAGATAAAAACTCAACACAAATATCAAAACCGACAAATTATTTTGTTTCCTCGATCTGCATTTTTTCAATTGGAAGATTTTCCACGACATCTCCAGACATTGACAACAAAACGGGCTCCTTTTTTAAAGCTTCAATCTTCTTTTGCATTTCTGTCGCATCAATTTGCTTCTTGTTGGCCATTGTTTTCTCATAAATTGGCAGATAATCTTTCTTGTACTCTTCAATGCTAGCCTCAATAGCTTTTTCTACATCCACCATTCCCTCTCCAGTCATCGAACTCACTGCCACTGAGCGTAAGTTTGCATAAAAGCTGTCCAAAACAAGGGCAAACGATCTGCTCAAATCGCTAGTGTAACTCGACCCACTTTCATCCAAAGCTGCCAGAAATTCCTCGAAATCTTGCATCCATTTCATCGCAAAAGTCGGCTTCACGATGTCAGCCTTGTTGAAAACAATGATAAACGGAAGTTTGTTTCGGTACAAAATTGAACAAGCGTACAACATGTTTGACATAAAAGTTGTGGGGTTTGCCACGCGAGCTGAATCGACAATATAAACAATCACGGTCGGTTGTTGGCTTGCCAACGAATCGGTGATAATCGATCCAGAAGCCGACCAAGTAAATGCCTCAATTTGTCCAGGTGTATCCATCAAACACATCGAGTATTGTGGAGCCCGTTGACGAACCAGCGAGAGCACCTTGTCAAAACGCGTGCACAAAAGATTCAACGACGTCATGATTGCTCCATTTGGTCCAAGTCCGTACTCTCGCATTACATCCTTGTATTTCACGGTGTCCCTGATATCGATATTAGCCGGATAGGGCAACTTGTGAACGGCCGGATCAAGATTCACCACATATGGAGGAGTCCCCTTGGCGTGTAGATGAGAAGTGAGTCGTTGCACAAAAGAAGTTTTCCCAGAGCCGGCCATTCCAAGGACGATAACAGCAGGAGGAAGACTGGCATCGGGTCCAGAAGTTGGCGTCTCCGTTTCCATGTTTGTCGATGTCGAGCACGTAGCCTCCATCTGCCTGTAATTTAAAGATTAGTCCTATATTTGAAAAACAAGAAAACAAAGTCCATAAATTATAAATAAAGCCATGGAGAATTTTAATTGTATACAATACTTTAAATTTAGCGAAATGAAAGGAAGATAAAGTAAAAGCCAGGAACAAATTGGGTGCTAGCTGCTTTGATTTTTGAGAAGACATTCGGAGGTGCAAAGAAAAGTTGGGGGTGGCTACTTTGCGCCAAATTTTTTGCGCAACTGGGTCATTTGTGCAACTCGCCATAACTTTCTTCTAAGTGGACCATAATCTTTCTGTTTTTGGTGTCATTTTGTAGATCTCAGTAACTGCAACAAAATGATTAAAACAAAATGATCAAAAATCATAAAGATTGGCTCATTCAAAAGAAAGTTATGGCGAGTTGCGCAAAAGACCCTGTTGCGTAAATAAAATGGCGGAAATTAGCCTACCCCAAATTTTAACAAACCTTAACAATTTATTAATATGTCAAATGTTAATTCACAGGTAAAATAGTCATGAATCGGTAGAGGAAAGGAACAAAATCTGTAGAGATAAGGAACCAAATCTGTAGAGATAAGGAACCAATTCTACATAGAAAAGGAACCAAATCTGTAGAGAAAAAGTATTTGAGAGCATAAACTTTCGAAATGACCGCGAAAAGATGGGAAAAGAACGTAAAAATCGATTGTCCAATGGAAAAGGGGAAAAGAACGAAAAAAGGGATTTTTTCTAACTGAAATATTTTCCCTAAATACTCGATAAGTGTCTCGTGTTACTGTAACGTTTCGTCCCAATGCTAAAATGCAGTTATTTTACTAAAATTTATTCTGTTCAATAAAAACCGGATTTTCCCATCGTAAAGTTCAATCACAGGTTTCAGAAATTTCAGAATGACAACAAGTTTGACTATATTTTTTTCAAAAAGAGTTTTTACAGAATCCTTGTCAATCATAGTACATACATAATCCGAAAAAAAACACAAATGACAAAAAAATGAAACTAGAACTGTTGTTTTTTATATGGCAACTGAACACGTTGAGCACGTAAAAATATAGGGGAATAGGTGCAAATTGATATTTTTTTTTTGAAAAAGCGCGTAAAGAAAGGCCAACGATGAGCATTGAAGAGTAAAAATGAAAAAAATTCACAAAATTTGGATAAAATCTAATCGACTCCGCTAAAAATCTCGGAATTCTCGATGGCAGTGCACAGTTTTTGTTTCAATTCGTTGAATGTTTGATATGGAGGAAGATCCAAACGATTGAAACTGGAAATTGAATGATATTTAACCTGTACGTTGATGCCTAGCCTGTACTTTGATACCTAGCCTTTAGCTAACTTGTGTTAGCTCACAAGTTAGCTAACTTGTGAATTTCCGAGCATCCACCCGGATAACCCGCTCTGAAATCGGCTATTGTAACCTAGAGATGGGTACGATAGTCGAAAGTATTGCTATACAGATTAGAGAATTGCTATATATATCATTCTTAGCTTCTTCCCCGACTTCCTCCAGCTCTTACCATGTGTGCGATCTTGGCAACATGTCGGGTGAGCCCCAACGCTCGATTGTGAACTTCTGTGGGCCGTTTGATCCATAGAGTTCTCTGAAAAATGTAGGATAAAGACACTAGACTCAAGAGAATTTCAATTAAGTAATAAGGGCTCTTTCCTAGGTAAAAAAAGGTTATTACTAGGCAAAAAATCGGGTACTTCAGCGGGTACCTTAAGAAAAGTTAAGAAAACCTTAAGAAAACCTTAAGGAAGTGGTGATGCCCAACAATGAATCCACAACTTACTTTCCCACAACAATTCTCCCAACAATCCGAATGCTCAAACAAAGTTCAAGCCGATTCTTTCAAAGTGCTGTTTTCTAATCTTGGCTGGCCGACTTTTTCCAATCTTGTCTTGATCACGGCTTGATCATTTTTGTGGCATTGTTCCCTTCAAACTTCGAACATTTTTATACCATTGCTTTCTTTGTAACATTTCTTTGTAATTTTAGGTTAACTTAATTTGTATTGTCGCGTAGTTGTGACGGACGGACAGACAGACAGATAGACGGACGGACAGACAGACGGACAGACGGACAGACAGCCGAACGGACGGACAGATGGACGGACAGACGGAGGGACAGACAGACAGATAGACGGACAGACAGACAGCCAGACGGAGGTTTTATTTTTTGTATATAGTAGATTGACAGCTCTCAATCTACTATATACAAAAAATAAAACGTCCATCTATCTGTCTGTCTGTCCGTCCGTCTATGTGAACGAAAATTTTTCCAGGTGCCGAGGGGCAGGTGTGGCCGCGGGGATAGTGTCCCGGTCTCTAGATCCGGGGGTCGTGGGTTCGGATCCAAACTGCGGATCCAGACCGTTGTTTTGCTTATTGCTTGATATTCTTTTGCTTTTCATGTTATTCACTGAAAGAAGTTGTCTTTGCTATGAAAACATTCAAAGATTGACAGACACTACGGTATATGCTCGGTCTGGAACTGCCAGTGACTTTAATATCTTTCGTATGTGCGCTCGAAATTCGCATTTAAAATGTTCATCTCTTCGTATCTTCGTATCTTCCGTACTCTCCACATTCTTTCACGGTGATTAAAAGATGATTGGTGAAACGCTGCATAAACCTGTTGCAACACTGTTAAAGTACCCGATTTTTTTTAAGGTAGAAAAGAGCCGTAAAAAGCTATATAATACAGTAGATATTTGCTCTGATCGCTAAAGTTTTCTTTTACAGCTAAAGCTCTTTACAAACCTGAAGCCATTCATCGGCACCCTACTCGTGCCAGTCACAAATTGAAGTACCCGAGCACGCATCTCGTTGTCAAAGGAGAGAATGCACTTCCAAAAGTTATGAATCACCTGTAGGAACAATGATTACAATAAAAAGACAAATTTAAGACATTTTAAAAGACATTTTAAAAGACATTTTAAAAGACATTTTAAAAGACAAGAAAGACAAATTGAACCCATTTTCTCACCTGACTACTTGGCCCATATCCTCCTTTATAAATCGTGTTTCCTTTCCAATCTTTCACATCAATTTTCTGCAATCCACACATCAGCAATTCCAATTCGTTCGCATCGAAGAGCTTCAAGAGATTCGAGGGAACAATCTAGATCAATTTTTAAATTGATATACACTACTGGACAATGAAATATCATATTTGAAAAACGATCGTCACTTTCGCGCCTCTGTAACTCCCTTGTCTTTACCGTATTTCTAAATATTAATATTACCATTGTGTAGCCCATGAAAAGAGCTTTCAGAAAATGTATAACACTAATAGTTTAAACTCAAAGACAAGCGAGTTACAGACGCGCGAAAGTGACGATCGTTTTTTCAAATATGATATTTCATTGTCCAGTACTGTAGATCAATATATATATCAATATATTGAAATTTTCCTCAATTCTTTTCCTCAATTCTTTACCTCATTTACTCCTTTCATAATTTCACCCATTTGTGGCTCGATTCGTTTGATGAAACGCCAATTGACGACAGCCTAAAGATCACGGGTTACTGTAGTTCGATACTTTGATTGTTCTAGTTTACTCTAGTTCTAGTCTCCTCTAGTTCTAGTTTACTCTAGTTCTAGTCTCCTCTAGTTCTAGATTACTCTAGTTCTAGGTTACTCTAGTTCTAGATTACTCTAGATTAAGGTCGATTATCCAATTTCCCCTCACCTCAATGTACTCCTTTTTGTTCTCTTCTGTCACTCCGACATTTCTCCCATTTTCAATCAATTCAACGGTTTGTGTCTCTCCATATACTTGATCATCAACCGAAAATGTTAAATCGAGATCGCTCGGATCGTTATCCATCACAAAAATCAATGAATTGTAATAAGCATTGTCGACACTTTCCATATCGAATAATGTGATCTTCTTTCCCAACATCATTTTGTAGAATGGACGGATGAAGAAAGCTGAAATTTGAGGGAATTTAAAGAGTAATTGATCTTTAAGGCATTCAATCGATTCACAAGGGAAGGTTGCCAACTGGCTGACGTCAACTGGCTGACGTCAACTGGCTGACGTCAACTGGCTGACGTCAACTGGCTGACGTCAACTGGCTGGCTGACGTCAACTGGCTGGCTGACGTCAACTGGCTGGCTGACGTCAACTGGCTGGCTGACGTCAACTGGCTGGCTGACGTCAACTGGCTGGCTGACGTCAACTGGCTGGCTGACGTCAACTGGCTGGCTGACGTCAACTGGCTGGCTAACGTCAACTGGCTGGCTAACGTCAACTGGCTGGCTAACGTCAACTGGCTGGCTAACGTCAACTGGCTAACGTCAACTGGCTAACGTCAACTGGCTGACGTCAACTGGCTGACGTCAACTGGCTGGCTAACGTCAACTGGCTGACGTCAACTAGTTGAGCTGAGCCAAATGCCAAATGCCAAATGCTACAATTTGCTACACAATTTGCCGAATTTTATGCTGATTCCGATGATGTATTCCGTTTTTGCTAAATGACAATCTGTCGGAAGTTATAAGCGTCTAAAGTTTTGTCTGAAAATGCGGCCATTTGGGTCTTAGCGGCTTCCTTGGCCGGTTTCGGTGCAGTCGTGGCCAAAGGTACAGCCTTCGTTTCCAAAGTGAGACCTCACGAGCTCGATCCTTTGGTTTTTTTGCTTTGCTCTTTTTCAAGAACACTAGAACACTAACTTCTGACAAATTGTCATTTAGCAGAATGTCAAAAACAGAATGCATATTCGGAATCTGCACTTCTTGAAAAAAGCCAAAGAAAAAAAGAAAAATCCGAAGTGGGGATCGAACTTTTGATCCCACTAGCAAGGTCCCGCTCTGCAACCGAACGCTTTACCACTCGGCCACAGCTGCATGAAATCAGGTCTGCATGGAGGCCACCAAATGATTGACAGCTGACCAAATGACCAAATAACCAAATGACAATTTTCAGAGTTCAAACAAAACTTTAAACGCTTATAACTCTTGACAGATTGTCATTTAGCAAAAACGAAATATATATTCGGAATCAGCATAAAATCTGCAAATGGTAGCATAGCATTTGACCAGCTCATCCAGTTGACCTTCCCTTGTCAATAACAAAAACTCGTGTCTTCTACTCACCATCCAATAATTTCCCATGATAAATCGCCATTCCAATCACTCTTCCAATGAAATGATAATAGTTGAGATGTTCGGGATTTGCTGTTTCGGAATGGGGATTGATTTGAAGAGTGTAATTGTCACTAAAATCTTGTTTACTATTTAATAACAACTTTGCAAGAGCACGCACGTTGCACTGTACTCGAAGAGTCCATAGTATGGATTGAAAATCTCATGGGAGAGCAAAAAGCACCATTCTCTTGCAACCTAAAGTGTGCACATAGTATTCGTACTCCGAAAGCTCTATCGATTTCAATGCTCATTTAAATTCCAGTGTTGAAATGAACTCACTCCACCATAATCGAGTCCCGTCTCTCCGGCGAACTCGATCCAAAGCTTGTGACGCAACTCAGAAACCGACTAAAATCAATACTTTATATATTTTATACTTTATATTTTTCTACTTTATATACTCTTTCCTATTAGTAGGTACCTTAAAAAGCGGGTTTCTTTAAAAAAAATTAGGTACTTTAACCGTGTAACCGGTGCCTTAAAAGATTACTTTGAGGCTTTTTCAAAGAAAAATTTTTGCGCATCACACTAAAATGCACTAAACTACCGTAACCCTCCAATTTTTCTTTTTTGGCAATTAGCCGATTTCTTTGTTTTTTTCTGTTTTTCACCCCTACTTTTATTTTTTTTTTCAGCAACATCATTCCAGATTTTGAATCTGGAACTAAAGTTACCGTAAATACTGTAATAGTACCCCACCCCCATAATGACGGTGCGGAGTGTTGCATAGTCTAGCTTTGAACGGGTTTTTCTCGTCACTGGTTTATGCTAGAATGCGCGCTTCGGTATCGAAAAATAGCTGAAATTCAGGGCTATTTTTTGATACTAAAGACGCATTTTTTGAAAGTACGGACGCTTTGAAAAAAAATGAAATACTAAAAAACTTTTGCGACTACGCGACTGTACGAGGGGGGCGGGGTACTATTACAGTAGTTACGGTAAGTTTATTTTAGACATTTTTTTGAACAGATCGCTTTGTTAGAAGGATTTTTACAGACCAATGGATGATTAATGCGTGTATTAATCCTGTAATCCTTCTTACAAAGGAACCTTTTCAAAAAATGCTAAAAATAAATTTTAATTTAGTTCCAGATGTCGAGTTGATGAAAAAAAAAACACAAAAATAATGGTGAAAAATAAAAAAATGAAATTGGTTAATTGCGAAAAAAATTTGGAGGATTACGGTAGTTTAGTGCATTTTAGTGTGATGCGCAAAAAATTTTCCTTAAAAAAAAAACCTTAAAGTTTAAAGCTTTTTAAAGAAAGTTTAACATTTTTTTTCAAAGAAAATAGCCACTTTTTACTAATAGAAATAGAAAATAGCCACTTTTTCTTTTATTATCTCACTTTGTCCATAATTTGTCGATAGCTGTCCTCAAAAATGCTATCTCGATGAATGATCAGATCACATTTTCCATTCGACGTCGCTCTGGGTAATTTTTGGCGTAAATACTCCACCTGAAAACGAGTAAATGCGCCAGAAAAGGTGTGTTTATAAGTGGGCGCAAAGAACATCTTCTCTCTAATCCTTTTCACAAACCTTTCTCTTAAAATCCCTCGAATACGGGATCGCCGGACCGGCAATGCTTTCATTTTCGAATCTCGGATCATCCCATTGTGTTTGTTTACTGTTGTGATCGATGAAAAACACTCGGCCGTCCGTGTGAACTCTGAAATTCTTGTTATTCTATACGTTGGATACATTTTTTTTCTTATGTAACATTGTTATCCAATCAATTTCTCACCTTTGTTCCCATCCTTCGGGCAACGGTCCCAATTCGTCATCGGTTTTCCCGACACTTCGGATGAAGCCTAGAAATTTAATGGATAAGATTAAATAGTTAATCTAGATAATTAGAATGTACTTTACATTTATTAATACGAATATAGATATAGTAAGAAAATGCTTTAAAAATTTCCAAATTCCTATTTCAAACGAACCAGTTCTCGGATGATCCCATTGAGTGGTCTTCGTGTTGTGATCGACGTAGAAGATTCGACCATTTGAAGCAACCTAGAGTGTTTGATATTAGATACATATTTAGATATACAGTACACAGATTTCGACAACTATTAAGGTTGAGTAATTCCCCTTTTTATACCCCCCGTTCTCTCTTGTCCTACCGTACTCGGTAATAGCCGTTTCCTATTTCGTGCTCCTTTTCCCGTTGGTAATTCTTTTCATTTTTTTTGGTGCTTAAGCTTGAGCTGGCGCTCGCGCTCATACGCAAGACGCGTTTGCGCTTTCTCTTTCTTTTGTATTGCTTTGTTTTATGTGAGTCATTCATCGATTCTTTTGTCGTTTGTAGATAAATCTAAATTTAATCTAACCCGAATCACACGTATTGGCGTTCACACGCGGAAAGTACTTTAGTTTCTATTCATCTCGCAAGGCAAGCTGATTTATGAATTCGTATCCCGCAAGGCGTGGCAAATTTCAACGTTTCGATGTAAAGTTATTGTGCTTTGTAAAGCAGTTGTGACGCTTGATTCCTCGTTTGGGTATTTGATTGAAAGTTTTTTTCGTAAACCTTTAGATTTTTTGACTCTGCAAAGCAGACAACGTGCCAAAATAGTATCCAAGGAGGAAACCAACTATTAGACAATATTGATTCTCACCTGCATATCCCATCCAGCCGGTAACGATCCATCCTCATCATCTCCATTTCCGTTTGGCGTTCCGTGAAAATTAGCACTCATTCTCTCATCCAATGCCACCAAATCATTGTGAACAGCTTGCGGACTTGAATCGACACCCATTCGCTGATTGTAGTTTGAACGGGCAACTTGACGATTCTCAATATCACGAATACTGAAAAGTTGAGTGAACAAAGTGGTACAAAATCAAAAGCCCTGTTAGGATATTGTAATTTGCAGTCTCCAGTCTTTTTAAAATATCCCGAAAGTCGTTCACTATCTTCTTACAGTAAAATCTACCTATCACTGTTGTCTTCGAGACTCGGTCGATCCCATTGAGTTGTCCGTAGGAGGTGATTCACATAGAATGTTCGACCGTTTGCGTCCTCCCGCTCTTCCCAACCTAAAAAAATCAGCTATAGGAATAGTTAAATGCTAATCTATGTAAAAATAATAGTTTTAGTGCTTTTATTAGTCTGTCTGTCTGTGCGCACTACTCCTCCGCATCCGGTGGGCCGGTTCAAATGATTTATAGTTAGTTTGGCTTAGAATTTCATGTATTTGTGCAACATGTTTCTAAATTTTTAAAAAACCAAAAGTGCCGACACGGGCCAGAGCTGGTTGTAATATATATCTTGATAAAGATATTCTGTAATTTTTCTATCTCTAATCTTTTCCCACCCTCCGGCATTGAAGGAGTGGTGGGCGCGTCGGCGCTGCTCGTGCTCGGTGAATGATCGCCTGATGAGAAATGAACGGACATGTGAATTATACCTGAAAATATGACGAGTAATAAGGATTACTTATTATATAGTTCTTATTGTATAAATAGAGCGAAAAAGCTTAGCAATTGCTATTTTCTACGAAAATCATCGTTAACACATTAAGCTGTTCAGAAATTCTTTTCGTCTTTTCGTTCTTCCGTTGAAAATAACAAATTCATCAATTAATCAATAGCAAAAGTGCTTCTTGCTCAATTTCCATCTTTTTAAGTCAATTTCGGTTCAATTTCAAGCAAATCAGAACGAAAAGACTTTCTGAAAAGTCTAATACTAAGGTTATAACCTATCGTATTCAATTCAAAGTCTAATTTTATTCTTTATCATTTTTTTCTTCAAAAAAACCCTCACCAGCATTTCTATGTTTCCCTCCTTTCAATGCATATGCTCCAGCTGGTCGACAGTCATTCGGAATGAGTGGAGATGAAAGATCCAATTCGACTTTTCCCAAGAATTGATCCTTTCTCTAAATTTCAAATATCAAAATTTCAATCAATATCTAAACTATCAATATCGAAACTATTTCTTCAATAAAACTCACAATTTTATTTTCACTGTACACATGAACTTTCAGCCAGCTATTCCGAGTGCATCGAAAAGTCACTCGCTCGTGCCATTGCGGGTTCCGGGTCTAGAATTTGAATAAGTGATTAGAAGTCTGAAGTCTTAAATCTTAAAGATTATCTTGCTACAGTATACCTTGAGCTATATGTCCGTCAAGTGAATTTAAAGATATTACTGTAGTGAGATACTATGAGACAGTATTTCTAAAGATTTAATGTCAAGCCAAGCCAAACCAAGAACTTCTACCTACTAATCTAGCCATTCTCCGCACTCACCTTTTTCTTTGTTTCCAATTGCACTTTATGAATGAGTTCCCCTCCAGCCGTTTCCACACTTACAATCACATATGGACTTGTCACTCCGAATAAATCTCGTCCACCCAATTTCTCACCGCGAACGATTCGCACGCGCAATGTTTCCGTTTCCTAAAAATATTGTTTTACTCATAAAAGAGATATGAAAGCTTGATTCTTTGAATATTAATTCTTTATTAAGAACTTGAATTTGAACAAATTTAAGTGTACATTAAGTTAAGTGACGCAAAATTAGTGTGTGTTTGTCCGTTTACTTCATAACTCGAGTCTTAGTGGGAATTTCGGTCTGATTTTTTGAGACAATATATAACCGCCTATAGCGATTTGGCCCGTAAAATCAGAACTGAAAAATCTTTGACCGTTCTTGAGTAACATTTTGCAAATCATGTAGTATAAAATCCATTTGACAAACTTTTCAGCAAGAATTAGTTTTACTTTTTTACGTAAAATAAAGACATAGATTTTCTATATTTTCAGTAAAATTTTTATCCAAATCCGTCCAGCCGTTTTTTTCTAGTTTAGTTTAGTTTAGTTTAGTTTAGTTTGAACAAAAGTCCTCAAATAAAAGATTTGGATCGGATCATATGAGGCGGTTTGAATAACTTGAAATTTGTAGAAAATCTCTGGATGGATTTTACTGGAAATTTCACTAAAAATGTCGCAAAGATTGATCTTTCTTTGGCATAGAAAGTTAGTGTCAGCTCTCATCAAAAAAGTTGCCAACCATCGATTCGAAAAACAACAACAACCATTCTCCCCAATTTTGCCTACTTGCCTTTGCGCTTCCAAAAAACAAAAGCTTTTCTAAATTGCCAACAACCATTTTGCAGCGGAAAAATAGATCTTTCCAAATGGTAAAAACCGTATTTCATTTGGTGCATTCAACATTTGTAAAACCAATTTTTCGTGAAAAAGTCCGGTTATTTAGTTGACAACCTAATAGACAGTAAGCTTGTTTCTCAAATCCAAACCTCTGACGACGATCCGCTTCTCGTTCGTAAACCGGTCGACAAATCCATTCGACTAAAGTTTCAGATGTAAATTGAAGATTTAACACCTTATTCTTTACCATTTTTACTTCTTTAAACCTCTTACCTATTTGCTTCAAGTGGTCTAGTCGTTAGTGTAGTTGAGAGACCGGCAACCATCATTTTATGTACAAAATATCCAAATTTTGTTCAATTTTTTTTGCCCGTGACTTGCTTTGATCACAATAAACGAAACATTAAACCTGGAAGTTTTTAATTGTTAAAAAAATATTGAGAAAGTAAAAAGTACAAAAAAAAGCACGTCATTGCCTTTGTTTTTTGGCAGAAAAAGAGAGACAAAACACTAAACAGACTAAACAGAAAAGATAAAAAGTCAAAGGTTCAAAAAAACCAAAGATCTAGAAAAGGATGAGAACAAATCGACATCTAAAAGTTATGTCTATTGTAATACTTATATGTTATAACAAATAATAACATTTAAAATTTAAAAGACAGTAATTTCTATACAGATTTTGTTTTGAATCTAAACGGAAAACTTTCAAAAGATTAATCAGAAAACGATTCATTTCTGCGTCAAATGTTTACTTAAAATAACTTGATGAGTAGACAAAGTCCGCAAATTTCTGCGTTACTATTGAGAAATACTTGGTTTTTCTTTGGAAACGTGGAAAAAACGGGGAAAAGACCAAGGTTTTTACGTCATCAATCCTCCTTTTTGGTTTCTTTTCATTCTTTCTTCTCTTTCTATTCATTCTTTTCCAAAAATTTCCTCATCTTTTCTTGAGAGGTAAAAGTGGGGAAAATGAAATTGATATTTAGTTGAAAGATCAAAGAACTTTCAAATCAAAGAAAAGAAAGGAAATTTGCCGCTTTGTGAAATATTCTCGAGCCTTTCAAATCCAAAACTGACTGAAAACTTTGCCCCTGGAAGTGTTTTATGATAAAATAAATATTAAAAATCAATGAAACTTCAAATCCCCCACCAAAAACGAATCGATTTCACTTTTTAAAAAGAAAATTTTAATCCCAGATAAAGAAAGAAACCTCAAAAAGGGAAGCCAGACTAAATTTCTTTTGCAAAACGGATAAATCCATTTTTTTCACTTATCAATAACATTTTGATGACGAATTCCATGAAAACATCGGAAATTTTGAGTGATTGTTTGAAAGGCAATGTTTTAAAGAAAGAAATTTAATGTTTTTCATATTGTAAAAACGCTCTGGCACACTCAATTCTTCAGTCTTCAGGGAAATGCTGAGACAAAAACTATTGCACCAGAAAGAGTACGTTTTGTGAGTACAAGTTAGTGACTAATTTCCATACCTAACACCTTTAGACTTATCAACCTTTCTATAAAATAATTTGGCACGAAACCTAAGATGAAGAAAATCAAGTAACAAGAAACAAAGTAACAAGAAAATCTAAATCTAAAAAATCGAAAATCGTGGCAGATTATTTAGATTTGCGTTTTAGTTTAAAGGAATTGGTTAAGTTACGTTTATACATCACGTACAAAAGATTCAAAGACAATGGAGAAGAAGGGGACCGAGAGAAACGAAACAAAACCATTTTAGAAATTAAAAAATAGAAATTTAAACAGGAAACATAGGCGGAATAATATAAAAAGGAGAGAACGAACGAGGGGAGGGGGAGTACTTTAAAAACGCGCTACAAAACATAATAGATTTGGGACCAAAGCGGGAAGAAAACTTTGCTGGACTCGGCATAAAAGCCGAACAACATTCCCAATTCCATTATGAAATGAAATGAAAAAAACGAATTGCAAAAGGGGGTTTTTGTGCGGGGTACGGTGCGTATCCACGCTTTAAAAAGCACGCGAAAAATTGGCGAGAAAAATTTTTGCGCATCACACTAAAATGCACTAAACTACCGTAACCCTCCAATTTTTTGGCAATTAACCAATTTCATTTTTTTTACTTTTCACCATTATTTTTATGTTTTTTTTGGGGATGGGACAAATGCGACCTCTTTTTGCGCACCGTTTTTTCCGCACCTTGCCCATTAGCGCACCTTTTTTCGCGTCTTAAAAAAGCTCTAAAAAGCTAATCTTAACCAATTTCTATTCCAAAAGTTGTTTTTCTAGGTAATTTGAGGGTGTCGAATTCAAATTTTGACATAACAGAGCGTGTGGAACCAATTTGAAAGACTAGATCAAATTACAGAAAGTTGTCGATTTTTCTCTTTATATAACTCCGTCCGTTTGTTTCCACAAGCTCTGATATGTCAAAATTTCGATTCTACGCCCTCAAATTACCTAGAAAAACAACTTTTGGAATAGAAATTGGTTAACATTAGCTTTTTAGAACTTTTTTAAGACGCGAAAAAAGGTGCCCTAATGGGCAAGGTGCGGAAAAAAATGTGCGCAAATGTCCGGGTGCGCAAAAAAAAGGTCGCATTTGTCCCACTCCCCTTTTGACCATTATTTTTGTTTTTTTTCATTATCTGGAACCAAAGTTAAGTTTATTTTTAACATTTTTTGAACAGATCGCTTTGTTAGAAGGATTTTTACAGGGCGATGGAGGACTTGTCAATGTCGAAATGAAAATTTATTGAAACAACAACAATGAAATCAACGGGCAACAACAATAAGAGGTCGGAATTAACTTTTTTTAGTTTTATTGGGCATAATTAGTTTGGAATCATTAGTTTAGTTTAAGTTTTGTTAGTTTAGTTTGGGCTTAATTAGTTTGGCATGGTAGTTTAGTGCATTTTAGTGTGGAATTGATAAAATCTGTCTAATCTAGACATTTAACTTCATCAAAACTTGCGCAAAAAATTTCCCCTGAAAAAGCCTTAAAGTGTAAATAGGATTCTAACTTACACACCAAAAAAAGTCTATTCAGAATTAAGGATTTAGTACGCCGGAGCGGGTGTTTTTACTAAAACACAACGTACACTTGAACTTGCTAGTAAAATAAACTCTAGAGCTAAGAACTGAAGGGGCATTTAATATCTTAATCCGACAAATTTCAAACTCGCAATTAGAAATTGATAAAATCTTCCTAATCTAGACATTTAACTTCATCAAAATTTCATCAAAACAAACAAAATCCGATTTTCCCGTGTTAAATCGATGAAATTTGACCGTTTGCCAGTGTTCTGTTCGATACTGTGCGCAGAAAAGGGATATTTTGTCGAAAACAAACACGATTCACCACCTTTTCCCCATTTTTTTTGTTTTTCACATCCTTTTTCGTGAAAAATACAGGATTTTCTCTCTATTTTTAAGAGAAATGATCGCAAATTTTTTCACGCATTTTTTGACATGAAAAGAAGAAAATTTTAGCGAAAAACAAATATAGTTTGCGTTGGGATTTTTGGCCTTTTCCTACTTGAAAAATATTGACTCTGGAAAAGGAAAGCTTTTGTTTGAAACCAAAAATGGCACTTGAACAAATTGTTTTGAGAAAATTGAGGCACGGACATGCCTATGTTATTTGACAGAAAAATGGGTAGATATTGGAAAGTTAAGCGCTACTTTGTGCTCACAGAAACGCACACTCTCTGGCACAGTTCGATACTGTGAGATTCATCAATTTGAATACCCAAATGCGCTGGAAGGTGAGCGTTTGTGTGAGCACAGACTTTGTCATCTGAGCCTGAGCCTAAGCTTTTATTTCGGACTCCTTAAGAAGCCGTTACACGCTCCTCCCAAAGCTTCGTTTGTGGTCTAGTGGATCTGCTAAACTGCTAAACTAAGCTGCTAAACTATCGAGCGTGTCACATCTTCGTCCCCAAGTTCCAGTCCCACTCTCGCCAAACTTTTTTTGTTTTAAAAACTTTCCCTTTGCAAATGAATATTTCCAGTGAAATGAAAATGAATATTTTTATGGAATAGAAGCAAGATTAGGTGCCAAAGCGTGTATCCAACTTGGATATACAATGAGAAGCCATAGAAAAGGATAAGGAGGCACAATTTTGGATACAAGATCCGGCATAACAAGTTTTTGGTTGAAGATTAAGCTACTGACTATAAGAAAATCTATAACTTGGCAAGTTTTGCTATAAAAAAAATCGAATCTAACAGTCTGTGGATTGATTTTTCTCGTATACTTTCGGGCTTCACTGTGCTTAATCGTATGCAAATAGGTTCAAAACTGAGAGAAAGGGTTCAAATAAAGATTGTTCTAAGTTCAAAATGAATAATTTATAGCTTAATTTGAATATAATAGTAATAGAAGTAGTTATTATTGTACTAATATTGTTATAATTGTAGTTGTTGTGATCCTAATCTACCTCGATATGATTTGTGTGGATCTAGAATTATAGCCTAACTAATGTACAACTTTTAGCTATTGATATTCTATTTAAAGTATAGCTTACTATACTTTAAATCAGTGTTAAGTATCATAGAATAGTGTTAGAAAATAATTTCATTCAAAAATGAGGTAAACTGAAGAAATTAAGATTTCAGAAGAAGAAATACTAGCCGGGGCAAGGGGAAGTGAAAGAGAAGAGAAATGAGGAAGGGAGAGAAGGAAGAAAGAGGAGAAGGAAGAAAGAAGAGAAGGAAGAAAGAAGAGAAGGAAGATAGGAAGATATCGAATGAAAAGGTTAAAGAAATGAGAAAATGGAAGAGAAAGAGGAAAAAGAGAGGAAAAATATAGAAAGGGAACCAGTTTGGGGAAGGGAAAGGGGAGCGATCGATGGAGCGGGACCAGCCCTGTTCACCTCGTGTTCAACCTCTTTCCCCGAACTCTTTTCATCGTTTTCTCAGCTTTTCCCATTTTTCATCGTCTTTATGTAAACTTTTATCTCATTTCCAAACTCTTTTCCTCAATCCATTGCTTTTTTCGCTTCTTTAGAGCTCTCTTTTTTGCCCGCTCTTTTTTGGATCTCTTTTTTTGCCATCTATTGTCTCCCCTCCCCCCTTCTCCTTCAATCTCTACATTTCAAGCAAAATATTGATAATGATTGACTCTAATAGAGTCAATCAGTTAATAGAATCTAATAAGACATTGAAATCTGGTCTTTGGCAAGCAAATAGAACAAAAGATTGACTGTTAAACTCAAGCATTTTTATCATTTGTTACAAAAAAGTCATCAAAAGCTCTATGTCAGTAATTAAACTGAATAAAATCTCTAAAAAGCCTATTTTCTTTAAAAACTAATAACCGACTCGAATTCCTTGACCCTGAAAACTCCCTGGTGTAAATTTTCAGCTCAATTAGCCTCTAAAAAAAGTGCTAAATCTACGGACGACTCACCGGTGCACAACGAAGCTAAAATCGATTTTTTTAAAAAATCTAATCAATAACAATTTTTATATGCTATCCAACTAAGAAAAATCCAAAGTTTCATCAAAATTTGTCGACTCAAAAAAAAGTTAATAGGGTGAACACGTTTCCAGACTATTTGTTCGAGGTTTACCATCAATTTTCTAGCTAACCGAGAAAGAAATTGAAGTAATTCACTGTAAAGTTGCGATGAAAATTGAAAAATATAAAATGAATGCCTCAAATCGGTTAAAAAAATGGCTTAAACTGATGTCTTACTTGGAGATTCTGGAAAAAGTTGTCGTTGTTCGTTGTTCGTTGTAGTTGTTCGTTGTAGTTGTTCGTTGTAGTTGTTCGTTGTAGTTGTCGATTAGTTTGTTATTACCGTATTTTCTCTAATACAGTGCGCGTCAAAATGATAGGTCCACTCATTAAAAACTTAAAAACTCAAAACTTTATAACAAGAACAAAAAAAATTGTAAAAACTGAATGAAAATAGGTTTTATCATTACTTTATCACTATGGTCAATACTTTGTAGGCCCTCCTTTAAGTGTGACCACGTCCAGAAAACGATTATCCATCGAGTCAGCTAGTTTTTGAAGAGTCGTGGGCATGATCGACCGCCATGAAAGAATTAATTGTGTTTTGAGCTAGGAAACTGACTTGTATGTTCGTCCATTTGCATAAACTTTGCGTACAAGTATTGCCCATAAGTTTTCCATCGGGTTCAAGTCGGGCGAACATGCGGGCCAGTCCAGTAGTGCAGTCCAGTAGTGTAGTAGTGCAACGTGAGCGTCGTCTAAATTATCAGAACCTATCGAAATCTCGAGAACCGCTTAACAGAACCTATCGATGGCATCGAACATTTAGGAAACTCGTGCTTGATCGAGATTTCGGATTACGGTCGGATTACGGTAGGCTACAGCATACGATAGGTTTTATCGTAAAGTTTTGCTTTCTGGTGCAGTGGGATATGCAGAATTTGTGGAAAAGCAGACATCGCCTAAATTCCTCGAAATCTCGAGAACCGCTTATCAGAACCTATCGATGTGGGGTCGGAAAATGTAGCTTACGATGAGATCTAGTGATCTATTAGAGTGTTGAGCTTCTGCAAAAGCTTAGAAACTGTAAAATAGTCACCAACTCGGCTCGTCGGGGTGCACTACTATTAGAGAAGATACTGCACTGCTATTAGAGAAAATATTGTTGTTCTTTGTATATTTTCGCAAATATTTTCTCTATAATGAGTTCTCTTTTCCTTTCTCCTGTCAAACGTGAATTTTTAACATTCCTTTCCCCTCTCAATCAGTAATTTGATCCCATTATTGTTCCGGGTTCAAGTTTTTTTTTTGAAAATTTAAGTTACATAGTCTTCTAGAACATTTTATAAATACTTTATTTAGGAAATGAAATAAATTGCATAAGATTTAAGATTAATACACATGACTTCAGATACGCATAAACACGAAAAGGACCGATAAAAAGCAATATGATAAATTGTATGTAATATATGGGTAGCACAGATAACGTCAAGAATTCACTAGAGCTTCAAGATCAACATCATCTACAAATAATTTGAAGATTTCGAGACTATTGGACTCTCTCAAAACTCGGGGAAATCGGTTCCAATCGATCCGGTCGACTCCCAATCGATCCGGTCGACTCCCAATCGATCCGGTCGACTCCCAATCGATCCGGTCGACTCCCAATCGATCCGGTCGACTCCCAATCGATCCGGTCGACTCCCAATCGATCCGGTCGACTCCCAATCGATCCGGTCGACTCCCAATCGATCCGGTCGACTCCCAATCGATCCAGTCGGTTCCAATCGATCCAATCGATCCAATCGGTTCCAATCGATCCAATCGGTTCCAATCGATCCAATCGGTTCCAATCGATCCAATCGATCCAGTCGATCCAGTCGATTCCAAATTCTCGCAGTTCTGATTGGAAGAGAGTTATAAACAAACTTATTGAAGGTGACTGGAATTTCTAAAATGAAAGAATCTTTCTTTGAATTAACCGTGGGATTAACTTTGAATAAATCTCGAAAAAGAGGGATAGGTTGCCTGCCCTTTACAATTTTGAAACATTCTATTAAATCCGTGACCAAGCGGCGGTTTCTAAGAGATATAAGATCAAAAATTTTGAGTCTATCTGTGTAACTAAAGTTTGCAAATTTGCAATCTATCGTAAAAGCTCTAGAAGAAGACCGAGGGTGGCTACTTTGCGCCAATTTTTTTGAGCAACTGGGTCATTTACGCAACTAGGGTTTGCGCAACTCGCCATTTCTTCTAAGTGGGCCAATCTTTACGATTTTGGGCCAATCTTTCATTTTGTAGATCTCAATAAATGCAACAAAATAATACCAAATCATAAAGATTGGCCAACTTAGAAGAAAGTTATGGCGAGTTGCGCAAATGATCCAGTTGAGGAAAAAATTTGGCGCAAAGTAGCCACTCCCAGAAGACACCCCTATAGGAGCGTCGTGTAGTCTAAGTTTACACTCAAACGAATGCTCATATCTCGACACCAGTACGTTTGTTTCTGCGCACTTGAGTATCAAATTAAAGTAGAGAAGCTGGGTGATTTTTTGAGATATAACACATATTTTAGTCGAGTCGAGTCGAATCTTCCGGTGTTGGGCGACCATCAGGGGCTTCTTGGCAGGTCTTCTAGTCATCAATCCTGTATGAATCAAACGTCTGCTTACTGTCTTTCGATTGATGTCCTTGTTAAATTGATGCTTGATTAATCTGACTCCATCGGAAGCATTAAGATTTGGATCCTTTTTGTGGGCCAAAATTAGAACCTTGTCTTTTCTTGGTGTTGTGACGGGTGAACGACCTGTTTTGAATGCTCGGTGAAGAATTCCAGTCGTTTTTTCTTTCTTGCAAAGCTTTTTCACCGTTTCGAGGCTGCATTTGAATACGCTCGCAACATCCTTTACTTTGTCGCCTCGTTTCCTTGCTTCCATAATCTTTTCTTTGTCGGGAGTGGTCAGATAGGCTCCAGGCATCACTAGAATTAAAAAATAATAAAGCATTGTTATGTGAAAAATAATGAAACAACAGCAAGAAAATAAAAAGTTGAAAAGGGGTAAAGACTTTTGTCCACCTGTTTTGAGGGTTTTTTTTTGTTAACGTCGTTCTTTGTTGCCTAAAATAAATCGTTGTTTCTTTTGGTTATGGGATATAAAAACTAGAGTAAAAATGCTACAAAATACTTTGAAAACAATTTTTAAAACTTGTTAAAAAGTTGAAAAATTTTGCGTTTTAAAAGCTGACCTCGGTAGGGGTAAAGGCTTTTGTCCATGACTGTATAAGTGTCAATTTTCGGATAACAAATTGCTTTTAGGATACGACTAGAGACGAAAGAAGCTTTACGGCAAATAATTTCAATGTTTTTTTGAGAAATTTAAAGGTGGGGAAATATTCTTGAAGAGACTCTTCTTCATGGAGACTTCAAGATTCAAGATCTCTGATCTAAATCTTCTTTTTCAATTTTGTTTAATGTAGAATTCATTTCTACGAGGGAAAATAGCATTTCCCGTGGAGAAATGATGGGATTTCGTAGACGCTAAAGCTAGTTTCCAATTATGGGACCATTTTTCAACCAGATCAAGATCTGACATGGCATCTGACATTTGCAAAAGCTCTTCTAGAATATCTAGAATATCTTCTAGAAAAATTTAAAAGCCTAATATTGAAAACAGCAAAACGTCAGCAAATGTCAGTAAACAAAATCAGGAAAACAAAACGCTCAATATTGCGAAAATTTCCCCAAATTTTGCAGATCTCTCGAAAATCTCGCAATTTTTCGATTTTCTTTAATTTTTGAACTTTCTCGTAATGAAAAATGATGTCATTGAGAGGAAGATCCAAATAAAATATCGCCTTTCCTCCGCTACCATTCTGGTGCAAAATATTTAAGTATTCAAAAGAAAAAAAAATGGATTTATTTACTTTTCCGTCATTTGGTGTGTTCATAGCTAAGATTTCTCTATTTGCAATCCGGGGAAACACTTTTTAGGGGAAAAGGGAAGGGGAGACATTGCACACAAACAGAGATCGAAAATACGCAAATGTCTACCAAATACCAAGTCAACACTTCAGCTTTTTAGACTCCTGTAGTTGGTGCTACTGTTTTTAGGGGCTTGAGGGCTGTTTTTAGGAGATCGACTGAAGTTTTAATGGGTTCACGGTGAATTTGATAGCTTTTTTTGCTTCCAAGCCTTGGAAACAATCTTATTTGCTAGAAATGAGCTTTGTTGGTGTGCAAGAGCTTTGTTGAGCTTTGTTGGTGTTCTAGGCCTGGTAGGACTAAAGTCATGGACTAGACTAGCCTGGATAATGGTCTAAAGATCAGAAGATCAGAAGAGGTCTAAAGATGCGGCGAGAAAATATTGTATGCGTCATAAGGCGTCATATCATAAGGCGATATCTGGCTTGAATCAAATGTGGCAAGCAGTTGAAAGCTGCATCGTTTATCGAAACTTAAACTTGGGTAATTAAACCAATAAATGAAAAACAATGAAAGGGAGAGAACAGAAAACAATGTAGAATGATTTAACTAGGGAATATTGTTAACTTATCGTGGTTTTTGACTCGCGAAATAGCCTATCTGATGCAGTTTTTCGCGCTGATTCCGAATCTGCAATCAGTTTTTGCCAAACGCTTCTCTATCACGAGATATTTGGCATACAAGCTTTTTGGGTCTCTTGGGACGGGAAAACAGGGACAGTTTAGGCTTTATAGGAAACAATAAAGATAGAGAATTAACATTCCCAACATTCCCTAGTATGATTACTTTACAGACTAACAATTGGGGTGACATGGTATGAGAAAATGAATTGCTTTACGATTTACGCCACTGGCTTTATACCATGCCGTTCTTCCAAATTACGTTCCTATTTTCGTCGCATTTTTGTCTCTTTCTTTTCCCCAAATTTCTTTCTGATTTTTTGAGAAAACTTGTGTTTGTGGCTTCGCTAGGTTCCTATTTACGTGCGGTTTTAAGTAACTGACGGGGGTGGGACAAATGCGACCTTTTTTTGCGCACCTGGACATTTGCGCACCTTTTTTTTTGCTGGAAAAGGCCTTAGGAAAAGTCGTAGAGCTTCAAAAACGTTTTCATTGAGGGGAATCGTATGCGTAGATTCAGAATTTTGACAAATCAGACCTCGCTGACACGTCAAATTTGGGCTAAAAGGCAAAAACTCCGGAAAAGCGTTAAGTTGCGTAGTTTTTGCCTTTTAGCTCAAATTTGACGTGTCAGCGAGGTCTGATTTGTCAAAATTCGGAATCTACGCATACGATTCCGTTGTTTGGAAACATTTTCGAAGCTCTACGGCCTTGCCTAAGGCCTTTTCCAGCAAAAAAAAGGTGCGCAAATGTCCAGGTGCGCAAAAAAAAGGTCGCGTTTGTCCCACCCCCGAATTTTGAGAAAACTTTTGTTTGTGGCTGGCTTCGCTAGGTTCCTATTTACGTGCGGTTTTAAGCAACTGACGCGAAAGCGATGCGACGCGATTTCTAAAGCATGGATATGCACCGTGCCCCGCGCAAAAACTCCTTTTTGCCATTCTTTTCATTTTTCAGGATTGCATAGTTTTTCGGGATTTGATGTTTCTTTTCAAGCGCACGCTGTTTTTGTAATTTGCTTTTTGCCATTCTTTTCATTTTTTGGCATTTCATGATGGAATTGTGGGTGTTATTAGGCTTTTATGCCGATTCCCGTGAAGCTTTCTTCCCCTCGTAAAATCTATTATGTTCTTCCAGCGCGTTGCTAAAGTACTCCCTCGGCTTTCGGTCGTTCCCTCCTTTTTATATTGTTATGCCCATGTTTCCTGTTTAAATTTCGAAAATCTTTCTGTTTCGTTTCTCTCGGCTCTCTTCTACTCTATTGTCTTCGAATCACGTACGAAAAGTCCTTATTTTACCTTATAACATTTTATTTGCCGAAAATCCCTTACTTTATACCATTTTACTTATTGTATACTTACTTACTTATTATTGTATTTAGAGTCATGTCGAAGAACCTTGTGGGCATGTTGACCGTTGATGGGCACGAGTTTATCGTTAATTGCGAGAATGAGGAATGCAAGCACGAGAATCATTTCGATGCAAACTCTTGATGGAAGACGTCCACATCGACGGTTTGCAAGCTGGGAAGCCAAGGTAAAATTGTGTACTATCAGGTCACTACATAAGTCTCGAGACATTCCCAAATAACTTTTGTTTCACCATTGATCGCTTTGATCTTTTTTATAGTCATTTTTAAATAAAAGAAATAAATAATAGGTTTCTCGCTTGATCATTTTTTGTAAAATCGCTTTTTACGGAAAGGGTTGCTTTTGATCCCAACTTCATATTTTTGAGCTCCCCAATTTCCAAAAAGTCGCTCTCTGCAGCTTCACCAGCCAGCAAGTTTCTTTTTTAACACTAGACACATAGAATGACTATTTGAAAGAATCAAAGCGATTCATGGTGAAACAAAAAAGTTATTTGGGAATAAAATTTTGCCTTCAAACTTACGTAGTCCCCTAATAAATGCTTTCCCAATTCTTTAATTTCTTTCGTTTTTTCGGGATTTGATATTTCTGTTTTTGTAATGGGTATCGTTGCTTTTTTCGTTCTGTACTAATAAACCGTAAAACTATAAATCCGATTTGCAAAAAGCGCTAGATCTAACAAATTTTGCTATGTAGTTTACTTGCAAACTGAAAAATGCTAGATTTGAAGAACAAAAAAACTCGAATACATTTATTCTCTCAATTCATCTCATATTAAAGAGTACCCTTCTAAATGTTTTGGCACTTTAAATAATCAAAATTAAACAATGAAAGCAGGGAATGTAAATAAAAGTCTCATAAAAGAAAAGCTCTAAAAAAAGAAAGATAAAGAACGATAAAAAAAATAAAATAAGAATATAAAGAATCCGGAATAAATGAGGCACACTGGGGGAAAAAGATTTGGCTTTTTTTTGGGGAAAATAAAGTGATGGATAAAAGAAGAATCACAAGACATTCATGAAAAATTATGGATTGGATAAAAGATGGGGTAGCTTTCAAAAGAAATAGACATGATTTAGAAATCTCTAACATCGCAATTAAAACTAGCGTTTCTATTCAGGATTATTCAGGGAATTCAGTCAGTTATCAATACAAAAATTACTATGCAAAAATGCGAATAAAGTTAAAATAAGTCAAAATTTTTAAAAAAACCTTTTAAAAGAAGATAAAACTGAGCAAATTGGGAACACAGGGAAATCACATTATTGCTTTGGAATTTCTTGTTTTTGGGGAAACAAATCTATGTAGTACTTGGATTGTAAATTTATTTTTTTTTGGCTGTTTGTTTGTAATTTGTTTTTTTAGCTAAAATTTATCAATTAGATCAAAATTTTTTTGACAAAATATTTCTTAAAATTGTCTATAATGATCTATGTTAAAATTTCAATGTTTAAAGTGATTGGTTACCCGCAGAAGAGGAAAATGACGAATGAAAAAGATCGCGTGGATGCCTTGGGGCGACAAGCTCTCCTTTAACTGATGGATGATAGGAATAATCGAGGACATGATTGTAGAAAGGATAAGTGGGATTATTGAAGACTGGCATCAAAACCTCGTACATGATCACCAAGAGAAGGACGGCACCCGAGAAGAAGAGAGCGAGATAGCAGAGTTCCTGGATAAATATTGGTTTGTTGAAATTATTGCTTTGGTTGGGGTTTAAGAATGGACGACTACAAGGGTCTAGAGGCTTAGGCTTAGGCTTAGGCAGTAGATATGTTATCTCTAGGCTGTAGACATGTTATCTAATCAAATCTTGCATCAAACTGGATCCAAAATCGATCAGAACCATTTTATTCGACATGAATTGCTCGGATAAAACGTCTACATAATCTAGATAGATATCTAGACTTCGAGATCGATTCAAGACTTAGAATAACACGTTAACTAGTGATAACTAGTGATAACTAATGATAACTAATGATAACTAATGATAACTAATGATAACTAGTGATAACTAATGATAACTAATGATAACTAGTGATAACTAATGATAACTAGTGATAATTAATGATAATTAGTGATAACTAGTGATAACTATTGATGTGTTTTGAAAATGAACAAACCTTTCCTCGAAAAGGCACCACATCGGGATCAGAGAGACCCAAATCGTCATCGAAATCCCAACACATTTACACGTAACGAAATAATGCGATCAAAGTATGAAAACTAAAAACTTATGATTATTTTTGCTAATTTTAAACTTCAACTCACCAATACACGTAGTTGAAGACACGTTTTTTTTGAGAAAAAGTTATTTTTGATCTTCTGTTGATGGAGCTGGATCGGATGGGACAAAATCTCGACCAATAGATGAGCCGGAAGTGCTTAGCTGAACAGAGTACATTAGGAAACGAATCAGAGTAGCTTAGCCGTCTTTATTACCCCATTTTGCACTAACTTGACCAAAAAACCAAGTCTATTTCCAAATTTCCAACTAGGGAATCCCTTGTAGTTAGATTTCGGGAGCTATCTGACTCCAAGGTGAAATATGTTTTCAAATGGTTAAAGATATTCCGAAACTTCAAATCCTACATATCATAAGCCGTTTTTGAGATAACCCTTCAAAGTTTTGATCAATTTCATCAAACAGCAAGCTAGCCTTGGCGCCGATCGTTTATCAATTAATTTGGCGAGTGCTTCTAATCCGATTTCGGATTGTATGATATATAAATTGTGCAATACTCGGATCTGGATTTGAAAATTTTAAAAACCTATTAGATTTCGATATAAATTACCCAAGTTTTCAGTTATGAGCACCTCTTTCCGAGAAAATTCAGGGTTGGCGCTTTAAAGCGTGGTAAAACTACCGTACCCCTCCAATTAGTGCAAAATTTCATTTTTTTTTCATTCTTGGGGAATAGGACAAATGCGATCTTTTTTTTGCGCATCCGGCCCATTAGCGCACCTTTTTTCGCGTTTTAAAAAAGCTCTAAAAAGCTAATATTAACCAATTTCTATTCCAAAAGTTGTTTTTCTAGGTAATTTTAGGGCGTAGAATCCAAATTTTGACATATCAGAGCTTGTGGAAGCAAACGGACGGAGTTATACAAAGAGAAAAATCGACAATTTTCTGTAATTTGATCTAGCCGTTTTGTCTTTCAAATTGGTTCCACACGCTCTGTTATGTCAAAATTTCGATTCTTCGCCCTAAAATTACCTAGAAAAACAACTTTTGGAATAGAAATTGGTTAATATTAGCTTCTTAGAGCTTTGTTTTTGTGACTTTTTAGTTGAAAAAACTTTTTTTTCATTCTTGTTCATTTCATTTTATTCTTTTTGCGTTTTTTTCAACATTTCAACGTTTTTTCAACTAAAAAGTCACAAAAACAAAGCTTCCGCCATAGAAAATGATAAAAACCACTTCACTTAACATAGAAAATGATAAAAACCACTTAAATCACGATAAAAAAAATGATAAAAACCACTTAAATCACGATAAAAAAAATGATAAAAACCACTTAACTTAACATAAAAATGATAAAAACCACTTAAATTAACATTAGTTGGCATCAAGTTTGTGGAGCAGATCGTCAGGAAGCAAGTGAGTCTAAAAGAACTCTACAAACAAAGCTTCCGCCACAGAAAATGCTGTTAAAAACGTAACTTAGCTTTATCCTCTTTGTTTCCTGCAAAAACAAACGCGATCACATCAGAAAAATGCAAAAAGAATAAAATGAAATAAACAAGAATGAAAAAAATGAAATTTCGCGCAAATTGGAGGGGTACGGTAGTTTTACCACGTTTTAAAGCCCCAACCCTGAATTTTTTTGCGCCCTTTCATCTCAAGAGGCTCTTTCCTCTCGTTTGAAGTTGGCCATTTTCACTTTTTTTTGAGTTTTTCAATTTTTGATCTTGAAAATCTCGAAAACTAAATAGACAATTTTCATTTTTTTTTTTCAGCCCTTCTAGTGGGATTTCCTCTACTTTCTGTAAATCATAATATTAGTTTTGTGAAACCAATTCCATCAATCAATCAATGTAAAATCAATCAAATGCCTAATCAAACTCGTTTTATCTAGATTTCGGTTTCGAATTCAAGTCTCAAGTTCACCTAAAACCCACCCGACTACTCGCTGTCTCGTCTAGAGTCTCAGGAATCTCAAGATGATCGATTTGTTCACTTTGTTCACTTTGTTGGGGTCTTCCTTCCGAGTATTCTCTCGATCTAGCAACCGGTGATGAAGCAGAAAGCGAATGGAAAATATCGTCGAGAGTCGTTTGGGAAAGAGCGAAATCCTCGACCGGTATCACGCTTTTCACCTTTAAAAATGATTAAAGGTACTGAATTTTTTTTTTCTTTAAATTACCCTATTGACGTGATGGAGCAACTCGGCGACTGTGGCTGTTCCGTCAGGGATATGAGCGTAAACTGTGGAACAATGGATGGCGGTAATCTGGAATTGAATCAGAATTGGAGCAGAATTAGATCAGAATTAGATCAGAATTAGATCAGAATTCGATCAGAATTGAATTAGAATTCGATCTGGAATCAAAACAGGGACCTGAGTGTAAAATTCTTTAAATTCTCTTTCTTTTAACACTAAATTCATGGTCAAAAAGTTAAAAATTCAATTTCTAGTACAACTTTTCCTCCTGACCTGAGTAGAGGGGTAATATAGACAGTTAAGTTACTGTAATTCGTTTCCTAATGTACTCTGTTCAGCTAAGCACCTCCGGTTCATCTATTCATCGAGATTTTGTCTCCTTAAAGAAGCACCATGCGCTTCTAATCTACTTAAAAAGGAAAGTCAACTGCCAAATGATAAGAGCCATAAACCTATGAACGTAGAATTTCACGCTGAATCCGAATCTGCTTTCCGTTTATGCAAAGGGGCACTCTGTCAAAAGTTATAAGCATGTAAAGTTTTGTATGGGATTTCAAAAATCAATTTCATAAGCAGATTCTCGAGGGGCTAGAAAGCTGCTGTGGTGGCCGAGTGGAAGTCACCTAGAATACAAAGCAAGACCTCTCAGGTTCGACTCCGCCTTTGTACTTTTCTCTATTCCTTTTTTGGATTTGCTAATTGTTTGCGAAGTTAATTTTTCAAAATTTTAAGGTTCTTCTCCCTTATGAGCGTGGCCGAGTGGTCTGAAGCGGCTAAAGCGTCTAAAGCGTCTAAAGCGTCTGAAGCGTCTAAAGCGTCTAAAGCGTCTGAAGCGTCTAAAGCGTCTAAAGCGTCTAAAGCGTCTAAAGCGTCTAAAGCGTCTAAAGCGTCTAAAGCGTCTAAAGCGTCTAAAGCGCTGTATCAGTCTGGGATCAAAGACGGGGGTTCTTGGTTCGACCCCTCTGCAATGCTGGAGTCTTTTTTTTGACTGTTTTGAATAAAAGAAATTGTAAGTAAGACTTTAACAAGACTAATTTCGATTTTAAAAATAGATTCAGACCAATCTTTGGTAACAATTGATAACAATCGTTTGGTAATTTTAAAGTTTTTTTTGTTTCTTTTGTTCTATTTTGTTTAGATTACCCAAGAGAGTTAGGAAAAGAAATAAGAACTAAAAAAGGTAATAAGTTTCAGTCAAAATAGAACCAATTTGTCGTTAGTGAGAGGGAAAGCTGTGTAAGTGAAATTGGAATTGAAAGAATTGAAAAGAATTGAAAGAATTGAAAAGAATTGAAGGAATTGAAAAGTTCTTCAGCTTTCCCCTCTTTCCTTTTCATTTTCCCATGCCTTAATACTGTTTGCACTTTGGCCTAAGTGACTCTCCCCTTTTTTTTCCCTTTTCCTTTCATCCTCAACTACACAAAAACGATGGCTTCTATTTTTTTTTTTTTTTCAGCCATTCAACCAGAGACACTGTTTTCAGAAAATGTTGAATTTAGAAGACGGTAAATAGAATGATTAAAGGTTTAAAGAGCATTATTTATACAATAGATCGACTGTATACATAATGATCTACAGTATACGGCAGATCGTATTGTAGAAGTCAAGCCATGCCATTCGATGACTTAGGTTCAGCTTGAAGCTATGACTAAGCCTTTTGAAGTACCCTATCTACTGTACACAATGCACTATGTACAGTACTATCGTACTATGGACAGTACTATCGTCCTATGAACAGTACTATCGTCCTATGAACAGTACTATCGTCCTATGGACAGTACTATCGTCCCATGGGCAGTACTATCGTCCTATGCACAGTACTATCGTCCTATGCACAGTATGCTATCGTACTACAGCCCCTTGCTCACCTTTGCCCCTTGGATCCCCTCGACGAGTAAAGCAGCCGCCTCGTTGGCACTCTTCGAGTCCGGTGTCTTCAATGTCAACGTATATCCCTCGCCGAACTTTGTCTTCAAATGTTGCTTTGATCCAATGCATCGAATTCGACCATCATCCATTATAGCGATCCTTGTGCAAAGAGCCTAAATGTATATAAGTATTAGAGGAAGGCTCGTATTTTTAAAAAGTTTTGCTCGTCCGGAAATCAAAAGTTTACGAAGCTTTGTTTCTTACTGGTTTTGTTGTTGTGTTGTGTGTTTTCTGACTAGAGGTGTACAAAAACAGAAGCTATTTAGGCTCTGATCAGCTCTGATTAGTTGTTTTGTTGATTTGTTGAATTTTTTATTGTTGATGTTGATGTTTGTTGATTTATTCTAAAAAAACACACCTCGCATTCCTCCATCGAATGCGATGTGAGCACAACAGCTCTTCCTGCTTTTCTCAATCGAGTCACAACTGTCCACAAGAATTGCTGTGATCCTGGATCCATGCCAGCTGAGGGTTCATCCTAAAAATTCTTATTCAACAATAGATTTCTTCAAAACCCCTCACCAAAAGAATGACTGGCGGTTGACTAACAAGAGCCACCGCAACCGACAATTTCCTCTTGTTTCCACCAGATAAATCCGATGTTAAAACATTTGCATAAGGACGGAGATGAAGAGAGAAAAGAAGGGATTTCACAACCTATAAAATAGAATAAACATGAAAGAACCTATGAAATATCCTTCTCAAATCTCTCCTTCTCAATCTCTCCTTCTCAATCTCTCCTTCTCAAGATCTCCTTCTCAAGCTCTCCTCCTCAAGATCTCCTTCTCAAACTCTCCTTCTCAAGCTCTCACTTGTTGTATCTTATGCTCGGGAACGCCTCGAATTCGAGCATAAAACGTCAATTGTTCTTGTGTGGTGAGCTTCATATGAAGAGCATCAAATTGTGGACAATAGCCAAGATGGCGGAAGCCTTCGGAAGCACAATGAACGACTCTAGAAAGCAAGGATTTGTTAAACTGACTTAAGGAGCAGTTGGCTAGGCTTATCGTCTAGCCATCTTCTAGGCTGGTCTTCTAGGCTGCTTTGGTTAATAGTTTGATTCTAAACTAACAAGGGAAAGGCACTGATCGTTTTCATCATTGTCATCATTGTCATCATTATCATAAATGTTAATTAAATGCCTTTCCAGCAATGCCTTTCCCTTGTGATGCTGAGTCTGAGCCTGTGGTTAGATTTGGTTCGAATTGACTTCGGCATAGTCTAATAGAGCTAGCATAGCCTTTTCTTTGCCCTAATCATAACGAAAAACTCACTGTGATCCAACCACTTCGACTTCTCCTTGTCCAATCGGATGTTTCCCAGTCAACATCGCGAAAGTCGTTGTTTTACCAGCTCCATTTAAACCAAGAAGACCTAAAACCAAGAAGACCTCTCTCTTAAAGAACCTTAAAGAACTTTAATCCATAAAAACTCACCAAAGCATTCCCCAGGCGCTACAGCAAACGAAACGCCTTTTACAGCTAAATGTGAGCCGTACATCTGAAAATCATGACCTTACAGTAATTCAATTTCTCAAACTTTTGCCAGATCGTGTACAACCAGTCCCGCATGTTCTCGATCCTCATTTTTCTCTCGAATGAAACGGACCTGAGAATGGCTTTGATTTAAGCACTCTTTGCTTTGATTTAAGCTCTCTTTCTTCCTCATTTCCCTTGTATTTCCTTTTTTCTCTGGAAAAAAGATAGCTATCGGATAGCTATTGAGCTATTTAGCTGTTTAAATGGATGGGTTAGGGCATTTGCCTGGCAAGAGCAAAGGTAGAGCAAAGCAGAAGGGTCGAGGGTTCAATCCCTCTCCAGAAATCCGGAAATCTTTCTTTACGATTCCTTAATGTAGGACCTGTAGGTAGGTACTGTAGGTCCTACAGCACTCTGTAGGTCTTTCAGTACTCTGTAGGTCCTACACTACCCTGGAGGTCCTACCCTGTAGGTCTTACAGTACCCTGTAAGTCCTACAGCACTCTGTAGGTCCTACAGTACCCTATAGGTCCTACCCTGGAGGTCCTACAGCCCCCTGTAGGTCCTACAGCCCCCTGGAGGTCCTACAGCCCCCTATAGGTCAACATTAGCGCAAAATTAAAAGGAAACTATAATAGAACTATTGAAGAATTGTCTCACCCGATCCCTTTCTCTGACCACATCATTATCCTCCTCTGTTCGCGATTTCTCAAGCGCGAATCCAGTTCTCAAACGCTCGATTCGTCTAAAAGATAACGTTAAATAAAGTCTCTTTTTCTGATTACCGAAAGACACCAAAACGTCCATTCTCAGCCAATATGAAGATCACGAGCAAGACGATGAATTGGAACTAAAAGTCGAAGATTGATAGATTGATAGATTGATAGATTGATAGATTGATAAGATGATGGAAGCTTGCATTTGCAGCTACAGTAAGCTAGAGCGTATAGCTACAGTAAGCTACATCTACAGCCAGCTACAGCTACAGTAGCAAGTTTGCTCTCAAGGCTATTTGACCTTCTTTAAGCTCTGTTTCTCAAGGCTATATGACCTTCTTTAAATCAAAACTTACAGCCAATGCCATGACATGTCGTCCCATAATATCATATGAGAGAATTGGTGGAACCGGGATCTCATCAATCATATCTTTCCGGTTCAATCCGTCTAAATTTCAAATGTTAGCTCATGTGAACAGCTAGAATGTGTCCCTGAAAGTAATCCGTTTCCTAAAACGTGGCCACTTTTTGAAAGCCTACTGTCATCTTGCATATTGACAAGATTGCTTTCAAAAATTGACATTTTGGAAAACGATTGCGTGGAACACACTCAGCTCTACTAAGTAGAGAACTGTTTCAACTCGATATTGAGTTAGGAAATGAGACTAAGGGGAATCGAACCAGGGTGAGGAGGGGGCCGCTATCGCGATCGAACTAAAAAACGATCTCCATCTGATCTGATCTGATCTGAAAAGCATCGTCTCAAAATTTTAAGAGACACATGTTTTTCAATTTTATTAAACCAATGCAAAATTTCCGAGAAAAACACTTTTGAAGTTTGGGACTTTTTGAAAAAACCGCTGAGGTATAGGGCCTAATTACTCTCGAGAGAGAAGCAAGCGGATGGTGTAGAGGATAGTGTGCTTGCACCTCGCGAGATAGCGGGCCCCCCTCCTCACCCTGGTTCGATTCCCCTTAGTGTCAAATTGAGATTTTCAAAAATTTGACAGTGAGGGGAATCGAACCAGAGTGAGGACGGGACCGGAATTGCGCGAGGTGCAAGCACACTATCCCCTGCGCCATTCAGGTGGGTTTTGAGGGGTGGTAATTTGGTGCTATACCGCGGCGGTTTCTTCAAAAAGATTTGTCTCTTAAAATTTCGAAACTCTTATGGATGGATGGATCAATGGACTCTTATGGATGGATGGTTGGAGTTCATTTCCCGTTCTAAGATCATTTCCCAACTCAACGCCCAGTTAAAACAGTTCCCTAATAAGAGGGACAAGACAAAAAAGACTCTCGTAAAAAAGCAACGCAAAAAAAAAACTACTCGTGAGCTGAAGGTAAACTTTACGAAAAGATGAGAGAAAACTGATATTTTTTCCGAAAGAAAGAAGTAGTTAAGAATTGAAATTTTCGTCGCTTTCAAGGACTTTTTATAACTCACTTTCCGCTCGGGTTAACTCTAAAGAAAGAAAATTGTTTTGTGGTGATATGGTTTTTAAATTTTCAAATCTCTTACCAAGCATCATCTCGGCGAAATGGAAGACTTGATAGACAAAGGAGCCACTAAAATGAGGCGATTGATAAAAGGTTACAGTAAGTTACAGTAAGCTTGTAGCAAAAACGTCTGTCTGTCTATCTTTCTGTCGATCTTTTTGCCTTTAGTTTTTTTGTGTTTTTCTTAGCACCAATCCTTCTAATTGCATTATTTTAACTATGATTCGATGCAGAATAAAATTGCGCGTCGAATGATACCAAAATCAACTCAAAATGCGATTTCCATGCAAAGTTATGGGGCAAAAGGTTAAGCTCCACCCACAATCGACGGGGTTTAGGTTTTTAGTCAATAACTTTGCATGGAAATCGCATTTTGAGTTGATCTTGGTATCATTCGACGCGCAATTTTATTCTGCATCGAATCATAGTTAAAATAATGCAAATAGAAGGATTGTTGCTAAGAAAAACACAAAAAAACTAAAGGCAAAAAGATCGACAGATTTTTTTTCGTTATGTCTAAGTTACAGTGTATTGACTTACCGATAAACACCCATTCCAAGGTTGAATTGTGGACTGAGAATCATGAAGACAACGGAGCACACATTGTACGCGTTTTCAAGGGTTTCATCCTATGTTTTTACGTCTTTTTATGTTCATCCTATGTTTTTATGTTTGCGCGCCAAGCTACAGTAATCCCTAAAGCCTGTCAGCTCAATAGTAAGAGTAGGCTAGGGCTGACATGGCTGACATGATTGACATGGCTGACAAGGCTGATAAGGCTGATAAGGCTGACAAGGCTGATAAGGCTGACAAGGCTGATAAGGCTGACAAGGCTGATAAGGCTGATAAGGCTGACAAGGCTTTCTATGCTTCTAGGCTTTCTATGCTCTCCCCAACACTCACCGTTTTCATCAATTGCTCTAAAACCATCACAACCATCGAAGTGACAACGCCGATGAAGAAGAGACCGATTGAGATGAGAATGAAAGCGAGTGAGGGAATGGTGAAGAAGCGCTGAAGGACAAACACGAACAAGAGAGCGCCCATTCTAGAATTTGAAGGATTGAAATGTTTTGACAGATTGAAAGATTTTGACAGAGTGAAAGAATTTTGAAGTTCAACGTTCAACTCACCCATAAACGAAAAAGAGAGTAAAGAAGGACATAGCGGTGGCAAAGTTATAGGTGACTTCAAGGACGCCGATACATCGATACATGATCAAGATGAGGAATGAGGCAAGGATGACAATCGACTGAAAAGAAATCCCCTGATTCACATCTCTAATGATATCGATTCACAATTCTAATGAAAGTGTGCTTCTTGTGATTAAATAATTAATTAAACAAATTTACATTGTATTATTATTTGTTTTGATTTGTTTTGATTTGATTTGATTGATTTTATGGGAGTAGGACAAATGCTACCTTTTTTGCTGGAAAAGGCCTTAGGCAAGGTCGTAGAGCTTCGAAAATGTTTTCATAGAAGGGAATCGTATGCGTAGATTCCGAATTTCGACAAATCAAACCTCGCTGACGCGTCAAATTTGGGCTAAAAGGCAAAAACTGCGGAAAAGCGTTAAGTTGCGTAGTTTTTGCCTTTTAGCCCAAATTTGACGTGTCAGCGAGGTCTGATTTGTCGAAATTCGGAATCTACGCATACGATTCCCTTATATGAAAACATTTTCGAAGCTCTACGACCTTTCCTAAGGCCTTTTCCAGCAAAAAAAAAGGTGCGCAAATGTCCAGGTGCGCAAAAAAAAAGGTCGCATTTGTCCCACCCCCGATTTTATTTTATTTTATTTGATTTTGATTGATTTTATCTGATTTTATTATAACTGCACTTTACGCTGTAACGGTTTTTTTTTCTTCATTTTTCTTTCTCTAAAAACGTTTCCCCTGATAATTTTATGTTTTTTTTTGTGTATTCTGGCATGAGGGAAAACATAAAAACCAGATTTCGTTGAAATCAAAATCGATTTAGAATCAATTTAAAATCAATTTCAAATCGATCAAAATCGTTGGAATCGATCAAACTGTGAAGTTCAATTTTTCCCATAAAATTTTAGCTTTAATAGTCAAATTTTCAGACCAATTGATTGGGCCGTTTCTTTCTAAAACAGCAAAACAGACAGACAGACAGACAGCCGAAACAGACAGATACAGTACTGGACAATGAAATATCATATTTGAAAAACGATCGTCACGTTCGCACGTCTGTAACTTCTTTGTCTTTGACTTTAAACTATTAGTGTTATACATTTTCTGAAAGCTTTTTTCAAGGGCTACACAATGGTAGTATTAATATTTAGAAACACCGTATTTTTTTGACGCATTTCAGCGCGTGCGAAAGTGACGATCAGTTTTCAAATATGATATTTCATTGTCCAGTATTGTAGTTGTAGCTTTAAATTTGCATTTAAAGAAATTCCCATAACTATGATAGCGTTTTTTTTTTAAGTGCACACTTTACAAAGGGGAATTAATTACGTGGAACACACTCAACTAACTCTAATAACTCTAATAACTCTAATAACTCTAATAACTCTAATAACTCTAATAACTCTAATAACTCTAATAACTCTAATAACTCAACAAACTCACAAAATCAAATATGTACTCGATTAGCCAATACATTTTTCTCTTCAAACCGGAAACAAGTTGTAGATGCATACTGTGGGTTTCACTGGAAAATCAGATTTGTTTAATTGTTGAATAGTCTAAGAGAATTTTACCGATCCGTGACGAGAAACGAGGCAAAACCGGCTGGGATGATGCAGAAAGTGAAAATGATCAAAACGACTCGAAAAAGTGAAAGAGCAAGTCTGGAAATTCGTTGATAGTAAAGTACTATGTGTGTTGCTGGAATGCTGGAATGCTACTTGCTAGAATACTATACATAAAGTAATACTATCATAATTGTGAGTGAAGTATGGGTCAGATTGAAAACTTTACTCTTAGAAGTGTTTTGTGATAAAAAAGGAATGCTTAAAATGAAATGAAAAGTCAAATTCTCCATTAAAAACGAATCGATTTCGCTTAAAGATACAACAATGAGCCCCCACCAAAGGCTTCGTTCACTTTTAACTTTTTAAACAAACTAATATTTCATCCGGTTTAATTACCCAAGTTGTTTGCTACTTTTAGTTTAAACACTTACACTTGTACAGCGTCAAACGAGTCCTCAGCTGTTCGATTCATCGGATGATTGAATGTAACGATGCCCAAATTGTCAATCTTGTTAGCTAAAAAAGAGATTTGGTTACGAGCTACGAGAGGTTACAGCTACGAGAGGTTACAGCTTACAAAAAACTCACCCAATTCCGGATTCTCAACAGCAACTGCTCTCAAAATCGCATTACTAATCGCATTATAATAAATCGGTAACGAAGGCCAAACTTTATTGTTAAACCAAATCTAAACAAACAATTTTTAGATACAATTTCAACAACTTCAACTTTCACTTACTTTCACATTCTCTTTTGTATCTTGATTCGCAAAGATATTAGCGATTACTTGTTCCAAAGTATAATTAGCAGTGAATGTGTCATTAACCTGTAGAAATTGAATGTGAAATTTTGAAAATCAAAAAGCAAACCATTGTCGAATTTCCTTCCCAAAGTGAACCGTTCAGTCCGAGTTCGATGCCAGCTAGGGAAAGCTGGGTTATCTAAAATTAAGAATGTTTTCTTAATTTTGTTTGGAACCGTATTGGGACCGTATTGGAACCGTATTAGATCAAAATAGGAACCGTATTGGAACCGTGTTGGAACCGTGTTGGAACCTTATTGGAACCGTATTAGATCAAAATAGGAGCCGAATTGGAACCGTATTGGAACCGTATTGGAACCGTATTAGATCAAAATAGGAACCGTGTTGGAACCGTATTAGATCAAAATAGGAACCGTATTGGAACCTTATTGGAACCTTATTGGAACCTTATTGGAACCGTATTGGAACCGTATTGGAACCGTATTGGAACCGTATTGGAACCGTATCCAATCACTCACGACTTTTAAATACAATTACGATAGTTCAATCTGTAAATAAACTACAAAGATCTTCATTAACAAAAAATGAAAAAAAAGATCCCCTTACCGTGTCATTGAATCCATCGAGCACTTCTCTAATATTTTCTTGATCCGCTTGCATATTCTCATGTCCCAACGACCAGCCACCAATTCTTAAACAAGTCATTTTTCTTTAGGAATTTTTTTTCTCAAACATTGCATGCATATTCTCGTAGCTGTGAACGAATCTCGTGATGAGGCGATATTGAGAAATATTTCTGCCCGACAAATCCCGAATCACATCGGTTGTGTTTGCCGAGAGGAAAGTCGGCAGATCATCGATCGGATAGTCATCCTAAATACGATAATAGTAAAGCTATAATATAATCAGCTTTTCTATATAATATGAGCTATATAAAAGCCCTATATAAATGCGCTATATAATATACGCTATATAAAAGCGCTATATAATAAATAATAAAACTTTAACTATAACTAGCTAAGATGCGTTTCTCGTATGCTATTTGCTTACTGCATCTTTACAATTTTGTTTTTTCAAACGCTTTTTAAAAATAATGTCGAAACCAACATAATTTCTATTTTTACTATTAAAAAAGCTTAACCCTTTCTCTGCTAAATGGCTTTTGAGAAATTCTTGGAAATAATTATTTTTGTGGATTTTCACAAAGGCGCAAAAGCGAGCACCCAAAACTGCTCAAACGCCAAAGTCAAAGCGATTTGGACACTTTCTTCAATACAAACCTATTTTAATGTCAAAGTAAAAAAGATAGAGCTCATTTGATTGCATAAGTCTGTAAAATTTCAAAACGATCCCTTCAGCGATTTTCTTTAAAAAAAGCAATTGAAAATTTTACAGAAAAAATGCGTTTTTTTTCGAGTTGAATCGAGCTTTGGAGATCTGCTCTTTTATAGATCTGCGGCTGCCGGTTTTACCTGTGTACACGTCCATCCCACATGTGGATCACAGCCACATGAGAAATCGACATTGTACGGAATATCGTCGAGATTCGCTCCTTCAAGAACAAAAGTGTCATTCGGTGATTGGGGTCGATAGCAAGTTGGATTGAATTGTCTGAAATCAAACTGATCACCGAGAAAAGATCTCCAAAGGTGCATGCTGGTTCCGAGAGCGTCTTCCTCTCAATCAATGTATTCTAAAACGTGTAAACTTTCAAAAACTACCGTAATTGTAATAGTTTTTTGAAAGTTTACACGTTTTAGAAAACATTTCGAAGAATACACTCTATTGCATTCATTAGCGATTGAACTGAAAATTGATTTACCAACACTAAATCGAGACTACGATTAGTAAACCAAAATAAGATTCGAACTAAAACTTTTACAGCCAAAAAACAAAAGGATTTGTTTAACAAGCAACTAATACGCAGGAATGCTTAAAAACCAATTTTCTCTAGCCAGAATTTCGATGTTTTTGGGAGAATCGCTAGAGCTTTGTCCAAAAGCGCCCAATAAAATTAAATCCAAAGAAGAAAATTTAGCAAAATCTCCAGGCTAAATCATGGTTACAATGAAAGAAAAAGAGATGCAAAGAAAAAAACTCCCATATAAAAAATCTATATGGCAAAAAAAGAAGCAGAACAAAAAGGCCCGCGGGATTGAACCCTAAGACCCTCCGACTAAGAAACAAGGCCATTAGCCATTTGGCCATGGCGGTCGCATGGGGAAGGCTCAAAAAGCCGTGAAAAAATGTATTTTTTTACGTGTCCTATGTAAACCAATACGGAGAATCGATTGGCGGTTGTTAGAAGTTTCTTGGATAACGGCTAATAGTCTAAAACCTCTGCTAATAGTCTAAAATCTCTGCTAACAGTCTAAAACCTCTAAAGCATCTAAATCTCCCGAAATTTTCTCAAAAAAAGCAAATTTTTTCGAGTAAATTTGATTTTAGAAAAATCTCATTGTAGCCATGATGTAGTCTAAAGATTTTGCTAAATTTTCTTCTTTGAGTGTAAATTGAGTGAGCGCTTCTGGACAAAGCTCTAGCGATTCTCCCAAAAAAAAACATCGAAATTCTGGCTACGGCCTGACTTGGCTTATAGTTTTTAGCTTTTTTGAAACATCCCTGATCATAAGCATCCAGATAATAAGCATAATAAGCTATACAAAAAAGGATAAAACTAACAGTGATGATATTTTCCTTCCCAATTCTCCTCCCGCATCTCTCCCGTCGAATTTGTAGTTCATCTTTGCGATTAAACTCTCATTGTTTTTCGATCGTGAAGCTTCATTTGTGAAGAAAGCCTCTCTAAAATGTGACAAACACGTACAGAAATGACGAAACGACATTTAGAAAGCCAAAAATTTCCCGAAAACATCATCCCAAGACAAGGACAAATTAGCGCTTTTCATACTAGTACGGTAAGCTTTTAAAGAAAGTCTTCGAGTTGTTTTTTTTTTGCTTAAAAGCTTGACTTTTAGACAACGGACAAGTTTCATTGACTATATAGCAAAAATAACTAAAAACCAAAGATTTCTAAGTGCGTAACGACATAAATATAATTCAGAACCAAGGAAAACACTTAACTACAATGTTCTACACTCTTTCTTACTCAATCTCGGTGCTATTTTCGACTTGGTGAGGCGCCGATGCGTTTGTAATGAGGCTAAATGGGAAGCACATTTTGGACGAATAAAGGTTGAAATAGTTGGAGAATAGGAATCCAAGCACTTTGCAACTTTGTAACTAATCAGTAATCAGTAAGGATTACGGTAAGAATAAAGATAAAGATAAAGACTACTGTAGCTATATAAATCTTGATTCTTTTAATCTTTCACTCACTCAATCGTGTATGGCAAACAGCGTACACCAACACCGGGATCATGTTGAAATGTGGACACAAGTCTGTCCGGCCATCCCGTTTCGTTCGTTCGTTCGCTCATAATACTCAAATAACTCTCGGATCCATCACCGAATAAAGCTGTTGTTAGAATGAGTGGTGGAGCCGTGATAATATTTGCCCATCGTCCGTAAACTTTTGGATTTGCCACATATTTTGCGTACATTTCTGCACTGAAGAGGAGCACAATTGGTAACAAGATCTGAAAAGTCGACTCGTAAAACGATTTGCAGTTGAATCTACAATCAACACCTATTTACGAAGCATTTTTTGCTAGAGTCTGTCCTGTCTGTCTTTCTGTCTTGTCCTACTGTAGTCACGGCCTTTTTCTTCCTTTGTGGCCATTTTTATTCATTTTTCACTGAATTATTGTTTGTATCGGTAAAATTTCGTTTTTTTTTGATCACATTCAAGACGCACAAGTTATCAATCACGCGCAATTTTAAATACAAGTACAAATCGCTAGGAAACTCCTTTAGTTTCTAAATTTTACCTGGAAAAACACGGATTTCAAGCTCCTTCGAGTGTAGAGAGTTTTCGCGGCAAAGAGAGCTTTTGCGTGAGCGAGTGACAGACGCCAATAGGAATTGTCCAAGGGAATATTCGTTTCTAAAAGATTTACTCCAATATGTACTTACAATTAGCTTAGTATTAGCACTTACTAGACATCGAAAAATTCCAATCCTACTCTAATTCCACCTTCGTTTTCTTGGCCGTTTCTTGACCAATTGCTCTGAAACTTTGTCTACCGGCTGTCGATTTCTATCTGTAGACGAAATTTCAGAGCAATCGGCCAAGAAAACGAAGATGGAATTAGGTTCGGATTGGAATTTTCCCATGTCTAGTATTTACCGTATTTTTCCTAATAGTATGACATGCCCAGAGGAGCATCGCGTAGTCGTTGCTTTCAAAAGCTAGCGTTTTACCAAACTAGCTAATATTGATATCTTTCCTAACAGAATCAACCCAAAAATAGATATATAAAATAAAAGATAGGCAAGATCTGGTGGTTCCAAAATTGAAAAGTTTTCGAGAATGATTTGGTTGGGAGGAATACCGTAGGCGAGTTTATAAGCTCTAAGCTAGAGATGGCCACTATAAACTACAAAAATAGCGAACTGTCACACTACAAACGCTTCTAACTTGCTTCAAATCTACGGGATTGAAATGATCTATAGCTCAAAAAATAGGGAATCTCAAGAGCTTTCGAATGGACTAAAGTATACTCAAAAATATCAATGCTAAAAAAGTTACAGTGGTTTGTAGTCCTGACCGTACTCGCACGTAGTCGAAGCGATCGAGTCTTTTCTTTAGCGAACTTTCTTTAGCATTGTTATTTTGGGTGTGCTTTAGTTCATTCAAAAGCTCTTGAGATTCCCTATTTTTTGAGCTATAGTTCGTGTCAATCCGGTAGATTTGAAGCAAGTTAGAAGCGTTTGTAGTTTACGTTCGTAGTTTACGTTTGTAGTTTACGTTTGTAGTTTGTAGTGCCCATGTTGTCTAAATTTCTCTAAGCCATACCCAGCCACGGATCTTCCTTTTCATTGATGTACTGAGCTGCGGCTCCATTAGGCACAACTTCTGTTCCTAAAAGATATTCAGTTTAAACAATATTTCCTATACTCACCATTCGGTCCAATGATCAGCGTCTCTCCATCGTCCACAGTTCTCTTCTAAAAACAAATTGTCATATCTTTTTAAGTATTACATATCTAATAGGGCAAATTAGGTATCAAGTCTTCAGGCGGTAAAACTATTCTTGAAAAAAAAACACTGTACAACAATGAGAAACGACACAAAATGAAGCTTTTTTTGGCTAGACTTTTTGCGAAATCTTACCGGCATGTAAAATCGTTTTCTCTGGAAAATTTATAGAGTAGCACAAGACGAATAGAGTTAGAAGTGATCTTTAAATTGAAATCAAACCTTGCAATTGCAGCATAAATACTCGAACCATCGTTGGAAGCGTCCTTTCTCTTTGCGAAGCTCGTACTCGTTTTGGGGAGCCAGGTTGACAAAGATCTGAAGTTTTTTTTTAGTTCTTATAGCTCGTATGAGATGTGTAAACCTAGCAAGGCTTAAGATTACGGTAGTTTACGAAAGAAAAGCAACTTTTTTTCTTCAAAAGTGCATTTTCTAAGCCGATTTTTTGCGTAGATTACAAATTTCATAGTCGCAGCTGGGGAAAATGCATTTTTGATCAACTTTTAGAGGCTTAAAGTCGCTATCTCTATAGTGTACTTCGCTGTAATGTTTCTATAAGAGCTCAAATGAGCCTTTTTCTTTCCAAAAAGACTTTTTCTGAGGTAATTTAGAGTCCTACGTGCAATTCTAACCAAATTCAAGTCGAAAATTTTGCGAAATCTTCACATGTGGTTTCCCACATGGGTGAAAACCATGGGAAATTCGAAATTTTGCTATTTTCATGTTGTGGACACTCAATTAACCAAAAGAATGCATCTTTGCATGTCGAAAAAATTCTCCGAGGCCTTAGATGGGCTACAAGCCCGCAGTGAAGTATACTGTAGAGACGGCGTCTTTGGTTCCCGAAAGTTGGTTTAAAACGCATCTCTGCCACTATGAAATTCGTAACCTACATAAAAAAACTACCCTAGCAAAAGGACTTTTGAAAAAAAGTATCCCAAAAGTAACCTAAAGCGTTTTCGAAAGGTTATCGGACATTTGAAACGCGCCCCACCCCCTTTGCTATTGGCAATCTAACTTTGAGCTCAAATATCTCGTTGTTGGGCTGTCTAATTTAGATATTTTTCGTATCATTAGATGCGCCAATTCTTTCTCTGTCGATTGGTACAAAAACTATTTAAATTGAACAGTCAAACACCAAGATATTTGAGCTCAAAGTTAGATCGTCAATGGCAAAGGGCGCGGGGCGTATCAAATGTCCGATAGCCTTTTCGAAAAGGGACACTTTGGCAAAAGTATCGTAAGCTCAAAATAACTATACCTGTTGTAAAGATGGTGCTTGAACGCCATAACCAGCACATCCATAGTCAATCATCCGCGAGTCCAATATCTAAATTTAGCTGATCAATCTAGAATTGATAGCTGAATACCTCAAAGAATCTCTGCAAATCTTCACTCGGCGTATCAATTGGGATCAAATAGATAATCTGGAAAGAGAAATTGCACAATTTTCGAACCAAACTCACTTCTTCATCGGTTTCCTCAACGAATTTGCAATGAACTCCATCAATTTCATCGATTTTCTTGATTGCACTCGTGTCGAGGTCCTTTTTCTAAACAATTCAATCAGTTTTGGTACTAGTTAAGTCGAATTAGATAAATTTACACATTGTAAAGTAGAATTAAAGTAGAATTAAAGTAGAATTGTAGAACTTGCCTTGACAAGTGTCAGTGTATAACTGTGCCCATGTTTCCTCTTCAAATAAACACTGCTGCCAAGAGCCTGAATTGGAAATTTCACGAATTCCATTATTATTCATCAAAACCTTCAGCCTTCCCTCAGACAAAATTGCAATTCGATCGGAGAGTACATCGGCTTCATCCATGTGATGGGTGGATAAAAGAATTGTGCGCCCTAAAATTAAATTGTGAAAAACTAGAAAAATCTTCCCTTTACCTTCTTTATGTTTCAACAACAATTTCCAGATGTCTTTTCTCGAGTTCACATCAACCTGAACATTGCCTTTTTTTTGGTATGAAAATGCAAGTTTACCCCAGCTGTTGGCTCATCAAGAATCACAAATTTCGAGCCACCAATGAGAGCGATTCCGATCGAAAGCCGTCTCTTCATCCCACCTAGATAAAGAAAATTTATTTTACTCTACTATCTGTTTATTTCAAATGTCTATTTACTATTTACAAGTCAATATTTTAGTTACAATTCTCTACTTTTAATTACAATTCTCTACTTTTAATAGGATCTAACCTGATAACGTTGCCGCGAGTTTATCCTTTTTATCCCAAAGCGCCACACTGTCCAAAATCTCGTTGACCTCGTTTTGAAGGTCCTAAAATTGCTGTTAGAAAGTCATTTTTGATAATTTTTTTTACCTTCTCCTCGACTCCTTTCAATGACGCATAGAATTCAAGTTGTTCTTGGACGGTTAAGCTAAAAGAAAGCACGTTAAGCAACAATAAATCAACCAACTGTGCAAAAAGAACATTATGTTGAGGACAAATGCCAAGAACATCTCGGACACCACGAATGTTTCGACGAATATCATGACCGTAGATCTGAAAAGAAGATTTGAAATTGAGAATTTGAAAAGCTGAAAGTAACAAAAGCTTTAATGAATATTGAATCTTTTAGCTTTTAGCTAACTAGATAGCTTTTAGGGATTTTTCAACCAGACCAAGCCAGAAGCCAGGCTCAAATCTGTCCCCTCTTTAGCCGACCAAAGAATTTTTGTGGGTGAGAGCTTGATTCATAAAATTACTTTAGACACAGGTAGCTTTTAATTTAGCTTTTAATTTAAAACATACCCTTGCTGTACCATGACTTGGACCATATAAACCACAGAGCAATGACCTGAAAAAAGCTCATCAAAAAAAAAGTCATGGTTTGCAGTAGCGTTTAAAATGATTTAGTCGATGGTATTTTTTTTCTCTTTGTGAGATATCGATTCAAACAAAAACAAAGTTGTACTTTGATCCGTTTCTAGTATTATGAGCCTAAAAGCTCTTATCTAGTTCGAGTTCTTACCATCAACATTTTTAATTCTTCTGAGCTCGACGCAAGGTCAAATTTTTCAACTTTTTAACTTCCAGTTTAACTTTTAACTAACTTCTAACCATTTTTGAGCAAATCTGACCTCAAATTCCTATTCTCTATGTATTTTTCGAAAAGATTTCGCGAAAAGACGAGGCGAGCACACAGTTTCAAAAAAGTTCAAAAAAAAAGGTCAAAAATGATCAAAAAAAGGCAAAAATGATCAAAAAAAGGTCAAAAATGATCAAAAAGCTGTCAAAAACGCTCACAAATGGCCAAAAATGGCCTTTTTTGAAGAGCTGTGTGCGCGCTGAACCAAAATCTTTTTGGAAAGTACTTTTTTAGACTAAAAAAAGACTGGGCCGTTCACCTGCCGATGATTCAATATAACAACAATAAAGAAAACACTATTATATGCCTAAATAAATTAGATTTGCATCATTTCACATTTTTACACAATTGATTCGATAAATTCTTAATCAAACGTAAGACATACATTGTAGTCGTTTTCCCAGCTCCATTGTGTCCAAGTAAGGCGGTGATTTGTCCCTCATACAGTCGTAAAGAGAGATCATCAAGCTGAAAGAACAGTTGCTTTACTGGCTTTTACAAAATTCCAACCGCTTTCACGTCATTGTTCGAATAGACTTTTGATAAATGTTGGATATTCACTTGATATGTGCCTTCATTTGGTTCTGCTTCAAAGCCAAGTGCCGCTGAAAGGAAGGTTTGAAAAGTTTTGCCGTACAGTTAGCTATTTTATCAGTTCCATCAGTAGCATTTTTTAAGTAGTACGATTAAAAGTAAAACTTACGATCATATAAAGTATCATTTACTGTGCCACCATTCTCCACTTCAGTCAAGACCCGTCTTGACGCTAATCTTGGCATCCAATACCGTAAAGTGAATGGGAAATACCAGCGTTGACCAACTCCGTAAACTCCTGGAAATGCATAGCTGATAACAACGAAGTGAAGAAATTGGCAAAAAAAAAAAAGTAGATTTCTGGGGAGGGGATTGAACCCTCGAACCCCAACCTCGAACCTTTTGCTTTCAAGGCAATTGCTCTAACCACTGAGCTATCCGGTACCTTAACTTGTCAAGAGAAAGAGCAAAGGAAGCATGAAAGAGAAAGCCGAAAAAGCCCATACAGACGGACAGACATAAATCTATACAATATTTTAAAAAAAGCTGTGCCTGTCTGCCTGTGCGCACTACTCCTCCGCGCCCAGTGGGCCGTTTCAAATGACTTATAGTTAGTTTGGCTTAGAATTTCATGTAGTTATGCAACATGTTTTTAAAATCTTGAAAAACCAAAAGTGTTGACGCGGGTGGGAGTCGAACCCGGGTCGTGTAGAGACAAGTGCGCTCGCACTGCGCCAGCGGCTAAAACCGAGTGACCGAGTGGTTAACGCACGCTTCTCTCAAACGAACGGAAGAAAGGTCGCGGGTTCGACTCCTCTCCCCGTCAATTCTTTTGCTTTTTTTTTTGCTAGCACATACCCGGAAACAACGCCGAGATATACCAAGAAAGAATCGAGAATAGGAAAATGTGCACAACGAGAGCCACCAGACATTCCCACATCTTCACGTCGAATTCTAAAATAGACACCCGATTGCCTTGGATTTTTCGTTTTCTAAAGGTTGTTAACTTTCGAAAAACTACCGTAATCTTATCTTGGCTCTATCTTTTTCTCCAATTTTCTTAAATTCTATCCAACATACGTTCAATTTGCATATGTCCCAAATCTTTCCATCCGGCCGCATCTTCTTTATTCGCTTCACCCAACATTTTGAATGCATAACCGATTGCCGTTTGTGGTAATAAAAGCTAAATATTTGATTATAAATTGATTCTTTTAGCAAAATACCGTCACTTTCGCATAAAGCGAACTGTTGATATTCTTTGAGAGCATAAAAGGAAATGAGAAAAGCAAAACGATAAATGCTGTGGTGGCGGTGGCAATGTTTGAGCTCCTAAAAGAGAAACTCTGTCAGAGTTTATAGATTTTAGATTTTAGTGATAGTAATCATTACACAAAAGTTTTCAAATTTCTCCAAAACTCACGAGAAAAACGTCGTTATCAATAATGATAGAGCTATAGAAGAAAGTGCGAAAAGCATCAAAACCATGAAAATGATGAAGAAATTCGTGTGACCCAGGAGATTTCCGATCTGAAAGACTTAAAGTAGAGATGTTTATCATTAACAAGTTTAATATTATAACAATACAATGATTGAAAGCCTTATCAATACCTCACCAATGCTTTATAATGTCATGATAGTTACAAAAACATCAAATTGTTCAAAAAAATACCAAATTTACTTGCAAAACCATAGAGTTTAACATTTTTTCTTTCTCTTTTCAATTTTTAAAACCAGACTTAGCTGAAAGCAACTTTGAAACTTAAAATAATTTAGTTTTTTTGTAATAAAAGCCGCTCTTTGTGCAAGATTTACCTAAAAATTTGAAATATAATAATAAAATTCGACGTTTTAATAAAAATAATTGGTATTTAGACTTTCAAAAAAAAAATTTTGAAGCTTTTTATACAAAACTGGCGCAACAAAGTGTTTTATCATTATATATTTATTTATTATTTCAAAGTTTTAGGTAGATATTGCACAAACAGTGGCTTTTATTACAAAAAAACTAAATTATGCTAAGTCTTTGTCCACTACTGTATCTAATGTTGCGCTTAATGCGTCGTTTTGGCGTTTTGGCTTTCTAAGACTAAGCTGAAAAACAACAATTAATCTACACATAATTTAACAAATAGAAGAACCGTAATACTTTTTAATGAGTTTGACAACCCTAGTCGAGCAGTGCGAAAAATGCTATGCGATACGATGCCGAAAACTAGTTAAATTCTAATTTGGTCTAAAATATCGTCTTTTCCGTCTTTTTCCGCATTAATACATTTTCAGAGTTCTTTAATATAAAATTACTGCTTTTTGAGCTCCATTATCGCAAATGTGAGCTTATCTTGGCTACCAAAGTGAGCATTTTTGACAAATTTCTTTTTTTTTTCGAGCAATCAAGCTTAAATTCTTATATGAAATGAAATGAAGTTTTAAATTTTTACAAAAACTCATGAATCTAGTGAAAAAATGTCTGTAGATTTTAAATATCTAAAGGAAACTCTTTTGGTTTTTAAGAAAATCATTGTTTTGTCGAGCGCAACACTATATATTCCGCACTATAATGGTTGTAAGTGATTGATAAGGGTTTAGTCTAGATATTTGTCTTGATATTGTTAAAGTCTTGGTAATTATGTCTAATCTACATCAAAATATTACCCATAAAATGAGCGAGATGACGAGCACGGAGATCGTGTTAAGCACAAAGGAAATGAAAGCCCAAGAAAGGAAATGAATCGTGTCACCCAAACCCATGATTCGCATCAACTCCTAAAGAAAAGGATTTAACAATTGTTCAATTCAAAGCAGTACTCATCAATCAATCAAAGATTCAAAGAATCAAAGACTTACCTTTAACTTGTGTTCTTTCTCGTAAACGATATTTTTCACGAGCATCGCTGATGGGATAATCCATGAGAGAACGACGAAAAACGACATGAATTGTGAGACATCAAAACTAAATTAAAACATTTTGTGAAAAAAATTTGAACACTCACTGATCAGAAACGATACATGGATATGGCTCTTGTTGGGAGTAAACGCCGATTGGAGGACGTTCACCTGTCTAAATGAAAGTTTGTTCTCCGCGATCATTTAATGGTTAAAGATTAAAATTAAAGACAATTAAATATTAAAATTTCGATTAAAGTTAAATGATTAAAATCGATTAAAATTAAAATTCTAATCGATTAATCGTCGATTCATGCGTTTTTTAAAACGCTTTCTCTCATTGACCAGCTATTTAGCTAAATTAAACTAAAGTATTAAAAGCTGTGGCAAAATTTTAGGCTTATTTTTGATATTTTATAAATTTTGTCTTATTTTGTTCTCTATTTTTATTTGCATCTTCTCTATTTTTGCATTTGCATAGATTAGATTGAGTACGAAATCTTGCGTCCCCTATTTCATTATCGAAATGAATGAGCCTAAAATTAGGGGTAGGCTACTTTCCGCCATTTTATTTGCGCAACAGGGTCATTTGCGCAAGTACGTTTGCGCAACAAGGGTCATTTGCGCAACTTTTTTTTTGCACAAAAAGGGTCATTTGCGCAACTTTAACACTGTATTAAGCACTCGAATTTTTAATCATTATTTTCATTTTTGAGCTTTTTTTTATTGTTTTTTTATTTTCTTCTATTTTTTATGAAATCTTCCAATTTTTTGCACTATCTTCCAATATTTATCTAAATTAGTCCTTTCTAGGAGCTAATAACCATTAGTAAAATATTTTATCGCTTTAACAAAAAAGTGCAACCAATAACAATAAAAGTTAGGACAACAATAAAAATCAAATTTTTAAAATATAAGTCAAAAGCTGAGAAAGATGTTGCACAAAATCGCAACCGGGCAAGCGACCATTAGAAATAGCAGTAAAACGTTGCTTTTGTCGAGCCAATACAGTTTTCTTCCGTGGGTAGTTTTGTCCAACAGTGAGATTGATAGCCGATGAAAACGATGAAAACCGTACTAGAATTTTAAACAACAAACTATGAGCAAACAATATAAAAAGGAGGGAACGAACGAGGGGAGAGAGTACTTTAAAAGCTCACTACAAAAACATAGCAAAAAAAAGTTGCGCATAAGTACTTGCGCAAATTTTTGTGCGGGGTACGGTAGCGCATCCACGCTTTAGAACGCGCACCGCTCTGCTTTTGCGCCAGTCCCTTAAAAACATCAAAAAAGTTGCGCAAATGACCCTGTTGCGCAAAAAAAAGTTGCGCAAATGACCCTGTTGCGCAAATAAAATGGCGGAAAGTAGCCTACCCCTAAAATTACCTAAAATTACCAAATACTAAACACTTTTCTTTCATTAGAAATGTTTTTCGTTTACTTTTTGTCAACTTTAAACAATTTTGAGTATTTTAGAATAATCTGCGAAAGCGAAAACAGATATTTTTAAAAATATTGAAAAATTAATACTGAAATTGAAATGAAACAATGAAAACTGAAATTTTGGCGTTAAGCCTAACTTTTTATGCGCTATCTTTTTTAATTTGCATCAAAATAGGTTTCATTGAAAAAAAATTGGTCCAAATCGCATCATCGGATCTCGTAATTTTTGAACACCCGGCTTCTTTCTAATGAAAACCCTTCAAAATAAAGCTTTTCAATAACTTTCAAAAGTCATTTGCAAGAGAAATGATTGAGCTATCTAATGAATTAAGCTATCTAATGAATTGAGCTATCTCATTGAGCTAACGAAAAAACCGTCTTTGATTTGGTAAACTTATTCGATTAGAAAATGAATTTCGGTGCAAGACTTAGTAATCAAGCTAATATTAACTTTTTTCTTTCATTTTTCATTTTTTTCTCGTCGAGATTACGGCACTTTTTCTCGGGGGCGCGTTTTAGAAAACGTATTAAACACACTCTAGTCTAAATAACAAAAGATAACAGAAAATTTCTTTGCTAGCTTCTCCATTTCAAACCTGCATCTCAATCAACGCTCGATCGATAGCTTCTTGAAGGAAAGACCACCCAAAGGTGAGATATTTTAAATCACGAATCGGATTATTTCTTGGTTCAGTGTTTCTATTCGAATCAGCGATGCTGTCCGTTCCATCAACCAGATTTTGCTCGTGTCGAATCTTGTAAACGACTGTTTCGTTGAATTTCGTTGCATCAGAGGCTAGATCCTAGAATTGAATGTAAATTACAATTGCATTGAATCAGATCTTACCGGAAAAACGATTGAAGTGAAATATTGTTGATGTGGCTGAAGACACATGGCCACTTTTTCTAACTCGGTCTCATTTGGCATCATTCGGAAACGATCGGCTATCAGGCACTAAATAGATTAGATGCTAGGTTTGGATTAGATGCTAGCTTTGATTCATTAGATTAGTACAGTAATCCGTAAAACTATCATAACTCACTTTCGAATAGTTGTTGACTGTTTCCAAGACAATTCCCAGCTCTGTTCCAAAAGCCAGCGGACTTCCTTCAGGTCCAAGTAACGCCTCGAGCAAAGCCAACGTCTCATTCTTGATAAAACCTTCCTTTTCTCCCCATTTGGCCAACACCTAAAAACATTAGTTTTAGCCTTGTAATTACATAATTATTTGAATAAATTCACATTGAATAATAAATTGAATAAATTTTTAATCGATTAAAGGTCAATGAATCAAGATTTGTCTCAATTAATGCGTCAATTAAACAAATTGCAAATTAAATTAGCTGAATAACTTAAGCTGAATCGCACTATCTACAGGATGACAAGAAATCAACCCATTCTTACGCTCCTTTTTTCAAGAAAAGTATCTCGTTCTTTACGCCCAAAATATAAATTAAGTTCAAGCTTTCACTGTTAGAATCTTTAATCATCTAGCAAATTTTTTAAAAATGTATCCGACTAAGTGAGCGTAGGAATAAGTTCAAATTTTCAAGCTTGGAACATAAGTCATTTTTTTTCAAATCAAAAAGTTCCTTTTAGTCAAAAAAAGAAAAAATGTTAATAAATGAGTTTTCACGCTATTTTTGTGCTAAAAAGGTTTTTGTTACAGATAAACACAAATTTAGGTATTTTAGTTAATACTTGAACAAACATAATACAAAATACCTGAACTTTATTCATATTTTGGGCTTAGAAAAAGCATATAAACAAATTTACATAACTACGATAGTCTTTTTGAGGAGCACGCTTTGGAAAGCGCATTAATTAAGAGGAACAAACTCTAATCTAAATTCTAAAGCTTATAAACCCACTCGTAAACCTTTGGCCAAAGTGCTTTCATGTAGCACTCCCTGAAAAGCATTACTCGTTCCACCCATTTCTTTTAATGTGTCCAATAATCGCTGCCATTGACGCAATGGGTCTTCTAGCTAAAAATTCTGTATAGTCCTTGACATAATATTGAAGATGTCTGCCTTGAGATTAAACACAAGACTTGTTCCAAACATATCTTACACCAAAGCCAACCTTTTTCACAAGATCCCTCACAACAGGCGCATCAGGAGAGACAAGAATATATCCAGAAAGCATTGGTCGAAGTTGGCGAATCGCTTGTGATTCCAATTGTGAGCATTCAAGATCTAGAATTTTTTTTTAAACTTTAAAACTAATTCCAAACAAACCATCATGTAATTTTACATTATAGCAATGTGTCTGATTGCCGGTATCATCTCGACCTGGAGTCAATCGTAATACGAATCTAAAATAAAAAAATCTAAACGAATCTAAAATGTCTATTTTGCAGAATACTAGGGCTTAGTAAGTACTTAATAACCGCAATATCTGTACCGCAATATCTATACTATACTATAAGCCTATACGAAGGCTTATTAAAGATATTATGGTAAATATCTTAAAGGCTTATTAAAGCTTATTAAAGGTATAAACGTAAAACGTACTGTCTGACGGGATCCATAATCTTGTCCAATAAAGTCTCCACCGTCTTCTCCGGTGGCAGATTTGAGGAAGCTGTTTGGTCCACTAAATGAACAATAATAGTTTTTAAAGTTTTTAAAATGAAACAATGAAATCAATAGTTTTTAAAGCTAAATTCAATCTCATTAAATAAATAGATATTCAATCAATAAATTCAATCTCAATGCTAAAGCTCAATAAAGTTCAATCAAATCAATACTCACATGGATCTTCTCCGCAAAAGAAATAATCGATAATGCTTTGTTTATCGGTTCCATTAAATTCTCTCCAAATCTCGACAATGTTCACAAGAGGATCGAACATGTGAAGAACCTCGCCACGTCTCGTGTACAATTGATTGAGATGGTTCATGTTCAGGCCGACTTCTTGCAACTAAAATTGGAATTGACAATGTTAACACGTCTTGGATAGTCATAACCTAAACAACTTAACTTAAACACCTACAACAACTACAACAACTTAAACAACTTAACTTAAACAACTAACAACTACAACAACTTGAACAACTACAAGACCTTCAACAACTTAACTTAAACAACTACAACAACTTGAACAACTACAACAACTTAAACGACTAACAACTTAAACAACTAACAACTTAAACAACTAACAACTACAACAACTTGAACAACTACAACAACTTAAACGACTACAACAACTTAAACAACTTGAACAACTACAACAACTTAAACGACTACAACAACTTAAACAACTTGAACAACTACAACAACTTAAACGACTACAACAACTTAAATAACTTGAACAACTACAACAACTTGAACAACTACAACAACTTGAACAACTACAACAACTTAAACGACTACAACAACTTAAACGACTACAACTACAACAAAATAAAGTTCTTAGATATTCAAATCAACCTCTTTCAACCAATCAACCAACCTCTTTCTGCAGATTTCCCTTGTCGATTTTCTGTGCCAACCAAATCAGATCCGTTGTCCGCAAGTTGCACAACTCTTCCCGATCCGCTTCGGTCATTCTAAAAGTAGCTTTTGATTTGAAAGTACATACCGCAAATACTGTAATAGTACCCCACCCCCCTCGTACAGTCGCGTAGTCGCAAAGTTTTTTAGTATTTCATTTTTTCAAGGCACCCGTACTTTCAAAAAATGCGTCTTTGGTATCAAAAAATAGCCCTGAATTTCAGCTATTTTTTGATACCTAAGCGCGCATTGTAGCATAAACCAGTGTCGAGAAAAATGCGTTCAAACCTAGACTACGCAACACTCCGCACCGTCATTATGGGGGTGGGGTATTATTACAGTATTTACGGTATATATAGTAAGCAATTAGTGTACTAACGGCAAACTTACTGGACTGCTTGTGGGAAATTGAAAGCCTGATCGAAAATCGTTTTATTGCAGAGCAAAGGTACCGCCTCGAAAGCCGAGAAAACCGTGTCGACAATCGAATCATTTGTGTGCATCATAGCCTAAGAAATTTGATAGAATATTAGAATATTCGGCTTTTTTCCTGAAACATGGTCTTTTGGCCAAAAAAAAAAGTTGGCAAAAATGAATCCCTTTTAAATTAAATATGGCCTTTTAAAGATATTCAGCTGTTTAACTGATTTGGTGGGAAATTCCTTTCAAATGTAAACATATTCAATGTTTTAATGTTTAATGTAAATGTTTTTGTTTTTCAATATGTTTTAAAACAATTGTTGGAATATCTTGATGCAGAAAAAGCAGGGAAAAGGCAAACAAAATTCAAAAAACCATGAAGCTGACTTTTTTAGCTAAAAGCCTATGAAACGCCACTTTGACAGACTTTAAAAGACCATGTTTCAAGGAAAGAGCTGAATATTCTTTAACTTTTTAAACTTTTTAAATCTTACATATTCCCTAATTGCGAGCATCCCAGGTACTGTTAAAGTGGCGCTAACTAGCGCTTCTCGAAGATGTGGGGACAATTCGAGACGTTCAAGTGTTTGAAGAGCCACATCACGATGGGTGAAAAGCTGAAAGGATCGTCTACAGCATTAGCCTTTATCTATTATCTATTATTTTTAGCTTTAGCTTAGCTTTAGCTTAGCTTTAGCTTAGCTTTAGCTTAGCTTTAGCTTAGCTTTGAGCAGCTGGCTTGCAGCTTTGCTTGCTTTGGCTTGCTTTAGCTTAGCTTTGCTAGCTTTGCTTGCAGCTTTGGCTTAGCTTGGCTGCTTTAGCTAGCTTTAGCGCTTTAGCATGCTTTGGCTTAGCTTTAGCTTGCTTTTGGTGTAGCTTTTAGCTTATCTATTCTTCTATCTATTCTTCTATCTATTCTTCTATCTATTCTTCAAACTTGCCTTTACAATCGGTACACCCGATGTCTCGTTGTAATCAGCGGCTAATTTGATGATTGACACGGCTGCCGACACAAAATCCTCGAAAAGAACCTGGGTTTTTTAAAAAAGCCATTGAATTTAAACCTTAAAAATTACCGTATTTGCCCCAATGTTCTCAAATTGAGTCGACAACTCTCGCATCGTTCGAATCAGTCTAAAGAAGATACCAAATTTCATGTACATGTACATGCACATGTACTTAGCTCAATTCAAGCTCAATTTTGAGTCCTTGCAGGTTTAGATTAATGAAAAGCTCTTAATGTAAAGCTCTTAATGAAAAGCTCTTAATGAAAGCTCTTAAAAACTGACGCTGATTGATTGGATGTATCGAAGTTGATCTCAGCTCCTTCATCTCCTGTCGTAACAAAACCTCGATTACATCGATTTGTGATTGAACAGAGAAAACTTTGAGTGAATGGAAGAAGGCCGGCTGAGGGGAAACCTTTGGAATCGAAATGGCCTGGAAATGGGTTGAAATTGAACTCATATCTGGGTTTTATTTATTAGTTTATCACAATTCCACGCACATTCAGATCCACTCGTCGTGAAATCGCGTAATCGGATCATCGCCAGAATGAAAAAGAGCAAAATCGGCGTCAACAACTCGGCCACCAACCATTTCTAGAGGAGAAAAGGGTTACTGTAGCTTTTTGCTTTGATATACCGTAGTTCTAGTAAAAGATTATCAATTAAACCACTCAAATACGACAAAACCAGAAAAAAACGGAAAAAAACCAGCCGAAAAACCCGCCTAACGGCGAGTTTTATGGCTGAATGTTTTGGTGACGACGTATAGTCGCCGTGGCGCACTCGGAAGCGCGCTTGTCTATGGCCCACACGATCCGGGCTCCAAATATGTGATCCACTCCAATCCACTGGGATAATACCTAGAATTCTAAGCCTAACAAGCCAAAAATCTTGTAAATCGGCCCACGGGGAGCAGACAGACGTACTGTAAAGACAGACAGACGGAAGTACTGTATAAACAGACAGACAGAAGTACTGTACAGACAGACAGACGGACGAACAGACAGACGGACGGACAGACAGACGGACAGCCGAACGGACGGACAGACAAACAGACAGACAGCCAGACAGACGGACGGCCGAACGGACGGGCAGACGGACCGACGGATGGTTGCAATATCGTTCGGATACAGACGGACGGACAGACAGACGGACAGACATACGTACTTTAAAGATAGACAGACAGACGTACTGTAAAGGCAGACAGACAGACGTACTGTAAAGAGACAGACAGACGGACGGACAGACTTCCCTATTATACATAATAAATCCTCACTTTTTGCCGTCTCTTCACCAAATATCCTTTCCAAAGAAGAAAACGCAGTTGCCGCCAAAAGGAGATCATATCTAAACGCTTGAATAGTAAAAATTTGCATACTTTGACTGATACAGTAGTCTCATTTTGGTGAAACAGTACTATTTTCAATTGAAAATCGTCAAACCTTGCGTTCAACTGACGCTTTCTCTTTTCTTCACCGCTCGAGTCGCATGAAAACTGAAATTTCCGGGCTTTTAGGGAAGAATCGACGACAATAAAGTACAGTAAGTTTTAAATGCAAATTTCAATCAAAATCAAAAATTCGGAAATCAAATTTCCGCAAAAAATGAAGAAAAAGATCTGGGATTTGTTGAAATCTCGAAATTTTATTTGTTTTCTTTGCGAGTACATCTCACTAGGTTGTAGTTATCTTTGGGGAAATGAAAAGAAAAACGAAAATTTGTCGATCAAATGCTCAAGTAAAATAGAGATTTCAAAAGGAGAGTCTAAAGATTGACTGGAAAAGTCTAAATGGAAAGATGAAGGGAAAGATGAAAGAAGAAGAAGTCAAAAGTTTGAAGCATTTCTTTTCTTGATTGTCGAGTCGAGTTGTCTTTTTAGCTTTAGATTTTAAAATATTGATTTAGATTTGGATTGAATTCTTATTAGTACAAAAAAATGAAGTCGAAGAGCTGTACTTTGAAGTAGAAGAGCCGTGCTTTGAAGTAGAAGAGCCGTAATTTGAAGTGGAAGAGCCGTACTTTGAAGTAGAAGAGCCGTGCTCTGAAGTAGAAGAGCCGTACTTTGAAGTCGAAGAGCCGTGCTTTGAAGTAGAAGAGCTGTGCTTTGAAGTAGAAGAGCCTACACTTACAGATAATGATATCCAATAAAAAATGAGAGTTATGTTTGAGATCACTGGATTATTTGAGTGCGAAAAGGTTTGCCATTGGCACGGAAAAAGAGGAGAACTTTGGTGAAAATGATTACAGGAAAAGGCCAATGAGAAGGAAAGGAAAGGAGAAGGAAAGGAAAAGGAAAAGGGGTGACAGAAAGGAAAAAGCCGGCTCTCTCAAAAGAACAAACATATGAAAAGAATGAGAAATGGGAAGGAAAGAAAGAAAAGAAAAAAAGAAAAGAAAAAGAAGACTGAGAATCTGGTGAAGTGAATAACAGCTGGGACAACAACTCTCGACTCATTCAATTGCATTCAATCCTCGATGGTCTTTCATTTCATACTCTTCATTTATCCAAATCGAAATTCCCAAAAATTCTTGATGACAAATCCATTTGAACTTTGCTCTTTCAGGGTTTTGAAATAGAGCTTGAAGCTTGAGCAGAGCTTGAACAAAGCTTGGAGCTTGAATTCAGTACAAAGCTTTGATCGCTTTAGATCTGGAGTTACGTATCTTATTCTAATTATTCTACGCATTCCTTGACTCCGAAAAGCCCCTGGTGCAAATTTACAGCCCAATCGGCCTCAAAAAAAAGTGCTAAATCCACGTAGGGCTCACCGGTGGGCCGTATCGTGTTCAGTCAGCCTCAACCCTGACCAGATCAGTCTGACCAGCTCTGAAATGAATCTTGGAAAGTAGAAATCACGGTTGTTGACTCAAAAACAAAAATCAACAATAGATTACACAAGTTGGAATGATTTTTCATCCTTTCATCAAGTCTCTTTCATGAAAATTCCCCAACGATTCAAAGCTAAAGTGTAAATTTCGTAAAGTGACAAGTCGGCAAATAGAAACCACGCATTGAAGAATATAGAAACGCGTGTTTGTTAAGAATTTGTGAAATTTCAAGAACTTTTATTTTAAAAAAATGGTTTGGTTTAAGGAAAAGTTCAAATGAAAATCATTTTAGAAGACTGATGTTTCAAAAAATCATTGAAAAAGATGGAATTCGCAAAAATTTGTACAAGGAGAACAAAATTTCGAAAAACAAGATTCCAACAAATCATAAGTGTCTCCATATCAGTGCTTTTTGACTGAAAGACGGTCTGAAAGAAGGGGTTTATGATTGAAGAAACGATGAGTCATAAAAGATCTTGGTCGTTTTACCCGCACGTCATTCGAGAATAATGGATTTGATTGGGTAAATATGGAATTTAAATCGAAGAAGAAAGAGTCAAAGTACTCAAATCAATCCAAGAAAAGCATGCGGGATCGAACCCCGCATCTCCCGAACGAGAAACTTCTGGCACCGCGCCATGAAGACTTCTAAGTGGGGAGCTTTTTCCCCGGCTTTGTCTCTCAAGGGGCTTTCTGCGCACCCTTAATTGAGGAGGCTCAACTCTTCAATAATATTTTTTGTGTTCTTTATACCGTAGCCTAACTTTTGCTAAAATGCGACCCAAATTTTATATTTTAGAAAACTTGTTGGCAAAATTTTCATTCTGGACAATTTTAAGAAAAGAAAAGTGTTAACGCTTTTAAAAGTGGTTTAAAGTTTGAAAGTTTGGTTGGAGACAATAAATTGTCCAAAATCTCAAAGAACTTATTAACTACACTTTATGTTTTTTTAGCTTATACGAAAAATGAGATTATGCGTAAAGCGCGTAAGACGCGCAGGTTACGAGCACACATAATAAGTATAAATCTTTGTATGTGAGAGCAAATAGTTGTCTTCATGGAAAATATTTGAAGATTTAAGACTAGAAAATTTCCATGTCATCATGGGGTCGATATTTGTTCCGTTTGGTATCAAAAGAAAACTTTTACAGTCGGTCACTGGAACGAAATCACGGAAAAGGAAAATTGAGACGTGTTTTCTTTTGGAAAAAGATCAGGAACTACTGATTTTGAAAAAAAAAATTCTTGAAAGAGAAACGAGATATGGAAAGTTGAGTTGATGAAGCTACTCAATTCAGCTCTTATGCTCTCATAAACGTTCGCTTTCTGGTACACTAAATGCCTTACTTTTTAGTGATATCAAAGAAATCCTGAGAAAAGGTATGTGCCAGAAAGTATACGTTTAAGCAAATTAGAACAAAATGCAAACTAGTTAAAGTTTTTCTCAAAACAGGTTCCCCTTCTTGAAAAAGGTCGTAAATGAGCCAAAAACGAAAATAAATGATGGAAAAAAAAGAGACCGTTCCACCAAGTGAGTCCAGTTTAAAGGGGAAAAGAGTTCACAGAAAACATCCACAAATCATGCCTGGTCTTGGGGGAATGTAAAAATTTTTACAATAATTAACTACCGTAAATACTGTAATAGTACCCCACCCCTCTCGTACAGTCGCGTAGTCGCAAAAGTTTTTTAGTATTTCATTTTTTTCAAAGCGCCCGTACTTTCAAAAAATGCGTCTTTGGTATCAAAAAATAGCTGAAATTCAGGGCTTTTTGATACCTAAGCGCCCATTGTAGCATAAACCAGTGTCGAGAAACACTCGTTCAAAGCTAGACTACGCAACACTCCGCACCGTCATTATGGGGGTGGGGCACTATCACAGTATTTACGGTAAGTGGTGTAATTGTAAGTCATCTAGTTGTAAGTTTTAGTTAACAAATTCGTTTAAATTGAATAGCTAAAAGAATCTAGCTATTTGAAATTAATAAGTTACAGTTGAGTTAGTAACCATTTAATCTTCCCCAATTTTACTCACCAATTCGGTACTTTGGTGGTTTAAAGGGGCCACTTTTATCATGGCTTAGTTGGATCTAATGTTTTAAGTGGTTGTATTTGATACCTTTTATCTACCTATTCTAGGGTAATCAAATAATACTCTTAGAGCATTTACAACGTTTCAAGTTTCATTCATATCGCCATATTTTATTTGATCTTCAAGTGTAAGCAGCTTTTTAGGTAGCATTTGGTGGTTAAAGTACATGAGATTAGGCTAGAATTGCCAAAAACTTGCTAAAATAGTCACCAATCTATTAAGCATATTTGATTACCCTATAATAGATAAAAGGTATCAAATACAACCACTTAAAACATTAGATCCAACTAAGCCAGGATAAAAGTGCCCCCTCTCAATCACCAAAGTACCACCAATCCTTTTTCTAAAATAATTAGCCACAAAACCCAAAAAGAAAAACCGATTTGATTTGGTAGATTTTGTGAGTCTTAGTTGAAAGAGAATTAGTTAAGCTACCGTAAATACTGTAATAGTACCCCATCCCCCTCGTACAGTCGCGTAGTCGCAAAAGTTTTTTAGTATTTCATTTTTTTTCAAAGCGCCCGTACTTTCAAAAATTCGTCTTTGGTATCAAAAAATAGCTGAAATTCAGGGCTATTTTTTTGACACCTAAGCGCCCATTGTAGCACAAACCAGTGTCGAGAAACACTCGTTCAAAGCTAGACTACGCAACACTTCGCACCGTCATTATGGGGGTGGGGTACTATTACAGTACAGTTTACGGTAAGTTTATGCGGCACGTACAAAAAGATTCGAAGACAATAGAGTAGAAGGGAACCGAGAGAAACGAAACGAAACGATTTTAAAAATTTAAACAGGAAACATGGGCGGAACAATATAACAGGAAGGGAATGCGGAGAGACAGGTAACCTTAAAACGCGCTACAAAAGGAGGAAAGATTTTACAGAAGGGGGAAGAAAACTTATGCAGGACGTAAAAAAACTATAATAGCATAAAAAACCGGGAAACATTCACGAGTCCATAAAGGAATCGAGGTAAAAATGAAAAAAATGGCAAAAGAGGAATTTTGTGCGGGGTACGGTAGCGCATCCACGCTTTAGAAAGCGCCCCGCGCCGCTTTCGCGCCAGTTCCTTAAACGTCAATTGGAATCTAACGAATCATTAGCCAAGTTCGACAACAATCAAACACCTGTGCAAAAAGTAGAGCAATTCTCGACACTCTTCCCGTTGTTGTTTTGCGTGAATTTGCTTGATTGCTTGAATTTGTCAATAGGAATCTAATTGGTGTTTTCTTTTGAAAAAAGATCAGGAACTACTGATTTTGAAAAAAATTCTTGAAAGAGAAACGAGATATGGAAAGTTGAGTTGATAAGGTTTTAGTCTTACAGAAATGCTTCAAACATCATTCGAAAGTGCAAACTTTTTAAAAAAAAAATGGTAACAATTTTTTGAACTAAAATGATTTTAAACGCTTGATGGAAAGAGTAACAAGACCACTGAAATAAATTGGGGGAGATCTCACGGAAATAAATTGGGTGAGGGGGTGGATGAGGGAAAAGGGACACACCCGATGATCTCCCCATTTCTGCAGATCAGTGGAATATCCAATTTGTGATCTTTTGCGAAGATCTCTTCAGATTTGCTTGCTACATTTGATTTGAAGATCATTTGAAGATCATTTGACGATCATTTGCAGTATTACAATGTAATCTTGGTGAGATCAAGAGATCTTGGTCTTGATGAGATCTTGGTGAGATCAAAAGCTTTACCTAGAGCGTGTTCTTTATCATTAATGCGCTTTCTAAAGCATGCGCTTCAACGCTTCAACGCTAGCCTAGTTATGTAAATTTATTTCTATCAATTTGACCGCAAAGTCTTTTCCGGCTTTTTGAAATTTTCGTTTATAAATAAATAATTAACGATAAACGTGTGATTTGCTTTAAATAAAAAAGATTTTTGTTTAGCTTTCATTTAGAGTTTCATTTAGCTCATTTTTAAGCAAATCTAAGTCCACTTTGAGCACAAATTCGGGAATTCTTGTTTTTCCGGGAACGGGAATTCTTGTTTTTCCCAAAATCCTTACAATGGACATAGAATGAAATCGGCTGAATCAATTTCTCGGAAAATTTGTTCATCTGCTAAACTTTTCATTCTTTATCTTTTGTCTTTTGACATCAAAATAGGTTTCTGTGACAAAAAGTGCTCAAATCGGCTCAAAAAAAAAATTATCATTTTTGACTGCTCGACTTCACAACTTTAAAAAAAATGAACTAAAGCGAGCTTTTCACAATTTCTTAAAGGACAATTTGTAAATAAATAATAAGAGTTTCTGATAAAACAAACGATAGATCGATTGGTTCATTATTTATTTCAAAAAGTAATCTTTAAAAAAGCGGACAAGACTTTCCTGATATACAAATTTCTTTAAATAAAAATTTAAACTTTTCATTCATTATTTGCAGGTGTTTTTTCTTAGTAGTGCGAGCTATCCACATCTTTTCTAGCATTCTTGCTAAATATTTTTCGGATTTAGATTTAGATCCGAGAAAATCCGCGCGATTTACATTTACAGTCAGTATAATGACTTACAAGGGAAGGTCGCGAAAACTGGTCAACAAGGTGGCCAACAAACAAGGTGGCCAACAAACAAGGTGGCCAACAAACAAGGTGGCCAACAAACAAGGTGGCCAACAAACAAGGTGGCCAACAAACAAGGTGACCAATCGAAATGAGATCTAGACCGTCCGAGATGCAGAATTTTACGCTGATTCCGAATCTGCTGTCCGTTTTTGCTAAATAGGTCGGAATCGCAAGGAAGTTGGTAAACAAGTTTTTTGGCATCTCTTATAACGCTTGCGCGCGCATGACGAAGGAATGGTTGCGTAGTGTAGCGGATAAGGTCGACACCTTATCCGCTACACTACGCAACCATTCCTTGTAAAGCTGTAGGATGCAAAGCTGTAGGATACAAAGCTGTAGGTCGGGGGTTCGACTCCCTTTAAGTTTTTCTTTTTTAAACAGCTGTTTTTTAGTGTTCTCTAATCCCCCTGCTCTTCGTAATTGCTAAATATTCAAAAATTTTGTTTAAATCTTTGTATTTAAGTTTAAGTGTTTTAAATAATATAATATAATAATAATATCATACGAAACAAAAAATTCAACAATCATTACAACAATCGATGAAATAAGTAAAAAAACTAAAACATAGTCCAATAAACAATAAACAGTACACATAAAAATGAAGGGGTAGGCTACTTTCCGCCATTTTATTTGCGCAACAGGGTCATTTGCGCAACTTTTTTGACGTTTTTAAGGGACGTTTTTTTTTAAGGGAGTTTTTGACGTTTTTTTTTTGTTGTTTAAAATTCTAGTACGGTTTTGTTTATTCTTAAAAACCATTGTTAACTAATTTTCCGCATTTTCCCAAGAATCCGCATCCATCGTATACTGCGGTCAGACTTTACGAAGAAATGACGCAAATAATCAACCGTTTCAAGCTTTCATCGGCTATCAATCTCACTGTTGGACAAAATTACACACGGAAGAAAACTGTATTGGCTCGACAAAAGCAACGTTTTACTGCTATTTCTAATGGTCGCTTGCCCGGTTGCGATTTTGTGAAACATCTTTCTCAGCTTTTGACTTATATTAAAAAAACTTGATTTTTATTGTTGTCCTAAATTTCATTGCTATTGTTGTCCTAACTTTCATTGTTATCGGTTGCACTTTTTTGTTAAAGCGATAAAATATTTTACTAATGGTTATTAGCTCCTAGAAAGGACTAATTTAGATAAATATTGGAAGATTATGCAAAAAAATTGGAAGATTTCATAAAAAATAGAAGAAAATAAAAAACAATAAAAAAAAGCTCAAAAATGAAAATAATGATTAAAAATTCGAGTGCTTAATACAGTGTTAAAGTTGCGCAAATGACCCAGTTGCGCAAATCAAGTTGCGCAAATGACCCTTTTTGTGCAAAAAAAAGTTGCGCAAATGACCCTGTTGCGCAAATAAAATGGCGGAAAGTAGCCTACCCCAAAATGAAAGCATATTAGCGGGGGTGGGACAAATGCGACCTTTTTTTTGCGCACCTGGACATTTGCGCACCTTTTTTTTGCTGGAAAAGGCCTTAGGAAAGACCGTAGAGCTTCGAAAATATTTCGAAAATTTTTCCATGTAAGGGAATCGTATGCGTAGATTCCGAATTTCGACAAATCAGACCTCGCTGATACGTCAAATTTGGGCTAAAAGGCAAAAACTGCGGAAAAGCGTTAAGTTGCGTAGTTTTTGCCTTTTAGCCCAAATTTGACGTGTCGCGAGGTCTGATTTGTCGAAATTCGGAATCTACGCATACGATTCCCCTATATGGAAATATTTTCGAAGCTCTACGGCCTTGCCTAAGGCCTTTTCCAGCAAAAAAAAGGTGCGCAAATGTCCAGGTGCGCAAACAAAAGGTCGCATTTGTCCCCCCCCATATTAGCTGCAAACGCGCTCTTTATAACTATCTCTTCACAAGTAAAAGATATTCAGCCTATTAATTTTATATGCATCAATTTGTTTAATTGACGCAGTAATTGAGACAAAGAAATTGAGACAGAAATTCATTGATTGATTAAAAATTTGTTGTAAGCTGTTTTATTGTAAGCTTCAATTAATTATTTAATCACGAGGAAAACACTTTAGCTTTACCCTTCAAAGCACATGTCAAAGAATAGTGTTTTTAAACTCGAGGAACGAAAAGAATCATGGCAACATGCTTAAGTAATCAAACTTAGGCCAAACAACGATCAAATCAAAAAGATGAAAATTTGAAGTTTCAACAAAGGTCAACGATGTAGAAATGAAAGAAACATTAGGCATTTAACATTTAACAGAAAAGTTTCAACATGTATATGTCGTAGCCGATTATGAATGAAATTTTTTGGTAAATCTTTCTAGTAGAGCAACCCTTTAATGTATGAGGACAATATTATATGATCTTGTAGCGAATTAAATTCTGCGTCGATTGGTACCAAATTTGTGAGTTTAGGTTAAAAATTGCCGGCGCTACAACGTTTCATTCAAAATCGGCGGGACCCCCGTAGCCGATTATGAATGAGTGGGTCTAGGAGCATTCAACCATCAAGTATTTAGTATCATTCAACGCAGAATCATTAATAATTATGTTAAATTTTTAAAATTAGAAAGATTGGATAAAAAGAAAAAAAGTTAGAGCAAAAAAAATGTTTGTTCAAGAGAAAACTTTGAAGCCCCATAATTTTTTTTCTTTTTATCCAATCTTTCTAATTTAAAAAATTTAACATAATTATTCATGATTCTGCGTTGAATGATACTAAATACTTGATGGTTGGATGCTCCTAGACCCACTCATTTATAATCGGCTGAAATTCATAATCGGCTACGACATATAAATGGTAATGATGATAATGGTAATGATGATAGTGGTAATGATGCTAATGGCAATGACAGGATCAACGTTAAAGATCTCGAGTTGGAATGGGTGAAAAACCGCAAATAAGGAAATACTTAACGCTTAGCAACTTAAGTGAAAAAATTTCATTTGAGTGAGAGTCTCGGGTCAAATCAATTTAAAGAGGAAAAGAGGAATCGACTGATCTGTGTGAGCCTTCTCGCTGTCTCGCCCTCTTCTCGTTTATTTACACGAGTAAAGTCCACCGTCCCCCTCTTTTTCCTTTCTCCACCCCCTTTCACCCTTAAAATTGAATGCCCAAAACGGTCTTGTTAGCTCGCTTTTCTGAATCAATGCGCAATACACACGATTTTTGTACCTCGAATGGCTTTTTTTTGATTCAGGTGATTCACAATGAGCTCTTTGAGACAAAAACTTGGCATGTAAAAAAAAACGTGTAAAAAACGAGTATAAAAGAGATTGGTACTTGATTGTTGAGGAAAATGGGGTAAACTTTGAAGATTTAGATTTATCCAATCCATCCTTTCCCACTATTCAAATCAAAAACTTTTTTGATTGAGCTGTAAAATCATCGTGAATCTTTTGATTGAAAAAAAAGTTAAATCAATTTTAAAAATCTGAGAACAACGAATGAAAATCTGAGAAAAGTGGAAGTTTTCAAAAAACTTTTGACTTTAATTGGTGTGCGTGACAACGAATTGAGAAAGAGGAAAAAAAAATCAAATAGAAGGGAAATAATTTTATTTAAAGAAAAGGGAGAAATTGCTTGGTTACCAGGTGAATTCTCTGGACTTTTTTTTCAAGAGAATCGACCAAAATGAGAGCCTTTTGAAATTTATAGCGAAAACTTGCCTATTTGGGGTTATGAAATCAGGCTTGATATAAATGGTAGTTTGTTTTTTATGCAAATTTACCATATTTTTACGTTGATTTGGCTAGAACTTGGCTAGAAACTTGGCTAGAAAACCTTGTACAGTCGAACCTCTCTATAACGAACCTCGATATAACGTAAACCTCTCTATAACGTAAGGCGTGACCGGTCCCGGCCGACGTTAAGCAATAAAACGGCACTCTATATAACGTAAACCTCTATATAACGTAAGCTATAGCCGTCCCGTGAGTTACGTTATAGAGAGGTTCCACTGTATTAATAATTGCAGAGAAAATTGAAAAGCAATAAAATCAAGGGGTTTCAAAAAGAATTCTCCTCTAATTTCGTCGTCAAATGTTTCAACAATGATTCGATGATTCACATTGAATCATCGAACTATCGAATGGAACTCAATGACGTTTTCGTGGATTCGATCAATGTGGAGAAATCTTTGGTCTATTTATTTTTCTCAGCCCAAACCAGGAAAATGGAAGAAATTTGATAGTGCGAGAAAAATGGATGCAAAAGATATGATTGATGACGTGATTCAAAAGGAACTTTTACAGGTAAATAAGACAAGAATGTTTTGTTTTTGAAGTTTTTGAAACATAAGTACATCGTTTGCTTTATAATAGTGCTTTTTGTTACCCTAAATCTAAAAATAAATTATATACTTTGAGGACACATTGAATGCTAAATCAAAAATCAAAAACCAAAATTTGCCGATGTCATTGCAGTTAAAGTAAAACGTAAACTTCTGCCTGAATTGAGAAATATTTTAGGCGTAGTGAAGGGGAGCTCCTCTCACGTTGTCTTCCCTCCTCTTTTTCGTTTCTTTTGGCCTCTTTCTGATCTGCGCGGTGGCCCGACCCTAGGACCCAAAAAACGGGCATTCGAAAAGAATAAGCAGAAAGGAGAGCACCCGACAACTCGAGAAAGTAACACGAAACTCACAAGAAAAAGCACGCTTTTTCTCTATTTTTTTGTAAGCAAGCACATTTCAATCGTATTATGGCAAACACTTGATGGGGTAATAAGAAATTTTCACTATACAATTTCTGTTGATAATGGCGAACACAAGAGTCGTTTGCATTTACATTTTTCGGTACTCTGGTGGTTGGGAGGGGTCACTTTTGGCTTGATTAGTCGAATCTAGTGTTTTGAGCGGTTTGTGTCGATACTTTTCTTCTATTCTGAAGAAAGAGATACCTGCTGAAGCGATTGGCGCTAATTTAAGCACTTTTTTGATAATCCTATTCGATGATTTGCTGTGTCCTAGCCTGCTTTAACCACCGAACGTTATCTCAAAACTGGTTACACTTGAAAAGCTGCAATAATAACTTGAAATATGTTGGAAATACTCTAAAATTAGCACCAATCGCTTCAGCATATAGAACTACCCCGGAATAGAAGAAAAGTACCGACACGAACCCCTTAAAACACTAGATTCGACGAAGCCAAGTAAAAAGTGGCCCCTCCCAACCACCAAAGCACCCATTTTTCATGTATTGGGTTCGGGGAAAAACAATTTTTATCACGAGTAGTAAATAAAATACATAAAATTTAGAGAATGTACACGTTTCAAGGGAAATAAATAATGGAAAACATACATTTCACATTCAAATTAAACCACGGTTTGCCGTGACATTGAAACATCGGTTATTTTCTTGCCGCACATCGCGCAAATTCCCTTTTGAAAGGCACAATTCTGGCAATAGTGCGATCCCACCTAAAAAAAGTTTACAGTCAAGAAACTAATAAAACCCGTTTCTATAAGTCGTTAAAATTAAATTAAATGTCGACGTTTCTTTTACTATATATTATGTAGATAAAACACTAACCTGATGTAAACTTTGCTTACAAATCTTGCATTTCACACCAACGATGCCGGCTCTGAATTGAAAAATGAGCATGAAAATTAGGTAAATAACTCTTTTAAAAGCTGTTTTTAAGACAAAAACGCATCTCGTTATGCTTACAAGAGAAGGATGATTGGGTTTCGTGGAGCTAATTTTTACATCATTGGAATCAGCTTAAAATTCTGCGTCAAATGCCAATATATCATCGGAAAAGGCCACGGGATCCAATCATCCTTCCCTTGTTAGTTTGTAACGCATGCACAATTGTATTTTACTGTTTATTCTTATAAGTAATGTTTATTTAAAAAACAACTCACTTCTTTTCGCTGCCGAGCCATTTATTTTGAAGACCAGTGGCTTTGTTTTTGGTAACGCCAACGGGTTTATTGTGGGGCTTGTTTCGGTAGGGATCAACGCCGATAAGCTTCGTCAGTTTCGTTTTACCTAAAAGAGTAAATGAATTGGTTTATTCAGTAAGCTTTAAATCAACTTAATTTTTAAAAATCAAGGCCAAAATCGATAACAAAACACACTTACATTTATCGCAAACCATTCAACGTTCGTGAAGTTGACACGCTAGAGACGTTCGGGAGATCGGATCGAGATAGAATAAAGAATGTCTAAATTGAACTTTACGGTCCAGGCTCAAAAAAGATTAATCTCTTTTCAATTCGTCTTGCCTGTGTTAGTTGTGAGCAAAAAACACAAAATAAATTTGGGAAAATGGTTTGCGCGCCAAAATTTAGCATTTTATGGTTGGAGCCTAAACTTCAGCCCCCATAGTGAAGTTTACGATCCTTTTCTAAAAGATATCCAGTTAAATGACTGCCAAATAGCTTTACGAGTCGGGTGAATTAGTCGGGAGAGGAAATTTCACGGGAGGACAAAACCTTTCTTTTTTATTTACTTTGTATAACCCATATACTATTTTCTTATTAATTAGGCTTAGCTAAAGGGGCTTTCCGAGGTAATTAACGTCACAAATGGGATACATGCGGCACCCAAAAAAAATAAATTAGCATAAAGGATCAACGCTCCAAAAAGGTATGGGTTGTTTTTGTACTAATATGGATCGTAGCTTCACTATGGGGGCTGAAGTTTACGGTCCAACTATAAGGTGTTATTTTTTGGAGCGGAAATCGTTTCCCCAAACTTTTTTTGTGTTTTTGTGCACAACTAATACTGGTAAGCTAGAATAAAAAGCAAAAAAAAACTAAGTTTTGAGACTGGACCGTAAACTTCAATTTAGCCTAAAGAATTAGAATAAAGGCTGAAAAAACGGAACTTAAAGAAATTAAAGATTCTAAAATTTTAAGCCTATAAACAACCGAAGCTTCATACGAAATTTGAGCCAAAACACTACAAATTACGAATTTTCTGGGGCACCCATCCACTATGATTTATTTTTGTGAAAGAATCGAGAACAATTTACATCATAGGAAAATTTTGATTTCGTGTTAGAAAGTGAGGAAAATTTAAAAATTTATTTTAAAACTATAGAATTTCATCCTTTTAACTGAATATCTTAAAAAGTAAAAAGATATGTAAAATAAATGGTAGTTGAACTCTTTTCTTCTTGATTCAACTTTCATAAGTTCAAAAAGCTTCTTGTTTTTGGTTTTGGTTTTGGTTTCGGTTTTAGTTCCGGTTTCATTTACTATTATACTTTTTCTTGCTTAGAAATGATGAGAGCTCTTTTCGTGGCTCGAGCCATCAAAACTACGACAATACCGATGATTCGCACTTTTGCACCACTGGTATGCTTTGCTGATGTTAATTATGCGCATAACTTTAACTTATGATTAAAATCATCGCATAACTTATGATTAAAATCTTGAAGAAACATTTGTTTTATTCTTGGCTTAATATGTAACGTTTAGCGCTTCGAACACGCTCGAATAGCAATGCCACCATTGGACTTCGAACAAAGACGCTTCTACAGTGCTCCACCTGGCAAAAAAGGCTTCCTCGGAAATTTGGTTGACAATGTTCGCGAGGAACTTGAGCGAAACAAGGAATTACAGGTAACGATTTCTGATTTGTCGGGAAAAATTATTTTTAGGAGAGCAAAAAGAAACTTAACGAGAGAATGCAAGAGTTGAACGATTCAGAGGCTCTCAAAGAAGCCCGAAAGAAATTTGTAAGTTGGAGAAATTTGTGCTATTAATGTTGTTTTGTTTAGGATATTGTGGAAAAGGAGAGTTTCAAAAGCTCTGAAGTGATCAAAGTGAAAATGCAAGAGCTAACAGACCAGATGACCAAGGTAATGTCATTAATTCTTTCGAATGATAATTTTTTTAGATGGTGAGAGAAATTCAAAAGACTGAGGCTGGAAAGAAGCTGACGGCTGCCGGTGAAGAGGCGTTAAAACAAGTAGGTCATTCGGTGTTTGATAAAATTAAGGTTTTGATCACAGCCGTATTCTTTCAACTTAGGCCCGAGCTGCAGCTGAACAAATCGAGAAGGTTGCCGAGAAAGTCGGGGATACGGAGGTCTACAAGACTGTTTCAACGGTGAGTTGGTATTGCTGCTTTAAGGTGTCGAGTTTCTAAAAGAACGTATCAGCTTTGTCAAAATAACGCTTTGTTTAGGGTGTTAAAACGGTACAAAAGGAGATTGACAACATTACTGATGTACGAATGTACAGCCGGCCAGGTTCGTTTTGTAGCAATTCAAGTGCAAGTTTTGTTATAGAAACACTGAAAAAACGAAGTGAAAACGATTTGAGCAAGGAATGGGAGAAAAGAAACGTGGCGGCTAACGAGTAAGTGACTTCTGGACACAAAAGAAATGGGAATTATCTTTAGTGATGCCACTGACATTCAACTACACAAAGATTCGAAGTGGTATGAAGGCTGGAAAAAGTTTAGCGAGGAAAACAAATACTATAACAGTAAGTTTTCTTGTTCTTGAAGAAACTGGTTCTTGAAGTTATTGAATAGGAAAATTGCTAATCGCGTGTTTTAGAATTGCTTGACTGGAAAATCCGCTATGACGAAAGCGACAATGTCGGTGTGCGACTACTTCGTGGAATTACCGAACGAGTTGCTGGCGTTTTCAGTGAGAAATTTTTTAACTGTACAAAAATAGTAAATTTTAGGCGGAAGTAATGAAGTCTCCGAAGTTCTCACACAAATTGCAAAAATCGATCCGAAATTTGACAAGGTTTATACTGTTTTGTGTCTATTTCATCGAAGTTTAGTTGGATTGGTTACGATTTTGCGAAAAAGAAGTGATTCCCAATATCCTTGAAGCTTTCATTCGCATGGACGCGGAGGTGCTTGAGGATTGGTGCTACGAGAGGGTATTTATCTCCTTCATTCTATGTAATTTGTTCGATTTAGGCATTTGTGGCGATGTCAAATGTGATCAAAGAGTACAAGAAAATCCACTTCAGCACAAAAGACAGCCGAATTATTGATATCAATAAAGTGGAGGTTGGTTTTTGTCATGCGCTCACATTGCAAGAATTTTTAGCTCGTTTCTGGTAAAATGATGGAGCACGGACCGGTGCTAATCATAACTTTTCAGGTTTGGAAGGCTATACAGCTTTTAAATACCTATTTAGGCATTCATGATAAATGTTGTCAAAAATGCCGAGGGAAAAGTAGTGCATGGAGATCCGGTGAGTTGATTAGACTTGAAAAGTAAAGCAGATAAACCTTTAGAATAACCCCGTTCGAGTGACACATGTTTGGGTTATGTGCAGAGATATGGAGGAGTTTAATCCAACTTTGGCCTGGAAATTACTGGAAGTCCATATGCAAGAAGCACCACTCGCCATTTAAATTGCATTTTCGATAAATAGGTTTTTATATTTGTTTTCTTTTGTTTGTGAGCTCATGTTGCCGATAACGATTTGTTCCTTTAATTTGTTGCTTAGGATTCTGTAATTTTCCTTTTTTTTCAAGTGATATCATCAAATGTTCTCCATAAACGGGTATTCTCAATTAAACTTTTTTTGTTATCGCTTACTTGTTCTTGTTTTTGATTTGATTAGATTGTATTAGTTTAGTTGTGTAAATCTAGAGTTTGTTTAATAAATTTTCTCGTTTAGAAAAAAGCACGTTTTGGTTAATCTGCGCGGTTTTGTTTGAGCGAATAACTGTCTTTATCAAAAGTTTAAAGTGGAGGGGAACCTTATCAGTTACTTTAGCCTTTGTGTCTGTTTTTCGCGTGATTCGCAAAAGAAAATGGGTGGTCGGACGTTTTTATTAGTTGCTGCGATCGGATTTCTGGTAAATTTGTCTATTAGCAACCTAAAATAAACAAAAGTAAAGCAAAGTTTAAGTCTATGGGTTTAAAAAACTATCTCACGATTTTTTTAGTTTGCGTTGACGTTTTCCTACGAGGTTTTCGTTTCTTCATACGTTTTTGCAATCGTTGAGTCACCACGTGAATTGGCCTACGCCTATGAATTGTTGCCTTCATCCAATATTGGTCCAATCTTCCCATCGCATCCAACCAATGAGTAAGTACTTGGCCTAAATATACTTTAATTTTGTATTTCTTTAAAGATCATTTATTTAGCTTGCCTGTTTATTTTGCCAATCCACCGAATGCTTGCTCTCGATTGAATAATTTTTGGGTTCATCCACCTGTGAGTTTAAACTACATAAACCCTCATGGAAATATTTCGATTTTAGCCATATTTTGCATTATTGGTGAAACGTGGTGGCTGCACTTTTGTCGAGAAAGCTATTCAGGCGGAAAAAGCCGGTGCCGTGTTGATGATTGCCACGGATGTTGGTAAAGGATTTTTATTTTACCAGAACACATTTTTTCATTTAGATGATGATCGTTGGCAAAATGGACATATCGACATGCTAGGTGATGAAACGGAACGCCATCCTGACATATGGGCTGCATTCCTTGTTGGTGCAAGCGGGCAAAAGTGGATCAATTATTTTGAAGCAAATCCAGGAAAATCGGTAGGTTTTTTTGCTAGTGTATTCGAATTGAAATCAATTAGATTCGAATCACCGCGCCAATCAATCACACATTTTACGATCTTGAGCGACATCGGACACCACCAGCACCATGGGAGATTCTCCATTTCGAAAGCGACTAAGGTTTTTAGAACAGCATTTTGCATTCAAAACTTTTTTAGGTAGCTATCTAAATTTATTTTCAAACTAACTTTTCTAACATTTATTGTCTATTTATCATTTATCATCTTTCTAGTCAACCCTCTGTGTTATTTTGCCTTTATTTTTGAAATATGGGTTTCTATCATACGGGCATGCTAAGTATTCTCTGTGATAAATTTTTATTCACTAAAACAAGCCTAAAATAAAGGAAGTTAATCCGTTTTTGTTTTAGAAGATCTCGAGAAGATTTTTTTGAAGATGTAAGCTAATACGAAAACAAAAATGAAGAAAATGACGATAATTGAGAAAATTATGTCGACGAGGTAAAAAGTAAAAATCGAAAGTTGTCTTCCGTAGGGATCGAGCTGAGGAAATGGACCTGTTATTTGTTATTAATTGTATATGAATCCTTTCAAACCATGTTTAGCCGCAAATTCGGTAAATTTGACGAGTTGCTCTTGTGGTGAAATCGGTCTCTCGGCGATCATTTTGGCCAAATGCTTGGCGGCTTTATCAAGTCTGAAAAGCTTTTGAAGAGCTCAATCATTTTTGTGCAAACTCTGGATCGTGGAGTAGTTGGCGAATCGTTTTTGTCAGTGTTGCTTGATCTTTGAGATCGTTTTTCTCCAAGAGAATACTCGAACCGTGCTTTTCGATCACTCGAGCGTTGTGATGTTGATCACCGAACATTGGGATTAGAATTGCCTAAATGTTTTTTTCATTTGGTTTGCCAACTTGTAGCACGAACTTTTTTCCCACGAAGCACCAACTCATTTGTACTTCCCGCTCCGGCATGTGTCATAAATCCACTCAATCGCTCATCACCTGTCACAATTTTTAAATAATTTGCTTCGTTTCCCTTTACATACTCAGCAAGTCTGTTTGTGGAACCCATTTGTTTAGAATGATATTCTCAGCTCCTCTCTTCACTCCTTCATCGCTTGGATCCTCGTATTTCCAGATGAAAGTCACGTCGGGGAGTCTGAAGTGAAAGAGTGAAAGAGTCGAACTTTGAATAATGTTTTACTCTTTCATTGCTTCGACAAGTCCGATTTTGAAGTCATTTGGCATGTCGACACTTTTTGATAAAGAGCCAAAAGAGATGAGAATTGTGTGTGGACGTAGGTTGAGAATCTCATTCCATTCCTATTTGAAATGGTATTGATTGATTGATTGATTGATTAAAGCAAGAACAGTTTGATAGTCAAACCTCTGTGATTTTTGCTTTTGATGGAGGTGGAACTGAAATCCCGCCAATATTGATAATTTTATATATCGTGGGCATTGGGAATTCGAAGAGTGGCTCTGTATTTGGCATCATAAAGCACGCACGATTCAATTGCTCCTGAAATTTTTGATTTCTGAAAACTTTTCTTTCTTTACCAATCCACCAGGGTACTCTGGATCGTATTTCTTGATGAGATCGTCCACTTGACTTATCATTGATCCAACAGCAAACTGAAAAAGGAATTAACGTTGGTGGAAAGGATTTACATCAAAAAAATTAGGATTTTTAGATGAAAAGCCGAGTTTAATTGTGAGTCTGAATTTAGATGAAGATCCTTGTCTGACCTGTTCGAACAAAAACGACATCGTGTTTTTGGCGCGTCCCCAAAACGTCATTCGATCCGATGCGTCTCCTGACATTCCTTTAAAATATACAACTTTATAGTTTCTTATTGTTTTATAACCTGGTACATAGCTAAGCGCCACTGGAACGCCGGTCATTGAAGAAAAACTGTTGCTGATTGATGTAGAGAGAAGAATTGAGAATTTGTCGAGATGGAGACGATGGAAGATCCCTGAAATGAGGAGGAGGTTGGGTTAAACTAAAAAATACGATATCGTTTTTGTTCGAACAGGTCAGACTCGGATCTTTATCATATAGGATGATTTGGATCATCTAGTCATCATATAGAAGATCATCTATAGAAGATATAGAAGATCACCAAGAATTTGCAAAATCACGGCCCCCAGGCAGGGACCGAACCCCCCGCACGAGGGAGGGGCGTATTGGAGACCTTTTCTGCCCCTCTCAAGGGACCGTTCTGCTTCGTCCTCTTGCCGTTTGCCATCTGCTTCGTTAATCTTCGTTCATCCATTGCTGAGAATCTTTCGAACAATAAGAGCACTACTGAATGCAATTCCAACTCTTCGCACTGCTGAATTCAATCCCAATTTCCCACCAAATCCACAAACATCAAATGGTTGTGACATGGCGTAGTCGAAATTGTATCCCCTTAGCCGCTCAATCAATGTCTCGTTTTGCATCAATTCTAAAATTTTCTCTTTTTCAAGCTAGACCATACTATTTCTACCATCACAAAACTCGTAGTTGAGCTTTCGAAACTGGCGCATCATCTGGGAATTTCGTCTCTCATTTTCAATTTTTGTTTTCGCAAACCTTTGCCATTGTGAAGAAGTAGAAAGTGGGTGTCTCCCATCGAACTTTTAAACCTTCATCCACTGCTTTAATCGTTTTGGCTACTTCGGGATTCGGGGAAATTCGAATCAACTGAAAGACAAAGAGTTCGAAGGCTTTTGGTTTTAAACTCTTTTAGCTACGTTGACCTTGACCTTGACAAGTTACTTGACCTTGACAAGTACCTTGGCCTTGACAAGTACCTTGACCTTGACAAGTACCTTGGCCTTGACAAGTACCTTGACCTTGACAAGTACCTTGACCTTGACAAGTTACTTGACAGTGCTATTATCGTAATATTGCCAAAACTCAAGTCTACCTCTGCTTTCTTTGATCCAGGCTTGTGATTCGGATTGAAGTCGGGTTGTAGAATAACCTAAAGCCGACATGAAGCAAAATAGATCTCAAAATAGCTCTGAACAAATCCCTAAAAGAATCGAATCAAACAAACCACATGATGTCCGGCATCGATCAAAACATCGGCTACTTTACCCACAAAATTCACATGTGAATGCCCGAAACTTGGTTGATAAAGCAAAATTTTTAGACAATCAACAGTCAGACAAAATGTCAGTGATAGAAAAATGCGGATTTGTAACCTCATTTCTTAATTTTCTTTTGGCAAGTGAAACTGGAGGTAAAATTTGATTTTTCCCTCCCTCTTCTGATATCACTCTTCTCTCAGACGCTTCCGAAATCACAATGCTTTTCTCTTTTCTCAAAAAATATTCAGTTATCAATTTTTCGTTAGTTTGTTCCCTGTTTGAGGTCATAAACCATCACAAATCAAACAAACAAACGCCAATTTGGGGTCATATTCTTTGTGTGCAACTTTTTGACTCCAATTTACTTGGAGCAAAGTATCGGTGAGCATGGGAATAACTCATTTGAACATGAGCATGAAAATTCCAAAGCTTGGTACTCAAGAACAAACAGCTAACTGGCGAGCTGGGAAATATGGCGAACGTATTGTGATTGCTTCTTTCCCTCTGGGAAACTAAGCGTCAGTGGCTCAGTGAGTAGAGCGTCTGTCTGGAAGGGATCGAGGGGTGGATAGAGCTTTCCCTGGAAGGAGTCGAACGTTCGATTCCCCTCGACCAATCTCTATCTTTGCCAAATCCTTTTGAAAAGCCGGCTGTGCTGGGCATCCGCTACACGGCGGTTTACCTAAAAGCATACAGGTAAAATGAACTTAAAAATATTGCTCGGCAGCAGAAAAATGCGTAAGATGTAATTTGTGAAAGATGTGAAAGAGTACTGTATCTACCTAGAGGTACTGAGGGCACGTAGCACAAATCTAATTGCAGATTCGGATTCCTCACCCCCGAAAACCCCCGAGTACAAATTTTCAGTTTTCTAGCTCACTTCGTTGTAATTTTATGTTAACGTAATTTGTATTGTCGCGTAGGCGTGACGGATGGACAGACAAACAGATGGACGGACAGACAGACAGACGGACGGACAGACAGACAGCCGAACGGACAGACAGACGGACGGACAGACAAACAGACAGCCAGACAGACAGCCAAACAGACAGCCAGACAGACAGCCAGACAGACAGCCAGACAGACAGCCAGACAGACGGACAGACGGACCGATGGACGGACAGCCAGACAGACAGACGAACGTTTTATTTTTTGTAGATAGTAAATGAAAGGAAAGGGAAAATGAAAAATTAATAAAATTACCATTTACAAATGAGACGAGCACAAAAGTAAAAAATGCCATACATTTTCACTCAATTTTTCCTGCACCTCGTCATTTTTCTTGGATCAACGAATTCTTGTAAGTTTTTAGTGTTTTTTACAAGATTTTATTATTGGTGCTAAGAAAATCCAGGTTTTACAACATATTCTTTAGAGGCAAAATGGTGATGGAGACATATGAGATTATGGAACCAGCAAACGAAGATCAGTTAGCACCTCCGCCTCCGCCTCCTACCACGATTCGTTTTTAATTCTTTATTTGTTATTTGTTATCCGGACGCTTGAAAAAGCATTGTCAGAATATTTCTATGGTGCAAAAGTAGTTGGGGGCCAATCTGTCTCGTCTTGACATGTTGACAGACTAAAATTCGTCCTGACATGTTGAAATTTTACACTGCGGGCTTTTGATGATGCTGAATCGATTGGTGATATTTGCAAACTATTTCTCTTTATATATGAAGTCTTGTGGAAATGGCAGCATAACTTTAGAAGCTTGCTTTGGCAGCATAACTTTGGAAGCTTGCTGTACCTCTTCTGGGATGAAGTTGCCAAAAATATCCTTTGTTTTAAATGTTTTGTTGCCATTGTTTTATTGTTATTATTAAAATTATTGTTGCATTCTTGTAAAATCAAAATAACAAGAAATAGAAAAATATAAAAGCCATAACATCAAAATAACAAGAAATCATACTTTGAAAATTCGATTCAGCATCATTAAAAGCCTTCAGTGTAAAATTTCAACATGTCAGTTTATTGGCTCAACTACCTTTGCCCATTTCATGCCTTGTTATAAATTACTGATATTTTAGACCAGCTCGATCGTGATGACGATGATTTGAACCTCGACTCGACGGAACCGCCAAAAACTTGCGTGCAGAAATCGAAAAAACGAGGAAAAGGCAAGCAAACATCGACGAAAGCGACAAACCACTATTCGTAAGTAAATTTTTGTTATTGTCAATTGATCATAGCATGACTTGAGAAGCTGTGATCTTGATAACCACTAAAAGGGAGCATCAGCTTTCTAAAAAATTGCTCCAAGGTCTTGAGTAGTAGGATTATTTGAGTAAATTTCGTTGCTTTAATGTTTAAAGTTTTGACAGGTTTTGACGAATATTCTTTAAATAATAAAATAATATTCTATTCTTTAGGAAGCCAAAGCAGAAAAAGAAGGACAGAAAGAAGGTGAATCCAAGGTCGAAAGATGTTAAAGCTGGACAAAAGACGTTAAAGACGAAAATCAAGGCAAATTTCTGCGTTTATGTTTCAATATTGGATACTTTAGTAAAAGCTATCTTTTCTGGATTGCGTGCGTCGTATTGACCGTGTGTCAAGTGATACTTTGTGGTGAGTACTTATTTGTTTTAATTTGTTATCAAAGTTACTCTTTTCACAGTCTAAATCTGCATTCACAACATCTCTTTTAGTGTTGTTGTTGGCATCACTTGGAATCGCAGCCCTGTCCATCGTGTGTATTTTAAACACTTGATGGAGAGCAGAAAACGGCAATGATGAGACTCGATTCAAACAACAAATAAATCACAATTTTACTATCATTTTGCGAATGAACAGTTTAACATTTATCATTAATTTGATGAAATGAAACTATTTTTTTTGCAATAAACGCTTAAATATTTGTTTTGAATTTGCGCTGGATAAATGATGTAGCTACGTCTTAGTACTTGTGAACGCTTATTCCAGTTATATCTCTCACAATTTTAGATGCCCTTTTTAAGACTCAATTCAATTGCATTTCTTTCTGTAATTGAATTGAGCTATTGCTAATCATAGGGTTTTGCAAAAAGACATTTTTTAGAATTAACTTTTAGAAAATGTTTAAATTAAATTGAAATCAAAAAAGCGATACTTTTGCTTTGTTGTATTATTGTTATTAATCGTTCAAACTTAATATTTTTTTCTTTAGTGACACCGTGATGGGGAAAACGTCAAAGGATAAACGTGACATCTACTATCGATTGGCGAAAGCGGAAGGGTGGAGAGCACGATCGGCGTTCAAATTGATGCAAATCGATGACGAGTTTAAGATTTTATCAGGTTGGAAGCATTGTGTTTACTGATTAAGGAGTCAAACCAGTCAAACCTCGATTTAACGATGTTAATTTTTGGTCCCTTGAAAGCTATTTACCTTATAAAGACGTTCGATTTAACAATGGAGAATCCCGTCCCTTGAGAATCGTTAAATCGAGGTTTGACTGTATGTAAAAGAATCATGTTTTCTGAAAATCAGAAAAAACATTTCAAAAATGTTTAAATTTTGTTTAAAGTTTAAGTTTAAATTGTTAACGAGTTTGTTTTATTTATTTATCTTTAGGAGTAACAAAAGCCGTCGATTTGTGTGCAGCGCCGGGAAGTTGGAGTCAAGTTTTGTCTCGTCGTTTGTTTGAGGTAAACATTTAATGGATTAAGGGTTTCTATCTCGGCTTAGCAAATCTAAGTATTGTCTTTCTTTAGCTAACTTTGAAAACCAACTGTTTTAAACAGTTGTTTAGAGAAAATGCTTAGAAAAATGTTTTAAACTTTAAACTTTGCAGAATGATCAAAATGCGCGAATTGTGGCCGTCGATTTACAGCCAATGTCGCCTCTACCCGGCGTCATTCAACTACAAGGCGACATTACCCAGGTCGAGAGTCAAATTTAAGCCATTTTTCATTTGATAAACTTTAGCTTGAAACAGCCGAGAAAATAATCTCTCATTTTGACGGAGAAAATGCCGATCTCGTAATTTGCGATGGAGCTCCAGATGGTAACAGAAATTCTATTTGATTAAAAAATTTTTATTTAGTTACTGGTTTGCACTCGCTTGATGAATATATGCAAAGTCAGCTAGTTCTTGCGGTAAGTTGGCCCCTTTTTAAAGGACTAACCTTGTCTTAATTTAGGCACTGAATATCACAACACATGTGCTAAAACGAGAGGGCAATTTTGTTGCAAAGGTATTTATTAAGCTCTCCAGAAAGTCTTTTCGTTCCTTTTCATACTTTTGTTTAAAATCAACAAATTCATCAATTAACCTATGGTTTTCCCTGAATAAAAAGAGTTTATTGTTTAATTTCCTATCTTTTTAAGTCAATTTCGGTTCACTTTCAAGCAAATTCGAGAGTGAAAACGTGTTTTTCGTAAAAATCTATAAAAACCTCCACGAAGAAATTGGCTGAATCAATTTCTCTGAAAATTTCGCTATGTACCTAACTTTTTGTGCTCTATTTTTTATCTATTGACACCGAGATAGGTTTCCTTAGCTAAAATGTCATTGCATCATCGAGCCATGGGTCTTTTTTGACTACCCAACTTCACAATCCCAAAAAAATCCAGACATAAGACATTTTAGACTCGTTTTGCAGAAAAATAATTGGCCTTTCTAATGAAACAAACCGTAGTTCAATTGATGCATTTATTGGTTTTAAGTGAAAGAGCGAAAAGGAACGAAAAGACTTTCTGAACAGCCTAATAGTTAGTTAGTGAAACTTTTCTATACTTATTTTTCTTAGATTTTCCGAGCACGAAACATCACCCTACTCTACGCCCAATTGAAGATGTTCTTCCGTGATGTTTTCTGTGCCAAACCGAAAAGCAGTCGTCAAAGCAGTTGTGGTGAGCTTTAAAAATATGAGATAACTCTTTGTAACAATCATTAAGAATTCCATATAACCGTAGGCTGGCAATAAACTGAAGCGTGATTTTTGTTCATTTTGAGTTTAGAAGCATTTGTCGTATGCTTGGGCTACAATCCACCAACCGATTATGTGCCATCAATGTGGAATCCTCTTCGTTTACCGACTTATGGTGGATTTAAAAGATCTTTTCCCGATTTCACGTGTTTATTTTCCTTTTAGAGGATCTTGAGAAATCAACGCCCATAAATCAACGAATAGTGCCTTTTGTCGCGTGTGGCGATTTGCATGGATGGGATTCAGACAGGTATTTTGTTTTGATGAAAAACACTTACTAAACTTTACATAACTTCTTGAATTTAATCTTTTAAACTGACTTTTAGGTGTTACCCACTCGACATCGATGATCTACTTGGACCTTTGCCAGAAAAGTAAGCGCTATTTCGGTCTCTGGAAAAGCTAAAAGGTGCTTTTGAGCATTTGAAGCTGCAGTAATATTATACATAACCTTTGTCAAATTTTCTTTTTAGATACATCTATCGTGAGCCTGTTCAACCGCCCACCGAGCCTGCCTATAAACACGCGGTTGAGCTACGACGAAAGGGAGCTCTCGCGAAAGCGACAAATTATTTGGCACAAACGATAAAGCATCACGTTCCAAAGGTTTGTTTTAAAATATCGGTTATTTTTCTCATTTAATGAACACTTTTTTTTCTAGATTCAGTCTGAAACGGGGATTGACGACGAGGTGATCGAGGGTTTTGAGAATTTCTTCATCAGCGATTAGGACGGTTTGTTGATAGTGTTACTGTTTACTGTGTACTTTTCTTGTTATTTTGTTGAAAGTTTTTTGTTGTGATATTTGAAATTTAAAAAATAATTTATTTAGATAAAAGTTTTCGCTACTATACAAAAAAAAATAACAAAATGACTACCGTATTTTTCATCATTACTTTTTACAGAAACATCTCTGACAATGAGCTTTTGAAATGGTTGGGGACAATTTGGACAATTTTTTTTCAGTGAAAGGCAGTGTATCGGAAAGCAGGATAATTCGAGAGAAATTGTGACAAGTTTAGAAAAAAAAACAAATAGACAGGTTTGGTCTTAAAAGTTTAAAATGTTAAAAGCTGTTAGAAAAAAAATCTGTAAAATGTTACTACAATAAATTTTAAAGAATATAGAAAAAAAAATTGGTTAGAGAATCTAAAAGTGAAAGAGTGCCGAAGCTGTTGATCTCGTTTGATTGATTGATTGATTGATTGATTGATTGATTGATTGATTGATTGATTGTGTCTAATGTCTTTTCTTGTATTCCACACGGGCACACGTCGCACAACAGCGCTGTCTCACCTCATCCGAATCACATCTGAAATGCAAAAAAAGATGGGTTAGATAGCTAGGAATTGGGATAGTTGATTTGAAATGGCTTATTTTCTATTTAGTTTTTCGTTGTTTACGGTTTTGTTTTGTAAAAGTTAGTTGTTTTTTGAAATCGAAACTTGAAATGGTAAGCGTGAGTTAAAATTGAGTGAAAAAGTGAAAAAGTTGCTCACGAGTGAAAAAGTTTAATGATGTCGCAAAAACGGGAAAGATCCTCGCAGGATGCATCTGAAATGAAAAATTGAAAATGAAACATGCTTTTACAGTTAGGGCTGTTGATTCATGCTTTGAAAAGTGATAGAAATTGCGTTCATTCAAAGAGCTTGAAGAAGATTTAAGAAGTTAGAAGCCATTTGGTTTAAAATCTTTGCACTCATGCAAAGCCTTCTATAGTATCTTCATCCAGAAGTTACTGTAGAAGCTTGGTGACAACAAGAAACTGAATGAAGCGATTCGCCTTCATGTCACTGATTTTCTCTATATCTCCTTAAAAAGGAGATCGATATCGACTCCATCCGCGCCAACCTCGAAGTGGAAGAGCGGTGGGTGGACTGGCCGGGCAGGATGGGAGTTGACCGGACTGAAATGCATGTTATGTTATATATTCAGTCGAATGAATGGATTTATCTTGAATCCGATCAGATTCAAGATAAATCCATTCATTCGACTGAATATTTTGATTTACCACAAAATCGTTTGTTTTTAAGCTTTATTTTGCAATTGTACATTTCCTGTTTTTTAATTTTTTCATTGATCTTATTATTTTAGAATGTTCTGCTTTGCAACTCGAGAGATCATCCTTCGAAAAGCTACACGAACAAATAATTGTTGTTTGTTGCTACCGTAATACCGTAATAGTAGCATTACTTAATTAGCACTTAACTTGACTAAGACCCCGCTAATTAGCACTTATCTTGAAAATGGTCGGATTTGTCGTCAAAATCCGACCACAAGATAATTTGTGATCGGATCCTGACGACAAAGTCCGATTCTGATGACAGAATCCGATTCTGTCGGATTGTGTCGTAACAGATTGAAATCTTAATCGTCCAACTTTAATCGATTAATTGATCGCGGGGAACACACTCTACATGTTATTAATGAGGAATTGAGACATTCAGTTCTTTGCCGGGTAAGTGAACCGGCTTAAGTCAAAGACCTAATATCTTTGCATGAATGCTTACTTGTGGACATGGGCGAGCAGCAGGCGGTCTTCTGATTCCCTCACACGATCTACCGGCCGCTTTACCACTTGTAGCCCAGACACATTGCAACATTCGGAGCTGAAACATGGGGAAGTTTGAATTGAAAACACAAAAAGTTTTGCATGGCATGATGCGTTTTGTTTCAGTGCGCGAGCGTTCGTTCGATCACCTGTACGCCGCCAGTTCCACACGTTTGTGTACATGTTCCCCACTCGCTTGTTCGCCACTCGGCTTTGCATTTGGCTAAACGTGTTCTTGTTTTCTCGTTTTCTACGCCCACTTACGATTTTCGCATTCTTTCTTCGGTTTTGGTCGACTCGATCGATCACATTGCTCAGCGTCAACCTCGGTTCCGTTTTGAGATAAACAACGGAGGGATCGTCTCTGTTGAGCGACACCGTCACGGAGACAGCGGGAAAGGGTACACTGAAGGGGATTACATAATGTCAAGTACAACATAATACCATGTAAAGTAAAGTACGTCTACAGTACTGTATTAAGGCTATCCAGAAAGTCTTTTCGTTCCTTTTAATATTTCCGTTGAAAAATAACAAATCCACCAATTAACCTATGGTTTTCTATAAATAATTGACCTTTCTTATGAAACAAATAGTAGTTCAATTGGTGAATTTGTTGGTTTTAAGTGAATGAAACTATTTATTAGCAATAACAAGCAACAAACCTCAGTCCATTCGCTTGCCTCCCATTTTGGACAATTCATTTGTTGACATGGACGGGTATTCGGTGGACGAGGGGAATTATTCGAGAGACAAACTGCTTGATCGACCCTTTTTGTAATTCCACCCTCAATCACGAGAAGACACGAGACATCACGAACCTAATGATTTGAATTATTAGAGCTGAACTTTATCTTTATAATCTTTTGAACTTCGATTTCAAAATCTCACCTGAAATCCGTGAACCCCGCACGTTTTCTGTCGACAATCACTCCAAGCGCCGATGTCGTAGTGAGCCTGAAAAGGATAGCTTTTAAAGTTTGATCTTCTTAAAGTTCTATACATAGATATAAAGTAACCTCAAGGCTTACCTTGTAGAGGAAATGGAACGGTTTCAACTCTTTTGCCAACTCTTCTCCATTAGAGATCTCGGAGAGGAGATTCTGGAAACGATAATAGCCCAAGTGAACATAGCCTAATCCTACCTGTAATCGAGAGATATTATATAGACGAGAATGTTTTGGATGTGCTGATTGATCGAGTCGATTGTTGGAAAGACTTTGCTAAAAGGGATTTGATAGAGATTCCAGGAAAGCTCACATTGATCAGAGTCGCTTCATCGTCTCGATACTTGAAATGAAGAGTGACATTGCCCTGGAAATGTATTGCATATGGATATGTTGTATCCGATTTGGATTGAAACATTATTGCACAGTAGGGTATCATTTTTAAATGTTTTTAATCATTCTCTAGAAATTTCATAGAAGTTTAACTCTGGCAACCTAGAACAGCCTGTTAGCACCAAATTTTGCCGAAAAAAATAGTTTATTTACTCGTTTTGATATGTTTTTGCATTTTGTTTATGTTTTTATGCTGTTTACACCTATTTTCCGTTATTGTTTTACAGATGTAGTCTCACTTCTGCCTTAGTTGCTAGAACCAATAGGCTTTTCCCATGTTTTGTTTGGTTATATTGTTTATCTTTTGTTTAAGATTTAGTTTTATCAATTTGTCTACTATTTTATTGCTTATGATTCTTTGCATTTACGATAAAGTTGGCGCTGATTAAATAAAAAAAGGGTTTTTTTGCTTTGAATTCACAGTAAAGAAGTAAGCAACATTCACAGTAAAATGCAGGAAAGTCTTTTTTTCGGCAAAATGTGGTGCTAACAGGCTGTTCTAGGTTTCCAGAGTTAAACTTCTATGAAATTTCTAGAAAATGATTCAAAATTTAAAAAAACATGATACCCTACAGTGCAATAATGTTTCAATCCAAATCGAATACAATAGATATATCAGAATACTTTCATAACATTAATCTAACCTGTATCGAATCAGTGAAACACTCATATGTGCCAGCGTCCTCGAGCCGCGCATGCTTGATCCGAAGATTTCCATTCGCCGACACTTTGATGTGAGCTAAAGCTTGATATTTTTAAAGGTGTAGCTACCTAGCTAAACGTTAAATCTCTGCCTTAATTTTTCTATTACAGCTTATAGCCCCACCGTCATTTCGTATCCGTCGCCCGTCTTTCGTCCAATATATTCGTTTCTTGTCGAAATTCTTCCGTGGGCATTTGATCTTGATGCTTGTACCCTAAAAATCGAATATTAACGTGTTACGGTTCCAAACATCCAAATTCTGGGTCGAAATTTTACTCAAACTGCTAAATCTAACCCAAAAACACTAATTCCAAATGATTTGCCAAAACGAGAGGAATAACAAGAGGATTCGCGGCTGGGTTGGATTGACTGGCATTTATAAAGAAATTTAGATTTTTATCTTTATCGGTGATATGAAAGACACGGGTCCGAAGACCAACAAAGTGGAAAGGCCAGCAAAAGTATAAAAGCGCTAAAACTTTGACAAATTTAAAAGAAACACGGAATGAGCGGTGGAAACAATAAAAGGAGGAGGGAAGTTTTAACAATAAACGAATAAACACTTTGATCCGACTTGGTCAGACCCTTTTTCCAGGCGTTTTTTAGTCCTGTTTTGCATTTTCTGGAGTAATCAAATAAGCTTCATCGATTGACGATTTCTAGAACATTTTGAACAAGCTATCGCTTTGTATTTTGCCCCTCTTTTCATTTTACGCTCTTTTCATTTTTACGCTTAGCAACACTGCATAGGCAAAAATTGAGCTAGCTTATCAAAATATCAATAAAAATTGTTCAGAGCTTTCTAAAAATATTATTAATAGATTCATCATGCTTGAAGACTCCAGAAAAATATAGTAAAATAGGAATAGAATAGAAAAATATAGTAAAATAACGTTGGTAAAACAGTCAAAAACACAATCTGACCAAATTGGGTCAAAGTGGTCCTCAAAGCTACAGAATTTTATAAAGGGCTTGAGAAAGGGGAAAATACACGGGCCAAAGACACGGCGAAGCGCAAAACCGGGCAACGATTTGGGCAACGATTCGGGCAACGATTTCGGGCAACAATTTGGGCAACAATTCGGGCAACGATCCTTTCGAAGAATGAATTTGGAAGGGATGGGATTTTCTTTTATAGGGGAAAAGGGGTCTCGTCGGACTTCCGTCTCGAGTACGGTAGCTTAGGTGTATGTTAGAATTTAGGGTTGGAATGTTGGAAGGTTGCCAAAAAAAGAAATTGGGGCTTTTACTGAATATTAGCCTGTGATTGGTGTACAATTATATTTATATATTAAGTGAATACCTGATACAATGTGGCCACTCCACCAATCCCTAAAGTGAGCTTTTTCTCTTCGGATGCTTGCTCGAAGACTCGATTCGATTTGAGTTGTGGCTTATCGCATGCGCCTGAAAAGAGTTAAAGAGTTAAGTTAAGTTAAGAGTTAAGTTAAGTTAAGTTTAAAGCCAATGGATTACAATTTAGATTACAATTTCCAGCATACAAATAAGAAAGGAATACTGTAAATTTTGTTTGAGAAGCTCAACACTTCTACATCACTTCTGTACATCACTTCTGAAGCCTCCAAATCACTCAACTCACCCAAATTGCACATTTGTATGTGATGGGGTCTTTGTGCGGCACAATCCTTTTCGCTTCTCCTTTCATTTCTTCCCCTCAAATCCCTTCCTTCGCATTCAACTCGTCTCCTTTGTTCCCCGGCTCCACACGACGAAGAACACTCCGACCAGGCTCCTGTCTGAAACAACTTGTGAATCTAGGTTGGGTAATTGAACCGGCTAAAGTCAAGCTGGTTCCGAGTCAAGCTAGTTTTTTGCCTCGAAACCAAGTCCATCTTATAGAGTCGGCAATGGGGAGCTCAAATCCGTTTTTAGTTTTTGCAGAATGCTTCGCAAACGCGAGATATTTAACATGGAAATCGCGTTGAATTTCGAGTCTTGAATCACCTTGAATCACCTTATGACGCCGCCACACGTCCCCTGAACAACTACTTCTGTAGTCTAGTGAATAGTCTGCTAGGCTGCCGAAGCACCGAACCTTCTTTTGCTCCCAAGTTCAAATCCCACTCTCGTCAAACATTCTTGCATTTTAGAAAAAATGTTTCCACGTACATTGAATTATTGATTTGAGTACATAAAAAAAATCTTTCTGTAAACTTTAGCAAATAATTTACAAAAGAACAGAATCAGTATTGAGAAATTTAATTGTTAAAATTGAAAATGAAAATTTAATTTAATTGCTTTCAGATTTCTAAAAGCTACAGAAAGCCGTGGATAAAATTCAACTTGTTTTTTTAAATACATAGGAAAACAGTTTTAAAAAAGCAAAATAATTTGGTGAGAGTGGGACCGCGAACTTGAGGGGAAAGCGATAGGTTTAGTAGTCTAGCAGACTATCCACTAGACCAAAGAAGCAGTTGTTGTTGGGCGTATAACGGCTTCTTAACTAGTCCGAAATTTAGATATCTCTACAAAAACTAAAAACTTGCCAGTTTGACCGCAAAAACCAAAAATTGCTATAGCTTGCTTTTCGAGAAGCAAATTAGACCAGCAGCTTGACAAAAGGTCAGCTTCCTTTGTTAGATTTTACAAAAACTGACCACCCAATCCGACGGACAAGCCACTTGAGCACATGGCTGAGTTTCTGGTGGTTTTGGATGAGGACATTGACTGTCGGGAAGGATCAGATTTGAATCAGCTCCACCTGGAATCATTATGATATCTTTTTACATTCGAATCTAGGATTTGATTCAATTTTATTAAAATTGATTGATTAAAGTGGTTTAATTTGATCTTCACTTGAAGATCTTTCTAAGATCTTTCTAATTCCTGTCTAAGATCTTTCTAATTCTTGTCCTTTAGCTCTTCACTAACCAGATTTTGAAATCGGGCGTACACAGCGAACACTTCTCGTGTTTGTCCCGCCACCACATGTTGCTGTGCATTCAGTGAATTGACCAACCTAGTTAATATTTTGTTTTTATATTGACTTTATTTTAGTCTATTGGCTTAATATCTATTAGCTTTTTCTAATAAATGATTATAATAAAGATTAGTTCTAGAAAGTAAAGGGAAAGTATGAAAAGAAATGAAAAAGAATGAAAGACTTTCTGAATAGTTGATCATTACGGTAACTTTCTCTTACTATTAGTCATGTTTTAGAAGCTTGAGCCTTGAGCCTTGAGCCTTAGACCTTGAGCCTTGATCCTTCAGCCTTGAGCCTTGAGCCTTGAGCCTTGAGCCTTCAGCCTTCAGCCTTGAGCCTTCAGCCTTAAGCCTTGAGCCTTGAGCCTTAAGCCTTGAGCCTTAAGCCTTCAGCCTTGAGCCTTCAGCCTTCGAGCCTTCAGCCTTCAGCCTTCAGCCTTAAGCCTTGAGCCTTCAGCCTTCAGCCTTCAGTCTTCAGCCTTCAGCCTTCAGTCTTGAGCCTTACCTGCCATGTAGCTGGACATGGTTGTGTATTGCATGTTTTCACACTCTCAGGTGGCATTCGTCGATTGTCACAATGCGACCAAGCAACAGCTCGATTTGTTCCCGTTTCCATACACATTAAGACGGCTTTTTGTTTGCCTGAAAAGATTGTTTAAAAATTTTCAATTACTCATTAATTCTATTCTATTTCTAGATTTTCTAACTCTTTTAGTACTTGTAGTTAGTACTGCAGTTGAAACAAATCAAAAACTAGGCAGACCAAAAATCTTTGCACCACCAGGTGCTCGAACCGGTGACCTTTCGCTTACCGGCCAACTGTGCTAACCATTGAACTACAACGCACTTGATTTTCTTTACTCCAAAGGGAGTTAACTCTGCTACTCGTTTAGCTGTATTTTAGGTCAAATTTTAGGTCAAATTTTTCTTTCTCCGTGGATGGCCGGTTGAAAGAAAACCCCTTTTCTCGGTCCCTCGCAGTGTTTCGTGTGGCTCAGTGCCTAATCGCTTGAGGTCGCGGCTCGAGAGGTCGCCGGTTCGACCCCCGCTCGGCCTCCAAAAGAACCAAATGATGATAACGAAAAGCGTGAGTTTGGCTACAATGATCGCTAAACGTCATAGTTACACTGATGGGTTTTTTTTCTTGTTTTGGAAAGGATAGAAGGATAGTATTAGAATGGATAATTAATTTCGAGATACGATTTAGGTATTTCTATTTCTAGCTTTCATAGAAATTGTATCTTTTAAACTATAGAAACTATAAAAACTTAAACTCTAGAAAGAAACTAAGCAATATTATCTAAAAAACGATAATCTTACCGCCAAGACAACTAGCCGAGCATTGACCCCATTCTCCGTGCTCCCATCGATACGGAGCTGAATCGGTGGGATCCTTGGGATCTTCCTAAAGTTTGAAGACTATTAAAACCTTTACAATATCTAGATATGCGTCTTCAGAATGCTTTGTATTGTTTACATGAATATTTTACCCATAAATCATTCCGAAATCAAACCTGTAATGGACATGGTCGCTCCTCGCATGGCTGAAAGAGTGGCGGTTGAGGCAGAGCTGAAATAGGGAGCATGACAAGGCAAATTGGTTTTGGTGAAATTCCGAATCCTTACAACTCTAGTGTGATATCCAGATAGAAGAGAAAACGCGATTTAAACCAAATTGCTCTTGCCAATTTTTCAAAATAATCGCGAACCCTCAACAGAACCAAAAACCAACCAAAAACCAACCAAAAACCATCAAATTTTTTCGTTTTTTCTTCTATCTGGATGTCACACTAGAATTGTGGAGATTCGGATTTTTGATTTTCACCAAAATCTATCGTATTCGATGTTTAGGTTTCGGTAAACTTACAAGAACACTCGCTATCGGGTAATTGAATGATATTCCTCGTCATTGGATGAAGAGCCACACATTCTGCATTTCTGGACGAAACCCCGGCACCGCAAGTGGCTGAACAGCCACCCCACGCACCGGTTACAATTCTTAAAAAGTTGTTTTTTTAAAGTCAAGGCATTCATTGGCTTTAGCTTGGTTAAGCAATGCTTTTGATTTTGATTTTGCTTTAACAATTCTTCTAACAATTCTCCTAACAACCCTTATAACTTCGAATGAATTGTGTTGATTGATTCTCAAGAGTGTTGCGTGTAGATGAGTGTCTATATGTTTGCGGAAAAAGCGATCAAGTACTTGTCCCCTCAATCCATTCAAATTCAATCCAATAACCCCCACCAGCTGTCAATTGTTGTCATGTCGATAAACAAAGGTTGACTTTGGAATTGAGGTGTACAATCGTTTTGAAATCCCTTATTTCAATATTAAGATTTTCAGCTATTGAAAGTGAGTGACATTTCGCTAACACTAATCCCGCATAAGTCAATGGGATTCCCGAATGATCAATCACTGATTATGAAGGGGCTTAAAGAGGAAAGGATTAGCAAGCACAAGGAATGTATGTCACATATAGAATACAATTTACTAAATATGTTGTGCCTGATTTGGATTTTGTCTTTCTGTCCGTCTAACGTATCCTACTGTCTGTCTTTCTGTCTGCCTGTCTTTCTGTCTGTCTGTCTTTCTGTCTGCCTGTCTTTCTGTCTGTCTTTCTGTCTTGTTCTACTGTAGCCGCGGCGAAATTTCGGCTAGACATTGAATCAAACTAACAAATGGCTTCTGGCTGTCTACCGTATCCTACTGTCTGTCTGTCTGTCTGTCTGCCTGTCTGTCGTCTTGGCCTACTGTAGTCCTACAGTACGTCTGTCTGTCTGGCTGGCTTTGTGTCTGTCTTTGTGTCTGTACGCGCGAGTTCTCAGCTCCCCGTGGGTCGATTTACATGATTTTTAGTTTATTATGCTTAGAATTCTATATAGTTATGCATATCATATTTCGTTTTTTTAAAAAGCAAAAGCCACAACACAGCCGGGAGTCGAACCCGGGTCGTGTAGGCTGTAGAGACGCGGGTTCCCGACTGCGTCACGGCAACTATGCGTCACCGCCAAAACATTTAGGCTCATATTTAGTCGTTTCTGAGCCCGGCGTTAGGTGGGTTTTTCGCGTTAGGCTTAAGCGAAAAACCCGGCTAATAGCCGGTTTTTCTGGTCGTCGTTGTCGTCGTGGGACAGTCGGAAGCGTGCTTGTCTACGGCCCACACAACCCGGGTTCGGTTCCCGGGTGTTTCATCGAAATTTGATTTTTTAAAAATTTTTTAAATGGAACAACTACAATAAATTCTAAGGTTTTCTAAGGAAATTTTAGCTCTATTCGTCAAAAAAAGACCGAGAAAATGCCCGTACAGACAGACAGACAGGCACTGTTCTTTTATCTATAGTAGTTTTGACAATGTTTCATTTAAACCTTGGTGTGGCCAATCCGCCGATCTCATGCCCGCCCCATGTTTGCCCGTCCAACAGCTTTCTCTCCGTCCAATCGAGACTGAAAATGGAATTTGTAAACTGGAAAGATTTAGTCATTTCTTAGGAGCACTCTAGCTTTTCCCGCAATCCTATTTTTACAGTTTTAAGAGGGTTTTAACCTTCTGCATACCTTAACAGTTGCTTTTTTAAACGTTTCCACTTTCTAAAGCTTTCAGATCATGCCGATGTATTGTTTGAGTCGAATTTGAATTTGAATTTGATTTAATTTGATTCAAAATTTGAATTAATCAAATAAACTTTCTAATTTTCGCTTTTTTTAGCAATAAGTTGCTTCAAAAACGTTTTTTTTTTCTAGAAAAAGAGCTTGTTGGTTTTCAAAGAAAGCTTGAAGATTCTCGAAGTGATCCCTTGGGGGTGCAATTCGCTGGGAAAGTATTGCAGAAAGGGAAACTCTTCCCAAAACCCTAAAATGATGACCCCCAAAATATAGAGAAGGCTATAAAGAGAATAGAAAGAATAGAGAACCATTTTTCTTGGCGACCCTTCGGTCCCTCTAGAGGATAAGAGTACTATTGAACTTCAGAAATTTATTACCCAACGAGGAAAAGTTGCCTGCTTCAGAGTATGCCTGCCTCTTACTACTTAGCCTCTTACTACTCTAAGTAGTAAGAGGCTTTAAACTCGTAGTTTGGGAACAAAAAGTTTGTCTAACTAACTAGGAAAGGTGGAATTTCTAAGCTGCAATTTCTAAGCTGCGATTTCAAAAGACTTCCCCGTTCAGCTTTCCCGAAGCCGCTTTTAGTTTTTTCTAAATGATTTGAAAAAACCGATCTTGATCGAAAAAAGTTAAATGATGTTCCCGATGGGGAATCGAACTCGGACCAGATACCGATAGCTCAGCTTTGTAATCGAGACCACTACCACTCGGCCATAGGGCCAGATTACAAGGCTCAGCAGGAATCGTTACAAAGAGATAGCTAAACTTTAAAGCCAATTTTAAAGCTAAAACGTTTTTAGCTATCTCTTTGTAAGGCTTCCCCTCGTGCCTGCAAAACATGGGCCTGTGGCTGAGTGGTAGTGGTCTCGGTTACAAAGCCACGGTCTCGTGATCTAGTCCGAGTTCGATCCCTCGTCGGAAACATTTTTTTGAGTTTTCTTTTACCAAAATTTGTTTTTTCAATGGGAAATGTGTTTTTTTATAAGTTCCTATCGTAAGTACTACGTACTATAGATTACGGTAGCCCTTACAGTAAACATTACTCCTTTGCTAAACATGAATCTCTAAAAATGAATCCTTTTCTTTCATTGAGCTGAAGAACTTGAAGAACTATGGATCCGAAAGCGTTTAATGCAAATGCAAACTGCAGCTAGTGTGGTCTAATCTTAACCCTACCCTCCCCATTTTCATCTATATAATAATTTTCGTATATTGTCATGATTCTGAAGTTCATATTCGTCATAGTCTTTGAGGCAAATCCCCATTTCCTTTCTCGATGGATTGAAGAGAAAAAGAGAAAAGAAAGGCAATGCTCGATGACAAATGATCGCCAACAAAAGGGAAGGGAAGCTTTTGAAAGTAAAAGCACAAATCAATTTCAATAATAATTTTGTTCATTAATGTTTTAAGCATCTTTCATTTGTATTCATCAAAAAGATTACTTTTTCGGTATCCTAATGTCGACAGAGCTCACAAATAGCTTCCATTAACTGCTCACAACTTGTTTACAACAAAACTAACATTCATTAGATATTCAAGCATTCGATAAATTCTTAATCAAACGTAATATTATTCTCAAATCACTTCAACTTTTCATAATTTGAGTCGGAAGCTTTAAGCTTTAAGAAAAGCTTTAAGCTCCTTCAGAGCATCTAAGAGAGTCCTTTCTTCTCTTCCATTCATAGTCGATCAACGGATTTACGGGGATGTCCTCTACTCAAAAGACCTAAAGTGCCAGGCTGACCCTTTCGATGGAAACACTTGCCCAGAACTCATGCAATTTTTGTTCTACTATGCAGTTGTAGTTGAGATATCGGTTGTCTAAAATGGTTGTCTGGTTGTCTAAAATTGAATAGGCTTAGGCTTAGGCTTAGGCTAATCAAACTAGGTTCTACATTCGAAACTAGGATTGTCCTCGATTTGAACAATCGTTAGATCGAACGGTTGCTAGATTCCATTCATCCATAGGAAGTAAAAGCTTACAAGTAGCTTAGAAGTAAGCTAACAAGTAAACTAACAAGTAAGCTAACAAGTAAGCTAACAAGTAAGCTAACAAGTAAGCTAACAAGTAAGCTAACAAGTAAGCTAACAAGTAAGTTAGCAAGTAAGCTAACAAGTAAACTAACAAGTAGAAGCTAAAAGAGCTTGCAAGTAAGCTTACAAGTAGCTTGTTAGCCTCTTGTCATCGTTCCAGATTTCATATTATGATGTTATGTGTTGATTTACGTATTACTTGCTTCTCTGCCATGTTTATAGACTCGTGAGGTGTGCTTTCATAGAATGGCTATTGTTTTTCAGCTTTTGAAACCTTTTCTTCCCAAATCGAGGCTAATTTCTCCGCTTCACTAACTTCAGTCGACCCCTTGCCTCAAATTGACTAATTGGTGGCTAAATAACCTCAAAAATTTTGCATAACATCTTCTAGATATCTCTTAAATATAGACTTTAGATCTATTATTATTATGACGAGCGGAAAACGCTCACGTTTTTCACGCAATCTAAACCCCGCCCCTTTTGCCGTAATTACGGAGCGTCGCGTTTGATGAACGGATAACAGAAACAGACAGACGCACGGACAAACGGACGGACAGACGGTCAGACGCCTCTTCTGCTTTATATATAGTAGACTATTATTATTATTATTGAACCTTTCCCTCTAGGATTGGTCATTCTAGATAATTGGCATTTCCTTGTGAAAAATGGTGACAAAATAATTGCCGACAAATCCGGGAATGCATTTTGATGAATTGGGATTGAAATGGATGAGAATTTAAATAAATTTGACTATACAATATACAAATTATTGATTCTGGATGAATTTGAAGTACTTTGCGCTCGTAGATCTTACATCCTGGTGAAATGAAATGAAACGAAAATGTTTCAAGTCTTCGAAATGGATCAAATATATCGTCATAGCCTTTTTTGAGAACGCTTTTATACATTTCAGACTACACTATTGATATACTAAACAATGAAATGATTCAGGGAATCTTATAGAAAAGAGGTGAACAGTTTGAAGTTCCTGGATTGGGCCTGAATCGGTTTCGAATCGGTTTTGAATCGGTTTCGAATCGGTTTTGAATCGGTTTCGAATCGGTTTTGAATCGGTTTCGAATCAGCTTCGAATCAGCCTCGAATCAGCTTCGAATCAGCCTCGAATCAGCCTCGAATCAGCTCCAAATGACTGCGTTTAGATTCCGTTTAGATACGGCAAATCTTGCTATACTTTAATTCAATTCAATAGAAATCTTGAGACTCAAGCTACAGAAGTCATGCGTTTCTGTAAGAGCAAAAAGTATGACCCAAATTTCGACACAAGTTCAGAATTCAACCCTGAACACTCTAAAGCCTGGAAATTTGAGGAAATCCACAAAATCCACAAAATCCACAAAGGAAAGCCGTAAAATTGAATGATTGTAAGCGGAAGGGAGAGAAAAAAGGCCGTATAATAAAATCGAGTGGAGGAGGGGGGAAATGAAAGGATTGAAGGGATGGAATGGGATGAATGGGATCTGATTGAATCCTTTTTGATTGAACCTCAAAGCTTTCTTCGAATGCACACCTGAACCACATGCTTTGGCAACTCGTTCAGATGGGGAATGATACGATTTCTTTGAGCGATTTCTTTGGGCTTTCTTTCAGCCATTTTCAGATCAAAACCATTTTCTCGGGATGAGGGTATGAGTTTTTCTAGTTCTAGTTTTAGTTCTAGTTCTAGTTCTAGTTCTAGTTCTGTTCTAGTTCTGTTCTAGTTCTAGCTCTAGTTCTAGTTCTAGTTGTTCAAAATCAACCCAAAATTGACGAATTTCTGGCGAGTTTCTAGTCTTTTAAGAGCTGATTGCAATACTGATTTCAATATTGACAGCAATGATTGACTGGCTCTTAAGAGACTTGCAATAAAGCTAAAACAAGCAATGATTGGCTTGGTCTCTCCTTCGATACTCACTCAATGAAAACCAGTTCTGATAACTTGAAAGAACACAATCTTCTCCTGAAAAAAGGGATGGGATTTGTATAGAGATTTAGAGGTGTGATATGAGTCCCTCGGGAGATTTCAATGGGCACAACAAGGAGAATCTTTGAGGAACAACAAGGAGAATCTTTGAGGAACAACAAGAAGAATCTTTCTCCATAGACAATCCCAATTCTCTATCACAATTCAAGAAAACCACAAATTGCTATTGTTTAGAACTGCTTTAGAACTGTTTAGAATTTCAAATTGCTATTTCTGGAAGTTGGAGAAGAGTTATCAAAAAGGATTGGAATGAGAAATGATGGAATGAGATGTAATCGAATTGGAATAGAAGTCAAGAATAGAATTGGCAAGATTCAGAGTCAAGAATAGAACAAGATTCGGCTAAATTAGAAAAAGAGCTATAATTTGAAGCTAATTTGAAGCTAATTTGACTTCTAATTTGAGTTCTAATTTGACTTCTAATTATAACTTTGTCTTATCATATCATAGCAATTATCATTGCTTTTTCAACAAAAGTCTAAACTATGTTGTCTATTGTCTATGTTATAACAACTATGTTATAACAACTATCGTCTAAACTAACAGTCAAAACAGTCAAAACATTCGAATCATTAGAATCATTAGAATCATTAGAATCATTAGAATCTAAAAAACTCACAATCCCGAGCTTGGCGAAATGTAGAAATTTAGTGAATATAGAAAGAGGAGAAACCGTAATTTTTCTTCAAAGCGCCCCATTTTTGGGGAAAACCCCGTTGAGAATGAGTCTAGATTCTGGAAAGCTTTCAAATTGTTTAAAATAAGTATTTAGTTATTAAGATAATAGGAAATAGGATGAATTCTGAGATTTCTTAGTTTTGAAGAGGATTGGGACCTTGCGGGCACCTTGGGACCTTCAATCGAAAAAGTGGGCGGGACTCGGAGCGCTGAATGGGCTCCTCCTTTAGATCTTTAGCTCTCCTTTAGATCAAAGAACAACACTTGAAAAGCTGAAGAATATGCGTATCTATTAATTATAATTACCGTAAATACTGTAATAGTAGCCCCCGTACAGTCGCGTAGTCGCAAAAGTTTTTTAGTATTTAGTATTTCATTTTTTTCAAAGCGCCCGTACTTTCAAAAAAATGCGTCTTTGGTATCAAAAAATAGCTGAAATTCAGGGCTATTTTTTGACACCTAAGCGCCCATTGTAGCACAAACCAGTGTCGAGAAACACTCGTTCAAAGCTAGACTACGCAACGCTTCGCACCGTCATTATGGGACTGGGGGTACTATTACTGTATTTACGGTATATTTAATATTAATAATATGGAAATATCAAGAAAAATCCATATATTGATCGATTTTTGAACAAGCAACCGCCCGTGATGCACAAGAAAGCCCGATTGTTCGCCAAGGCCAAAGCCAAGTTCGCCAAGGCCCATATGAACCAGGATTGGTCTAAGTTTAGAAAGCAACTTATGTTCTATTAATTTTTCTCGTTTAGGTATCACCTAAACGTATCACCTTAGCCCAGGTTTTGCCCAGGTTTAGCCAAGGTTTAGGTATCACCTTAGCCCAGGTTTAGCCAAGGTTTAGCCCAGGATTCAGTCTAGCCTGGCCTGGTTTGATCAACTCTGTTCCGGCCTAGCCAGCAGCTGATTTAGCCTAACTCCGACTCCATTTGGCAAGCCGTCAAGGAAAATCCACACATCGATCGATAATTGTTGAACAAGCAACCGGCTGTGACGCTTTTGCACAAGAAAGCCTGGTTGCAGTTTGCCAAGGCTCAGTATTGGATCAGGATATGGATCAGGATCAGGATATGAACCAGGATTGGTTTAAGGTTAGAAAGCAACTTATTTTCTATTAATTTTTCTCGTTTAGATGATCTTTTCCAATGAGAACAAATGGAATTTCGATGATACCGCGAAATGGAATCCCGCGAAGAAATGGAATTTCGATGATGGCGTTGACTAGTATTGGAGGGATCTTCCACGTGATCCGATCGTGTTTGGAACTCGAAACTATGGCGGTGGTTCTGTGATGGCTGGCCTTTTGTGCTGATGGAACGGTGGCTCTGAAGATGGCTCTGAAGCTGGCTTCAAAGCCTGGACAACGGATAAAGCGAGACCCGAGACTGACGTTTTGACTATATAGATATCTTGGACAATTGCTTGCTGCCGTTTTTGCTTCTAAATCCAAGCGTTCCCGATGTGTTTCAACACGACAACGCGTCAATTCATCGAGCCGGAGATACCCGAGACTGACTGAACAACAACAACATAGCAATAATGACATGTCAAGAGCAACATGTCAAGAGCAACATGTCAAGAGCAACATGGCAACTTTAGACTGGCCTGCTTGATCTCCTGACCTCAATTTGATAGAGAATTCATGGGGAATACAAGAGCTGTCTACAAGAATCATCAAGAAAGTTCAAGGATTTAAATTAATTTCTCCAATTTTGCCTTTTTGAAATGCAGGCTTTAAAATAAAGAAATGGGGAAGAATTTGGAACCAAGGGGAATTGAACTCTCGACCTTTTGCTTACCAGATGCTCTACCACTGAGCTATCAGCTCTACCACTGAGCTATCAGCTCTACCACTGAGCTATTTGCCTAAGACATAAAAAAGACAAGGAAGAGAAAGAAAGGAAGAAAGAGAAGGAAAGCGCAACAAATTGATGCAGGACTTGCAAGTACAGTTCAGAAGTCAGGCCTTAACATAGTTTTGGTCTGACTCTTTTGAACTTTTGCTCTGAAATTAGTATTTAAAGTTAATATAGACAATGTGTAGCAGCAAATTTACATTTGAAACCTTTCAACGAGCTTTAGTTTCTAGTTTTCAGGCTTACTGGCTCACTGGCACAGGCTCACCAGTACTACTAGTACTGCATTTTAACAGCTCAGTACTTTTACATGTATCCTTTTGTTGAAGTGACCTTTCCCAAATCGTATCTATCACTTTTTAGTTGATCTCTTTTGAGGTAAAGATTTAAAAGAAAAGAATTGCCAAAGCACCCATTTGTCAGTGAAAGGGAAAGAAGGGGAAGAAGGGGAAGAGGGGAAGAAGGGGAAGAGGGGGAAGAAGGGAGAGAAGGGCAAGAAGGGCCAGAAGATGGGTCTATTGGACTTTAAGAAGGTCCGTTGGATAGAAAAGGGACAAAGCGACAAGGAAAGAGTTGCCACTATGGATTCTTTTCGATAAAAGAAGTAAGTAGAAGAAAAATGAGTGGGATTATCAGAGAGAAGGGGAAAGAAGTGCTTTGAATCTTTGGGAAACAAATAAACTAACATTGGGGTGCAGATTTGGATACAGAATATTATCAATATTATGGAAACGATGAAACTCGCTTCAAGCTGGTTTTCCTAGATGTTTTGAGGCGCCTAGTCGTGGTGGCGCAGTGAGGAGCGCGCTTGTCTACGACCCACAGGATCGGGATTCAACCCCCGTGCTTTGATTTCTTTAATTCTTTATCTTAAATGCTACAACTCTATTATTTAAAGACTTTTCTTTGTTTTCTTTATTTCTTTAATTCTTTATTGCTTTATTTCTTTATTTCTTTCCTTTAAAACCCACGAATTCTCATCTCCCATTGTGAGTGCTTGTGGCGGTATGACATTACATGGAATTCCTGCATAACATGCTTGTCGAACCTAAAGATAATGCTGATATGCTGATATGCTGACAATATTGATATGCTAACAATACTGATATGCTAACAATACTGATATGCTACGTCTATTATTGAATTTTGTCCGATTCAGAACCGGACGTCCGTTTTTGAATCTATCGGATCAATTCAGACGTACAATTTACGTACAGCACAGTCAAAGTTACCTGTGGCTTCTTCAACTTGTCACAATCGGTGCCACCGACACAATTCACCTAGAATTTTTCATCTCGAGAACATCGTTGAAGCTTGTGGAAATGTCTCTAATTGGTGGAAATGCCAACAATAAACCGGCAACTCTTTTAGCTCCATTCAGCTCCATTAGAAAAAACGTATTTGTAAGTTTTGACGAAATCTTATTATTTTCAACTTCTGATTGTTTACCGTTCTTGAACGTGTCCCTGTTCCACAAGAGACTGAACAAGATGTCCATGCACCTGGATCCCATGTACCACATGATTTTGAGACACACGATTCTGATGAGGGCTGGAAATGATGGGTTTAGACAAGTCGAAGATGTCTTTAGCTATAAAATCGTTTCGTTCCTTATCGTACTTCCGTTTAACAAAACCAATAAATGTCTTTCTGTCTGTCTACCGTATCCTACTGTCTGTCTTTCTGTCCTGTCCTACGGTAGTCGCGGCGACATTTCGGCTAGCCATTTAATCAAACCAACAAATGCCTGTCTTTCTGGATGTCTACCGTATCCAACTGTCTGTCTTTCTGTCTTGTCCTACTGTAGTCGCGGCAAAATTCCGGCTAGCCATTTAACCAAACCAACAAATGCTTGTCTTTCTGGCTGTCTACCGTATCCTACTGTCTGTCTTTCTGTCTGTCTTTCTGTCTGTCTTTCTGTCTGTCTTTCTGTCTGTCTTTCTGTCTGTCTTTCTGTCTGTCTTTCTGTCTGTCTTTCTGTCTGTCTTTCTGTCTGTCTTTCTGTCTGTCTTTCTGTCTGTCTTTCTGTCTTGTCCTACTGTAGTCGCGGCGACATTTCGGGGTAGGCTACTTTCCGCCATTTTATTTGCGCAACAGGGTCATTTGCGCAAGTACGTTTGCGCAACAAGGGTCATTTGCGCAACTTTTTTTTGCACAAAAAGGGTCATTTGCGCAACTTTAACACTGTATTAAGCACTCGAATTTTTAATCATTATTTTCATTTTTGAGCTTTTTTTTTATTGTTTTTTATTTTCTTCTATTTTTATGAAATCTTCCAATTTTTTGCATAATCTTCCAATATTTATCTAAATTAGTCCTTTCTAAGAGCTAATAACCATTAGTAAAATATTTTATCGCTTTAACAAAAAAGTGCAACCGATAACAATGAAAGTTAGGACAACAATAGCAATGAAATTTAGGACAACAATAAAAATCAAATTTTTTTAATATAAGTCAAAAGCTGAGAAAGATGTTGCACAAAATCGCAACCGGGCAAGCGACCATTAGAAATAGCAGTAAAACGTTGCTTTTGTCGAGCCAATACAGTTTTCTTCCGTGTGTAGTTTTGTCCAACAGTGAGATTGATAGCCGATGAAAGCTTGAAACGGTTGATTATTTGCGTCATTTCTTCGTAAAGTCTGACCGCAGTATACGATGGATGCGGATTCTTGGGAAAATGCGGAAAATTAGTTAACAATGGTTTTTAAGAATAAACAAAACCGTACTAGAATTTTAAACAACAAAAAAAACGCCAAAAACTCCCTTAAAAAAACGTCTCTTAAAAACGTCAAAAAAGTTGCGCAAATGACCCTGTTGCGCAAAAAAAGTTGCGCAAATGACCCTGTTGCGCAAATAAAAAGTTGCGCAAACGTACTTGCGCAAATGACCCTGTTGCGCAAATAAAATGGCGGAAAGTAGCCTACCCCGACATTTCGGCTAGACTATCAACAAATACCAACAAATGCACCGAATTAATATTTTTTTTATATTTTTCTACGAAAGTATGAAAAGAAACGAAAAGGCTTATTCACCAGCTTATTATTATTATAATAGCGATACAGGATGACCGTAAATTATAGCGATTCACTTTTGAGCGTCTAGCTCAGCGAAAACTCAATGAATCCGTATGAAATTTTTGGAGCTCCCGTAGCTTGGAGCTTTTTGAGTATATCTCCTGTATCCAAGCCTATTTTCTAACTAATTAGCGTCTCTAGAAGATTTATATGACTTTACAAAGTTGTAGCGGTAAACCTGGCGAAAAAAATAACCTAATAACTTTCTTTTCCCCACTCACCGGTTTCTTTTCAGCCAAACAATATTTATCGAGTACATTGATTGAATGATTCTCTTGTTGTTGTACACAATAAACAGTCCTTTGTCTCAAACCACTTCCGCACGTCGGAACACATTCCGACCAATCCGACGCAAGCCATCTGAATGAATTTTGTTGGAAAAGGTAGGGGAAAGTCAGGCGCGTACTCTATGCTCTCATAAACGCTTGCTTTCTGGTCTACTGATTGTTCTTGATGTGCGAAGAGGTTTGCGTTTGTGAGAGCACAAAGTACACCTCAATTTATTCTGCCTTTAATCACTGTGAAAGACTTGATTGGGTTTTCGAGTAAACGCAAGGCATCTGGCGCACGGAAAACTATCATTTGGTGCATATTTTCGGTAAAAACCCTTGTAAAATCAAGAATTTAGTGCACTAGATCCCAAGCGTTTAGGTCAAAAATCATCTTTGATTAATTTTTAATGCCTTTTTATGCAATTTCAATTCACACCATGCTTTTTCTTTCAGTTTTTTTTTTGTATCAAATTGGATTTCGGATTGGAAAATCTCTTCAAAATCTCCATGCAAAACAAAAAATTTTTTTTGCGAAAGCGCAAATGAAAAGTGTTGTGAAAAGCGGAGCATTTTTTTTTCCTTTTCTTCAAAAAAATCGCACAGCAAACGGTTTTAGCCTTTTTTTGACTTTAGAAAAGCTCAATTTTACCGGTTTTTCCCCACTTACCGACATCTAAATTGAAATGATAAAGAGATTTAGAAATTCTTAAACAAAAACCTTGATGGACAGACGAGCAGTGGACACTCTTTTCGCTGGATTTTTGGTTTTTCTCGATCTGCGCACATTCGCTCGGGAACAACCCGACCGGATTGGGTATTCACACAAACGAAAACCGTGATTTGGTATTGCTAAAGGGATTTCGGGTTGTTTGATTGATTTAGAATCTGATGTTGTTGTTTGTTGTTGTTGTTGTTGTTGTTTAAATTGAGCTTCTATTAATGCTTAGGCTTCTATTAATGATTGAGCATCTAATCAAACTGGGGTTAGCTATAGTTGATTACCTAGATCCAGAAATATTCCAGTTAAACTCAGGACTTAGGCCAAGCTAGGCCAAGCTAGGTTAAGCTAGGCCAAGCTAGGCCAAGCTAGGCTAAGCTAGGTCAAGCTAGGCCAAGCTAGGTCAAGCTAGGCCAAGCTAGGCCAAGCTAGGTCAAGCTAGGCCAAGCTAGGCCAAGCTAGACCAAGCTATGCCAAGAGCCAGCCAGATAGCCCGTCAGGCCAAGCCGAGATCCAGGCCCAGACCTAGAGCTGGCTTCTGGCAAATCAGGCACTTTTATCCCCAGCCCTTAAGTTAATTGGCCTAGCTTGGGCCAAGAGCCCAAGCTAGGCCTAGCCTTGGCTTAGCCCAGCTCAGGCCCTAAAATTCTAGACCTGGCTTATGCAATACACATAAAACCCACCGCATCGAAAGTTCCTCCATCCAATTGTGCAAGTCTTGCCGCCTCCTCGCAATCTCTATAATAGAATATGATCATAAATAAAGTAAAAATAAGCTAAACTTGCTTATAATTGTTAGTGGAGAAAAGAAAAGGGTTGAATCTACAATCAACATCTATTTACGAGTCATTTTTTTGCTAGTCTCTGTCTGTCTTTTTTGTCTGTCTTACTGTAGTCGCGGCGACATTTCAGCTACGGCGGCATTTTTCTTCATTTGTGACTTTTTTATTTTGATTTTATCTCTATTTTATTTTATTTTTATTTACAGTGGTCCACAAATGTATTGTCCCATTGCCATCCAAAAGTTTCTTTCGTATGAAAATCTTGCAAAATAACGATATTCCCAAAAAGTGTAGGGTATTTTGCTTACCCATAATACTCTACTTTTCAGGATTATAAGATTTATCCGTATACATTGCAGAAAAACTTAAGTATAAAACAAAAACAATAAGTTACTTAACAAATAGCTCCACAAAAGTAATGTCCCATTGATGTTTTCCTTGATTACTCTTTTTATTTCCGCGTTCTATGAACATTAAATGTATTTTATTTTATTATTTAGATGGCTGGCAAGAAAAACCTTGACACTCCGAATCGCCAAGGCCCGGGAAAATGGGATGCGGGGAAAGGATGTGGCCAACCTCTTTAATTGCTCGAGAAGGACAGTGTGCCGCATTCTTTCTCAATCAAAAGTCGACCGAAACCTTCATCGAGGCCTCAAGAGTGGCCGACGACCAATCACAACCACAAAGAAGATCGAGCCGTGATCCAAATGGTGAAAAACGATCCTAACAAAACACCAACCGATGGAAGCCAAATGATGAGGGATCAATTTAACAGGGTTGTATCGCCGGAAACGATCAGATGACGATTAAATCAAGCTGGATTATATGCAAGAAGGGTTGCCCGTAAATCTCTGATAAAATCTAAGCACCGGAAGCAGCGCCTTGACTTTGCACGGACCTACCGAAGTTGGACGACACGTCTTTAGGCGAAAGTGCTATTTACCGATGAGACAAAAATCAATTTATTTCACGCGGATGGAAACCATCTTATTCGGCGACCGACTGGAAAGCGATACGCACTCAAGTACATTCGGCCTACCGTGAAATTCAACGGTGGAAACATAATGTGTTGGGGTAAGAACCTTTTTAGTATTTTGTCACCTGACTGTTTTTCTTTAGGAGCGATGTCACGAACTTCAGTAGGTCCATTAGTTCACGTCAACTCAACGATGGATGCTGTGGCCTACAAGAACATTATGGAGACTCAAATGCTTCCTTTTGCAACTCAAACCATGCCTCCTGGATGGATGCTCTACCAGGACAACGACCCGAAACACAAGTCGAGACTGATGATGGGACGGCTGGTGACACTTCAAAATGGTACCAGAGCTCGTCTGCCCGGATGGTTTGCGGCAAATCGTGTTAAATTGATCAATCCACCTCCCTACTCACCGGATCTCAATCCAATTGAACATTTGTGGTCATTTGTGAAGTCGCGCCTCAAGGGGAAAGAAATTCGATTCGAAGGCCGCCTTATGGGTTCACATTCAACGTCTTTGGGCCACCATCCGCCCAAGTCTTTTGAAAAATCTCGTGGATTCCATGCCGGATCGACTCAATGAAGCGATAAAAGCAAACGGAGGACCAGGCAAATATCAATTTTTGAAAAATTGTTAATTCTTTGCAAATGGGACATTACTTTTGTGGAGCTATTTGTTAAGTAACTTATTGTTTTTGTTTTATACTTAAATTTTTCTGCAATGTATACGGATAAATCTTATAATCCTGAAAAGTAGAGTATTATGGGTAAGCAAAATACCCTACATTTTTTGGGAATATCGTTATTTTGCAAGATTTTCATACGAAAGAAACTTTTGGATGGCAATGGGACAATACATTTGTGGACCACTGTATGTCTATTATTTTTATTGCTTTTATTTCTATTTTTATTATATTTTTTAATTTCTTCATTTTTAACCCTTTTTATTCATTTTCCACTGGATTATTGCTTGTATCGATAAAATTTCGTTTTTTAAATATATTTAAGACACACAAGCTATTAACCACGTGCAATTTTAAATGCAAGTACAAATCGCTAGGAAACCCCCTTAGTTTCTAAGTCTTTTTGACAAATTTTGCTTACTTTGCACACGGCGTGTATTCTCCCGAATCTTTCCAATCAAAATGTGCCGCTTCACACGTATCACCCTGTCCACCACAAACACCACAAGCATCTAAACGGAGAGTCGAACCAACGACATCGTCACAGCCGACTGCCTGAATCGAGAAAAAGTTGAGATTTAAAAGGATTCTGTCAGTTTTAGACGGATTTTTGCAATATGGCCCCATAGCCGACTGGATAAGAGCCCTATATCTTAGTCGGGAGGTCAAGGGTTCAATTCAATCGGCTAGATTATTAGTTCTTTTTTCCCATGTACAGGGGTTGGGCAAAATTATCCGGACAACTTTTTGGAAAAGTGGTTTTCGCAGGCTTAATTTAGTTTTGTAACGGTCCAGAAGATGAGGTGTTTCCATTCAACTCCTCAAACCATCTTCCAGTTAGTTTTGGACTTCAGCTACAAAAAGTGGTGGAGCTACGAGCTTTAGCTGTAGTGGAGCTACGAGCTTCAGCTGTGGTGGAGCTACGAAAAGTTCCGGATTTTCCACTCGGTTCCCAAATGGAAATGATGGAAAGAGTTCTTTCTCATTTCAAGGAGAAACGCAAAATTTATCGCGTAAAACAATAATTCAATTAATTTTGATAAAAAGAAATGATTTGAAAAAAGAAACGACGACGCGGCGCTCCCATCGACTATCTCCAAATGGTGGCGACGTCAATTGGAACGCGACGTCGCCGCCATTTGGAGGTAGTCGATGGGAGCGCCGCGTCGTCGTTTCTTTTTTTCAAATCATTTCTCATTCAAATTAATATTTAACAATAAGATAATATTAACACTTAAAATTTGTGACAGAAATTCAAATTTAACATAAAAACTTCTCGAAAAACATTTCTTTCTCTCTGAAGGTTTCTCTCTACTAATTCTTTTAGTTTTTTTTCACTCCTTAGTTAAATTTAGACAAATATCATAATATAAATGCATCAACTTTGAAAGACAGCAAATCAAATCAAGCAAATCGTCGTTAAATCGTCAAAAATGGCAGCGCGCCGGATAGAAATCGACTAGTTGGACTAGTGCTCATTCAAGGACTTGTTAAATGACTTGCATAAATCCGATTGAAAAGTTTTTATTAGATACAGTACTGGAAAATGAAATATCATATTTGAAAAACGATCGTCACTTTCGCGCGCGCTGAAATGCGTCAAAAAATACGATATTTCTAAATATTAATATTGGGGGGTAGTCAAAACAGCGCCATAATAGAAAACGTTCAAAACAGCGCCGTCAAATTTCTCAAAATCCAAAAAACCAAGCCGGTTCAAGTTTTATACCAAAAAAATTCCTTGCGTTCTTGGCTACATGATGGGTGAAACAGTTTTTTAAAAAAGTTAATATTTCATAGATAAAAAGAGCATTCAACATGGGTCTCTAAAGATATTCAGTTAACCAACTGAGTATCACTCGACACACATTTTGAGTGCTCTTTTATTGCTTTTTATCTATGAAATATTAACTTTTTTAAAAACTGTTTCACCCACATGTAGCCAAGAACGCAAGGAATTTTGGTATAAAACTTGAACCGGCTTGTTTTGGATTTGAGAATTTGACCGGCGCTGTTTTTGAACGTTTTCTATTATGGCGCTGTTTTGACTACCCAATATTACCACTGTGTAGCCCTTGAAAGAGCTTTCAGAAAATGTATAACACTAACAGTTTAAAGTCAAAGACAACGAAGTTCCAGACGTGCAAACGTGACGATCATTTTTCAAATATGATATTTCATTGTCCAGTACTGTAAATGTAACCAAGATTAAGCGCTACAAATCTCTATATAACATTTTTATACAACCGTATTAGATCAAAATAGGAACCGTATTGGAACCGTATTAGATCAAAATAGGAACCGTATTCGAACCGTATTAGATCAAAATAGGAACCGTATTGGAACCCTATTGGAACCGTATTTGAGATTTTGAATAAATTTGAATGACAATAAATTAAGCGTTTAATTAAGCAAAGAAAGCAGTTTTCCAAAAAGTTGTCCGGATAATTTTGCTCAACCAAATATGGGTTTTTTCTTCTTTATTTAGGGCTTAGGGGGTGCTTGTGTATTGTTTTTTTAACCAAATTATTCATGTGATTAAAACACAGTAGCTATTTGCACACAGTAGCTAGTTGCTCCATTTGCAAAATGGACTGCAAACTACAAACCTGACAAGCTCCATTTGCACAAACGGAGCGATGAGTTGTCCCTTGACACGGTGTCCCATCGCCGACTCTCCAAATGAATTTCGCTCCAGAACTCGTCGATCGACACACCACTTCACACTAGAAAAAAAGAAAAAGATTTTATTGATCAAGTTTACGGGAAAGTATTGCTTTAAAGTATTGCTATACTATGTAATTTTAGATTCTAAATAAGTGATCGATTTGCTTAGAATGCGACCTGTTGTTTCGATAGAATCGTCTCTCCTCCGCAAACCGTTTCCCTCGCCGTTCGAGAAGGCTTATCACATTCCTGCAACAAGATTATATTATTTACTGATTTAAGATCATATTTTGCTTTTAATATTAGGCCCTATTCGTCGTTATAAGCTTTTTGTTGATAAAAGTATAGTTTCTCTGCCCCAAATCAACTTGAAAACATTTTTCTAGGAGTAATTTTGTGCGTAGATTCCGAATTTCAACATCCTAGAGCCGGGTTTTGAGTTTAAATGAAAAATTTATTGAAAATTACCCATTTAGGCTTCCGCTCATTTTAAATGCAAATTTTAGTGCAAAAAAAGCAAATTTGTTTATAGAGTACCAGCCGAGAAAGCCGCTTAACGGGTTTTTTGGATTTTTGGAGATGAACGGCTTTTGTCGCCGTGGAGCAGTGGATAGTGCGCCTGTATGTCGCCCATACGATCCAGTTTCAACCTTCACGTGCGACTCGAATTGTGCTTTTTTAAAAATCCAAAAGCATGTTGCACAACTACATGTAATTCTCTATTCAACGGCGCAAAAATCATTGCAAACGATTCTCTGGGGGTTGAAAAGTAGAGCACATACAGACGGATAGACAGACAGACAGACAGACGGATAGACAGACAGACAGACAGACGGATAGACAGACAGACAGACAGACGGATAGACAGACAGACAGACAGACGGACAGACGGTAGGATACGGTAGACAGCCAGAAAGACAAGCATTTGTTGGTTTGATTAAATGGCTAGCCGGAATTTTGCCGCGACTACAGTAGGACAAGACAGAAAGACAGACAGACAGATGTATTAGACCCTTTATATAAATGTAAATGTAAAACATGAAAGCTTTAAAAATAGAATTATTTTATTTTGACCGTACGACTCACTTTAGCATTGCAAACCCGAAATCGAACGGAAATACCCGAGCATTTCACGTCGAGACAACGACGCAATTGCTGTGAAACACCGCCGCCACACTAAAATTGGGGAAATTGAATAAATTCTGAAATAATACTTAATTAAACAAGAATCTAATGATTTCTTTAAAGATTCTATACTCGATTTGGTTGATTTGGAGTGATTTGATTACTGGAACAACAAAATAGTACCTTTTGACTACTGCAAAATACTATAAACAGTAGAAAATAGATTTCAATGACACTTTTATTTCTTATGCTTTACCAGCAAACTTTTCCGAAAAGAGCTTTGTGAAAGATTGGCTCCTTTATGGCCTTTATTGCCTGTGAAAGATTGGCTCCTTTATAGCCTATTGGTTAGCTGAGCTTGTCTTCAAGTCGCACAATCCGGAGTTCAATCCCGGATCGAAATTCCCTCTTCTCACCCACTCGCTAAGCTTTCACTTTATTTATAGTGAAAGGCTTAGAAGATGCGTGGAAAAATGTTCAAATGACAAACGATAACCGAATTTTCTGAATAAGAGGAAATTTGGACAATATTTGTCACACATTTTACGCACGTTTTCCAATAAAAGTTCTTATTTTGATGGTAGCTTATTCAATTTGCTGATAAGTTTGCATAAAATTATTCAATTCAAATCAAAAAATCAAAACCGTTTTCGAGCACGGTGTCTGGTGATGACCAACCAACCCAGCCAGACGTCCCATGAAGCTTCGAACTGAAGAAAATGAGGGAACAATTATTGAGTCAATAACAAAAGCACAGATTCATTCTACTGTAGGGAATGGCTAAGGAATCCTATATTGTATCCTATCCAGCTGAAAACTATATTACTGTAAATACTGTAATAGTACCCCACCCTCATAATGATGGTGCGGAGTGTGGTGT